>HG995411.1:201734-2601734 GCA_905333125.1 Pheosia tremula
CATTGCTATATCGAGATATTTTCGAGCTAGACAAAATTATATCGTTGCCATGGGTGAACGGAGATAAAGCTATTTACAACATTCCTGCAACGAATCACATTGCATTCAATATGAAGAAGGACATTTTTATGCCTTTGACTGACACAGATATACAATCATGCCTAAAATGCAAACGTAACAGAATACTATGTTATGAAAATCATCCTATTTATAACATAGACATCGATAAGTCAATTTGCAATATTCAATTGACAAAAACTGTAAACAATGACAACCAACGCTACTGTCGGTCCCACGTCACGCCATGTAGCGACTCCTGGATCAAGTTACACCGCCACGACGCGTGGCTATACTCGTGTTGCCAGGAATGCACCGTGCGCATTTTATGTACAACTGGTTTTATCACTAAGCAATTAACCGGGAATGGTGTTATCAATATAGCAAATGGATGCATGTTGAAAGGAAACAAATTTACAATTCATGCACAGTATGACTATGAGAACCAGATGTACCTTCAACAAGACATCAATACACCAAACCTACCGCAGTCAAACTCACCATTAAATGACATAATAAATTCTACAATATCTAATACGATCCTGAATAACATCGAGAGTCATGACAAGGTGTATGATGACATTGCAAAACAGCTTGCGGTGCTGAAGTCGCAAGATTTGGAACAACTCCAGAACACTGACTCTCACCATATTGTAACCTACACTATTTTGACAGCGATCATAGTAGCGATAGCGGGCTACATAACATACAAGACGAAGGGACGGGGGAAATGCCAAGACTGGCGTGGACGAGGCGCAACGCGCGAGGACGTTACGATGGCGCCTGCAGCGGCCATTGAGCTGCGCTCAGTAAGCAGTTCGATGCTCAGTGTAGACAAAGCTACTTCGCCGACGTTTACCAGAACTGTGCACTTTGACAATTTACCCGAACCCTAGATAGTGCAGTGAAGTGAATTTGCAATTTTTTTTTTTTTACATTACTTAAATAATTCATTTATATGCGCTTTTTTTTGTATTGCTCGAATATATTTTTTAGTTTACATTTTTTATATTATTACAGTTTATAAGTTTTTTGAAATTTACTTATATTACGATTTTTTTGTAGTGCATTTGAACTTAGGTTATAGGATGTAATTGCCATTTTTTATTATTGTTACTTTACGTATTTAGTGTTTAAGTGCAACTATTTTGTAGTATTTTTTTTGACAGTGGCAGTATGTACGAGCCTGTACATTAATATTGCTATATGTGCAGTTTTATAATATGTTACACTGACATGACATTATACTTGGCAGTAGTAATAAAGAAGTTGAACCTCGTGGACGCGTTTTGCATTGACAACCTGACAAATAACATATGTGTGGAGTTACACCGCAGTGACCCATACAGGTGTAAAGTTATCTTTAAGCCATATACCTATATAACTGTCCACTTGATCGTACCTGAACTAATCATGAATTTGCATGCATGCATGCGTGCATACTAAAGCCCTATATGCAGTCGTAATCGTGATTGATACTATTTTACATATCAGATAATGACTATATTTATGTGCATGTTGCTCATTGCTCGTACAGTTTAAATCTTCAAAAAATAAAAGGAACTTGCCTGTTATATTCTAGAATCTACTTTATTCGTATATTTCTCAGATATCGCTTCGTATTTAAGAAATGTAACTGCCTCAAGATTTCCTTAAGCACACACAAGCTCTCGGAATCACTTAACGCCGGTCGGAGTGGCTCTCCCATTAAAATAAACAAACGTTATCGCGCAAAGAGCTGCTCCATAAATCTCGTCGCGCGGGAATTAAGGCGTAATAACCCCGCGGCCGACTCTCGCCGATCATTAATAACCCCTGGACTATCACTTATGCGTGTGCGGAACAAATATCATCCGCGAAATGTAGATGTACCGCCGGGTACTTCTACTTACCTTCGGGGCAAACGGGCGTGACGATGTATAAGATTGACATTAACGCAAACGCTATATTTTTTTTCAAACGTCCTATCTTAGTGTAAACACAGTGAAATTTACCTAAGTTGAAGTGCAAAATTATGCTGCACTAATAATATAAAATAAAACCCACCTATTTGCTTGACTATCAAAAGTTGTAGCAAGTGTGTGTGGCTCACACGAGGCCTCGCGTGCTTCACCCAGTCCACTTCCCGTCTTTTATTTATCTGTGCATGCACTTAGCTTTACACCAACACTCGAGACCAACAAACACTCGCCTCGGTTCGCATCTCGATTGGAACTGCGAATATCGACGAAAATTGCGTTTTTCTATTCGAATCGGTTTTTGCGAGTATGCTGCCGATTTCAAAGTGGTGGGTCAAAAGAGCTTGTGAAAAGCAGACAAGCTGTAACTATTGCGAATTTTAGGTCGTAGAGTAGACTGTACTGTACCCAGCTGTACTGTTTGTTCATCATCGCATGTTGACACGACACACAAGACACTAGACACACACAAGACATGTGTTGAGACTCTATATATTCTTAAAAAAAAATCTAATTTACTTTACAATAATGATCATTCCGATACTATTATGAGAGCTTCAGACGAACGTGATAAAATGAACACAAGCAAACCCTTCGTTCCTTTTCCCTTTCGTTTCAGAAATTTCTATTAAAATTTAATAAAACGGGTGCAGAAATAAAAGAGGGCGCGGTAACATGTTCTCGGTGTTCTTTTTCAAATAAAAACTTTTCCCAATACTGGCGTAATGAACAAACGCTCCTTTACAATTTCATTATATGTTACACAAAACAACTGTAGCTGAAACGGAGCGAGTGCGGGGGCGGGCCTTTGTAATAAATATTGTTCTGTGACGAACGACTCGACTCCGCCGCGAGGCTCGGGTCGACTCTATGCGGTTATAATGAATATAAGAAATAAAAGACGGGACGTTGATTGTCGCGGGTATCCTGTACACTGTGGATGAGAATTAATACAGAAATATTAGTAGGTTAGTTAGACTGAAAAATATAATCACCTTTAAACTATAATAGAATACATGTAATGTTTCTTCACAACCAATCAACCCAACTCAATACGTACACGTACACTCAATGATGTAGCCGAAAGAATTGACATATTTAGCTGTTCTCTGAATGAATTCGAGAGAATAACTTTATACTTATTGTGTTATGTTATGCATAATTAGAGACCACACTGTTGTATTGGGTTATACTGTAAGGACAGTTGTGTTTGTTGTAAATAAATAAACTCTACGGTAAATTTATTTATACGAAAGTATATTCCAATTTGGCACATTATGAGTATTTGCGTAGTAGCCACCCCGCTACAGTTGACATTCTGTGGCGCTACGCTACGATGTGCTACGCTGCGCTTCGCTACGGTTTATCACGGGCGGGGCGCAGATGGAATTTGAGTTTTATTTGGGCTCTCACTGTTTATACACATTGTATGAATAGCCATGTGCAATGTAGAGTCGAGAGCCTAGTTGAAATTCTGGGAATTTTGGAACCTGGGATCTTTTTTAGGGCGGCTTCTTTTACGACGGTTCGGAGTAGTAGTGACGGTTCGGAAGTAAAATGGAGGTTTAAATGTTTCATTACTTTGTAAAACTGTTTATTTACAAGTCGAAGGTATTTAGCCAATTTTAATACGGGCATTTAATGCAAACGGCTTTAGTGCCTATTTCCTACACATAATTTTGTAGAGCTCCATGTCTGGCCCCTGTGACTGTGAGAATTTGTAAAATGGATATGTGTCTTTTTGTTAGGATTAATTCTATAATTTTTTTTTCGAGAACAGAATATGTAGAGTATTTACATATTCTTTGCCTACTAATAATACACATACAAAACAATGAATATGACTAAATGAAAATAAGATTTGGAGACACGCCCCCATTAGAATAGAAGTCATATTCTACTTCAGTGATAATATTATTATAGCATTATATATTGCTAACCAAGATCCGACTTCAATGTACAGGGATGGACCCGGCTACGCCATGTGTGCTAAATGGAGCATGCAAATTCACATTATCGACATGTAATAATAATAACGCAACGCATTCGTATCCATTTAGAATTAATTCAATTAGAGGGTCGGAATAGTTACGCGATCAAATGTTGTTAGGGTGGGACTTGTATTAAGTAAGGACGGCAATAGGCGCTGCGTTCGTTCTCGGGATTAAAACGATATTTTATATAAAAATATATTTATCGACAATGTTTTTATATTTACTTATCTAAACTGTTTTGTATTTAAAGAAGTACTGTTTTATAAGTTGTTTATGATTAGTTGCTATATTTACTATAGTGCATCAGTCTAGAACTTTATTTCAGCCCCTATTCGTTTTGAGATAGCCAGAAAAAAATCGTGCATGGCAATCAATTTATATCAATTCCTAAAGAAGATGGAGTAAACCAAAATTGCACTCCCGCAGATAATAGCAATATAACAGAGAATAAAAACTTATTTATGTTGACACAGTGGACCATAACTTAGGTCGAAGTTCACGACTCCCGCTCGTAATAACATACGCGCCCATATTTCTCAGGGCGGGCCATTGGCGAGAGTTTATTCAAATGCGATGGCCGCCCCGGTCGTGGACGTTGCTGGTATTCCATGAGCGGCTATAAATGGAAACATCAGTCTTATATCAGTCTCCCAGTGAAGTGGGAATGTAGTTAAACATAAGTATATATATATCTACATAACACAAATAGATAAACGTTTCAAATTAAATGTTTTTTGGTATAATATATAATAACTGAATAATCCTAGAATGAAATGGATGGAAACATAGTAGAGGTAAGTAAGTAACTACAACTAGCTGGAGTACGGCACCCCACAAATAATGTACATACCCAGGATACCAGAAATAGTTAAAAGACAGTAATAGTAGCAAATACATCCAGCTTCAATTACTACAAGTAGTACAAATCCACTATTCAATGTCATACCAAGATATTGAAGCAATTTGGTCAAGCGTGATATAAAATACATATTTACTACCTATAAAATCACTAGCCTGAGCTCGGTCGAAATGTGAAATTCTAAATTTATAGAAGGAAGTTTTGAATATTGAAGTTTTAGATAATTTACGTGATATTACAAAGAATATTTCATAAGAAAAGTGCTTGGTTTCTCTAAATTTGGGGTATTGTACAGGATCACTAGCCGTAAACGACTAATATTTGAATCTCATTTAATGATTATAGTAATTCCGTTATAATAACATTAACACCATCCATGGATACTCTATATTTCGAATTTTTGAGGTAATGTTTAATTAAATCTTTCAATAATTTATCAAAAACCCTGTATTTATGTCGAGAAAGGCCACATCGCACAGAGCCGTCCTACGCAAATCACATTACCACTTCACCGTCCCAAGAGCATCCGACCAGTAGATCAGTCGCTGAAATTGATATAAATGTCCGCGTTGAACCCTTGTCACCCAAACAGACGATAAATCAATAGCGGCAGTCACGCCGCGACACCGTGACGGCGACGTGCCAGAAGCGTGACGGGTTTTTTGATAAGAACATGTCCATTGGCCGCGGGGAACGCGCGCGCCGCCCGTGAAATGGAAATCATAGCGCATGAAGTGATGCATGGGTATGTAGCTCGTGTACCAGTGGTCACAGGAAAATATTGAAATGTTTGAAGCAGATTGTAGCAATTATCGTGTAATTTGAATCATGATTTACACAGATGATTTATTGAAGGAGTTAATGTAAGATCATTAAGTAATAAAGAAGTTGAGTATTACAAAATTTTATTTTCCGGTCAGTAGGGAACTATTAATATAATCGTAACGTCATCGAGATATCATGTTGTCACCGTCATGCTTATTCATGAAGTCTGTGTGAAAGGGATGGAAGTACATGACGTTACCGAAGGGCTACGTAAAACGATCCTGATCTAAATAGTCTGCGACAACATAACATTGTCTTTACGAAACAAAACTTTATAGCAAAACATTATCTCCGTTGCAATGAGACAACAATCTGAATATTTAAATTGACTAACTAACTGCATGAAAACGGGTGAGTATATTAAAATCATGAATGCACAGCAAAGGAAAATGTCTGCGGTAAAACTCTGGTAAGTGGTATTATCATACAAGAATTAATTCAGAGGGAAAAGTAGTGAACGTTTTAAAGCCGCGGGCGCTCGGAGGATTGCACCCAGTCGGCACTTGAGGGTAGCTGCACGCCGCCGCGCAACAGTTGATAGAGTTGTTTTATGCGAAATACTATGTATGTTTTTCTAAGAAATATATTAATGGAGAAATAACTAATGATAGGTTTAGACCATTTTAGCATAGCCATTCGTATTGCAGTGACAACGATTATTTTGGTTTTGTTACACCGGGCAACTTATCTAACAACTCAAAATACCACTTTTGATAATAAGTGTTCTTACATGTTTGCACTACAAGAAGCTAGTGACGGGAGTTCTGTGCAAAACATGAATTTGCTAACATCTTAAAAATATTGGAACACCATTCAATTTGGCACGGCATCGTCGGTCCATTCATAGCGCATCAAACCTCCAGCTATCCGCTATCGCCTTTTAGCTGATTGAGTCGTCGGGCCCTTGTTGCGGCGTGCATTAGCACTTCAGGCTTAACAAACACTGATGTGAAGGCAATATTTAGAAAAGTCAGCAGTTTTGTTCACACGAGCGATTGCGAGGAATATTTGACAGGCGAAGAGGCGACATTTGCACAATTCTAGTTCTATCCTAACACGACTTGTACTATTTGTAATTGCAGTATCATTTTAATTGTTATTATTATAATAAATTGGTAATTCAGGACTAGTTATCTAAAGATTATAAGACGAAGCGAAATCTTGAGGAGTCATACCCATAATAAGTTATTTCAGTATTTTTAATAGAGCCAGCTGAAGGTAATGTGCAGAGAAGACAAAATGAAATATAGGAGTGAGATCAGTATTAATTACTACGAAAGATAGCTACATATAAGCAGCTGGTCTGCAATCCCTCAATAAAGTGCAAATAAATTCTTGATATCACAATAACTGTGCCCCTGTCGGCTCATTGTGATTTTTCAATCCATTCCCGTCGGTGCGAAAGAACTTGGCTCAATCGTATCTGCGCCATTGTGACGTCACGCGGCACCCGCCGCCCGCCCCATGAATATTTCAGAGGAAATCATTATATTGCCCGTTATCTGAGGTTTCTATTTTCTAACCCCGTTGGCTTTACGATTCATCTTTAGGGGTACTCGGTAACGTTTTGTATGAGAAGTTAAATATTGGTAAAAATATTCATATTTTTCACTTCAAATAAAAGCAGTTCTAAATCCAAATCAAGAAAATAAAGTCATATCTTATGAAACCGAAACCAATATCGAAATTCTAGCATTTACAACTTTAGCACCGTGATTTCACGAGCGCTCGCGGGGTGCAGTAAAAATAAATGCGTACTGCGGCAGTATGGTACGGGTGCGGTGCGATGGGGCGTTAGTTTTATTGTGCCAGTTGTCTGTTGTCGCTGTCTGTTCCGCGTCGATGACCGGCCTCAGGGTGCCCGAGAGCGCATACTAGTCCACACATGGACTGTCTTAATAAAATATTTTCATAACCAGAGCTAACGTAGTAAATAAAGTTATTTAAAGAATTTAGGAATAGTAAGGAGATAAATATTTAAGAATAATGTTTTTATACTTGCAATCTAGTTACACCTCCTTGAACTCTACATAATAGAACTCTTTCTTCGGTTCGATTTTCAGGTCGTCAGTTACCAGCTATTCCTTTCTCCGGGATGTATAAAAACGTTTCCCAATACATTTTTATTGGCGCAACGCATTCGGCTCTGAATAAACAACGATCTACTTAGAGCTGCTCTGACGACGTGTTCTTTAAACTCTTCGAAGAGGACTTGCCTCTTTCCAACAAGTTCAGTTAAGAGGATTACAGAACCTACGAAGGCAGATATGTGTAATATATCAACGTTACGTGTGTAGCAACTTGTGACTTCCATAATGATATCGCACGATATTCCACAATCTCACTAAATATTTACAACAGAAAAAAAAACTTAAAAATGATATGAAAACAAACTATGTATCAAAATGCTTCAACTGTACTTACAACCAAGTCACCTGTACCTAGTACCTAGATCAAATTTTTCCACCACATTAGTAAATGGTTTTGATTTTCATATTTGAAATATTTATTAAAAGACATCACTAAAAAAATATTCTTTAACCAGCAGCTGTTGTTGAACGACTTTCTTGCCTCATTTGTTCATGCCATATAAATGAAGTCAACTCACCTCTACTTTGCTCGTACTGTAATGATAGTTCTTGAGTGTAATGAATATTCCGGCATGTTTCTGAATGGCGAAACGAATGAAAGATGCAACGTTTGATGTAATATTTTGTTTCAAACTCGCCGAATAAATGTTCCAAGTTGGAATGTTTTGCCATGTTCCAGTGTATTGTTATTTGGAAATTTCATCACTCTTTCGGTTGGTTTCAATGGGGATTTTTGAGAGCTGATGGAGAGTTGTTCTACAGTTTCTGTACTTGATTTCGTTGCAGTTGTGTGAATAGAATCGGTACTTTTTTTGTTTTTCATTTATGAGAACCATTTATTTACATAGTTTATAGAAATATTTATAACAAATAAAAGGGACACAAGATGGAAAATTGAGTTTATTGTTTTCTTAGCAGAGCTAGTACTTCACCTCTGTTTTTACGACCTCACTGTTTCAATTTACATATTCCAATTTCAAACGTTTACACAGTGATACCGTCTCCATTATATTTTATATCCTTTGATCTTAAAACTTACTTATTATAGCAGGTTTTTACATAGCGACTTATATCCAGCGTGACGCGCGAGTTTCCACTCCGGGCTAATGTCGCTGCTGCAAATTGAAAATAAACATGCCCAGCTTCCTTTGACGGGATTAAATAAATTCAGAGGAGTTTGGGGGAGTTCAGAGGTCGGTACTTACAAATTCCGATGTGTACGGGCTTTCAACGCTCGAGATAAATAAAGAATCTTCTTATATCTTCTGTGGGTATGAAGTAAAATTACAAAAGAAACAACAAAAAAGATTTTTCTTCCTCTGAGATGTAAACTGCAACAATTCCTCCCATCATTATTCATGTTACAGTGCAGGCATGAGCCCTTTCATAGCATAAAATTATAACTGAGCCACTTTGCACCAGTTTCACATAAAGCAAAATAACTTGAGCTTACAGAAATCACATCATCTTTATAAGAAATAATACCATTTTCTTTATTATTCATTTAGTTCACTCGGGCCACGAAGCGGAATTCCTCTCCCAACTCCCATGGAATGGAAACAAAGAAACATTCGTGTTTCTTCGCCACATAAATTATGGCGCGACACAATTCCTAACTACTTAGTTATGGGGTCTGCCAACACATTAATAAAATGTTTATTGCTTCCCATAAACGGGCGCTTTGGCAGGGTTTTGGGGCTGGAGTGAATGCGCCGGGTTCCGTGTGCTACGTCATTAAGCTGAGATTACGTCATTGCGTTGTGTGCATTCGTGAATAGCTCGTTTAGGCAGTACCTATGTTATAATTATGTCTGCAAAACTTATATACTTAAACAACCTAAAACCAAGAAATATGCGAAGAAAACAACCTAAATCGGAAATAAAACAGAATGGCAATAGTCTTTTTTGTGAGCTTTTTTTTTAATGGACATATCGAAATTCAGACTTCACATTATGATTACAAATGCGCTAAATAAACGTAGAAGAAAGGTTAGTACACCCTTTCTGAGTCACCTTGTATATGTGTGACCTATTTAGATGTCGCAACGTGTTATATAGCCGGCATTTCTTCAGCTAGCTACTGCTGGTAAAGCGCACCCGTCGGAATGTCATCGAGGCAGTTTTCACTGTAAAGAATAGTTAGAGAAGAATCCGAAGCGCCCTACTTGAAGCCGCAGAACTTCAAAGCAAACCATTCGCTAGACTGAACTATAAGAAGGCAAACTATGAAGGTTATTTCTTAGATCATAGGGACTTTGAGTACCATGCTTAGATTTATTTTTTATTATTTGCATGTGGCGAAGTACACTATCGTAATGAGAACCACCCACACGTGCCGCCAAAATGCCAGTTGCTGTCGCCAACCTAACAAAATAAGCATCGATAACTGATGGGGATGAGTATGTGTGATACTAATAGTTTCTAGTCTTAACATCACCATCACATGTTAAGACTACACTACAAATACACCTATTTGTAGAATACAGAGTAAAATCTTCTTTAACTTCATACAGTCTTTGTCATTCTAAGAACTCGTCGCACATATTATAAGCTTGACACTAACTAGCTTTTATTGAATGCCACATCGCCCCAGGGTAAGTCCGAACACCGCTGCCCTCTCCGCAGTTCTGAGTTCGAGTCCGTAACACGATCAGCCACGTAATTGTATAATGAACGAGACAATGAATATTGCATTAGTGTGTTGTCGAGGGTCGGACGATGCGACACATGTGACATAATTTTAGTTAGGTAAAAGGTTTACATTAATTAGTTATAATGTAAATACAAAAATGCCCGATATGATTAAAAAAATCTCAAATATCACCATCTCTTTCCATCCTTGAAAGGATACGTTGAACTAAAGTGCACTCACATATCACCGAAGGTCACGTTTGGGTCTATGAATTTCCTGGTCGTACTTAGGTGGTATCTAGGGTTTGGGTTGAGGGGCCTTTCCCCCATAGGACGGTTTTGGCTGTCTAGGAGACAACTGGGTTGAACCAGACCGTCTTCCTCTAGTGTCGCAGTCCTGGCAAAGGTTCGGCACGCTCTGGGGCGTCACGGTTCATGCTTTAGCGATCCTGTGGCGCCCTTTCAAAGGCGAATGAAGGCATACACCGTGGGTTTTTATTAGAAATACGACTCCTAATCGCGACTCCCACAGACTCCTAGTGCTTCCCTCAAAGCGGGAGGGTATTTTATAAAAAGAACTTCACCACGAAAAAAAATTGTATCTGGTTAGATAATCATAATCATAATGAAATGACTTTTTAGCACACTCAAAGAACCAAAGCATTGTCAATAAAACTTATTTTTTATAATTTATGCAACCCAGACTAATCTTAAACAGCCGGTACAATTACACTCTTTGCAGTTGGCGACACGTTTGTCCGAGATTAAGCTAAATGTAAACCGCAACTTAGATACGGTTGTCACGATTGTGGTAACATTTTTTTCTTATCTTTCCTTTGCGGCTCCTTGAGACAAACTCAGACAGACAAACCAGACTTCAGACTCGGCTTTAACTAGATCAAAGCGTTCACTCCAGACACAGCGAGACAAGTTAAAGGTAAATCTTCATGTTACTTTAAATTAAACTTTGCGATAAAGTGGGTTTTACGAAAATTGAATAGTTATTGCGCGAACTTTTATAAGCTTACATTTATTAATCAAAAATAAAAAGATCAACATTTAGATACTAGTTCTTTCAACATTGATTACATATTTAATTTCATAATCTAAAACTCAAAACTAATATTGCCCTCATAAACGAATGTAGTATAATTTACCGGTACAATGCATGTACGTTATAATTAATTACCTACAAAGTACCCACTAAAAATCAGCAACACCAATTAACCCGCATGTCGCGACCGACCGAAGCGCAAACACACTGTCAGAGCAAACACTGAATGCGGGCCACCGCCAAACTACAGCACGCTCTGCATCAAAGGTAAACCACCCCGTTTTGGTACTCTAAAGAAGTAACGCTTGGTGCTAGTTTTTGAGATGACTTTTTAAACCATTCCGGAAAGGATTTCTTAGGTAGCTCTTCATTAAAATACTTCACTGATCTGTGCAAATAAAATGAAGATACTTAACTATCTATTCATTTTGACAACGGCATAGCATAGTAGTTCATTCATTAACTCTCGGGGATTGAATTTTTAATATTGGTAACTGCAAGGAAAGTACTATATTTCAACTTGTGTTATATACTTCCTAATTAAAATAAGTTTTGATCTATATATAATGACATTAAAAATAATTTTCCAGATTAAAAGTGCTTTGCAAATGGATAGTACCATTCTGTAAATTTGTTAGTTTAAAACGTTAACTAACTTACCTAGCCATACTTTATAATGCTAATAGAATGAGTCCCACAAGAACGATTCTATTACTTTTCATGCATAACAGCTCCGAACAGCTCATCAAACTAGGCGCCAACTATTCAAACCACATCGCCTTCACACCTGAATGCTCCGACTATGCGCCTAAAACAAATGGAAGTACGCCGTGATAGACAAAGTTCTGGAATGGCAATCACGCTGCGGGGACATTGGCTCGGTCGCCGACATGTGACGCGCTAATATGGATATGTACCGACAAATATTATGATAAATTACGCTATTATTGTTGTTCAGTTTTGATTTGTCTATTCCTAAAGTATTATTTATTTTTGTGGAGTGCCAAAATATTTTAGCTAGTTTACTAAGAGCAGTGTTGAAACTGTCAATTGTTATAAGTAGATGCACGTTGCATGTTTCCATGCCCGTGCGGTTTTTTGCATTTTTTTTCTAGTTATATTTGGAAATTTATTTCTCAGCTGTAAGTAGACGTAAAGGTTCAATGACTTTTCAATGCGATCTTCCAAATGATTAATTGAATTCGAGTTACAAATTATGAATCGTGTGCATTGTGCGGTCGAAGATGGCGATAGCGTTTTGCTGTCGAACTGAGCGCATTAAGCGCTTTCGAGCGTACATGCTGTCGCTCGGAGGTCTTGACTTTGCCGATATAATTTTTGCATGTGAGGAAACCTTTATAAAGCTCTAGTTAAAGTTTATTTTACTGCAGCATTGGTACCATAATGATTTTGTTAAACCTAACTCATTACGCGTAGTCGTAGTAGGCAGAACTATGTCCCCTCGCGCGCGTTTCCCCTCGGATTTGTTGAGACAGAAAATCAATGGTACCAACGATGCCTGGCTTTAATGTTCTTACTATTGTTACACTCCGGCCGTGATGCTATTAATTCAATTTTTATTTCACACTTTGCTGAACTAAGTTTTTTAAGTTACGGTACTAATGTTGAATTATGTTCCAACAAATGACTACGAGCCCCATGTATGTGTTGCGAATTGAGAATATTACTTTCTCCAATAAAAAACAACACTAATTGATTAAAATAAATATAAAGCAATATATAGTTTTTTTCTGGTTAGTAATATAACATGGAATTAACGGTCGCCAATGGTATAATTAACTGATTTTATCATACAAGTATTACTTGTTGGTGCCTCCTACAAAATGACACATAATTCTTAATTACAAAAAGCTTCATCGACCGCAAGTCGATTCCGATAATTACCCTTAATGAAGCCATAATAATTATTTTTATGGTGAGGTGAAAGCCCCAATTGTCGTCAGTCCGGGTATTTTCATATAAATCGAAATGATCACGTGCCCCGCGTGGCCAATATGGCGGCGATTTTATTAGATTCCAATACAATATTGCTGAAATACATTTTTATTGCCATTATGATGTGATAGCTGGGCGTAAATAATGTGTATTATGTACATTATATGACTAATTCATAAAAATATTATCTAATTTTAATATTTTCAAGTACCTACCGAACATATTTAATAAAACTACCGTAGCTAAAACATCAAATATTAAATTAGTTAGTAGTCAGTATATATGTAATAAATGCTTTGTTTTATTTGAAATAAAAGATGCAGTTATACACACACAGTGACCGTAATTTATAGCAGTGCTTGATTATACCAAAATAAGGAACTACGTTCCAAAAAAATAATAGTTTTAATAATGAATATAAGACATCTGTCATTTTTTTGCACCAAAAAAAGGAATATAATTTTTTAAATTCATAATGAAGGTCGCATCGCGCATTATTTATAATGGGGTCATCCTTCTCCGCACTAACGCGCACCATCGTTAGCCGTTAACGTGATAGCGGCGAAAACAAACTCCCACCCTATAATCATAAAAACGTTCCATGACAAATAGACACAATGTCGACAAATTAATGATTACATGATGATATTATTAGTCGTAGTAAACGTATTTGAAATAATAATTGAATAAATAACACAAAATTTTAATGCACTTTGAAGTATGATGGTAAGATTGCTGTAGTATTCCTTAGTTAAATATTAGCTAATAATGAGTTTTTCCGTTTTTCCAAGGAGTGCGATTCGTCTCACACGACAATGACGTTGGTGTTGCAGTAGTGTTGTCATGCGATCATTAGTCGCATTTGTCACGCTCGCGTGCACTTCTCCCCGCGGCAGCCCAGCGCCGCACTATCGCCCGATCATTGTCTCAATCACGGACATATGACGCTTTTGTACGTGCAGCGTGTTATTGGACACGACAAGAAATTATTATTAACGTGCAAAAGCTGTACTACACATTACACAACCTACATAATTATTGAATGATTTATAAAAGCATCTAAGCAACCAATAGTGTCATATTTTAATTTCGTCACATTTATTAAATGCATTGCGTATATCAGTTTTATTATACAAAAATAAATTGAAACACATATATCACTAGCATTGTAACCTTCCTATATTGTTTTTTCGATCTTATCTCTGTAATAAATAAACGCATTTCGATTTTATATTTTCAGAAAGAACGAATGATCAATCAGAAACATGGTATTTAAAAACATGACTATTAAAAAGTAGTACTAAATCCATAATCTTGCAAAAACTTACATATTGTTCTCCATCCTTTCCTGCAGTGTGTCCCGCCACAAACGGCTGACTCATGACTCATCGACGCGCTGTCTCCGACGTTTTTTGCTGGCGGTAATTATCCGAGCGATGTTCGCGCCATTGTTCGACCGGTGCGCGAGTGGTGAGTGCTTGCAGTTTATCACGCTAGTCATCGCCCTGTCAGCGTGACGTGCAACTCATCATCGCTATATCAATGTGTCGCGCTTGTCTTTGGATAATAGTTGAGTTGAGAATGTGGCAGGTGAATGAAGTTACTTCATTAGGTAGTTACTCGGTTTGGAAAGCTTCTACTTATTATTGAGTTAAAACGTTCGATTACACAGCTTTTAAGCACTTCCACAACATATAAAAACTGAATCTGTTTTTGATATGTATAAATAGCGTTGCCACCAAAGTTCTGCCAGGTCAGCGATGAGTGAAAAGAAGAAGAAGGTCAAGCCTTCTGCTATGAGCAGACATTCTGCTGAAAAACTTTGGCCTTAACCCATGCAATCACACGAAGATGAATTATACAGTCGGGCTCAAAACGAGATTTCTATAAGTGTTTGCTTTAGCAAAGCAAGCAACTTCCAGATTGAGCGAGGAAAACCAACCTTGCGAATTAGTTCGATCGGTCAGCACATGGCTATTGCCGAATCATGAGAGCAGGATAGTAATTTTTATCCTCGTCTATTATTATGGAGCCCGCGCTATTGTTTTGTTTACTAACTACCAGTCATTATTATAATTTCAAACAAATATTGACACTCTGGCACGCATGGAGCGTAACGCAAACAATGCCGACTGAATAGGAGCGCCTATTGGTATTCCATTGACAATCCGCGTTTGTTTGTAGTGAATAAAAAGCAAAGCTGAGCGTGATGCCGTGACGCCGTGACGCCGCCGTAGAAGGAGCGAGGAAGGGGACTTATTTCATTTTGCCTGATTGAACTGACGAATATTGTATTTTCTGACAGCAATTTTGTAGTATTTGTAATGATGACAGTGGTTTCAATACTACATTAATAAAACCAGCGCGTAGTTTACGGAAAGACTTATAACATGCAAGGGTTAAGAAAAACAGGAAAACGGGAGCACAATATTTTTGATTCTTTTTCTTTTAATATAAATCAGGACAAGAACTACCTTTACTACTATTTTTCAGAGTTGTTGTATGGTGAGCAGAATGTTTTCATCATCAATAATATTACCTCTTAGTGATTTAAGCTATCCCATTTTCTAGGCCGGGGGTCCTGGGTAGTAATAGCCTAAGCAGTACTAATATTTGCACCTGTATTATTAATGATTTATATAAGTAAATAAATAAATAAAAATAAATAAAAATAAATATAAGTAAATAAAAAAATATATACTGGATTCGCCCCCAGTCCGTTGTTGCTACCTATAACAAAAATATCGCCTAGTTGGTCCCGTACTGTTGGTGTGTGCATCGGGTGAATTTATTATGATTATACCTGGGCGCCCTTTTTTCTCACGTCAAACTGTATCTAATGCGCTGTACACACCGCGAGTGCACTTGCGAGCGGTATCCGCGAAGGCGCTATTAATCTAAGTCAAATAATTCTTTATTAATAAATCACCATGAAACCCGGCCGACAGAAGTTTCGCTCGAATTAAAATTGAAACATTCCAATGCTTTATTTTGTTCGCGGACAAAATAATTGTCGGGGGAGGCATTGTCTCGCCGAACTGCCGCTGAAATTGGCGATGAGGTTGATCGATATTGTTCCAAAATTACAATTTTGGGAATACCTATCAAAATGAATGTCATACCTTTTGGTCTCAATAAATTTCCCATACAATTAATGGTAGACAAAATCATAGTTATTATATTGATGTTGATTTTGAACCCGTGAATATTATATGTACGATACAATCTGCTAACCTAACTTATTCTCAAAAATCTTATTCAGAGCGCGTGAAAAGATGCAAAACCCAAAGCATATGCAATTTTGTCAACGATGCGATTGTTACAAAAACAAAAAAAGGTCGGGAATAAGATCACCAAATGGGATTATCGCGTTAGAAAGAGTGGCGAAAAGCGCGCCGCCCAGCAGCAGGAAGCTGTAAAGGACGAAATCGAACCCGAGGTAGTATTAAGGTGATAATACACTTCACGTATACGGAAGTAAATTCCAGAAACGTAGATACGTGCCGTATTTGCATCATGGCTGTGCAGAGACATTTCTACTTTACTTATATTCATCAAGTTCAACAATTTCTCGTATCATGTGGTATATCTCGCACACCCTGTGGATGGTCACCTTAACTCTTTTCTCAAACATAATATATAGTCGCGCGGGTTCTTTGTAAACCGGATTACGTTATTTGCTCTCTCATATTTGAGTTGAGAGCGCGCCGCCATCTTTACATTGTAAAACAAATCCGCAGTGTTGGCATTTCTTTGGGTTTTGCGTTTTGCTGCGGTGTGACTTGCAAACGGTTGGGAACGGATAAGAAATCAGGGTAAAATAAACTTTTTGTCGTTTGAAATAGAGTTTTTCTGCCACTTAGTTAATAATCCCATATGTTTTCAATTGCAGAGCTGTACTTTTTATGAGGCTTGATCTCGCAATACAATATAGACGTCTCTACTAACTAGTAATAATATTTTTCTGTAATAAACATGCAGATACCGAGGGGAACAAAAGGAATTCTTACGAATTACGGCAAGATCGGCTGACAATTTGCGCACTCTCCCTCCATACATATTCATTGTTCTGGTCACCTCATAAGGGTTGCCGCACTACAAAAGGGCCACTAATTTAGCGTTTTAGCTCAGCAGCAGCGTCAGGTCAGTGCTATAGTATGTTATACAGACTTAAACGTAAATGAGTACCCACTAAATATCTCAAAAACATGTACATATATCAGAAATATTTACTTATTTTTTAATGCTAATAAAATGTACTGACTGTCCGTAAATAAAGAATAGGAAAATAGACCAGCCTAATTTAAATTTGACACAATAAATAAAATAATCAACTATATTATCTAGCTATCATTGAAGATTATAAGCGCTATTTTCATGGCCCCTTAGGAAGGGTGCAAACACATCGCACCTCGCTGCCGCGCAAACGAGCGTTTGATTCGGACGCGCGTGTAATTATGGCGCGAAACGACGTTCTTTGTTCGTGTAATTCGGTAATAATGACAATTTTTACTCGCCTTTGTGGAACAAATTTCTGATGCTGTATACTTAAGAGTTCCATGTTTTTGGACTATGAACACTATAAGAGGTAGAGTATAACATTTAAGAATTCTAAGTATTCCAAGGGTCTTATGGAGAGACCGAGTAAGAACGTTATAGTTAACACACTCAATATAAACAGTAACTCATAGGTGGTTTTTTTTAAAGTGTTTCATTCACATCGTATTTAATGTAAGAGTCGCACTGTTGTTCACGATTTTTTAACTATCTCCATAAAACAATTGCCGACACGAGCACTCGCGAAATATATGTTTACCTAAATTAATTAAGTTGCGGCCATAAGCGGCTTTATTGGGCGAAGTAAACAACATCTGGGCACCCCCTGCGCCGCGCCCGAGCTGAAATATTATTCATTTACTCCTAAACGTACCACATTACTTGCTGAAAAGAAAAATGTATCTTTTGTAGCCAGATTTTTAGATGAGTATACAATTTTACTTGTATATGGTGGTACTTGTATATGGTGTATAAGATGCGTTAAGGTGTCTTCATACCATGCACGACGGTAGAGCTCAGTGGGTAAGACAGCAGGCCAATTATTGGTACTAATTCATTTCGAATAAGCCCAGCGCCGGCGGCCCATTTCATGGGGCTGAGTAGGGGCCAGAGACATTCAGAATCAGAATCAGAATATTTTTTATTCACGTAAACCATTATTGTACAGTACTTATGAATCGTCAAGTTACAAAAACATTATGCTACTGGTTTACCACCACATTGGTGTGTAGACCTTTAGGAATGAGTTACTTTCACAACCAGGTTGGCTATTGTCGTCAAAGAATCATTGTATTTTTTATTGTAAATACATATAAGTCAACGTAATAGTTGAGAATCAAATATAACCTCTCTCAAACTGGATGATGTGATCCAAATTCGTTCTACTATAACTACAGGCTCAACTTCCATTATTTCCATCGAACCGCATTGCATATACGAAACTATCAACAAAGCGTAGCAAAAACAATAAGGTACGGACTCATCAGCATGATAGATCTGTTATTAATAGTGTCGGGAAGACTCGCGTCGATTGATGCCTGGCGCGGTGGCGCCCCGCGGGAACACGTCTACATTGGAGCGGGGAACTACACTAAAATATTAGTAAATAATTATTATATTGGCAACAGCTTCGCTAAAATTGGGAAAAACACCATTGACTCATTGGGGGGTGGGGGGAACTGCAGTGTATATCTCTGCACACAGCTTCGGGGAATATAGGGTTTTATTACATTGTTTTAAATGCACTAATCCTCTCGCGTCAATGAATGCATCCTCCCGGAATCTCATCCCTCGAGCCGGGCCCGGGACTCCATTACATTAGTGCGCAAGCCACGACAATAGCCCGGCGTGAGCTTCGGAGTGCATCTCTATATTTTAACTCGGTGGGGTTGAGGGAGGAAAAATAAAAAAAAAATGTAGAGAGAAATTTATATTTTATATTATGAGCTAATACGAGTATATCTAAGAATTTTCGATCTTTAGAAAAAAAACAAAATGTAAAATCTTTTTGTTTCTGTTTAAAATAATCTATAATCTGCATAAAAAAAAAACAGGAAAAGGTCGGCGGACTGGCCTTAAGACTGCCCCTACCTAAATGAACAGCTGTATAGCAAGTTTATATTAAGATTTTGTACACTTGTAATACATTGCTAAGGCACATTTCTTTGCCTTACCCTATTAGTAAAACTTCACAAAAATGTAAGCAAGTAAATAGCCGCACTTTGGCATACACATATGTAAAGTCTAAAGTAGAGTCAATGTATCCTACAGACTAAATGGGTGATAGCCAAGTTGGTATATTAGAAATTCTAATATTAAACGTCATAAATATTCTTCTCAGCGTGTGGATTGAAAAATTTAACTAGACTTGCTCAGAACTCCGGTGCGCACACTGGGTCGTCAGTAGCAGCGAAGAGTCCCTCACGTGTACAACAGGTGCCCGGACATGAGGGACGGTATAATAAATGGGCCATTGTTTTCAGCGAATCGGCGCATTTACACGCGAGATCCAAGTCGTTTTTAAATTCTCATATTTGAAGTTACGTTTACTCCGACCGACCTTTTTTTTTTTTTTTTTTTACATGTGGAAATGCGTTACGCATCCCCTCATGCCCCCCGGGGGGGACGAGAGGGGTATGTGGGACTCCCCGGCGGCGGCCGGTATACCCACTAAAACCACATGGTGAATCCTCACGGTCGCTTGTGCCGGGGACCCGGGAACGCTTGCGCATACTTTCGCGAACCCCGACGCGACTGCGGCCTTTCGGCCTCCTCCAGGCCTTGCGGCCAGGCGCTGTTTCGGACCACCAAACACAGCGCCGATCCTCACGAGCCCGGAGTGGTACGGCGAACTCCCCCGAGTCCGCCGCCCGGGGCTCAGCGCCGACCGCCTGCCACACCAGCTGGCGGTCAGCAGTCCTCCCGGGTGACAGCAAGCTGCCCCCCGGTCGGCCTCTTCACCCGAAAGGGTGGAAGGTGGGTCCGCCGCGTCCAAGCACAAGGCCCGGTACTCCGACCGACCTGACCTGTCCTGACCGATTTGGATTTAAAGTATGTTCAAAGGTTTCGATCCCATAATAGCTAGACTCTTCTAAGGAGCACTTCTTGCCATTGTGATCACAGTGCGCTACAAATCTTGCCGAAAAACATTTTTATTTCACATTTATAAATTAAGTTTTCATGATTTCACTTCAAAATTTTCACGAGAAATATATAGCCGCGGAGAGCGGATGCCAGCCCCAACTCCACTGCCGACCCGCCCCAACTTGCTCCTGAGTGATTTTTAAATATTATTTCACAGTTATATTAGTTCACGGTATAGTTTCAGTTTCCGCCACCTGGATTGTTAAAACTCAATGGTCGTTTTAATTTGAATTTCTGTTCGGTTCTCTTTCTAATTCTTATAAAGAAGAGAAAGAACTTTAGGAATAGTTTACGCTCAGTGTTGAACGTCGAGGGTGAGTTTTTATTCTCTTTCTTAGCTTTACACTGTGGGAATGAGTGGACAGGAGTGGGGTTCTCAAAAGGAGTTCTTGAAAAGTTCGAGACAATATCTTTTGTAACATTAAACATTGTCGATAATTGTTATTATTAGGATTTCTTAAAGTAACTAGGTACTACTACTAAACATGGCGTTGTCTGACTTGCTTTTATCCTAAATGTTGTTATTCTTTAAACCAAGAGCTTGCCACTACTTCTTCCCATCCTATCACGCCATGTATATCCCAGCTTCACTACTTGTAAAATATAGCACAACGAGTAATACTATACCGTTGCCTATTTACCGCCCGACGCCGCGAGAACGCCGATACATAGCCCTCGAACAAAGGCCTTCCGCGGTCCGGAGATTGCACTCAAATACAGTTTTCCGTTTCCATCGCCCTCCTTCCATCCTTCTCTCCCCCTTGTGCCAGAGCACAGCCGGGAATGGAAGCTAACGAGCTGCATTTGTTGCAACTGTGCCATCGGTGCGTGTGATCATTGGGCCATTGTGTTGCGGAGTCAATGACTGAAGCCCTTTCTTTATGTGACGTTATGTTTAAAAGAACTGTTGCGGTTTGTTAACAGACAGTGTAGTCCACTTAGAGAGTAACTATGTGACTTTAATTTCATGTTTTAGAACATTTCACTGTATACTTTGAGAATAAGTACTTCGATGTGAATACTTGTATACATAGTTCAAAGTACATTAATAAATTGACAAACGAAACATGAGGCAAATACGGTACCTAGTTTATTGACAAGTTTCACAAACATTCCGGGAAACTTCGACGCGTCGAACTCGCAACTGTGAATCGTACATATTTCAAATCTAAACTTCAATTACACGCCCCTGTTTATAGCAAAACTCGAACGCACCGCGAAATAAATCAATTCAATAGATCCTGTTTTGACAAATGTGAAATCTATTAAGGGCGAGTCCGGGGAGGCTTAGGACAAATCCATTTACGTTGGCTATCGGCAGAGGGCGCCCTGTGGCCGTTTATTTGCCGCCACAAAAGACTTGCTAGCTTCAAAGCTGCCGATCGCGCTAGTTAAGAGACTCGACGTAAGCCGATTTGTGGACAATTTTATGAGAGCGCTTGTTTAGACCAATGGATGTGTAGGCCATGGAGTAAATTGAATTGGTATGGGCTTTATGTAAAATCGCAATTTACAAGAGAGAAAGAAGTCTTTATATAGCTGTGAAGATATAAATAATTACAAATGCGACAACCTCGTTAGCGGAGTGGGTTAGTACCCTGTTTTCTGTGCCGAGGGTCCCAGGTCGGAATCTTGGTAGCGATAAGGTTCGTGTAAAGAGCACGAATCTGTGGACCCGAGTCATGGATGTTTGATATCTCAAATATCAATCAATTAAGATTTTAAGATGTCCACGTGTAGTGCGTGTGCGCCTCGCGCGCATGGCAATACACTGGAGCTTAATTTTCTTAATATTTTTTGAAATTAACATGGCTATTGGAAAACATGCCGTGTAAATGGAAGTGAAATTGTTATATTAAAATGTCCCTATTAAAAAATCAATAACAATTCTATACATTGATGTACTATAAAGTGTATCATTCATTATTAACACGGATCGCCCACATAATAAAGAACTATGTTCGCCTCTAGTGAAAGTCGATATTTTATTAGCAGCTACATTCTCCCACGGGCACATAGCGGGTCCTAACCGATTGCTTTTTTATCGAGCGGGGACCTCGAATTAATTAATTTGGCGCGAACGGAGCAAAAAAAAAAAACTCGACAAATACGAGTACGTTCAACTTGGCAGGCGCTGATTATTGGACATGGTAAGTAATTGGAAGATCTCGGATAAGTAGGTACTCAAGTATTCAGGTATGTATTACAGGTGTTGATATTAAGGGTGCTTTAGATTTTAGTTTTAAAATCAAACACATTTGGGATTAGAGTTTATAACATTTGGATATCAGTTTTCAGGAGTGATTTCAGTCAACTCCGTTTTATTTACTTTTCGTTTAATTTGACCATTACCGAAGTCAAAGTCAAATATTTTTTTTCGTATAGGCATACGGGGGCGCTTACAAATTGTCATTTACATTATTTTCTTAACTCTACAACCGGATCGGAACGCGACCTAATCTGAGAAGATCCGGCGAGAGACTCAGCGGGCTTGTCTTATTTTAACAACCATATTTATTACAAACATAGAGTCTACACTTTGCCTAGTGTTTTAGGAATTACAAAAGGAAAAAAAATGCAAATAGTTGACAAACAAGTTACTACGCCGCTATACTAACGCAAAGCATTACCAACGTTTTCCGTGTGCGGGTGGCGATTGCGGTCAAGTGGCGGCAATCGAGGCTCCTCGCCACGTCACGCGGCTCTGGGCGCTTCGCCCTCACTCTGCGACAGCAACTACTCTGCATCGTGAAAGGCACAGGGAATAGGTTCTGCTAAGTAAAGAAACGATTTAAAAATATATCATCCAAACCATAAAAGTAGTTAATCTATGTGTCTATAGTTTAGTGGTTAGGTGGACAGTCCTTGTACATCTCGTAACCGTAAGGTCCCGGTTACGATCCCCACTCTGGATATTAAACTATTGACGTATGCTCACTCCTATTATAAGCTTTAGCTATGTTAAATGGGACTAGTAGCAATATGTTCATAGCACATCGAAAGGAATATAAGAAACTTGGCATTTCGACAATGTACACGTACAAGACTTTTAGGTCTCGTGGTTTTACTTAGCAACAGAACAACTAGCTCCAACTTTAACGAACACGGGCCCCGGGCCAGGGTAATCTTTTAACAAGAAAATGCCGACTCCCACAACTAATTAAAACTTCCCGAATTACCTGACGGATTGAAGTTTATCAGGGTTTTGTCTGGTAGTGCCCTTAACTATTACTTGATTAAAACCGTTTGTTGACTCAGACCTTGCTCGGTACAATCCAATTTCTAATTAATTGTTATTACACCTTTGTTCGATCAGAAGTGATAAAGATACCAGTTAAATGGATTCATTGGGATATGGATTGACGATTTTTAACGCTCACACATTCACATTATTATGCTTCTATAATGTACATAATTTTTAAGGCCTAGCACTATTATTCAGATCAACAACTAGACGAAATAGACCAGCTTGCTGATTTATATATTCTCTCCGACCCCTATCCATATTATCCTATTAATGTTCTGTAGGTAATGAAAAATGCTTTTTGTTTTCTGAGCTTGTTACACTGAGCCGCGGTATAAAAGGCCCTGAGCGGCAGACGCTAACACTTGGCCTGCGCCCTTAGGGTTCGATCTCCTTGCAATATGTCCGCTCGGACCCCAAATTGATGCAGTAAATTTCTTTGATAACAAAGGAAGCATGAGCTCGGATATTGAGGTGTAAACATGAGGTGTTATTTCACTTTACAAAAGGTAAAATAATACTAGTTTTCAAAACGATTTGACTTTGGCTATATATAATTTATCGCATACAAAAGTACCTATGAAATGGGTAGCTCAAGCTCAAGTGTCATCACTCATTACTGTGACGCAAATTTAACTATAATAAATAAGTATAATAAACACATTTTTTTAATAATCACATTTGACTCTGAAACTCTTGCGTTATTTACAACATCCCAAATATACCTTTCTAATGCATCAAATCATGATTATATTAATCAAAACTGCGTGGCAAGTACACTCATGTATACTAATGAATTCGCTCAAAACCTCCCGCTTTACGACTGCAGGCAGTATTAACAGAAAGACGTGCACATCATGAGATTAAATGTATAATGTATACCTGTTGGGGTCGCCGTAAAGCCGCGCCTCGTCCGAGTGGCGTTGTCATAAAACAAAAGCCATTAAGTTACCAAGCACTATGGGGTGTATATGGCGTAGTATATGGGCTGTTAAAGATACTATCTCTATAATGAAGACATAGATTATACGTGAGATTAGTTTAAGGAGATAAGCATTATGCCATTAATCGTCAAAATCTGATATATTTGGGTAAAATATTCAGTCATTGCCGTCCGATGTTCCAAACAAGAGATTAGGAACATTCACTTTTTACCTAAATAGGCACCTATAGGGGCACTATAAAATTCTACGTCAAAATCTCAAGCGGGCTAATCGCACAACACAAGCCAATATACTCTCAACTGCACTGCACATCCACGCCCCCGAAAATCCCGACTCATCCCGGAGTCCCCCATCCCTAGTAGGCGCAACTCTTAATTTCGAGACTGTTTAGCATTTTTCCGACGCAATCAAGGCCCCTAGACTCAATTTCGTCGTGAGCTGCAAGCCAAACAAGTCCACAGAGAGACGCGGAGCCACGCGAGGCTTTTAGCTCTGTCGGCGCCGTAATATCCGGAGAGCCGCGCCTAGTGTTGTACCTATGTTGCGGGACCGGGATGCAGGATCCATTTTGAATATTTAAGATATTAAGGTTGGATATGTAACATTCATGTAGGAGTGCTCAAGTGTCAGTAATGTGATGATAATCATATATTATGCAAAGTTGTTATTATAGTAAGTTATTTGAAAAGTTCCTAAAGTGATTTTTCGAAGAAATTCGATACTATTTTCGTTTGGAACTTTATTATTAACATACGCCCACGTTATCAAGTAAACATTGTCAATAAAAACTATTTCGCAGTACAGTTGTATATTTTTTAATATTTTCTCGTACAATAAATTGGCTTTGATATTCAACACGGCTCCTTTCTATTGATATTGTATTACTTATTTCATGTTACTTTATAGTATCTAAACTATCGAAAAGAAATATGTTACTGATATTGGGGAACATTTCTTGTATATTAGGCTTTCAAATGCTACATAATTACGGATGTAATTAAAAGTATTCTCGGTAATTTGACGTTAAATAAATATAGGAAAATACTTGACTTTTCAATGTTGTGCCTATATTATAATTAAATTCCATAATGTATCCCGCGAAACTCTACCACCCTTGTCAGAAAGCATCGGCTACCGGCTCGCATAATAACCGCTTTTACACCGACTAGCGGCAATTAGATCTTCTCTAGTCACTCGTTAATAATGGACGCGCTGCGGTGCCGACCGCTTTTCAAACTCTCCGCGGTTAAGAGGAATCCTCAAATGCATGAAAGAAATCCTTGAAGCTTGATAGATACAATAAAAGTGAAGTAAATTTTATTTCAGTTACACTTTTGACATGGTAGGTTGTGGTTCCAAATTAGGCGGAAGCCTGTATCTTGGAAACCTTATTAGTTTGCTTTATATAGCATTAAGCACATTATTATATTCGTATATTAAACATAAAGCGTTACATAAAGAAATAAGACAAGATGTTTATAAATATAATGTTGATTATGTAGAACTGCAAGAACGGATATTAAAATAAAAAAAAATTGCACTTATAAAGATTTTATACAGTACACACATTCCAAAATTAGCTGATTTTTTAGTACCAATCGGTTAATAATTATTATTATTAGCGCCGACGATATCATTTAACGTTTGTCGTCGTCACAGTCGCGTCGTCAGCCGCGTCGGGTGCGGCGCTTTGGCGAGCGCGACCAAATTCACTTTGTATTCAGGTAAACTAGCTTATTAACATATTTATTGCGCAAACTAGATTTAGCTCGCAACAGCCTGCGTCAAATTATAATGAATTATGCAGATCCGCTTAGGAGAATTTTTTAATTACTTATTATTGCTAAAACGACTGCGCTCGACATCGCATGCCTGATCCTTGGAAATGTGAAAACATCGAAGTCAAAGTCAAAGTCAAATCATTTATTTCGTATAGGCCTACGGGGGCACTTACAAATTGTCATTACATTTTTTCCTTAATACTACAACCGGATCGGAACGCGACCTCAACTGAGAAGATCCGGCAAGAAACTCAGCGGGCTTGTCTTTTTTTTTTATCCATTATATTTACAAAAAAAAATAATTATAAAAAGTAAGCTCCAGTGTGTTGCCATGCGAGGCGCACACACGCTACACTTTAACATTATAAATATTGATATTAGAGCGATCAGTCCCAGGCTGCTTTATCATCCAAATAATCCAAGATTCTGTAATAACCCTTACGACATAAATTACTTTTAACAGTTCTTTTAAACTTACTAATGGGCAAATCTCGGATTCCTTTGGGAAGTTTATTATAGAAGCGTATACATTGCCCCATAAAAGAATTATTTATTCTGTGGAGACGAGTGACATGCACGGATAGTTTGTCCTTATTACGAGTGTTAATAACATGAACATCACTCCTTTTTTCAAAATTATGAATATTTTTCTTAACATACATTAGATTTTCATAAATAAATTGAGACACAACAGTTAGAATATTTATTTCTTTGAATTTATCCTTAAGGGAATCTCTAGGACCCATGCCGTAAATTGCTCGTATTGCCCTTTTCTGCAAGATGAAGATAGTATTAAGATCTGCAGAGCAACCCCAGAGTAAGATGCCATAGGACATAACGCTATGGAAATAACTGAAATAAACAATTCTAGCTGTGTCTATATCCGTTAATAGTCGAATTTTTTTAACAGCATAAGCTGCCGAACTCAGCCTACCAGATAGTTTTTTAATATGTGGACCCCATTGCAATTTAGTATCTATGGTAATACCGAGAAACACTGTTGACTCCACAAGGTCCAAATCAGTTCCATTCAATTGTAAATTGGTTCCAACTTGTCTAACATTTGGTGTTGAGAACTTTACGCATTTAGTTTTCTTCTCATTAAGGAGAAGATTATTTATAGTGAACCAATCAACAACTTTAGCGAGTGCATTGTTCACATCGTCATAATTAACTAGCTGTCTCTTGAGTTTAAAAAGCAGTGAAGTGTCATCTGCAAACAATACAATCTCGTGATTATTCCCTACATAGTAAGGCAAGTCATTAATGTATATTAGGAATAAGAATGGCCCTAATATCGAACCCTGTGGAACGCCCATTGACACTAGAGAGCCGGGCGATTTTATACCATTAACATCGACCTTTTGAATCCTATTATTTAAATATGAAGTCAAGAGGTCAAGAGCCTTGTTCCTAATACCGTAGTGGTGCAGTTTCCGGATAAGTATTTCATGATGGACGCAGTCAAAGGCCTTCGACAGGTCACAGAACACACCTAAAGCATCCTGGGAGTTCTCCCAGGCACCATAGATGTTCTTTATTAACTCCACACCCGCGTCTATAGTTGAGCGATTCCTTGTAAAACCGAATTGATTTTTATGAAAAATCTTGTTGTCATTAAAATGACATAACAACTGGTTTAATATGATTTTTTCAAATATTTTGCTTAGTGTAGGTAGTATTGAAATAGGTCGAAAATTTGATGGATCAGTATTACTACCTGATTTGAACAAAGGAATCACTTTACTATGTTTCATGAGATCGGGAAATACACCACTAGCAACACAGCTATTAAATAAAGCTGCTAAGTTGGGTACAATAATATCTATAAACGCAGAAACGGTCTTTACTGAAAGCCCCCATAGGTCTGCTGTTTTTTTTACATCTAGACTTTTAAAGCTACTTACTATGTCTTTACAACTGACAACTGAGAATTTAAAAGCTGTGTTACATTCCGTTACGCTTTGTTTGAGTAGGTGCTCCGCAGAATTGGAAGACGATTCTAGTGTTTTGGTTGACAACATGGGTACATTTGTAAAAAAATTCTCAAACTCAGTCGCTACTTCCAAATCCGTTTTTACATCTTTATTATTTATTATTAGATGAAAGTCTCTGTCACGCACTGTATTTCTACCGGATTCACTGTTGATAATGTTCCATGTCATTTTTATTTTATTTACAGAATTTTCAATCTTGTTACGTAAATAGATCGATTTAGCGGAGGAACAGGCTCGTTTAAACAACTTTGAATATTTTTTAACATATTCGATAAACATCGGGTTATGATTATACGATTTTTCATGGTATAAATCATATAACATCTGTCTACTTTTATAGATACCTGGAGTCGCCCATTCACTAAACCTAGCACGCTCACCAATAGATATTGTTTTAGGTGCAAACACTTTGCCAAATTCATCACTGACAAGATGGAACAGTGAGTTATACAGTACATTCGGGTCTTCGTGAGTAGGCAACCCTGGCACTTTCTGTGTTAAATTGCTTTTTAAGAGTTCTAGGCGACTATTATTTATTGGAACAAAGCTAAACTTTTTTCTTTGGGGTTTGTTACTTTTACTAGGAAATACTGCTAGTTGTCCACAGTGGTCTGATTCTAAATTATTTATTATAAATTTTTTGATAGGTTTTAAATTGGTAAATATATTATCTATACATGTGGAACTAGTGGCAGTTATCCTAGTAGGTTCCAAGAAAATGTTGTACAAATTATAAGATTTTAAAAGTAACAAAAATTTGTCCACTACCGGATTATTATCTAATAAGTTAATATTAAAGTCTCCACAGATAAGCAAGGTTTTATTTGATTTAGAGATTTTAAATAAGATATCCTCCATGTACTTTTCAAAGTCATCATAGGGTGAACATGGAGGTCTGTATACGCAAACAACAAGGAACTGCTCAAGCTCAACACAGGAAATCTCAATGACTCGTTCAACAGAAAGGCTCACTATATCTCTACGTTCTTTTGATTTTATATTCTTATTTGTAATAATTAAAGAGCCACCACGTATCAACTTTACTCTGTTGAAGGAGCTAGTGACCTGATGATCATTAAAATTTAACATGAGTTGGTCTTTTTTTAACCAGTGTTCGGTAATACAAAGAATATCTATTTTACTATCATTTAAAAACAATTCCAGTTCCAACTCTTTGCCCATCATACCTTGAATGTTCTGATGAACAATATTGATTGTGTTATTGCAAGAGGTTGTCTCTATTGTCTGAGGCACTAATTTAAATTAATTAAAATATCATTAGTAGCCAAATTTTTGGCTGAATTCAAAATGTCAATATACTCAATAGGAGCAATGTCAATGTGACAAGTTTGCTCAATAGAAGCAACCTTTGTAGCCAAATTTTTGGCTGTTATATAAAATAAATATGATAGCGAAGCAGCTATCTGTCTTTTATAATATTTGGAAAGATAATAATTATCTTTTGTCATATATACATTTTGTACATAATTATTAATGTCAATTAAATTAATTTTATTGTTATTATAATAATTATTACTTCGAAATATCAAAGTATGTAATGTTAAATTAATCTTATATCTAATATCATTTTCCACCTGTGGCAAACTATTACTATAGGGAAATGTGAACATTATAATCTTATTTACATTAAGATCAGAGAAACGGGTGTTGTAGTCAATTAATTGTTTTTTGTTAACATTTCCCCTATTTCCTACAAGAATTAGCAAAGTTGTGTTGGGGCTAAATTTATAGGCAAATATATTATCAATAATGTTCTGATATGATAAACCAGGTGTGCAATGGTTTATTATGGAATATCCCTTGCATAATCCAGACAACAACTGACCCATGTCTTTGCCAATTTCATCACTAAACATTACAATATTAGGTATATTAGTACATATATTCTGGGGCTTAGGTGTTAAGGGTTTGGTGTTTTCATTAAGAGAACTGTTATTTACATGAGTATTGTGACACAAATTATCAAATGTTTGCACTACTTTAGGAATACATGTTGCCGGTGAATGATCCAGCGACAACGGGTTATGGATGTTGTCACTATTTACAGCATTTCCAGTAGAATTACATGCTATCAGCTCATTCATAGCCAAAATGTACTCCTTAAGCTGCTTTTGTGAGCTTTCATATTTAGTTGACATTGATTTCAATTTTTCCTCCAAACAGTCAATCTCACATTGGAAGTTGAGTGATTCACTTTTATATTTCAATGTATTATTTTCTAATTTAGAGGCATACATATCTAGCCGGTCTAACAAATGTAGACGCTCCCTATTCAATTTAACATTTTTTATGAAAAACCTATGCTTTTTTACAAGTTTCTGGGTTTTTTTAATATATTTATTAATGTTTATATATTTTTTTAATTTGTTTTTACTGCAGTTAATTTTACTTTTTGTGTTGGGTGTTATAACACTATCATTAGTCAAGTCAATTGTGACCAAAGGGTGAGCATTAACTGCAGCAGAAACCATGCCCGGGGCACTGCCCACCAACTCATCAAATAGACTTTGGTTCATTGAGGCGGTCATATTATGTTTAGTTGCTTCCAGATTATTTATATTGGTATATGCCTCCTGTAGCTGGTGTTCTAGTGAATCTATACGAGTAAGGGCCTTTTCATACTCTAAGCTACAGCTATTGAACCCGTCCACAATAAGCTGGAGCCTGTCCCGAGCATCTGAAGCATCTAACAATTGGTTATGTAATTGTGCCATTTCTATTTTTAAGTTTTTGTTGGTATTTATTAGTTCTAACAATTCTCTTTCATTGTCATCTCTTTCTTTGTTCAACTCATCACACAACATTTTTGCTGACTTTAATTCACGCGTCATCGCGACTGTCCAAGAAAGGTATGCCGGGACGAAATAGATAATCGCATTTAAAGGATTGGCCCATCATCGCCCGGGATAGAAGGATGGGGAGGAAGAGAAGGAAGCCTTTGCCCAGCAGTAGGACAGGGATCACAGGCGGTGACGGTGTGTACAAACTATGAATTTTTATCGGGTTTTAATAATTGGTGGAAAATCATCTTTAAAACAATTTCAACAAGCTTATTTGTAGTTCGCATGTCTTGAGCGTAGAATAATGCCTATTCTTACTATTCTGTGGTCTTAGCTTACCCAATGAAGTGGACGGGAGCAAATAAGGGCGGTAGTAGGACAAAACAAAGCGCGGGTCCGGGAAGACGCGCCGCGGCGCGCGGCGAGCAAACATCCTAAGCAAACCGTCGGAGTGGGACCTGGGGCTTGCCCGGGATCTAACAATATCAAAGATCACACCGAAAGAACTTGTTTTCATGTTTAAGACTTGGTATTGTATGATTTAAGCATGGCATATCTTAGCTAACTAATATGCCAAAATAACACTGATGTGAAAACGAATTGGTAAGCACTGTGGTATACATAATGTTTTGGTGCTAAGTATTAGTAGCGGTATTTGCAGGAGAGGCCTCAAACCTGTTATCTATATTTATACTACTAAAACAATAGATAACATGACTAGTCAACACGAGTTCCAAGTACGAAAAAAATATTGTAGAGGTTAAAATATTAGAGAGGGTAAGAGTTCTTAGCCTTGTTGACTTAAGGTAAATACATATTATGCAAACCGCCGAAATAAATAAAAAAACACAAATATCAATCGGGACAGATGCTCAACCAACTGGAAGCTGGAAAGCTATTACACCGCTTTGTTTGATGACTTCAACCGCGCCGGCGACCCGTCACCCGCGCCGCGCCATCCAAACAAATTCCACAAACAGTTTACACATGCAAACACTGCCATCTATGACGACCCTTCAACGACGACATTTTTCGACAACATGATCTTAACTCGCTTACCACCAAACAACTCTGTCTCAAAGAAATACAGGTTATTATTGAGTGGGGAAAAGTTTTGAGAAATGCATAATGAACTTGGTTGTTGCTGAAGGGCTGTTTGCATTGGATTTTACGCCGATACTGAGACAATTTTTGTCGTCAAATATTGCGGGAGCTGAGCAGACAACATCTTGTGTTTAAGTCGTACTCTTTAGAATAAGTGCCTATACGCACTGCTTGGTTATTGATCACAGTTAAATTATTCGTTATCTGTAAAAAAAAAATCTGAAGTCGACAAAAGAAAACCTTTGTCAGACAATTACCTACATATCAAACTCCGTGACGAAATTCTCGCTCTTCGTTTTCATGTCGAAAAATATTGTTGTGATAAATTTAAGGTAATTGAACTTATCTAACTTATCTCAGACAGGGACACCAACCCGAGGTCTGCTTGACGTACCACCTTTATAAATACAAAGGCTCCCTTAATACTAGTCACAGCAGTTATCTATACCTATTACACACAGGTCTACACCACACAGCGCAAATCGTGAAATGCAATTGATATCACGTTACGAGTGCGTAAATATATTAAGGTATGCAGTTAAGCCATTACAATACTTATAAGTATCTTTTATAACTTGTTTATAAGCACTTTTCGTAACTGTGCGCATCGGCTACACACAATCTTCGAAGAGAAAATGACGTCGCTAAAATAAAAAGTAGGTTCTTTCTAATGGAAATATAATTGTATTTATATGTATGACTTAAAGCTAGGCTCATATAGTAACCACGAACTTAGACATACAGATATAATCATTAAATTACTCTGACAGTAATAACTTGACACCTGATGCCGTTGCATTTCGATAATAATCTTCTATAGCGGTTATCACATAATATTATTATTGGAATGTTAGGCATTCCACACGTCTGGCATTCTGTACCGATATGTGTATATCCTAATTATACGCAAATAGGTATTTATAAGAGACAGAGACAGGTCACAGAATTCTTGTCTGCGTGTTTGTTTGTTCGAGCATCACGGAAAACGAATTGACCAATTCTGGTGGGGTTCTCACTCTCAAAATAAAGTACCTTAAAGCATTGTTCAAGTTGCAAAGAAAAATTAATGGTTGCACAGGTGTATATTTATATAATGATTATAACGTATTTTCATCTTAAAAATGGCACGTGTTACATAAAAACACACATCAGCTTATCCCACGTGACACGTGTCAACTGTCACCTCCACGATATTATGTAGCAACTCATAAGCGCCGCCATTTTCTCTTCAGAGAAAATATTTCAAAGGAATATTGCTTATTAAGTTTTATGAAGCTACTTTTAAACTTTGGAATTAATTATCTGCGAATGAATCTCGTTGTATTGTGTACTTAATTGTTTTTGACTGTTGTTCGGCGTTCTAAGTTCTTTGTTTCGCTCTAATCTGCGTAAAGTCTTCCGTCAAAGTCGACTTGTCAGCCAGTGTTCCGAGTTTTTGGTGAAAATACTTGGATAAATATTTGTCGTGTTATCATACTGTTTGAGAAAATCAGGCAGGAAAGGGGTCAGTAAAGTATTAATTAGAAAATTAGGTTTATCTATTTGCTGAAAAAAAAACATAACCACCGCATATTAGCGAAATTTATATTCATGCCAATCTCTACATACCTATCTATTTATTCATGTTAAAGAAGTAAATTCAATCTCCAAACCCAATTTATAACTACATAGGTGCTATAAGTAACATCTCTCTAGCGAGTCGTACCTAACTGAAAGTCTTCGCGTTACTTCAGACTGAGACGAAATCTCCCCAAATGCACATTCAACAGTTTTCGCGTCATTTTCTACGGCGAACGCCTCACGGTAACGAAGAGTCCTTGCTTTAAGTTTCACAAATTTACCTTTACAATCTTACCACGTAATTTTAAATTCTATTCCGTTGGTAATAAGAGTGGTGTAGATAGTTAAGTTAGCTTCTCAAAGTTATATTGTGGGACTTCACACGCGTCGCAGTGGAGCGAAGCTCGACTACGGTAAGGAAACGTTTCTGTCAAGTGTCTTTTCAACGCATTGCTAGAGAAATGTATTTATATTTTAAAGTAATGTTCTACGCCCATGGTAGTCGTGAAATTTAAAACACTGGTTTTATGAAGTAGGTTAGAATCTAATAATTTGTTTTGCAAATAGCAAAACCTTTCATAGTTGTAGCGTGAGTACGTTACCGAATTGAACACTTATTATTATTTAAGTGCCTACCGTGTTGCGTACAAAAAAAAACATGTAATTGGTAGGTACTACTTCTGTCCATGCAATCAGTTTGTGTTTTATATTATAAATGTATACAGAAATGAACGTAAGCCCATTAAATAGTTAAGTTTTAATTTAATAACCGAACTAGGTTGGGCAAGCGTAATTTGTGAGATTACGCGTCTCTGGTCCCGCCCCGGGACGTCCCGAGGCCTGGCTAAGCCGGCCCTGGGTCGCCGGTGGCCGCCGGGATTACAAGTCATGAGTCAGCTCGCATCGCGCCCATTACAATTTACAACTTAATTTAACGATGCTCGCCTTGTGTGATTTGCATACATTTTGTTTCTAGTGTGTTTAAGATTGCTTTACTTTCATGATACAGCATAAGTCGCGTAAGTAATAGCGGTTAGAATGTTAAATAATAATTGCCAATCACAGGCTACAGGTAAAAATCTACAAAGCATCTGTCTCTGTTGAAGGCAACCAATAGAAACATTAATACAGAGTTAATAAAATAAATTACGAGCGAACTTCAAACCAATTAAAAAGTCATAAGTAAAACGCAAAACTCTCATAAGCGTCAGCAAAATGCTAAAACGCTGACGTCACGGTGATGACGCGGATGTCACGTCAACGCTGTTAATGACGCCGGGCTGAGTTAATATCCGAACGTGACTGTATTTTGTTTACACAATCATTAACAAATTAACGTCAAATATGGGATTAGTTATGACTTTAGCAATCTGTCAACTTAGTAACTGATGATTCAATACTATCATTGGAAAATGGCCACTGTGAAAGCACATACATTGTTTTATCATTCATTACAAGCTGGGTTTAACTATGACCTTAATCTTCTATGGTCGATTTTTTATGAGCGCAAAACTATCCGTCCTTTCTTCTTTATATAACTTTTACAACAGCTATAATTTTACACTTTTCCGTGCTTCGCTCGTCGCTGCTAGCTATGGGTTCTGTTTAACCTTAGATCTCATAATTATTGGAGTTCTACTTATCGGGTCCCAGAAAATAGTGATAGTACTCGCTCGCTCGTAATCAGTCAAATTGACGCAAGGTACAAGCCCACCGCAATGATTAATTTTAAATCCAATTAGGAACATTCACTTTACATTGTGTAATTATAGTTTCCTAATAATATATGGCGCCTTGTATTATTTAGGTAGTTCTCGAGAAATAATTTCTCCCACGATTTCGTAGTTTTTTATTTTGATATTTTACATCAAGGTTATATTAAAGCCTTTTATCAAGGCGGTATAAAAGACATTGACTCTGATCAAATATCCCGGGCATGACCCAGTATCATTACCGTCAAGTGATGCGTCGATGTGCCACGGCCCATTCCATTTGATTAATAACAAAATTAATTACGCTAATAGAGGCTCGAGCGGCGGCTGACGAGCCGAGAGGTCGTCATTGCCCACCATTTTGTTATTTTCATAATTAACTAAATCACGTATTTCCCGGTAAGTGTCAATATTTAACTCTACGTTCTGGTAATACAGGATGTAGAAGATGTATCATAGAGCTCACGTAAAGCGTTCCACTGAAGTTTTTTAGGGTTCCTACGGACTCTAGAAAGCAACAGTGATCAATTTCAAACTTCTATTGTGCGCATAGACAATGTTTGCATTATTATTCGATGTGACAGTTTTGTGTTGTACAAATCAATACTTCGATGAATCATCAAATATAAAGTACCTACTGGAAATTATTCAAATTGAATGTAATAGAAGCGGTAGCAACGCGGCGGGGAGCTGTCTGACTCATTACGGGAACGATTTGTTATTTCGTTAATAACTGCCAACATGTCACGAAAATGATCAGAGTACTTGATTACAGTGCACACATTATAAGCCTAGAGCTACCACATATTATTATTTTTAAAACTGATGAAGTATATAGCTGTAAGATATGGTGACCGCTAAGGTCATGGGTACTAGTAATAGTATAATTACTGAGGTGATTGACTGCTCGTTCAGATCTTGTAATTATTATGCATGAGTGACTTACAAGCGCTATCCTACGTAAAATCAAAAGCAACCCATAATGATTTAGAACCATTGCTAGGTTTGAAATATTCTTTCTTAACAATAAGAAGCAAAATCATCGATCCCTTCCAGGTAGAAGTGCTTATTGTTCTTATCTTAAATATCCTATTTCAACTTCCAACTTTATTGTCTTGTTATAATTTTTAATTCTCTTAATCTGCTCGGGAAATTCCCTCGTTATTGTTACGGAGAGTTTGTGAATGCTTATCGAATGTTTTCAGTTCTCTGTTGTTCAAGTGCTTTACTCATTTACTTTATTCGTTCGAACATGTTTAGATATATTGATTTCTTATATTTACGAGAATACTAAACATTGACATTGAACGAATCTTACGGATTGTATCGCGTTTATTTTATTTTATATTGAACATAAAATAAAGGCTCTAAAATCCGTAAGATTAGTTTCATTTCAATATTTTTTGATATTTTGTTAATTAGGCAAATTGTAAATAACTGAGAAATCTAATCAAAACATAGTAATTAGTGAATTAAGAATCTTAAATTATTTATTATTGTATTATTTTAGGTTATTAACATTTATTATATTGAAGTTACAAATGTTTAAGAATAATCTGTTATAAGTAAAGTCAAAGCGTATATATAACGTACGCTATATTAGAAGCGCTTACTACACACTTGATGCTTTAGGATAAAAATGCTTGGTTAGGGGCTGGTCCGGCTGCTCAGGAATATAAATTACCTTGTTCGAGCAGACTATTTAGATTTGGTTTTTCTCCTCTTCCTTCTTATCTTCATTTACAAAAGTAATTTGTAAATGTGGGAACCATGTAGCTATTTACTTGTATAATAATAGATTTAGTACTTTTTGACCAGCTACTCAAGCCTACCCAGCCGTTCCTACATTGTTCCCACGTACCCATAAAATCTACTGCTCAAAAATGTAAAAGTCTTTTTATCATTGCGAGCGGGTGATAGAGTTCTAGCTTTTATTTTGAAACTCCTTTTACGATTCATAAGTACTGTACTTAATGGTTTACATGAATTAAACAATATTCGGATTCTGGTTCTTACAAACGGTTGGTGGCAGTTTATCGTACACACGCTACGGAACTCTTGTGTGTTTGTATAATTATTTAAACGAATGAATAAAAAGCACGGTTTAATTAAACTCCAACATGGTGGACGTGACCGAATTATAAACTGCTCACGGTAATTGTTTTTTTGATATCTTTGTTGGTTTATATTTAATAGATCGTGCGGATTGTGCTCTACCTTACACAATTTTGTTTTAATTCAATTCTATGTTGTATTTCAGACTGATATAATATTATTTCTATAATAACAAATTAACAGAATTAAAAAAGGAGGTGATTTGTTATTTTTTTATTCTGTCGATTCGTTATTTTATTTATTTAAATATATCAGACTACGTCTTATACTGTTAACCCACAATTCAATTCACTGTAATATCAAGCTCAATTTTTAGTTAACCTAGGATTACACAACACAGCACTTTAAAATCCGATGCGTGTAAAATACTATTAGCTATCCCCAAATAACCTGAGCAAACAGTTAATTGAATAAACGTTTGTGGCAACGGACCTCTATTGATACATCTTATAATACCTTCGTTACAGGAAATATTTCGTCCTAAAATTAACTTTTATTTAACCTTACCCCACTCCGTACCCTTTCAATCGTACATTACGCATCACTAATGTAGACATTTCGCAAAAAATCTAAACTAAATGGAATTTCACGCTCTATTTACTGTATAAAGAGTAAGTCGTATTTGAATGCGTCCAGTCGAGTGGTCACTAGGGCTTTCATTTACAGTTACACGTTGATTTATAAATATTTACGTGTTCAAATAGGAAATTTCATGACAAATTAAAAGATTACTCAGATTTCATTGCATAACATGGATAACAGAACTAGGATCTATTTTCTAGTATACTAGTCAAGCCTTTTCCTTCTAAATATAAATCTTAGTTCTTGAGGCTTGAAGATTAATGTTATAGCTACCTGTCCATTAACTTAACAAATATGTTAAGGCACCGTGCAGGACAGACTTCTTATGTAAGTACCCTTAGATACTTATTCCAACTACTGATAACAGATAAGCAAGTTATACAATGTTATTCTATTGGCGGTGACAGCCCTGTCAGTGGCACAGTAATGTTCTTTCCGTGTAATGGCGTTTCGCGTTCTTTGTGGGCAGTGCTCGTTAGCGCTAACCCACTAACGTAGCGCGGCATAGCGCCGCGAGCAATGGCCTCCACTCGCCTTGCTGCTATGTGCAAGCTATATTATTTTGTTGCTATCAAACTTAATCAGGCGCAGCGCTGCAACATTGGTTTTACTTTTTCTTCGTAAGAGCCAATTTTTTTCTAAAATAAAAGTAGCCTAAGTTACTCCTTGTTACATCAGCTATTTATCAGTGAAAGTCCCGTCAAAATCGGTCCAGCCATTTCAGAGATTAGCCGGAACAAACAGACAGACAGACAGACAGACAGACGGACGGACAGACAGACAGACAAAAATTGTAAAAAATGTTGTTTTGGTATAGGTACCGTGTATACATCCAAATGCACTTAGTAAAAAGCGGTTATTTTACTATTACAAACAGACACTCCAATTTTATTTATATGTATAGTATAAATATATCGAGCTATATCTATAACCTTTGTATAAAGTTTATATAAAGGTTATAGATATAGCTCATTTTGGAATGTGCGCGTGGGTTTGATGATTAAATAATAATTAACAATATATTAAAATATATATACATTAAAGATCGTTTACTACGTTAAACAATCCGTTAACAGCTAGGCCATTACAAGGTTTTTGAGCTCGCCCACTTATACATTTCGACTATATGGTATATGGACAATATTTGTTTACAACTGCAGGGCAAATTTACTTATCCCTTCGGATAATACCGTCTTGATTCATAGGCCAAGAAAGAGCAATAAATATTTCACATCTATAACTGAAGCAAAACTGTTGCTACATAATTCAAATCTGCATAAAACTTATCCAAAGTTGAGTCATAAAACCGCGGCGCTCGGCTCCGCGTCGTGTGAAGAAAGTTGCAACGCCGGTAATAACTCCTTCCACCCTAAATAAAAAGTTGTGTGAAAAGTCGCAACTCACTCGATCACACGTTCTTCGAACATGCAATTATATGAAGGTTGTGACTTAATGCCATATATAATGTTGAAATGCAAAGAAATTCAGGACAAATTATTATCACAGAAAGTTGATAACTCGACTCAAGCCCAAAATGTATTGCGGTATTGTGAATTACTCGCTCACGGTATGCTCGCGCCATTTTTATTGATTCGAGTTATTGGAGTTCCCGCCTGCACTTACCGGGAATGCAATGAAAGAATGGGGACACGTGTCGCAACCCAGCATTGAATATAAGGGGTACATACATTCAATAGAAGTGGAAACGGTTTATTTTTATATTTTATTTCAAATAAATTTTCACAAGATTTCCAGACACGAAGTTATGAATTTTACCACCTCCACCACACAGGCTATATATACCTGGATCTTTGGAAGGCTTGCGTGGGGACATGCATCCAACACGTAGAGGGCCTTTTTTGAGAATTTTTATGTTATGTTTGCCACCTGCTGGGGTCTATTGTTGAAAATGATAGTATAAACAGCGAATTTACTTAGGTCGAGGAACTATTGCGGGAATATGAATTAATAATTGGGACTATGGATGGCTTGAATGGATGAGATAGGACTATTGAAAGGGTTCCGGACACCTGCCATAATCAGCTTTTATATAACACGATGTATTTTTTTTTATTAAGCATATTTTCTAAAGCTGCAAAGATGTTCATGAATTATTTTATAAACATCTGTCAGAAATAGTTAAGAGTTTACAAAACAGTTTTTAAACCATCGTTTTGACCGAACATAAACCAGTTGGCACCGTCTATTATAGCGTCCATTTGCAGTTCACCGCTTATTGGCATCCAAATTGTCATTCGGACGTTCAACAAATATAGGAAAAATGGAAAAGACATATTGCTCTGTACTCACGACGATTCCTACAAAAATAACGCTTAAACCGTGGTTCTAAAGTTCGATATTGCTCGGCGGAACAGTTAATAATGGAAGAAAGATTGGCAAAGTTTGTTGACACGGCCGAGTTGATGCGTAATCTCGGCTGGCGTATTCGTTTTGTGAATACGCGGCTCGAATCGAGTGGGTGACGGAATGGAAGATGGCTTTTTATTATCGCCCTCTCGTTCGTGTTGATTCGGAGATTTTGTGCTGGTTTTTTGATCGTAGCCACAAAGGGGTGTCGTGTGATGCAAAGTCAAAGGCTTTGGAATTAAGAAATTGTTCTAATTTGCTTTTACAGATGTTTTTATCTTATTGCTTGTAGATTCAAAACAATAAACATTGTGTAACAATATTGTTTAATTCATTAAGAAAAAGCAGTTACCTCGAACACTGGAACTAAGGGAATTTCTTAAGCTTTTACAAAACATTTTCGGCATTCCAGACTCTATCAAAATATTCTGCCAAACTCTACCGTATATTCCCTTCGGATTCCTATCGTACATTATAGTTGGTAAGAGATCAACACAAAAGCACATCAAAGTATTGAATGGATAAGTGCAGAACTATTTACGTGGCGTCTGATACGCCGCGGCAATGACAGAGATGAATGCGCTGACTTATATTCCTAACTCTTTCATTTTAAGGAAGCCGCGTTGGAGTTCGCATTGTAAATTGTAGTATCTATAATATCGTACAATAGTATCGCCAGACGAACACACCAACTATACGGTCCCACTTTAAGCAACACTTTTCTTATGGGCACCGTATGATGGACTGAGGGCGAACTCACTATATAATACCTATATATGTAGATATTAAACATCTAGGGTACGAACTTTCGTGCTCATCACACAAAGTTTGTCCGTACCAGGATTCGAACCCGGGACCACCGGCGCAAAAAGCAGGGTCACATCCAACTGTGCTAATCAGGTCGTCAATCTAAAGTATTGTTTACTAAATCTTCAGAATACGTTCTGCCTACTGTAAGCTATTCCGATGAAGGTATCATAGCTTATAAAGTAGGTTCAAATATAGGTAAGTTCAAATGATTATAGAGATCTTTAACGAAGTCAGTGCGATGGTAGTTGAAACATCAAACGGTTAATTAAGTTATATCATATTCTGATAATTTCATTATGTAGTTATGATTAATTAAGTTTTAATAGCACGACCCTCCCCGCATTGATAGGGGGATTTGTTTACAAGGCAACGCACCTGTCGTGTCTAGTCAAATGCTAAGCGGTGCTTTGATTGTTTCTCGAAGCGATGGGGTGTTCTTGAATCCTTATAGTTTCGGTCGGATAATATAATTTTCCTTCGAGTCTTTAAATAGGAAACACTCATATTCCGTACTAGCCCAAAAAATATAAATAAGTTTTGTTCAATTTGACAAAATATTTTACTGCACGACATGTTTCTTTGTTTTTTTGACAGTTTTGTCACCGCAACGACGGCAAGGCCTTCCTCGCGTTGTTTGTTTCAAAGGAACACAAGGATAGTTCGCTCCAGTGGCCGCAGTGAAGGCGCTTTGTGTGTACCCTTATTCACATGAAGCGATGTATTGTGACTGATATGCATCACTCAGAACTTGGCAACTTTATGTTATTATTACACGACTTTATTTTTTACTCAATTTGTTGCAATACCATTCTAATACGGAGAAGGATGACCAATATACTGGATTTTGCATTCAGTAATTTTTGCACGTTTATTTGCTAGATTTTGGATTTATGGAGTGGTGATGGAAAGACATTGTGTTTCAATGTGTTTCCATCCCCACCCAAAAAATCTAAAACCAAATTTAAACCATTGATTTTCCTTCTTACCACAAATGGTATTTCAGCTTCATGGTTTCCTTAAAATAAAAAATAATATACTGCGAATGTAAGGCGTGATCGATAAGCAATAGAAACATCGCGACTTCAGTTCAGAATAAAGATACACCACACATGGATTTTAACCGAAACGAATACCGAACATTTTTCAATTTAGCGCTTACCGAGTGAACGTCGCGGTCCCTTAAAAATAAGTGTTGCGATGCTTTATGTTAGCGTTGCGATGCTTTATAGTGAGCGGCCATATAGGCCGCGACCGGAACGTTCATGTTGAAAAATTTACATGATTAAACAATTTTTTATTTAAATAAATCTTATAAAATCAAAGTTCGGTAAATATTCGACAAATCAACTGTTTATTCGGCTTAATACCGAAGATATAAAACTAGCTGCCGAATAACGAATAATTACCGAATATTCGCACTGAGAAAAAAGATAGGTAAATGCAAACCTAATAATGTAGGTAATGCAAAAAATAGTTCAATACAACCTAATTTAGGTTTTCTGAACCTAGTGTAGGTAAATAGTTTTACCTTCGATTGGGTAAATACAACCTACAGTGTTTGGTAGCGTACTATATTACGTAGTTTTAACCTATTTTACGTTAAAGAAACCTTTTTTTTTACCTAACTGTTACGTTAACGGGCCGTCACCTAATATACACATTTAATTTTACCTATCACTATCAGTGAATACTACCTAGTATGATTACACATAGCTTAAAAACACCTAATAATAGGTAGCTTCGACTAAATTGTACTTAACCTAAATAATTATTTGGAATTAAAATTGTACATTCGGTTCCTATAACCTAATAAAAGGTTGTAATAACCAATTAATTGTTTTGTATAAACCAACTACATTAACATTTTCATAAAGTTATCGCAACTGATTGCAGTTGTCTCTAATTAACCTTGGCAGTAGGTTAAATAAGCCATTTTAAAGGTTTTCGTAATGAAAACCTGTGGTACTAGGTAAATATGCAAAACAAAAGTCTGTTGAAATAACACAATCGTGTTATAATATATTTGTTACAAGGTTTTAAGATATAAAACCTAATAATACCTAGTTATGCACAAGTTAAGTAAAACCTACTCATAGGTAAAATATATAAGATATACATTTAAGGATTAAATGGAGATGGTGCGGCTCATTAGGACCATGCCATGGCCTTATTTATACCTACTTACTCTGTGGCAAGAGCATAGCAAAAATCACATTTATACATTATATGCACAGTCACAGATTATCAAGTAGGTACATAATTTGGAGAGCACATATTTTTTATGCTATGTTTTTCTTTTGGTATGTATTTACCATGCTAATTTAATTAGACGGCCAATCTCGTTACACAACATTTGACGCCAGTTTTTTGGCTATTACCCGAATTGTGTGTTGCCACATCTCTATTAAATTTACCTCTATATACAAAATTTTGTGACACTAAATAAATGATGATGGATAGGGCGCCACAATGGAATAGACTCTATGCTATCTTTTTCTATTATTGAAATACTTAACTTATACATATTTTTTTGCTTTAAAAGTATTACATAAACCATGATTGATCTGTAGTGCATAAGTCATTTTTTGTTATAGCTTTCTTCCCGAAAACAAAACAGATGTAGTTGGTTCCAGTGGCCACATGACATAATCCATATTTATTATTGGTGATAAAGACATGTTTCATTTATAAAATATGGTTATAATTACAAGAATAAGTTTTTTACGGCGGATCTGGCCATCTTTTAAAAATTGTGCTAGCAACACTGGCCACTGTATAGACAGACAGTCATTTTTGCGTTCGCTTCGGTCGGGCCGGCTGCGACAGCGCGCTGTGCTGTTGTGGCGCCTTTTTTATTGCTTTCATTATACTGGGTTCGTGAAAATATGTACTGGGTTTGTGAAGTGAAGTCATGGAAGTGCTACTCAACGATTGGCAAATGCCAGAAGAAATTATTGTAAAATTACTGGTAAGCTATTCACAACCAATTACATTTAGCCCTAGTTGCGTTAGATTTACCTATTTTGTAAATGTTGATAGGTTATTGATGGTAAAATATGATTTGGGTATTGATTATATGGTTCAATTTATATTGGTATCTGCTAATATTGATGTGGTTTTAGAGCAGCAAACTCCAACAAATATTACGCGTCATCTTATCGGATGGTATGGATGGGGTCTTAGGATTTAACCCCGGTACATCAGATACCTCCTGGGTATACATATTTAATTGATTTAATGTGATTTCAGAATATTAGCAAAAGTACAGCATCTTCAACTACTGAAGAAAATCCAACATTTGATTAAGATGTAAATATGGAAAATATGTCAATAGATTTAGAGAAAACACGAGAAGTATTTGAAAATGTGATGCATGAAAAGTAAGGGGCTGAAGTTAAAAATGCAACCTAAATTATTATTTTATTTTTATTTTGTGTCAATTAAACACAACTATTGCTGTTTCAGAGAAAATAAATCTATTTTAAAAATAGTGGAAGACTTTAAGGCAGGGAAATACTTAATGGATTATCTTAAAAAAATGTGGAAAAAATTTATTAGGTACATAATACCTATCATGTTGGCATTATTAATGTACTTTAACGTATCCAGTTGATTACCGTTACCTATTAATTATTTTGCTATAATCAAGTAAATACTTAGTTACTACCTACTACCTATGTACCCTACACCAATCGATAAGGTAACTCTAACGCAACTAAAAAGGTGCAGACAATTCTCAGTAGGTTATATTAAAGCACTTATTAGGTATCCAATACCTACGCAGTACACTACCGGAAACTATAAATTAGGTTATTTATACACATTGAAAAGGTTACAGACATCTAACCATCATCTAGACTAGGTTTAATTAAATCATTTATTAGGTATATATCAAAATTTATTTGGTCAAGTTTAACGTATATTAAGGTAAAATTAACGTAAAATACTAGGTGTTATTAAATGTTTATTAGGTTATAGTATCGAACCTAATATTAGGTTTTTGTCGGACAACCTAGTCACTACGTAACTTTGACCTACTATTAGGTGATAGTTACCTTACTAGAAATAGTTTAAAATAACCTAATGAGTCGGTACAACATAAGTTTATGTAATAACTAGTGCACTTGGTTGTTGTTACCTAATGCACTACGTTGTCCGACAAATACGCAATATTAGGTTAAATATTAGGTAACCGGAACCTAATTTTTTTCTCAGTGCGGTGCATCCGTATTTCATAACATATCAGTAAGCCACTTTTATTCCGCGATATTAATAAATATTAACGTTTTAAATAGTTACTTTTGAAGCAGGTAGACAAATTGCGTTAGTAACTAATGAATCATTCTAGATACAATTTACAATCAATCACTAATTCAAAACATGAAAAGAGATGTTTTATTGTTGTTCTTTTCTCGCGAGCCTGTAATTTAATTTACTTACTGCACTTGCATATGTAATGTCACCTCAGTGCCTCCGCGACAAATTAAAATATTCCACGCGGGATGACAAGTAACAACAATGGCGCGCGACTCCAGATTAAACGCTGCTCCAGCATCTGCCCGTACACCTGCTCACCGGTTTTAATCATTTTTTGACAGCTTTGAGACATTATTATTATGTCCTAATCCTACCCACATTATACAAAATATTATTTCAATATCTGCGATTTATTTTCAGAAACAAGAACGACGTAATAAAACAATTCACAGATTCTTTAAAAGCAACACCTTTTTAAGCGCTTTCTGTTTAATTATTTTTAAAGTAAGTCCAACATCTAATTATTATCACTTTCCAAAGAATATAAATTGAAAAATCTGCATTGACGATGAACATTAATTATGTTTATTTAAGGAAGCCTTCAAGATCATTTACATAATAACTTTGCCCAAAATTATCAGAAAAATGAAAAACTAAAATAATTTGAATGATCTGGCCCTATATTGATCTCGTTATTTTGTATAATAAAATACACCACAAGTAACCCTTTTAGTGAACACGTGAAATCCGAAACCTTACATCATTCGATCAAACTTAGTTTATTTAATAAAACCGATCTTAACCCGAGGGTCTACCACGAGACCCTCCAAGAAATCCTATCGGCAGTAACTTTAGGAACTCGCAACAAAAATCTCCAGTTAAGTCGTTAGGCACAATGCCCCTAACGAAATCATGTTATAAGTAGGTATTTAGTGGGGAGACCCTTAAAACCGAATCTGGCAAGTAAGTCGAGACTCAATTCCGGGATGCGAACGAACTATACATATATAGAGTATTAGTGCCACAGTGTAGTAAATATATTTTAGTAGTAATCAAAGTACTTAAATTAAAAGATCTATTTAGTTAGTTAAATGTCCTTCCAGAATGCCTTTGGTGTTTTTAAAAAGACTAAACCCAATTAATTCTAAATATACTTCAAAGACCAATAGTGTTTTTACTTTTTTTTTTATTTAAATGTATTGTATAATTAATTTTAAGGATTCTATTGTGTTTATTTCAAGTTTTTACGTTCCCGCGAAGAAATCCTTAAAATTAGTTTTATTTAAATGTGTAGTAGTCGCGTAAATATAAGAAATCAACAGGTATATATATATATACTCATAATATTAGATACAGTATCCATAGTACGAACTACGAACACATAACAACTAGAGTAATTTTGCCAGTCGATATGTCGAAGGTGGTCTTTAAGACACTTTGATTAGTTGAAAAGTTCCACAGCGCGAGGGGCGGTTTGGGCTGTAGGGCTGTCGCGGGGAGCGAGAATCTCAGAGCGGCTCCCGGTCCATTGCCGGTTCTGTTGCGAAATCGATGAATGTAAAATTAATAGAGTATTTTTGTTATATTAATACTCGTGCTAGATAAATGTATCTGGTTCAGAACATAATATTCCTGTAAGATAATGTAAAGTGTTTTGATGAAACCCTGAGTGACTTGGCCTAATCATTATCTTCAGTAATTATTCGAAGTTCATGTGTGGAAAAGGTTCCAGTACGCATGTGAAAACTACTATTGACTATAAAATATTGTTATTTACAAATCCTATATATTCATTGAATAATAATAGTACGGAACCTTTTAAGCATTCGCTCCATTAATCTGATTTGCTTGAATAGTTGAGCCCCATTAAATAAACAATACGATTTTTCTTACGTGTTATCTAGCAGCGTCAGCCCTGAGCTTATGCGTTCGGATAAAGCCAAGGAATTATTGCGATGGAGCGCGGAGGGCGCCGCCACTGCACCGCGTGCTGCGAGGGTGCAGACGAGTGTTCAAGATACCCGCGCTCACCCGCACCAATCGCCGCCGCTGATAGAATATTTTATTCATAAGGGTTATGGTTTTTTGATAGCTATACTATGAATACGTGTTTACATAGGTTGCTAGGAAAATAATTATTCTTTGATATAGACCCACCCTGTTGACCAGAGGGCCGGTGACCTAACATTAATGTGATAAAGCAGCCGTGTATGAAGAGAGGTGATAAAATCCCTAAATTTAATAGGATATAAATAACTACTTGACTTTTTTACACAGCATTAACTACTCATGGTAAACATCACAATTCTTTACTTCAAATCCTTTAATTATAGTTACCAAAACACGACTGTATGCGGTGAATTGCATTATTAATAGAGTATTTGATTTATGCAGTGTAGTGTATCGGAGCGAGCGAGCCGGTTTGACCCCAGTCCCCAGAATATACTGCAACATTCCGTAAGCCGATACCTAGACATTAGGCTCTATGTCTTAGCCTAGGGCAGCAACTGATTACGTGGGATGTTAGAGGTCGGTTCACTGAGCAATCAATTATATTATAGGTGTAATGTGTTGGGATTCTAAATAATGCTATGAATTTGACTTCACATGACGTTGTTTGTTGCGGAGACAGTCATTTTTAATTATTTGAAACTGATATTAGAAGCGGATTGAAACACATTCCGAGGTTGATACCCCTCGCGTCGAGCTTTCAAAAAGGCACATTAAATAGCGGTGGTGCACGCAAATGCGACCGCAGAATCTTTTTATATAAAATGTGTCTCAGGAAGTTTTCACTCTAGTTTCCGATAACGATTTTGTATGGTTTTAAAATAGCCCCGCTCCCCCCCCCCCCCCGGCCCAAGCCCCGCTGATTAGCGAAAAATAATAAAAAAAATCGCAGCAGTGGGACATCACGGCCTGAACACACAGCTTAATGAAGCAAACATAACAAATAAAAATGCCTCTACATGACATGAGCCTCTCGAAGCCGAAGCCAAAAATCAAAGGTCCTACATATTCAAGTAGCGCTTCCGTACAGTCGAGCGCGAAATTAATTCATGAACAATTTTCCGACAGAGCGCGGCTGAGTGTACTCGATTGCTCTTTTTATTTGCCGTATTGGATATGTCATTTAGTATATTTGGACTGGGGTCACGGAGACCTTGAATGAGAACACCTGATGATGCCTGCAGACTATGAACAGGGCTAATAGGCAACGTATCAGTCTAGTATCTTCTTGCAAATATAAACGTGTATTACAACAGTGCATGGCTCACAGATAATACCAGCCACAACCGCGACTACATAAGTCGCGCACAGTACAGAAACTCCTCCCTTGGTGCGTGTCTTTCTTTGAGGTTGCGAGGTTTCAAGCTTAATTTGTCAAATTGTCTGGTGGTAGAAACAAAAACAACAGTAAAAGAGTACTTGAACCGCACATTTGAACCGCGGTGGATTTGCGGATAAGTCACGAGCTCTTTTCATTGTAATCCGTAAAGTCACTCACCGTGGGACCTTAAAAAATCAGGCCCGGGTCAAATCTTCCCAGTAAGAGGTAAAATTGTTAAAGTAGCTCTCAGACTTGTTTTTTTCTTTTCTATTTCTATTTAAAGTTAATTTTTACGCAATCGGATTTTTGGATTATTTAATTTACCTTTATTATCTTAACGGTCAAATAGATAACCCTATACTTCATACTAATTAAAATAATTAATATTATCACAAAAGATTCGCTTGATAATTTATAAACAATAACATATGCCACACATCATCACCCACCCATCCAATTTACAACTTCTTATAATCCCACTTAGCTAACAATTTGCGTTCACTGAACCATGCCATAAGCCCTTTCAATAGTTCCAATAACACTTGCTAATTTGCGTTAACCCTCCTCTCGTTGGCACTAATAATAATTCAAAGAGACCATCGGAACACGCTTGGCCTGTTCAACCCTGCAAACGCGATCTAATCGGTCCGCTAAGCCATACAAATTCAATTAGAGGGATTAAAAGCGGGAAGCGGCCAGACGATGTGCAGATAGTATGATACAAGTATAACTTAAAAGAAAAAAACTATAGGTACGCAGGAAATTGGCCTGCCAGACCACTTACAATAGTAATTTGTTAATGTGGGAACCATGTAGCCATTAACTTGTAATTATATACTTAGAGTTAGTACTTTTTTTTACTTGCTGCTTACAGTCTGCCTAGCCGTTCCTACATTGTCCTTACATACCTATTACAATTTACTGCTCAAAAATGTAAAAGATCTTTTCAAAACGAGCAACCTTGGAGTTTCTTGCCCGTTCCTCTCCATAGAACGTCATTCCGAACGGGTGGTAAAATTGTAGGTTAGCACTTTGTAAACTTTTTTGACGACTCATACACTGTACTTAATGCTTTACATGAATAAAAATATATTCTGATTCTGATACAGCCATATAATGTTGTATTGCTTGTTGATTTTTTTTACTATCTGTAACCTCATCATCAATATCATTTTAGGAAAATAATAAGTATTTTTTTCAGAAATGGCTGTCAGCAGCCATTCCTAAAAATATTGCGTTGATTGTTGAAGAAAATACTAAATAATCAACATCGAAAAATAACGAAAAACTTCTTCAGTCCATTAAATGTTTCTGAGGCAAAATACAATTCAACCAACAAACCACAACTTAATTTTCACGTCAAATTTTATCCAAACTAAAAATAACTCGTTTAACACACAAAGGGTACAATTTTCTGACAATGACCAAAAGGTTGTGCTGTTCGCAAATTAATAACGATTCGGCCAAAGAGCGCAAACTGCCCGCAACCTCGCAAACTAACCCACGCGTGTCGCGATCAGCGGCGGAGGGTTAAAAACGGATTAGTGATTGATGTTTTTAGGTAATATTTAACTTTTGAACAGCAATGCGGAGTCGAGTGAGTGAACATTAGTGGAGGGCGCCGCTGGGTAGGGCTTACTTTTGAGTTTGGGTTCAAAGGTTGGAGTTCAAAGATTGCTCGTTAGTAATAAACATTGACCGGGAACTATTTCTTTTAATAATATTTTATATACTTAACTATTTAATTCTTGGTAAATTGAAATTGAATATGCAATCTTTGTAGTCCTATCAAACTCTGATGAAGCTTTTCTGTGCAACAAGTATTTAGAAAAACATTCCGTTACACGTTCGGATTCGCCGTCGAAATTGCTGCACTCGTAAAGGCAGCGACGCACTGACGGCGTAGCGTTGCGTTGCCAATAAACTTACATGCACGCCGCGCGCGCCGGCCGGCCGCCAAATACTACGCGGTGTTTTTATAAAAAACGTCGGTCTGATTGCTCGCTTGTTACAGCAATCATAACGCCGCAGTCGTTTGTACGCACTGAGATAAAAAACGCGGTGGTTTTATGAACATAGTTTTATGTGTCTGTGTAGTTCTTATGTTTATGTTTCTTGTTTGTTTACTTTATGTTTTATGGGATGGTAACTTATATGAAGAAATTATACAGATGGAGCGTCACAAACAACATATTGAAGTCCAAATATTAAGCCGATTTGAATTGTACACGCGAATTACGAACTAACGTCGGCGTGCTTTTTCGCGCTACAATATGTTATTTCTTCGTCTGAGGATGATAACATTAAATAAACATTTTATTTCATAGCTGCCCGGCCGGCATTCTTTTGATCTGTATTCATGTTTCGTGAATGTTATTAAATACTTAACGAAGACTATCACGTGGATCAAAATGTGTTCATTTTAGGTGTCTGACCTATAATGTAATTTTGGAATAACCAAAATCATTAGATCTACGATGTCTTAAGACCGTAGGCCATCAGACTTTAAAAAAATATTCTATAATAGTATTACCTGTCACGTGACTATCGCGTCGGGTATCACGGTACAGTGGGGGTACCGCGCGTGAAGGTGTTAACGCACAAAACAAGCGTGTACCGCAGCTGCGCCTGCACAAACACGCGATTGGCACGTTACAAAGAGAACTATTTGCTTTGTGCATACCAATAGTGCGTGCACAACAATGCTGTTATGCGAGTACTCGTTTATATTGAAAAAATGCAAGCAACGCTAGACCGCGGTTTATTGCAACAGATTTTTTTACCAAGGTATGATATAGTACCTATACTATAAGCATAACAAACCCATCCATTAATAAACATTAAAATATCCTTTTAGACATCTTAAATGTGTAAAATATTCTTAATGTTATGTTAAATTTCAAAAACCATCAGCATTCTTCATCACTACGATTATATCGTTCATCAAACTGCGCTCCTCAAAGTTGGCGCCCGCAATCATTTTAATTGGCTCGCCTCGCGTCGCCTCGCCTCCCTGTCCCGCTCGCCTCATTATCTCGCAGATTACTCTCCGCTATGAATACTTGGAGTTCCAAGTCCCAGCCCAGTCCCGGGGAAATGCATTCCCGCGGTACGGTTTTAATTAGTTCGAACTTGACCCCAGAACTTCATTACGGAAAAAGATATCACGGTCTCGGTCGGTTGAAGTTGGAGTTATTTTCATTACTACACAAGACAGAGATAGCAGAAGTACGAAACAGCGCGGTTACGAAACGGTCTACCCTAACGATAAAGATAAGCCGCCTAAAACATAATTATAGCAATGGCAAAATTCCTGGGCAACTGTTTATATATAGACATAGAGTGCATAGTATTGAGTACTGTTCACTCTACTACATTTCGTAGTCTATTGAATATTCTCTCTCACATTTTTGTTCCCCAAGCAATTCATTATGCATGAAAAAAAATATAGCGCAGCAGCAACAACGCAATAGTCTGTCCAAACAAGCAGATTATTATGTCAGAATTTGAGCTCTGATGTTACTGTGAGTATGCACGACGTTCTTCACTTGCCTACTTTAGTCAGCATTTTCAATTTGGTAATTATTATATTGGGATCGACAACCAGCTTACAAATAAATATACACTACAGGGACGATGGCAGATGTTATAATTTGGTCAGCGATCTATGGTTCGGTTGAGCCGGACCGAGACTTATCGAGGTTATTAACGAATTAGGCGACGATGTACTCTAGAATAGGTAACCTTATATCTCCTTGTAATTATCATTACGTCATAATATCTTCATCTCGTTCAGTCGTCTCGAGGTCTGTAGCACAACAGAGCTGTACAACAGTTGGCGTTGTATCCATTGTTCGTGAGCGGATGTTTTGCATTGTTAATGTCGCGGGCGCGGCTCGGTCGACATTATGTTCAGCTGAAATAACTCCGGCATGAATTCAATTTGTGAGATTGTTGAAGGCTTCCGACCTGGTTTTGGTTAGTTCATTTCAAATATTTGAATTAGATTTTAATGTTTAAGAATATTTCGAGTGAAATGATATCATCGCGTCATAGATCATGTTTACGAGCTACATAATACGATTTTTTTTTTGTATAATCTGATCGCCAGATATAAAAACTTGTGAGAACTCTTTAAGATTAAACTAACGAGCTTATTGCTCATACTCAAGCATAAGCGTTCTTGAAGCTATTACACAAAGAAGTTACATGGGATTTTAAAGAACGAATATCAATAAATTGGCTTTACAATGGTTTAGTAAATATCTAGCTGTTAATTACTCGTTTCATATGTTCAACTCCACATATAGGTACGTTTTATTAAGACTTATTTAAGACTACATTCACCACCTACAGCCCTACTACATTCGTTCAGTGAAAATAATTAACTCGCTCGTTTTTGGAAGAATTTTATTTCGCACAATTTAGCTCCCTTCGGTCCATGATATATTTAAATACCGGAAGGCGACAAGAGCCGACTCCTTCTCAGTAGAACCCCAACGCTTCTCCTAACAAGATAAATAATATCATCAAACGGAATGTTTATATTTTATTTTATGCGAATTCGCGTCAAAGGGTCCTCGACTTACACGAATATAATTCGGGTAGGTTACGTTTTAAACTGGGTCGGATGATATCTGTGTGCAACATTATAATGATTGTATCACGAAAACACACAGAATTGAACTCTATCCTTATAAAGATAACGCTGATATGAGCGGCAAAGCAGAGTTGTCTAAGGTTTAACTAACAAAGTTACATTTTTCGTTCTAAAAAGCATGTTTTATACTCTATTTTGGTATTAAAAAGGATCATTTAACTCAGAAACTTTTAGTATAGGTTGTTTCACAAGCTTATAAGGTAGGTTTGCGAAGGTTTATCTACGCGAATATGTCACAGGATCCTCGTATTTTGGTTCCCTAGAGCGGCGCGGGCCGTAACGGGATACTTCAAGTTGCGTTCGCTTTGACGTATTTTATGCGAGTGTTTGTGCGAATTGTGCGGGGCGGGATGAACAGGGTACTAATAGAAGTTGTATCAGGAGACGGTATGCAAGCACTTGATGGTACTAAAAGGTAATACTGCTCTAGCGTCGGCGTAACTTAGTCGCAACTCGATCTTGTTAATATATGCCTGGAATGTTGTAAGTACCTTTTCTTTTTTAGTCTGGGTGTATATTTTATATCCATGAGATAATACTTGCCTGTCTGCGAGCTTTAATATACTTGTTATTGTCGTTCATATTCGTTGGGTTAAAGGCAGAACAAATATAGTGCCTAAACGTGTTTTTATTTTCCTTGTTTCATAAACTTTCTAGGGGCGAATTTTGGTCATTGAAATAGTTTGTAAATTATATTCTTGCAATTCGAATATTACTCATTTTATTATTCAACATTTAAAAATTAAATAAGAAAGTTGCACTATCAAAAACGCATTTGTATTACGTAATATGATTTAAAATTTAATGCTTTACCTATATGTATTCGAGAAAAGAGGAACACGGGGTGAATTTAATAAATCCATGAAACTTAATTAAATTTACGTATCAAAATACATATTTTTTCAATCAGAATCAGAAATCAAACATTAAATTTACAGTCGGCGATATCATTTGATCGCGTTCAATATTTTACTCGTCCGGGACAAACTGACAGAAATGAAAATTAAATCTTTTGATGACACATTTAATTTTTGGAGATGTTTTAATAATGTTTCAGTTCATAGAATCGTGAATTATTATGATTTCATAATATACTAATTTATTTTAGCTTGTGTAGATCATTCTATAAAGTTTCCTTTTAAATATTTTATACGAATAATTTGAACAAAACTAATAAGGAGTAAGTTCACAATTTTGTAAAGGGATATTCTTATTTACCTTATATTGGCCTACCAATTACTGTATACATGGTTTTATACGAAATTGCTGCCTGCATTGGCTCGTAAACTGAAAGCCGTATTTCATTGAAAGCGTTCGATACGTGACTTACTGAATCTTTCCATTACATTGCCACAGTGAAAATTTGTTGCGCCGCTTACACTAGCAGTCCACTTTCCAACTAAAAGCCTTGCTCGGTTCACTTAATTATTGCTGCAATGATTACTTATTACCTTTTTCTAAATTAAAAATATTTTATATTTTTTCTTAAATACGCTCTTATGAGCTAACCAAGCTTCTCACATGGCGTACGAAATTAGCGCGACACAACAGATTTGACAGCTACACTACATCAGATAATGTAAAATAGATACCTTGTATGTCATACTATACTATACTATGTGCCACTATAGATTGGTGATCAAATCTAGAACTGACTTCTCATTATGAAAAAAATAAAGGATTCGTACTTCTGAAATGGATTTTTAAATTAATAGCTTTGCTCACTCCTATAGAATTCTCTCAACTACTATCTAATCTTTTTCTACTAGAACGATCATCGGGTGAATTTTAATTACCCATAAATCTCGCGGCTGCCCTCGCCATGGCCTGTTTTTCTCGGAGGCGGGAAATTTACGAGTTCGTAAAACTTATAATGGTCAGCGCTTATCTTTTGAGAGTAGTAATTATTTGAATTAGCGATCTTAAGGTGTCTTGGGTAAGTAAGTTCAGATAAGGTTGCTAATTGTATAACATTGTATATTATATATTGTTTGCAATATTATCAGATTCTAAGTACGTTTTGCTGCAAACATAATTTAGTCTCTCTGGGCTGGTTCAATGCTTAAGTAACCTTGAAAGACTTTTCCATACGTTTCAAGTGTAAAATTCGGGAGTTAATTTGCTGTTACATTATTTATCCCAAAGCGCTTCAAAACGTTTTACCCATATTGTTAAAGATGCTAACATTCATAAAAACAAAACTTACTTTTTTATGTTTTTATGAATTTTGTACAGTTTCTGGTACATATCACGAACCACAGATACAATATCTCCGAACTTGCCCCTAATGTACGCATCGATTAACTCCCTCTATTTGTCCCGCAGCCTCCTCGCAGGACTATTCTCATAACGGCACATTCCTCTTGTCTCCTTGCCAACAACCATTACTAGCTAACGATATGAGCGCCTAGCTCGTTTGTCAACCTTACCTAACCTACATGAATGGCTGTTCACCAAATTGAACTGTCTTCTATGGGTTGTAAGGTAAAATATTGTGTGAATTATATGTTGTTCCATGTATTTACTAAGAATTTTGATTGGTATGAAATAAGCTTTATGGCTATTGTAGTGACGAAGATTTGTGCGATACGCGTGTTGATTGCTACTAACAAATTGTTACTCACAAACATATTGCTGCTTCTATGGAATAGTTGTCTTAACATTAGATGTATAACAAAACATTCGCGGGACTAAAATTCTGACTAGAAAATTCCCTCTACTTTGAACTAGTTCGCACAAAATAAGAGTAATTAGTTGAAAGATAATCTGAAACACAAAGATTACATTCTCACACACAAATACAAAAATATGTCAGAGTCAAGCTTTTCACTCTATACTGAGTGCCACTGTTGCAAATAGCTTCTATAAATAATCTCGTATCAATAAAGTATAAAAACAAACAAGACGTTTAATTCACCCTCTGCCCCAAAGGCTTCGGAGATTGAACGTAGCACATGAAGTTTAACACAGCCAATTGACAAGCGAGTCACGCGCCGTATTCATTACGGGGTAGGCAGTAGGCTCCGTGCATCAGACGCGCACACACCCGCCAGCCATTATACTGAATGCTGGCAAACATCTTAAGATGGCGTAAAATGTCGCTAAGCGAAACTAACATAGGAGATGTATGAGAGTTTATTAATAGAAATTTATAAAAGTACTACAAATACCACCATTGATGACCCTATTACACCAGCTGCGTCTAAAAATGCAGTATACAACATATTCAAAGTACCTTACGCTATGCTAACAATAAAACATTTAGCGGATAATTTATGATTTCAAATTGCTTAGTTACAATATCAAGTTCTTATAAGTGCTTTGAATAAGTGCTAACAATGTCCTTCTTTGTGATTGTTGAACTATCGTTTCATCGTGAGTAGCCAATCGACAGATTGTTGATGTCCAGGGTGCGGCGGTCGTGAAAACATAGTAGCATGAAATCTCTTTGGAAGCTCCTTCTGTACACCCTAAACCAACAATCCCCTTAAACTCACCAAGACTCCTCTATCCAACTCCAAAATCAAGTAACAACTATCCAAAAGAAAATGCTCCTAATGCCGTATTAGGGGACCGCTGTCCTCGTCAAATCGCCAGATACGGCTCTGATAAACTGAGCCTCTCAGATTTATAACTGCTGATAACGGTCTATTGGACAGTTTTTGTTACAAGTTATGGGAAGATTGTTCCGGGGAATGGGTGGGTTCTCGGTACCTACATGTGCAGTTATGTTATACATATATAGTTATAGATAGTACGTATAGTTTAAATGGAAACAAGGGCAAAATTAAACAAACTGCAATTAATTACAGACTTTTCGCTTTGCAAACTTTAGAGAGGGGGGCACAAATAAAACCCTTTAATATGACACCCCACATGACCTAGTATCTCTACTTTGGAATTTCTACTCACCGATATCTGACGGTTTACAACAAACACATTTTTTATTATTATTTTGTATGCAAAAGATATGGACGGGCATGATTTAAAATATTCCAAGTTTTAAGTTGATAGCATGAGTACTCTATTAGATGATTAAAACGGTATTTCTTAGATCAATTTTTTCAAACTACGACATACATAATCGTTGCACAGATAATAAATTATCAACAATCCGTTGTCATTATCTTATCTCAAGCATGTCGTCTGCATAAACACTTGCACCCATATCAGCCGGTGACTTACAACCGTGTCAAGCTATAAGTCAGTTTAAGGTGTGCTTAAGGTAACTGAAGCTCTAACGTAATATATTGCCGATGGGACGGGATTAGAACCACGCGGTGCAACAGATAAAACATTAATTCAAACAATGTTAACACTGTGTCAAGTAGATTTAGAGTGCAAATCTAAATTAGATTTTATGTTTAATAAGATAAGGTTTAGTTAGCTGAGTGACGTTGATAATAGTTGACAGGATATTGCAATATAATGTCGAATTTATGTGTAACTTTGATATTAATGGATGTTCTTGACTTGGTGTAAGCGATGAAAAGATAGCGATATATATTAAATAGGCAAACCTAAGATGAGACCTGACATCGGATGAATAGTTTAATAACGAGAGCTCACTCCTAGTATAATGTAATGTAATTTTGATGATTAACAGGACGTTTTAGTAATGCTCTAGTGTCGCAGCACAAAATACTACTTGAAATCCTTAGAGATTCATAGTTCGAAATTTAGGCTATAAAATTTATTGAGCACGTTTCGCTGAATCTTACAAATTGCACCATGCCAGTAAGCGTTGCCAAAGTTACGTTCCTGCAATAACCTCGCGCATGTGTAATTAGCGAAGCGGAGCGCACCGCCAAGTGCACAGCTCAGACCGCCGAGCTGATAACAACAGGCTTTACCTACGAAATATTATATCGATCTCGGTTTCAAACTCTCGTTTCTTGCATACCATCCCAATACATCATATACGTTGTGCCTATTCTGCAATAACAACATCCTAAACAGTTAATCCTAAAATGACAAGTGGCAAACCTGTTGCCATTTTAAGGTATTTAACGGACGTGGCGGACTTGATCACGTTATGTTTCTTGCGTTCTTTTTTTAAGAGCCATAAACAAATATATCTGCAGACAACCGATTTTTTATAGCTCAGAAATTCATAATTTAATTTATAAAACCATATATTGAATGTACCAATAGGTTTGCCAACACGACTGTGCCAAGGAGGCGCCGCCCGGCTGAGCGAGGGTTCATCTTTTAAAGAAAACAGTAGTTTGGCGTGTCGCGCGTTTTATGGCCACACGCTGCCAGCGATATAAATAATTGTTTCGAATGGTGTACAATAGTTTCTCTATTTTTTTTGCAAGCAATTAAATTTATATCCATTATATGCAAGAAACTACGCTCACCAGTTAAACCGGCACGTATCTCGGTGGGATCTTGGATGGGTGACGAATTATAAAATCTAACCTACTCTATGCTTCCCAGGACAGAATGCCTCACCCTTTAGGTTACTACTAGTTCAGTCTCGGTGTACGTATAGCTGATTGGCCAAATCAGGATAGCCCGAAAGCCAATATAAAACAGAAATGAGAAAAAGGCTAGAAACGACAAGAATGTAAGACACTTTGACTTACGGTCCGAGACCTAAGAACAGCTTACATTATGAACTTCTCAAAATAATTGTAAACAAAAACCATCCATAAAATATCACCTTAACATTATTTTACGCTTAGGAGACACTAGACTAATAAACTGTCATGTATTAACCACAAACAAGGAAAACATTATTTAATAATTTGTCTATACAATGCTTTAAGGGCGACATCATTATTTCATCCCTATTTGTGTCAAGATTGTTGTACTACAATTTACACTAAAACCATTCTACAATCACTAATGTACCATAAATGCCCTACTTTAAAGTTGAGTTTTCTTCGCCAACGATATAAGTAGTGAATGTAAAGATAAGTACACAACGGCGGGGCGTCCGATCAAACAGTTTGTCGTCCAATTACCGGGGAATCGCGACCAGTGTCGGTTTAATAGCGTTGACACAAACACGGTGGAATTTAACTACGCGATGGAGAGCGTGGTGTGGCTAGTTACAATGTTTAAGGAATGTGTAGACGTTTGTTTCGTCTAATGTAGACTTGAAGAAAATAAGCCTGTAAAATATTATGTTACATACATTTTTAATTTACAAAAGTGTTAGCCAAGATAACTGTGTATTGCATTTATATTTACTTCGGTGATAGTAATACAGTACAGTATGATACGCAAATAACAAATAAGGTATGATGCACAAAAATGATAATCAAACTTTTACGTACAATAGATTTCATTGTAAAATAATTTAAAAAGAAATGTATGTAAGAATATTATCACCACCTCAGTCCTCCCGTGACCACGGTTGCTGTAAAGCAGCCGAAACATCGGGAACGTAAAAACGAAAAATAAACGCGATAAAATCCTTAAAAATAGTTTTATTTCAATAAGAATATTATTTTTAAATCTAGTATTTTTTTTATTAAAAATTGATTGTATATTTATAATGCAGGAAACTTAACAGATTATTCTCATAGAATAAATGTGATTACCCATCTTTATTCCGGCAAAACTCGCCCGACACAAACAAGCGCTTTATCGCTTGACGGATGACCGGCCGCAGGTGTATCGCGCGCCTTACTTTACACAGGCAACCGTTCACTACACGTGCGCATTAAAGAAAATTATATAGAGTTCAATTTTGAATGTATACACGAAAAGTTATGTTTGTATGTTTTGTTACAACTTGATAGACACAACGGTATTATTGCGCTTTGCCAGCACTTTCTTACAATATGTATAAGGTTGGATTTTGGTTAAATAGGTGGTGGCGTATATTTGTGTGGCTTGTTACAACTTGATATAGGGCGATTGACACAGGTATGCGGCATGCGTGCGGATAAGCGGATGAATATATCTGTACCGAGGGTGTTTTATATACTTTGTGTAGGTGAAGCGCAATTTATTTAGATTTAATATTATTATACCACGGTAATAGAAATAACATAGCAATATTAAAAGTATTCATATTTTAATGCAATTGATTAAAAAAATATTATTTTTAGCAAAGCATGGGATGTAAAAAAACCTATCATACTATTTTAGATTTGTGCACGCACCCACGGATAGTGTTTGGTTTGACAATTCGGAATAATCGTCAGTGCGTAACCGGCCGCCTTTTGTTTTATTTGTCTCCCGTACACGCTAATATACCAAGATTTTAATTAGTAACATCTTCTATTTGCGTTTATAATGTTAAATGGAATAAATGATTACGATAATAAAGTACAAAAAATAAGAGAGGAAAAATAAAATACCGAATACTTCCTGGTGTTCATTTTATCCTTAATAAATATCAGAATAGCTGCCAGGGCCCTAAGTTAACAAGATGATATATAATTTACATTTTAGTAGCCTTACCACTATAAGACTTTCACATACAAAAAACGCACGAAAATCTTCCCTAGATATCAACAACCCCGCCAATAGAGATCCATAAACTTAAATCCGAATTTCCACCTCGTGCACCTTATCACCATACCCTCATACAATGGAGTATCATGCCAGAACCCCTCCCCCTCCCCCCTCCCAGCCAGCGCAGGGTGTCGGAGGGTCGGGGCCATCAAAAACACATGTCCTGCGAGTGTGGCGCCTATCGGCTCCGCTGCGAATCTTTCAATCGTTATCTTTTATTTTGCGGAGTCCCTGCCGTGATAATGCCATAGGACAAGTAATAAAAGCGCAGCGATTTTCTAAAATAACATTTTGAAAATCTGCTTTTTGTGTCGGTGGTTTTACACATTAAAATACAATTATATGGGTATGTACCTACATACATTAGGTGTGGCCCCATAAAAATCTTCCCCTCACTAACGTTCGGGCACAAGGAGCACTTCAGCAAGAGCTGCATCTACTGACTAGTTTCGCTGCAGCCAGTAAAGCTATAAAATAGAGTCCTTGAAATCCCAACGATGTCCCGGTGGGGTTTCAAGGTCTCTAGGAATTGTTAAGTCTGCAACGGCCAACTTGAAAGCGAAGCCGGCTTAAGGACTTTCTCACGTGCATTTTAAAATAGCCAATACATTAAAAGTATTGCCATTTAGCTGCTGGTAACCAGGCGCAGATGAGCCTTCTCGTAGTATTCGCACATATACGCTTGTATCTGTGTGTAGTTATAGATTGCGTGTATTGCACTGCGGAATTTATAATTCAATGGCTGTCTGACAACAAAACTATTCAAAGTTTACAAGGTTCTTTCGTCGTTTTTAATAAGCAAAAAAGCCTATCCCCGCTATAACTCCTAAATTAAACCAATTCACGACAATGGTCTAGTCGACGCTTAGTGAATTTATACGGGTTACCTACCGCATCTGCGTGGAATTTATGACGGGGGGGGGGAGGCTTCGCGACAATCACCACTTATACTTTTTGTGCTCGGTAGTGTGACGTAACGACAGCCGACTAACCTCGGTGAATGACGTACACTGGGTAGAAAAATATGTAAACTAGATGGACGGAAATGTGTTGACAGTTTTGAAGATCCAGAAGGCACTGTCCTAGATTGTGTAGGAGGTTGTTGGGTTACGTATTCAAGAAAGATGGGAACTCCTATACTAGGGAGGTTCTAGTTACATTCGATCATTTTTCACTACAAATGGAAAGCTAAAAATTGTGCGCATCTGCGTGAGATTTATGAGGTGGCGGAGCGGTGGGCAGGCACTCGAAACTTACAGTTTTTGCGGCGCGCGGCGGGCGACGCCGCGGGACTGTGACAGTGATGAAATGGCCTTGTGGTGCGAACCTTGGAACCGTATTATGTATTGGGCGATCACTACCGGTTGCCTGAAAATTGTTTGATTGCATAACTTTCCAATAGAGATGTGTTTGTGTAATCTGGCGTATCTTTTACTGTATTATTATTTTTGATAACCTATAACTAAAAAGGGTACCATAATTATAAATTCAGTTTTTCTATTGATACATAGTTCCTGTGCCTTTATTATATCTTCGTGTAGATATCAATAAAAATACAATTTAGCAATTATCGCACGACTATAGTTACTTTAAGTTACATAATGAGCTAGTTGTAGTGCAAGTTATGAGTCACAAGATAAATGGTATCCGCGAGTGTCAGTTTTTGTGAATACAAAGCGCGAGGATGAGTATATTCTTAGTTTTATAGTCTCACATAGAAATACTCGTAGTTTATTGTCAGAAATGTAGTCGAAATACTTTTACTATTTTACTGCTTATTTAATATTACATACGTTAACTAACAACCAATTGTTTTAACAATGATCATTTTAATAACACCAGATGAATAAGTACTTATTCGTTCAGAAAATAATATATTCAGATGTTATGGGGCTCGGTTCAAAGGCAAAGATTGACCAAGTCCGGACAAAAACTCGGCATCACAATTAATATTTAATTTGTTCTGCGTCCGCGCGGTTTAATATTTAAACTTGCTTGGATTGCGATTACGATAAGTAGGAAGCGGTTTGATGATTACAGAGGTAAATTTAAATTGTAAGATTTTCACTCTAAACAATGAAATAGAAGTTTGTTAATTGCTAATTACTGTGATCTCTGAAGACAATTTAGTATGGCAGCTGAGAATCCTAGAAGAAAACAGCGAAGTGGACACATTAGATGTATTGTAAAATTTGGATGTGCAGTTCAGTGACCTCTGTATATGGAGAATTTGCGGCAGCAAGCGAGTTCAATCACTCCATTTACTTTTTTTTTAAATTCAAACATGCTTTACCTTTGCCTCTCTACTGTGCTCATTTTCATTTCGCTGCAACCCCAGCTTTATCCGTCACCAGCAAGATTATTGCGGTTGCACTCGCGGCTCTGAATATTAATATCCCGGCGCAGTGGCCAGCCCCAGCGCTAAGTGTTGTTGGTACAGTCTCTAAAAGAACAGATTTTACATGCTAATGTTGATTATTAAGTAATTATTTTACAAGTTTACTCTTACTTAAGAAGGTCTAAAAATTTTTTTTTTTATTACATTATAGGCAAGTATTTGATCTCGATCTCACCTATTATTCTATCTCACGTATTTTTTTAATAACTTGCAAGATATCAGAACATATACTTTCCGAATAATGATGACTCCACACTTCTTATAAAGTTGAGAGGTTAAAAAAGGTCTACAGATACCCAGCCTATTATCTGTCATGAGTACTAAATGCTACATCACAAACTCAACTGTAGTTTCTCGACAGTATAAACTATACTATCGAGAAACTACAGTTGAGTTTGTTAACCCCTAGTTAACGAAATGCCTCTATTGTAGTTATTTAAAATAAAATTATCAAACATCTCGGACTTGAATCTACGTAACTACGTATAATTACATGGTCTGATTCACGTCTGCAACAGTATTCACAGTGCAGCGGAACCCATCAAGTCTGTCTGTGCGTTCGCTCTCAAGGAGCCATTAGCACTGAATGCGAAGCGCGGCATTAAAATTCATCTCTACGTCTCTATCGCAAGAATGAGAGCTGCCGGTTGCACCGACGAAGCGAATAAAGATTTATTTATTAACTATCATGTGTATTTAGCTATGCTGTTACTAAAGCGACATCGGCTATCAATAAACTCATGTCTTTAGTAGTTGTTTACACAATTAGTAATAATCAATTCATTAAGCTGCTCTTGAAATATTAAGTTCTCTTTTACTACACAAATGTTGTTCTAATTTTATTCGAATTAAATAATCTAACCGGTAGTTAACTAACTATAGTTAATGCAACGTGCGGCCCGCCCCACTTGCCGTGGAAGCAGGGCACTAAACACTGGCACGTTTATCATACAAATGGATTTCCTGAATTAAACCCGCGCTCGTTGCTCGCCCACTATTAATTAAAAGCTTCGTAATACTTTACATTCTTCAATGTTCTGGCAGATTATTTTATGAGGTGTGTTAACATCGATAGTGGATATTGCGTAGAATATTATTTTAGAAAAATATTTTGTTTTCCTGGCCGTAATTATGTAATGTAAATAAAATAAAGGATGATGTACTTGGTAGGAAGTGTTGATTTACTTAAAAGTTATGTGTAAAATATATGCAAGTATTCATGCGATGATAAAAATACAAAAAAATCATAAAAAATGCATTCCGTAATACACGTCACCATTATCGTCAACCTTTTAATTAAAAAATCACGCTCCAAATAGTTTTTACTATATGCTACGACCCGATACTCGGAGCGACGTAGCAGCGTAGCACATTCGTAGCCGTGGTTGCGTCGATGTAGCAGCGTTGTTACCGCGTGGCAATGAGTGGAATCATCTTTATAATGAATAGAGGTCCTTTGAGTATAAATTATTGGCGGTATATTTATTATGAAATATCTGACAAAAAACTATATCTACATATTAATTGCTTATGGTAGTAAAATATGTTTAATTTATTTAACCGAAAGTCAGCTCTATCAAATAGTAAATAACGGCTTTCATTAAGGTTATAAATTGGGTTAACCACGTACCCACGTGACTGGGTACTTTTTACTTCATGTCGCGTGCCACCTATTTCCTGTAGTTACCTCCCACGTGTGAAAGTTTAGTCATGCTTTGATTTCCTGAGATCGAAGGTTACATATATTTTATCAAAGTAAGTAAGTAAAACATAACTAATGATAAGACATTAAAAATGGGCAGAGGTAGCAACCGTAAATCTATTAAAATTATAAGCAAGTTTACCGCTTATCGATGGGTACTTAGGATATCTGAGTGCAATCCGATTTAACCGGATATCTTAACTTAACTGCAAGCATTACCCTGTCATAGCATCCACCAACTTTATCCATATATTATCTTGATTAGATAAATTGCCCAAATATCTTAGATAAACCCGGAGACGCGATCCGGATAGCTCTAATGGAAATAACGGGTGGTTGTATATTGGCTATGCCAGATGGGTTGATGTAACATTATGAAAATATCTTGTTAATGTATCTGTTGTTTTTTTCCGTGGCTTGATTTTCCTTCGGTAGAGAGGACCAACATACCAAAGGAATTTGATTAGTAAATATGTGCGTACATTGGACGCAATTCCTTTGACAAAAGAAGCTCTATCATTATATTCTGTACGATTATGAAGTCTATCAGTAAGTATGTCCCTACAAATCAGGTTTGGTGGAAAAACTTTATTAAAGTAATGATTTGGATAAACTATATAAGGCTTAGCGATGAAAGTGTAAAATATTTTAAAGTGGTATTTGAAGTAAATCTCAAAATTTGAATGTTTAAAAATAACATTACGTACTACGTCGCTTGTTTTCTTGCAGAAAATTCAAACACTGTATACACACAATTTTTATTCATGAACGTGATCGTTATCACCTACCTGTTAACCCCTTAACATATTTTACATAACTTTTGTTGAACCTTATAAATTTCCCAGGACTCCTTTATCAAACTCATCTGAAATCTGCTTGAATTTCATCAACGTAGCACCATCATAAAAACCTATTGCGTACATGCGCGCGCCCAAACACTCAGCGAGGATCGAAATGAATGAATATGCATTCGCCGTTACTCGTCGTGTCCCCTCGTAAAACATTATGGTTTCCATATAAATGACTGGAATGGAATGCTTTTGTTTACTCAGTCAGATTTACAGGAGTAATAATAAAAGTCGTAATGGTAAATAGACCAGACTTTACAATATATGCTCCCGCTCTAGAATTAGTTCTATATTGTTGAAAATATCCACGCGTGGTACAAAGTACATTGCTTCTCAGTTATCTGTATAAAACGGCGACTAAAAGAATTAACACTACGGACCATATAATGGGAAATAACTTTTCACATATCCATTTACACATTAAAGCTATTATATATGTATTAAAACATTTATTGAAGTAGACGGTTTGCGTTCACACTATCGGCACATCTGAGAGCAGGCGGGGTGCGAGGGGAGGGCGCGAAGGCGCCGCGACTAACGACTCCTCCAAGCACTTGCCAACGCCTCAATACTGACGATCTGGGTCATCTCGACCGATAATGTACGGAGGTAAGCTTAAAGATATAAGCGGAGCGTGTGGCAAAAAAATATCCATAGCTTCCGTTTGATTTATCGTGAAGTCGAATGATCTAAGCAATCCTATTAGTAAAATGTGTTCTAGCTTGTTTGTTTAGCTATCATACGCATTATATATGAAAAATTATACTTTAGGCTTGGTATTCAACAAAGCTGTGCAACACAGCGATGAAGTAGTACAGTACTACGTGAGAGTACGAGTTAACACGTTGAGTGCGGTGCCATTTTCAGAGGACTTTCAGCCAGTGCGGTAGAGACCTATTCGACCTCATAACCGAGCTTCACTGTAGTGCGTATGAGACCTAATCCATCTCCTAAAATAAGGTATTTTAAAAAAACTCATATCTTTATCAAAAAATAAGATACAATCTATGTTCTTTCTGTAAATAATAGAGAATTAACTGTTCTATCTCAAGTTTGCTACGCATGGGGATATGAAAAGTGGGTTATGAGATATAACGAAAAAAAAATTAGGTATCCATTGAATCTCGCATCGCAACTAAAGATAGATCCGTTTGGGTTGTGACTAGTAATGGGATTAAAATAAAGCCCCAGTTATCGATAGCTAAACTTTTTATGCAGTAATCATTTAAACATAGTAATATTGATTTCTTATATTTACGCGAATACTACACATTGAAATAAAACTAATCTTATGGATTTTATCGTGTTTATTATTTGTTTTTTACGTTCCCGTCGTTTCGGCTGTTTTACAGCAACCATGGTCACGGGAGGACTGACCATGGTGACTGTCCTTCCGTGAATGATGAATTATGATAATCCATAAAATTAGTTTTATTTCAATAAACATAGTGACCTAAAATATATTTAAGAAAAATGTTCCTCATTGAAGCATGGTAAACACATTTTTTGATCGCATTGCACACATAGTTGTACATACACACACACACACATACACATATTTATTCGTTTGGCTGTTTTGGATGCATCTGTGCTACTAAATGTAAGCCGTAATTTACTGTGACAGCCTGTGCAACGACTTTTTTTGCTACCACGCTGGCAAAATATAAGAGCGAATTTTTTTGACATGGAGTGCGCAGGTACACATTATCGACATTTGAACAACACTGAGCGCGAGCTAACGGCGCCCGCGCCGCCCGCGCTCCGCTCCTTGCGTCTATGACGCCTGTGTTTTAGGAGGTCCGAAAGATCTCTTCACGCAACAGATGTATATTATTACAACTCAGTGCGTTAGAGACCTCATCCATCTCCTATTTTTTTTATTACATTATTGAATCAAACTCGCAGCGGGAAGTAGGTATGTATATTTGTCTCTGTCAAACACATAGAAATAAATAAGTTACGACCTCCCGCACAGAGGTGGAGAACACGATTTTCGGCGCCGCACCAGCTGAAAGTCACGTTAGAGTTCTTTTAGACCTCCTAACGCAGTCAACGTGTTAAATGTCCAGGTGGATATTCTGAATTTACTTTCATCTCACTAGCTCGGAAAGGCTTTCATTATTGTTTGTAATCTTAATGCAACTGTCTATTTTATAATACGAATAAAATTTGTATCCCATTACGTGTGAAAAATATTCTAAATTCGAACGTGACGAACTAATGGTGTACCTAACATTTTTTCTTGCTATTAAAAAAAACACATAATAAAACGTTCAAAAACGTGGCTCACAACGTTTCAAAATTATTCGCCTCTCGTGCCTTCGCGCCAAATGGCTTTCTTTTTTCTTCATTTTCTAATCCGCTCCCTCGCACTGTTAGTGAGGATTCTTAACCGATCACACGTCGAGTAGATGTCGTAAAACTGTAATGACTATATCTAGCCATCAAAACATCATTTGGTGGGTAAAAAACTATATTTATGTGATCATTATTGTGATATTGATGTATAACAGGAAAGTCATTGATGATTCAATCATAATTATAGAGTTATCATGTTTTTGCACGGTTTCCATAGAGTGAGTTAAAGATTGGTATACAGTTTAAAAGCAGTGCAGCAAATTAATAAAAGCAGTGATAGCCAAGTTGGTAGAACGCTTGCCTCGGTAACGAGGATTGCAGGTTCAAACCCCGGCTCGCACCTCTGGGATTTTTCATGTGCGAATCTCATTTTCAACCAAGATTATCACTTGCTAAACGGTGAAGGAAAACATCGTGAGGAAACCTGCATGTCTGAGAGAACCCCTCGAAAGATGTGTGAAGTCTGCCAACCCGCACTGGGCCAGCGTGGTGGACTATGGCCTAAATCCCCCCTCGCATTGAGGGGAGGCCCGTGCCCAGCAGTGGGTTATAAAAAAAGGGCTGGAATTATATATACAGTTTAAAGATTTGTTTTCTTTAACATACTAATTATATATTCAGGTTTATATGTACTGGGCTATTTTAATTTTAAACGTACCTAACTATGTTGTGTTTCTATAATATACTTATGTGTCAATTTAAACAACTATAAGGTTAACGTCTCTATAATACTCGAATCAAAGCTTGTTCTAGCGTCGAGCGTGACGTTTTTCTATATCTTTTTTAAATGTGGCCCAGTGTAGACTGAACTTTAAAGTAGGGACTACAGTTTAAATTCACTTTGTAATATATGCAACAGCCAGTTATTAATGTTATATTAAATGTAAAACTTTGAAACGTCAAAATCGTCAGCCGTCATTTCAACCAAAGTTCCGACTGCACAATCACAACATTTACTCCGACATTCCTACCGTCATTTATTTGCTGCGAGGTGACGCGCGACGTCACCCCGAGTGCGTCATACTCGCGACAAAACGCGCGCGACATAAATCACGCGGCCGGCGCTTTGTTGCCGCCATTAGCGTCTTTTTGTCGCGACATAATATACGTTGCGTATACATTACGCTTAAGATATTGTTACAGATTGCCTCTCATACATTTCCTGTTTCTGTACAATATGCGTGGGTTATTTCAATAAAACTGCGTGTTTTGTAAGAGGTACATTGTATTAAATGGAGGTCTTTGAAGAGCAAATACCCCATATAAGTGTATTACATCATATATCCACATTTTATCAAAAGTTATATGTAATAAGGCAGAGCTTATTGCCATTTGTCTCTTACAGGTTTATTCGAATTTTAAATAACTATAAAAGAACCAACCGATCCGAGAGTCAAATCATAGAGCTCAATCCCGCGTAAGATAAATAAATAAAAAAAAAACATTTGTTTTTAAGATTGCCACCACAGCACAGTCGCATGAAGCAGTCAGTCAGTCTATACCACCGGTTCTGTATCTTCGCTTCATCGAGATGAGATCCAGTGACGAGACAAGAAACCCATTAGTTACTCATTTAACATTCAACGAGGTAGTAGTTACTCGAGATTCGTTTCTCAGAACTTAATAATTCGCAGCCGACATTCGGAAACGCAAAACTTATGTCTTCAATCCACCTTTCACTGTGCTTAATTAAAATTTTAATTACGGCAGCGCCAGCGGGCCGTGAAATCTGCGCATCTTGGAGATAGGTGCAGATAACCACAGCTTCCGAGACCCGGCGGTAGTGATGGTACCTAAACTGAAATATTAGGATGCCAAAGATAAATCAAAATTGGAATAGTTCCAGGGACGAGCCATTAAGCAGAAGATCATCGATTTGATATTATGATTATACGTGAGTGAATAAAATTGATTTGCAATTCGATTGTATTTATCTAGCAATATTTTCTTCATCCCTTTCGTAGTTTTATTAGGGATTATTAGATATGAATACCAGTATTTTGTGCCGTCTCCAATTACAAGCAATTACTACCACATTTCACTAAAATTTGTACTCTTTTTTATCGTAATTATGACATTACTTTGACTATCAAGCAAATGACGAAGGCAATGACTATTTTTATTGCTTTTTAGATACAAAATATTACAACGTAGACAACTAATCTCACAATATTTCCCACATTCCTCGTTTTCCTCGCATCACTAAGCAAGGAAAGACGGCGACCACAACGCACCGCCTTCAAATATTAATAACGGTCTACTATCTTTGTGTTGTGCTCTAATTAATCGCTTTAATGAAATATTTTGCAACTTCCATCGGCTTACAACTTTTGTATTGAACATGTTCTTGCATGCCGGCAAAATATCGACGGTTATTCTATAAGTATTATTAAGGAGCCTTTCTATACATGATAGCATTAAGACCGTAATGTATGAAATCATAGTCAAAGTATGTGACAGGTGTGTTAATTGCAAAAATGGTATAGTATGATGTCGCCTTTATCGTCTTTTACGACATTCGTAATTACTATCATCTCCAAAACTAAAAAGCAGTCGGGCACAGCAGTACACGTAAATCTTACCGATGTTATTTGGTCCTTATTTGGTGCTAGTAAAACCACTGTTCCAGAATTTGCCAGCAAAAACAAGGAATATTCTGCACTCCTCACACTGGGAAACGCACAAGTAGTATGCATAATCCTCCTATAGTAAGGGTTATAAAAAGGCTGTGCAAATTGGGCGTAATATTGTTCGTTGTCGGCTCCCGCGCACCGGTAATCCGCATTAGGGCTGTCATATGACAGCTCGGGGATAATGATGAGCTTTATATTGTTGTAGATCGATAAACTTGAATATCGATACAAAAATGATATTTTGTTTTTTATAAGTTTGCAGTTATTATATATTGCTACTAACTATGATAAGTTGTTTAAATGTTCTTAAAATTTAAAAAATATGCTTTATTTTATGTGAGAAAAACTGCGCACTAAATGATGCATACAAAATAATATAATGAAGCGCTATATTTTTTCATCGTGAAGAAGAACACAAAACGTAGATATATGGTATCCGACAGTACGGACGAAGGTGCATAATTTCAAAATGTCCTCTGCGCGATCTCCCTCCAAAATAGACAGACAGATATTTAAACAACCCCAAGAAAATAGACGTGACCCATTAATCAGTCCCCAGGTGTGTCACAGGGCACCTAAAATTAAATACAGGGGCCCATAAGATGGGACCCTCGCATGTCCCCTTTATTTATGGGACCCCGAACACGCTCCAGCCCCTCATTTACATTTACACGGTGTACTTGGGTTTGTGGATTGTAATTTTGAAGGCTCACAGTTTATTAAAGCTTTAATACGAGTCAAATTGATATTCAGGAGGGTATGACTTGCCCTGGTGTGTTAGAACTCGGGGATGTGAGTTGTCTTTTGAAGAGTTTTCGGGATTATAATTGATAATTGCGAGTGAATTTTCAAGTAAGAATATTAAATAAACTAAATTAAGAACTTTGCACACATACACAGTGATATCTTTCATTTTAATTTACTACTCGAGTTACAAAATATATTTAAGCTTTTAAAGAAACGGTTGTAATACATATTCACGTCTTACAGAACATTAACAGAACATTACAAAGAATGGAAAATTCGTTATCACAGGCTATTTGAAATTCAAACAAAAGACACCCAATTTAAAATTTTGCCAAAAGAAAATCCGAGTTCCTTTAAATCTAAATTCAAACGCAATCATGGAACATGAGTATGCAGGATCTGCAAAGCGATTCTTACTTAAGATGCATCGTCGCGGCCAAGTGCCCGCTGCCAAGTCTAGGTTTAGGCCAAGACGCCAGCCAAGTACGGGCGGAGCAGCGTCCTGGGCCAAATGCGGTGGTTGCCAGGGTACCAATTAGTGGTAATGAGGGTACATGATCGGTTAAGGTTTTGTCTTAATATGGTTAGGTTTGGTTGGAGTACGACGAAACATGATCTCGTTTAATTTAGATTATAGTATAATTTTTAGTGTTTTTTTTTAAGATAACAAACAAATATCAATTTATCTCATTTAACAATTAGATTTTTATCCCCTAGCTAAAGTTAAGTGCTAGAAGTGGGCTCACTGCAAAGTGTAACTAGTGGTGGTATAGCCATCGTTGGCTTAAACGGCGCCTTATTTACTGGCTTTAAACATCATTCATCATTCTTTATGTAAAAGAAGAAACGCATTATATTCAGTTGAACGACAATAGACAAAGTAAATTTACAACCTAACCATAAACTGGTGAGAATTAAATATTTTCCACTACTCGTAGTGTCTCCAGCGGGGTGTGAACAGCAACAAATGGGTATATAATTGCAGTAATCCGTCAGCCCCCTGTCGGCCGAGACGAGGCAATCAGTCGGCTGCCGCGGGCTACACATTTGAAATTTTGCATCCACCCAGTAGCGAGACGATAGATAGTGTTGCCAGACTGAGACTGGGAAATATTGGGATTGGAATCGCAGATCTCAGGTACTTAATTTGTCAACATCCATAGTCGACAAGTAGGACGATAGGAAGATGAAAAAGACGTAGCTGCGAAATATAAGGAAGTGAACCTATAATCAGGGTTGAGGATCTATCATTATGCTTAGCGAGTAATTAAGAGGCCAACATGGAATTGAAGACCAGTGTAGCGGAGAGATGCGGTCTACGGTATCAATAAGAAGGGCCCAAAAGTTACCTTTCTCTTAATTCAGGGTAACGTTCTAAATACCTAGAGGAAATCCTCACGATACAGTAATCCGCCATTAATCCCGAAGCGGCCAATGTGCCCGGGGACGGACAATATTCGCCGCTTGAATATTAAGTGATACGTACTTGTGCCATCTCGTTTTGATATGTCGCTCTATCTACTCAATTCACATGGTAAACTGTTTCTTCAAGCAATGTATTCTATAATTTAAGTTGAATAGTTGTTATCCACGTGATTTCCTACATAGGGGATCGTACATTTCACACAGTACTCATTGATTGTTCCTAAATTCTCTGCTCTATCTTAACTGTCCTTGTACGACAACCTAAATTCCAAATTATTTAATGTTTTCGTGGTTATATTTGCAATGGATTTACAAAGCACTAGTAATACTTATAAGGATAATAATTACTTAGGTACGGATGGGCCTCTATTTAATAAATAATTAAATGTATTCATTATTAAATGTGCTAAGGACTTTGTAAATTACATAGGTATAAAACAAATCAGTTGCCCTCTAACGTATAGGTCTAGGATACAGAAATACGAATGTCTCCCAATATACCTTTGTAGGTACCCGCTCGCCTTTCACAAACGAGTCTGCGGTGAAGACATCCGAAGATACCAACAGTATAAAAGCGGTAATGTGTAGTGACAACCGCAAAGCTTCTTCGCTAATAGTGCGAGCAGATAGTGGGGTTGCTTCGAGCCATTAAATAATTACATCATTCAATGGCTCGAATATACGTTAATGAGATGGGGCCGAACTGTGATTTGTGACTTGAATGATCTTAAAGATCATCCATAAAGCTTGAAACCTGAATATAAGATCTCTTTACCTAGCTTTTGCCACTTAGCTTAAGTACTAATATGTACCTATATATTTTAAATTTCGAATTGAGTGAAGCTCCTATGTTCTGACTAGACAAGCCCTCGAATTGATACATTATTGTAATATACTTATCTCAAATCTATTGAATGTTACGCCTATTTACAATGTAATTAAAATCGCAATTCTTTAAAAAAAACCTCTGTAAAGCCATTGTAAGTTGGTGGTATATTCATTTAAGACACAAAAAGATCTTTGTCAAATTAAATGGAGCTCAGAGTTTTTTTCTGCATCTTAATAATTATTTAGTAGGTATTTATAAAGACATTAAAGACAACAATGAATAAAAATATTTTTACGAAGTAGATGAAGTACCTATTTTATTTTTATTGATGTGTAACATTCATGTACAGCGTAAAATAAATTAATTAGTAAATTTATAAAATTAGAATTCACAAATGATACAATAAGATTCCGTAACTAGAAAAACTTCCAACCTTTCAATTTTCCATTTCCAGATACGGTCTTCCAAATTATTTCAATATTATTCTAAATATTAATAGAAGATCGTTCACCGATACTGTAGGCATTTCAATTCCATTATTCATTTTGAATATTTCACTCTGCACCAATGGAATTGTAACGCTAACATTTCAATATTTAGATTCAAATTTGTTTGGGAATGTTGCTGGTACAAGACTCGTTCTTCATTAAAGTCAAAACTTAGCTGAAAGCGGCGTGTTAATGTAATTAAACAAACGATTGCGTTATTAAAATTATTGTTGTTATGTTGTAATTGTCACGTTAACGCAGCGGTAACGACGTGGGAGCGATATGGGCTCATTAGTGTACTTGTGCGATTCATTAAAATAATGTAGGTACGTACTCAAATTGATTAGTGACTTCGTGAGCAACCTCGCAAGTCTGCTTGATATAGCTCATTCAGCCATGTTTCGCCAGAGGTAAACGCTTGCTTTGCCTGTCTTGAGCTTATCACCATAATCAAAATTCGACTAGTAGTTTTTTCGTGATGCGCGAACATACAGGCATACGGACAGACAAAATCTACTAAGAAAGTGCTTACTTACGTCAAAGCGAGCACATTCTGAATAGATCGGACCGCGAACAGCAACTAAATACGAGAGTACCCCAGTTCAAACTATGACACAAGGAAGTCCAACTCCTCAGTCCTCTCGTGACCATGGTTGCTGTTGCTACACATAAAATAAACGCGATCATATCTCCAAAAATAGTTTTATATCAACAACAACATAATTAATTTTCACTGCTTATCCTAAAACTTTAGGTAAGTATAGGTGTACCCACCCTAATAACAATTTCGTTGCAATATCTGTGTTGGTGTAACCCTTGTGATACGCGCGGGGCGCATCTGACCGCAGGCTCTAAGAATGAATTTTAATGGTCACTTAGGTTCGAATAATGACGGCAGCATGCCACATCGTGTGCACACGCCCGCGGCAACAGACCCCTCACCGTTTGAAGCTATTTTCACTTCGGACCCTCGTTTTAAAGGTTGATACATGCTTGAGTAAGCCGAGTCTCGTCTGTGAGTGAGTATTTTTTTGTTATTGTTGGCATAGCTTTGTTATTACAGTTGTTAACTGCTTTTTTATGTTCCACTGATGACCACTGGGATTAAGCTAGTCCACCAAGCTGACCCAGTGTGGATTGGCAGACTTTACATGACTTTCGAGGAGTCCTCTCAGACGTGCAGGTTTCCCCACAATTTTTTCCTTCGCCGTTCTATATATTATAATAGGTTATTGCCAAATGTTATAAACGTTATGTTCTAGAGCAATAATGCTATGTAGACATGAGTGATATTATTTAAAACGTTACATTAGGCGAAAAAGCTTTTTTTTATAACGCAAAAAATACATTATGTCCCTCCAGATTTTGTTCTCAACTCAACGTTTGACGTCCACTTTCGTAACTTGACGTCAAACGTCAAAATAAAACATGCACGTACAAGGGGTACAACCATTTATAACTATCGCGTAAACTGTCAGGGGCCCAACGGGATGACGCAGCGTCGACGCGCTGTCAATGTCAAGAGTCGGATGATGAATTCCTCGCGTCGAACGTCACAACGCGACGTGAGGCGTGACCCGCGTCAAGCCATTGTCATATTGACACGGCGCAGCGCAGCGCCTCGTCGCAGCTGAGGGGTTATTTGGTAGTCGATTTTTGAATGACAATGTTTCAACATTATTCGTATATTTTATTTATGACTTTTTAGGACTTCTTAGTTAGTAGGAACTGTTTCTCCCCTAATGATAAAAATCAGTTCTATAGCAGTGATAAAGTTAAGTATTGTTTTAAAATGTCACTTGGCTTACAAAGATCCACGTTTTTATCACGTTTTTGTAGCATTCTTAAGTTGCTATTTAAATGACAACAAAACACACTTTGCTTCTTTTGGACCTTTTTTGACACATCAATATTTAAATAAGGAACATATGCGAAACTCGGCTGTGACGTCGTCATCGCAAGAAATAAGCGAAAAGAGGCGGTTTCCAACGCGCAGGTGCCCCTCTCGATTTGCATTTTTAAACATGGAACATTCGCTTCCCGTTTAGTGTTGGGAGTGATTTATCGAATGACTCACGGGACTAAATTCAAAAAGACGTTTTTATTTGATGATATTATCGGAGACCAGGCATAATTATGTGTAGTCTTCAAGATTATCTAATATTCGTACGGAAGAGACCATGCATAGTATCAAATGCACGACACGTAGGATGCCCACTTCATGGTATAGTCTGTAGTAATAACAAAATAAAAAGATACTCTGAGAAATAATAAGCTTTCACATACCAACTGGAGTCTCTTAAGTTTTAAATAATCTCGACCAACAGGCTCAACCAAACCACCCATCATTAACTAAGTCATTGACCCCCCTTCTAATTAACATTCCGCAGGGATTTTAAAACTTCACCCGCTCGGCATTCCGATGTTCAGACCCATAATGGCTCTGGCATCACTAGACTCCACCACCCGACGCTGTCCGACCGCTAAATGCTTCAAACTCTAATTGAATAAACGTGTCGCGAATTCCTTAATCGTAGAACGCCGATAAATCGGAGGAGGCTCCGCGAAGTACGTTCAGACCCTCGACTGTACAGGCGTACGACTTATTGTGTACATAAAAGTTGGGGAAATCAAGATTTATATGTTGCAAATGTCGCGGATCAGAATCGGCGTAAAATATCCCATCAGTGATATCACAGAAAATCTTATCAGGTCGAAACTTACTAGTTGGGTCAAATAGACTACAATGCCAGGAATGGTATCTTTATAACGTGGGTACCATATCGATAATTTTCCAAAATTTTCCTATCTGAAGTTTGAAAATGGCGAATTATTCTAGTCATAGTGTGTTATCTAGTAGTCACCTCACCAACGCCAAAGAAAGGACCTATTGACATTGGGTTATTGCTTAGTTTTTTAAACATTGATACAACTGTAAAAAAGTCGCTTGTCTATGCCACATTAATTTGATTGTCCGAGTTTTAAATTTATTTAAATTTGGAAAGGATTGGAGCCCAGCGCCGCAGCGCGGGAACAAGCCCCTTGTTTCAACTTTCAATATCAAAATATCAAATTCCCCATTTCGTAATTACTTTCGTATATTTCGTATTAGCAGCGAACAACAAAGATGAAAATTAACGTTTTAATAATTCACTTCTTACAGTTTGTTGGTAATTTAGTTTGAGATCTAGATTATGAAACACGCTCCAAAATACCTGGGGCTTACTTATCAATTATGAGTTGTTTACTTTGTGAATTATTAGTCCATGCTCGCGTAGGTAAACTTGTTATAATTTCAAGATAATGTTATATTACCTACCTCATTTGAAAGTTAGTTGTTTAATAACTTAGGTACAAATTATTTAGGGCGTTTTAGCGTTCTTCTCTAAAGCTATGCAAATATTTTACAAATTTTTTTTCTAGATTCCATTTAGGATTTACTTTGTCTTGAAAACTAGAAAACAATAAATAATAACTGTTATGGATATTAAACTTCCTTAACTCGGGTACAAATATACCTGCTCATCACACAAAGTTGACCCTACCGGAATTCGAAACCGGGACTCTCGGATTACGAAGCGGGGTCTCTACCAACTGCATTAATGTGTAAGGGTGAGTCAATAAAATTGCAGTTCCCCGCGCCTTAGTTGCTTATTTGTATTTAAATCCGCGGCACAGTTGAAGTAGCCCACCGCGCGCTAAGTCTCTACCACCCCGCCGTTATCGTAATCTTGGTAGGCAAATGAACAGGCTGACACATTCAAATACAAATACTACTCACATAGGTACTAGGAGTAACACAACTGGGACCGTATCTTATTAGAGATTTTTAACAATAAAAACACATAAAACAATAAAAGTGAACCACCATTAAATAAAAAATACGTCTTCCAACGAGTCGTAAATAAAAAACTCCAGTAAAAAAGGAAGCCAAGTGTAATAAAAAAAACTCACAAAAAGTGATTTGGGGCGAATCAACACCGGCGGCTGGCTATGACATTTACTCTTGATATTATAATTATAATATCATTTGCTTAGACGAAGTAACATGAGAGTGGAAATCCTCGGCGCCTCACGTTGTAGCGGTAGGTTAGTGTACGTAGATACAAAACTGCTGAAAGTTACTGCATGTTTGTACTGTGTGGTTCGAGGGGCTCAACATCGCAAAGACAATGAAAGACTCCGTGTGATTTAATAACACAAACTAATACAAGTCCACTATCAAGCCATCCACTCCTGCAAACAGACCTCGGTGCAGCAGTTAATTAACCCGCGAGCAGCTAGAGGAAGTGCGGCCTAGGGTGTAGGCTCGGGCGAGTAGAGGGTTAGCAACTTCAATATCTATAGAGAAACACACAAATTATATAGTGGCCCAAGCTAAGCTACAATTATGTCTTGGGTGTTAGAACCATGTTATTATGCACAGGATGCCAAACTCAAGTTACCAGGCATATAATATTACATTAAATCTTAAAACTAAACACCACTCACACACAACAGAACACCCCTACAAATACCTTCGGAAGTTCATTAACCTAGAACTTGAACTCAGGTCCTCATGATTCGCAGCTACATTTGCAACTTCTAGTGTAATGAGATAGAAAACCGCTATATAGTAAATTCAATTAAATTATAATCCTAATCATTACCTAAAACCGCGTTTCCTATGCAACGTGATCTCTAAACACGTGATCTGTCTCAACGCAAGTCACTTCTCTCTATTTGTGTTGCTCGCAGTAACGGGACACGGGCCCCGAGCCCCCGAGCCCCGGCCCCCCGGGAACCGTTCTGACTCAAACACGAACATGTCTCTAATACGTTGCACGATAATGTAACCAGCGTGGAACGGGTTAAATACCTTATTGTCGTCGTCTTGCGGAGGGCTAATTGTCTCATTATTGCTTTGTTAAATTAAGGGACGTTTCATATTGATAGAAGTTTACTAGAATAGCAGAGTTTTTCTGATGAGTAAATCTACAAAGTACCTACCCAGACTGAAGTTATGAGGGTTCAATAAGATATCATATCCTATATATAGGTAGGTTTACTTTTTTGCAGAAAACTAAATATTGTGGAATAAGTTCAGTAGTAGGTACATAGTTAAAGGAAGTCTGATGGCGACATGCTCTGGAGTGGCATTTAGAATTTAAAGAACATCAAAAACTAAATATTTGCGACATTCAGATGCATGAGACATCGTTATAGTTTATATTAAAACCAACACATACTAAGTGTTTCTAATAAAACCGTTCCCAGACCAACTCGCAGACAAAACATGGCCCAAATCTTAACGTAGGCAAAAATGCGAACATTTAAAGTCCTTTATACTTTCACTGCGATAGAACCTAAACCTATAAAAAAAGGCCTTACTGCCGAGATCGTCGAGATTTATAAGAGCTAGGCTCCATATGCGACGTGACCTCTAGCCGACAGAGGAAAGTACTTTCCTGAGGATATTCGGTGATATTTTTATGTTACTGCTATCAGTAAGATTGTATTTTTATTGGTGGACGGTGGTATGCTAGAGTGAATCATTTGTTCAATTTTATATCAGACATGATTTTATTTTGATTTAGTTTTATGAATGGTTGTGTTGGACACCTATGAATGTTCAATTACATTGCAAGGATTTTATATCAGAAGTAAAGTGTTTTTTAAATGCCAGGATATGAATTTTTCGGCTATTAATCTATATGAATAATTTATGTTGTACATGATCTATTAGATTCGTATTATTACAACATAATATTATTATTTTTTGGAGTATTGAAGTTTCTCAATTAAATCGTCTATCGTCTGATAGAGTTTACACTTTTCTTTTTATAAAATTTGAAAAGAGATCGTTATTTTGAGTCACACTGATATTACCTACTCATTACTTGAACACTTAAAACACTGTGTTTTCGTGCTAAAGCCTGGCCGAATGCCAATATTATGAAATATAAAAGCTAGCTTCAAGCAATCGACACAGCGCAAACAGCAGTGTGAAGTAGCAATTGGACACATCTGTCGCGGCGCGTGCCCCCGACTTAAAAGCACATTTGGCGTTTGTTGAGATTCTTGAATCATACGATTGATACTTATGAATGAACGGTTATTGTAGTCATGAATTTAGATGGACAGTTAATAGCTTTCTTAATACTAAATAAAGTCCAGAAATTCGTTTTTCAATATATATATATGTGTTACATAAAACTTAAGACATAGCTTCACACTTCCCAGACCTATCTAATATTTTTCCATCAAACTCCAGTAATGCAAGGACTATTACATTCAGACCCCTTAGAGCTGCGAGTGCCCCGCTGCGAAAACAATCACACTGAGTGCTGTAAATCACAGCTCCATTAAATTTATACTCAGCATGAGATCGCGATGACTTTCTCGCTATCAAAACTATCTGCCGACTTAATGTTATTGAATCGATATTTATTTTTACTTCAATACATTTCGCATCAATCCATCCAATAATTGCTTTTGTACGTACGTAAAAAAATATCTTCAGGTATTAAAATGTATCTTAACATCAAAAACCACACTAATCTATACTAATATTATAAATGTGAAAGTTTGGATGGATGGATAGATGGATGGATGGATGTTTGTTACTCTTTCACGCCAGAACGGCTGAACAGATCTGGATGAAATTTGGCACTGAGATAGATTATAGTCTGGAATAGCACATAGGCTACTTTTTATCCCGGTAAAATGTATGGTTCCCGTGGGATAGATTTTTTAAAAAAATTCATAGAATTACAATAAATTCATTTTGTCATACACTTGATTCTGAGGCGGTACGAAGTTCGCCGGGACAGCTAGTATTATAAATGTGAGAGTTTGGATGGATGGATGTTTGTTACTCAATCACGCCAGAACGACTGAACAGATCTGGATGAAATTTGGCACAGAGATAGATTATAGTTTGGAATAGCACATAGAGTACTTTTTGTCCCTGTAAAAAGGACATACTTTTCAATTGCGGGTAACACCGCGGGGCGCAGCTAGTATTACATAAACAATAAAAAAATACGTTACCTTTTTAAGGAAATTAATATATCTCTGTATAAGCAAAAGCGGTTTTGTTTCAGAGGCAAAGATTAAGTGATTACTGCCTACTGCTCGGGCGGGCATTGGGTGGGCTTATACGCTAAGCTCAGCTTTCGGGCCAAGGTATAAGAATTAAAGAATACTTTATATTTTATGGAGGCTAAGCCTGGATAGGGATTAATGAAGGAAAATAAAAAAAAGTTTTTTTTTTTCAATTATATGATGACTCTTTATTGATTTACGAATACTTGGTCTTCTTTGACAAATGCCTTACCAGCAGTGGACATCTTCTGTCTAATGTTGATAGTAATAATATTTTGTTAATTATTTCTCGCAAAGAATCTTAGAATTGCTACTTATCTAGAAATGCTACGTACATAGACTAGCGGTATTTGCGAAATCTGATATTGTCCTGAATACTTTGAGCTCTAGATACCCTAAATTGTAGGTCCTCGAAATATCAAAGTCAAATCATTTATTTCATAAAGGCCTACGGGGGCACCTACAAATTGTCATTTTCATTTTTTTTCTTAACTCTACAACCGGATCGGAACGCGACCTCAACTGAGAAGATCCTGTAAAGTATTGCACAAAAATACGAGTCAACACTCCGCATATTGTCCAACGAGCATATATCCTCCATACCTGCCTGCGTACAAACAGATGTAATTAAAGCATTTAAAGCTACCGCCCCACTCCAGCCGCTAATTGAGCGAGATGCGCGTTATCGCGGCCCACAAAGGACGCTATATTTTACGCCCTCGAGAGTTACTTGTCGAAGCCACTGCTAGGCTATGAAGGTGCCTATATAGTTCTTTTGTATATAAGTTTTATATATATATATATACAAACTATATATATATATAAAATATTTCGTGTAAGTTAACCCATTTATAACCTAAGAAGGAGTGGGCTGATTTTTCTGATATTTGATTTTTGAATTTGTCTCCGCCCCGAATAGCAGAATACCTATGAAAACATAGAAAAAATCACAAAACAAATAATACTAAAGATACTTCATTTTCTTATTTCATTCTGAGGCGGTACGGAATTCTACGAGATAGCTAGCATTAATTGTAATTCTCTCTTGCCAAAGTTTCAACCTACCCTACTTACTGGGAAATACAAATAACTATTTGATCACATAACCAACCAAGTCTGATCTCAAATAACCATTAGCGAATAACCCAATAACACTTACGAATATATTTCATTGAAATAAAACTTGGTGTAACTGAGTTACTAACAATCGCACTTGTATCAATCGGGGTGGTCTAAGGGTCTTACCGTTGGATTTTCTTAACGAGGAGATTGGGGCCACGAAATAAGGAATGCGAATAGTAAGGTCACTTACTTTTATTCAAAATTATCAGTCAGTTGACTTCTGTTATAGTGTTTCACAATTGTTTCTGGTGAGCAAATTCTGTCATCGTTGGGCTTGATGTCATCAAGTAAGTTTCAACATGTTCGCGGTATAAGACTTATTAGAACCATTCAGCTTCATGTAAGCATTTATGGCGAATTCGCTTTCCCTAAGTTTGTGGCACGTGTTAGAGACTACTACTTCAGGGGCCACATGAGTCAGTCAGTACTCCAGTGTATATCAGAAGTGATAAATGTAAGAGTATCAGTGTCTACACTAAGAGTGTGTGTTTATAATTAAATGTATTATTAAATTAGTTTCTTTTTAAATCTGCCTCTTTGTGTAATTATGTCTCCATTCAATGTTTCTACATTATTACGAGTATGTATTTTATTGAGTTTCCTTTTTATTAAAACATAACCACTTCTATATAATAAATGTTATTTTCCAGCCTTGCTTTGTGACGGGATTCTCATGATATGGTAATCACGGCCTGCAAGAACGAAATGTTTTACACTGTCTCATGGCAATTCACCTGTGGCTATCAGCTACAGTTATTTTTTCTCCTTTTTAGTCTAATAAAGTGTTATGTTTATATTTATAAAAGTAACAAAATAATTAGACTATTTTGTTACTTTTATATTATTACCTAAGAATCAATACAATTTTAAGGCACGAAAAAAACGATCCAAGAATTATCCATAACACCTTTAATTCCTCCTAAAAGTTCTGAAATTCACCACCATTATAGGGCAGTATTAAGAATTATAAGAAACTTAAAATATAACTGTTTCGAGTAGACGGCGGCGCAGAGTGAGCAATTTGAACCCGCCTGGCATTAACACTGCGCAAAACAATTGAACGGGGCACAACTAAAAAACCGCCTGAGTGCGTGCTTGGACGCGAGCCAAGCAACGAGCGCTCTTCGACTGAAACCCACCTCCTTGTGTAAATAAATGGGCCGATTGTTAGATGTTCAGAAATTTAAGAAAATAAATATAAAAGAAAGAAGATTTTTATAAGACTTTCTTGGAAAAAATGTATTCTATACAGAATGTAATGTGTCTTCATACATGACGATTCAATTAGAAGGTCGACCATTTTTATTGGTATTCCACGTGGATCTATCATTTGAATCAAAAATTATAACAAGAATAATAAGACAGTTTTATCCCACGACACAGGGAATCCTAGTGTTGGGACTAGAAAGCCTATTTTGTTGCTACCGATAAAGTCATTATTATTAATGAAATAACTTGTATAAAATTCATTATTTCCTAATATCTTGATAACACAACAAGCAAGTTATCTACATTATTGTAGTCTTTATTAATTTTACCGTAGATACATTACTCGATGACGCTGCACTTATTCAGTAACAAATCGCCGCGCACTACGGCTGGGTGTTCAAATCTAATTGTGCAGCTTCCATTCCCAGCTCTTAATGAAACCGTTTAATATTACAATCGAGTTAGCTATCCACTCAGCTGAATGTAAGCAAAAATTAACACGGTTATAACTAGGGTTGTGTCATTAGTAAATAATCTTTACTGGCGATTATAGAGTATATTAGTAACACATGTACAGATAAGACATGTACAAATAAGATAGGTGATCCATTATTTGCCCACTTGCTCTATGCAAATATCAACTGTGGCAAATAGACAGAAAGCCGATCCCAGTGAACTAGAAAAGCCAATAGGACAAAATTGTAAATGATGATGGCAGTAAATGGCAGGAAAGTATACTAAAGTTTAAGATATTAAGTCAGAGATGGGGGCGCTTACTTTCTTATTTTCAAAAGCATGAGAATATTAGTGTCGAATTTTGAACGAAACGGGATTTGAGATAGCTTTATAAATGTTATAATTAATTATTAAAAAATATGATATAGGTCAGAAAACATTATATAATAACCCTAGCTTCTTTGAAATACTAGGACGCCTAACGCCCAAAAGTCAGAATGTTCTTACCGTTGAGATATCGTAAATATTTTTTGTCTACGAACTTAGACTGTTTATGTTCAAAAGTTGGACGCGATTTATCTGGTTATGTGACAAACATCCCGCCTCTTTGGCCGTTCAAACGTAAAGAACTTGCTCAGCGCCATCAAGAGAAGAGGATCATTAATCTTAGGTTTTGTCATTTGCTTTGTCTGCGATCCGTAATTAACTTATGGATTTTGTTATTTCTGTTGTCGAATGTGTCTGTGCTCTCTTTTATAAGAGCTTTAGAATCATTCCTGATGTTACCTCCTCGGCCTAAACCTCAACCTTTAAATTCATAATTTGTGATAAAAACACGAATCTTGGTACTTAAAATCGTAAAAATGTAAAACAATACATCCTTTGCCTGCCCCATAAAATCTAGTACTCAAATGAGATTAATAATTCAATAAAAGTCAAATCCTTCTCAAAACTCAAACGCAAAACTTCGTGACTAAAACTACACAATAAACAGGAAAATCGATAAAATATGCTTTCAACTTTTTCTCACTAGCTATTCGGTTTCGGCCCACTGCGGGACGTGAGGGTCGGAACAGTTTTTTGTCGGACCACGGCGGTCCCACGCGTGACTGCCAACTGCCAGTATTTTACGTATTTTATATCAACAAACCCGTATTATCTGATATTTTAGCCAGGAAAGGTTACAATGTGAAAGAATACAGTATTTTGTCGGTATTTTGCACGATCATTTGACTTTTTAAGGCAAAAACTATGTTCGGATCGGAATCTTTAGGGAGTCAGCCCAATGGTCTTCTGCTTCTTACTGCTTCTAAGTTCGAGAACACTACAAACTCTCGGATGGCAATGTCAATGTCAAGCCCATTAAACATAGGAATAACCTACCATATTAAACCTCACATTTTAAAGTCAAATGGCATTGAAAACCATAATCATATGCCATCGTTTAAAAAACGTCAATTTCAAACCCATATCTACCTGTCGAATTTCTCGGGTAACAACCAAGATTATGTAAATCTTTGGCATGGTTCAATGGGAGGTATTGTGGGAACCCTAATCTTGGCGTCTCAGGGGTGCGGGGATAAAGGGGAAAGCCTCAGCGCACCCGGGGAGGCGTTCGATGGTAATTCTATAAATCAATCGGTCCGAAGGATTTTTGTCCGGGTCTGTTTGTGTTGCGACAATGGATCCGCTCGAGTGTGAACTTTTACGATTGTTTATGAGTTATCGCTGTTCCGAATGCGTTCCGAGGTATTGAGAACAATAAACTATGATGTTACTGGAAACCCGGTGATAAATATTTTGCGGTATGTGGAAATATACATAGTTTGAAATAATATCGGAGTCAAGCCAACTTGTATCAACGTATGGTTAGGCACAAACAATATACTACAAAAACACGTATTATCCAGAACAGTGCTTACCTAGTTAATGATAGATCTTAAGACTTCCACAATATTTCCTGTTCCGATAAGCGGAAAAAGTACCAGCAATATGTTTTATGTTTCTCTCACACCGTCTCCATAATTTTTATGGGCTGGTCCCTTGTAGGGGCCGAATGGCGTTAAGGGAATTTCATCAAGGTTTTGCCAAGTTAACTCAATAGGTCCGGCCCTGGAGGTCAGTGCTGTAATGGGATTAAACGGTGACCCACATTCGGACTTAATAGGGGCCTAGTTACTTGTGGGTCCACACTTTTCTGGAACATTAGTTTTTGGTGTTAAAATCAATAGCCGTAGGTATATTTTCATATACACACAAGATTTATGTAAAACAATTACCGTTTAATACTATATGCTACATTATTTTACTTCCATCAAATCACTTGTGAAGATATTTTATAGGAAAACTTTCCCGGTTCTATCATAATATTTTTACATTCTAGTATACCTAGATCTAACACCAACATCGACGATCGTCTGTCCTCCTTTCTGTATGTATTTTATTTCTCAATCGCTCCATACATCAAAGATCCCGTTGAATATTCACCTCTTTTCAATTTTACAGTCCCCTTTGTCCCGAAAGTTTAATAAAATCCTCGGCGCAGCTCGTAACATGTCTGTCTTAATAAGAAGGAAAAGGCAATATCAAGTTTGGCACGAAACTTTTCATCTGTGTATGCTGCAACCGTGTCGTGAGATTGGACTATGTTTGCCTGATAAAATTCTCATTGGGGAATTTGTAACGTGACGATTTCTCCCCGCCAACCCGCTATTTCGAAGTTAATCAACAATCTTGTCTTAGTATTTTTTTGGATTTCAAAATAAGCATATTATTATTCGAGCTATACTGATAGGCAAAGTCAACCAAGAAACTTCTTTATCACGTTATGGTTGAATACTCGTATCATTTGCACATCGTGGAATTGCAAGGCCTATATTTGTCAAGTGTTATTTATATTTGAATATGGAAATTATTAAATATTCACCTCAGTAGAATTTTTGTAACTAGGAGTTTTTGTAAAAACTAATAAACCACTTTTATTGCCGGTCTTACCCTAGCTATACTGATTAGAACTGCAAGTAAAAACTAGTTGATTAAATATGTTCTACACAAAGCGCAAATGGCTACTAGAAAATTCCTGCCCTAGTGTTGGCGTTGCTATAAATCATCTCATCAGCAGCTCATGGCCGATCATTTGTACTATTTGGGTATCAAAGCAAGTTACTGGTCCCCTACGCTTGTGATTCTATTCACTAAATTTGTTCAGGCCCTCCAATGGCTTCAAATCAAAATGATATAAGATAGTGATTAGAACGAGACAACTCAATGTGTCGTTACTCTTCAGTGCAAGTGATCGCACAAATCTTCCACTAGTTAGTGCCGACTCGACCTACTTACGAAAGTTATTGTCGACTAACTTTGATGCGGGGTTACTTGCATAGATAGGCATTTGTGAAGAAGCAGAAGTAAGGAGGAAGAAGGCTTACACCATGTTTTGAAACTTTACTGCCATCTCTTCGTCAGGTGAACTGATAAGTTATTGATGAAAACTCCACGTTCGTGGCAGACTCAGCCAGTTCCCGAAGACTTGCAATTTAACCTGTTTAAAATTCGTTGCTACATTTTAATCTGGCCCGCCAAAGTGTGGCATGAATGTCCCTTGTTTTAAATACAAAGCTGTACCCAAGAGGAGAACTTCTAAAAGTTTACTTTCGATAAGACCGTTTCACCTGCATATGGCAAAGGGCAAGCAAAGGTGTATTGTTGTATCAACAGTAAAATAATATAAAGTGGAATGCTTCGTACCCAGTTCTCGATATTGTGGATAGAGGCGCGTGACTTGGCTGCTTCTGATTTATGGCACTGTCGCGGTACCCTACTTCTTACAGCTTTTTTATTCTCCTGCTCTACAAAGTGTAGTTTGTACAAAGATATATAAATCTACTAGAAGTTACAGTCTGGTTGCTTTAGATAAACTAGTCGTTAAGATCTTAAAACATATTTATCAGTCTCGTCTATTACTTAGAGTACCTTCTTCGATTTATAGTCTGTTCTGCTAGATGGAGGTAGGTATATATTATTATAATTGATAATCGCTTGGAGAGTATTATGGTGTTACAGTAACAGAATACTAAAATGTTATCATTGCACGGCACATAGATGTTCTATAACTCTGTTTTAATAATTTCGTATATTTATATCCACTAACGAATCGACAACAGTATTGTAATTTGTTTGCAAAATCTGTTTCAATAATCTCGCGTATTTTTATCCACTAATTAGTGGATAGAAATACACTAAATGATTGTAACAGAGTTACATAATAGGCGCTCTGTTGTAGCCTTTCAGATAGATATCTTTAAACGATACTTTTATTTTTAACAGGTAAACTTGTAATGATTGTCTGATGAGAAACCTAAGACTCAGTGCACACCGACGGAGTGACGCAGAAGGGACTAATTCGACAACAATTGAAACTCAACTTTACCCACTTTGGAATGCGGCCCGCCGGCTTCTCAACGACTCCGAGCCGCCCAGTGTGATTGGTGTACGCTGACCTTAGGGTCAAGGGGGCTTGTTTCTGATTATTGGCATGAAAATTAAAATTATTTTTTAAGACCAAATATACAAAGTCGCAAATATAAAAGGTCAGTTACTGGCACGTTGAATGTAAATACTACCAAATGTACCAAATGTATATTACATACAGGCATGTCATAGGCTACGAAATATTTCAAGCTTAACTCTGTGTTATCATGAAAAACATCATCGTATTTTTGTTTAACCCTAGTAGCAGTAGCTAGTGTTAACATAAAAGCTAACAATTAAAACTATATATCTCTTCTAGCCAGATTATATCCACCGTTTGTCTCCCCTCGTAGGTAAGCATTCAGCCTGAATTATGACGATATTCTTCTGCCGTTATAACCTCATACGCGGAAAATTTGTTTCGTATAAGTAAAAAATTCTTGGTTTAACTAGCTATCACCGATTACCGGGGAATCTAAAACAAAATTACTTTTACGAAAACCCACCCCCAGTTCCTTGATAAATAATTCAATATTTTAACCACTGAAGCACGAGCCTACTCATTATTAATACCATCTTAAAAACCGCTCAGTATTTGCGAAGCGATGATGGAAAAAACTCAACCCTTTAATAGCCGAATCTAAATAAAAGGCAATTAAAAGTTTTTCACTTCGGCCTCTGAGACCCTTTGACGTCAAGTTTTATTCTATTTGTTAGCATTTTTTGCTTAAATTTCGTATTCAATTGAATCTCCAATTAAAGTAACCTAATTAATTATGAAAAATCCAGAGGTTTCGTGTGCCGTATTATTATTGTGAGAAAATAATCGCTAATTAGGCGGGATGCTGCTAAAGTGCCTTTGGGCAGAATTTGTGGGAGCCAATAACAATCGCCATGACGTCATCCGCTATAAATTTTGAAAGGAAATAAAAAGGACCTAATTATCATGACAAGTAGATGCTATCAGTGAATAAATAAATAAGAAGTCCAATATAAAATATTTGCAAAGCCAATCAAATAAACATAGTCGCCTTCCTATCAAGGCATACCTGACATATAATAATTATCTTTACATAGAGAATGTTTAAAAATCGCGCCTAAATATCGTTCACCGATTTACTACCACAATTTACCAAGGATCAATATCCGACTACCTCTAACTCAGCACTGAACTTCAATAGTAGCACCAACTCTGTAAACGCACAGTTTAATGCTCAATAGTACTTGATTAGAACCATTAGAGGGAGCCCCCATTGATTAAGCGATAATTCTCGAGTTCCCTTGAATAGAGTTATAAATAACCGAGTGAACGGTCCGCTTTGTCGACATAACTTTCCGAGTTGTAGTGAACTATGTTCTGTTAACAGTTGGGTGGCTTTGGATAAATATATTTCAACAGATGTGTTTAGCAGTTGTTATTGTGGTAGTATTTTATAGAATTATGGAGAAAAATCCACGTGGTGATTGGAATAAGGCGGCACTATTTCTGTTCTATCTATGAATGGTGTAGTAAAAGCGTATAACCTGGCTCACTGGCTCTGAGGTATGTTTCGGTGTAAAGTAAATGATCAAAATTGTTGAAGCAAAGAGGTTTGCTATTGGTATTCATTGTAATTTGCAATTATCGCTCATCGCACATTATGATAGACTTTTGATATTTGATTTTATTAGATGGAGAACGTCTAAGAAAATTGGTCTTTGCTTTCGTGTTGTCATACCGTAATATGCTGTAATATATATTTTCGATGTATCCGAGTATATTTTATTGCTTAATCTTGCTGAAAATACGTATTTTATTTGGGCTCTGCTGTGTGGTGTTTATCACACTGAGTGAGTGCACCTCAAAGGTCAGGTACATCATTAAAAATACGATCGAATCTATGGAATTCGTTTCGGTAATTACGCGTGTATTTATAGGCATACATAAATTACAACGTAATCTAACATGCATCGCAATGTAGCTGCCTGGACGTGGTTACGCAGTCACAAACAACAACATCATGTGAACAAACGGATTTGAAGCTCGCATTATATTACACCAGCACAAACAATCTAAATGATAATAGATAAATGTTTGCAGTGCATTAATTGCGTTGCGTGTAACGCGGCTCTATGTACTCGTACTACATCGTGCTGTTAATTAATTGGCGGCATTAGTAATTATTATCGCTTGCAAAGATAATGGCCAGTATAATTATAATTATGTTGGGCATCATATTTCCAATTCGATTACAAATATAAAGGGAAGCAGTGTATGGTGTAAACTGCACATTTCCACGGACACTAAAAACTGTTTCAAAAGCGATACTATGATGTGTTAGAATTCAAAATCCAGAATATCAGTCTCATACATCGTATATCATTATTATTTATATAGGTTAGCTCTTGCTGTGATCCTAAGTCCCTTTGTACTCCAACAGGACACATATTAAGCTCCCCTGCACCCTATACATGTGCATTCTGCACACAGCTTTATTCGTGCTATGTAGGTAGCGCCTATGACGTTAGTATACAAATGCTTTACTTTGCTTGTACTAAACTGTACCCATTTGTTTTCGCGTCTATTTAGAAATACTAGGATAACATTAAAAATTCCCACTAGGTCAAAATATCAAACGACTCAGACTCTATGAATACATGATATCACGATTGAATTGGAGAGGATTTAAATCAAGATGTAGTGAGTAAGTTACAAAGATTAGAAGACCAATATAGCGTTGCAGCGTCAACAAAATAATAATGGGATTGTGATTACAAGTATATATTTATAGTTTCAAGTATTAAAGGCTTCGATGTTTCCCAAAATTTGCGAATAAAAAATGAAACACCTTACAGTTGCAGAATGCTAAAACAGCATATTTATCATTCAGTTTTGTTCTGCGAAAAACCGAGCGCTTTGTTTAAGTATCGCGCAAAACAACGCAAACACAATAACGTGAATGTATTGTGATGTTAATGCTATGTAAATGTGGACAGAGCCAAAAGGAAATTATTAAAAAAAAGTATACATTCGAAATAGGCGCCGCGGCACTCCGCCGGAGAATCTGTCCTAGTTTGAGCCGGGAAAAGAATTGGAATACTCGCTCACACTTCCTTTTGAATGTGTAAGACAATAATTACAGTCCTGCTAGTCAAAAAATAGAGACATAAATTGTCCTTCCAAAATTTATTCCATGAAAAGGATACCTATTCACAAAATTATCTTACAAAAAATTGTTTTTAAGATATCTTCCTGAATTTCGTGAACACTAACTATATGGTCCCACACTAAGCATCGCTCGTATTATGGATGTACCGTACAATGGACTGGGGGCGAACCCAGTAGATAATACTTACATAGATATTAAAAATCCATGACTGGGGCACAAACATTCATGTTTGTTACACAAAGTTTGTCTCTACCAGGATTCGAACCCGGGACCTGGGACAGGGTCACTACCAACTAATGATGTCGTAAACAGGTTTGAGAAATTAAAATCAAACAGCACGAATATGGGACTTATGTATGTAGCCCCATAGGCTCGTAAGAAAATGGGCTGCCATTTTGTGTTTTATGCAATTTTAAATAATTGATTTATTGCTTGTAGAGGATACTAAATAAGAGCCTTTATTTACAAATTACTATAATATTTATTCGTATGTATAAGGTAGGTATACAATGTTGAAGGTAATACATCCAGCCTGCAGGGCATAGGTACATGCTAGCGAGATAACTACAGATATATAAATATCATTAAACCGACGCTTCACTACCGCTTTGCACTGTAGTCCCACCTCGGCACTGTTATGTGATCTCACTGAAATGTCGAAACAGATAAGTTATTTGAGAACTATAACTTAATTCTTAAAAATAACACTCACTAACAAAAAAAAATCAAAAAATTTTATGTCCCTGAATAAATTCGTTAAACATCAGTCTCACGAAAATAAACTCATCGATTATTGAAATAAAGTTTGATTTTAAATAAATACAAAACATTAATTATGTTTTTCTCCGGACTCTCCTAAATATTTTTTCAACACACTTGCTCGTAAAGTGGCTTATTGCACTGATTTAAGGTTCATAATGCAGCCTATTATACACGCGTGCTTTTCACAGTATATTACTGCACTAATGTTATAAAAGCATTGAATATATACTAAATTAATTTATAACGTCACATTTTTTAGCAAAGGGGTTTCGTGACTTTTAGTAAACTGTATTAAAATATGATAAATAAACATATTATTTTACTAAATATTTAATTTTGTCATTAAATTAACATTAATTTGTGTTATGATTACAAAAATATTCAATTAATTAAATTTTTAATATTAGGCTGTTTTATGACTATCTGTGCCTCATTTTCAACAGACGCTTGAACATAAAACCGGGAGCCATTTCTGTTCTGTGGCCATGTTTCACCAATTCGTGTTTAAGTATAGCGTGTGGTTTATTTTCCTCACAAGTGTGTTGAAAAACGTCGTATCGCACGCGTGAGCATCTAGTAATTACACTCTCGGCTGACGGTAGTGACCAACTTAGCTCTCTTGTATCATAATGTACTATTAATCTATCACCTTAGGCTATGAAACCGTACCGCTCTTGTTTGCATGCCGATCACATAACAGCACCTCTAAAGTCTCATACTTTGATAGTTCATAAAACCATTGACGAAACCCTTAAAACAATTCACAATCTTTACCGTTACTATAAAACTACTCTCACCGGGAACTTTATACTTATTGCTGTAACGTACCATATTATAAAGGATTATGTAAAATATACAACTGGGACTCCTATCTATATCGTCAGACTTCTGAATGCAGTGTTATTAGGTGGCGTAGTACGAATCGAAGTATATTATGATTGCTACGATGAGGGCAACGCAGCTACGTTTTATTTGCTACAACTTGGCATGTTTTTAATGCACAGCTCTGAAAACAGTTATGGGTAGGTTTAATACAGATAGGTGTCCGCTCATTTAAACTTGTATAAAATGCACGTTATGAACTAGTGACTATTAAATTGTGTAAAATTAATCGTTGTTTAAAAAATTATTCAAAATTTTTACAAATTCACATTTACGCTAACCGTAAATATTTTTATTTTACAGTAAATCTTTTATTTCTTATGATGATGACTAGATTAAAATTCATATGAAATAAATAAATAATTAAAACATTCAGTCTTATATGCATAGGTAAATAAACAGTAACGTTAATAATGTAACACATTAGTTTGAGCATTAAAATATCAAATTATATAAATTATTTGTACCGAAAAATGTTCGAAAGAGACAACAGATTACTAAGAAGAAAACATCGATAACAATAAAAAAAAATTAAATAAACCGACTTCAAGTTGATATTAACTAATAAGAAATTATGGATATTTCATTAATTATTGCAAATTGGTGTAATTGGCCAGATCCTTATTATGCTTGAACATAGAGGTGATGATGGGGTCGATGTTGTGGTACTCCTTGCCGGATCGAGGCCTGAGCGTGTTGGTAGGCTGACGACTTAATCTGAAAAATAAAAGAAACATTGAATACACAAATCTAACAAAATCTATTTCAAAATACAAAAATATTATATTATCGTGGTTAAGAATTGAATGATGATGTTCAAAAAGGATATTTGCCTCATTCCCATTGGTGTGTCGGACGATGAATGCGATGACGTCAGTGACAATGTTTCAATATAGTCCGACATGTCCGAAGTGCCACTCGACGTACTATGTGTGTCCATTACACCTGCGAACAAAGAAAACATTTATAAGTCACCAGAATATTTTTTTTAATATTTCCAATATTGTAACTGTCTAATATTAGTAGTAGCCACCTTTGAACTGTTTCGGAGGTAAGACAGGAACCTCTGCTTCGGCAGACGATGATTTTGCAGGCACGTGGGCTTTATGCACCTGCATCGATAAATCCCTGAGAGGATCAGACGACTTGGACTTTCTTGGTAACGAAGAATGCACACACCCAGTCATACTTCCTCTCATCCTCCTTTGCACCATGTAGTGATACCTAGAGTTCACAGATGTTAGAGGCATTTCAAATTCATTGAACTCCCCTGCTCCATGTTTATGCGAGCAGCTTGATACTCCTGAGTCATTAGAACTTGAGGAGTCTCTATTCCCACCAGATTTGCATGGAACACTTGAAGATCTTTTGATTTGAGCATTATCCATGTGTTTGTTACGTAAATGAGGAATTTCTTTCAGTGAGCTCTCTTCAGAAGTCTTGTTCTCAGACCCTGATGACTTACAGCAGTCGGAGCATTCTTTTCCATTTTCACATGGAGATGAAGACCGTCTATTTTCAATGGCCAAGTTTCTTAAGGTTTCAAGTGAAGACGAAGTAGCGTGGCTGCCTATACTGCTATCGAACTCTTTCAAGTCTTCGAGTAATCTCGCTGAGTCTACAGAGCTGGAACGCTTTTGTATTAGTGATTTATTATTGTTACCGAATGTTCCATTTGAGCTACCGTTTAGAGTCGGTATACTAAGCGATTTCTCTATTTCTACTCTATTTAATTTGTGCATAGGATGGTGTAGGGTTTGTGACCAGTTTGGATTTGGTGACATTGGCGTGTATCCGGGATTAGGTCCAAGAGTTTTACTGCATATCTCGTATTTTTCTTGATTTGACGGGTCCATTAGTAAGTATTCGTCATTTTTATTTTTTCTTGTGTCAGGCTTGTTTGATAAATGTTGTGAATGTCCACATTTTGCGCATAACTTGGGTTTCTTTGTCAATGATACAACATTTATGTTCGCACTAAGGGCATCCAACTCACTTTGTGTAACTCCTGCTTTTTTTAATAAGTCTTTCGCATTCTCATAGTATTCCAAAGACAGAGCAAATTCTAGGTTCTCATAATTTGCAAAAGGACCTTCAAAATCTTTTTGTTCTTTAGGTTCAATGTTTTGGTAGTTTGTAAAACTCGGTTCATTACAAACTTCACTAGTATTGTCTTTTTCATTAACTGAAGCACTCTGTCTGTTTGTTTTCCTCGATACATCTACTGTAGCGTAAATAGCCATGTCATTTGATTTCTGATTCATATCATTTGGATTTTCGTTATTTGTAGTTCTTTTACAATACGGAAGACTTATTAAATTATTCGCCCAGTTAGTTACCTTTTGACATGGACATTCAACCGGTTGGATATTTTCGTCGCATTCAACTATAACTGGTTTCTTTTTAGAACCAAATTTTAATATGCAACCACAATTTTTCTTTAGCACTAGGGATCCTGGGGCTGAGTGTTTGGTTACTTGAAAGAGGTCGTCTGCTAGAGATTGTTTTATTCTTTTCGGTGTATCATAATATTCTGAGTTATCGACCTGAAACATTGTATAAATAAATCAATCGTTTTAAGGTTAGTACATTATTAAACATAGTAAAGACAGGAAAATTAAGTTCTGTAAACTTACGTCGGTATGCATAGATTTAGGTACATCGTAATTTTCATAAGGTCCAACCTTCGGATTTTTGACTAGCAAATGATCGTTCGCAGCACACATGCAAGCCTGAACTGGCAGCGGTGCTGGTGGCTTCTTCTGATCAATATGTACTGGCTTAGGTGGCCTCTGCGGAGGCTTCTCTTGGCATTGACATGCTTCTAAAGTTTTCCGAATCGCTCTGGGAGTCAAATATTCTGTACTATTTGAAGAATTATCGGAACTGCTTTCAGGAACGGCCTCCATTGTCCATGCTGGATTAAATTGGTGACCAGGAGTAAGGGCAACTGTTGATGAACGCGACATAGCTCCTAGTTTTGTGAGGCAGTTGTTACAACGTTCTAAAGTAACATGATCAGCCCCACCCCAAGCTTGTCCAGCGGCATCTGCATCATTAGGGGTCCCTAAATTATGGTCACCGTATCTTCGCCTCTCATCTGATGGCCAATAAGGCGAGTCTCCTCCGCAATCTTCCCCAAAGAAGTTTTCTTCGTACAGCGCACTGGCTGTGTCTTGTATTGATTGATCAATCGTGTTAAAATCTGACATCCGTGTACTCGGCCGAGTTTTGTTACCTGCAAGAAACATACATTATTAACAACATGTTTTTAATCTTAATCATCTTTTATAAGACACGATGAGTATTTTATTTAACGTTCTTTATTTAATCAATATGGTCTGAGGATAATTGTAAAATTATTAACAATTATATTCGGGAGAGAATAAAAACCAGACATACATATTGATACATGAAGATATAAAGTAGAAAATATAACTTTAAGGTGGCTATAATCATACCTGTACTTTTTCTAGAAGTCCCTGGTGTTCGTTGCATAGTCAGGTTCCCTTGAGCGGCCATGTCAAAGGCATCTGTAATATCTTGAGCTTGGTCTGTGATGAGCATATGTAGTCCCTCGCCTTTACCACAATGGGAGCCGCCTTCGAAGCAGAATCTACCATCAACTACTCCGTAGCGCCTGGTAGAGGAAAATATTTTTTTTAAGTAGTTAACTAAAAAGTTGGCGGATCGAGCTTATTCTGTTAAATAAATACTATGCTTGATCGTAAGAATGTTTTCATTAGATTACAGAACACCGGTTTTACTATTTCAATATGGAGGACCACATTTTATTAAATTCTATATTTTCTATTCTGCCTTCTATGTATTCTATAATAAATAAGCTATCATTTATTACTATGAAGTCCGATCGTTTTGTCTATAAGTATACGAGTATATACTTAATAAAGATATATCTTTGCATCATCGATACTTTAAAATATAAGTGTAGTGATCAAATTAAAACAGCCCAAAATATTGTTACGATGCGTATAAAAGAGGTATCGATAACTCGAGAAATAGTTATCGAAGCTTCTAGAAACAAAAACGCATTGTCGGGTCCAAGGTCTCCTATCGATCTGTGAAGAAAGATCTAGAATCGCCAACAATGTTGCAACCGGCTTCCAGAATATATCTCGTATTATTTTTATTAAAATTATTAGTAAACAAATGCGAGGACAATGTAATTCCTGGAACTGGGAGTTCTCGGAATAATACCGATTTCACGAATGCAGCTACGTACACTAGAACATTCTAGCCCCTCCTTATTACAGTGTAAATAAGGTTCATTTTCCTTATGGAACATTTCTGTTTTGTGGGTTTTTGTCGACACCTTTCTGGAATGATCCACCCTCGCTATTTTCGGATTATAAATAGTGTGCAGGACCGGCGACGAGACAGTTTCTATTTGAAAGCGATTGTGAACACATCTCTCGGAAGCGAACTAAGAAGTCTATACCGGCGACTCTAGCGAATACTGTGGACAACTGTGATTCAAAGTGACTTGGTGTATTGTTGTTTAAGTGTTAAATAGTTAGTGTACTGGAGTGTACTATTTTTGCCTTCTGTGTGGAGAGCGATTAAAGTAATTTTCACGTAATCGGCATTTGATTACCCCCGCACGTAACAATTGGTGTCAGAAGTGGGATGCCGTTACTACCACGTGAAGACGAAGGACGTACCCCACGAACCAGACGGCAAGTGGAAATGGATGCTGCACGTCAACGTAGCCGTGAAGAGGCGGAGCCTCGGGCTAGTGCTGAGATTCCAGCGGAACATGTGGCAGTATCAGGGATTAGTGCACCAGACATGAACATGTCGGTACTGCTGGCTTCGATGCAAAAAATGTTGCAGGCCAACCAAGAAGCCAGTCGGCAGGAGCTTAAAGAGACCAAGGAAGCTGTAGTAGGGAAAATCGATGCCGGCATAATAGCTCTCGGAGAAAAGGTAAAGTCTCTTGAAGACCGCATGGAAGTCCTAGATAAAGAAGTAATTCAAAAGACTGGACACCTTGATGACCGCCTGAAAGCCCTGAATAAGGAGGTTATTCTCAAGAATGAGGCTATGGAAGACCGCTGGGAAACACTTAACAAAGAGGTGATGAAGCTCAGAACACATGGATCTATTGCAGTGGCTTCACCATCGTCTGCAAAAGTTGACCTACCACGCTTCGATGGGACTTCGTCGTGGTCAGCGTTCAAGTACCAGTTCGAGGTACTTGCAAGTGGTAATAGCTGGAGCAACGAGCAATCTTTTATGGCTCTTACGCTTGCTCTACGAGGGGATGCTTTAACAATTCTCGAAAACCTGCCGCTTGAAAGAAGGACGCTGGAGACACTTATGGAAGCATTAGACACGCGCTACAGTGATAAGCACCTGGAACATGTCTACCGAGTGCAACTCCGTGAGCGATCACAGAAGGCTGGTGAAAGCCTCCAGCAGTGGGCCCTGGAAATTGAAAGGCTGGTTCGTCGAGCTTATTCATCGGCACCGGAAGTCATCGAAGTGAACCTGCTACAGGCATTTGTCGATGGCATACGAAACTCAGAAGTCCGAGGTGCTGTAAAATTGGGACATCACCAGTCCTTGAAAAACGCACTCGCTCATGCTCTTGAGGTGGAAGCTGTGCAACAAGACACGAGGCTACATAAAGTAAGGGGGGTGAGTTCCGAAGAGAAAAAGTCTCGGTTTGTCCCCACGTGCTATGAGTGTGGAGAAAAAGGGCACATTCGGCTTGAATGCCCTAAGAAAAGGAGAAGGGTCAAGGACTCTGCGACCCAAGACGATCAAGACATTCCGTTAAACTAAAGGTCGCCAGGGCCGCGGGGCGGGCGCTGGCTGGTCAACATAAAGCCCCTACAGTAACTATAACACAAGTTTTCAATGGGAATAGTCTGATCCTCGAGGGCACCATTGATAATAAATCTTGTAGTTTAACAGTGGACACCGGTGCATCGCGTACCATTGTGAGACCAGAGCTACTAAGACGCACCATAATGTGGAATAGACGGTCTCCAAAATGTCATCTTCAGACAGCCACCGGCCAGCCAGTTTCCGTCCTCGGCGAAACAGACGTAAAGATTAGAATTGGTGACCGAGTATATCTCCAGGCAGTGCTGATTGCTAATATTACCGACGATTGTATTTTGGGACTAGATTTCTTGAAGAATCAGCAGTGTGTTTTGGATGTTGCTAAAGGAGTGTTAAGGTTTCCTAACCAAGAAGTTTGTTTGCAAGGATCATGCCCGTGCAATATTTATTGCCTGAAGGACACTACACTGGCGCCGAAATCAGAAAACTTGGTGATAGTGAAATTTCCTCGTAATATTAAACAAAGAAGATGCCTCATTGTTGAAGACACTAGAAATTACCCACATTTAATCACAGCAAGGACTTTACTAATGTCGAACGGAATAACTAAGGTGAGAATCCTTAACCTTGGTAATGAAGAAGTTCACCTCAAGAAGAATAGTGTGGTTGGAAGATGTGAGGAAGTAAAGTACCTGAGACGATTAAATAGTGATACGGTTAAACAGAATGGTACCCATTTGAAGGAGGATCACATCCAGCAACTACTGGAATCTTCTAAGGAGAATTTATCAGCAACAGAACTGCAGCAAGCCAAAGAACTCTTGCTGAAATTCAGCGACATATTTGCTACTGGAAATGACTGTGGAAGGACGGGGCTCGTAAAACATCGGATCGACACAGGCGACGCCAGGCCTATAAAACAAAGACCACGACGCATACCATGGGCAAGAGAAAAGGAGGTGACAGATATGATTAAGGATATGGCTGATAACGGAATAATTGAACCTTCTACGAGTCCATGGTCATCACCCGTGGTGCTGGTGAAGAAGAAGGATGGCAGTACAAGGTTTTGTGTGGATTACCGGATGTTGAATAACGTCACAAAGAAAGACAGCTATCCCTTACCTCGGATCGACGACACACTGGACATGCTCAGTGGTATGAAATGGTTCTCAACTATCGACTTAAAAAGTGGCTATTGGCAGGTAGAACTAAGCCCAGAAGACAAAGAGAAGACAGCCTTCAGCACTGGAATCGGAAATGGATTGTGGCAGTTTAATGTTATGCCTTTTGGGTTATGTAATGCTCCAGCCACATTTGAGCGCCTTATGGAAAGAGTGATGGTGGGTTTACTCGGAGACGTATGCCTGGTCTACCTTGATGACGTAATCGTTATGGGTCGTAGCTTCAAGGAGAACCTGAAGAATCTGGAACGAGTGTTCACCCGAATCCGTGAGGCTAACCTAAAACTTAGCCCAAAGAAGTGCGCTCTATTTAAAAAGGAAGTTAGTTACCTTGGACACGTCATCTCAACGGAAGGAGTCCAAACCGACTCTGAGAAGATAAAAGCTGTTCAAGAATGGCCTATTCCAAGAAATAAAACAGATGTGCGCGCCTTTCTTGGATTATGCGCATATTACAGACGATTCATTAAGAGCTTCTCGGATATTGCAAAACCGTTGCATCGACTTACAGAAGAGAAACGCGATTTTATCTGGGACCCGATTTGTGAGGAAGCCTTCAGTGAGCTCAAGCAACGGTTATGTGAAGCCCCTATTTTGGGTTACCCAAATAGAGAAGGAAGATTCATCGTGGACACAGACGCCAGTAACACAGGAATTGGTGGTGTTTTATCTCAAATACAGGGAGATCGTCAAGTCGTGATAGCATATTTCAGTAAGTCACTTTCCAAACCAGAAAGAAATTACTGTGTTACTCGCCGTGAACTACTTGCCGTGGTGAAGACCCTACAACATTTTCAGAAGTATCTTATAGGAAGGGAGTTTACTATAAGAACGGATCATGCTGCATTAAAATGGTTGTTACAGTTCAAGAACCCAGAAGGTCAAGTAGCTAGATGGCTCGAGCAATTACAGGAATTTAACTTTGTAATAGAACACCGAAGTGGAAAAGGACATAGCAACGCCGATGCTTTGTCACGAAGACCGTGTGCCGAAGACTGCAAGCACTGTCAGAAGAATGAAGTACGAGAAGAGGTAAAAGTCATCAGGACACACGGATTTGATGACGAATGGACTGGAACTAATATGAAGAAGGCCCAGGAAGAGGACGATGACCTTCGACCTATACTGGACTGGAAACGACTTGGGAACAAACCCCAATGGAGTGATGTGTCTGCTCATAGTTCGACCACCAAATGCTATTGGGCTCAGTGGGACAGCTTGACTCTGGAAGACAGTGTACTATGTAGAAAATGGGAGTCCAACGACGGGAAAGAAGTAACCATGCAAGTCGTAGTACCTCGGAGTAAGGTGGCCCCTCTTTTACGGCACATTCACGATGGTGTGTCAGGTGGACATCTTGGAGTCAAGAAGACCCTGGTTAAAGTGCGACAACGGTTCTACTGGGTCCGTTGTCGGGAAGATGTCGAGGATTGGTGCCGTAAGTGCACTGCTTGTGCTTCAGTGAAAGGCCCGCAGACAAGAAGCAGGGGAAAGTTAAAAACGTACAACGTTGGAGCGCCATGGGAGCGCATCGCTATTGATGTTGCTGGACCTTTTCCTATGACAGATGATGGGAATAAGTACATCATAGTAGTGCAAGATTACTTCACTAAGTGGCCCGAAGTCTTTGCGACACCGAATCAAGAAGCTATAACTGTGGCGAAGAAACTGGTCCAGGAGGTGATCTGTCGATATGGCGTACCCATGGAACTTCACTCAGACCAAGGGCGGAATTTTGAGTCTGCCTTATTTCAGGAAATGTGCAAACTGCTGGGAATCAATAAGACCCGTACGACGCCGGCGCATCCGCAGTCAGACGGAATGGTCGAGAGGTTCAACCAGACCTTAGAGAACCACTTGGCTAAAGTCGTGGACGATCATCAAAGAGATTGGGACCAATACATTCCGCTGTTCCTGATGTCCTATCGATCTGCGGTACATGATAGTACGGGACATACTCCGGCCAAGGTAAATTTCGGCCGAGAAATAAGGCTCCCAGTGGATGCAATAACAGGCACGCCACCCGATAGTCCTAAGCCTATTACGGACTATGTGAGTGAACTTCAAAACCAGCTGGATGAAGTACACAGAAGAGTACGGGAGAATAATCTTAAGACTAGTACAATGATGAAGACCCGGTACGATCGGAATTCGAACACCAACGGGTTTGAGGAAGGAACACTAGTGTGGCTTCATAATCCGCTTCGCAAAAAGGGAAAGTCTCCGAAACTTCAAGCTCGCTGGGAAGGACCGTACACCGTCATTACAAGGATCAATGATGTTACCTTCCGCATCAAGAAGGGACTTAGAGGAAAACCAAAGGTAGTCCATGTGGACCGGTTAGCGCGATATCATGGCTCGAATAATGCTCGGGACGAGCATGACTAAGAGGGGGGTAATGTTACGATGCGTATAAAAGAGGTATCGATAACTCGAGAAATAGTTATCGAAGCTTCTAGAAACAAAAACGCATTGTCGGGTCCAAGGTCTCCTATCGATCTGTGAAGAAAGATCTAGAATCGCCAACAATGTTGCAACCGGCTTCCAGAATATATCTCGTATTATTTTTATTAAAATTATTAGTAAACAAATGCGAGGACAATGTAATTCCTGGAACTGGGAGTTCTCGGAATAATACCGATTTCACGAATGCAGCTACGTACACTAGAACATTCTAGCCCCTGTGTAAATAAGGTTCATTTTCCTTATGGAACATTTCTGTTTTGTGGGTTTTTGTCGACACCTTTCTGGAATGATCCACCCTCGCTATTTTCGGATTATAAATAGTGTGCAGGACCGGCGACGAGACAGTTTCTATTTGAAAGCGATTGTGAACACATCTCTCGGAAGCGAACTAAGAAGTCTATACCGGCGACTCTAGCGAATACTGTGGACAACTGTGATTCAAAGTGACTTGGTGTATTGTTGTTCAAGTGTTAAATAGTTAGTGTACTGGAGTGTACTATTTTTGCCTTCTGTGTTGAGAGCGATTAAAGTAATTTTCACGTAATCGGCATTTGATTACCCCCGCACGTAACAATATAATAGAATTTTGCCTACGTACGTAAATTAAAAATAAATAAAAATGTCGTTACATACATTCTTTTTAATTCAAAATAAATTACATCATTACCCAAAACTTAATAACGGATCCTCGTACTTTATGAAGTTAGGACGTCTCTTTTCTACGCATATCACTATCTCGCTCTATCCTATCCAGAACAAATGCACATCGTCGCGGAAGCAGTATGATTCAGAATTCGGTTAAACCACTCATGTGCAGTTATGGACTAACGTAGTATGCTGGCAGGGAAGCCGGCGGACATTCCGTTATATATTCGATTTGATAGTATGATAATTTAAAATTGTACAACCCATAGCAATATAATAATTTTAATGTTAAATGTTTCTGCTAAAAAGTTAAGTAACAAGTATTTAATGTCGTTAAAATAATTATATTTGTGAATATCACCCACACAATTTTTAAAAAATTAAGGTATTTGTCAACTAAGAGGCCCAACTAAGTTAGCTACATCCCAATAGAATAGAATAAGTCATATACATTTCTGTTTTCTCCAACTCACTCCATATGATGTGATCATTTTCTCTATTTACGAATCACTATAATACTTTTCAAATAGAGAAGCGCCCAAATGTTTTTGGCTAAATCACAGTAACCCTACGAAATACGTCTACAAAATGGCTGCCGCCGGAAGTGGCGGCCATTAACTCCGCTGGCGTCCGCGCGTCCGCTCGCTGGAGCGCATAAAGAACACGGGACGCATTATGCGTCAGCCGAATGCGGAATAAACTTTACTGTCACGATAAAGCCAAATACCGTTCGGTTTATTAAGACATTTCGTTCGGATTTGATGGCGAGTCGTGTGCATATCGGAGTTTTAATTTCGTATTTCTCCGCTATTGAGAATTTTGCAAAAGTTATAGTAAAGTAAATATTATACCGTGAGAGGGTTTGACTTCAGGATACGTTGAGATGTGTCAAACTCTTGAAAAATCAGACTCTTTATAAAGTGGTGTGGTACGTTTATAAGCCATAAAGGATGAAAAATACGTGCAAGTAAAAAAAAAACCTACAAATAGACTGAATATCCATAAAGCAGTCAAATAAAACATTAAAAACATCATGGAGAAACTAGGCGAGGGAAACAATTTAATATTGTTTTTAATCCATTACAAGAATAAAATAATAAAAATCAGAACCCGATACTATCCTTAACTCACCGCAAATGCGCTAGTTCCCACAAGCCCAACAGACGAGGTGGAACTCCACTCGTTAACGCAAACCTTCTACCCTGAAGATGAAGTCGCGCAGGGCCTGCAGGCAGCTTTCTCGATCCACCACCTCCCACCATTACCAAGAACTGCTTCGAGGACCCGAGCTGTCCCCCCACTTTGACCTGCCAGGATATCAGTCTCTCCCTGGTTTCGAATGCCAGGACGACCGTAACGTCTTGGCATATAATGGCCATGGTATTGGACTCCTTGTCCAGGGTGAATCCGGACTCGAACCCCAGGAAGTGTTGGAGAGACAGCGAGGCTTTTGTTTGCCCTTTCTTGTACCGGTCTTTCGGGTCTCTGTAGAGCTGGAGATGCAGGCAATCTGAAAGAGAAGAAAAGAAGTTGTTTATTAAGTTTGTTGAAAAAAATCTTAGTTAAAGCCAAAATTTTGTCGCCAAATTCTGAGATCAAATATTTGTTTAGTAGACTAATGTTTGTCATTCCATTATAAATGAAATTTTAATTGTATTAGAACATAGATCTTACAAGTGTGGCCGGTAAATAGCAACAGTTTGGCCCCCAATGGGTAATTAGATATGAGATAATTTATAATGTGCGATGTACCTACACATCTCATCTATCTTCCACTGAGTGAAGCTCGAAGCAATTATTTATGTAGCCGTGTAAAAACCAATGACGATATAATTTATCAATAATCACAAGTCCTAACTGCTAAAGTGTTTTGGTTTGTTATAATTTAGATATTTTTTTCATCCAAATAAACTCGTGCCCCCATATATCCTCGGCTGTACCTCGTAAAACCAGTGACGTAACACGGGACGGCTTTTATCAGCTCCTCGTATCAGTCAATCTGTTCGGCATCAACACTAACATTAAAGAATGGCTTTATGTAATGTTTTAATATCACCTTTATAGTTCAGTTATTTTTATGTGACTTTTGGCGTGATTTTTGGGCTGATTTTACGAATAGTCCATATAAGTTATTTAAATAATAATAAGTACGTGACCGTATAGCTGATTACACACTCCTGACATGATACTGTATATCATGGTGTCTAATGAAGAAATCCCGTGACAACGAGGTCCCGAGAGAACGAACGAAGAATCGCCAGAGAAACCTAAATGAAGGCTAACCTGTATTTGTAACCCACCACAAAGTTAATCACAACCTAATAATCAATATGATACGTGTTAAAAACTGTACACATTTTTTTTAATTCCTTACCAGACCGTAATTATTTTACCCATAGGTACTGTACAAAGGGCTATGTTCTAGGTTATTGACCGCATCTTTTGTCCCACCTGTCAGCCGTCCCAGGCTCCAGGCAATGACACATTACACTCGGCAGACGTCACGCCACAAATCCCGCGAGATAGACGCTCTCAGACGTTTAGAGCACAATGCTTGATTTATTGGGCAACTACTTTTAGGAGTCGGAAGCTGTAATTTGTCTTGTAGTGTGTGGTATCTGATGGTATATGGAGCCGATACATGTCTAGTGGTTATACATTAAGATGTTTATAAGTAGGTTATCGTTAAGAAGCATCAGATCTTGGCTTAACTCAACTAGGGCTGATATTCTGTGTCACTAGAAACGTGAAGAACCCAGGGATAAATATATAAGGGTCTCTTGAAAAAATCTTAAAAACAAAGTGAATTCTTAGTACTAATACTTATATCTTCATCTAAATCGATTGCTACATTAAGTATATACTCGTAATTCAAACTCGTTCGTGTGAAAATAAAACAAAAAAAATCCAAAAAAAGAAATAACAAAGTTACGAGGTACGTTTGTAATGAAAAACCAAGTCGATGCGTGTTCGAATTAGATGTATTCGCATCACGCGCTGCTAATCTATTTACTAATTCACCCAAATAAATAGAAGATCCGTCGCGTAATCCCACACGAACATCGCCCGTCACCTTATACGATCAGACAGTTGCTATTTAGGGGGTAAGTTGAAACATAGTGATCTATTAGGGCTATACACTAGGACCCCTAGCCTAGTTGGTATTACTACTGGTTCCCGATTAAGTAACGCGTGTCTTGGTAGAACGGTAGATGGGTGACTAAATTATAGCATTTGTTCTTGTCCGAGCTTTGGAGGGCACGTTAAGCTGGCGGACTCATGTTACATCTTTGACAGTCGTTACGGGTAGTCGGAAGCCTGAACTCTTAGGTTACTTTTAGTAACTAGTGAATCTTCTGATGACCTAAGGGTATGGGTTACCGATAGTCATACTAATCCGGACTCAGTGGTCGAATGGCATGCGCTCCGTACAAATATTGGTTATGAACCAAACCATTCAGTAACCTGAAAGCTGTCCTGAATACAAAAACTAAAAATAGGATAAAGAGGGAGACAGAGAGAGAGAACTCAACAGTAGGAAAAATATTTTAGAAAATAAATTTATATAATATTTTTTAATGTCATTGAAGCACCTCTCTTCATTGTGCTGTAAAAACGCATGTTTCGTTTATACCTAAATGAATGTTGAAGACCAAGGTTTTAGCAAGAAACGTACATAAATAATAAGGAATTATACGCTACGTCATAGATCCTGTTACGTCATACGCCAGGAGCTGTCAATGAGGCGGCAAATTGGATGCACAGCGCGCACCGAGCCCATACCTGCGATATTTGCCGGGGAATTATAGTTCTGGTTGTAATCTCTTATTATATGTATGATAGTGGATGATATTAGTGAGTACTCTGGGGAATTTATATAAATACAAGTCTGATTAAATAAAATTCTTAAAATACAGATCTAAGTTAAATTTAATATCCATTCAACAAGACGTTAAGTGAAATCATGAAAGGCAAAAGTCCAAACTAAGAAATGTCCCAAGGTAAATTCCTCGCAGTAATACACCCAAGTAATCCATTGACGAATTTCCAACTTGTTTCCATTAGGAACACCCCGCTTTTTCCTCCGAGACTACCCGATGAGTCGGCTTTGTCAAACTTTGAGAATACATTAGCTTTGCACAGCGACAGCCCTGATAAATTCGACTCGACATCCTTCCGCGCTCGTGGAGCCAAAGACACCGTTTATACCGACAAACAACAGCTCCATTGCTGTTTTTCTATTATACTTGCTTGGGGCTCTTTTTCAAAGGCAGCGATGTTACGTTGATTAAACTTTTCGCTCACAACCCTTTCACACGGAAATTGGGTACTGTAATACGAGTTTTCGTTGCTTTGACACCGAACTCCAAAAGGGACGGCCCCTGTAATTGTGGATCGAGAGTTAAATTAAATCGCTCAAAGAAATGGTCCAGTTGCCAGGTAAGGTTGGAGGGTTTTCGAAGAAAAAGCCGTAGCTTTGAAAGTATTTTGATGTTATATTGTGTGGTGGACTGGCGCGGCACGGTGCGTACGCACAGGTGTGTACTGGCAGACCGCGCAGCCTCGGGAGACAGACAAACAGCTAGATGACGTACTAACTGAGAGAGTCAAGCTTTTATTATGGCTGAGTCACTAAACTATATTTAATATTTCGTAAGCTATAAAATCAATCTATGCAGTAGATATTCCTACTATTATCTGTACAACATTGTTTTAGATTTAGTGTAAAATCGAGCGCCTCGTCGCGGCCACAGAGTCATTTGTCGCGCGTCTGTCGCTGTCATGTCGCGCGGTTGTCGCGGAACAATGGTGTCGCGCCGTAACTAATTATGGGGTGTTCGGGTCCTGTTCATTAATTACGTTTTTTTTATTACATCAATGTAGCTAACCTTATCTATTAAAGTTTTATTTCAAGCAAAGTTATACTGGATTTTCAATAATCTTATTTGGCAATGTTTGTATATGTACGAATATAGATCAAAACGTACGTATTATTCCTAAAATAAAAATAATGTAGCTGCCAACATTATGTAAACAAACGCAACAAATTACATTTACACAACCTACTTCTAAAATACAATTTAGGAATTCCATATTCAAAATTATCGCGCGAATTCCATTCGAACGATCGAACGAATTAGAATGAACACACACAGTATTTTTGGTGGCATTTTACAGCCGCTCGCAATTATCATAAAAGCAAACGTTTGATAAACAAATCGGCGAATAAATAACAATCGGCCGGCGATCGTTGGATCATTCAACGGTTGGTAGGGCTGCCAACTGGCCTCTTTTATTTAATATTCCCATCTCAAATTTTGACTTGCAGCTGTTCTTTTAATATTTGTTACGACAATTCTGCGGCGCATTGAAATGGACGGCAATGCAATGTACATGTCTGTCAGTCAGTCTTCTTAATTTATTATAAGCTTCCATTAACATATAGCCAGCTTCTACTAATCTATTGCCAGCCTTAAGGATTAATATTGAAGTTAATTTTTAATGTCTAATAATTACCAGTTTTGTTCTTTGACTTCTCAAATGATCATTTTGAGCCACTCTCCCTCTTTTATGTACTAGAATCTGCTTACCTACAAAGTCAGCACGTCAAGTGCGAGCTAACTGTATACTTCATAGTCTACCGTATTTAGACATTTTGTATGGAGAATTGAATGTTTTAAATACCGTCCGCTACGCGCAGGCGCTTTTCAATTCTCCATACCAAATGTCTAAATACAGTAGACTATAAAGTATACGATTACTTTACGAATAATCTCGCACTTGACGTACTGGTCTACATTATGTATGCATTTTTTTAAACATGTGTATCAACCCTAACCAATCGCGTATAATTAAAACGCGCCTCGCACCGGCACCATGTTTGCCAATCGCCTGATCCGTCAAATAGATCGGCGCCGATTAGCGTATGCGTTGCTGTTTAGCATTGCCATTATTTAAATGAGACAGAACTAATTATTGTATCAAATGTTGGTAAGACATGTTGGCATAGTTTCAGTTACATTATCTTGTTGGGTTGTAATTTATTAGGTGTATTTTAATGTGAATATTTTTTTTTATTATTTAAAGAAGGAATGTAACCCGGGGCTTTACATCAGTAGCCGTCTGGTCGTTTAAGTATACTTATAATACCAGCCCTTTTTAATGTCCCACTGCTGGGCACAGGCCTCCCCTCAATTTGAGGGGATTCCTCTCGTTTTAGTATGTTTAACGTAAATCATAATTTTGGATAAGTACCTTTTTAAATTTTTCAACAAGTGACAATGTCCGATTAATTAAGTTGTTCAAGCGTAGGCCGCAAGAGTCTGCACCCTTTAGTGAATGTGGATTCCATTCCATATATTCTCATATATTTTTCTAGTGCTACGGGATCGCTTGCTTGGTTTAGGACCATACATTTTTTGTGTTTGTCTGGCGATTTTTATTTATTTATGATGCACACCCGAAATAGACAGAGATTGTTAGCTGTTCGCATTGATTGATTGATGATCCCCACTCGCCCGGCCACCGGCGCTGATCGATCGCACCGCGTTTTAAATTATACATCATTTTTGTCACAATATAAAGAAAGAAAGCCTTTCGTCACCATTTACTTTGTTACAAATTGGATAACAATACACGTTTTAAAGGGAAAGTTCAGAACGGAAATTTTATAAACTTATCATCATTTAGTATTGACAGGTCGTATCATACATTAGCAAGATGTTTTGATAGCGAACAGCGATCGTTTTACATGGACTTCATTATTCAGGCACCAACATAGAAATAGGTTCATATTTTTTATTAAGAAAAGCGTAGTAACGAGCCCATTTCTTTAAGATTCGGACAAACTGCATCTTTTTATGAGATGAAATTCATATATTGATTTCTTATATTTACGCGAAAATTGCACATTGAAATGAAACTAATTTTAAAGATTTTATCGCGATTTTATTTCGATTTTACGTTCCCGACGTTTCGGCTGCTTTACAGCAACCATGGTCACGATTACTTAACAGGTTGAAAAATGCAGACAGGTTTTTATGACGTAAAAGGCGGAGAAAGATACTGGTGGCGAGATGGAGACAGGTGGATAGAGCTACACCAGCTATACCGGGTGCAATACAGAATTGGTTGAGAAACAAGTCGCTGATATCAGTTAACAAATCTTAACCGCCACGTAGCAACCATTTGGTATCAATTTCTCTTAGCAATGCGATATTAGACTACATACCAGCCAAATAGTGTCGACACCATATCGATAATCGATACTCGTAACATTGTAGGTATCGAGTTATCGAAAGGCGATGCGAGTCGATCAGCGCTGGGCTCGCGCCAAACTGAGCTAAATAACATCCTTGATACATAGAGCTATGAAACAAGAGCATTATATGGGTATTTATAAATATGGTAAAATGAAAAATAATATTATTTATAAGTAGAAAATGTAGCGTTCTCCATTGTAAGCTTTCTTGTGATGTAACTATATAGGTACGAACCTGGTTTCATAAGTATATGAAAAGTAAATACGTACTAAGGTAGTGTACTAGATATTCCTTATGGTTATATTCTAGTCTGACAACATACAAGTTATTTTGTCAGTTTACTCTCAGATCAAAATAATAATTTATTTAGCAGCCTACTGTTTGTACTTTATTCTTATGAAATAATCTTATCTTAGATCTTAAGCCAACAGCGGCCCAGTAATCCCAAATGCGTGTCAAATTATTATTAAGTTTATATCGTGATATCAATATTTAAACTCAACAATACATTCTCACACGACCCCTAACAAAAGTGCCGCATCCCCCCACCAGCCCCATGCCGACAGCGCGCATAATCCGATCTATATAATATCTGTATTATTTGCTTAAGATAAACTACACGAGGATAGGTTTAATGCTATTACAATAATGGCTCGATCAGTACCCCGTTTGCTGGATAATGGAGTTAGACTCGTAGCGAATGCGTATGGTGCAATGGGGTGATGGGGTGGGTATAACACTGAGACTGAGAAGAATAATGAGAGATTAATATCACACGTATAGTCTTCAAAGGGGTCGGCATGGATATTCTGGTGTACCCTCACATTTCTACACTATATTCTATAACATAGAGATATTATTTTTTTAAACCAATTGACTGTATACACATTTAACTATTCCATTTGAGCTGACACGTCGGGTCAATCACTTACACTGCCAGGCACTCGAACGTGCTAAGCCTTGCCTAATCTTAACACAGTTAATTGCATATTAATGCACCTATTATACTGAGGGCCGCACGAAACGGCCCAGCCGGCAACACTTGCTCGACTGTTGCGCGACAGCCGCATGACACCTCCTTAACATGTAATTGGTAGACAATATCCACAGTTTAATACAAGATTAGCTGGAGTATACTCGTGATTGTTATGCAAAGTGGGCTCTGTGTGGATTAATTGTACTAGTAGATGAGGTTTGTTAATTAAGTAAATTAATTTTGCTGTTTGATTGGTCCTGCAAATAAAATTTTCTTCTATGTAGAACTTCAATAGAAAATTACGTACTTTTGATGTAAATCAGTGTTGATTTCATTAGACAATTATGGTTAAATGACTTATACATAAGACAATTGTATAGTGAACAGAGATGCTCAATGTAAAACAAAATATAAAATTTACAGCTGAAACATTTCCGCAACACTGAAAACGCTGCACTATTGTCGGGTGACAGAATAAAAGACAATCAGCGATTCAATTAAAAACAGAACGAATTATTTATGGAATTCTCGATAGAATATCAACAGTTATTTACCTGAAAGCGACGGCCCACGAAAGAGTAGTACACGGGCAAAAATAATGAAATAAAAGCCAACGAGAAAATGTAAATTTGCTTTAACGAAGTGAAATTTATTTTTATTTGGTCGTCTGTCGTTTTGTTTGGCCGCAAGTGTACCACGACCAACTGCATCTCTTAAAACCAAAATTAAACCTTATCTCCTTTTCAAAAAGAGTTTATTCTCTACATGTTAACTTGGTCAATGTACACCATTGTAATGCGACAGTACCATCTTCAGTTTGTTTTTGTATCTATTTGGACGTGTCTGGTCTGTCTGAACACATTTAAATTGATGGTTTTAGTACCGCGCAAGAGCTTCGACAAACAAAGCAAACACTAAGAAGTTATCTCGTATTGCGATAAGTTCACTACAAATATAGTGTTAAATAGGAGTTAGCGAGCGGTGTCGTGCGAGGGTTTATTCAGTGATATAAAACAATTAAATGTGTTTGCGTACTGAAAATGTACTAAAACACGTTACATTCATCTGCTGTTGTCTATTGTTCGTTAAACATAGTGTTCCCAATTTTTACTACGCATGATCGACAAATTTAAGTCAACGCATAAAGTAAGCTATATTTTTAAATTTTAATACAGCGGGTCCTACCTTTAATCGGGTTTTATCCAATTTTAACTCATTTCAACCCAGTAGGTATTACAATGTACCCGATAATAGTCTAAAAGGTTAACGGTTTACCAGATAATCTCTGGGCAACGTACATTCATCATAAGATGGCCCATTAGCCAATCTGCCCTATTTTATAAATCCATTAGCCAAAGAGCTAGTCATTTATATGAGACCAAATTCGTTTAATTCAATCACATTACTGATAAATGCGATATTATAAAAAATCAATAATTTCCTTGATTTTTTTTTGGTCCTTCATTATTTAGTTCAGTTATTTTTTGCGTCGGGGTAGATTATTATCACAGCCATTAAGTTATAATTTCTAAAGGTATTATGTCATCAACAAACCAATATTACTACTGTACTCCCTAAAACTACATTTTAGAGAACATAGTGCTTATAAACTCTTCAATCAAATTACGTTCAATCATATTAGCAGAAAACAGAGCAAACAAAAATACAGTTTCTTGAGAAATTTCTGATTCCGTAGCCAGGTGGTTGAGTCAAGAATGTTTCGTTACAAAATGTTCAATTTAAAAGCGAGCAGTTAAGTCCAATGACTGTCATCACACTATAGGGTCGGCTGGAACAAGGTTGTCTTCAATTACGTCACTCCAGGTAATCCGGCCTGGCGGGGCTGGCGGGGCTGGCGGGCGACGGGTCGTTACGCGCCAACTGCCTACACCTTGTGTTTGCTGGGCGGGCGCTTTATAGGGCTCACTACTAAATTGCACTTGCTTTTACAGATAATAAAAGTAGAAGCTATAAAATCTACAATAACAAATTTAAAAAATACATATTCATTTTCTTGCGATCTAATTATACGTGTATGCAGAAGTCACGTAGCTATTATAGCTATGCTCTGCCATAAGATATTCTGTTTATAGACCGTCCCCAAAATTAAAATTATAAATTCATCAAAAATCATATAGTACTGCGCATAAGAGTGTTGCTTTGCGCTGTACTATATGACGTTTGATAAAGTTATAAAACGTCTATAAATTGGGTTATAGATGAAACTTATATAACTCCTTCTTTAATTATGGATATATCTATTACATAATACTTATAAGCCTATCTGATCATAGACAAAATGTTTATGGCTATCATTAACTATGATGTCTAAATAACATTATTATATTTGATAAAATAAAATACAGTTTTTTGTGTCTAAAAGAAGTAGTGAGACAAGGACTACTCCAATGACGATGTATTTAGAAAAGTAAAAACGTTGTATACATAAGCGATAAATTTGGAATACCTAGCAGGTAGTATTCAAAATGTAATTACACAACATAATTGAGCAGCCGCAACCCAGCCCGTCATGTTACGAGCAGGACGGTTAAGGGCCTCCGTCTATTACGGCTATTACTCGGGCCCACTCCCAAAGGAGTAAGCTCTGGATCGCCGCCGGCCCGGCTCCAGGCGGATTAAGCCGGATCGCGCCGCCGCCGGACCGGACCGGATCGTAAATCTGTCAGTCCACGTTTATAACACAGATTTTATTAAGATTATCCTTTATGGTGCTTTAACGTTTATTATTAGATAAAAGAAATATTATTATAAGTTTTTTTATATTTGTTTGGATTTAATATTGCACATACATGCGCATCTTTTTATAACCAGGATGGTTAGTACATGATATTAAGTGTTATTGGTTAATACCAACAAACTATTAATGACGTCACATTCACTGGAGCAAAACAAGAACCACTAAAGCAATCTCTTTGACGTCAGGTAACATCTCCGATAAGATTTTTTTCTACCATTTAAAACGGTTTAATTAAAAACATTTTTTTCTTGAAATTATCAACCTACTACATTAATTCATTGCTGAAAGTTAACTACTCTCAAAATACTCAACTCAATCTTAATTAAAAAAGTCTATAATTGTAATTAAGCCCCGATAAAAAATAATTGAAAATATTATCAAAAAGCCCCAACGAATACTAATAACTAAAATCTTAACTAACATTAATTAATTTACACCGTCATAAAGAAGTATCTTCAAAAAAGTTGTAAAAAAACTGTAAAATAAAGCTACAAAATAAAATGTTGAGCGGCGCTTATGTAAGGTGAAAGCAGATATCTCGTCTCAAGTGGATCATTCCCGGTTTAGGGTTCCGTGAATCAGTTGTATTATTCCTACTTATTGAAGCGAGACAACTCCAAAGACGTCTCCCGAAGGGTTTCAAAGAGTTTTTCTTCATTCAATACGATCAAACTGATCAATATACACTTCATTTGGTTTTTTTTTACCAGCTTTTTTTTACCATTATTCACCAGCCCAGTGTTGGTTTATCGCCTCGCTAAGTTGCATTGGGCTGTACTATGCGCGGCAGAATCAGTTTCGAGCCAAGCAAACGCGGAGTATATTGCCGAGCTGACAAAGAGGCAAATTACAAATGACAACGCGAGTATTCTCTTCGGACGAGGCACGCACTGACTCAGGGGGCAGAAGCAGCCTCGCAAGCTTGCTCAGTTTGTCTGTGTATACTGTATTTTTAATACATTCTGTAAAACCACGCCCGTAACATAAAAAAGTGAGCGGAACCTTCTTGTTTCTTTTTGCACTTTCTAACATTTTTTGCACCCCGAGAGGGGAGGGCTCGTGGGGTGCGCTCCACGATAAATCGCGGCGGTCCTCTACAAACAATGTTTTTGAACGATATTAATGGCCCCGCGCCGGGAACGCTACTATCATCTCCTGTCATTCTTATTCTTCGGACGGCCAAATAATTTGCCAAGTTTTTTTCCCAAAGCACCCCTTGCGATGTAATTACTGGAGTTTCTGTTGGCAGTTCATTTCGCTCAGACGCCGACCAGTTCACGAGAGCTTTGTTCGCACGATTTTTTCTAACTGTTGTGTATTAATAACTTTTTTCGGATGTAATTGGAGGAAGATTTTTTTTTTGTTTAGTTATTGCGAGATCAAAGGAAATATGAAGTACGTCTATTAGAAGGTTCTTTTGTAATACTACACTGGTCTTTCTTAATAACAATATCAGACTCTTGTCTAGATACGCTTTCCAAAAGCTACTATTTCATACCTTCTCATTGCAATATTTGACTACTAATTATGTGTCCATCAGTGGATGATATTTTTATAACTTAGGGGCGCATTAAGTAAATGAATAATAATAATATTTAATATATTTATCGAGTAAGCATTATACCAAGACTGTGTTTTTTTTTTAAATCTGTATTTTAATCGGCACGGAAGTTGCCAACGTGAGTAACGCTATGTAAATAGCGTGTGCTCGAGTCTCAATGGTAATAATATTGAATGTCGCTTACATTTTGGGTTCCATTATATTACATTTCGAACAAATTAAATTCAACACCATGACGCCTGTTAACCTAGAAGGCATGTTCACTGCATTGCCTGCACATTGTCGCCACTGGTATTTCAACTTATTTCAAGTTGTATGACAAGGGAAGAAAAACATTATATCTTAATAGAGTTTAATTAAACTGCTTCAGAAATGGCCTGCTGGCCTGCTGTTCCCCGGGGTGCCGTACTACTCGCGCTTCCCTCATTTAGTCGTGATTATACGGGCTCCCTGCCCACTACACATTTAGGAATGGATTTATAAAAGAGTGTTATTACCTATTTGGTAACACGTTCGGAATTTTTATTTTGATTTTGTTACCCATATATAGTACTAGCTGCGCCCGGCGGTGTTACCCGCGATAAAAAGTATGAAAAATTAAAACATCTATCCCACGGGAACCATACATTTTAACGGGATAAAAAGCCTATGTGCTATTCCAGACTATAATCTATCTCTGTGCCAAATTTCATCAAGATCCGTTCAGCCGATCGGGCGTGAAAGAGTAACAAACATCCATCCATCCAAACTTTCACATTTATAATATTAGTATAGAAGTATAGATTTAATGGGTGGTTTAATAATGGTGATAAAGAATGGATATTCATTATGTCTTTCTCTTCATTGGTTCTTCTATAACTGGCGGTCAATAGCAAAGTGGTTAGAAGGACTACACTCGTTAACGAGAGGTTTCGGGTTCGATCATCACTACCATTTAACTACTGACACGAGAGCCCACTTCTGGGACAGGCTTGATGCGCGGTCATTGCAAATGTTTTATAACTAGTTTTAGAAAATTCATAGGGGGCTGTTTGAAATTTCAAATAGCTTTAGGGATTTTATTTATGATATTATGTACTCGAATTGTTATATCGCTTGACTTGCTTCCTCCAATTATAGACTTTGGATATTACATTATGTTCAGTATTACCTTACACCTCGGAAAGTCCCAATTTACTTTTTTAAAAGAAACACCACATAGTATTACCATAAAAGATGTAGAATAAAAATAATATCAGTTACGAGAGCGAGGGAATTTGTCGTGCCGTTTGTTCATCAAAGGGCCTTTCTGGACGACCCTCGGCTACACGTAAATATCTTGTAAATAACGTAATCCAATATACAGTACTGCGAGTAGAGACACCACGCTCCTGGTGGTTGGATTTTTTTGTTCAATGAGAATTTCAGGGGTCATGCACGCCTTAAGTAATCGATAACCTATCGATTGATCGCCATAAGATTATTCATAACAAATGAAATATCTTTCCACAACTTTTAATCACAAAAACATTTAATTATTAAAATCTTGTTCCGCAATAAAAAAACTATTATATTACTAAGAACGAAATTGCAAAATGTTTAGTTATGTTGGTAACATTATCTGTATAACTTAAGTGGATTCCCTACCACTAAACAGCTGCTATAAAATTTCGCCTTCAAAACTATCTTAACTACAGAAAGATTACTATTAAATATTCGTTATATTTTATACAATTTAAGCAATTAGAATCATAATAGTTTTTTCTTATTCTCGTATTATACTCGTGCTTTTGTACTAACGATTCACGGATTATCCTCAAACCATCAAACTCCTGGCCACCCTCCTCCTTAGCCGGGCACCTCTCGTGCGATCCTTAAGTGGCGCTCAGCTGTGACGAACGGGTCGAGATATGGGCGTGCTCGGAACGTTCTCCGTGATACCTTGTTTATGGCCATTCTAGTATATTTTATGGCGTATTCCTTAAAGAGAAAGGTAATATAAGAAAAACGTTCTAAGCAATCAGGCTGTGTTTATTTTTTACTCGTTTAATGAAACCTTGATCAGACTTCATTTGAAAAATACCTACCTATACCATGAAAGTCCGAGGGTAGTATTAGCGTTTATTTTGTTGACCCTATAAACATCCTTAGAAATTGAGTAATTTTTTTGTACAAACATCAACATTTACGTTACAAAGCGTGTGTAGAAAGCAGTCGTGTCTGTTAGATATGTCTAAACAATTAGTTAGTTTCATTAACAATGGAGATGTGTTGCAAACAGCCAACATCCAACCAAATAGTTGATAGCAATGTTTGAGCGGCCATTGGGTGAACAAATCTAACTGGGTTGCATTCATGCAGTTTGATTTAACTAACCTGTTATTGTACCTACTATATATCATGTTTATTTATCTTGTAGCAGTATAGATATCTACATGATACATTTGTATCATAAACGTCATGATCATCACTGCTTGACTTTATCGGCTTGCCTTCATTTGTCATAGTATTTGTACGCCAGTGTGTTCATCAATATCCGAAATGAAGACTCAGACCGTATCCGAATGCTGAATGCCGAAAGTCAAATGTTGAATACCGAAGCTTTATCAGAACTTAGCTTTCGTATCTTAGTCAATGATTACCATTTCCTAATACTAGTAATATCACACCAAACATACATGATTATCTAAATCTCAATATAGAAAGGTGAATAACTTAAATTGTAATTAATACTAAATTGCTACTGCTTTTCTAAATCACTGTGGATTTCAGAGCAAACCCCACAGCACCAAATCTTCCCTAACTCTCATGGCCCGGGTCTTCCCTAGTTTACGAGGGAATTAATATTCTTTGCTTGTCCTCAAAGATTTCCTCTATCAAATAAAGGGACCTGTGCGTTCAGTAATTCTACGAGTGCACCCTTCCGACGAAACCGGTACAATTATCTATGGAAAACAATACTTTATACTATTTTGTCGAATGTTGTCGTCGTTCGTTGTTATTTTATTAGAGGGTACATACTTTGAGCTATCGAATACGGTACCTGCAGTTTCCTAATAGCTAATAGACATATTTGTGAACAGGGCCACAGAGTAAAAATGGTGCTGGGTTTTTTTTTCGCGCCAAGATTGGCCGAGAGGCACAGATAACCTAATATTAAAAATATTTTTGTAATTATAAAACAAATGAAGTGTTGAAAGAAATATTACAATGTTTGTGCTGTTTAAGTATACTATGAATACTATATTTTAAGAATGGGTGTGTCCTGTGACCAACAGGAAATTATTACTTTACAGGGATATATGGGTGATTCAGCAAGAGTATACAAACCTTTAAATCTTGCTTAATTAGGGCTTTTGTAATCATTATGTAAACTCAAAATTTCGATTTTACAAATTTGTTTCCAACAAAATGACAATTGTAATTTTTGGCGAACATTTTTTTTTATTCTACCATATCGAAATTCTGACTTCGAAAAATGCTCTTAAGAAACACATGTTCAAAGGTTAGTATACTCTCACTAAATCAACCTCTATTTTCTATCATTCTTCTTACTTCATCCCGCAAAGTTGTCATCTTAAAGAAAGCTTAATTAATTCCCAGATGTGCGGAACACTCCCACCAACTTTCAACTGGTCTATCTCCGGAACTTGTGCCACTCATAATCCAGCGAACTATTCGAGGGTGGATCTATTTTATTAAGAAAACGTTATTATAGAAGTTGCTCACAGAAGTTCAGAGTTAAAAGTTAATGATTTATTTGGTCAGTTGCGTGGTTCCCGCATTTTGTAAGAATAGTAGATGGACATTGCTTTCGTCAAATTATTCTCGAAGTCATTAAGCATTACAGTCTGGTAGCCTTATTGAAACTATGATATGATTTGTTAATATTGAAATATACTTATGGATTCATTATTTCAGTACAAAGCTTGGACAAAGAAATAATACAGACGTAGTGTCGCAAACAACATATTGAAGTCAAGATTGTAGCAAAAGAAGCCAAGCCCATTTGTGTAATACACGCGAATAACGTCCTTACGGACTTGCGAATTACGTTGTACTTCACAAATCGGCTTGATTTTTTTTTTGCGCTCTAATATGTTTTTCGACACATAACATTTATATTATTTACACGTCGAAGGACATTAATTAACATTTTATTTCTCATTGCCAAGAATATTAGACCTAGAAATAGTTTAAGGCCTTACCAGTATGTTATTACGTTATATACTGGAAGTAAGTATGGACTTAGTGTAAAGTAAAGGCTATAACAAAATGCCGACAGTCAAAGTTGTGTACACGGTATAAATAACTTATCTCGGTTAAAACAAATGGGGAGAGGGGGGGGGGGGGGGGTAGAGGAATCCACCACTGACCCGCGGCTATTCAACTTTTTCAATTATAAACCAAACAAGTTGATCGATAATTAAAGAAACCAACAAAACACCGAACTCCTCTAACACGTTGGTCAAGAAACTGTCTATCACGAGCGTTGGGACCCCGAATAGTATGCAGTTCTACGCGAAACGATGTGTATGAGGATTATTATTGCTTTTAACGTGAGTTATGTCCAAGAAATAAGACAAGATGGTACGTCTGTCAAATAATAAAGATTTTTCAGGCTTGAACTATGTGACGTGTTCTTCATGGATACTCAACGTATCGTTATCAGTCTCAAAAATAAGTACATCCATGACAGAAACAATTGATAACAGTAACATCAGCTGTAAATCACTCCCCTCCTCGAGTCCCACGACGGTGATTTGCGATGGAAAGGTAAAAATACTCCTATAAATAAAGCCCCAAACTCGCACTACATACACCAGCTGTTGACATTAGATTTATTCAGTGATACGTTTGTAATCCACAAGTCAATATCAAGACTTGTCGGATGAATAAATATTGACTATTCTTCGGAGATTATTTTTCTTTTTGTTGTGATACAGGAACTGCTGGGTAAATAACGTCGCTTGAGGCGAAAGAGATCTGGAAGACATTTAAATAATATTGGATATAGAAATTGAGTTTGTAGTTAGGTAGGTGGATCAGGGATTAAGTGGAGTCTAAAATGTTGAATGTGCAGGGTAGGATGCAAAGATGCAATGGTTACTACCTTTTTTGCACTGTAAGAAATTCACTCTCCGCATAACGATAGCAATTAGGACCATCTTCTGGCATATATATACACTTTGTATATTATGTAAACAACTGATTGCAGATAATACAGTGAAACAATGCTATTGTTCACATTCTAAATAAAAGAGACTACGTGTACTATCACCAAAAAAATGGCCGCCCACGCCACACTCACACCACACTTCAAAAGCCGAAAACATTTTTTTCCATAACCGTTGTATAGCAATTGTCTGCATCGCATTGGGTCGAACAAAACGAACAATCGGTGGGCAATCACAATGAAAAGTTCGATGCAATAAAGCTCGTTGTGAAATCAATTTTAATATCGGCCGGGCCCACATTTCCGCTCAGATGTAAATGGGCTTTTCATTTCGACGTCTGGGTCGTTAGCTGAACAGAATTCGATGCGAATTTCTACTTGTTAGTGTTTGTGTGGGATAAGTTTTGATCGTTTAGATGGTTTTAGAAAGTACGGGGAAGATATAGCTGGTATATTAAAATATGTGATTACAAAAAACTTTTGCTACCCTATTATTAATAATATCTTAATATTGTGAGCATCGACTGCAGTATGCGTCGGATTCCAAACATCAATACTAAAAAAATAGCTTCAGAAGAGAAGCTTGTATTTGTTCTCTCCAAACTACGTCATATAGAAGTGGGCGTTGCCCAACTAAACTAGTGGTTGCCCATGACTCTATCCGCGCAATCTTGTATTTTTCTCTGCAGATCGACCCCACATAAGCAAAATGACAATATAGTGATAACAGTATAGGTGATTATGATAATGAAGTCTTCTTGCGAACATTTTCTTAATAGGAAACCCTTCATAAACAAAGATGTCCCGCGATTTCTCCCTTCTTGCGCCGAGCCCTCCAGTTCTATGGTTAGTATGTACACATGGGTATAAATTACAGACGTTCATTAAGTACGTGGAAAAAGAGTGTTCCCTTTAACATTGTAATGTAATTGTGAGCCTAGCACATTGCACAGTCGATAGCAGTCGAACGGAAACCAACATATAGTATTTTCAAATGTGTAGCTATATGATGGCGTGGAGAAAAAAGGAATTCTCTTTGTATATTTAGCATCCATATAGAGATATACGTACAAAGGAATAGGGTTCAACCACATGAAAGAAGGTTTATGTTGTTACTTTTAAGAAAAAGTTTTTGCTCGATTAATTCGGGTTCCAGCCGTAGACTAAAAAAATCACAGTAGAAGAGTGATCTATTTGACTTCTATATTTCAAATTCCTCTGGCAATCTCATATCTACCGGGTTCCTGGCGCGTTAATGATCAAATATCACAAAAGTAAACGCAAATTCGGCAAACTAATGATACGTTGCTGGTAAGAGGCCATACTGTCTGGAATGTCTGTGCAGTAAACATCATTATTTAATACTGGATGACCGACTTTGTACCGCCTGAGATGTAACAGAATATCTATAATATTTCCAATGTTTTAATAATTATTCTGCTATTCAGAGCGGATACAAATCAGCCCACCCGTTCTTGAGCAATAATTGGTGTAGCCAACATGATTTGGTTTTATATATCCTATATACCCCTATATAGGATATACAAAACCATAGCTATCTCCAAAGTTTATTTTATTCATAAAATGTTGTAAGTATTTAAACAATGTACATGCCTTTACATTATTACTAGGTATTTTCAATTTTGGGAAGGTGCACAGGAAAAAAATCTAAGTAAATATATCTAGTAACATGTAACCAGATTCTTTATAGTTTTCATGTAGGGCTCTAAAAACATATGTTATGTGATTCAGATATTAGCTATAAAATGTTCCGCTGACTAACTTTATGTGTTAGCTGGAGACGGGACATTGTCATACCTAAGACTCTACAATGTAAGATAAAATATTCAAATTTGTTCTAAGATTTGCAAATTCTTCTTGTGTTGTAAATATTACCACCACGCGAAAATTAATTTCTTGGTAATAATATTATGTAGAGAGGGAACTAGAGTTGTAAATAAGACAGGGAGTATCCATTATTTGAGAAATACTTTGTGATAATGTGTACAACCTAATCTATTTTTATTAATCACCCAGGAAATTAAAAAAAATGTGACCACCAAAATGTATGATATAAATCTACCAAAAACAAAAGGCGTCGTACCAACATTGTGGCAACCCCAACAATTCCACCTTCCTATTGTTGTTTGATATTCAAATGCGTTCATTTCGCTGCCCCCACATGCTTCACGTATTAATTGCACTTCCCTTTCGAATGCGCTGACCCTTTTATTCTCCATGGAGGTATTAAACACCCTTATATTATTAGTCAAGGTATGGTACAATAATCAGTAAACTTCAGAAGCACACATCTACATCACATTTGCTTGATTATAATAAAGTAAAGCCGAGTAATAGATCAAGATTATTTTTTTTAGAGATAGAGAGTTTTTTTTATCACTCGTGGGATAACCAGTTACTGAAATATCTAGAAAATCAGCAGATTAGTTATCGATAACACGACTACCCACTATAGTTACTTTGATAATGGTATAATCCAAGTAAACTCCTACTTGCTCAACTCTAAAGAAAGGTGTGACCTAGTTTTGTATCGAAAGAAACATTTTAGCAATGGATTATTACGGATTAAAGAATAAGAAATACCGCCCCTTGGACAAGAATCGTGATTTAAAATCCCTTTTATCTCCGTAATTCGCGAATCTTGTTTCAAGGAAAAGCCCTCAGTACAAAAAATTGATTCGGTAAGCCACATTTGTCATGGCTGTCACTCCGAGTACGAGATTAATGGCGCTCTCGGCTGATGTTTATAAACATAGTTTTAATATTATATTCATAAATCCTGAGTACTGCCATCAATCTGCATAATTTGTGTGGTTTTTTGACCTTTACATACTGTATTTATCTCCAAACGAGATGAAAATTAAGGCATTTGCATGTTGTGACTGTGAAGAAATTATTCAAAGGAATACCTATTAGTTTTATATAGCACGCCCTAAATGCATAAAATACTTCACAATCGTACTTACCACGTAATGTGTTTATTTCAAGTCACTCACAAACAAAATATTCAGCTCAAACCGCAGCGCTTAATGATTGAATAGTTACCGATCAAATGCCGGTCAGTCCTGGACTTAATTGGGCTAATCGAACCAATTAGAGCAGCCATGGCGCTGGGCGCTGATTGGCATTGTTTGCAGATATTGTCTACACAGCGAATGAAACACTAGCTTGATCAACCAGAACGTTTTATCAATTGAAATTAAAAAACTAACTGTCCCGACGAAATTCGTAACGCCTCAGCATGAATTGTATGAGAAAATGAACTATTATAATGTATTTTTTAATGATTTTCCCTTGTTTTCAATAGTTATTCTGTTCGGGGCAAAGATAAATAAAAAAAAACAATGATATTATAATCGGCCCACCCCGGCTCTTTAGTTAAAAATTGTGTAAAAAACGAACACGACTTTGTTGTATATATATATAGATAGATTATCTGTCTTTGATGAAGTTACTTAACATATACGCTTACATTACCGTAATAAATTATAATTTGAGACAACAATCATTACCATCAGCTTATAAGTGCCTACTTGCAATCTCGATTGCAATACTAGACATTACCTTACGTGCTTCCAAAAGTAGCGAGCCAAAAGCCAATTGATACCTCACCGAGTGGCAGTTGTTTGTTTGGGCCGAGGATGCAAAGCGCGTTGCGTGAGCGGGCCGTAATTAGTGGCCCAGCTCCGCACCCCGGATAAATCTCCAGCCGACGAAGGTGAGTTCACGCCAGGGTGTGGGCCAAGTCATGAACTAGATGCTGACTTTACCAGTTGCACTAGCAGATTTTATGGTATATGCATCGGTATTAATATCAATTATGTTATGTACAGAAAATATGATTTTATTTAAATTTCCTTCACTTTTGCGCGTTTATAAACACACATTAATATCATACCAATATTACATTTTTTTTAAAGAAAATGTTTTGGTAAATAAAACTATATTGACAACTTTATGGTTCAACTTCCCGCCAAAAAAGGTCCTTTTTGTAACTAGCGGTTGAAGACCTATAGAACTGCCGCCACTTTGGAGACTGCAGATAAGAATTTAATTTAATTGTTATGTTTTTATTCTTTCAAATAAGACAAATAATATGTGATGTTATCATTCGATTTCAGCATGGAGCGTTCCATTATTAATAGCCATCGTTTAAAGATGTTCGCTGTAACAAATTGGAGTTTATCCGACATTATTATTTTCCCTTGAACTCAAATTCAACGATGAACAGTACGACAACATCTTTTAAGTTTAAGTGTAGGCTGCTTAGCTCACTGGACTAGGTGGTTTAGGGTTCGATACCAGTTTCAGCGAATTAGAAAACAATTATTTCCGTAAATGAATATTAATATAAGCTCTGGTTAGTTTGGCACATGCTGTTGGTATATTCATGACGTTTTATACGTACTTAAATTATTGAGATATATTTTCTTATAACATGTGACACATCATGTAGGTCCCGTCCATGCGCTTATTAATCACAGCAGAGTACACGGCGCATGTTCGTGTTGTGCTACCGTACACGCTTTGCTCTACACAACTCTATATTGAACACGCATGGCAGCATCCCAATTTTCAAGCCTTTAATTGTTCAACTTTAGATTAATTTTAGAACATCTTTATATTCTTGGCACTTATTATAACGCGACTTTGCACGGTGTTATGTGTTACATCAATTCAAGCTATACCTTCGGTTTCAGTGAACTTGCCAACTACGACTAACTCCAGAGTTGGTGTAAATTAACGCCCCCGTGACTCCGAGTCAACTAACTCGAATAGTTCGCCATCCGAGGATATACCCAGCTCGAGTGGAGTTCCGCCCACTCTATGAATACTTTATGCTTAGTTTGCCTTCCACGTTCTATTGACGGTGGCTGTGAGGATGCATATTTAGAAATTTTCAGTTTATTTAAGAATAGGTATCATGAAGTTTTTATTTTTTTCCTTTACAGGTCCATAAATTTACGCTACCTAGTAAACTATAGATGCTATTTACTCAAACCGATTTGTCGCCTTAATAATTAATCTTGCATATGATAAAATCGATCAACTTAGTCTGGACCTATGAATATATCTCTACGTAATAAGTATGGTTCATACAGTATGTAATTTCATATAACTAACTCTAATAATCTTTTACCTCATGTTCGTAATGGCCGTCAAATGAAGCCTGATTAAATTGGTACCCACGATGGACCGATACTAAGTATTACAAGTACTACAACTGGGGCCGGAGATAATGAGAACTTCTCGATTGAATCGCATTTAAGAAAAGCTTACTCCGGTAAATCTGATTTATTATAATAGCATATTACTTTAGAAGGGATGTCTTATTAATTCTCAATAATAAAAACTAATTCATTTATATTAAGTTATATCACCAAACTTATTAAAATTTGTGTAGGCTCTAGTGAATATGATGTTCTGTAATACGTATTATAATGCTATTGTTATATCCCAAATAGAACTGAACTTTATGTTTCTTGCCATATACACATCAGTAGGTACATTAACACAATCCTTTAATCCAAGTCTAGCCACATCTCCATCAGCCCACTAGTGAGACAATGTAACCACTAATTACCACAGTTAGCCGTCAAAGGCAGTCTCCCCGCATCTTTTAGCTGCGGCTCTCAGACGGAGCGGTCCATCCTTTGTATGCGACAAAGAACCACACAACTTTAGCTAACAGACTTTACGAGTTTAAAGAGACTCCAAGAGCTGGCAATGCTCATAAACCAGCTAACGAGAGTTGTAGAGATTTTATAATTTAGTAAATTCAAGGATTTACTAATAAAAACAAAAAATATTTACAGATTATTTTCGCCTTGAGCGAAACCAACCACATAATCCCCCACAGTGTGAAGCCTCGCAGATGGGATCCGAACATTTGTTGTACTGTTCCAGTGCGGATCCAATCTGAGTTCGATTGTCTCACATACAATACGGACAGATTAGGTGGCACAAGGTTTTTCAGATTCCGAATCGCATGGCGTATTGAGGAAAAGGATCACATGAATTTGATATAGATTGAGGTTATGGAAATATAAGCCTTTTTCCTTTTTACACAACAGGTTAATCCGTCGATGCCGCCTGTCACAATACCAGTGGCTAAAAGTTCTCAAGGTTCTCAAGAAAGCTTTATGTTAACATTGATATATATTATTGGAACTAGCATAGTCTTTGCCACAGAACTTTGAATTTTCACATGAAAGTAATTTCACATAAAATATATTTGAGACATAAAATTGCAATAAATCACTTCAAACATGACTGATCACCACAAAGCACTGCAGTAACTCGATTTTCGATTCTATTTTGAATCGAGAATCGATGCTGCATCATTTTTGTATGTTAATGCCGTGCCGTGGCTGCCGGCATTTGTTAGATGCCACGGAGATAGCAACGGAGAGCAGTGCTTTGTGAAAGCATCTTGGAAGCCTTTGTTGATGCAAATATCGTGGGGTTTCGGATTATTTCATGTGTCCTGTGAGACCAAGGAATGTTTTCAAATTCTGAACCATTGAGCTACTATTTTTTGCCTTATAATGATGTTGTAAAAATAGTCAACAATTCATCAAAGAGTATCATCATTCAAACACTTCAGAAACCTCGCGTCATCACCCCAATACCCTTTCAAAGGTATCAGCAAATCGATAGCTGCCATTATTCTAAAGGCTCAGTGTCAATCAAGAGCAGACTTAGTTCTGCACACGAAAAGAACCATCCCGGAATAAAGCCAACCCTAACGATTTCCCGGGGTTACAAAAGCCTTGGGTTTAGATTACTCGATTATTCGTCTCGATTCTGACGATCGACTCATTGTTCGTTTATCGATTGTCCGTCAAAGAAATGGGTTACCTTTGTCGGTGTGGGCTTACAGTTGTGGCTTTGTGCGGTCTGTGTTCCATCAATGTTGTAATATCTTACGTCCATGATGTATCTGCGTGTAATATTTTATTACATGCTGTAGCCGTGTATAGAGGTATAAAGATTGTTAATCATCAATTGGAATATCGGTTTATATCAGTGATCAATGGTTTTTATCGATGTTTTATCTTACCCTAGCACAATTTCTTGTTGGATAAAATTACATGCTTTCATAATAGTCCAATATCACTACATTGAGAATCATCCATAGTTTTTTTTTTATTTTAACCCCAAAGCAGTTGAGCCATGAAGTATTTTACCTCGTACATGTTTCTCAAGAACTCTTCACCGCTCATTTTCTGAGCACTCCCATCCTAAATGCATAAACTTATTACATTTTTATAACCTTTTCTGGTTTTAAGCCAAATAAAAAGTTTGGTGCCCTAAAGTTTTAAAATTGATTCCATCCTATTCAGGAGTGTGTTCGGTTCGTTTAACTTCTTTTTAATTAAATCAACGAATACTTAATCGAGGGGGGGGGGGGGGGTAAGGTATCCCGCGGCCTTTTTATAATGTTCATCTTTATGTTTAAAAGTCGAGTTTAATGAGGTTAGTTGAAAAGGTTCTTTTAATTTTGCAACTGTTTGTGAGGTATACAGTATTCAGCGCTTTTGTAAAGTCCTGTTAATCTTCTCAGGGCTCTAAACAAGTGGGATTCAGGTCAATGCTTCACCACATTAGTCTCGAAAAAGTGGAATTTAACATGTCTTTTAAAAACTGAATGCCAACAATTTTTCCGGTAAATAAAATATCAAAACATTTCAAAAAGGGTTTTTACAACAAATTCAGTCGGCCGCAAAAACTTTTCCGTGAAAAAAAAACAGTATTTAATGACAGGGGTTCCGGATAACAATTTAAGGCCTATCACGTTCCACACAACGCCATGGAAGCATGTCCGTTAAAAATGTAGTGTACTAAACAAAAATATTTCTTAACCTTTCCTGAAGAAAATACGACCTTTTGGTTTATCTCACACTAACCTACTAAGATAGCAATTCAAACATTCTCAATGTCATGTTTCATAATTCGCCAAACGAACCCAAATCTTGGACCTACTTGTCATAACAACGGGGCACCCTCCGGTCGCGGGGCAGAAAGGGAGGCCGCATTAAAAGGGCCCAACGAATATTATTCCAACCCTTGCCGGATTATTAAATATTCTCTTAGAAAGAGACCGCTCGAGTATTTTTAATATTACTTTTTTGTGGAACTCGATAGTATGCTGTGGTTATGATGTTTGTGTAGTTTAGTATGTTAGCAACACTAAATTTATCATTAAATGAGATCCAACAATACATGATATGAGATAGTTATAGCAATCCCCATTTGGCCGGTAATTTGGAAACCAGAGTATCCGCTCACTGATGACATTATTTAATGGACCAATCATAGCTTTAATATAAGATGTTATGACTGGGCTAACCTCATAGTTTAATGACTAGGGTAGGATCAAACCCATAAACTCTCGGTTACAAAGGTGACTACTCTAACCACTAGACTATTGATGCTTCAAAAAAAGAGTAATAATGCGGAAACAGGTGAAATGAAGCTAAAATATCCTTTGAGACCACACAGCAGCAATTTAATACACGTCTCATCATTTATACCGAAATATTTTCTACAAAAACTATTACCTAGAATAAAGCAGCAAAGCCTAGTAATGATAGCGAGTAAAAAAGCGGCGCACGTGAGCCTCATTTAGCGGCCCCCGAGGAAATAGCCGCGATTCCGACCGCCGCGGCGTTTCGGAGATAAAGAGAGGAGAGATCGCCCCTGTTGATGAATAGGACGTTTACTTTGTCGTTACGTGCGCGGGTTGTATTGGTGGAAAAGGTGAGCAATGTGTGAATAGATGTTTGTTTGTTACGGTTTCTGATCGCCACTAATTACAATAACAAAGTTTTTAGAATATACAAAAGAAGCGGGTTTCATCAACCGATTAACCTCTTTAAGCATTTGGAAGCTTTGGTCAGGTATTAGCTAGCTACCAGTTTGTACATAATAAATGCGTTTAACCTCTATAGCGACTGAAGAGCTCGACGTTTTTGGATTTAGCTTTACGTTGTGAAATCAAAGGGCCTGAAATATTGTATGAAAATGTCTGGAATGTAAATAATATCTCAAATTCTGAAAATCCATATAAAGCATCATTAAATACTTTTTAAAGGTACCTCCCTATACGTCTTGACCTGGGATGTTTAGTGCACTCCCTCGTATGGGATATCGTTACATAGAATATCAACTGCGCCATTCCCGTGATAACCTACTACTGTAGATTTTTTAAACTGTTATATGAGTAATTACTTAAAAAAATGTTATTACCCATGTTAGGATTTCATAAAAAACACTATCAATACAAATTATTGTAAATAATATATTAATCTACTTTACTGTTTAAATTACATAACTATTGTATTGCTTGGATGTGGTTGATACCCATTCGAAACTTGGATGAAAACTTTTTAAAGTATAAAAATGATTTGCCAACATTGGAATGATTGCGCCAAGCGCCAATATCACGGTATTATACAGACCAATCTAAAAGCTCGCGCAAAAATATGTCGGTTGAAATCACAGATACTAGGAAAACAGAACTTCGTTGCACTATCCATATGTTTTATTCAGTACTGCCACGGTAAAAGCGGTCATTCCACGAAATTTTTGTTTTTCGCGCCGTCCGCGCCGGTAGGCGCATGTAGCGCATGTTGTCTCCGTACTGGCTCGTGCCAGTTCGAACAAAATTCCACTAGTTTTGTATTTTTTTTCTTTTTTTCACCGCTTTTTGGAGAGCGTTGAGTTTGTAGTTTTTTAGATTTTCGTGCCGTGTAATGTTGTGTTTTGTTGAGGGATTTCATTTTTCACACGTACTTGTAGTGACAGACAATTATTTGAAATGTGCGTGCCTATTTTAGTATGGGCTTTTAGTAAGCACTTGAACATTTTATATGTTCTTGTTTATTTCATCTACTAAATTTAGAATGACGTTCCCTGTTGTAATCTTAATTCCCTCTTTATTTCACAAATTATACCTACCGTTGCTACGCACTCAATTTACTTGTTGTACATCTTCAAAATTATTAGCAACAATTTTCCTTCAATAACGGACTCGCCTTATCAATTTATAGTTTTCTGCTGAGTATTTCAAATCTCAAACGTCTGAAAGGTAATTTACCTTCAAATTACGACAACATACCAAACAAATTATTATGTCCATATTTTCGGTGTGTTAGGATTAAAAAATATTTATGATTAAAAAATATTGATGTATTGATATATGCGGGGCATAACCTACTGTGCTTTGAGATCTACGTTGTCTATGTTAGAGTGTAAATTACACTGATTCTATGTCTGGAAGTAGGTACACTTCAATATCTATACATATAAATAAAATTGGAGTGTCTGTTTGTAATATTAAAATAACCGCTTTTTACTAAGTGCATTTGGATGTATACACGTTACCTATAACGAAACAACATTTTTTAAAATTTTTGTCTGTCTGTCTGTCTGTCCGTCTGTCTGTCTGTCTGTCTGTCTGGCTGTCTGTCTGTCTGTCTGTCTGTCTGTTTGTTCCGGCTAATCTCTGAAATGGCTGGACCGATTTTGACAGGACTTTCACTGGCAGATAGCTGATGTAACAAGGAGTAACTTAGGCTACTTTTATTTTAGAAAAAAAAATAGGATCTCACGAAAAAAAAATAAAACCAATGTTGCAGCGCAGTGCCTGATTAAGTTTGATAGCAACAACCTGCAATGCGTCCCGCGGGATCAGAATGGGCGAGCAGGCTGTTGTCAACGGTTGTCTTTGTTAAATACCACGCGGACGAAGTCGCGGGCAACAGCTAGTTATTTATAAGATCAGTTAACTTTTAATCAGATTTCTTTCTATTTAAATTACTTCAAAAACTTTTCTTCACAAATATTATTATGAAATAGTTTTTCTACTACTAGGTATAAGACGTTGGGTTTAACTCCCAAAGTCACTCGCATGTAAAACGTAGGTACCTACAATATAGCTTGGATTCTGTCCGTTGACAACCAAATCTATTTATTCTAAATAAATCAAGTAGTTATAAACTTTACCCTTTTGCGCTAGAGTTCATTTTAGTAGTTTTGAGTGCAATATCTCCGTCTAGGTGACATAGTATGGTCTAAGTTAGGTGCAGTTAGTGAGGTATTGGTTGTACCTCACTAACATAACAATTCCCCATATTCTGGTTCAATAATAGATTTTTGACGTCTTTTTAATCATAAGCTATTACCGTATCCTGACTTGCAGTATTCGGTCTGCCACGGAGAAAATGACTGAAAATGATTCCTTTTTGGCTTACATTAATGATATCTTGTTTAAAACTCCCATAATGTAGGAAGATAAACTTCCTAAATCGTCTTGAGCGTTTCCAAGGTTATAGTTTAGCAATTATCAAACCGTAGTAGGATTATGTTGCTACTTTCTTAATAGATAAACCTCAGCGGATATCTCATCCAGTAGATTCTTTAAAGATCGTTTTCCTCCTTCACATTGCACGCTTCCCAAGTAAAGCCAGCGCTAAATTGTCAGTCGCAGGCCGCAGCCGTACGCCGCCGTCAGATTACTCTGACGGACATCTTGGCAGTTTCCTTGCATCTCCCCACGCAACACTGAGATGCAGACTACATGAGATTAAAGACGAGTCGGAATGTATTTTAGTTTCTGAAAAAATACCACAATTATTCATTCTTCACTTCACTCACTTCATACTTCACAATTATTCATGAATTAAGGTTTGCGATAATCGGCTTACTAAGCGGTCATATTGGTAACTTAGTAGTGTTTCTAAAAAGTTCCAGGTATGTTTAATAGTTTAAAATATCTATGGTCCACTCTTCAGGAATTACGGTCGGTCACGTGATGTATATCGTCATTTATCGACAGAAAATATGATAAAGCGTCTAAAGAAGCGAAACAAAAGCAATATAACAAAATACATCCAGTAAACGTCGACGCTATAGCTCTTATATAACTAGCAGACGGGTGTTGGGCAGAGATTTATCCGTCTGATGGGTGACAGTGAGTGAGTCAGGTGCAAGCTCGGATTATGGGGTACTGTACTACGGGACAGGTGCTTAGGAAGGTGTCGTCACAATATTTTATATGTGTAAGTACGAAGAATCTATACAAGTGATAAAGTGGACTACATTAAGTGGCAAGAAATTCTTGGTGTTTCCATCCATCCCTCAGCCGAAAGACGCACACTGCTGGACATAAGCTTCTTCCAATGAATTTCGCATATCACACATCTGGGAGTATGTTTTGATCAAATCCAAAATCATTCTGTGTCAGGTTTACTCGGCCCAAGTTGACTAGTAGCGCGTCAATTTACCTCGCCACGTGTAAACAGCTTGGAAAGATTATTAGATTACAAGTTGACAAGCAGACAAGTCACCGCAGTATTTTGCTACTGATTTAATATTGACTCGCTATTTTCGCACGTATTTGTATGTTGTTTAATATTACCAACCAGGGGTATTTTCAAACTGTGTTGTTGGAAAATCATCGACTAAGCATGATGGAGGGTTTTTTTTAAGTGGAATTGTTTTAAATAAGGCAAGATATACCGACATCGACTTTAAAACAATTACTCTACAAATTTAATCGATAAATTAATACGATTTATTGTTGCTACTTGAACTTATTAAGTTTAAGTTTGTGTAGCGTGTGTGCGCCTCGCATGGCAACACACTGGAGCTTACTTTTATATTTTTTGTTTTGTAAAATAATGAATTTCAAAAAAGAAAGACAAGCCCGCTGAGTTTCTTGCCGGATCTTCTCAGTTGAGGTCGCGTTCCGATCCGGTTGTAGACTTAAGAAAAAAAAAATGTAATGACAATTTGTAAGTGCCCCCGTAGGCCTATACGAAATAAATGATTTGACTTTGACTTTGACTACCTTGACCTGTAAAGTCATCCTTTTCACAGAACAGACCAATATTATAAGGTCAGGTATTGTCATGACCCACATTATTATTAGTACTTATGTTATATACAAATTATTACTAATTTAATTCGATACGAATAAAACATTGCTGTCTTGCTCATACATTACGATAATGAGAAGCACGGTTGTTTACATCAAGTTAATTCATGGACCAAAAATTGTTTGGCAAATATCGAAATAAACTCCCTATTCTACTCCATCGTGAGCAGCCCCAAATGTCTCCAACAAAGGGGTTCCGTACAATGAACCGTGACCAGGGTACCGTCGGCAAATTGTTAATCGCTGTAGCAAATGGCGCGTGAAGATAATTACGAGCGACGCCGGGTGTAATGAGTAGAGAACTTGATCTATTCCTCTTTTCGTGATTTACGTGATGGGAACTGATTGATAGGGGTTTGAATCATGATCGTCTGCTCCCAGTACTGGGGAGACGGTCTGGTAATATGGAAAGAGAGCTGCCCCCCTTTCCATTAACTACACCATCTACCCAGTACTAAAGTAGAAATAAATCAGAGTGTCGGTGATAAATTATTAGAGGTTATTTGTACAGAAAAAGCCACACAAGTTTTATAGCGCTGTCATCGACACAAAAATATTCCCAAACGAAATTTCAAGTTGTTTATTACAGGGAATTCTGTAAGTAACAAATAAATAATAATGCCATATTCCTCATAAGCTCATCAATCTATAACTCATAAACCCACAAAAAGAAATAACTTGAATTCAATTTTAATATCAACCGTACCCTGACATTATTGTCATCCAAATTGAATCCGACACGGCAAAAAGAAAGTTGTGACGCGCAAAGTCCCGCCATGTTGCCACCGCGCCCGCGCCCGCGCGCCGGCTCCGCAGGAGACAATAAGATACGTTATTTCAAAACAATTTTCATCATTTTCGCTATTCCAAGGTATTATGATAAGTCTGGGGACAAACTCAACATGAAATCTTTTTGATCAAATTGAAAATTTAGTTTAGTTCTGTCGTTATTTTAATAGTATGGGTTTTGAAGGTATATTAATTATCTTTATTCTTTTAAAGTAGTAATATTAACAGTTCCAATGTAGAGAACCCCTTTGCGATAATTCAATATATTTCAGCGCCAAAGATTTATAGTACTGATCTGTAATGACTACAGTCTGTAGAACAACCTTGAGAGAATTCAATAGAGCATTATTTAAGATTTTTCCACAAAGGGCCCAACTACAGACACACTCACGTTATTGTTCAACAAATCAAATTTCCTCAGCCCGCGTAGCCGGCATTGCACTCACGGAATTTAAACCACAAACTATACTTATATCAATGGTTCCCTTGTCTCTGCTAGCTACAAATACTTGAATAAGAAAACACAGTTTATTTTATGACGGAAAAAAATATATATGGATAATTGTCGAAAACCTTAACATGAGAAGTATGTCGAAACTATTTACTATATGTAATCGTTATAAAGATACCGTACATCGACGCCATCGTTAATATTTTGAGTATCATTGAATGTCCTTGCTTACGATAGTTGGCAGTATTAGCTATATTCGACGCTCTTATGATCGTACATCTGTTACGGAAAGAAAAAGAAATAGGACAAGAATTCACTAATGAATAATCAGAATTGCCACCAGAATATTCCAGAAGAAATTATAAAAAAACACTATGTAAGCCTAACTATAATAATGTCACCAGCGCATACGTATCCATTGACAACGTGGAAACGTAAATGGATTCAAGCAAAGTCACCGGTCACGAAATAGTCTTAAAATATCAAGCTCAACAAGATGAGACTGATCATAAAATGCCCTGAGGCTCTTATCTTAAGATAGTATTATTACACGACTTGACAAACGTGAAACGAATGGTGACAAGGACTCTGTACTATGATAGCGATCTCATGTCATTTTCAATGTCAAATAAGGAGAGTAAGAGGGCCTACTATTGTATTACATTTGGGGCGAAATATCTTATAGCGATACTAGCTGCGCCCCGCGGTGTGACCTGCGATTAAAAACTAAGTCCGTTTTACCGGGATAAAAAGTAGGCTATGTGCTATTCCAGACTATAATCTATGTCTGTGCCAAATTTCATCGAGATCCGTTCAGCCGATCTGGCGTTATTGAGTAACAAACATCCATCCATCCATCCAAACTTTTACATTTATAATATTAGTGTGATTTCATATTATGAAGCTCAATCCTGTGAGACAGAGTTGGGGTCGAGTCACCTTCGTCCGTAGGAGAATTAAGTACCCTTGAGATACCCTACACGTGACCCTGGGTGGTGCCAACTAGGTGACAACTCTACTGGTGGTAGGCTTCGGCCGTGGTTAGTCACCACCCACTGAACAAAGCCATGTCGCCAAGCGGCCTAGCCGTGTTCCGGCATGATGTTCGGTGCTGCCATTCATGGATGGCGGGTCAGATCAGTTGCGCTGCATGTGCCTAGTGAATGTAACGTCTTGATCTACTGCCGCCTTCCTACCTAGGCAAGTATGCTCCATCGTAGATCTCATCGTCACTTACCATCAGGTGAGATCGAGATATCAAATCAAATACTTGCCTATAATGTATAAAAAAAAAAGACAGTCTCCAATACTCAACAAATACTCCTATTTTTTTCATAGCGAAATAATTAATATCCACGAGTAAGAGCTTTTCTAAACCACCCTACATGAAGTCATAAGCCTCCACACGCGTGAAACGGATTTTCTTGTCTTTAATATTAGCTTTATAAGATTAGGAACGCCTTTAACAATCACTTGGCTATGTTTACTTTAAAGAAAAAAATAATATAATTAAGTACTTATTTCGGCTTAATTTTTTTCTTTTGTGTAGTTATAGAATTAAAATGAACAGTAAAATTTGAAAATGTGAGTGCCTTGCTACTGTTTTCAAATGATATAATGAAATAAAAAATAATATTTGAAAATAATCCATTGAAATAAAATGCTTTTATCAAAAATATCATATCGTATTGCATTTTAATTGTTGTTTTATTTTTATCATAGCATGGTAAACTTTCCGCGTTAAAAATGAAAATATTCCTTACAAACATACTAAAATATGTACATTAATTATCAGTTAAGTTGCAAAAGCAATTTACGCCGTGCTAATTTTGTGTCATAACAGTTTGAATAGCTCGCGTCAGGGCATAATATTAAAGAGTTGTCCGGACGCTATTTAATAGGCAGTATAACCATTTAAGTATATGTTCAATAGTTGCGTTTCTTATTTCAATAGAATCTAATTCTTGTACTAAACTTTCTAAAATTTACTCAAAACTACCATTTAATATATACCTTCCATTTAAAACTGTCAAAGCTAATACACTTACAACCTTACTTTCATATTAATAATAGTTGAAATGTTTAAGGCAAGAACATTTTATCACATTCATACAAAACTAGCTAATTCAAATTCAATCTCAAACGGCTTGTTAGATGCTGTCTGAATAGAATGGGGGGAAGGGGGAGGTGATCCTAGTCACAATGGCAGCTTCGGCACTCGGGTACTAGTGCTGCCAGCAGCTCGGAACCGGGATCGTAAGGGCCGGGATTTGAAAATCGGATTTATTTAAAACAACTGTTGCTGTTTGCTAAATTAATATTAAATCTAGGGTATGATATTTGTATTAATGGGCGTGAGTTTAATCTTAATCTCAATGTCACATTTGCAACACACATAATAAAACAGTAAAAGTAAAAGGGTAAAAAAATATCTGTTAATTTTAATTTTCATTGTTTTTTTTTCAATACTCCTATTTGGCTTTTAATAATCGCACCACGCTATTCTTGTTCTTTAAGTGCCACTCCATTAATGAAGGTTGGCAGTCAGCTCCATAAACTTTCTTTATTCCAAATCCAGTTTGAACAGTAGCTCCACAGCCTGTATGCCAGTCCGTTCCATGGAACCATGACATGGCGCCTTCTGATGTTTCTACCATGCTTTATGGAACAGTATATTTCCACTATTCACATAGCACCGAACATCCTACCAACACTATTCGCAACCCAATTGAATCATTCTGAGTTCCGAAGATTGTCCCCGACGTCTTGCGTGAAAGGAGCAAAAAAGTATTTGAACGAATCAGACCGGGATCCGGCCCGGGATAATAGTAATGAATTCACCGGGAATTCCCGTAGAGGACTTGTCGTTATGCTTAATACTGAATAAGGTAAGTTTTTTTTTTAAATGGTGGTTAAGCTATTTAAGGAATATGTTGTAGAAGTTCATGTTAAAATCCTATTTTTAATCTCGAATCTCGCTCTGAACAGTGAGGACAATTATTGTGAAGAAACCTACACATTTTTCGAAAGACGTGTGAAGTTTGCCAATCACCAGTGGGCCAGTGTGGTGGACTAGTGCCTGAATATCTCCAGCATTGAGGGGAATGTGCCCTATATAATGGCAATACGGTTGTCTCCTATTAAATGGGGACAAATATCTTTAGCAACACAGTATTTAATATTTCCACGAAAACGTTAAGTTCAAAATACGATTATTCCAAACAGTTGTCTGATAATTTAATCGTTACTAGGCATAATTAAATTAGAGTCGTCTCTAATTCAATTCTAGGCGTTAGTGCGTGTCTTGAGGCGCGTCTATATTTCTCAAGTAAGGCTAATTTATCGTCAGTGGAGCGTCGCGGAGCCTCTCACAATTAAATGATTAAGTACATAAGCTGCTTGGTGGTTGGATATTACCGAATGACTGTACTATTATTGACTCATACAATTTGAAAGGGAAACTTTATCCAAGTTATACGGCAAAGAATGCTAGGGTTCAGTCTATATCTCTTAAGTCGTATAAATCCAACCAAATTGTAAGCTTAAGTATACACGGGAACACAGAAATTTGTCAGTAATTTCAACAGACACTGAGCGACCAAGGAACGAGAGCTGCAATTCAGTGTCGCAGTGTTCACACGAGACTAGTGTCAAGTGCTTCCATCTGTCCGTACCCTTATTCTTAAATAATTTGTATAGTACTTAAGATACTAAGTTCCGATTTACGGCCCTTCAGAGCACAGCAGTAACATTTTTCGGTACGTTTTCTGAAATGACCGCTAAAAATCATAATATATACGTGTTCATATAAGTAGGTAACAGCTTCGATAATCAAACGAATATCAGAATTATTGGTAACCTAATAAATAAATCCAGACCGTTATCTTAAGACCTATATACATAAGGAATAAATCACTGATTTTCAATTAACAGTGGTAATACTGGATCCCTTGTTTCTAGGGATACAACACTGAATAGAAACTTATTGTGTGTAGAATAATTAGGCTTTATAACCGCATTAAAACTGTTTTTTATCAACTCGCCATTATAATAAACAAAATTCTAACTAGATCTTCAATTTCTAAATGTGCACCATGTGTGTGTGTGTGTATAATGTATTATCTTTGATTAGATGTGGTTTATGAACCTCTTTCCCATTAACATTGTTGTTTTTTAGTCTCTTATTCATATCAAATAAAAAAAATGGTTTCATTGTTACTTCAGTCTGTCTTTATCTTGTGTTTAGTTTTACTGCGAGTCACAAAAAAATACTTTACCGGTTTGAATAAAATTTTGTCAGGAGACAGGTACTGCTTTGAAATAACTGCAGCCCTCGAGGACGACGGAGGCGGTCGAAGACATGGTTTAAAGTTAGATACGCAAAGTCCTTTGATATAGCTCTGTGATCTAGTGGCGGTGACATTTCTAAAGAATTCAACAAAGAAAACAAATCACACTTTTTCCATCTACCCTGAACAATCTCTGGTTTGTATTGAGCTCCAGAGTCGAGTCGATGTCTCGAGACATCGCTCCGGGATCGATTACAGCATCGAATGGACTCGCATTGTGCGCCGAATAATTGCTTTGTGATGCGGAGAATCGGTCGCCGAGGCAATGTTGCCGTGTGTTTACAGTTGCTTTGGTATGATAGAGGATTCAATGAGAGGTTGCTTATGAAACATAAACTTAATCATATATGTATAATAATTATCTCTACAAATATATCTTGTAACGGTTCTAATTTGCTTATTTTATTTTACATAACTATATGATTATAGGTTAGCAATTCATATGTATAGTAGTAAAAAAAAAATCAATGTTAAATAAGTAGCAACTATCCAAATTAAACAGAAAAGATTCTTGTCCACAATTGTAACCCTGTTTGATACCTACAAAAAATAATTTTAAACAAGAATTTTACAGCGACTGATGCCCGAACTAAGGCCCGAACCTTGCTTGTTGGGTCAACCTGTGTGCCATTTTGGAGTTTCTGCTAATCATAATCAAAACCGTAATGTAATCGCAACCTCATCGAAAAAGCGTATTGACACTGTCAGTTATAAAACCCGTAGAGTGAATTTGTTCAAGGTAACCTTACGCTTCGTAATTTGGTTTGAGCTACTAACTATGGTCTCTATTATATACAAGACTTCCTTCGCATTATTATTTTTATCTGTTCTTTTATCTTTTCCTTTACATTTCTCCTTGAGTTGCATTTTATTATTCATCATAGAATAATATTTTTCAAATATGGAATACTACATTCTTCGAGAGCTTTCGAAATGAAACCACCTATATTTATATCAAATAGCTCGGCAGCGGTGAACCGGTATCTCACCCGTACGGATTAAAATTTCCTTACGCCCGGGACCACGGGCAGGAACATCGGGATCCTTTCATTTAATAACCGCTGCACCACGGAATGTATTATAAATCCCGGGACGAAACTGCTCGCGATCAATATGGCGTTATTAAAAATATAAATTTTACAAAGATTTGTACGATTTCAAAATGGAATCTCGATGCAACTGCATAAAGAATTTGGGAGGGTAAATTTACCATAGGTTTGTAAGTAAAGGGTTCTGTTTTAATTTCTTACTGCTTTATAAAATGTTCGATAGTGAAACTTTTATACACTGCTTGTGTATATTTTTTAACATAAACTCAAACATTTATTAAAGGTACAGAGTTTTTTTTGCAACTCACCGAACAGATAGAACTGTGGAGACGATAATGTAAATTGTTGTAATACCATATAATGTTTAGAAAATTTAATTCAATTATGTACATAATTATTTCCAGAATCCAAGTAAACAATAAATACTAATAAAATGTTAGTCGCCGATGACTCGGCACCGAACCGCCGCCGCCGCTGTTGATTCGTAACAGCCAATTTATCGACGTCCAAAAGCCCTCCACGTAGCGAACTGTGTTCGATCAATTAACTCAATCCCGGGATATTCCCGGGCTTTCCATACTCTCTAGATTTGATTTAAAAATTGTTGCCGGCCTGCATTGATACTGTGGCTTTACGCAAAAAGATTTTTTTATTCTAATTTTTAGTTTAGCTTTGTATGGTTATTTTATGTTGCATGAAAAAAAGTCATGAGAATTTATGAAGTCCTGAGTACATATATAAAAACGATAATAAATATAATATTACTATACAAGCTTCTAAAATGAAAACGATTTAATGGAATGGTTAGCTCCCAGCAAACTCGACACAACGTTAAAACAACAGCTATTGCTATAAATAACGATTTAAAATATGATATCTGAGCGTTACACGTGAGGGAACACAGTTGTCGTTATTTATAATATGCAATTTTTTGGCTGGTGGTGGGACGGGAGGCCCGTACATGATGTGGAATGTGTAGTTTATGCTGTGTTAATATCTTAAAATTAACTATCTCTCTTGATGGGAGAGGCGTGATTGTGTGTGTTTCATCTTCAATCTTTGCCAGATAACATATCTAAGGTTTGCCTTAAAGTATATCAGTAGGTGATTATTCATTGAAGACCGAATAAAAACATGGAAAACCATGTTTATAATAAGAACTACTTATAAACGACTATTTATGTATTAGAATGTTACTGAAATGTAGCCAAAAGCTGTTGATTACCTCAGACGTAAACCAACCTCTTTGCCTATTGTAGTATACTAATATGCTTCCAATATTACATTCACCAAACATTTGAAAGTACATAGTATTCTAAAGCCATCACAATATGTACCTAAAACCCAATATCATTTTACAATCTAATAATATTTACTTGTAAACTGAGCCCGTATTATTTTTAATAGCGAAAACCGCCATGACTGACGCTTCCGCGCATAGTGTCCCGCAGGAAATGAGTTCCACCCCCTAGCCACACACCCAACTCCCAACCCTTAAAATCTGACACATTTGTAATATATATTTAGAGATAAAACGCCATATAAGTGTTTATAATGAGTGATGGTACAAGCAACAACAACTATATCGTTTCAGTAAGTAGAGTTGATGTTTTTTGCGCTAGCATTAAAAACAATTCTTACGTTTTATCTAGGAATAATAAGTTTCACTGCAACTAGTGCATCTAATTCTTATAAATAGACATGCGTAAAGCCGCCGTTTCAGTTTAAAAAGTTTGCCGACCTCAGTAAACAAAATATACACATTCCAATTACACGAGACCAAATGATATCATAATTGACTTTAAAGTTCACTCCGTAAATATCACCGAATGAATCTCATAACTCTTCATCCGTACGTACCTAATTAAAAATATACACGATAGCGGAAATTTGAGTGTCATACCCGACAGACGTATTAATTTAACTCTCTATATAATTTAATGCGGGGTGCAGATGGCGCTACAAATGCCTGGTAAATAATGTTAATATATCGTGTTGTGATCCATTTATTTCCTGTAACAGTTCGGTTGACAATATGAATATCATTATGACTGGAGTTTATATTTAAATCCATTCTTAGCAAGCGCCTAGACAGCGAGAGGAGACACGTGCCACACTTATAGTATTTATAGTTAGATTTATAGTCTCATAGTTCCGAAGACTTCATTACGGAGACGGAGTTTGAATATGTTAAATTCAATCATTGATACTCTCATTTTATATACTTATCAAAAATCCTACAGCAGCAAAATTACAACCGGCAACTTCTCAAAACTCCTACTCAAAGAAAATATTAAAATTGCATTTGAACGAACTATTCCTTGCCAACGGTTCAGCAAATAGTTTATCCGAGTTTAAACGAGCGCTCCGGGCGTGGTCCGGGGAACTCTAAAACGCAGCAATACGCGTGGAATGAATACATTTCTATTGGTCGATTTCAATAACCCTGGCGGGGCGGCCGCTGCGTGATATGTCTGCGGTTCTGTGAGTTTGTTTTATTTTGTATGATGCAAAATAGGGATTGGAATAAGGCTTTGATGGTTGAGAGGCACAGAACAATATTAAGACACAGAACACGACGAGAACACCTCGCGAGATCGATATCTCGAAAGAAACGAGAAATTCAAATTTCTCGCCTCTTGCGAGCTATCGAGGTATATTAAATATTGTTGCAGACTAAGTAGCTTAAGTAGAAAGCGATGTCACTTTTAAAATACAGACCTTCACCGCCATTTATGATCCCCGGAGTGGTTTAGATATTTGATGGACAATTTTTCACACATTTTCGTCATAGGCGTCTCTAGGAATTGCTTTTAAACTCCAGTAGAACGATACCCATAAATATGATACCTTCTTACAACCAGAACCAAAATCCGAATATCTTTTATTTATGTAGGCAAACCATTACAACTTATGAATCGTCAAAAAGCCACAAAATGTTCTGGTAAGAAATTACTTCCCGTTCCAAATACCGTTCATATTGAGAAAAAGGGGTAAGAAAGGCCATGGTTGCTCTTTGGATAAGAATGTTATACATTTTTTGTAGTTCATTGATATCGGTATGTGAAAACAATGTAGGAACGGTGGAAAAGAACCTAATAATATAATCGAAAACACTGAAACTCATTGGAGTTCTCATTTGAGTCCTCACTCCTCCAATCATGTGGTAATTAGTGCGTGAGTTCGAGAACAAACAGCACTTGTTCACACACGCGCGCGGCCTGTTCACGCACCGGCGGACACGTGCGGGATCATTATGTAGCGATGGAAGTAGTTTTAATTAGAGTTTTACATACACTTAGGTATACATAGATAAGCAATGTTATGTTCAAATACCTTAAGTTGTTTGGATATAACTGTGTTGTTTGTAATTAGTTTTAAGCGGGGTTCACATAATGTATCAGAAGGTATGCGTGTCAAGTCCTCGTATCACTGCATCCTAGGCCGTTAATCGTGTCATGGAATATGGTATACGGAGCTTATCCGTATTATATTGTCGACACACTTAAATTTTTGTTGAATCGTTTTAAAAGCTACCGGAACGTAACCCACATTTGCAAAGCCTTCCATTAAAATTATGTATTATTACTGATAAGTAAGTACACACTCCTTCGTCATTCTTCATTCAAAGTTCGTCTTCGTCATTAATGTTTAATATGTAAACAAGTATTATATACTGGGTTCGCCTTCAGTCCAAAGTACGGGACCCATAATGTTCGTATGGCGATATTGTTATTATTATAATAATATCCACAAACCTATCTATATGCCTGCATTTGACCCAGCCTATGTAACGACTCGTTCAATAACATGAAAATTCCTAGAAACAGTAATAAACGATATAATAAGTGGGCAAAATTCGGTATTAAATGAAATAAAACGTTGAAATGAGCAGAGTCATTCCTCGCAGCGGTCACGTTGCGTCACCGCAATCGCCGCGCTGTGCCCGCTCATTACCAACCAGGGGGCTTAGTAAGAGTATTTACACCACCAAACACCGATCATGTGATCGAATGTTTAAATACATACCACAGATGCGCACCTAGCGAGAACGTCTAGCTCTACTGGTAAATATATGGAAACACTCGATTACTCGGTTGGTATTTGAATACCTCGAAAACTCATACTAAGGGCGTAATGTATTTGCACCCCACCCGCGTCGATAATTCCGCTTATTATAATGATATTCCGACAACATTTAATGGCAAATCCGATACACCAATATTTGTGTGTAAATTACATTAGTTAATTAACGATTGCATCTGTTGTTAGGGAGTTCTGATGATGATATTTTAAGTTTATTTTATCCCCCTTAACTACATCGACTCATATAGCCTCTCATCTGATGATAGTAGGTACCATATTACCATTATAGCCCACGAAAGATATAAAATATAAAAACATTAAATGCAAGTAAAAATGTTAACAGACTAGTTCTTAGCAGCTGCAATAGGCCGCCATAAACCCCTCTCGATCGGAAGGTCAGTGCTCAATAGGTGTATGAAGGCTATAGATTGAGTCACGAGCCACGGCTCGCACCACGAGGGCCCTCCGGAGCCCACTCGCCTGACAGTCGGCAGCGAGAGTGCACTTTACCTGTGCGTTAGGGTGCTTGTATTCTGACTAACGATATTAAACCGATCCTTAATACATTTTTATCTGCGGTTGATGACATGCTGTAGTAATGGTTTTAGACTAGCTGTGCTTGTTATATGAAGATAAAAAAAATCTTGAATTGATTACATGTAACTGATCTAAATCATATCCAGTTTTCGAATTAACTTAAACTCTATATAAGATAATTATTGTTTGTAGAGACGTTATATGATGTCATAAAGTTAATGCTGGGCCAAAAAAATACAAACATTGTATAAAAAAACTTAAACTACAAACTAGTTAATCATACAGTTTAATTTAGTACTGTAGGGTCAAGAATTGTAGTACGCGCTTATAGCATAATAGTCGTCGCCATATATCTTCCTCGCCCTTTTACAAGTGTTTTAAATTCAAAAATAAAAATCTCATAAAAATAACATTTGTGTAATCTCTCTCATCGTACTTAATTTACCTTAACTATCAATAATCAAAACGTTTTATTATCGACATAATATCGCCAGTCGCCAACGAAAGACTAATAAACCGTCCACACGAGGCTAAGTTGATCCTCAAATATCAGGGAGGGGATTATTTCTACCGAGAGCCACTCAAACACTTGCTGAACTTTGACAGAGACGAACGCAGAGAGGGTTCAAAAGTCGTATTCAGCGAAAATTAATAAGAAAACAGTATTGTATTGGGTGATTTATATTCTATATACAAAAGATAAAAAAGTTTTCATATGGTAGCCATTTCAAACTAAGCCGTAGCAAATCTGTAGCGCGTAGTAACAGTATCATAGTACTACGACGTCGTAGTCGTCGTGTAGCAAATAACTTCATTAGTAACTAGCTGTCACGGCCAACTTGGTACCGCCTTAGAATTAAATTTATGAGAAATGGATTTTTTCCTCCTGTTTTAATAGTGATTCTGCTATTCGGGGCGGACACATATATAAAAAAATCAAAGATCATAAAAATCGGCCCGCCCGTTCTTATGTTATAAATTGTACTACTAACCCGACTTTGTATTATATATATAAGAATAATACAATGGGCGTGGTTTTTTTTAATTAAAAAAAACAGTTTACAACTTGCCAATAAGTATTTCGTTTTTAGTTTTTACTGAAGTTATTTTGAGGACATTAAAAGTAAATTAATAGATTTCTTTAACTTTACTACAATCTCTTTTGCACCTACATAATACATCACTGACTTAGTCCGCATCGCCACGTTTGTTGGTTCGCTAAGCGAAGCTCAAGTTGCTTAGTTGCGGCCAAACGGCAGGTGTTTAGTATCAAACGAAGTTTTAAGACAACCTGACCTTTCTTGAGAAATAACATGCTTACAAGAAAACTTGGGAGTGTCAGACATTAAGGTACTTATTAAAATTCTAGATTCTAAGCGGTCCGAATTAGTTAAATTTTGTTTTGACCGGTACCATGTATTGGGCCGTAGAAAACTGTTGCGCTTAAGCTATTTATGTTATGCAAAAATAACTTTTAGGTGGCCAGGCATCAATATTTAAGCTTTCGGCTACATAATAAGGTTGAAAATTGCTCGAAAATACATGAAAATCGATAATGTGGGTTGGCTGTGGCTAGCATTCTTAGCATTGTGTAGCTGTGGTGTGTGGTGGATATCAGGCAGCGATGGCGAGCCGGGGCTTATCGTGTGTATATGCCTCTAAATCGGTAGGGCTGTCAAAAACACTTACATCTTTTAATTATGACCCTTATCTACATATTTTATTTGTAAGAGATTATTGTTATGGCTATTATCTTGTTAACTTTAAATGCTTTGGAGTTGAAATATAGCTTCGTATCAAGAGGTTTCGGATTTTAACATATTAATTTGTGCGTAAACTCTCGTTCATTTTCGTATATCTTCTGGTTAATTCTTCCACGGATCCGGATTTCCGGGATAATATTAACATTTGCGAGCAGATTCCGAAGGCCGCCTTTGCGAGCCAGTGGGATAAAAAAAATGTTTTTTTTCATCTTCAAACAAAATTATAATATCTATTTGAGTCAGATACTAGACTAGTCTTTAAATCTTTTCAATATCATGTAGGCATGATATCGTAGACAAAAATAAAACATTGTGTTGATGTAATACAATTTATACGAGAGGCTACAACAAATGACATTCTCTTTTTTCCCCAAATAATATTTACAATAATAAAGAGATATTACTGAATTCAGTTTCGGGATTGAATTTTTAGAAGAATAAAAAATTATTACCTCTAAATATTCTTCTCTTCTTCACAATATTATTAGAAATCACATTCTGGATAAATATTGTTTAGTTGGAATAGCCTCACAAAAACACGTATTTTCTTAAAATAAGTATATTCTAATTTGAACTTCGACAATAGTTGTATAAAAACAAAGCAATATTATTATTTTTCTAAACGAACATTATAGGTTTGTGTATCGAATTTACCAACCCCTAATTCTAATTTGCGCTCCGCACAGCGATTGAGCCGTAGAATTTTTGAAATTCGTGTGTGCCTCTTTGATGCATCCCTAAAATGCCTGCAATGCCTGGATGAGCATACGCAATAGCGGTAAGCCATTGGATAGATGCACACAATAAAACGTCAATGTATTTCGTTTTAACATAATACCAATGTATAATCCACTTGTACACACATCTTTGTAAGAAACATCATACAATGACCTTATATTCAAGCATTAAAGTTGTTTATTCGATTCCTATGTCAAATACGTACAAGCTGAATATTCCATATTCATAGTTGTTGCGATTTCAGTTGTAATATTATATTATTAAGTCAAGAAATTAACTTCAAACCAGTCCGTTTTACATTCAAGAAGTTGAAATCATTCCTCATCACCACTCCCGTGGCAGCGCAATAATCGCTAGCAATTATAACACAATACTCCAATTATATCCGACAATTAAACCTTAATAGAAAGAGTTTGGTCAGCGGTAACAGAAATTGGGTCAATTAGCGAATCCACCTCAGAAAGCTGCTGATTTGACGCGCCAAGTCGCCTTCCCCGGCATTCCCCGGACAATTACCATAATCCCGGACAAGTCTGCCCAGCCTACTGCTGCTCCACATTTAATCCTTTCCCGCGCTGAGATTATTTCCTTGAGGTTTTAGAGATTGAAATAAGTAGTTATTGCGCCGTTCTCTTTTATGGGAAGGTCTGAGTTGACCCTATTAAATAAGATGCCTTTAAGGAATGAGGGTCTGATCTTTAGAACGAGCGCACTTTGAATCTGTATTAGGCTCTCCAGTAATGTTTCGCCACGCCGCGCACAACATACAAAATTAGTCAGGAATTAATTAATACATTTGAGAAGCTTACAAATATAAGGTTCAGGTACATAAAACCTTGTAGAAATATAAACCTTTGGCTACAGTAGTTTCTACCTTACTTTCGCTTATATTTTTGCTTATATTAAAAAAGGACAGATGGACTATTATCATTTAAGCTGCACTGGGCCATTCAATTTACGTTTGGTTATCGAAGTTAGTAAAACAGTTTCACAAGCTCTACAATGCGAAATCCTTACAATGAATCCGAATATTGTAGCAAAATAAATTATGTGTCTTACATACTTTGCGTGGCGCACGATAAATTACGCTGGGCAATAAGCAAAACAAAATCAACTATAATTTTAGTTGATAAGTAAACAAAATATTAAGGACAAACTTAACGTTTCACTAAACAGCAGATACAGAAAAACAATAAAACGTTTTCCCGAATGGTTCGCATTTTTACGTCTTCCTTCCTCAATCTATAAATCGCGATGGAATGACAGGAACACAGGACGGGCCGCTCGCAATCATTAAAATCCCATCATCTTGACAAGGCGGCCTCATAATAATAAGGACGGGCTGAAACAAGGTCGTTTTATGCTGTCGCTTATTTTCCAAGACCGGCTGTTTATAGTAGGATTACAGGACAATACACACGGAACTGTGGACCCTACGTCGGACCCTAAGGTGAATTGAATTGAATCTTGTTAATTTATATACCACACCTATCCTAAAAACTACCAGCGATGCAGTTTGCAGCGATGCAAGTTATTTCAAACATACGAACCCGACAGAGGTTTTATTGTTGTATATTCACATAGGAAATAGGAACTTTAAGTTTTTTTTTCGGACTACTAGGACAATTAAAAAAAATTGCAAATTCGATCCCGCCTTTCTCAAATAATGGAAGACCATTATTTGAGAAAGGCTGAATGAACAACAATTAAATACTGGTAAATTAAGAGGTAATGAACAGTATTTAATTGTTGTTCATATACTTTTACAAATCTTCTACTAAGTAGTAAGCAGAAGTTCTGAATGCTTCGGTAAAGATCCCGAGCTGCTTGTTCCGCCATTTTGCCGCATACGACAGTTGATATAAAAACAAAAAGAGCGGGGCCTAATTGCTGCAACTTCGATTGCTTAAATGAAATTCCTAATTGACTATAGCGGTAATAAGATTATTCAACGGCAAGGTAATATTACAATATTGTCACCAAGTACTTCATTCAATTTTATTTAGTTCATCACGTAGCTTGCAACAATGTTACATTCTTGCTTGCATTAATAGACAAAAGCTAACGAGTGTATAATTACTTGAGTGAAAACACCCTCTTTCTGGGGTTGTCGGGTAAAAATGAGTACTACGTAGTTTCTTCTCCAGTCCCCCTGTTGCTACTCACCAAGTACCCGGTCGCGGGGCGCGGGGTGATCGCGTAGCGGCGACAAATAGGAACTTTATTCAAATAAGCGCCAATTTATTTTGGCTTAATGCGGCCGCGACATAATTTATTATTATGTTTAGTTGATAGCTTATATACGTACTGTTCATGAAACTAAATGGAATAATTAATTTCGGCACAATTAAAAAAACTATACTTATAAGTAAAGTAACATCAGGTGTGATTTTTTAAATAAAACTAATTTTACGGATTCTATCGCGTTTATTTTTTGTTTTTTACGTAAAATTAGTTTTATTTAAATGTGTAGTATTCCCGTAAATATAAGAAATCAATATCAGGTGTGATTGTTATAAGTAATTTCAAGTTTGATGCAAGTAGCGCCATCCATTGGATAATAAAAGTTAGATTTCAACTCTTCGGCGGTATAAACGCATCTTAGTAGCGACACCTAGCGTCTATAGTTAAAACCACAAGGTTTAAAACTTGACTATTGTACCAAAAAGTTTTGGATGTTATTGGTAGATGGCGCTGTAAAGATAACTATTATGCTCAAGCTTTGTAGAGCATAGTTAACGCATTGGTAATTTTGGATGGCAAACTGAATAGAGCGTCTCTAGCGGACGGTAATTTAAAGTTTCAAATCTACAAAATGGACAAACAGGTACATAGACTTTAAAGTAGGTTGGTATACGATTTACAAATAAACTCCCACTAAACTGCTACCAAGCTTATAGATGTGTTAAGATGGTCTACTCTGTACCTCCGTAGGCTTCCAAGTTTAATTGCTTCTCTGGTAGGTACTACATAGGTAATTAAACTATATAATTTGTGCCAGAACTCGTTCCAAATGATCAAGAAAAAATAACTTTATTTTTCCTATTATGTAATTATACTCTCCATTCACGTGATGCACAATTAAATTACTTTTCACATTACTTATATCCTTTTGTCAAAACTTAACTCTTTAATAAGTTGCCCAGCTTATCGGCAGGGAACTAACTTATACTTTCGTTAAGCAGTTAGCTGCCAATTTGAAATGTGCTTTCAATGAACTTGCTTTAAACTGGATAAAGTTAGTCTTCACGAAAATCCTCTGTAGAAATAGCATGGGTCTACTTCTACTGTATATATAGGGATGCGAAGATAGCGCTAACAAATAATAATAACTTTGTCTTGCTTGTAAAATATATAATCTTCTTCAACATTAAGCATTTTCATGAACAGAAAATAAAACAAAAGAACTCCAACCACAAACGTCATGCTGACATAAATAGAAACCGGCCGTGAAGCGGCCAGCTACTTTTCGCGGACATAGAACCTCCGCTACACCTCCACTAAAAAGGTAGGTAGTAAGTAGGTACAAAGTAATAATTACGGGTGTCCAACTTTGGTAAGTGGACGAACCAACGAGGGTGAACTTTCCACAGTCGGTATCTACTGAGAAATAACTTAGCGGACTTCTTTGGATACAACGGATCGTTCTAATTAAATTCCTTGAGAAATTTTCAAGCTTAACTTCTAAAATTGAACGTTCCTAGGGGATAAATGTAGAAAGTCTGAGCCTAAATATTAAAATATTGGCTGACGGCTAAAGTTAATTATTCAGTTTCTCTGTTGTAGTTTGTGTATTATGAGGGTAAGTACTTAGGTTCTTATAATAAATTTACTAGTTATTATTTGTGCATGTAGTACAACAATAAATTTATTTGGTGAATAAAATAAATGTTGGGACTAAGATACTATACTAGACTACAAAAAAGGGAAGGGAACAGTTTTGTATCACGCCATCTATCGACGGCATCTTGAACTTTCTCGTGTAGTAACTAAAGTTATGCGGCAAATGAGGGCGCTGGCTATAAACTTCCAGAATTTCATGCTAGATGGCGGTAGTCACATATTTATGGTTTATCGCTAGTATGATGAAAAAATACAATAATTTTAAGGGGGAAGCTCAGGGTCAGGGCGCGAAATTCAAAATGTCAATGGTTTTTATTTTTTTACGAAAGATTTGGACATCTTTACGATGTAATTTAGTGTTTTGCGATATTAGCTTTAGGTATTTTTTTAAGCAAACTTAATACATCGAGACATCCAATGCAGAATGCTAATATCGCAAAACACTAAATTACATCGTAAAGATGTCCAAATTTTTCGTAAAAAAATAAAAACCATTGGCATTTTGAATTTCGCGCCCTGACCCTGAGCTTCCACCTTAACAGAATTTCCATTACTCTGGTATTGCTTATTAGCGTTTCGTTTAAGTTAATGATAATTGAACTATATCATCATTTCTTTTTTTCATCATGTTTTTTATTCTGCGACATTGCACAATAACTCATCTGACATCACCTCCCAAAAAACGTCTGCACAAACCAATATGTATATTATGTAGCTATCACCGTCTAGCCGCCTATTCAACTGTTATGTTCCGAGGTCTGACGTAGGCGAGCCTCGTCAAGTGCTTCATAATGAGGCTCGACTCGACACTGTTGTAGCTAATACTTACCCGCAATGCTAGTTACCTGTAGGTAGACACCTAATTTACCTGTCGGTAAAGAAGCGAGTTACATACAGCTATTATAGGCTACCTACCTACTTCAGTTGGCTTTCCACGACCTCAACTGATCAAAATTGTGAGCATTTCGCCGTTACTAATGAGCTACTTTCTTCACGTAGGTACATAAGGGTTGTTAACGCAATAATGTCGAAATTCTATGGCTCTTGTGGCGCGAGAGACGTTTAAAATAATAAATTTAATTGTCATTTACGTACCTACTGTAAGGGTAGAGAAGTCTTACCTGTAACAAATAGGACAAATTAGCTATTATATACTAGAATAAAAATATAAATAATGCGAGCCTTTTTTAATGTCCCACTTTTGGGCACGGGCCTTCCATCAATACGAGAGGGATTAGGCCATAGTCCATCACACTGGCCTTGTGTGTTTTGGCGGACTTCACACGTCTTTCGAGCGGCTCTCTTAGGCATAATCATGATTGAAAATGAGATCCCAGAGGTACGAGCCGGGGTTTGAACCTGCGATCCTCGTTACCAAGCCAAGCATTCTACCAACCTGGCTCGCTTTAATAGAAAGTGGCTGTGACTAGTGTTGTTCAAAATTGGTTTTGGTCTTTCGAAAATGCAAGACCACCTCAGTATAGGTAAGCAAAGACTGTCATAGTGTTCTGTTCTAATAATGATAAGTAAAAACAATCTTAATTTTCAACAAAACTGCGAGGAGCAAAAGTTTTGCAGAATCAGTCTTGATCGAAAATCAAGACTGATTAATATTATCTGAGCACAACTAGCTGTGAGAACAGTCGTGCACGTGATCACCCTTTTTTCCTCCCTTGAAAATATTCCAAGTTAGTCAATTTTTACACCTGCCAAATTCATCTCCAGGCATCAACCTTCCAACTTCCCACTTGATAACGAGATGCCGCAAAATATCACCGAACACTTGACAAAGCTATAAACCAACACAACTTCGTCAGATGGGAATCGATTCTGGATAAGCAACGTATACAGAGACGAAGATAAGAAAAACTATCGGACAGTGTTTTAAATCGACATTATTCTACGAGCAGAATCTTTCATATGCTATTTAAATTCTACGGCGTTAGTGATGAAGTAAATATCCTGGTGTTGAATGATATTTGAAAGGGCTGATCTATCTATTTATGAGCTACTGGAAAACGTCCACACCTAGACAAATGCATGTCGACAAATGCATGTGCCGTTTAGCTCATTATTCATTACGCGTAGCTATAGAATACAATTAATGATTAAAAACCAATCGATATCGTCGAACTTTTTCGGACTTCTATTCCATCCACAACGATTCCCCGACCAGAAAAGTTTTATTTATGAGCGTCTGGCATCTCCGAATTGAAGGCGGCGAGCGAACAAACCTTTTTATACCACAGTCGAATTCATTAGATGCGTATTGTAACATGCTGAAAAATTAAGATGTTCTTGTTTATTATAATTCATCCAAGTTGCATAAGTTTATTTAGATAACAATTAGAACGAAAATAACTGAAATATTTACAAACTAATATAACTTAAAAAGAGTATAGAAAAGCTACAAAATGTGTAAAAAATTTGGCCCATGCGGTAGCGTGCCCAAGATATTGTTTATTGGATAAGGTCGAATGCAATGCGTAGAATAGGGTACATGCCTATATTTATTTCCGTATTGTATTACCTGATTAGGAACAGTAAAATAGTTTTCAAACTAACTCTAATAATTACAAAAAAAAGCTTCACTAACGAATTAGTACTAGTGATTAAATGTATCAAATACTGATATAAAATCGTACAATAGTCTACGAGTAATTCAATGTATAAAGTGAAATTAAAAAAAAAAACAGAAATACATTTACATTTTACATTATGAACGAAGGCAGGTAATAAACTCCAAATATCTCATAATAATAAGTATCTACCTACTGTAACGTAATTGTAAGTCAATGCTTCACTACCATGGGTCACAGATATTGATTCTGAAGCGTTTATGATATTTACAATAGCAGTGGTGCTGCCTCACTGATTTTATGCCACTGTAACTATGATAGGTTCATTTTCAACCACGATTATCACTTGCTAAACGGTAAAGGAAAACGTCGTGATGAAACCTGCATGTGAGAGAACCTCTCGAAAGACGTGTGAAGTCCGCCAACGCGCACTGGGCCAGCGTGTTGGACTACGGCCTAATCCCCCTCGCATTGAGGGGAGGCCTGTGTCCAACTAACACGTGTGTATATATAATTTTAAATATATTTTACGCACGAATCTCAAAGCACGAATGTGTACCTCCGTCAGTATTCATTATTCGTGATAAAACCTATCTCTAGCCGACAGAGGTTAAAGGAAACCCAACAGGCATTACATTCGCTCACGAAGGTAAACACGGTGCTGAAATATACTTATCACACTTTCCCAGTCTAGAAGTGTCGTCGATAGCCGGTGCTTCTAAAATATTCCAGGATTACCTATTACTTAGTGCCCTATTCAGTAAGTATCTTTGAAAATCGGAATTTAAAAAGTAAGTAACATAGACTTTTGACTATATAATTATCAGATAGTCGTTGATTCACGCTTTAAAATGTTTAGTGTAATTCGCTATAAAAGCACTTCCATTAAGGTTTAGTTATGTTAAGAGAGAGCCATAATCATGAGTTGTCTTCTCTTATTTCATTCAAAATTCTACTGATTTTAGTTATCATAGAAGTATTTTTTATTTTGCGAAATTATAATACATAAAACCAGCAATCACTCAATATAAAATTCCTAAAATAAGCATAATAAGAATAGTTTATTATCAAGTAACATCGACAACAACAGAGTATAATAAATTTTTTTTAAACAGTACATGAATCAAATGTCGGATTGAAAGATTATAAAATATTAACGATCTCTATCTATATAGGGAGTGTCGTATGTGTGTGCAATGTAAACGCGTGCTTGTGTGTGTGAATTTGCGTGGGTTGGAAAATACATTTCCATGTTGTCACCCTGGAACGTTCGTAATCACAAGCCCTCACTTCACTTATCTATCATTTCTCTCCACGCCTGTCGCCTTTGCGTCTCTTCTACAGACGTACTATTAGTCAAACCAGCGAATTTTCGCGGAAAACCTATTTTTTATCCAGTTACAACGCGGTAGGTCAAGGTTATGTTGTTATTATTTAGATTTATGGTTGTTTCCGGCGCGTTAGTAACGTATTACTTTGCGTTAGTTATATATTGAAATGGGTGCTATACTTAATTCTTCACTATAGGAATGGCATTCCGAACGAGCGGTATAGTCTGATTCTTAACTCATTGTGTGACACATATTTGCCTAATTACAATGTATACATTATTGAAATAAAACTAATTTTTAGGATTTTATCGCACTTGTTTTTACATTCCCGACATTTTGGCTAGTATAATGATGCAGGTATAATTATTTATACCTGCATCATTATACTAGCCAAAATGTATGTAATACATTATTTTACTTATGTAAAATATATTCTTTTGAGATCGGCTAGCTAGGTTAATCCGTGACTTATCTTTATCTTCTTGTTCTAATGATCTTTTTAACCACTTTTAAATATAATAGTGATTATTAACAGATCTACTTGTACGTAATAAAGTAAATACCTTATAAGTAATAAAGTTATCGTGTCTTATCATGTTTGATACAATTATTCTATACGTACTATCACGAAATATAAACTCACTAAGTTATTTTATATAAATTTAACCTTAAACAACATAATTAGCGTAAAACCTATACGCTACAAATATACTGTCACGAATATTCGTAGGACCTAATACTATTTGTTCAATCCTATGTAACAACAATTTGAAATATCAAAATGCTAGAATATTCAGAATCCAATCCATCCACAATTTGCCGTGAACTATGTCAAGTTGTCGTGTTTCAATCTGGTATCCCGCGGGACACGAGTCGACACTACCCCCGGGACCAGCTGTCTCGTCAATATGGATGTTATACGATATTCGATATTGCGTATCAGTTCATATTATATGGACCTATACCTTAAAGGATTGAACGGTATTTGAAAATATGGAAAGAATTAGACAAATGAGACGGAGTCTTGGCTGAATATCAAGATACATTTCAACGTTACCCATCTTTGTGAGACTCAGGCCGATAGCAGCATTGTTATCTGTACCCTTCTGTTAAAAATAGGTATCTTATAAACATCTAGCTTTTTCCCACTACTTATCGGTTTAAATAATGATGTCTTCTTTAGAAACCACTGTTGATCCTGGGTTTTATGATTGATAGAGATGGTCAGTGTCTGTGCCAATAAGATAAACAAGGATAAATTTAATAGATCCTATTGGAGTTAACGCCTTTTTAGATGCAGAATATTAAACTTTTTAAATATATTCCTGCATTTAAGACTTACTTCAATTATAATAATAATAATAAATAATTATCAACAGGTAATGTAACCATTATGATACCATAAAAAAATCAAACACTATCCACGATACCAAATTCCTCAATAGTTCCATAGCAACATCATAAACTTTACAATGCCATGAAAGTTCGCGCTCCATGCGCGTCCATTGTCAATCAATCCCCAAGCGACGGGGTACAATACAACGATGGATGTCATATAAATAATTCAGGGGATGCCCTTATAGACCCTCGCAGGCTGCGGTCGGGGCGGGCGGGGTTCATAAATGTAACGGCATTGGTTCTGTTGAAATGTGGTATTTGCTAGGAAATTTGGAGATTTGTTTGTGGATAGGTCATGAAACATTGATGTATTAATACTTAATAACATAATGTCTATAGTCTTACTCAAATATTTTTAACGGTACTCACTTCAGCACTGAACCGTATTGGACTTAATTTTTAGTTAAAAGAAACTTCAGATCCAAGAAGCAGTAATTAGTTCATTTAAAGTAAGTTGCGTACGTAGCGTTATTCTATTATTCCGAAACAGTATACAGTAATAATATCACCTCTCTAAATAGCAGAGCAATTAGGAAGCAAAAAAAGACAAACAAGCAGCCGAAGGGTATATAGAATTATGAGGTTAAAACATGTAAACAATAAATTGATAAATTACTGAAAAAAACAAATTTGACAACACAAAGCTAGGTCTGAAACAAGCTCAATAGCGGAACGGAAACTTCGATCAACAAATTGTTTACTCTGCAAAATGAAAGTTTGTTTTCTTTTTAATTTTCCTTGCCCGTCTCCAAGATACCCGATGGAAACTCTTCGCGGATATTAATTAAAGTCATCTTCAAGTATTTATACAAGAAACGGCTTGTTGGCGTTTGTTTTTAAGTTAATCTTTGTATCGTAAGCGAGAATAATATAGTAGTGGTGCATATAGCAACATTTATCATAATCTTGTACTATATAGTAGACCCATCAAGCTCGGGTTCATTTAAACGGTCTTTAAGAGTACTTTGGTAACACGGTGACACATAGTTGCCCGGCTGAAATGAATTTTAACTATGTTAATGTTTTCCATTTTATGCGGACGAAGTCGCGGGGCAAAAGCTGTCTAAAGATTTTCAGATAAAATATATTTGAGTACCTTAATGTATTTTCAAAATATCTCCGGTCGACACCAGACATATTGAGCAACAGTAACCTCAGATGTTACAGGAGTTTGACTTGTATTGATAGCACGCAAGTTGCCAGTAAAGTTTTATTGGCCTGAGCTCGAGGCCCGAGGCCCGAGACTCGCCTTGTTGGTGGAACTTGGAATATTGATTGGTTTAATGGCGTAGAATAGTGGGGAGCGAAGGGGGCCAGTTTCGAAGGCAATGACGAGTGACTACCTGTTGTTATTTTCCCTCGACTGAAGTGTGTGATACCTTTGTATGTAAAAGTCTATTTATAAAAAAAATACGTGAGATATTTTTTTGGAGCTTTTGCCAATATTATAAAAACATACTCCAATATAGGACTAAATCCCAAATATTTAGATAGCATTAATCTTTAATTCCACGGCTGACATTCTATTGATAAGAAGTAAAACGATCTAGTTTGTTAAAAGTCAAATGTTAATAAAAAGCTCTATATATTAAAGACTGTTAGTACTAATGGATAATAATAATTATGAGAAAATTTGGAGCTTTAACCGCCGGTTATTAGGACGATGTACCTGATGCCGGTGGGGAACTGCTTTTTATATTTTACATCCATGATTCAGGTGCAAATATTCGTGCTCATTACACAAAGTATCATTGACCAACCCTGGACCCCCAGCGCAGGAAGCAGGGTCACTACCAACTGAGCCAATCAGATCGTTGTACCTAATATAATTGTCAACTCCAACTTCCCTCCAACGTTTCTGAATAAAAACCCATCAACCGAATAACGTCAAGGCCGCAACAACTGAACGAAATCAATTCGCGTTTTCGCACTTTTTTACCGCGCCGCAAAAGTTTTTTTTATTTACCACTCCAAGTGACTTTGACGAAGGGCCCAAGTTTTATTCTAAACTTGGAAGCGGTAATAGTAGGAGGGTTTATGCGAGCACTCCTGGCCTAGTTTCGGATGCGTCGCCACGTGATTTATACATTCAAATATATTTTTTTCTCTGCACCCCTTTTGAGAATTTGTTACCTGGAGATAGAATTTATTGGCGGGGTTATGTTTTTAAATATGAGTTTTGATGTTGTTGATGATGATGATGTTGATGAGAAAAACTATGTCTCACTTATGTATTGCCTTTTCCTTGCACTCAGATTAAGAGGGCAACCACGCCCGAGCATGACTGAGAGGACAAGTTGCTATAGCTAAATTATTGTGACAACTAAACAAACGAGCCAGTCAGACAGATTATTATGAAAGTGCTAAATTATATAATGTACCTTATTCCCACTCATTATATGACGGTGTAATTACGCCGACTGTGCCACACTCTGTATTTATTAAAACGAATTTAGATGGTTCGCGGTTTGACTATCGTGCCTCGAATCAACAAAATTGATGATTTCGACCAATTTGATTGGAAATTCTTTTTGCGAATTCGTTACGTGTGCGACATTTTTGCTGTTGTTTTTGAGTATCCATTTTTTTTTTGGTGGCTACGGTAAATGCATATAGCCTACTTACACGTTTCAATTCATACATCATGATCCTATATAAGGTTTTATAGAAATAGTGTAAAATATTAAAAGGGGTTAACAATGTTATTATTAAAATTTTAATTATTTTTTTCGAGAATGCGACCTTTAGAGCCTTCCAATTGGACTCTTTAAAATATTTTCCACTATTATTGGCAAGCCTTATATAGGTAGAACCCCTCTCATCACAACGTCATTTAATCTCATTCTCAAGCTACTACTCTCTCTCGTCTCTCCCACCCGAGACCCTCTTCAAACAAGCGTAAAGATAATAAGTGAACTTATTAACAAGCATCAAGTTTAATCATTTATCTCTCGACCCTTTATTCCTGCCCACCCCGCCCGCAATATGACGTGAAGATATGAAATGACAGTCCTGTCAGTCATGGGGTGACATTCAATTTCCTCATTACCAAGCCAGCGAGTGTATTTATGTTTTTAAAAACTGGATATCATATGTCTTATATCCTAGGAAATAAAGATGATGTTTGATAACATGGGTTGCTTAGAGCTAATCTTGTAAATTCAGCATTTTCAAATTTACTTATGTCCTTTCCCTTTGGTGTATCAGCATCAATCGTTTTACTGTTATCAATCTAATTAATCAAATGTAGTGAAGGCTGATCTTAGAGCACCCATATAAGATTATTAACTCGTTAGTAAAATCAAGCATACTCTTATTAAGTTATCCCAAAAATAGGTCAAGTATCAAGAGGGTACTGAAAAATATAAAAAGATCTCAAGTGTGCTTTGATTAAGTGAAGTATTCCAATTAAAGCCAGCCGAATTGCCTTTACTTATTGAGTGGAAAATTTTAATAGAGTTTACTACATATAATCTATCCAATTTTTTCTCTTATATCTATCTTTTATAAATTCAAGTTAATACCTACCCATCTACATTGTATTTTTTAAAAGATGGACCTAATATGAATTCTAAATAATACAACCGAATTGAGAACCTCCTCCTTTTTTGAAGTCAGTTAAAAATTAAATCTTATCACCTATTCAAAAACGGACTAAGTCGAATTACTAGGTACGCATAACTAACACAGCAAAAGGATACGTTTGTCGACATTCAAGGCTTGCAGTAACCGAAGCGGGGTCTCTCTCTCTCTCTCTCTCTCACTCTTTGCGTCAGTCAAACTGTTTATATTAAACGTATGTCCACGCACTGTGCAGACACATGTGAGACGAGCGAACGCATTATTTACCGAAATAATTATTTTGTCCAGATTCTTGCATACCGCAATATTGCTGTGATTTCCAGGGATAAACATTTTCTTAAAGTCAGCGGCAGGCCTGGCAGTTCTTGCGTGATACTCAGTTAAACATTAAAAACACACGCACTTAGGCCATTTATATAGTAACAAGGAGTAACATCTAATGAAGGTGGAATTTAAAAGATGTAAATCTGTTTATTGTGTAGAAGGCATTCCAAGCTATGATAAATTTGAAAATTGACTTCATACGATTACCCGTAACTACTTTGTTCGCTTAGTAAACACAGCATCGGTCCCTAGGACCCGTCATAGAGTGGCATTAATGAGAATTGGAGGGTTAACTTGTGAAGACTCTCGCCTGAAGTGTTAGACGTGGGCTGACAGACCGATTGTTAAGCCGAACTTGCAGCTGATAAATGAAACTGTCTGTTGCTATTGTTTGTAAAGTGTCAATTTATTAAGTTTGGCTTGTTTTGTTAGCTATTCAAGTTTTTCAGAAGTTTGTCAATTGCTTATTCTAAGTCCACATTGAGAATAATTCAATGGGAGAATGAAACATTTTGCTGTTTAAGAAAACAATGTAACTGTCATTTAAATTATTTAAGCCTGAAATGATTGACAAGTTCAGAACCTGTGTTGGTTGTTAAATAACTTACATAATACTTACCAATTTCAGACCCAAAAATTCACGGATTAGGCGGTAAATAAGCCATTCCCGAAACGATATTATGATTCCGATCGCTTGCACTCCGACCTTGTTTAAAATTCCAGCTCAAAGTCGGACTCACGTGCCCTCTCGTTCCATCCAATCTCCTAAATGAGTTTCTTGATACTAGATTCTTGAAATAGCGTCGACAATTACGACCTACTTTATTTAAGTAATGTAATACGTGACTTTATTATAGTTTGAAAACTAATTTTAGTATCTGACGAAGGGACGGAAGAATATTTTTTGGCAAGATAGGTAAATACGTATTTTTTACATTGTGTTGTTCCAAGTATTTAGTCGTGCTATTACTAACCGAATTCTCAAATGTTAGTATATTGTAGTTATCTAATATTTTTCAAACAGATGATGACGTCATGTTGGATTTTTCTAGGACAAATGCAGCCTACTTGAGTGGCGTCTGAGTATTCGGTGCGTAGATAGAAAAAAAAATGATTCTCGGATCATATCACACTATCTGTAAAGAGTAAACTATGAATTTAAATGCTCTCTTCAATTATATTTACAAAGTCAATTCAGTTCTAGTCACAAGACAGTATAGTAGTCTGCCAGCCGGCGCCGTCTGGACTCGTCCCATTGTCTCAGCTGTTCTATAAACCCGATGTATATTGACATATCATTTGTTATTCTTATTTCTGTCTGATTCGTGTAGATGGAAATTGGCAACTTTATCTGTTTTTTTAAAGGTCTTAAACATAACTCATCTTATATCGAAAAAAGTCACTTCATACTCTTAATAGTTATTTCACTAGCATTAGTAGGGCTGTCCACCAAATATTATAAATGACAGTAAGCGAAAACACAATATAGTTTGTTGTTGAGATTTGTTTTGATATTCGAGTTTTTTCTAATATTGGAAATACAGTATGTTTCCTAAAAATAAATCCAATAATGATAAAGGACATTGTACCTATATTTTGCTTCAATAAACATTAGTCTTTAACAACAGTTATTGATAAACTACCCGAAAATTGAAGCCAGACAGTCCTTGACATCTTTTATTCAAGTTCGTTGCTATAATCACCATGGACACAGACTCCCATGCATCAACCATTGTAACTTACGGCGTCGCCAAGTCTAGACCCGCCTTTAAGGACATCATAGAATTTCTTTATTCTACTTCAACCTTATTTTTTGAGCAATAAAAGTGACTGTTGTTTGGCTTGGGTGTATTTGTTTAAGAAATACGAATTTATTGTTTCATTATCTTAGAGTGGTATTGCTGGGACATTAAAGATGAATATGGGTTGGCATGGGATTCTGTGCTCGGTGGTTGTGTAAAGGCTGGAACATCGCATACATTTTACATCGGATTTGTGATGATTCGATGAGCAGACTATTTATTATGGTGACGGTCGCTTACGGAGAGAAGCGTTTAGTTGCGTGGGAGTTGAGCAATTTGCTTTTGAATCTTACTAAAAATATGAAAGGCGAAAACAAATTAAGTTTAACAAAAATGTCATGATCATGTCACAACTGCTGATCCAATATTAAATAAAATATGGGAAAGCGTAGCCCAATATTTTTCAACAGAAACAACAAGTTCAACCTATAAACGATGAAGTATTCCAGAATCTTCGAACTACAAACAAAGCCAAATGAAAAAGTTTTATGATGAAAATTTTCGAACTTCCAACGTTCAGTTTTCCCAAGGTGTCATAAAGGGTCTCATCGTCACAACCAATCTATGAGAATGTCATCTCGACAACGATAATAGTGCACGGGTTCTGCATAAATAATGTAGAAGCGTCCAGGGCTCCACTTTAGTAAATTTAATCGTTTGCCGTAGCTCGCTGGCCGACTGTGCAAATATTGGAAAGTTATCGACAAACTATGGACGTTATTTTAAACTATTTTCTATGTTCGAGTGACGAGTTGGTTGACTTTGAGATGAAACGTATTTGTAGTGTATAATTGGAATGGTTTAAATTGAAACATCTCAATGGGAAACGGGAAGATAAACAATTTGTACATGATGACATTGAGAGAAAGACGGGTTGCGGAGATGGGTTTAATATTGAAGAGATAACAGTGTCCTACAAACAAAGGCAAGTAGATATTTCACTTTTAATTATGATTTCAGACGGATTATTTGTCATCAGTGTAGGCTATCTTCTTTTTCTTAAATATGAAAATTATACTGCAGTGTTATAACAGTGACAGGTAAACCTAGAAACCCATTTCAGTTTACCCGTATCATCAAAGAATGAGAGCAAAAGCACATCCAAACAATTAGTGCCCGGATACCTTGTTCCAATATCGGCATGAAACCGGTGTCATTAAAAGTTTCATGACGTGTTCCGCAAGTTTGGAGGCGATAACAATCGAACGTCAGGATTCATACGTCAGATGTTTTCAACGTCATAAGTTGAGGAAGTTTTTGTTCATATCGAAGTTGGACGATGTGATTTTATTATAGGGAACCTCTTAGCCAGAACAAAAGAGTGAATGGTGATGATAATGGTTGTAAATTGTGACGATTTAAGAAATCGGGCGTTGGTTGGCTTTGATTGGCACCAAGGATCCCGATTAAGTTGTAGCGTTGTTAAATGGAACTAGAAAATTCATGTCATTTGGCAGATTTCATAATTAAAACAATAAATCTAAATATTCGCGTAATATTTTGATATTAAACACACATTTGTCTTTAATTTAAACGCTGGTAGCCACAAAATGGTCGCCAATTTTGCGGTTCACGATCAAATTATGACGCGTCACTGAATGCCACGCGGTTGGCATTTGGCATAATGAGATACAAATACCCCTGGTATTTCTGGACACTGAGGTAATTAACCTTATACAGTTCAATGACATTTTCCTTCTAATTATAATTAATGTCAAGTAAAGAATAGGTAACTAATAAATAATTTATGGAGCACTATGCTTTAACAATATTTAGGTATCGAAAGTTCAAGTCGTGTAGATATATCATTATCTCAAACCGTGTTAGTTACATCAGTTTATAATAATATCATCAGACGAACCCAACAACTGTACCTACCTACGAGTCCATACTAAGCAACGCTTGTATTATGAGTACCGTAAAAAATACTGGGGGGATCCCAGTATACATATATTACTTTGGATATACGAATAAATATTAATAGCTCGTTGCTTTGGATAGGTATTCGTGCTCATCACACAAAGTTTGTCCTTACAAGGATTTGAACCCGGTACTCTCAGCACAAAAAGCTGGGCCACTACCAGCTGTGCTAATCAGGTCTTCATATGAATATTGTACGCCTAATATTCATTTTTTAAATCCACATCATGTGATCTTATAAATAAAAATAAATAAAAATAAAAAAATTGATTTATTGGTGAATCAGCTACGCAGGCAACATAATTAATAATATACATGAGTACTTAATGTATAAATAAATTAATAAAAATAAAATAAAATAAAATAAAATGTTACCGTACGTAGCTGCAACCAACAAGGTCTGCTCTCAGCACAAAGTTGGGGCATCCGGGGGATGCCTCAACGCTGGTTTTCAGAGCAAGGCCTTGAGGCTTATCTTTTCTTTATTGCGTCTGCGTGTTTCGAGGTAAAAGGACCATAATAAAACCATCATTAAATTAAAATCTGCTGACTAATGACAATGCGACCAGATAGAAAGATAACTTAACCCAATTCCTGAGCACAGACATTTTCCACTCGATTGTGGTCGAAAAAACTAAGTCTTTAAGGTTGATTGATTGAGGAGGTCAGTGGAGCAAAAAGTCTATGAGAGAAAACGTAATGCGTCTGTGGGAGGCATTATGTAGTTATACAAGTAGGCTAGCAGAGTTTCTTAAAAATAAATTATAAAGCTATTACAAAGCTAAACTTAAGTATAATCTATTTACGGCGTTACTATTTGGAATTACTCGTAGAAAAAGACAGAAGCGCCTTTTTACTCGATTTCGGGGAGGTACCACTATTTCAGAACCATTTTATGAGAGTTATAAGAGCCTGTATATAGCCTTTCACTGATTTATCAGTGCCTTTCACAAGTCTAATAATTTAGTAGAACTCTCTAAATACACGGATTGCTATGACAGCCTACTTTTTCGAATACATTTTATTTTCCTTAAAAGTTTGTAACACCGAAACAAAAGCACATTAGTAAACAAAACCGCAAACTTCAAATATACTGGCTCCTTTCAAACCAATACAGTTTACTTATACCAATCAAATTTCAACTGTTACGTACTAAGTTAAGGTTAAGACTTGAATGTAGTATCCTCGATGCAATTTATGCTGCTCACTACTCAATTTATGACCTATGTGTATATACAACAGAGTTGTAATTCGATTGTAAATCTGCAGCTAATAGGGTACAAGAGTAGAGGGTTCCCCACACCTGTCAATCGTCTAGTGGGCTTGAGATACGTACTCGTATTGCAAGACGTATCAACTCACTAACCCTTGAAGTGTGCACAGTGAGGTTTGCTGTTATTACCAAAAATATATTTCCTACAGTTATTTTTGGGAAAACGGTTTATACGGGGAGGCAACATATTTTTAATGTCGGTTTTAGTCCCATCCAAAACGTATACCGTACTACCCATAATAAAATATAGCAAATTAATTATTGATTCTATGAATTAAGTCCTGAAAGTTCTCATCAATTAATTACTCTGGGGACGGTCAAAATTTTCAGCGGCTACATTTTATTTTAAGTTTTTCTATGTCCCACTACCGGGCAAAGACCTGTCCTTGCACCTTGCAACTCCATTTTTTTTCTACCCACGGCATGATGTGACAACATGTGACACTGTGTGGGTATTGTTACCTTTTGTAAAAAATGTGACCCTGACTTAAAAATAGTGCTACAGATTCACGCATATAGGTAGAGTATTTTAATATTTATAGCGCAATCTTTAGCTTTACCGTCGATGTAAATATCACTATGTAGAGTTTTCTTAACAAAGTTTACATGTTTCCACAATATCTCCTTATATCGTGAGCTCTCTCTGTAACAAAGATTTAGCTCTCCTCGCGCCACGCAGCTCGCTGGCGCGGACTTACTCGCGCACTACATCAATTTGTTTAAACTGTTACCGTAACACATGTACAGCCTGATTTAAAATTACTGACCACGATGAGACTAACATCATTTTATAGTCGAATTATTTTACTGTGGTGTAATTTGCACAGAGATTTTAAACGAAATAAATTCCACAAGCAGAATCAAATTATGTAGAGTCCTAACTTTGTTTTCGGAATATAAATAATATTAAGTATTTCGTGCGCATGATTTGGTTATGCCCATTCTTTTATTACCACATGTTATGTATTGAAAAGGAACTCCAATTGATTCCTCATATATTACCAAAAGAGCAATCACTTGTGATAGGGCCCTCGTAAATAAGCCGTAGCACTGTGCAGTTGACGCACGTAGAGCGCGTAGCAGCTTAGTGGCGTAGCATACTCGGAATTTAGACTTCATACTACGACTAGACGTGGCACATAGCGACGAAAAAGTGAATCAGAGATAAAATAATAAGTTATATTATTTAGTATTATTCAATAATAAGACGATATTATTCACAGCCTTTTAAAGGATTTAAATAAAAATGCAACTCAATGCAGCCTACACACAATTTCAAAGCACCCAATGCGTATAATATGTATAAAACATAACTATGAATAAAAAAAGGTAATTGTTTCATAGGTTTTTAAGCTACAATGTTATAGTGGACAGAAAACGCTAAACTGCGGACATATCGGCAACAAAAAAGTCGCCAGGCTCGATCGTCTGCACCATCCGCGTAAAGTCCAAACGACTAGCAAATGTGTTGTTCGCGTGTTTTGCGACGATTCCGAGTTCATCCCATATGTGCGAGTGGATGGGACCAGCTCGCGGGGAAACAATGTGGTATTACAAAAGTAACATGCGAGAGACAACATTCTGAACATCCCAAATACGGAAGCTTAGACCGATAGGCCTGAAGGAAAAGTGTTTGTTTTTATTTTTGTTATAAACAGTGAATTGAGTGTCTCGTTTTGGTACGAGTATCTTTTTATGAAACCCGTAATCAATTCATATCTTTCGGCATTTTATGAACGTTATAGTATGTAATGTATAGATACTACTCTTTGAAGAGATGGGACAAATACATTTCTCATATCCACCACCACGTCCACTTTCTCATTACCGCGACGGCACGGACTTTACATATTAATAAAAAAAAATCACAAAACATCAAACCAAATACGTATATTATAAAAACAACCTACTTACTACAATTATACAATCCACACAACAATTTGTATTTATCACACCAATTCTACACGTGATTTGTTAGCATGCCAAAATATTTTTTTTGGCCATAAATTAATAACCAGACCATCCATCAGCCGTCGCGCGGCTCGTTAAAAAGCGCCACATCGCAATAACGATCGCAATCGCACGGACGGACGGCGCGCATCACTGGCCGCGACAAAACGTCGCGCGACACAACAAATTGTTGCAGGGCCACCCGCCGCGTCAAATGTTGCGTGCATATACGCTTTGTTGCGCTCGTTGCTTAGTTTTTTTTCTTATTGAATGCGCGTAAACTAGAGTTATTTGTATTGATTGGCGCATACAACTGGAGCTTTGAGTAGATACATGATGAACATTGTTTTGGGACATAATGTTTTAGTGCATATTAAAAGTATTAGTGAATAATAATAATATCGCTAGACGATCACACTAACCAAACAGTCCCAATCTAAGCAATACTATACTTGTAAGTTGTATTATACCTCACAATGGACTATGGGCCAATATAATTATTTAAAACCTACGACTCTGGCAAAAACATGTGTGCTCATCACACAAGGTTTGCCTCTACTCGGATTCAAACCTGGGACCAACTATGCCAATCAGGCCATCTTCAACGGAGCTTGTATGTATAAGGTGTAATAAAGATAATGTAATAAGTTAATATTAATTGAATATGGAGATAAAACAACATCTTAAAATAATAAATGTATAAAATCCCTGACATTCGTTTTGTAACTTTAGGTTCCTATTTAAAGTTTTTCGTCACTGTAAACTGTTTTTGCATTGCAATAAACTTAGTTTTATATACCATCTTTGTTAAATTGAAGACGGTAAAACTACTCGAAATTGCTAAACACCAATGCTGAGCATATCTTCACAAACTTCGCTTCATTACACGCAATACATGTCAGGGGGGCAGACAGAAATTAATGTAGTTTCAAACAACGCGCGTCGTAATGAAATTAATGGGCCCCGACGCCACGGATACGACACGACGATACGATACGATAACAAGTAACTTGTTTTGCTGTGAGCAATTAATTTTCTGCTTACTTTGAGTGGGTTTAATTTTTTTTTAATACCGTTATGAATTATAGGCTATATGATATAGAACCACTGCAGCACTTATGTGAGAATGATTTAAAAACGATTTAAGAAAGTAATATTAGACCATGGCTTGCCTTTTGGTTGGATTTTTTTTAGCATGTTTGGTGAATATAATTTGTTATTCAACTATACCTCTTTGAGTTATATTATGGTCACGATACTATGTGTATTATATACTACGTATGGAAATTAATCCTTTCGCCAAATGGAACCCAGTTTAAAGGCAGTTAGGGATGCGTTCCGCGAACCATACCCGACATACTATTCCCGTATGTTTTCCGCGCGGACGCGGCGTGAATATTTTACACATAGATTGCTTTGGTATTTTCCGCTATTTTTTTTTTAGTTTATAGGGATTTTATCTTTGTTCTATAGGTACAGATATATGTATTTTTGCTAGAGAAATGTTGGTATGAATTGGACTCTTAACTCTTTAGTGGATAGGACTGGAAATAGAACCGGGCTAGGATCGTTATTGTACAGAGATCTTTATCAATGATAATAAAATAATGTTGTTGTACTTGCATGATTGGCATTTAAGCCCTATTTTTTTATAGTAAAAGGCGCAAGCTACTATAATGTAAAAATAATGCAACATTCTTTATTAAACTAACAATTGACTTTACCAAAACAATAGGATTACATTGTTTGAAACCAAATGCCTGAATGAACTGTGAGTACATTATGGGTCTCAATGGAACCAAAGTTCTATTCACAGTCCATTATTATCTTAACAAGATTATTCTCGTACCGTCAATGTTGCAAATCGAGTGGTTGCAACACAGCAAACCGATTACTAGCTGGACTGGTGTCTGTGACGTAACGGTATGGAGGACATAGTATGCGAAATTTAGGTTACCTTAGTTTATTGTTGTATTGGTTCCTAATAAAGTACGCTGTTGTAATACAATCAGTATTTTATTGAAGAAAAATAAGTTCTATGTCGTGAACAGACATGTTTGTTTATTGGAGTAAAACTAAAAGATGATACATTCAGATGTATAGGCTCAACGGTTGATCTTTGAATAGATTTAATTAAATGCACAGTTGAATTAGAATTAAATGATAAAAACACCATTGACAATTGCAACAGTCATATACCGTGTCAATAAATATCTCAAGTATTAAATGAACAAGTAAACATTTGCAAACGAAATGTACTAGTCAATATTGAAGCCAAATAATTGAGAACTGAGCATTCTCTCTCGACGGGATGGATCTCGATCACAATGGGAGAGTCGTCGCCGCAGCCCACCTTCGCGCAAACATGATTAGAATACGGACCCGTAGACAAATGGGTTTAGATGGTACTCAACAATTTAATTGTTCTGCCCGCCTGCTCCGTTAATTGATCGGGAATTATTGAATCAAGATTTCGGTACCGTATTCTATTTGGGAAATTCAATGGCGGTTAATAAGTTATTCATTTGAGATAATAAAATTGACGGGATATTGATAGCGATGTTATAAATTAATTTTGTGTTCCGGCTCTTGTTTTACTCAAACACTTACTAAACATTTTTTGTTAACTTTACTTAAGTACTGAAACCAAGTTAAATCTTATAGAAATTGTTCCCCTATTGTCATTGATAGTTTTGCTATGCTAATACTGCAAAATGTATGTCATATTTTTTTTTACAAGCAATTGTCCCATTACATATTACCTTTTAATAACTTAATATTGTTCTATTCAATTAAGACGACCGTCTCCCTCAGATCTAAGATAATATAACGGCAGTTTTTTCTTTATTATCTTACTTATATCTTATCTGGACGCTTGCAAAGACAATACTTATTTTATTTTATTTTACCAAACTGTGATTAAACTTATCTTCTTTTTCATATTACGCATTTACTGAAAGCATAAAAAGCGTGATAATTCTTGCGCTCTCTAACATCCTATTCAGTTCGGCAGTTGTAAATAAAAAGCCTCTCAATTGGAGTCCCCTGTCTGCACCGGATGTGCGCTCCAGCCGCACGCCGGGTGAGCTCAGCGCTGCGCTGAAAGTATTTTCCTATTGGATCTACGAGCATAGACCCCGATGATTCATATCATTGAGTTATAAAGCACTATTTATGAAGTTCGCCAGACATACCTGTCACTGTTACTCCTGTAAGCCGAAGCAAATTACAATCTCCAAAAGGTTACAAAATATCAATATTTAGATGGAACTCTATACCAAGGCTTATATCTATTACTAAATGATCCGATGTGTGCGAGGCGGGTATGATATATATTGTTATCAAATCTTCAGTATTAATAGCGATAACAATGAAATACGGTCAAATTCGTGGGGAGAGATTGACGTCGAGAGATAGGACATATTATGTTTTTGGCCTATCGTACGTGTTATTCGTCAGGGCCATTGTGCCCACGATGTTTTTAATCTGATTTGATGATAGTAAGGTCTATAATGTCTGTCATAAAAAGAACATAACACTTCGCGGGTTTCGTTCAGCGTGCGGCGCCTATTGAATGCACTCAGACTACGGCCGGATACGCACTCACATATTTGCGTTGAGTGCATTAGCTTAGCGTCTAACACGGTACAAAGTGTGTGTTTCAATATTGAATCAACTTCACGATGGAAAGGGCCTGTGAAATAAGTAACAGAGTATTTCTTCCCTATTTACCCTGAGGTAAAAATTAAGGCAGCAATATAATGATGAAATACTGTCTTGAAAAAGAAATACTTATGAGAATAAACGTAGGTATGACTGTATGAGTCTTGAATCCGAGAAACCTTATATTTTTATAGGGCATGACTTAGATGGCCAAATAGAGACGATTGTACAAAAGTGTATATTCATCATTTTACACAGAACTATCTATCAAATCTTAACACTACATCTACATCTGATTATATAGCTAGTTTGGGTGCATCGACAATTCCTCTCGCGAGCTAATTTCCTGCGTGGGAGTGATCTGCAAGGGACTGTCGATGTCAGGACAGGGTTTCTTCGAGACGTTACGACTGAGATTCCTTTGTACAGAATTGAGAGGAAATTTGAATTCGGTTCATTTTATTTTAGGGTTGTAAATTTATGTATGTTTATGTTCCATGTAATATTTGTCTTATATAGTTTTATACAAAATAAATTTAGAGGATCATGCAATAAATTTTTTACAAGTTCTGATAGAAATCACCGACCAATATATTAAACTAAGTTACAATCAGCAATCAGAAAACAGATAAATAAACTCAACAAGAAAATTCGAAGCAAAAGTGCGGAGCCTCATTCTAGCCCTGTCATAACAAGTTATCCAACTACCGCGCAGCTAGGTTACCCACAATTATAGTTATGATAAAGCATTGGAATTTAAAGCAACTTGTGCAAAATTGTATGCAATTTAAACATGACAAAAAGGCTATAGAATGCAAGCGCATCCATCTGAAGCGAAACTCACCGTTTGAATTCTTACACCACCGAGACGAGACCGAGGGCAGGCAGGTAGCGGTCACCAACTTTGCTCCTGCAAACTACTCCGCACGTGTAGGTACAGTCGCGGGAAAAAAGGTTGTACCTGTTTTATAAAAAAAATAACCCATTTCCATTTTTAAAAGGACCAAGCCATTTTCTTCTGTTATTGATGACATCACTTGTTCAGAATCTCTAGTTTTGTTACAGGAAAAAAGTCAAAAATAAAATGCAATCACCGAATACTTTTGGCCTCGTGTGTACTTCGAATCACTACAACACATCGTGGTCGTGCGGCAACGTCTGACATGTTAAAGGCCGTACTGGTATTTTGATACGTGAGCGACGCGTGTTGGGGCACTTGCAAACGATGGGGCACATTAGAATTTTCCTGAGAGCTAGTGCACAATAAAGCAGAAAATTCCTTCAAAGGCCCCATAACATTCGGATGCCTATTCCTTTACAAATTAAATGCTTCAAACATAATTTCCATAGGTAGGTATGTATGTAAAGTGATATAAAGCAGCCCACCGCTATATCAAAATGGTTCCACAAAATTTGTTCAATCCCGCAACATCAACTTAATTGAATCCAATTTCAGCTGTAAAGTATATCCAATTAAACAGCCTAAATTATTTAATTCGAATTTATTTGGGTACACAAACACGTTCACAGTTACAACCGATGACAAAAAGAGAAAGAGATATCTAGCGCTTTTGCGCACATAGGCTCGGGGATACCACACTCTCCCACACTTAACTTAATATTATTCATTTAAAGACTCTGAACATGAGAGTATCTGGTTTACATGACGTTTCCACTTACATCCATCTACATCTATAACATATGTAACACCTGGTACCGAGTGTCCCACTATTAACCCCTGAATCCATGGCTTATTTCCTTTCCTATAGTCCTTAACCATTACTTTTTGGCCAATCTCAAACTTAATGTCCCTATTTCCTTGACTCCTATTTTGTAACTTGTATTCTACCTCTTCCCTCAACGGTGGTGGACGCAGCAAACTGAACCTATTTCTCAGTTCCCTCCCCAGCATTAATCTAGCTGGTGTGATGCCAGTTGTTCGTTGAGGAGTGTTCCTATAGTCCATCAAAAATAAATTAATAGCAAATGATAAGGGATACCCACTTTCTTTAATTTTAGTTACAGTGGATTTAAAAGTTTGTACGAATCGTTCCGCCGCCCCATTAGTTGCTGGGTGATACGGGGGTGAAAAAGTGTGTTTAATTTGGGCTAATTTACAAAATTCCTGAAACTCTAAACTCGTGAAGGACCGCCCATTATCGGTCACTAGGTGTACTGGGAAACCAAATGTTGTAAATAAATTTTTGAAAATGTGAATTGTATGAGCTGATGTTATGTTGGACATTTCAAATACCTCCGGCCATTTGGAATAGCTGTCGACAATAACTAAAAACATTTTATTGTAAAACGGGCCTAAAAAGTCGGCATGTATTCTACACCAAGGTGATGGGGGTACTGGCCATGGTTTCTGAGTTTTACATGGATTTTTACTATTCTGTAGACATACATTGCAGTTTTTTACTAAATCCTCAATCTCTGCATCTAGCTTAGGCCACCAAAAATAAGAGCGAGCAATTTCTTTCATGCGAACCACTCCAAAGTGACTTTTATGTAATTCTTTTAACACTATTTCTCTAACTGAATTTGGTATAACTATACGGTAACCCCAAAACACACACCCTCTATCAACCATTAACTCCTTAAATCTAGTATGAAATGGAACTGTATCCTGAGATAAATATTTCTTTTCAGGCCAACCATCTGATATATACCTCATAATTTTTGTCAGTGTTAAATCTTTTTTTGTTTCAACCTGTATGATTTTCCAGTCTAGAGTTTCCAATTGAGATTCATTTACATGATAGACACTACTGGACTGTGCACTCAAACACAGTGGGTGAATATTTATTTCTGGATCTTTAGTTTCTATTATGTTCCTAGACAAATAGTCTGCTGGGTTTACATTTGTTTTAATATATCTAACTTTATAATTAAAGGCGGATAAAAATATTGCATAATGTTGCAGTCTTTTGGCAGCCATTTTTGGAATACTTTTGGTAGGTCCGAATATCCGGACCAAAGCTGCATTATCGGTTTCCAACTCAAAAAATCTACCATATATATAGTTATAAAACTTAGTTATTCCAAAAATAACTGCCATTGCTTCTTTGTCTATAGTAGCATATCTTTGTTCAGCATCACTTAATTTTTTACTTGCATAAGCAATAGGTTTAACCATGCCGTTGTCACTTCTATTTGATAAGACTGCCCCTAACCCAGTATCTGATGCATCAGTTGTCAAAATTAAAGGTAAGTTGGGGTCATAATGCTTTAAATTATCTGCTGATGCAAGTTTTTCCTTGATTAACTGGAAGGCCTTATTACATTCAGGTGTCCAATTGAATTTATTTATTTTAGTACATTCATACAAAGGAGTGATAATGGATGCCATGTTTTTTAAAAAACGAGAATAATAATTTATTTTTCCTAAAAATGATTTTAGCATAGTTAGATTTGTGGGCGGTTTAGCATTCAATAAAGGCCTAATATTAGACTGAACTATGCTAATTCCATTTTTGTCTACATTATACCCAAATACCTCCAGACTTGTTACAAATAATTTACACTTTTCTGGTTTTAGCTTAAATTCACACTCTTGTAGCTTTGTTAGTACCTTACATAAAGTTTCTAACATATTTTGCAAGTCTGTGCCTTTCAGATAAATGTTATCGATAAATACAATGGTATTTGGTATATCTTTTAATTTTTTGGACATTAATCGTTGAAATGAACCTGGCCCAGAGCTTACTCCATAAGGTAGGTAATGATATTTGTAAGTTCCTACTTCTGTAACAATAGTGGTACAATCCTGACTTTCAACACTCAGAGGAGCTTGTAAATAGGCTTCTTTTAAATCAAGTTCGCAGTAATACTCGCCATCTTTTAATGCATTCAATATATCTTCAGCATGGGGCAAAGGGAAATGATCAACTTCCAAAATCATATTTACTGTAAGCTTGTAGTCCCCGCAAAGTCTGACTGAACCATCCGGTTTTAATATGGGTACCACCGGGGTTCCCCATTCACTTTGCTCAACTGCTGTAATTCTTTTATTATCTAATAATCTTTGAATTTCACTGTTTACCTTGTCCCGCAGAGCATATGGCACTCGTCGTGCTGGGAGACATTTGGGCTTACCACCGGATTTCAACTTCAGTGTGATCACCTCTCCTTTAAAGTTTCCCCAGCCCGGGCTGAATATCTCTGCGAACTGATTTTTTACATGTTGTTGGGCATCTGAAACAGTTTGTATTTCTATAATTCCTACATTTACACTGTTGCTCCATTTAGGGGGCCATAGGTTCAACTCATTAAGCCAATCTCTACCGATGACTCTAGGAGAATTATTGTTTACAACAAAAATGTTTAGCTTTTTAGATACATTATTAAATATAACAGGAATATTTTTTAAAATTCCTAGTGGCTGTGTTATACTTTGATCAAAGTTCTTAAAAATTACATTACAGTTTTGCAATTGGAAAGAGTTTAAGTACTTCACTTTATCACTCATAGTTATCACAGTGACCTCTGAACCTGTGTCTAGCTGAAATTGTATGAAATAATTATTGACATTTAATGAAATATAGTGTGGAGGTATCCTACTTACACTTTTAAAAGAATAAGTTTCATATTCAGTATAAGATTGTTTGTCTATGACTTGAGATTCCTGATTTCCTGGCTCCTCTAATTCTGTTTCCAACACATTTGTTTGTCTTTGTTTGCTTTGGCACATCCTGTAAATATGTCCTTGCTGACCGCACTCTGAACAAAACTTATTTCTCAATGTACATTCTGTCTTCAAATGGTTATTTTTTCCACAACAAAAACACTGCCTTTCTTTTTGTTTATTATTTAAATTTCTCTTAGGTTTCCACGCTTGTTTATCCTTACTTTGATTCATAAAAATTTCAGTTACTTCCAGGGGGCTTTCCGCATGTAATAAGGCTGCTTCCACTGTCTGTGCCGTTTGAATACACTGTTCTAGAGTCATATCAGCAGGGCTTTTCATCAATTCAAACTTTATCATTTTGGATGTCACCCCATCAATCAATTTTTCTTTAATTTGATCATCCACATCCTTGAAACTGCATCTTCCTGCTAACCGCTTTAGTTCAAGCACATAATCTTCAATTTTTTCATTTAACTGTTGATTCCGTTGTCTAAATTTTGCTCTTTCTAATACACTGGATAGTTTTTTTAAATACTTTTGCTTCAATTTGTCACAGATTTCTTCATAAGTTAGTTTGTTAGGTTTCACCGGCGAGCATAAGTGTGTAAGTGTTTCATACACCTTAGGGGTTAATTTTGTAACTAAAAGTGGCACTTTTTTTTCTTCTTCAATATCATTAAGAATTATAAAACATTCTAATTGTTGTTGAAAAACATCCCACTTTTCGCCATCAAATGGTTTTAATTCTCCATATGTAGTCATTTTCTTACTGTTTTTGCTTGTTTCTTGTTCTTTTCGCATATATTTTTTCTTGTAGTGATCACTTAACGTTTTCCTCAATTCGTCAATGTTACTGTCTACGGAAAATTTTAAATTCTCGTCTATAAATATACTTTGTAGCTCTTGTTTTGTGCACTTATAAATATAGCTCCGTTTTCCTGATTTGACTAAATCTGAGTTTGACATTAATATGTAATGTTGATATATTGCCGATCCGAAATAATAAAATGCATGAAATTATCACGTTTGCACTGATGGCGGCGGCGAGAATGAATATGGCCGCAATTGACGTTTCGTACACACCACGCGATGCTTCGCCGGCTATTATGATTTTCACTGGTTATTACTTGTTATTTTCTTGAAATTTATTATTCAACACGCAAATATGAGTTCACTTTATCGTCGCCATTAAAGTATATCCAATTAAACAGCCTAAATTATTTAATTCGAATTTATTTGGGTACACAAACACGTTCACAGTTACAACCGATGACAAAAAGAGAAAGAGATATCTAGCGCTTTTGCGCACATAGGCTCGGGGATACCACAAGCTGAAACAAAGTAAAATAAAGTTATCTCTTCGTCCGCTGCCCCCGTCCGTCTGTTCGTGGTTCGTTTTGCTCCGAAGTGGTGCAGTTACCTAGCTAATGTATCCCACACAGACTAGGGTACTTAACGAAATTGTTTTGAAAAATTCAACATTTTCAATCCACTTCCCTAAGTTTAGCTGTTGCGCAGTGTAGAAATATTCAATAATATGTTTGTACTGCTCGGTATGAAATTTTTTATTATATGAATTTTATGTAATACGAAGTAATATGGAACGTTCACTTTTTTACAGATTTATTCATTTCGGAACCTATCACACGAGTAAGTTAAATTCAAGTCGTCCCTCCAAATGTTTGCATTTTAATTTCTGAATCCCAACCTGACGTTATAAGATTCTACTAATCACTATCAATTCATTACACTCCTCTTTCGTTAACAAGAAATATCTGAACATTTCATACCCAGTCCATTTCATAGAGGGTTTATTAAAATATCCTCGTAGATACAGTGAGCACCATGTGCCGAAACACGAGAGATATTGGAGACTTCGGGTCTGATCGCTTTCTTAATATATATTTGGCATAGAGTTGTATTATAAGTATCTATACAACTATACTACTCCCTACTAAATATTCAACGTCTCAATCTATATAATGTTTTGTAAAGATAAGTGTTTTTGTACTTACTTACTCTTTAGGTGGACATTGACGGTCATCCTAGAACTAACTTGTTCTGGTTATTACTTAATTAAGTGGATCCTATAAACAGTCAATCATATCATTGAAGATTTATTTTTTATATAACCTAGAACATAAATTTTATAGAAAAAATACAACATTTACCCTACCGTTAAAGTCCACCATCATTTTCTATTCGAAATATTATTCTATCCTACAAGGAGATAAGCCACCGCAACTTTGCCTACAAAAACAAGAAACAATTCTGTTACGACTGCTTACAAACATAACAGACACCTTTGTCGCGTGAAATAAAATAAGGGCTTATCTCACTGCATACGGTAGGGTAACTGAAGTAGGTGTATACTTGTATGTTAAAGGTGTAATTGATGGATTCGGCTTTATGTAGTATACGCATACCATTATATTTGCACTTTAAAAAAAATCCAAACATGGATTTCGACTTCATGGTACTGGAGTATTTTTATGCTGGGTCATGAACGTTTGATAACTTTTTTGTAGATCACACATCATAATTATTGCCTATGTGGAGACTTATAATTTATCGAAAGTAATTTTAAATTACCTACTTTATTATTGGTGTCAGGTGTCATCATAAGTTGCTCTGAACTAAGTCATAAAATAATGATTGTTTATTTCGTATTTATTAAATTGTAGTGAACCTGTTAAGATCGGTATAACAAAAACCTGACCTTAAATTCCAGCAGCCAATCTCACGAGCCAATCTCGAAAGGCAACCTTGAGGGATGCGAATTACATTTTTTGGGACAATCCCCCGTCACCTGCGCCTCGCTTGATATATCTTTGTGCAGATATCTCTGAGTTGTAAAGGTTTGGGTTTAACCATACCGCCATCTTGTGAAATATATATAAACAACGGTTGAACCTCCATCCTCGAAGTTTTGATTAAAGACATTCGAATTAGTTGAATAGATAGTCAAAGAATTATGAAAAATGGATGCGCAACTAACTGGCATCGCAAAAACAACGTAAATGACACAAGCGCCCACGTTTTGGTGCTAAAAATATCAAAAAGGGCGGTTGAGATAACAGGTGAACCCGGATTGGGTATTCTAGCCCTCAGCGAATAGGTTTAGTTATTTAGCGAGAATATGTAGATACGATAGAAGAAGCAACAATTTCAGTACCTATTTTAATTGAGAATTGACATGCCTAACATAAGTTAAAATGTGGTTCAGCAAATGAAACTTTAGAAAAGACAATAGTTATAAGATGACCCTATAAAACGATACACCTAAGTACTTGCATATCCCTATGAGCAACACAGACATGGAAATGGTATTACAAATACGTCTGTCTAGAGATCTTCAAAAATAAACATTAACTGCCAATGTTACATCCTTAAGTACAAAAGTTAGGGTTTTATTTTTAACTTCCCCGTTAGCACGAGAACGTCGGACGGGGACAGATAAAAGGCATAAATTAAACCAGAATAAGGTTTGACGCTCGAACTTGGGGCATTAACGTTTGTGGGACGAAGAATTCGCCCATTGTGATAATAATTTTTGTAGGTATGTAGCGATCAGAGAAATGGAGCGAAAGCGTTTTGTGGACAGCATACTCGTTTGGCAGTGACATTTCTTAATCACAATCAAAATGAGTCAATCGATTGAAAGACGTGTGCAGTTGGCCAACATGTACTGGGCGAGAATTGTGGACTATCGCCTGAATCCCCTCCATATTGAAAGAAAGTGTGCTCGATATGATGGCAATATACTCGTCCAGGATACAACGGGACCATAGTCCATCAGCAAAATGTGTACAACATTGCTTCTCCACCTACCCTTTCAGGGAATGCAGTCGCGATGGTAATTATTTTAAAGTGTCTTTGTGCATGCCAGCTAGTGTACTATAACTTAACTCAAATTCGAGTTTTTGTAAATCGAATTTCAACTCGCTTCGCTTACGTACTGTGGTAATAAGACACTGGAGTCGTTGTGTGCGGTTGGTACCGCGAATGTTTCCACTGACGTTAAACAGGTGGCGACAGTTTTTACGATGCCCACAATGTGGGGAAGTTGGCTGCCTTTATTTTGTAAGAAATGGTTTTGGGGACCATAATATCTAAGTAGTTAATGGAAGGGAAATGTAAATATCCTGTAGGGCAGAATATCATGTTTACGACAAACTGTGCTATAATTAAAACTATGTTCTATTTCAACAATTATTTAGTGGTAAATAGAAGAAGCAATAAAATAGCGATGCAATACGAAGATTTGTTAATGTCTTTGCCTTCATGAATTTTCATGTCACACACATTGGAAATAAAATGTGACGCAAAACATTATCATAGCAGATTTTGACGGGCAAACTGTAGTCCCGCCAACCTGCCTAATTCATAGTGTACTATGAATTAGGCAGGCGATCTATTGGCATCAATAAAGCCGTACATAATAAGAAGCGATGTGACGCTGCGTAGATGTTTTCCCTCAAAACCAATGCTTTTTTTCTTTTTCCATGATTAGTATTCTATATCCGTGCTTCTGCTTCGCGGTAGATATCTCGTGGTGTGTACGTTCCGATTTGATACGCGATTTCTATGCTATAGGCGAACTCTTCCAAACGTTTGGTTAGCTATCGAGCCGTAACTCCGGTGAGATGATGGAGGGTTCAATAGACAATTTGCCATGTAAATAAAATACCGTATTATATAATAAACAATTTGGTTATTTGTTACTTGAGGTATGGTAGGTATACTAAAGTATTAGGACAGTGTGATCAACTATATAAGTTTTAGGAATCCTTTTTATGTTAGGTAGCCCTTAGCAAGATATTTGAAGATCAGTAAACAGTTTTATTTACCGAGCAAAGGAAATGAAAATATGATTTAGAACCTGTCTTAAAATAAATAATTTGAAATATTATCAATTTTAAATTCGAAGCAAACTCAAACGACAAAATTAATGCCCAGAATAAAAAGCGCAGTTCTAAGCAAAGCTTGGGGACATTACGGGGTATCTAGTTCGGAATAAATTATCGCTCCCCGCGGATTAATTCCAACGAAATGAGCTATCACTTTAGTTTTTTTGAACACGGGTTGCTGTACTTTAGTAAATAAAGATTAAACCAGGATTAGGTAGAGTAATAGGGCACTGAGGGAAATGCCTTTTGAGATAGGTTTTTATTGCTGGATCTAAGTCCGCAATAGCTATTGCAAGAATTAGTTTTCATCTTTAGGCTGTAGACTATGCTGTAGCTAATTGTTGTATACCTACTGTTGTGTAATTAGACGAAAAACTCTTTCAATGTGAACACAATATTGAATTATAATATTGATTACTCCAATCATATTGTATGCAGAAAGAATCAGACATTAAAATAGATTCTAAATTTGAATTTGGATCTTTATAACAAAATATCGTCCATCATTAAAAGAAAAACAAAATGACAATTATTGTTTTCTTTTTAAATTATTGCCTTCACGATAATTGTTTTATAAAGCCAATACTCATCCACTGTGCAATAAATTATTTCGCCTCAATCGAGACGAGAACGGGGTGAAACGACCCAATGAAGCGGGCGCCGTTTCAACACCCATTGTGCCGGGAATGACTCCGTCCGATTCCCAATTCGGACACCGGTAATGTTCGAATAAATTTAATTTTAATGTTTTAATATAAAAAAAATGCATAAAAGGTCGATAGCGCGAATGGGACGGTTAAGTTTTTATTTTTATAATATCCTCCATGTCGTTCAGACAATGATTATTACTTTCATATTTAGTTTTTATTTTTCAATAATTAATATTAGTGCCGTTATATCAAGCATAAAATATCAGACTTTATCAATGTGCTACATATTTTTTTTATAATTTAAAGAACAGCTACTATGAAAATAATATAGTTAACCAACATCGAACCAAAGCCATCTTTCTAAGTGTAAAATTGGCTATAGAACATAACTTAATAAGTTTTATAGATTTTATATGTATAAAATTCCTATAGGTAATCATATATAAAAAGTCACCTTTTTTGCAAATGTGCGACCAGAAAATCCGACGCCGCGGCCACATTTTTCACACAACAACAAAAGATCTGAAGCAGAATGATTTATTATATCATTCACCCATTCGTTCTATTCTGATTACAACCACTGGCCCGCCGCGCACAGTAAAATGGACCGTGAGTAATATAATATTCAGTATATTATTATAATACTATTTATATGATTATATGATTATACCACTAGTTTTCTACTATTTGTATGAATTAAAGCACGAAGGTACTTACTAGCTATAACTTTATCGCCTGTAGCGTATCAGTATTCTACAGGGCCTAGTAAATATTTAAAAAAATACCACGAATTTTCAAACTCCACTGGTTTTTTTTTTTATATAATGGGAGTTCTTGTTGAGTTTATTTTTAGTTATTAAATTTACATACATAAGCAATTCAGCTATTTAATCTGCCGGCTCGCTTATCTCTTGATAAACAATAATAAAAGATACCCACACATCGGTTGTTCGCATAAATTATGAAATTTGAACATTCCATTTAAGGTGACAGGCGACAGGCGGCCGCACAATGCCTGCCACCCCACAAATAATAGCGACCCCACGAGGTAGCGACTTATGTGCGATGCGCTTTTGTGGGCGGAAATTATGTTAAGTTTGGGACTTCGATTTTAAAATGATATGGAGAATTGTAAATTTATGACGTTGAGCGGCTTCACCAATTAAATACTATAATAATAACATTATAAAATGCCTTTTGAAAAGTCTGTGATATTTTCCCATACTACCACTCATATCTGATTATTTATTGCTTTTATTAACAATTTTATTTGTTACTAGCTGTTGCCCGCGACTTCGTCCGCGTGGTATTTAACAAAGACAACCGTTGACAACAGCCTGCTCGCCCATTCTGAGCCCGCGGGATGCATTGCAGGTTGTTGCTATCAAACTTAATCAGGCGCTGCGCTGCAACATTGGTTTTAATTATTTTTAGTGAGATCCTATATTATTTTCTAAAATAAAAGTAGCCTAAGTTACTCCTTGTTACATCAGCTATCTGCCAGTGAAAGTCCCGTCAAAATCGATCCAGCCATTTCAGAGATTACCCGGAACAAACAGACAGACAGACAGACAGACAGACAGACGGATAGACAGACAGACAAAAATGTAAAAAAATGTTGTTTCGGTATTGGTAACGTGTATACATCCAAATGCACTTAGTAAAAAGCGGTTATTTTAATATTACAAACAGACACTCCAATTTTATTTATATGTATAGATGTAAAGATAAATGTTTACTGTTCAGTCCATCTAAGTAGAAGTTTCTACGCTTACTAAATCGGAAATTTCCAAAATATTCTTATAATTTACTAATGAAACATAATCTTATCGCAAAAAATTCCTCCTAAAAATAGAACACAATAAATGTCGCACAACGAGTGGCATACAAAAAATTGCTCTCATCGGAACAATACGTGACTACACGTGACAGGCAAACGGACGGACGGACGTGACGTAGGCTTCAACGCGCTATACAAGTTGTAAAAGATAAAAAAAGTAAATATATAAGTGTTGGCTTTTGTTGACTTTTTACGGCGATTTTTGGCGATATTTTGAAATGTTTTTGATGTATCTTGTTGTGATTTAAAGCTATATCCTTATATATGTTGATATATTTTTGTTGTTGACAGTTAAAACTACTCGCTTCTGTAAGCATTGTTTATAGCAGGAAAGTAACTCATCTATAACTCAAGTAACTAGGTATGTTAGTACCACCATAAAATACAATAGTTGCTACCATTTTTAAGTAGCCTTACTATAATCGCTTAATATAGACTTGCCCATCGATACAGCCAATACTTAATTCTTAGTACTATGTAGTCTCTCCTGCTTGCTAATCTACTATATAAAAATAAGTCGGGTTTTCCTTCCTGACGCTATAACTCCAGAACGCACGAACCGATTTCCACGGTTTTGCATTCGTTGGAAAGGTCTCGGGCTCCGTGAGGTTTATAGCAAAGAAAATTCATTCATCTGGTGGCGAAACGGAGTTCGCTGGGTTTGCTAGTACGCTATAAATAAAAGCACCTTAAATCGCGCAAGTCTCAAAGTTAGTATGGAAGTTAAGTCGCCGGAATATATTGGACTCCACTAATAATTCTGAACCGCCAGGACCTTATCCCTGAAGCGCGATGACCCTCGTAATTTTATTACATCAAACATTACGGAACATATTTTCGGCAAAACGTCCTTATGATGTAACCGACTTACGGCGATAAAAATGTACAATATAATGGCAAGTACAGAAAGACGACTTATGGACCCAAAATATCGTAGCTGGAAATATATTCTTCTTTCTTTACGAAATTAGATGCGATGAAATAAAATGGATATGAAGATGGCCTCACCCACAACTTAGCGGGTATTTTGCCAATGTCAAGTAGTTAATAGCAATAACACATTCAATAAATACACACTATAAATAAAATAATGGATGTGACACGACGATATGAAAATGGCGTGTCCTATATATTCAACTACATCTGCATCAGTAAGGGAAGCAGGAACTTCTAGTGTAATCGTAACGGCATTGATAAAATATACTGTCACTGTCATACCTTTTATAACATCTGTGGTGTGAGAGGGATGTAAGAAGTTTACGTTACCGAAACACTACGTAAAAAGGATTCTGCTTAAGGTACAGGTTCTTAGATTTGAATTAAGTATGGACTTGTAGAAATTCATAAAAACCCAGTTATGATAGCTATTACAATTGGTTTGAATAATATAGGATCACTCACTATTAAACAGGGACCAAATAATGTTCTGTTTTTTTTATTCTAAGCTACTCCTTTTGTGCACTACATAGATAGGCCTACATAATCATATTTGACTATTGTTTTGGACGACAAAAAGTCGTCAGTCGACTAATCGGTCGTCTAAACCCAAAGCTAGGTCCCGCGCGCACCCGTGGGCCCCGGGTCGAATTTACATACTTTAGCGATGTTATCGTCTCCATTGAATGTTTAAGAATAGGCTTTGTGGCGTGTTCCGAACTGCGGATGGGCGGTTCAACATATTTTTTTGTGTAGTAATAACATGCAGAGAAAGGTTATTCGGGTTCCATGCGTAATTGTGGTGAGGGACTACATGTTTTGTAAATATTCGACGAAAATGTACCTTTTCTGTGACTTAAAATAAATCACCATGATAAGTATAGGATAAGGGTAAATATCCGTATTAACGCTTCTGTAATATCTCATGATCAAAGACTAGCTATCCCGGCAAGCTTCGTACCGCCTCATCAAATCTGTGACAAAATGCTTAAATAGTTTTTCTGCTATTCGGGGCAGGGATATATAAAAAATATCAAGGGTTATAAAAATCTGTTCACACGTTCTGGAAATCTAAATGGTGGGACCAAAACGACTTTTATCGATAATATCAATTTAATGCATCAACAAGGTATAATACAAAGTAACATTAAATTCAATTTTTTTATCGACAATATCCCGAATATCTCCGATTTTTTATCGAGGAATACTAACCCTATCTTAAATAACAAACGGTAACATTCAACTTCTATAAATCCAGCGATTTAGAGAGACAGCGATATCTAAAAGTGCTGCTTTCACAGAATTTAGCCCCATTACTGAGTCAAAATCAGCTCACGACATCTGAAAGCAATCACAAAGATCCGATAGATACTTAACTGGCCCAAAAAACTCAAATGAAGGCTCCGAAACGACCGAGCGTCGACAATAAGCTCTAGGTAACTCCTGCTGACGGCGCAAAAACGCGGCTTAAATAATGGACTGTCAGAATTCTGTGAATTGGCTCAATTACAGTTATTGGTCCATCGATAGAAAGTTTAGAGGTGAAGATATATAGATTGCTTTATGAAAAATATTTGTTTAGAATGAACTTTTAAATTATTATATTTTTTTTGGAATTTTGCCCCATGTTTTAATAGTTATTCTGCAATTTGGTGCGTATACAAATTGAAAAAATCAAAGATAATAAAAAATCGTGGGCCGATTTTCTTGATCTACAAATATATATATATATTTGTAGACGTGTACTTGTATGTTTTGAGCCTTGTGATTTAGTAAGTACTCGTAGTACTGTCAAGTCCTCTTGTAGAAGAACTCGAAATTTCACATTTATATAAAAAAATACAGTGCTAACTGGGCCGAATAAAACGCAAAGCAACCACGCCTCTTCTTTAAACCACAATAGGCCTCCCTATTGGAGAGAGTAGAAGCAGGCCGTCCAAAAGTAGGATGCAAACATCTATACAATAATAATGTTAAAATAAGTTCCTAAGTCCGTCCCATGGCCCTAAACAACAACATTTCGTGCAGATCAAAACAACAATACGGGTAGTTGGAAACTTAGCAGTTCCGTAGGTGCGGAACAGATTACCATAAATCAGAGAAGGGTTCCGCGCAGATGGCCGCCCGTGAATATTTCAAACGATATTTTTACGTGGAACATTTTATATCCGAAGTTTAACAAGTTATTGGAGCAGGGATATTGCTTTTTTGGCGGTATTTTTCGGAAGCAATTATGCCGATTTAATTTATTGTGAGGGGTGAATGAATGCTAGCTACAAAGTTGTTGGTTGCCCAAGAGATACATATTTACCTCGTGATAATCAATACAGCATTACTGTAATATAATCTGCAAATTACTTTTACACCCTTCCAGTTCTTAGGCATGTAGGTACTTTAATGATAATTATTATATAAAAATATTGTCCTTATTTTATTGCAATTGTATTTATAAAAATATTATAAAATTCAAAATCGGATTATTGCGTTGCGATTTAGCCTGGTCTTCTATCTTATAAATAAAAATGGAATGACTTCAAGAATAAAGTATAAATAAATTTATGTTTAGAAAAACATAAATTTATTTATACTATGTACTGAAAATCGACTCCAATCTAGTGGGAACTTCAAGCTGCTATCATTCAGATCGCTTGAGAGTTATGACTTTCCAAATCCAATAGAAACGATCAATAAACATTTAACTCTATTTGTCGACGGTAAAGTTCACATTCTAACGAAATGTATTGGAACTATCACCAATTCTATATGTGATTCATATTTTTTTACGAATACAATACGAATTACGAATACGAAACGAAGAATTGTGAATAAACTGCTTATTAATTTAGGTTAACTTAATAATCTTAGTTTGGAGTATATCCAGGATACATTGAATTTCATTTCGTTTCGTTTGATGAGTTGCGTTGCTAAATCAAGATAAGGTTCATTTTTTCTCATACATTCTATATCACTCAGTCAGCATAAAACAATTTGCAAATCTAAAATTCTTGTTCAGACTTCCAATATGGATGCCCTATTCATAACCCCGTTACCGCTGTTTAACTTTCAAATGGAACGATGTATTGTCAATACGCGGCCGGCTCGCAGTGAAAAGTTAATCTTGTGTTTGTTTGTTATTCGGATCGGCAGTTTGGCGGATTAACCACGGGGACATGTTTTGTTTAGGCTTAATCTGTTTTGCATATTGCCAGATACATTAGCGGTATATTTGCGTGGGCTATATCGCAAAAAAATGTGTTGTACTATATGCTAAATAACAGGAACGCTGGCTAAAATAAGTAACTTTGTATAATTTTATATTGATGGGCTTACCTCTTACCTTCATCACGAATTCGTTTCCTTTATACAGCGTGATTCAGAAAGGATATACTAATCCTGAAACCTGCGCTTCTTGAGCGCATTTGTGTTCATAATGTGACGTCAGAATTTCAAAATGTTGATTTGTTAAAAAAAAAGATAACGAAATTCTGACATGACATATTTGTTACAAATGCGCTAAACGATTTGGGATATCCCTTAATCATTTAAAGTCTCTTCGCAATTACCAGTACGTCAGGTGCGAGATTATTCGTAAGCTAACTATATAGTTTATAGTTCACGTATTTAGATTATATTGTGTGGCAAATTGAACAGCGCCTCCAGCGGCAGTATTTAAAACTTTCAATTGTCTAGGAGAAGAGAGAGAAACACAGTGTTGTCACTTTTTAAACTAATCATATAGCTCTATGGATTTTTATATTAAACTATTATTATAATATGGTTATTTAATTATTTAAATGTTACTATTTATTCTTATTTAAAGTATTTTATTTAATAATTCATATTGAGCTTTACTGTTTATTTATTTAAGTATAATTTTAAAGGTATATTTTATGTTCAGTGTATGAAACAGTTGGCTTACGAATAATCTCGCACTTGGCATACAGAACGTTGTTGTGTATGGATACAATTCTAAATCCAATATCATTGCTACGCCCATTCCCATTTACAATAAACTGAGGCCAAATCACCGGCCTCCTCCTCCTCATCCTCGGCGCCGCCTCAAAAGGAGCGTGTCATTGTCATTTTCCAGTAGAGATGTTCTCTGAATGAGGCGAGCCTCTCGGGCATGGCGGCGGGTCCCGGCGGGGAGCTAATAGACCATACACTCCGTTTTATGGATTGAGATCTATTATTGACTAAGTCAGTGTATAATATGAAATTCTACTGAGCTTCTAATCAGCGGTTCTTTTTAATACAGACACGATATCGAGCAAAATATTAAAAGACGGGAAATTTTAAATAGAAGGTAGTGAATAGCCTTAGTATAGATTCATTTAACGAGTGCATTAATGAAAGCTAAAAGCTAAGGTATATAAATAAAACGCGCGTTCCTATATAATTCCAACATACAAGAAATGTAGCCTAAATATAGAGTAGATAGACACTATCTTAAAACTATATAAAGGTGCTAAAAAACATAAAACTACTTTTTCTCTTATGCAGTTAATTAAAAAAATATGTTATTTAAAACATAAACAATATTTCAACATACCACTTAAAGGTAATTACCACCAATTGTGGCAGAGATTTGAACCAAAAGAAAACACAAAGTTCGCCACGAAAGTTTCACAATAAATGGAGTGATTTGAGATTTATGTAGTATAATAATAAAGTTATCTATCTATCATCAAGCCGATATCTCTCACATAACAACTGATTATAATGTTATAATATTAATAACAGACTTTTAAAGAAATCATTTTCATTATTCCTTTGTTAGCGAGTCCATTGCTTGCTATGAAATGCCCATGGAAGGTCGTTACACAGAAACTCACTTATAGCGGCACCCATACGTCCTAGCGGTGGTGTAGTAAATATTTTATTTACATGACACGATACGGATACGATACGATTCGACGATACAATACATTTTACTAAGAATACAAACGCATATCTTGCACTAATCTCAGCCAGTTTTAATTTTAATAGTAATATGTCGGGTATGTAATCGAGAGACTGCCTGAAATGTCAACTCGTCACTAAAACATAGATACTTATAACGGGTGAAAAAAAAATATTTCAATAAACTTTGTTATCCATTACGCTTTTATGGAAGTGGTTTCACAGAGATGCACTACAGCCTCATTCAGGTAAATCCGATAAATCGTGCTGTCTAAAACCCTTTAAGCCTTCAAGCATGTCATCCGTCATTCTTACACAAGAGAGCTTTGTGGTCAGATTAGTCCCTGCTATAAGACGTTAATGCGCACTTTCATCCAAGATTTTCCTTTAATATCACTTCCTTATAATGACTTCGCATATCGATAGAGGTTAATTTACGTTTGGCAAGGCCAAGTCTGTAGTACACACGTAGTGTATGAGGCCAAGACTGCAGTACTCTGTAGTGTATGTAATCTTGGCCTCATTCATACTACAGTTTGAATGAGGCCAGAGCTGCAATTCATAATCCCATTCCTTATCCAGACGGTTAGTGAGTAAATTAATACTGCAATAAGTATGCAAGTTTTAGTCCCGATTCTAAATCCTTCATGAATATTTAATCCAATATCATTTTCATCCGCACCCCACTTTTTAATCCCCAGAAGACACTTTTGAGTGGATGTTCTTAAAAGAAAGAATACGTAAATCCGACCAAGGGGTAGCTTACTCCTCCCAGGGACTAAGGTAAGAAGTGTTTATTTATGTCCATTTATACAGAAAAATGTAAATGAGAATGGCAATTGTCTTGTTTCTAGTAGTGCCACAACTCGAGAAAACTTTTCTGAATGATTATTTTTTTTATATTTAAAACTTAAATTTATCATAAATAATATATAGATACAAAGTTAGGGTAGGGGGGAAGTAGGTCTTTTATTTCAATCCAATCGTTTTTGTGATTGATAAGAAGTTTTTTTTTACATACACCGAGATCCCGGATACAGCTTGCGTGTAACAATCTATTTAACAATCCAGCAAACGAGACGTCGTCTTACTATTCGCAATTCGTAATCAATATAGACACAACAAGTACCTACTCTGCATCCAATCAACAAACAATGCCTAATGGTGTAAAATCCCTAATCCCCATAAGGTATTCACAATTTGAGTGTTCGTAAAGGAAATCCCGCACAGCCTCGCGCTGGGGCGGCGCGCAAGCTTCCCGCCGGGACATGGACGGGTAAACAGCGTTTACTTACTAGTGATTTTTGGAATAAAAAGGGCTTTGTTTTGGATATTTTGGAGTTTGTTGTGATTGGGTATTGTTGGAGGAACAATTTTTTACAACATATTGCGGGAACATGCGCCCCTGACAATAGCTATGGTATATTTGATATCTAATGACACAACTCCAAATAAATATTCCATAAAAGTTTTTTATATAGACTAAAAAAAACAGAAGCTATAGAACTTGAAAGAGATAATACTTAAAAATATTAAGTAATTGCAGCCATTTCAAGCTGTAAAAAGCGCCCTTTTCCGGCGACTGGGTTTATGAAAACAGCAGAAAACTGTACGTTTTCATTAGCTAATTGAGTTGAGCTCTCATCATTCTGTATAAGCGGTGTTATAGCTGTATAAATAAATAGGGTTGCCATTTGAGCTACAACTTTTACAAAATTAGAATGTATAGTAACTTATTATACATATTGATTTCTAAGGACGAGGATAAGGATTTTATCGAGTTTATATAAATATTTTTTTACGTTCCCTATGACACTAGCACGTCAAACACCTCAGCCCTCCCGTGACCTTAGTTGCTGTAAAGCAGCCGAAACGTCGGGAATTAGTTTTATATAATAATAATGATAGCTTATTAATATTTATTTTATAAATTCCGTATAAATACTGTCAGCCCTACGTTTTTTCGAGGATGTAGCAAGGTGAGCTCAGTGTGTACTCTTTATTGCGTTGCGCCGGGTTTTATGTTAATTCCGATACGATTTTTGTATGTGTTTTTAACTACGCAAGCTCACATGTTCACAGTGCATTGAATGTGATTCAATCGCTACTTTAAGGCCTTTTTATGTGTGTAGGTTTATATTAACCGTACATAAGGTTAGCGTACATGATGGCATGAAATCAATCATGACACAGATTTGAAACATATCCAATAATATTTAAGCACGTTTATGGTATTTTGTACTTAGTATAAAAAACAGCTGTTTTATCAAAACATCCTCTCAAAGTTAGCGCAGACCAGCGCTGACTTTTCCCAGTATAAGTATCTAATAGCTGCTTAATTGCAAGCAGTAAGCTGTCCATAGGGCCAGCAACTTAATCAAAGATTCATCTGAAATCGATATACAGAACATCAAAAATGTAAAGTGTCCGAACAAAAGCCATTGTGTGGGCACCACGTTCCATATTTCTCTTCCGCATCAGTTATCTGAACAGTCTCCGGTGTTTTATTGTTATGGCCACCTTAGCTTCGACGCCCCTGACCATGATACATTACGATAGTGTTTGGGCCGTGCTTATCGTTTTGTTAGCGGTCGATTTGTTTCTCTTTGACCGACATTTATTGAGGCTGTATTTCAGAAGAAGAAACTAGCATCGTTTTAAAGTTTTAAATTGCTGTCTGATTGAAGTTAATGTATGCTTTTATTCGATATGGAGGCGTCGTCGCTGTGTTTATCAATTAAAATAGACAAAGTACAATAAACAATATAATAGTGTGTTAGTAAAACTAAGCGGTATTTCTCGTATCACTCCCTCTGCCCCGTATTTGAAATTTGGTAGCAATTATGAATATTCTGTAGTCATCTACTGAAAAGAAAATAATCAACATCTTAATTTCACTCTTAGTTTACTTCGTGTGAATGATTGATTTTATCGTTAGTCTGTTACCATACCTACTGATAATGGTTACGTATTATAAAGTTACATCCCACAACTAGCGTTAGATGTGAACTCACGGCGTTAGAAGTGTTGTAAGTGAACTCACTCACACCGCGCCGTGATTGTGAACACCGCTCGCAACTTTGACGCGATACTCGAGTTATGGAATAAATCACCTCTCGTTGCGGGAAATTGCTGACTTGTGCCGCGCCGATGCGGTGCAGTGATGCGAGTTACATATCGATAGTTTCACGAATATGGACTTGTAGATTGGTCGAAATATTTGTCTATGGTCTCACCCCCTTATTTAAATTAATTTACAATGGCAATATGAAGTATTTTTAAGAAGATTAGTGCATTGTAATATCATTGTGAATAGATGACAGACTATAAAGAATTATTCTTAGATTTCAAACAAAAGGCTTTTAAGCGGTTAACCATATTTGAAATAGATTCTCTTTTGACTGTTTTGTATTTATTCAATATTCAAATTTAATGGTATTGTTAATAATAGTTTAATGTTCATAATCTAAATTGAACTCATAACATTTATTTATTTTGGTGGTATATAAAGAATGACTTATTATTTCGACATTGAATAGTGGAACACTCGTGGGGTGTATAATAGTATTCATTCGATAAAATCTAATTATCGATATAAACTAATCGACAAACCCCAACACTCTCTGCCGTGTCATCTAATTTCCGTGGCGCCCCGTAGGAGGGCTCGACGAATGCGTTGTCAAACTCGCTGCTAGTAGCTGGGGAAGCGTGTACTGTGCAACCTGCCGCTTGCGCATGATGAATGGCGAGTAAAGAGCGGGCGATGCAGTTTTGAGATAGTTTAAGAAACTGTGATAATCTTTTGGATAGTAGTTAGTATATTAAATGCTGGGAGAAATAATTATAATTTGTTGTAAACAACAAATAAGCTTTGCTGGATACTCATTGGAAGAATTTATTGCCTATAATAGAAATCAAATTGTGATTACGACAGCTGCGACAGCAGGATACATGCATAGACATGGGTTAGTGACATGCATTGATTTTCTTTTTCTTGATAAATGTTTAAGTTCTTTACTGTGTTACTATCCCTATCCATATTTATTAATTTGATGTGGTCCATTGGATGACAGTAATCCCCGAAGGATTATTGAGATATTTAAACATCTACGTTTTAAATCTGGGCACCTTGCCGGCCTATGGTGGTGGGGATACGGAAGGCTGAGTGCTTTCTCAAACATGCCTCATTTTAATTTTAATTTTTATCTTATTTTAATTTTAATTTATTAATATGTTGTTAGATATAATATAATTTCGTTTTAATAAAATAACGAAATATATTAAACAAGCAAGTGACCGCATGAGCCCCCATACAAAGTTCTTATAAAATGCTTCATGTAAACGAGACAGGTTGATTAATCTAATAAATTGACTAAGACTTGGTACTGTCATTGATGAATACCTACTTCACTGTGAGCGTAACCTGCGCGTTGCAACCGTCAACGCTTGATCCTAACAGAATAGGGTAAAGTTTAACTAACTCTCGGTTACAATGCGCATTGCACTAACTTTGGTTAACAGTGCGCATCGAATTTAGCTAAGTTTGGTTAAACTAATTCTATGCAGCAAAATACATTATAAGTGCAGGTGATAATTTCGTTAGAAATTCAAACAAAAATATCAAAAACAGCGCTAAATTTCAAACGCAGAATGCGCGGAATTTTGCTGCGATAATATTTAAACGAACAAAATAAAACACAAAACTAGTGTGTGGTATGCTTGGCAATTTTTCGTAACACTTTTAAACTTTGTCCACTGAAAAACTATTTGAACTCACAAGCTTATTCTGGGATTTGTCTTCAACCTTTAACAAGAGGATACAACTTTAGGAGTATACAACTTTAGCAAGAGGTGTGGTGTACAAGTAACACAAATTTACACGAAACCGATATTTTACATAATCAACGCTTGTGATGCAAAAGTGCAGCTTAGCGCCCCAACCCCACCGCCGCTGGGAGCGCGGACATTTGTGCAGAATTAATTAAAACGCCTAATTAAATACATTCTGTATAAATTACACAAGTTCCGAAGTGAGAGTTAAGCTCGCGTGTCGGGGATGCGCCGCGAGTTATGTTTTATTTATTATAATGTGCTTACTATAAACTTCGGGCGTATTTTACGTAGATTTAAATAAATAGCACCCGTTCATACCGGAATATTTATTTACGTATTAAGAGTCCGCCTGTGCTCATTTCGGTATTGTTTATAGATCTAGAGCTAGATTTTTACATTTAGATCCATAGAGCATGAACTTGTAATCTTTATATTAATAAGTGTTAAACGAAATATTGTGGTTTTGTTATACATTACAACTAGGCGAATTAATTTAAGCGGGCAAACACATACTTTGTTACCTATTCGGCTGTCGTGATATCCGTTTTTATTTCGCTCGCTGCGATTTATAGGTGGGGTTTAAAAAAACGCATAAAATACGGCTGGTTAACTGGTACCATTATAGTTTTACTGCAGCAGTCTATTCTAAAAAAAAATATCACTAGGCGAAGACACCAACCGTACCGGTCTAAACTAAGAAACCTTTGTATTATGAGTATCCGTGCCGTGCATACTTCGAGTACAAACGTTCATACTCACACAAGGATTGTCTCTACCGGGATTCTAACCCGGAACCCCCAGTACAGCGAGCAGGGTCACTACCAACTGTGCCAATCGGGTGTTCAACATACTTGTCTGCTGCAATTATTTCCTGTCCACATAAAAATTTAATTCATCCACACTGCAGCCATATAATTCACGTTTATTAATATTCACGGGACAGCGATCGCGGTCTAAGAGCACGCGTTTCAAATAATTTCCAGCCTGGTCACCCCCTTTATTTATAACGAAGCCAGCCTCGGACAAAGGGCGCATAACATATAGTTGGTACGTGACACGATAATGCCTTTAATAATGCGCACTTGAGCAAGAGTGCGCGCTCGCAAGCGCGTGTTTTTACAACGAAATAACGTACGTCGACGTACGTGGCCTTCGGCCTATTAAGGGTTAAAATTACGAAATGCGTGGCTATTTATACGTGATTTTATTGTTAATTAGTTGTTATCATTGTGAGTTTAGTTAAATGTATTTGTTTCTACAGATTTTTGTAAACCTTTATTTTTAAAATCTCACTAAATATTTACAACAGAAAAATTAAAAAAAAACTTAAAAATGATATGAAAACAAACTAGGTATCAAAAAGACCTGGTCCGAATGGAATGGTGGCAAGAATGCTGGCTGCATTTCCTCGCTGTATAATCAAACTAATTTTTGAGCGAGGAAAGAGAACATTTCTACAGATTAAATACAATTTAACTATTTTACGAAAATCACACTGAGGGACTCAAACATTTACCACTTGTATGAAATGATACAATTACTATATATTACTTTAAATCTATTCTAAGAAGCGAACCGTCAACTCGTAGAAAACCGCAATACGAGATGGATATTTGTACGTTTCGCGGGTATTTTTCAATATTTCTAAAATCCCCGCGTAACATACAAATACGTTCTTTGTGAGCGACAAATTGGTTTTTCGAGGTTTTCCGCCATGTTCCGGTTCGTGCTGTTGGTACGACACAAGGCGACACTACAAACTGATAGATTTTTGAACGATAGTTTGCAACTAGGAAACTGACTGGCAACTCTATCAAATTACGAGAATTGGAAGTTGTATATCTTGTAGGTTGTAATAAATAAATCGAGCTGAAATCATCAATCACTAGAAAATTAACCACTAGAATTGAATTGGGCCCAAAGTATACGAAATATTGCCTATATAAATCATAGATTGTGTCGTAAGAGAAAACTAAAAGTAGCAGTACAGAATCATCACTGGATACCCAAACTGTAATATTCATGCACAACATGAGCTCTAACAATGCTAACTCCAAAACAAATTACATATTCCGATACATGTTTCAGCTAAACGGATGTAAATACAAACGGAATTTACATCTGAATACAGCACTTTTCAGCATCCCCATCTGTACTATAGACGCATAGAGCGCAACGACTCTACACGTCTCATTGAGAGCAGAAAAATTATAGCGTCAATAGCCCTCGCAGCCGAGAGGCTACGAGTTCATTAAACTATGGATGTGCCGACTCGTGGCATAAGGCATGACTTAGAGGGGCTATCGCATATTATAAATGATCTGAGAAAAATATAAGATTAATAAAGACGCTTCGGGCTACAAGGTGGTTTGTATAAGACCGCTGGCTTGGCCTCCACTCCCCATGAAGACACCTTAGTACTCGTAAACACCCTAAACAAAGACTCGACTTTTGACACTTTTGGATATCTATTGATCAAAATAGCTGATAACCCTGTCCATAATATTATTTTTTTCGATGGTAATAAAAGGCTCTCGAGGATAATAAAATACTATTTCGAATTCTTGGCCAAATTCAAATGTATTCTAAGACCCAAGCAAGGGGGATTAAGTTAACATTTTTAAAATACAACCCTTGAGTGGCTCCTTTGAAATGCACCGACAGCATCCTATTCATCTTTGCGTGTTCTGGATTAGCATAACGCATCTCCTTATTTGCATAACCTTTTGATGAAACTGTCTACATGAAGGAACTGAAAAGGCAATAATATTTTTGCTGTAAAAGTGCTAACACGAACGCATAATATGCTTAAAAAATATGATCAAGGTGTAATCTACAAAGAATCTTGCACACAAATGTAATCTGACTAGAAAAACACCTACACTTGTGATGTGGGAAACTGTGACAAACCTAAGTCTGTTTTGTTAACTACTATATAATGAATCTCATTATAGAATGTAGACTATAGATTTTGTAAACGAATTGTATCAAACTGATCGCGACGGTACTCGGCTTCCCAAGTATTCTCCCAAACGAGACTAAGACCAACCGTAATTAACACAAAAATATATTCTGACAACAAAAGGATGAAAATGTAAAATACATTTTATAAAAAATCTCCCAGTATCATACTGTTAGTATCTACCCAAATAGAAAGAACGGAGCAACTTAAACATATTCCTTGCAGTACGAATACTCGGCACAACTTTGCAATTCTGTACGGGTATCACTAAGCATTTACTTCGTTCTGGTACCTCTACTATGGGTGCTGAAACAGACATTACCTATTTAATGTAATTTTAACCCTCAAAATTTATACAAGTTTACAATGGCATTACAAAGCACTTTTTTCTAGATAATGTAAAATTGTAATTGTAAAATTTGTGTTGTACCCGATTACTCATAGTTTTCAAACAAATCTTTCTAGTTGTTCAACCAGTTTGTTTATCAAAGTAATGACTATAGTATGTGATATATGCAGTCCTCGTGTCTTATTTTGGTTAAAAGTTGTGCTAATGTTATTTAAAATTATTATTTATCTATTAGTTTAGTTTCGCAGGTCATCAAATCTATACGGTCCCAAATTAAGCAACGCTCGTATTATGGGTACCGTGAAATGGACTGAGGGCGAACCCAGTTTTTAATACTTATATAGTACATATTAGTCATCCATAACTCATATAAAAACATTAATGCTCATCACATAACGTTTGGACGTACCAGGATTCGAACCCGGGACTTTCGTCACAGAAGGTCTCTACCAACTGAGCTAATCAGGTCGTAAGGTCATAGTAGGGGTACATATCCTTGTTCCTGTGGGAAAGTGGTCCTATGCGGCTTCTTATGGTAGACTGTCGTCGGCAAAATAGGGGCGCTTGTTAGTGAAGTTTCTGTTTCCGAGGCCAATTCCTGATACCGTTGTGCCGTGGACTTATAGCATTATTTTTCTTTGGGCATCAGAGGAAGATTTAATGTATACGGTCTTACATTTAAGAAAGAAAAATAGTGAGTGATCTTGTGATTTTTGTGATGTTATGATTTAAGAACTGGCTACGAGTATAAGATAAGATTTTATCATTACAAGATTGGTCCACTTGTCGAAGAATAACGTCTAACTAGCCACAGCTTTCAGACATTCAATTTTATTGTACGATTAGTGATTTATATTCAAAAAATATGTCTCCGCATAAGTGAAACAAAACTCCTCTTGAGGTAGATACGTTCGACGATGCATAATAATGTATCTTATTTTAAGTAATTTGGATCCGTAGCAGCGCGGGGCGATAAGACGACTGTTCAAATGCGACTAGTGTGTGACCCGTGACGCGCGAGCCACGGCGATTCGTCGAAGCTCGGGTGTTGTCGGCACTGTTCGCCGTTAAGGCGCAAACACATGTATATTATTCGCAATAAGTTGAAATCACATAAAATATTAACCCAAACACTCCAATCTCTCAAAGATTCCATACATCACACATGCGTAAACATACACAATAACGAGAACCTAAGTATCTCTCAAGAAATAATTAATACGAAAAAGAAACACTCGACAAATCTAAGAATAAACTTCGTGACACTCGAGAGACACTCGGCAGGTTCCACTTGCAGTCGTTCAGACGGATTTAATATGCTTTTAAAATATTCCCGAGTCTTCTTCGATTGGGAGATGTCGAGGTAACGAACAGCTTTTTGAGCGTAACGCGATCGGGGACCATTTTGAAGAAAATAATGGTTTTCAGATGTTCAGTTTTTCTCTGATAAATTGCCCGACACAGAGAGCGATTGTCTAACGCTTTCCATATTCTGCGATCCACTTTCATTGAAATGCATCGTTTGCTATCCGCCCGCTGTTGGCTAAGATGCATACGTCACAAAGAACGCGATACGAAGAACGCTTAACGGTCTCCTGAGTGTTAGAGCTTTCAATTTTTGATTTTCTTAAAAAAAACAACTTAAAATAATTTCGAGGGAATAATATGAGAGAACTGTTTATTTGTCTTTTGATAATAAATAAATTTAGTGTACATATTAACAAGAAACCTATACGCACTAAAACTTTTCATAATCTTTTGATGAATGAATGTACAATTTTGAATTCAAAATTATCCTACCAATTCTCTTCATACACCATTATTTTTTTAAAGTCTACAAAATACTTAGAACTTGGATCCTTGAGCTCGGCTCGTCGCGTTCGTCCACTAAATCTCCGTTCCAATACTTGGACAAGGAAGTTAGCTAACGGCAACTTTCCAACCTCGGCGACGTAAGAATCTTAATGTAACATTTTTGTAGAGTACCTTTTTTTTTCTGCAGAATTAAAATACGGTAATTTTAACGTCGCACACATGAGCGTCGATCCTAAAATAAACCTCAAGGTGTATTAAATGGAAAAAACATTCTCTTCTACGTGGGAATAAGGTTTCATAAAGCAATAACGAAATAATTTCTAAGGCACAGTCTCATTATTGGCAAAATGTTTTGGTTTCTACATGAAATCTTAGATTAACTATACACGTGATTCAAAAAGGATAAACTAACCTTTGAATTAACTTGCGCTCCTTTATCGGATTCATAATCTTTATGTGAAGACGGCATGTTAATAATATCAATAATTAAAAAAAAATGCTTAAAAATAATCACAGTTTGCCACACATTTTGTTTTACATTTTGTTAGGAATCAAGCTCTTTTTTTAAATCGACGATCGATCAAAATTTGTACTTCACATAATGATTATACTCGTATATTATGATATCATCAACATCCTTATCCTCTTTTAAATCGAAGTATAAGTCAGATGTCATTTGAAAAAGAATAAGTATCAGGCAGGCATAAAAAAGCGATTATTGGAAACATATTCAAATTATTTATTTGCTAATATGGGTAGGTTACAGTCATGGTCAAAGATATAAATTAATGTTCGCCATATTTCGCCTTCCAGCATGCAAACTTGACATTGTAAGCAGTCAAAAACAAAAACATAAAATACACAGTAAACAATAATATAACAATATGAAAACTTTGTCACAAATATAATTAGCTAGCAAATTACTAATCTGGCTATATCATTTACAAAATTCTAGTGTCAACATTAAAATTAATTCAGCAACTACCTAAGAAATATGTCAGTCAAAATAAAAATACAATTAAAATTAGAATCAATACCCTTCACTTGACCGCTATCTTTGCAGAGGGTCTGTTAAATATTCATTAATTGTGTAATAACATTTTTGTACCAATAATTGTTTGAATTTCCGCCTGAACAATTCAATGGGTGCAGTTTCAAGTATTGTACTAATAAGCTCCTATTAATAATTAAGCTCCTTACATTTGGTTTGAAACCCACTTGATTGCCGAATCGTCTCAGCAAATCGGCAATCAAACTAATTGTGTAAAGTCGTCGGATGGAGCTTGCTCTTATGCGGGTGGATCGGGAACCACTCGTTAGTCGGACGCGGATGCAGAGCTCAGCAGAATTGGGCAGCGAAGTGTCCGATGTGCAGTTTTAATTGGTTATGATACTTGTTCGATGGGATGTAGACATTCTGCACGATTAACTAATTCGGGCGAAAATTGGTGTTTAAATATTCTTTTTTAATAGTAATAGAAAACGCATAAAAATATAGGGCAATAGAAACTGTTTCTTTTTGTATTACGTACACGAAATACGTTTTTTTAAACTGTTAGAATTATCCACCAAATTTGTGGAAAGAATTAATTTATTTACAATACCTTAAAAACGTACATTTAGTTGCTCTTATTGTCCTTATAACGAAATTGCAATAAGCTCCAAAATGTTAAGCATAGGAATAAAACTTCAAGTGGTAGCCGGGAGTGATCCTTCATGTTTCTTAATTTACTTGCAAGCACACGGGTCCCGTTAGTTGTGTATATCAAAGTTCTTGAATAGCGGGAGCTAAAATATACGGGATATGTACGCTCTTAGCATGTTCAAAAACTGTCACACTCCTAAAACATAACATCAGGAATGTTATCTGCAAAGAGGTACTTAAAGAGGGCCCGTTCATCAGATTTTATATCCACTTTTTTTTGTAATATAATAGTTTGTGATCCACTCTATCACCATGTTTCATTTGATCCATAAAGATTTTTTTTTCATAAGCGAAGTAGCATGACATAATGATGCAATTACGTTTTTCCGTCAACTTTTGTTACCAAATTGATTGACAAAGTCTCGAAAGAGCTTACCAAGTATACAGAAGCTTAAATTCCATATCGAAAATCAGTTGCATATAAAAATTAAGTACATTATTTGTTTTTATTATAATAATTCCAGCCCTTTTTTTAATGTTCCACTGCTGGGCACGGACCTCCTCTCAATGCAAAGGGAATTAGGCCATAGTCCACCACGCTGGCCCAGTGCGGGTTGGCAAGTTGGCGGTTGTTTTTATTAAACTTTTACTATCGACGTTCCCGCTCCAATTTGTACACCATATATTTCTACTGAAGCCAATCTACGTGCCGGACTATATTTCTCTCATGTGTAACTTGGCAGTACCAACATTGGGACAAGTACGGCGGGACAAGTTTCCTCGTTGTGCCGCGACAAATGGCGGCCGGCTCATATTAATGCGCTGGATTATTGTTGCCTTGTTAGTTTACTTAGACACCTGAGAGTAACTACGGCTGTTAGTGCTTAGTTGAGTTTCAAGTAAACTGAGTAGGTGGGGATTTTAGTCAAGTTTATGTTTTAACATTTATGTTACATGGATTTTAAGTGTTACAATTGAAACGATAACACGTTCTCCATTAAGAGCTATCAAGTTAATAATCATACGTAATTTTGAGGGATATTCGGCTACATTCAGCAAATCCTTCGTGATGCAGCGGCATTATATGAATGGCTTTCATAATCTAGTCACCTAGACTCTCTTTAGAATAGGGGCTTACACAATACATCGAACTCTTCATGGCACTGGCTCGCGCCTTGTATGAGGACCATTCTTAGATCTTTTGTATGTGATTTGTAATGATTTATTATGACTTTTTTAACAAGATCTTAATATAAACGTATACCATGTATACTTCGTACACTATTAAAATTTTACGACCGCCCTTACATCAGCTTGAGTTCCAATATGATTAGGTCGGTCGTCCACTGCATAATTAATATTTTATTATACGAACAGACGCAATAAAGGCAGTTAATATCGATGTTATAGCTCATAATTCACTATATTACGGCTGAATTTATGACACCCTGTGAATTACACGCCTGTAAAATTCTACTGAAAAATAATATATCTTTACTAATGAAATAACGAGATTAAGAGGGAATAAGTTGTTTTTTTTTTTATAAAAATTAGGTTTTATTTTCTTCTTTAAATGTTATGGCCTACTCCTAGCGAAGTATTTGCTTAATCAACACAGAGTTTTTAACAAAATAATGTTTTTGGACACCGATTCAACACATATTATACAATGAGGTTACAGAGGCAGTCTGGCTACACTCATCCCATATCTGACAAATTTTTGTTCTATATTTGTCCTAGATAAAGTACATTAGTATTACCGACTGATTTGTATTCCGCCGCGAACACGCGAGCGACGCGTGTAAAATTAACCAAAGCTATTTAATCCGGCGACGATGCGATGGCCAAATATCGTGCTATCGTAATGTAACAAGCTAATCGCCGGTTAACTGCGCCGCAATGACATATATTTTGTATGCAAATGCATTGGATCGAGTGCACGTTTCAAAGAACCTGTGATAAAATTAAATGTTTTACAACAAAATATTGTGAAGATGATATTGTTCAAATTATAAAAATGATGCAAATTTAAAATAGTTTAGTTTGCTCCATGATTTAAATTAAAATCATAAACATTTTCAATAAAACTATTTTTTATAACTACTACTAGTGTTGTACTAACACATGTTTTGTTTTGTTTTATCGCACTCCATTATATCACCATGAATGGAAAAGGTTTTTGAATTCAGAACGTGTCGAACTATTAACTATTATGTGGTAATATCGTACCGGGTGAGTGTAACTAACTTGTTTTGTTTCTATTGATAAAAAAACAAAATAAAACGTTCAGAATCATGGTTCAGCAGTAAGTCGAACAAATAAGTTATCAATTTTGGTATATTTAAAAAAATATATTTCATTGATAAATAATATAAATGGGATAATAACAAGATAGATAATATAGTTTGCAATCTATCTATCTATCAGCCGATACGCACGTCCACTGCTGGACATAGGCCTCCCCCAACGACTTCCACACATCACGGTCCTCCGCCACTCGCATCCACCGGCTTCCTGCGACGCGTGTGATGTCATCAGTCCACCTTGTGGGGGGCCGTCCTACACTTCGTCTTCCGATTCGTGGTCGCCATTCTAGAACCTTTCTGCCCCAACGGCCATCGGTTCTGCGAGCTATGTGCCCTGCCCACTGCCACTTCAACTTGGCAATTCTTTGAGCTATGTCGGTTACTCCAGTTCGTCTACGGATCTCTTCATTTCTGATTCTATCGCGTAGCGAAACCCCGAGCATAGCTCTCTCCATTGCGCGTTGGGCGACCTTGAGCCTTGTTATGCGGCCCATAGTCAGCGACCACGTCTCGGCACCATATGTCATCACTGGCAACACACATTGGTTGTAAACCTTTGTCTTCAGACACTGAGGTAATTTGGACGAGAAGATATCATGCAGTTTCCCGAACGCTGCCCATCCGAGTTTGCAGTTTGCAATGTAGGCTTCATATTATGAAATACTGATTAATAGTAAAAAATAATCTCGCTGAAGTGAGATGAAAAGTTGTGTTTCACACAGCTGAACAATTATTTGAGTCTCGTGCCTTGGAATGCCTCACTGAGCCCAGGATTCTATTTTAGAATCCATCGCTTATTCGGTATCAAATACAAACATTCGCACCAAATAACAACTTTGCAACCTTGCATAACAAATAACTATTCCTGTTCCAGAGTTCATTTCATTTCAACTATTCCACGTTGAAACTAATGTGTCCAACTGTTTAACGTATTTAAATACGTGTATGCAAGCTTTGATTGCAGACATAATTATGCAGAGCAGCTACTAAACTATCCCATAATTAATGTGTCACATTAAAATGTATATTGATACAATTACAAGGAGTATCAACTATTCAATTGATATTAATAAACTCGTCGGCAAATATTCTGTTTATATAATATTAAGTTGCATAAAAAAATATTGATTTTTTATATTTACGCGAATACTACACATTGAAATGAAACGAATTTTACGGATTTTATCGCCTTTATTTTATGTTTTTTATGGTCCTCCCGTGACCATGGTTGCTGTAAAGCAGGCGAAACGTCGGGTACGTAAAAAACATAAAATAAACGCGATAAAATCCGTAAAATTCGTTTAATTACATTGTATAATTATTTTTTTTCGTTTTTTTAATTTTTATACCGAAAATGTATTGTTGTTACTGAATACAATCAAAGTGCCAAATAAATATATTCTTGTAGAATAACAATTACCTTAACATAATCTAAGTAGGTAATTGTAAAAAAAATGCCACTATCACACTTCAAAATATGTGTTTTGGTAACGGGCTAGTGATGTGGTCGTTTACATACAGGGTGTACTTTCCGATGTACATAAGTGTGTAGGTCTCCAACAGGGATCCGCACTTAGTGCTATCGACCGTACATCATCGCCTGGTACTTAAATCCATTTGGCGGTGATCGATCGTGTAAAACAACTCTTGGGGTTGCATAATTAAACGAACCGATCATATAAATTTTCTGACTAGCAAACTTGAAAGTAGAATAAGGTGGTATAACTATTTAATGTTCTCATATTGATTTCTTTTATTTAAGCGAATACTACACATTGAAATAAAACTTATATTCCGGATTTTATCGCGTTTATTTATGGTTCTGTATAGAGCTTAAGTTAAAAATCTCACAATCTACTGATTTATGCTCGAGCCTTAGTCCTTTAATTAAAATGCGTTGAATATTTAAATACTAAATAATGTAATTCTCACACATAACAAATCTGATTGCAAAAACTAATTAAGATTATTGCAAATATTCACAAATCTCCATAATTAAGTACAAAAATTACATCAATCCTCGTTAGGGTACCCCCCAGAGCATCGGGCTGGGGGCATCGATCAATTAAGTAGATATGATGTGTAAATTAAGTGTCGCATAGTAAGGACGTCGCGGCACGCGTCGCTAATTACATTATATAATGTGCTTTATTTGCTACATGCGAATACACGATTAAGAGCCGCAACATAATGTTACACATTTTTATCATGTGTGTTAACCAAAATGTTTTACGTGTAGTATGTGTGTGTGTTGGAGCCTTTCACTACACTATTAAAAAATGAAGAAGACCTTGTCTATGGAATATTGAATATTTTTTTAATATGTCTATGATTTTGAAACTGAAAACGCGATGCGGTGTGCACGCGACTTTTTAAATTTAAAACTTACATCATAATTATATACAATATTGTAAACACGGATTGTTATTAAAACACCGTCAACATAGGAAGCAGTATATTTTATTTCTCAACAGTATGCAAGTAAAGGAAACTTCAGATTGTATGAATATTTTGAACTATCGGCTATAACTCTTCGAATTACAATCGCAGAGTAATAAAAGTACGGTATGTTTAACGGTCACGATGTTGCGCGATAAGACGCGAACAAAACGCTAACATGATCATTAGTTTTTTTTTTCCATTCCGGCCGTTTGGTGATCGCGATAGCGGAATAAGGTTACGGTACACTAGAGACGAGTCACTTGTAAGTAATTGAAATATTTTCTTACAAAAGTATACAATAGTTCTTATAGATCTAAATGAAAGAATATGTAAGAACAATGCTTATTTTTGACTGAACTTGGTTGGTAATAATGCACTCTAAATGGCTCACTTATCAGTGCAGCACACTAACATCATAATAGGACAACATGGGTACATTTGTAAAAAAAATTCTCAAACTCAGTCGCTACTTCCAAATCCGTTTTTACATCTTTATTATTTATTATTAGATGAAAGTCTCTGTCACGCACTGTATTTCTACCGGATTCACTGTTGATAATGTTCCATGTCATTTTTATTTTATTTACAGAATTTTCAATCTTGTTACGTAAATAGATCGATTTAGCGGAGGAACAGGCTCGTTTAAACAACTTTGAATATTTTTTAACATATTCGATAAACATCGGGTTATGATTATACGATTTTTCATGGTATAAATCATATAACATCTGTCTACTTTTATAGATACCTGGAGTCGCCCATTCACTAAACCTAGCACGCTCACCAATAGATATTGTTTTAGGTGCAAACACTTTGCCAAATTCATCACTGACAAGATGGAACAGTGAGTTATACAGTACATTCGGGTCTTCGTGAGTAGGCAACCCTGGCACTTTCTGTGTTAAATTGCTTTTTAAGAGTTCTGGGCGACTATTATTTATTGGAACAAAGCTAAACTTTTTTCTTTGGGGTTTGTTACTTTTACTAGGAAATACTGCTAGTTGTCCACAGTGGTCTGATTCTAAATTATTTATTATAAATTTTTTGATAGGTTTTAAATTGGTAAATATATTATCTATACATGTGGAACTAGTGGCAGTTATCCTAGTAGGTTCCAAGAAAATGTTGTACAAATTATAAGATTTTAAAAGTAACAAAAATTTGTCCACTACCGGATTATTATCTAATAAGTTAATATTAAAGTCTCCACAGATAAGCAAGGTTTTATTTGATTTAGAGATTTTAAATAAGATATCCTCCATGTACTTTTCAAAGTCATCATAGGGTGAACATGGAGGTCTGTATACGCAAACAACAAGGAACTGCTCAAGCTCAACACAGGAAAACATCATCAGACATCGACACTATCTATCGAAGCGAAGCAGACGTAGCTTGTATTTGTCCTGAAAATCTAATTTGTCCATTAAAATAGTAATAATAATAATTCCAGACTAAGACTTCAAGTGTACGGTCCCAAATTAAGCATATGCTGGGATCATATATGGTAAAAGTACGATCCTAGTACATAATACTTATATAGATATCAAATATCGGGTACACATCTTTGTTCCCATCACTCAAAGTTAGCTCCTACCAGGATTCGCACCCGGGACTGTCGGTGCAGCAGGCCGGGTTACTACCAACTGTGTTAATCGGGTAGTTATAAGAGAAGTTAACAACAAAAAAACGCACACACGATCTAGTAGGACGTAACCATTACAAAGAGGCTACAGTCATAAGAAATACTGAAATATGATCAACATATCTATAACCAATACAGCCGAGCCAGGCCAGGTCATAAAACGTAAAACATCGTCCCTCGGTCTCTTGTCCCGGTATAATACTAACCTAAATACAAAACACGCGAGCGTTTCCTGAAGGCTCGAGCCGTTTCCGCTTCCTGTTGTAAAAAGCGAGCCGTGAGGATCTGTGAGGGTCATGGATGTACGCTATTTGGATGTGGCATAGAAAGAAATGATGGTATTTGGAGCAAATTAGCGCTTTCACAGCTGCCATAGTTGAGTCTTGCAGGTAGAAAGCAGTATGCACCATATAAATGCGGCAGGGTAGCAGTACTTGGTAGTGAACCTGCTTTCTGTGCTGAGTGTCCCGGATTTGAATCCCGGTGGGCGCAAACTTTGTATGTCGAGCACGTTTGTTTGAACCTGAGTCATGAAAGTTTTATATCTATATAAGTATTGTATTATATACTTGGTTGAAACTGTCTTGGATTATCGGTACCGTACAATGGACTGGGGCATTATATGGTACCCATAATACAAGCGTTGTTTGGTGTGAGACTGTCTAATTGGTAGGTTCGTGTGGCCATATCATTTAAAAAAAGCGGATTACATTGGACCCGAATTAAACTATTCAATTCATTAACTGTCACATCCAGAGTCCACATTTCTCAGCGGCTCGGGGGCGGGGCGGTAGTCGACAATTTATTTCACATTAGCGCCTTTTGTGGCAGCCATTAGTCCGGCCCGATAAAGCCCAGAGCCCAATATATTCTGAATACCTCGCCTAGATTTCCATAAAAGTATGGCAATGATAAGTACGATGATAGGTATAATGGTGCTTTATGGCTTGTTTAAAATTATAGTCATTTATAGGAGTTGGAAGTGGGTGAAAAAGAGAATCAATATTGTGAAAAAGTGATATAGCTGTAAGGGAAGATAAAACGTCGAATAAACATACTCTACTCAGTATCCTATACGGGTACGGGAAATGTAGACCATCCAGCAGCAAAATGACGATATAAGAAGAATTGCAGGAGATGATAAATAAGGCTAATCCTCAGCAGTGCATAGCTAGTATCTGTATCAAAGTCAAAGTCAAAGTCAAAGTCAAATCATTTATTTCGTATAGGCCTACGGGGGCACTTACAAATTGTCATTACATTTTTTCCTTAATACTACAACCGGATCGGAACGCGACCTCAACTGAGAAGATCCGGCAAGAAACTCAGCGGGCTTGTCTTTTTTTTTATCCATTATATTTACAAAAAAAAAAATAATATGTATACTTTGATGAGTAAGTTATTAATACAAGAAGGTACTAAGAGTATTATTCTGAATTCAAACATTGAGAGCATGTGACGCAAGCATCAAGATAAAAGATAAATAACAATAAGATCACATTATTTATGATTGATTAAAACTGACTCACTAACCATTAAAATGCAAATTGGAACCGATTTTATAAATTTTCAGGCTGGATAATATGCCTTCATCAGAATTGGTTAAGCGTGGAAAGATAATTCAACCTATGTATAAAATTGGTAGTCCGTAAAACCTTTAGATACCCTAGACCTAATTCAAAGTTTCGCCCAAATTACATCGACTACAAGTCACTTCTAGCGTAGCCAAGTGTAATGGCTGATAAACTTATACACGCTTGAGTTATTTGCTTTCTAATATGAATAATGATTTTCCAATTCTATGCACTATACAATAGATACTGACTACATTTTTAAGGAATAGTTTAGGTCATTAAAATGCCCGCGCACGTGGTCACTAAGGCGAAACACCAAATAATTGTACTATGAAATCGCAAGACGATCACACCAACTATTCTGTCCCACACTAAGCAACGCTTGTATTATGTGTACCGTACAATCGACTGGGGGCGACCGAGTATATACTACTTATAGTAGATACTAGCTGTTACCTGCAACTTCGTCCGCATGATATTTAACAATAAGGTTTTTCGGGGTTTTTGACATCCTAGTGTAAAATAAACGCGATAAAATCTGTAAAATAAGTTTTATTGCAATGTGTAGTATTTGCGTAAATATAAGAAATCAATATGTGAACAACAAAAATAATAAATATATAACTCATTCTGTGAAGAAATGTCTCAACACTGTAAAATAATGGGTTTTAAAAATAATGCAACTGAAGCCAATCCTACATTGATGTTCATTTTATGTTTATTCACGTTTTAGAGCCAGTAAACCGTTCTAAGGAATTACTGTTGGCGGGTTAGCAATTATGTTCAGAGCGGCTATATCTTGGCTGTGTTCGTAAAACTTAGTTGATAGCTCTCTGCGGGCTTGAGATAATACGTCATTAACCATGATCAGACCAACCGCGCAGCCTTGTGAAGCCGGCGATCTGTCATATGTCATTTGCCGCAACAAGTTGTAGAACCATTCTTGAGAGGTTGCGTGGTGGGTCTGGAAATGCATTTATTATTTTAAAGCATTTGCAAAAGTTAACTCAGAATTATAGATTATATTCTCGTAGCTCAATGATTATATTATGATAGTTGGTTGCCAGTTGCCACTTCATTAGCAGAAAATGCTTATCAAAAGCATTACAACAACATTAATAGTATTTATTATTTCACTTGACAAGTTAAATTAATACTAATCCCAGAACTTCATCCCCGGGTCCCGACATTAGCCCCGCTCGGTTGGCACAACTGAAATATGCTAATAATGGCTACATCCGCACACATCCGCCACCGTTGTGGTGTCCGCCAATAATTTGACGACCATTTACATAATTATGCACACCCCCTATGCTAACTTGGCTTGGCTTATTTGTATTGGGTTTAACAAAGTATTTATTTGTATTAACAAATTCATGTTAGTTGTCATCCAATTCAAGAATTTAACATCATGTTGCTATTTAGTGCTCTTGTATGTTATGTTGGATATTACTAAACCATGATGTTTAAAAATAACTATATTGAAATCAGTAGTCCACAACTCTTACATTCACAGGACTGTTTACTAGAATATTATTACTTATTTTACAGTAGTAAAGTACTTAATTAGGTATTATTTCCCCAACACAAGAATAAACATTGCAATTTTTATAAACTTTTTGCTGAAATCCAGAATCATGATTTCACACAACAAATGTCCCCGCAGTATTCGCGTTAAAACAGTAAAAAGTACAGATAATCAAACCTAATGTAAGCCCGTCTCTTAACGGCACAACTTTCATAACGAAAACTTAGGGATTTCTTTCACGGCGACAATATGGCGTCTAATTCAGAGTCTTTGAAACTTTTCAAGGAGCTAATGACATCGCAATGCACTTAGCTTGGGTAGCTTCGACGTCTCACGGATGCATGTCACACGGGAGTGTATAAGGCTCGCGATGGGGCCTTTTATTATTTAGAGAATGTTCAAAAACTTTTGTCGATGGTAGCGCAATTTTAAATATATTATAATATCAAATTATCTGGGTCTAGTGTTATAAACATATAGTTCATATGTAATATTTAAAATCCAATATGTAATTTTTTATTGCATAATATTCCCATAGGTATACTCGTATAAAGGTTTTGTTTTAATCTTGAGCTACGAGTATTACGCAACAGTGTAACAGAATCCTTGCTTTTAGTCCACGCGTAGCTCATTGTAGCTTCGGTGCGCCTCATTTTAGACCACCTGCAGTTTCTCAAGCAACACCTTGAGGGAGACTAGCTATAAAAATGTCTGGCAAGAAAATGTTTTAAGTTAATTACTCAAGTCTTGCCGTATTTTGTAGCGTAAAAGTAAATTGCTGATGCAAGCTTACGCCTTTAATTATGGTCTCATTACCGTCTATAATGACTTCATAGCGATCTTTGATATGGAATTATCCGTATTTTTTTTGTCTAGGACTTAAAAGTACTCTCAGACTATTACTAAAAGAATTTGAAATATTAATAAGTATATTACACATAAAGCCATAAAACGAGCGTAATGAGAGCAAATTGCTTGTCTTGTTAATTAATTGCCTTAATAGCCTTTACATAGCCTTTAGTTTCTTGTTTTGCTTTTTAAATGTAAGGGATATATTTATTTTAAATATAAGGGTACATGTACTACATGGCTATCGGCACCGATCAGAGCCGGGTTAAACATTATAAATCATAATAAACATCGGCTCAGTGTGCACAGAGCGCAATAATTTACGATTTTTAACCCTCCTCTGTCTAATGCCGATGTGTGAATGTGCACGACTATTTGAATCGGATTATAAATAATGAATATTATTAGCATACCTAGTTGGTTTTTATAAATCCCAGACCAATTTAAATCGCCTAATGCTTACCACCAAATTTCCATTAAAAAAAATATTTCTTTAGACTTTCAAAATACTTGACCTACTTGTACAAATAAAAGAGCTTGCTATATTTTTTCCAGCCAGCAAGAACACCAGGTTTTGGCCGCATTCCAACAATTTACCGCAATTCTACGCCACCCAAAACTCCCGTCCCGTAAGAAATTGTTCTTATTTCATTACGTAGGCCCCAAATATCATATTTTTTCGAGACAAGGGTTGGTACTCATTGAGTACAGATATGTGTCCTCCCCTCTCTGTGCTACCCTTTCGATTTGGGCCTGCTAATTTATGCGACCATTGTCTGGCTACCAAGGGGGACATAGTACAGTCAGTGATAAAAGCATTGGAATTTATATTAAATTTTAATTTATTATCGTATCTAGATTTTTCGAAGCGAAAATTATTTAATTGTGCCTATTAATGATAAATAATAGCTTATTTTTGGCAAGTAAAAATATTTAATGTGTTGTTGTTTCTTTGGATATATGAAATAAAATGAAAATAAATGACTTGAAACGAATTAAAATTCTATGCGGAAATTTTTCTTTTTCCTAATCGGAATGGGTAAATCTTAGTGCAAACACACACCAAATAGTAGGCGTAGTAGGTGGCGTTAATAGTTATTTAAACATAACAGTATAAAAGTGTAAGTAAAGTTGCCTGCCACCGACTGTACCAAGTGAATGCGCCGCACAAATTGAAAGTCCTCCAATTGTTAGTGACCGGACGAGCGCGCGAATGATGAAGCCCTTAATTTTATTTATGCTTCTGACACGTGCTGTGTTATCTGTGGGCCCGTCTCGAGCGCTGTGGGTTTTTAAGCTTTTTTAATGGACGGTCCATTTACATACCGATAAAGATTATGCATTATATCAATACAACTCAGCTGAGATATAGAAAGAGTCGCTGGTTTGTAAGAGAGTTAGTAAGTTTCTCATCGGTTATATTTGTAAATGAAAGTTCACAAAAATATGGGTGCTAATAAGCAGTCAGAAGTCCGTTTAGAAGGTAGGGTATAATATTCGACGCTTTTCCTTTATCGGATGAGTTTAGATAACCATAGAAATTGTTTTTTTTTTTTAACCAATCGGTTTACCATGTTCACCTAAGTTCATCACTAGCGGGCATTGCGGCTGCATAATACAGAGATCGGATGCAAATCGCGCAGAGCTGCAACTAATTTATCCGCGCGTAAATTCGTGCGGGACCCTCCTCTACGAGTATAGCGTAACACGATTCTTCAATTAATGTTGGGGTATTCGATACTAAATATAGAGGTATTTAGAGCATACCTTTTATGATTAATAATTTGACCCATATTGCCGTGATTATCTAAGTAAATACATCTTTTGACAATTACACTTGGGGTCGAGTCACCTTCGTCCGTAGGAGAATTAAATACCCTCGAGATACCCTACACGTGACCCTGGGTGGTGCCAACTAGGTGAAAACTCTACTGGTGGTAGGTTTCGGCCGTGGTTAGTCACCACCCACTGAACAAAGCCATGTCGCCAAGCGGCCTAGCCGTGTTCCGGCATGATGTTCGGTGTTGCCATTCATGTATGGCGGGTCAGATCAGCTGCGCTGCATGTGCCTAGTGAATGTAGCGTCTCGATCTACTGCCGCCTTCCTACCTGTTCACACTCACACAATATGTCAAGTCGAGAGTGAACAGGTACCCTCTAGGCAAGTATGCTCCATCGTAGATCTCATCGTCACTTACCATCAGGTGAGATCGAGATCAAATACTTGCCTATAATGTAATAAAAAAAAACACGTCATTAATTATGAGAGTTGCCGTATTTTTGTTTAAAACTAATTAAGATACATAGCCACCACTATATACTTATTGCAATACAATACAGATATAAAACATAACAAAAACAATTCCAATAAACCTAAGAGTAAAATATCAACTGATCTACAAATCCAACAGAAATGAATTGCTGTAGCTCAACCACAATATTTTGTACGTAACGTTTCGGTAACGCAATCCATCCATAAAACCTTGTCACCCATCTCTCTCAAATCCTAATTTCATAATAAAGTCTGACAGTGACAGCATATTTTCTTTATCTCTCTTTCATATTTTCCCGCTTACTCTACTGAACTGAACAAAAGCTTTCACGACGCAATTGCATACATCACGTAATTATTTCTGTATCGAATGCACTGACATTACCGCGATAGCGTGTAACGGGCCGCTGTACGGAGGCTAATGAAATTTTCATACGAAATAGATACGAACACTGGGTGGTCAGTACGGTACTGTACGGACTTGGCCGTTAATATCGACAGCTACTTTTTAATATGTCCAAAATGGTTTGTTTATGCATAACAGCATCTTTTTTGAAAGCAACAATACGTTTTATTTTATGACTTTTAAGTAAGTTTTTTTTTTTCAATTTTCTTCCCACATTGTCGTCTTAGTGTTACCAGTATAAATTAAAACGAAACAATTAATCGTTACCTTCAGCCGACTAATGTGATAAAATTTACATAGTGTAGCCATTATGGGGGACTTTTGATAAGCTCGCGCGAGCTAATTGTTGGACCCGGATGGGGGTTTTAATAAGAATTGTTTTGTCTCCATGTTTCAGTGTATTTAAAAAACTGGTTATCTGAGTTCCGTAGTTTCTACGTACGAACGAAATGAACTTGGCATCAAGCAGGGTTTATCAGTTACAGTCCAAAGTCACATAATTAAACTCTTCGGACACGTCTCAAGGGGGGAAAGTCAGTCCATAGAGCGTCTTGGTGTGCAAGGCAAAGTGAAAGGCAGCAGACCACGCGGACGGTCACCCATGCGATGGACCAACCAGAACAAATCTTGTCAGGGCGTACGCTTACATGAATGCACCAGAAAAACCAGTAACAGGGACAAATGACGAGATATCATGAGACAAGTCATCTGCTCCTGACAGCCTCACATGAGACCACGACCGCTCTGACAAGAGTGATGACAAAGAAGAAGAAGTTCCTACGAGGACCATTATCGACTATTCTGTATGTCAATCCTAGTCTATGATTATGCCATAATATCAACATTTAGCAAAAATAGATGAAATTTGGTACAAAAAGTAGAGAGCCGGTGGATCTCAATTCTTGAAGTGAATGCAATTAACGCTGACGTCTCTATTAAGCGTTTTTCAGACGAATTTTGACACTTTCTTCGAAACTCGAGGGACGTAAATAACAGGTGAAAGATATATTTTCATTTAATTCACGAATTGTGTTTTCTTTTAATTCCGGCTGTAACTGAAAGGTGTCTTTATTTGACACCAGAAAGGGACACGCGGCTCCTGTAACATCTATGTTGTTTGTACAGTTCTTACGTATTCTGACAAAAAAAAAGTTTAAGTATCGCAAATCCAGTTGTTTGCGACAGCAATATAAAAAAGGCTATGCCTTATATTTTAACCCGCCATCTAATTATCATTGAGCGCTAGATTACATCTGCTTTGAAAAAATAATTAAAAGTATAACAAGAAAGAGAAAAAACACAAGTCTCTGAAACATTTTTCACCTTTAAATAAATACTAATCAAACGGAATTCTATAGTCGTCAAACAGAATCTCACAGCGAAAGTACACAAAAAGGTTTTCACCAATTCGAACTATCGTAAATGTTCAGATAGACAGTCGTCCACCCTATTAACGCCAAATATCTCCAACACGAGCAAAAGTGTACCCTGTCTGCCGGGTCATGCCAAAAAAAGCGTGAACATACGCTGGGGGCGAAAGGGGCAAATATCCATTAAAAACTACTAAAATGTGTGGTGAATGTTCAATCCATTGGCCAATATTGGCATCGACATTGGATCTATTTCGCGATGTTCGGTCCAATCTTGTAATTTTCCGCAGAAAAAAATCCAATGTTTTAATATTGATTGCTTATATTTACCCGAATACTACACATTGTAATAAAACGAATTTTCGGGATTATTTTTGTCGGAAATGTAAACACATAAAATAAACGCGATAAAATCTGTAAAATTAATTTAATTTCACAGTTTTAATTACAAAAAAATGAGAAAACGGTCACCGCAAATATTTTCCAAACATTCCAAACCGCACTACGTTTGTCGAGCTAAGAAGCTATTTTTCAATCCATACGAGTATATTTATTGTCTCGTAAAGTAGTTACAGTCCAATATTTACGACTCCGTTTATTTTTCAAAAGGGTTAGTGAAAATGCATTTTATTGCTCTTGAAATGGACGAGACCACGGTTTACTGCGACCTAATAGGATATAGCTGTATGTTTTATGCATTTATGTATGTAGACAGAGTAGAGTAAGAAGCATAGTTCGTAAACTATCATCTCTAGTTTCGGAGAGATAACCAAATTATCTTGATACCCAATTCTAGTTACAATACCGGCTACCTAGAGTTAACCAGGCGTTTTAGATTTCTGCAGAGGTTATTATATCATGTAAGCAGTCAACATCAGAATCTCACTATAATATCCTTTAAAGCACAAAGTTAGTGAGGTATTCTTGTAAACTAACATGCCTAAACTAAACTGTAACCTCCTCTTCCATGATTCTATATCATGACTATGAATATCATAAAACTGGGAAGCTGCATAAAAATATAATCAATTACAAATCATTCCGTCGCAAGCAATAAATCCTCCGCCATTATACCCGGGTGAACTTTTTATTACAAACAGCCGGATGTGTCTCGTTACACCCGGATCTCTCGTTAACTAGTTTAGTGGACAAACCGAACGTATTTCCTGGAGCGGAAAAGTTTATTATTAGGGTGACCCATGCCGAAAATTTCAGCGGCAACTTCACCTGTCCGGTAACTATTAACTAGTGTGTAAAAGTTGAAAATCTAGTTGATCGGGAGAAATCATAGAATATAGCCAATACTAAAAAATGGTCGGGCCATTTATGACGAACTGATGAGCACAGTTGGTAGTGACCCTGTTTTCTGAGCCGAGGATCCTTGTTTCGAATCCTGGTAGCAGCAAACTTTGTGTGATGAGCACGAATGTTTTTACCCGAGTGGAACTTAAATATTTATATAAGTATTATATACTGCGTTTGCTCTCAGTCCATTGTACGGTACCTATAATACAAGCGTTGCTTTATGTGGAACCGTATAGTTGGTATACGGTTCCACATAAAGCATATTTGGTGCTTGGTTGGCGATATAATTGTTATAATTACTATTTAACCCAATTCACTGATTTCGTGCACCAATGACCCGGATTGTTCAAGCGCAAAAGTTTATTATTAGCAAAAGTTCCGGTGGGTGATTAGCTGGAGGTGTTTGGGTCAACTCTGTCGACCCTGCGACGTATGAGGGATGGCTATATGTCGTATATATAATTGCAAGGTTTGTTGAACTCACGGTTTTAGTTAGCATTTATAAGAATATCGAAATATCCCAGTTGCACAGAAACAGCTGTGTGTGTTTTGATTGGAGTAACAACGTTACATTTCAATTTCTTTAATTTTTGGAAGAGACGGCAAAAATTTAATTATAATTATTAGCCCCATTTTTGTAATCCCAGAGTACCAATTGCAAAGCGAGACACCACCAATTAATTACATTATCATTAATTTGTATGTGTTTCACATCTCGTACGTCATAATACGCTGTATAATTGAATCCCTCGCTCATTAGACCCGAGAGACTGTGGGGGGTCGCGCTGTGCGCGTAATAAAATTTAATCTTTGACGGTTTTCTCTTATCATAGTTCTGCGTAATTTATTAGTAAGACGGTTTAATATGGGGAGATTTGCTAGGGAAGAGGCTTTATGATTGCAGACTTTGGCATTTCGCATAATAGTATATCAGGATTGTCATTCGTATAGATTTTTTATTGCTCCGATACCGTCCCCACTGCGATATCATCAATACTGCCGCGATATGAATTGTGATTCGCGTCCACATAAGATACTACTGATAGTGCGAACGGCGCCGCTAACTAAACAGCACTCAAAATATCAAAAGATAAAAAATACAAATTCCATACCGCCCAATACATTTGCCATACAAAAAGGCATTTCCAAAAGTATTTGCATGGAACTAAAAACCACTAGACGAAAGCATCGAACCGCCGCCAGCGCCCCCTGGCGGCCGATTATGAAAAGAGCCTGATGAATAGCCCGTCGGTTTTAGCTTTTTTATACCCATGAGCGCGTATAAAAGTTGACGGGTTAAGTTCGGTGTATACTAAATAGGGTATCTTGCGTTGCGGTATGGATTTCTTGCATTTGGCAAAATACAATAAAAAAAATAGTTTCAGTTAGTTGTTTCACCCGCAATTACTAAACTAGTCATACTGTAACAGTAGATTTTTATAGCTTTTTATGACTTGATGTTAATATGTGATACAGTCATAAAATATCATATACCATTACCGTGTTTCGTGGCAAACAAAGCAGGCAAGAAAAAATAAATATTTACTTTTAAAATTATACGGCTTCAACATTATGATTTAATAAATATCGCAAATAACCGATGAAACAGCCAAGAATAAACAATATCGTTAATGCAAGAATTTTTAATGCGAGAAACTCATGAACTCCAGGCTTTATATCACAAACTTGGACTCGTAAGTACTAATAGTATGCATGGGCCCACAGTTTTTATTGAGTGAGCGGTGAGCGCGCGCGCAAACTTTTGCTGTTGTGGCATTCATAAAACGAGAATTGTAATCTCTGCGGTAAAGGGTTTTGAACGGCCTTGGAGCTTTTAATTTTATATTCTTTAGTTGGTAACTTGAAGGGAACTGAGCTTCAACGACCTTTTCGTAAAACTATTATCAATTGGCAACAGATATTATTTAACAGGACTGAACCTGATTATTTTTTGCCTATATTTCTCAGTTAAGGGCGTGTTAAAATGACAATTTGCAAGTATACCTGTAAGGCCTTATGAAATATATAATTTGACTAGGTCTTTATACCCGATTTTACATTCGGCATCGCTTTTATTAATTCGTACAAATGACATGTTACATTTCATAGTTTTTTTTTAATTATCATTGAAATTTTCCTTCTATATATGACTATCAAAGAAGACCCCCAACTTGTCCAAATAATGCGTGTGTTATAGCTAAAATTCCACGTATACTATCATCGGAATCCTATCGAAAAATCGCCTAAATTCAGCAATACTCATAAAAATAAATGAGCTAAAATATCCCGATCAAGATATACCTGCGTCGTCACCGGCCCAAAATGCCAATATGAAGCTGTAAAAATAAAGCTTTTAACACTAGAATTACTATACGTTACGGGTTTAGTTCAGCTTCTGCTATTCAGTAACCGAAAAGAGCGAGTGGTGGATTGAGAAATAAATGACATTCGCTTTTATCGCGTAACCTTTTAGTAGAGGGCCCGAATCGAGTAATGTGATCGCTTATTATCGGCGAATCGAGGACAACCCTATCCATTGTAGAATCTTTTTTCTCTTGTATTACAAAAGTATATGATTTCTGTTTTGTTATTTAAACGATGAATGATATAGATTTACTTGTGTAATCATTATGAATACACTTTTGGCTGCGTATAATGTTTCCATAATAATCTAATGCGAGTATTATTAAATACTATACAGGTTGTAAGTAGCGAAAAATATAGGTAAAAGTTATACTTATACCTAAAGTACAATTATGAAAATCATTTATGTCCCAGAACTCCTAGGTCATAATTACAAAAGGAACGCGCAATGTATTATAAACCACGCGATCATAATACAACGCTCAGCGAGATACCCGACTCGTGCGTGTGACGAGCGCGCTCGAACGTATCGAGTTTTAGTTTACATTACATTTTTAGGTCTAAATGACTAATTATGTTTTTTTTTATTTAGAATCAAGTTGTGATATTATGATTTCTTGCTGAAATAATTTAAAAAATAGTATAAAATTTATAATTATTATTCTTATAATTTGCTGAATAAACCATCGGGCTTAGTAGGGCTTAATTAGCGTCTGAAAATATGAAATTTAACAACAACTACGTTTACGTCTTTTAGCGAATATATATACTTAATAGTGAGCACTCGGTCGACCACTACATAGCATCATGTATTTAATTTCACTCACAACTTCACAAACAAATCATAGTTGTGGGATTTATCAAATTAAATTAAATTAATTTAAACCACACAGGACTCTAATTCAATTGTAATGTTTCGAATTGAATTAGCGAGTTGAGTGTGCAGCGGGTGTCGTTAGTTGAGACCGGTTATTTAATGTAATGGTTTTAAATTTGTAACTGTCTATTCTTTGTGTTAAATATCATTTATATTATTTATTTTTAATATTAATGGTGCAATGTGCTCAAGATAGATAGATCTTTATCTTGCAAGTATAGTAAAAGTATAGGCTCATTTTAACTCAGTTTTAGCATTGGAGAACTTTCATTTTATAATATCAATAATATGTACGTGCTTAAAGCATCTAGATACACAATTATGTAGAAAACCAAGTAACAAAGTATTCACACTTAAAAATAACACGTTCTTAAGAGAATATAATACTGAACGAATTCCAGAGCTCGTTTTAAACACGCGTAGCACACGAGCTCGTAGCAAAGAAAAAAGTCGTAGCAATCTTGTAGCGCGGTCCCAAGACAGCGTAGCAACGTAGTGCTGTAGAACGTAGCCCTGTCGCTGGGTCTATAAAACTTTTGCAGTGTGAAAATAGTAAATGTTTTTTTTTATAGGGTTCTGTAGATACTCGATTTTTTCATAGGAATAAATTCGTACTGGGTCGGTTGGACTATTTTATTTTTGTAAACCTTGTATCCTCCATTATTATGAGTATCATTTTATCAATATTTTAAATTATTTTTACAGTCAGCCTAAAATGTAGGTCAATTATTGAATAATATCAAAGCTCTCTCATTGCATAAAAATATTCCACACCTGTTAAAACCAATTCTCTACAATTCAGATATTTATATTAAAATTAAAATTTGCCCACAGAACTCTACATTTCCAGTGACCTGACACACGCCGTGTCTCTTGGTTTTGGTCGGCTCCACAGATGGTGAGCAGATGTCTCAAACTTCTATCAGACATATGGTAGCAAGAGCACTCTTCCTATGTAATTTATGAATTGAGTGATTTTTAAGAAAAACGCTTATTTTTTAAAAGATCATATTTTTGTATGTCGGCAGGCAGGAAACTAAAGTAGTTTTAGTTTTTAGAGGTAATCAAATATCGCTAAAGGCGCGCTTTTCTGCTGAGTTATGTATAAAAACTTTCGATCACTCGGCCGGTATATGATGCAGCCAAAACTCATACTAAGCCCTCTGGTTAGATTGTACAGTGGTTGGCTTTTGTTTTACCTTGATTAAGTTTGCCATTAGCGAAATGAAGTGTCAGTTTGAAAGTTAAAATTAAATGCTGTTTAATTACAAGGAAATAACTTAATAGTTGGCATCATGGTTTATTAATGGAGACTTAAATTAATTAATGTGATATCCTGTGCACACGATATATCTTTTTTTTGTATTTAAATCCAGACCACCGTTAACATTGCTGGAAAGCAGACTTAATAAGCGCAGTTGTTAGTGACCCTACTATCTGTCAGGTACAAATCCTGGTAGGGAACAATATTCGTGTGATGTGCGCTAATGTTTGTACCCGTGACATGCATCAGTCATGCAGTGACCATAGTTGCTGTAAAGCAACTGAAACGTCAGGAACGTAAAAACATAATAAAACCGAAGGAAACCGAAGATAAAATACTTAAAATTATTTTTATTTCAATCTATACTAGCTGTTGCCCGCGACTTCGTCCGCGTGGTATTTAACAAAGACTCAACCGTTGGCAATAGCCTGCTCGCACGTTCTGATCCCGCGGGACGCATTGCAGATTGTTGCTATCAAACTTAATCAGGCGCAGCGCTGCAACATTGGTTTTAATTTTTTTCGAGAGATCCTTTTTTTTTTCTAAAATAAAAGTAGCCTAAGTATCTGCCAGTGAAATTCCCGTCAAAATCGGTCCAGCCATTTCAGAGATTACCCGGAACAAACAGACAGACAGACAGACAAAAAATTTAAAAAAGGTTGTTTTGGTATAGGTACCGTGTATACATCCAAATGCATTTAGTAAAATGCGGTTATTTTAATATTACAAACAGATACTCCAATTTTTATTTATATGTATAGTTGTATAGATAAGTAATATATACTGAGTTTACCCTCAGTTCATTATATTGTACCCATAATACAAGAGTTACTTAGTGTGGGACTGTATAATTGGTGAGATCGTCTGGCGATATTTATTTATATAATATATACTTACTTATGTATATTCAAATTCTTAAGAACGTATTTTATTGAAATAACAACCTTACTCACACGTAATATGCTCACAGCTGGCTCTTATAAAAAAAAAGTTCATTTATAATAGATTGAAAAAAGAACCCGATTAGTAGAATACCGGCGACCAATCCCGCTATTTGTAAATCGCGTTGCGAGAGTAATTGGCAAATATTTAAATACAATAATGAGTACACAATACGATCGAGTTAACACCATAATAGTTAAGTGATAAGGTGTGTTTTTGAATTGTCACTGTACGAACTCGTTAACGCTCGGCCAATATTGAGAGAGAGCTTGCAGTTGGAATTATTGGCGAGTCATGTTTGAACGAAAATCAACGATTTAAGCGCGATGTTAAGGCTGTCATTTTACATCTTCATTATAAGATAAAAACCGTTTTTTTACCTTATCAAGATACCTATTACAACCTATAATTCAATAGCTTGTAATAGGAATGCAATTGGGATTGTGACGACATTATGAATTAAAAATTTGTGTTGTAAGGAGTCTTACTCCCTACGACACAAATTTAAAAGCACAATTAACATAAATCTGTTAAGCGTATCAGTTAATATTTTGTTTGTTGAATATTTTATTCATAAATAAGGTACTTTCCGTACTTTGGTACAGACTACTTACAACATCACCTGCTTATTATTATGATATTTTAACTGAAAACATCTCCGTCAAAATCAACTAGACATTTGCAAGCGAACGTTTACAGTTAAAACACTTAAGGGAGTTTTAACTGTAAACGGATTCTTAATTCTAAGCATAATACTTACACCCTGATTATGTGACGCCATTATTTTTTTCCATATTCATAAAAAAATAACTACAAACAACTACACTAATTACATCCCACAGAAAATCTTAATAATTTTTAGTCCAAACACTTCTCAACATTTTGGGATATCCTGAACGCTTAAGTTTTTTTTTTTCATTACATTATAGGCAAGTATTTGATCTCGATCTCACCTGATGGTAAGTGACGATGAGATCTACAATGGAGCATACTTGTCTAGAAGGTACCTATTCACTCTCGAATTGACATATTTTGTGAGTCGTGAGTCGTGTGTGAGTCTTGTAAGTCGACTATCCGATAAGGTACCTAATCCACTAACACAGTGACTTACTGTACATACTAGGGTTTCGATTCGCCCGAGGATTATATAAACAATTAAGTATCCCACATAAATGTCGGGCGACCCTTGTAATCGCCTTCCGAACGATACTGTGACCGCTGGTTTTGATGATGAGTGCGGTCTCACATGTAGCGAGTTGGATATCTGTTAATTATTCTTTTACATTACAAAAAGGACTGAAATTTTGCTAGATAAACACAATCAATCTATGATCCCGAACTCGGCAGCCTTGGAAGAATTGCGTGCCGAAAAATGGGAATGATTATGTACAGCTAAATAAATTCAAATTAGTATTCAAATAAATTTATTGAATTTCCCAGACGGGAATCGAACCTGAAACCACCCGACGCTGTGACCCGGGTAGTCTACACTCAATTCACTAAGCTGCAATATGCTGTTGACAGGGAAACGGGCGAAAAAAAAGTAACGGGCGATAAAAGAAGGCTCAAAATATTATATTAATATATTAATTTGATACCCGATCGATAATATCAGACCAATAATCTCCTAGATCCTAGATCAATGTACCGTACCCTAGTGATAGCATAGTATAGTATAATATGTGAATTGTTTTTAACAATGTATCACAATCAAATGTTGCATTTGTAAAAGGCATAGATATACTTTTCATAAAGAAAGCTTTAAAGAAAGCTTTATCTACATAGTTTATTTATTTAAATGTTACCTATAGTGGCGTTATAATCAGCGGTCATCGCTTCCACTGTGACCCCACATCTCTTAGAGACCGCGGTGATATCAATATAGAGAATGTAATACAAACCCCTATTAGAGAAACTATTGATAAATGGATAACGCCGGGGCGCGGCGCGGGTCATTAAATTTTCAGTATTTCCACCAAATCTGATAGGATTAATTAATTTATTAATATTTGTAGTTTCAATTTCAAATTCTCATCAATTTTACCGCAGTAAAAATAAGCCATTTTAGTGATACTCTATCTCTCAATTAAAAAAAAATATGCCATCGTCAAAAATCAATTATGAAGTATTGATTATTCTTAGCTTTATTATTATTGTTATTATCAAGTGTTTGCGTACTACGAATAAAAATCGTAGTATGCATACACTTTAGTGTATTTTATGACGCACTAAACGCGAACGTTTCCGCATAATATATTAATTAAATTTAAATTTTCAGAGATAAGAACATGCTTACTTACTAAATATTATAATATATTACTTAAATAGGTACACCTTGGTCGGTATAATCGATCTGAACTCTTAGAATTAATCATTCTTATTTGATCTGAACATTGTCTTAAAATTTCAATCGCATCCTTACAAAAAAAACGCACATGTAAATACAAAAAAGAAAAGCAAATCTGAGTCGTATGTACAATGTGCCAAGGTGTCAGAACTCATAAAATGTGTGACGTATAATGTTCGTGCTTTAACCCAGTATCTAAACAGCTAGATTTACAAATGTTTCGACTACTAACAAGGCGCTCTTTACAGGGAGGGTCTGACGCGCAGCGTAACCGCTCGCTATCAATCTCAGCGGGACTTTACGCAATTTGTTGCGGTCAACGGACCAGTGTTTGCGTTACTATCTTGTAACCACCGCTTTATCTAGGTGAAATACAGCTGTTTAACATAGTTACTGAATGTACTCGTAGGCTTGGTTCTATGATAGTCGTAAGGTTGAAGTAAAATAACTCGTGGTAACAGAGCATGGCATAAAACTGATAAGTTGTTTTTGTGTAATCAAAAGGTCAATCTTATCAAGTATGTGAAAACTAAGATTGGACTTGGGGACACAGGGTGTGAGTGGCTTAGTAACGAAAACTGATACCGTGAGAGAGCTCATGATTTTGGACCCCTCGAGTTGGAATTTTCCGTTGACCTTTTAATGAATATACGTGTTTTTTTTCAGTATTTTGTCATTATGGATTTTATCATTAAATCGTAGTAGACGTTACTTCGACGCGATTGTCAATAAAAAATATAATTACTGATTTAGAACTAAAAGTGCAATGTAAACTAAAAGTCTATACGCTTAAGCGCGGTCGTCACTCGCACGAGTCGAATATCGCGCGGAGCTTTGTGTTGTGATCGTTTATCTTGCGATATTTGACATAAATTATTTCTACAATTTTATTATAGGCATGATTTTTTGTAATCATTAAAATTACTTGTGAGAGTGAGACAAACTAGGCTACATAGAAATCTATACCATAAAATTAATATAACCAATATTTAATAAAAATACTAAATTATATCTGTAAAGTTATGGTTTGTCAGTGAAGTAACAACCAAAGTATGCAATACTTATCTCCAGTGACCATAGTGTATTTTATTTAAGCCCTGTAAGTGCTACATTCTACTGCGGTGGCAAATTCCATCGAATTAATCCCTTAATTTATCAAATAAAGCAAAGGTGAAATCTTTCGAGACCCTTTTCTTAGTCTAAAAAAGCTCGTTTTGAAGTAAGAAAAAGTTTTTTTGTATATTTATGTATGCACTTTTTGCATTATCTTCTTAAAAACAATGTCTTTCCGCAATACATGTACCGTACCGGTGAGCAATGCGATCAGTTGCGGTTGGATACGGACGCCTCGCGTTTGTCTAACTGTGTTCACTTAATGGGCTGGTTTGCGATAGAGACGTGCGAATGCATTTTGTATCCCACTTATATACTGCTAGCTGGATCTTCTCCGTTGATATAGCATTTCGATCCAGTTGTAGAGTCTTGTGAGAAATAGAGTTGTAGAGTTAGGTATACAAATAAATTTTTGTAAATAAAAAATAATAAGAACTCGAAAATTATTGTTCGTCTGATTTCAAATTTACCTGTAAATCTGTCTGTAGATGCTACACTATAAGAAAACTACACATTTCAATTCGCATAAACCTATACCATTTTAAAAATGATAAATCTAAGCTATTGTGGGACCCGGCGACGCATATTGGCGAAGTTTAGCGACGCGAGTGCCGCGGATGCCATCTACATAAGTTGCGGATATTGGAAATATTTTGCGGATAATCTGCGAATTGTCGTGGCGTGCGGATACGCCCGCTGGAAGCGGGAGAAGTAACACTCACCTGTGTCCGAGCCTGATTTTTTAAACTTCCCCCCCCCTCGTGTGGGCGATCGTGTCAATTGCAGGTTTTGAAATTCGAATTCAAGAATGTATATATATTTTTTTCTAATTCTTATTTATTGGCCTTTGCAACTTTATAAATGTTTTTAAGGTTATTTTAAACCACTGGCTTATGCTTTGATGACAATTAAAAAAAATAGGATTGGGTGGTAAGCTCCCTCTATGATAACAATGAGCGATACTTATTCTTCGACAATGAAAGTGGAATTTGATGCAATTTAAATTAATGACCAATTTTGTTAATCTCATTGTGAGCTGTATCTCTTATGAGTGTTATAATATTACACTATTGCCGATCAATTCCACTGCCGTACTAATAGAGTGGACACGTTCAATATGGTCAACTGCCGAGTGACGTTGACAGCAGTGACATACGGGCGCCATCTGGCGACGTATGCCTGCTACTAATTGTCTCTCGACGCTTGCGAAGCAACGAGCTATTTTCCGAAATGAGTGCCAGGACAACAGAGCTAGAAATTTGAACATTTATTTATTAAAATAACTGTCATGTTATTAAAAAAGATCAGTGGTTCAAGCACAACGTTACGTTAACGTAATTGTGTTCCGTCTCATTCGCACCGCATACGTTATCAATAAGAACAACAGTGACAGCATACTTCCCCGACAACGATACGATCAGGTGTAGAGTATGTGCTACGACCAGTGATCGTCGAAAAAAAATATTAAAATAATAAAACCGTCTTCAAAAAACTAACAAGCAAAACATTTTCTAATCTTGAATCTACATTGTCTATTTAATTCAAATATTTAACTAATGTGAAGTTGGTGCCAAACAACTATCCCCAAAAAACTTTACATTCGTCAAAGACTATAATAACATTTTAAGTCTTTCAGCCGTAACATCTAAGAAGATTTATATTATATCTAAGATAGCATATGGTAGCTCTGTTCAGTGTATAGCTATCACTATGTCGTGAGGACCACTCCATTATTGGGTTATTGCGGGTGTTTATTAGGTTTGATTTACCGCCAACTGTTACATGACAACCATCGCATTCCGCAGACTCTGGACGGTCATAAGGACCTGATAATATGACTGTACATACATCATACGTGTACGGTAACATATATACTGATAGCCAGATGAGCTAGATGGTAGTAATTTGTGGACTGCTTCTATGATATCTATTTATATGTCAAAAGTAAATCGATATCAGAGATTTCACGCAATCATGAATGATGTCAAATTTAAGGGCCCACCACCCCGGTCCTCTTAAATGGTTTCTGATTCTCTTAAAGGTTTCCTTGGAGTCATGCACTCATGTCCAGTAGCAGTGACCACTTGAGGATTGAGATTTGTTTATTTACACAACTATCACCGACATTAGCAGCTATGTCCAATATAAAAAGTCTGTTCCTATTAAAAACAAATCAGACTAAAAATAGACGCGGAATTTTATGACCATAGTTCAATAATTTTATCATTAATGAGCTTGCAAGTTTATATTAACTGTATGATCTAGACCATAAATTTGTTTTACAGATGAACTTAACAACTATACGAAAGCAACCATGTTGGCATAACCTTATAATCTTAGGTTACTGTTATTCGCACCTTTTTTTCGTGGCCAATTCTTTTTTTGCCAATACCATTTAGTGTAAAAAAAAAATCGTCTGATAGTTTAGTTTGAAGTGGCCTGTTACCAGTAAACAGGAATTATGAGACAGCACACCACACACGTTTCGCTCAAGGCAATAAGGCATCGATCCACCGAGCCGCTATCTCGCCAATACAGTATTGTAACAGCCTATTAATGTCGCGATGTTGGACGTTTCACATGCAGAGCTGTGGCCATATGATGGTGTGTTCCTGATGTAGGTACAATTGGTGAGGGCGTTTGTGGCAAGCATAGCCAAGTCAGTAGTTAGATACTGATGGTGAACCAATAATCATTGACTTATGAGACTGCAATAAAGATTATAAGAATCCCGAATTTCGGTAGGAGCAAGTTTGTGTGATGACCACGAATGTTTGTAACCGAGCAATGGACTATATGTAGTCTGTCCATTGTACGGTAACTATAATACAATCGTAGCTCACTCTGGCACTGGCGATATTTATTTATGTATTAGAATTTGGATACCTGTGTAAAACATTGATAATAAATCAACTTGCCCCAGAAAATTTGCGTCACAAACAAATAATCATGAGAAGTTCGATGACTGATAGAATCGCTCAGTAGCATGATACAATACGATGAGTTTGCCGTGCTCCGAAAGAAAGCTTTTATACCAAGTAAAAAATAATGTCTACCATTGGTTAGCGGAGACCATCTTGTTGGATTTGGAAAAAGTTCCCAACAAGCACGATACTTCAGGTCCTATATTTCATTTAAGAAGTTCAATATATCGTCTCATTTTTAATACTACAAGGCTTAAGTAAGAATACTATATTATGAAAATAATATTTCCGTACCGGCCCTGTAATAACAAAAGGTGTAAATACCGCCGTAAACGGCCAGTTATAGCCGGCGGCAGTTAATGCGCGTTAAAACTCATAATATAACACTCTTTTAGAGACAGGTATGAAGGTAATCGCTTCCAGGTTTCTAATAAAGTGATGTTTATTTTTATCTTTGGTTTAATATCGTTTGGAATAGAGTCTATAATCCTATTTACTTTTTCGTCCACTCTTGCAGTACTGTAAGACTTAGGTTTTACAAAAGGGTATATACAAATGATTATTCAAGTTACGGTACGTAAGCGGGGAAGGAAAACATTGAGAGAAAACTTACATGTCTAAGAGAACCCCTCGAAAGATGTGTGAAATCCGCCAACCCGCACTGGGCCAACGTGGTGGACTATGGCCTAATCCCCCTTGAATTGAGGGGAGGCCCGTGCCCAGCAGTGGGACATAAAAAAAAGGCTGGTATTATTTATTATTAAAATCAAGTTACCGCACTTAAGTACTTAGACACCTATGTCATGATACATTCAAGCATAGCCCAGTGAGACAAAACCGCATGCTTCTGTTTATAATTATTTTTCTAATATTTACGATTTAATTTCCGAGTGTTTATGTTTCCTGTACGACCGCGCTCACCAGCGACTGCCATAAATAATAGCTTTAGTTTGCCCGATTCATTTAATATTCATTTACTATGGAAATTAAATCTTTCACTAGGACCGGGAAATTTTGGCTATGAGAATGGTAAGTACCACGGATTGGATCATGCATGGAAGAAATACAAATGTGCCTTAAAAAAATATATGTCAGAAAATATAGAAGGTATTGAACAATAGTCATAAACATTGATTTCTTATATTTACACGAATACTACATCTTGGAGTAGAACTAATTCTATGGATATTATCGCGTTTATTTTATATTTTTTACGCTCCCGACGTTTCGGCTGCTTTACAGCAACCATGGCTACCGGAGGACAGAGTAATAAGACGTCCCAGTGTAATAGTTATAGTTAACCGCGGTGCCCTCATATTTAGTTGTTGTTTGTGGTCTGATCTACGCAGAAAGTGCTCACAGTGTCTTGAGGTCTTGCAATGGTGCGCTCGGGCATGGATTTAATTATATAAACGTAAAAACATAAATTAAACTCGATAAAATCCTTAAAATTTGTTTTATTTCAACTTCTTAAATCTTATAGGTACATTCTTAAATATACGTCTTGCCAAATTTCGCCTCCCCCAGTGACTAAGCATTACGTTTACGGGGTAAATATACCAAAAGACAAGGCAAGTGATAATGGAGAGCGTCAGCGATCATAGCTCCCATAATAATAATGTTTATTCATAATTTATGTCGTCCTATGCCACCTATGTGAGTCATGGCGCCATGAAATTGGAGTTTTGTGGTTACAACCTGGAGGGGATGAGATAAATTATATATAATAATTGTTTTGTGATAGTTTTGGTATACCATGGGCCATGTATTGCAAATCAAACGCCAGTAGCATTGTAGGGTCTAAGACTTCTTGTGACAAGATATCGTTTCCAACTTATATATGCGCAAAAACAGAACTTCATATACAAATGCTACAAATCGAAATTGGCGGGCAGTTTGACAGACAATATATTCAAATTTGTGTTTGATATCTAGATATTATACAACCAGAATGGTAACTCCCAATAGGAGCTGAACTTGATGTTGTATCATTTCCAATACCTGTGTAACTTTATTCTAAATCAAATAACGTCAACTACAATCTTAACGTTTGCTTGTTTCGTAGCCCAACGTCGCGGTGGCGCCACCTCTCGTCGCGCGGGCTGTTGACTCAACTCACTCAACTGAAGTGGCGTGACGTCAGCATCCACGCTAGTGTTTGCACAACCATACATTACGCATTTTGAGCATATGAGGACTGTGTATTTAGAGGTTATAGGTGCCTATTTGTTTTAATTTAGAATGTTGCAATACGAGGATGGGTTGGCAATCAAAGCCAACTATGATATCCATGAAATCAGTTTTGGCATGGCTACATAATCATAGAAGCAACAACTTGTTGAATCATGCTTATAAGTTCCTACTAGTACCTAATATAATTTTCAGAATCAGTAGATCTAGAAACTACGCCCTACATCAAAACTCACAAACAGTACTCATTTATAGTTTAGATGACATGCCACTATACGATCGTGATACGGAAGATAAAATCACGGAGCCCAGTGGTTCCACGTTCCCACACCGTTCATAAATATCCGACGGTGTCCGCACTAACGAAGGTGTCCGCGAGCTACGAGTACTAGGTACGCAGTGCGGCGGCGCATTGCAAACATTCCGTGTCGTGTTGGCGCGCCGAACGCAGGTTCAAATAGTGTGTATGGCGGGAAGAACTGACTTAAAATATTTGGAATGCTTTTTACAGTCCGATTAATGTGCGGATATGGGCATTACTCTTTAGTACTTCTACATTGTGTTGGGATAGCTATGATGTGGAATTTAAAAAGTGTTTTCCAGCTGTTTTTTTTAAGGTATTGCTTACTGCTTACTGTGTAGGTAAGGATAAAGTAGATTGTGATTTCAAAACTTCATCTGTCAAGCGTAAACATTCATTCAAACCTTAATAGTAAGCAGATTTAAAAAAACGTCAATCATTAAACATCTCAGTCCATCACCGACAGTGACACTTTAAGCTATCCGATGTATTGTACCAAGCGAGAAGTACTCGCCAACGTTTCGCGCGCTTATTTTTATATCGTCCCGTTATCCGCACGCCAACTTTCTAAATGTTTGTTGCAGTTTATTCTTTCCAACGTCGCGTCCGTCGGGCTCGAACCACTGTGCGGTTGGTTGTCGATTCGAGAGTTTCTATGAAATATTTGCATCTTTCCTTTGAATATTTCTTTTAGTGAAACATTTTTTGTTCACTAGAGCATTCAAACCATTCTCGAAGAGTGATCTTAAACTTGAATGAAATTTGTAAATTCTTTTGTTTACATTTTGCAGTGGTTTATCTTTGAAGCCCCATTTGAATTGAGATTTGAGGTCAGGACATAAGGTGATGTGTTTCTTTATTAAAATAATGAAAATAAAAACTAGACGTACTCTCTATTTCTAAAACTCAACGAAGTATATTAACTAAACATCAAAGTAGTTATTAACCCCGCTGACCTCTTTCTTGTCCCAATAATGATACGTTCAGTTCAGATTTCCATTCGGGTGGGTGGTTGTAAATAATTCCCGAAACAACCCCATCGAATTGAAGAGTTCTGAACAGTAATTTGAATGGATCATTGAATAGTTTATGAGACTTCGTAGTACAACATGTTTTATATGGTTAAATGTACCAAAAATATAGGTCGTAATCCAGATATTTTTTTTCAAGTGTACGTGGATGCCGAAATCCGTAACTATAGGTAATATTGAAAAATGACTATGGGACTCTCTAACGATTTTGATGAAAACTAAAACTGCATCATTACATATTAAAAAAATATATTTCCCTAGCCAGAAATTAAACTTGTTGATCGTGAACAAAAACAACATACTGTATTATTGCACCATCCGATAATATCGCTATAAGGATCAAGTTCTGTGAAGGAATAACATACGACAAACTAAAGGACTTGTATTTTTTTAAATAAAAAAAACTCATGTTTTCAAAACTCTAATTATGAAGTTTTATTTTTCATCAAAATGGGTCTTGGGAGTCCTTAAAGTACGATTTGGCCATCGCCACCCACTTTAAAAAATCACTCCGTAATTTTTTTATATAAAAATAATGGTTTTAAGACCCCAACTTATGACTTTTTAATGGGGTATAAAAATTATGACGTATGTAATTTTAGCAAATATATGGCGTTTACCTATACCCTTGGTGATTGAGTCATCTGCCAAATGTAGCTATACACACTTGCCCCTCCAGGGAATACAACACCGATGGCACAGTACGCCAGAACAAGACGCAACGGAATTACACAAAATGTAATTAACTCTTACACAACCGGCGCGCACCTGATCGTTCTCACGGCGGCGCGTGTATATTAAAATTATCTGTAATTACCTCCTGTGCTGCTTGAAAACTTGGCGCTGGAAACATAAGGAAAATACAACAGGATCTAATTATACTTGTGGGTGATATTATTTGTGGGCTTAGTTACCAATTAAGAATACGATAGCTACTGTCTGTCCAAAGAAAGAATTACTATTGATATTTCCATAGCCATTTCAAATATTATGTCGGGTGACAGCAGTTGTCTTAAGGAAATACTTACATATTATTTACAATCGAACCATGACGACAATTAGTATGTCAAGAGTATAGCGCGTACAAGCTAGTGAAATAACAACTATCTTATCCCTTCTAACGATTCGCGCCTTTGATAAGGCTGCTTACTCAAGCTCGTAAATTTATGGAAAAGTTAACCCGTTTATAACGCCTTTACAAAGCGTTCTTCTGAAGAGAAATGCTAAATGCCATTGTTTTGGGCGAAAATGTTCTTTTCGCGAAATTTGAGTGAATGAGTCAATGATGCAATTTTGTAGCGGGCTTTTATCGTTTTAAGTAGTACATACAAAACGGTGAAACGGAGGACTGATTTATTCTAGCCCAAGGCAGGGCCCAAGGTAGGTACACAGATAGCAAAACACAGACAAATCGCCCGCTCAACAACCAAACCAACGAACAAACAAACAAACCATCAATTCACTAAATCTCATAACACAATTCGTGTTCAACAAACAGTCGGGGAGGCGCGTACGTTTACAGATTAGAGCTGCAGTGTTGGTAGCATTGTTCGGTTTGTAATGTTGGCACGCCCGCCTTTGTTATCAGTGTTGGCAACTGCACCGCGTAAATAGTTCCTGGGTGTGCAATTATGTTTTCTTGATAGTATTGTATCCGACGAGCTGTACAATTGGCTTCATTAACAATCAGCCCCTCTTACACCCTCGTCTTAATAAAAGCGACGGGTATTGCTTTCATGTACTAAAGAAAGCAAATAATTTGACTTTGCATTATTACTACCAAAATTACTTAGTATTTTAAGTGGGATTATAACCTGCAAACCAAAGTATAACTTCATAAAACTGTCCTGCTTTGTAGTTCTATAAGTTACTCCCTAATTGATAAAAAATTTTATTAATTATAAATGTTATCTATGAGAGTTTTCTTGCAAAAGCCAGTTTTCCAGATAAACTTTTTATAAGTAGCGCGAAATTCCAAATTAGTCCATTTATAGGTACTTAAGGCGACTTATTACCCAACGCGAGGAAGGAGTTGTTATCGATAAAGAGGCCACATCAGGCATTTTTGGAATGTTTGTCTGCACACGCATCACGCAAAAACTACCAGACGGGTTTTGATAAAACCTGACATGGTAATAGTATTAAACATACGCCGAACGATTAAAGTAATGTTTACATTTTATGCCAGGAAATGGAAGAATTCCACTACGGTAATCGAAAAAGTAAAGTTTACGCGTACGAAATCGGGAGTACAGCTAGTAAGATATATAATTAAATGTGCCATGTCGAGTGGAGCGAGGCAAGTGATCGATTCGCCAACTAACCTAATACGCAGCGAAGCCGGGCTTACTCTGAGTTATGACAGTGATTAAGCCAAGTTCGGGCACCGTGTCATCTTGACAAGTTATACGTACTTGGTGTATATGGACACAATTTTGAATGTTCGGCTGAGATTCTCGTAATTTTGATTAAGCAGAACCTACTTATCTTTTATATTCGATGGTCTGAAGACCATCATGAATGGTTATAGCAAATGTTAAACAGCGTGTCCTTTTTTTAAAGAATGGTGCTTTTGAATATAGAAATGAGATATTTAAAAAAAAAAAATTAATTAGATACCTAAGCCTATGCATGTTGAAGTTCACAAACCTGCAATGGTCCAGTGTGGTGGACTATAGCACAGATTAGGTAATAATTACGAGTACTATAGCCGAGTCTCTCTCGCATTGAGCGAGGTGTACCCTGTAGGTAGAATGGTTAAGTTTCGCTCCATATTTCATAGGTGTAAATAAGCGCCGTTGAAATGTAGGTGCACTGCACATGCTCTCATTCCTATTTTTTTCATAGGTTTAAACCTCTGAAAAAAAATAGGAATGAGAGCATTTTTGTACTTATTTTTTTTATAAAAAAACATCTTTATTATTTCTACCCCAAACATCCCTTTAAATTTCCAACCACCATACGACAGTGCATAAAAATGCCCTATAACACGCCGCCATACAAATTCTGACACGCCGTAATATTTTGTATTCATCGCAAAAAAAATAACGCGCCAAGACGTATATGAGGGCGCGCGAGACGAATTTCATGTCATACCGTGAATTATACCCGCGAGCTTGTGTTGTACCAGCCCTAACGTCACGTAGTAAAAGGAAAATTTACAGGTAAAAATTATATATTATTATAACTGAGTGCCAACCTTTGGTTACAATCTAAAAACGTATGATACGTCAAGAGACTTGTAAGTAAATATTATAAAAAGTCTTCAAGGCCCAGTCATGTTGAGTTTAATTATGTTCAAATGATGTTTTTTTTTTATTTTATTTTCTTACTAGCAGTTGCCGGCGACTAAGTTCGTGTAGAAAAGTAGAACATTATAATACCCCCTACAAATTAGGTGCCAAGTTATGCTGTTTTTAAAGGCTATTAATCCACCATTCAGCAAGAAAGGAACTGATTTATAACTTCGTTGCTTTTTAATAAATAAATGTGAATATATTAAGTAAGTATCTGTACTCCCAGCGTATACTACATAATGTAACGTAATCAGTACTCGAGCCACGGGATGACTTACAAGACGTAATTTCAGTTACGATTATGAGTGTACCGCATCTGGTGCGAACGCACCGACGACACTCTTATTAAGTGCACGTGCACCGAATGTTACCGCCTGCTTTAACATTAGGATTTAAGAGGACTAATAATGTTTGTGTAATTAAATGTGGGAGTCCTAAGTTCGTATCTCACTAATATTATAAATTTGAAAGTTTGGATGGACGGATGTTTGTTACTCAACCACGCCAGAACGGCTGAACGGATCTGGATGAAATTTGGCACAAAGATAGATTACAATCAGAAATAGCAAATATGCTGCTTCTTATCTCGATAAAATGTATGGTTCCCGTGTGATAGATTTGTTTTAATTTTTCATAGAGCAAAGGATCGACATGATTTACAGAAAAGGACATACTTTTTAATGGCGGGTAACACCGCGGGGCGCAGCTAGTTTGTTATATAATAGTTAAGTTAGAAGTCAGCGATGGCACGATTAATATCGTGGAATTGATCCTAAATGTTTGAACGGGTTGGTGTAAAGTTATTGACCGAATTGAGCAACACAATTCTAGTCGATTATGACCTTAGATTGAGTTTACTTACAGTTTAATCGTACATAGAGTTGGGATCAGGAACACGTTTCTTATGCAATATTAATAAAATACAGTCAGTGGAATAAGAACGAGTGCCTCAAAAGTGCAGTTTGTATGCAGCTGCGTTAAAACGACCCTCTAACCGAGCGCGCCGCGTTATGGCGCGTGAAACGAGCTGCCTTTGAGCTGGCCAGTGGCACGAGAGCGCCGGTCAGTGGCTCTCATAAAACATCACTATAAGAATAACTAAATATCAATAAAGTTGAAGCCTTGTCATGTTAATTACTGCCTCAGTGTCCCAATGATGTTATTAAAGTCTACATTTCTAGAAATATACAGTAGCTGTCCCGGCGAAAGTCGTATCGCCTTAGAATCAAATGTATGAAATAATGAAGTATCTTTATTATTATTATTCTTGTGAATATTTCCCATGTTTTAATAGTTATTCTGCTTTTCGTGGCAGAGGAGTTATAAACGATGTAACTAAAACGAGTTTGTTACAAAATATAGATTATGAGAATGATCGACACATGTAGTTAAAAGAACCTTTAAATAAACATTAATAAGATAGTATTTTGAAAATTCTCGCTTGATTGATTATGTAAATCGAAAACACCGAACAATAAAACAAGAACAATAAAAATGAAACTACCATCCATCCTATGGTAATCCTACTGCGTTTATAAAATTCGCATCTCGTAGAGAGTCTTACAGCTGCGTTCCAATGCACAATTCTATAACCATGTAAATTTTGTTATCGTCTTAACACGTCAGAGGGTGTGTAGTAATGCTGTTGGATGTTTAATTTCTATGCTGATTTGGGAATGGAAAATAAATAGCTTACCTTAGTAACCGAGGGCTCGATAAATTAAATTTCACAAATTCAACAATGTTTCACTCAGTTAAATTACCTACTTATTTCGGTTACAGCTGACAGCGAAACCTTCGTATCATTGTTCGTGGCAATGAAATAATAAAAGTAAAAATAATTAATATATTTATTTCGTACCATAAAAAATATTAATAAGAGTAATCGTGACCCTCACACTAGGCTTGGCCGGCATGCTAAGGGTCCATATCTTGCAATGTTGGTTTGACAAAAAAATGCTAATTAATAAAAATGAAGTTAAAATATACTTATTGATTTCTTATACTTACGTGAATACTACACATTGAAATAAAACAATTTTATAAAGGATTTTTGAAACGTTGGGAACGTAAAAACGAAAAATAAACGCGATAAAATCCTTAAAAAATAGTTTTATTAAAATATACTGTCAAAAAATAAAATAGTTCAAAAATAATAAAAGGAGGATTTCAAAGCTCTGTGGCAGAATGCTGTAACAAAGAAGTAGAATATGTGTGTGTGTGTGTGTGTGTGTGTGCGCGTGTGTGTGTGTCGGTGTGTGTGTGTGATTGACTTTGTGTGGTGTGAATGTACGTTTTCTCGATAAAGATGACCGATACACATACAACAAGTAAACATATTTCAAAAACTTCTCCACCTTGTACCAATCTGAAGACTTTGCTTAAAATGTGCATACAATCACATTTTAAAAGGAAGGTTTTACTTTGAAGTCAAAAATTATATATTTTTTTGAACAATTTTAGCTACACCAATAGTGTAATAGAGAATGTAACGTTAAAATGTTGCCTCAAAACATTACAATATTCTGTCGGCACGAAATAGAGCGATATCCGGCGTTGTCGGTTTATTAGCCGCTAATCTGACACCCGGTAACTGGAGGTTAAATAATGGACAGATTTATCGGAAATTAGGCGCCGCCGCGCCGCCATCACACAACATACGAGGGTGGTGACCTACCCATAATGGGAACATAACGAATGCGGAATTGTCGATCAGAGATATTAGGCCTCAGCCTCGAATTTAGCGGGCAGCGGGCCGGCGGCGGCCGCGGCGCGTGAGCGGTGCTCGTTGGCCGCCCCGCGCCGCTGCCACGACGCTTTTTTCGAGAACCGGTCCATTTTTTTTATTTTTTATTTTTTTTATTTCATTATAGGCAAGTATTTGATCTCGATCTCACCTGATGGTAAGTGACGATGAGGTCTACGATGGAGCATACTTGACTAGGTAGGAAGGCGGCAGTAGATCGAGACGCTACATTCACTAGGCACATGCAGCGCAACTGATCTGACCCGCCATCCATGAATGGCAGCACCGAACATCATGCCGGAATACGGCTAGGCCGCTTGGCAACATGGCTTTGTTCAGTGGGTGGTGACTAGCCACGGCCGAAGCCTACCACCAGTAGATTTTTCGCATAGGATCCTGCCACTCCCGCGCCGCCGCCGCCGCCGCCCCGCTGCCCGCTAAATTCGAGGCTGAGGCCTTAATAGTGTGATAACAGCACGGGAACAAACCTTCAGTAATTTAGCTGTTGTTGGGAATATATATTAATTGTAATTTAGTCACAGCTACAATTTTGTGTGGTAACGTAGCATATAGGATAAGATCTTAATATTAGTCCATTTAAATTTGTCTGATCGAAGTTTAGATTAAGTAAGTATTCTTATCCATATTTGACGATTGAACTAACATTATTTTACGTATTTTCGGTTCGAAGTTTAGGCAATACTTATAAACTAACTCGCTCAGGGATCTTATGTTATCAATTCATGAAACGCATATCAAAAGAATTTAAATGAAATATAGTAACTCTATACCAAAGACATCTCCCGGTCTATAAGAACCGGCTCTTCAAATAAAACGTAACAAAGTTTCTATAAAAAAATGACATAAAAAAACAATGTAAAAACGAAATTACAATTAAATGTTCTAAATTCAAGGTGTTAGAGTCGAAATTACTGAAACTGTCAGCTTGCTCGAATTCAGAATTCATATTTACAGCACCCTTGATATTCGGCGTCCCGTCGCAAGCGGACGGGCGACACTGCAAATATTGCGGGGTTCACAAAATGAAAAACCTGTACTTCTAATTATAAGTATTGATCAATCAAAATCGAAGGGGTATAGTCTAATATGCGGTTTGTATGTTTGAAGTGACTCATGCATATTTTACAGGGCATTTCCATTTCTAAATGTAGGTATACCTACTACTAAAACTGAAAAATACATTACATACCAATAGTACTAAGCACTTAAGTAGGTAGGCAAGTAGTACTCATTCAGTATTATGGGGTAATCAAGTTCTTGCGTGAATGTTTATAAGTTTTGACCATTCTTCTATATTTGAACCTAGTAGCAATATCTTAGAAGAAGTGCCTTTCGTTTCTGACGCGACGTCGTGGGGACATCGTCTTTGAGCTGTGTTTAATGCGTTGCAACAACAAATTTAGGATGTCCCCTTATAGTACACACAAACAATTGATGTGCACCGAAAAAATAATATTATAATGTTACATAAGATCAGCATTTCAGAACGACTCTGCCACAACAGTCGTTGCTTTCGCGAGCTATGACGCATTTATGAGTTTTTCATAGTTATTGTAGCGATCGTATTAGTCATATCGTATAATAGAATTATAACAGCACGCTTTTGACTACACTCTATTTATTAACCGACATCAAAAAGGAGGAGGTTCTCAATTCAATTGTATTTTTTTTATCACAAAAGTTTGAGTTCACATTCTTAACCCAATTCAAAGAGTGCACTCTACTTCGCTATACACACTGCAAGTAAAAGATTTGCATATCATTACAGTAAGTTCTGGCCACCCCGCCGGGTGCACGCCGTGATGCGTTTAAAATGTTTGCGTTGTATGGAGAGTCGCCTCGAGACATCAACTTGTTTGTTTTGCCCTTCAAAAGAGTAGTAGTTGCGGGTACTTTCAGTTCGGGGCTTGAAAGGATGTTTTTCAGTCTATTTGTCCAGTGTCAACCATGTCTCCTAGCTAATGGTTGCCTTTCCAAAGCCTTATTGGACGTTGAGAGACCTTGAGCCTTTAAAGCCGTCATCGCCACGTTCCGAGGATATACTGAGCCTTGACGGCCTGATTAGCGCAGTGGTAGTGACTCTCTGCTTTCTGCGCCGAGGGTTCCGGGTTCGAATCCTGGTAGGGATACAAGCTTTGTGTAATGAGCACGAATGTTTGTACCCGAGTCATGGATGTTTAATATGTATATAAGTATTATATACTTAGTTCGCCCTCAGTCCATTGTACGGTACCCATAACACAAGCGCTAAGCTTAAAGTGGGACCGTATAGTTGGTGTGTTCATATGGCGATCTTTATTTATTTATTATTATTTATACTGAGCAGTAGATAGTATGTTTTATATCTAAACTTAGTAAAGAATCAAACTAATGACACACTTTGTAAACACACTTCTCTGCCCCAAACAACAGGTTGCCCCATTACACAACAGCCTTACAACCCAAAAATGAAGCAACCGTCAAAGTTTTAATGCCCAGCCGTCAGATGAATCACAGTTGAACGCGAAAATTTTCCAGTTAAATTGATCGCCATTAACTAAACTTCTATCGGTGAGCGATTGCTTAATTACCGGCGGCGGCGTTGCTTTTGTGGACGAGGTTAGGTGCGTGTTGTGAGGCATTTTATTTATAAGAATATTATTATAGGTGCAGGATATTATAAGAAGGAGGATATAAATCAGCAGATTGGTCCGTTCATAGGATATAGTTACAGAGATGTTAAAGAATAATTTAAACAAACATTTTTGTGTATAACTTTTAGCAATTTATATGGGTTTTACAGAATGTCTTTATTCTGTGACTACAGAAGCATTTTTAAGTCTATATCACATCATTTATTTTTTATAGGCCCACGGGGGCACTTACAAATTGTTATTGTATATTTTTTTCTTAACTCTACAATCGGATTGGAACGCGACCTTAACTGAGATTATTCTGATTTGAAATGGCCACTGGCCAGACTAGTGATCGAATCCGGAAACTCGAGGTTACAAGGCCTAACGGTTATTGGGACCGCAACCACTACGCCCATGACGTTTTATTTCATCAACTTCAGCTGCAAAATCTTCACTATAATGTTGAGTATACATAAATAAGATTGGTTTGAAACCCAAATTTAAACCACTCACCGTTGCCATAGCTCACTGTGTGCCCGCTACATCGGGCGTGTATTCCCAACCGACGGGAACCGGGACCGGTCGCAAATGAAGACAGATTGCGACTCCGGTCTCGTTCGGATCGCACTAAACAACGTAATTAGCCGCACGGACGGAACGATAAATATGTTATGTATGTGCATGCTAGTATTTCCGATTGTGTCTGTGTGATTATTGGATCAGTTAGTTGAGAACTTTATACGCATACATTCTTCAATATCCCTACGACCTCCTGTTTCAAGCCAGTGTGCCTGTTATCGACATGCTAAGCAAATCCGCCCAATGTATTTTAAGATAAAAATATTGGTTCGTAAAAGTATGTACTTATATGCTAATCTGGGCTAACACCAGTTTCCCAATCCATAGAAGCTGCTAAATCATTACTTAGATTATCAACCAGATCTATCTCTGTTACAGCATTGGTCGTACACCTGTCGGAAAATAGTTATCCCTTATCCACGGTATTTTGATCCGTCTTTGTATAATAATATTGTGAAAAAATCAGTCGCTTTTAGCGCAACGCAAACAAGTGTCTGCGCGAGGGTGAAGCCGGCGCAACTCAATCAAATAATTAGCAAATATTTGTTCAAAATAATTGGCTTACAGAAGTGAAGGGGGATGCTCGTGAAATATTACTGAAATTTGCTTTTTTTTAATATTAAATGTTGAATATATACGAAGATTTTTGATAATGGAACACCCCTTAATGCTAATGGAATTAAATATGATGTATTTTTTTATACTGGATTATGGGATAATTAATATAAATCAGCTATAATAAGTTTTTATCGAACTGTGGTCTACACACCCCATAGCATCGGCGAATAGTGCGTTCACTTCAGTGTACATCTGCCTACCCCTACGGGGAATACAGTCGTGTTGGTGTAAACAGCCTATACTATAGAAACATAAAACACCTCTTATTTTAATAGATCATCATCTAGTTATAGGTAAAAAATATTCATAGCCGTGTCACCTTTGATAACAGTTACGTTTACTGACTATAAATAAAAAAATTGAGAAAAAAATTTGAGAGCACCCCTCCATATAAAATTCACCCTAAACTCCACGATGCTTGCACACCATGGTCAAGATAATAACCATAACTACATACGATTTCCATGAATACATAATAGGGATTATTATGTATGCTCTGAGATTACGCACGAAAAACAGTGCTATTTATACTCAATGCAGGTCTTTTATTATACAGGAGATTGTTATTACAGAACCCGGCCCTAGGTTCGTACCTGACCAGAATGTTATTGTAACTATATATATAAAGACTAGCTGTTACCCGCGACTTCGTTCGCGTGGTATTTAACAAAAACACAACCGTTGGCAACAGCCTGCTCACGGATTCTGAGCCCGCGGGACGCATTTCAGGTTGTTGCTATCAAACTTAATCAGGCGCAACGCTGCAACATTGGTTTTAATTTTTTTTCGTGAGATCTTATGTTTTTTCTAAAATAAAAGTAGCCTTAGTTACTCCTTGTTACATCAGCTATCTGCCAGTGAAAGTCCCGTCAAAATCGGTCCAGCCATGTCAAAGATTACCCGGAACAAACAGACAGACAGACAGACAGACGGACAGACAGACAGACAGACAAAAATTAAAAATGGTTGTTTTGGTATAGGTACCGTGTATACATCCAAATGCATTTAGTAAAAAGCGGTTATTTTAATATTACAAATAGACACTCCAATTTTATTTATATGTATAGATGAGCCCCGCATTTTAGACGACAGTCCACTGGACTTCATTTGTTGAAAATTTCCTTACGATATTTCCTACAAAACTCGTTGGTCTCGGAGTACATACAGCATTCGCTTCTTGCCCATAAAACCTGGAATATCTACATTGAGAAACAGATTATAAAATTGACCAATAGCATCGCTTTAAAATCACGTCCTAAATAACCTAACTACTATGCTCAATCTCCACGAATTATTATGTGTACCTATTATTGTAGAATCATAATGATTAAAATTTCTCAAACTCAATCTCAAGCTACTTAAGTTAGACTATGATGTACTTTGTAAATTCGTGGCAACTTATAAATTATTTTCTCATTAATATTCATGCGTTAGTATGAAAGTATTTCAATATTGATATTTTATGTATCAGACAGATACACGAGGTATTATAACAATATAATCTTCAAAGACGTTTTTAATAACGCACATTGAAAGTCAACAGTGATTGTGGAGTCATAAAAAAACGGTTACGGTAATGTAGGTAGCAATTTATATATCCCTAGATTTTTGTTATTTGGTCATTTTGGTTTTTGATATTGAAAATGGACAGAAAATCATGAATCATGAAGTATAATAATAAAAAAATAATATTTTAAGTGGTTAATGAGTAGGTTACACAGATTACGTTTCTGTATAAAATTGGTATGTCTGTAGCGTTTTTTTTTAAATAGTGAACCAGAAGCTACAGCTGTGTACTTAGTATTGACGTTTATTTTAATCATAATAATTTGTTATACTTCGTAGGGAAAGGTTATGTGTATAAATGACTCATGAACTTCTTCAAATATTTTACACTATTATTATTACACCTTATATAAGTTATGTTGTGCCCTGCATCTGTGACGGTACGCTGTTCTCCCTTGGCGACCTCAAAAGAAATAAATCAACTTTAAACACAAATTCATTCTGGATCAACGTCATTTTTCAAGACACTCTTGATAAATGATATTAAAATACGCCAACGCTTCCACTAATTCAACCGCCCATCTCGAGGCTCCATCGGCCGTCTTAACACTGTTTTGTCAGGCACTTGGCGCGATCGCCTTATTGCCTTCCACACAAATGTTGTTTTGCTACCCAGACGCTCTTTTGCGGACGAAATTGATTTTGAATTTGATGCTACTTTGTACATCCATATTTGTGAAACCTGGACACAGTGCATTGTCTTAGCCGAGTTAAGTCTTATTATATTAATGCACACTAGTTCTGGCTAGGACTTAATGCCCGTTTACTTTAGTTTAGTTTATCCCGAAGGATTTTTTGCAAATCCCGAGATATGTATTATCATATATACCTGTGGCATAAAAGATACCACCATGCCAAGTTTCCTCTGAACTCATCAAACAGTTTTCCTGTACTGCGCGTTCAGACGATCAGATACACGGTTAAAATATTTAAAATATTCTTTCATCCATCCTGTGTCACGTTGGTCTAGTGGTCGCATGTGCGCGTTGCTGTTAATTCCCAGGTCGTGTACAGTTAGTATCATGGATGGCGGGTCAGATCAGCTGCGCTGCATGTGCCTAGTGAATGTAGCGTCTCGATCTACTGCCGCCTTCCTACCTAGGCAAGTATGCTCATCGTAGATCTCATCATCATTTACCATCAGGTGAGATCGAGATCAAATACTTGCCTATAATGTAATAAAAAAAAATAAAAAAACAGTTCCTTTTGCGACATTTCAAGTATATGTTAGCAGGCCTGATTAGCGCAGTTGATAGTGATCCTGTTTTCTGTGCCGAGGATCCCGGGTTTGAATCCTGATAGGTACAAACTTTTTGTGATGAGCACGAATGTTTGTACTGAAGTCATGGATGTTTAATATCTATATAAGTATTAGATACGGGGTTCACCCCAAGTCCATTAAACGATACCTATAATATAAGTGTTGCTTAGTGTGGGACCGTATAGTTGGTATGTTCGGCTGGCGATATTAAAAAAAACAGACCCTTATTATAATGGAACATTACCAACACTATTAATTAACGCAATTTATGTGTAAAACTATGCACCTCTTTCTTCTACTTCATACCTATAGGCTATTTTTATTGCCTATTTAATACACAACTTCAAACATTAAATGCCCTAATGTTATTCTATTCTATTACGAATTTACGATCGCCTGAGGACATTGGGGGAGATAAAACCTCGTATGTACATAAGGAAATTGTTTCCACATGCTGTTGTGTCGGCTAAAGTTTGTTTTTTATGTATATTTTTTTGGGAAATACGCTGCAATATGTTACTTTTAAAATTTTTATCAAGAGTTCAATATATTATCTACTATTTCGGGAATATAAAGAGAAATTGAGATTACAATCATACTCATACATTTAATATTCCATAAAAATGCCTTCAGAAAGTAAACAAAGCTGACACAGAGATAAAGTTGTTAATTTATTTATCGGAACATCCAAAATATCCGTGAAAATATTCCGCAGAACAGATGTCCGCCACACGACCCTCCGGCGTTCGTTAAACGATTGTACTTAAAAAGATGTCAAAATTATGACGAGAAACTTGTGTGATTCCGCTTAATTTTTATGTGCCCTAACTTTCGTGCCCCTAAATCCCCTCTGACCGACTTTTACCCCATTTGAAGTCGTTGACGCTCCTATATATTTTTCTAGAGGTCTTAAAAGTTACGCCTCGAAAAATTTTGCAGGCTTTTGATCGGACGGGAAGTTTGCACACATATTTAACGATCTCTCTCTCTCTCTCTCTCTCTCTCTCTCGGTACCCACAAGATTTAAACTACTTTTGTTTAAATACCTGCAAAAATATAGACCTGTGTTCTTAAGAATACAATTTCCTAACCCGCAACATAATAAACACTTTTATAACTGTATAACAAAAAAAAAATCACCATAAACCAAGACGTACAGACAGTCCCACAGCCTACCTGGATACAAGTACGCTCAGATATTAATGAGATTTCTTGTTTCCGCAGCGATTTAAATATTTAATAAAGCCACGTGCGGCCAGGGGAAGTCGTATGTATGTTTTAACAGCAATAACGGGACCTTAGGGGGTGAATTTGTTCGAATGGACGGTCGAGTTAGTTTTTTAAACTTCTTTCCGGTGATGGAATATGGTAACTCAAGATAACTTTTTTTTAAGAATTTGCCCGTCCATCACACCAAATTAATATTAACAAAAAAGATACAACCTCTTAACTACCGATCAGATATTAAAAATAGATTTTTATAGAACATATATTATATTTCTACACTTAAGACAGAAAAAACTTAAGGCGCATCCAGTTGACTAGGTAATGCACCACCAGCATGGCATGCGCTTTACTGTGGCAACATCTAACTTGATATAACGTTGTCGAGTTACGAGCGGGAAGCGATTAACTCCTTGATTAATAAACATTTCAATCTGGTCTCATACGTGTCGGACCGACGAATGGTGTAACAAAAATACGTAATACAGGCGCAACACCGCAGATAAAGCACAATGTTTCTTTCACAACCCAAAAAGTTTTTATGACTCCGAATAATTTGTAAATAATTAATCAACCACGATTTGCTCCGAGATTCCAACTATTTTATCTGTAGGTCTTCGCTAGTGTAGAACTATAGAGATTTATGACATTATTGTGAAGATAGCACTATCCCTGCAGGTGCGCCAGGAACTTACTTGCACCCACCGAATCCACTTCTTGTTGCCAAGCGAGCGCACTGGCACAAATCCTCTCGACGCGAACACAAAGGACGGATATCTTAAACCGATGAGCGGAGGATACCTCTTAAGGTGGTCACCCACAGGGAGGCTCCCGGTGGGTGACCATGTGATTGTGTTACATTACACAAGAATGCTCCCGGCGGGAGCATTCTTGTGTAATGTAACACAATCACATGCGAGAATTAGTGCGCACACTTGTAATGAAACATTTTTTTTTTACATTACAGCAGTGAGTGCGCAAGCATCGAGCATTTCTATACGCACCACTTGTAAGACGAGTTTCTCGCTGCAGGTACGACGGTATTTGTACTTCTCCGGTCGAACACTGGCTCGCGCGGCAGCCGCGCGTAATTTGTACGCACCTTTACAGTTACAAAAGCGTATGCTTATTAGTTAGTGCATCGAGGTAATGCAGTATCAGAATATTACATTGCCACATTACACTGCAATGCTCCCAGTGAGCGACCATCTTTACGTCGCAGTTAGCTCGGCTATTCGTACGTCGCGGTATTCAGGCTCATTACACCTCCATTTTTTTTTATTTTAAATAAGTGGGCTAGGTGATGCTATTTTATAAAAAAAAAATAACGGATCCAAATAATAAACAGCTGTTTTACAACTAAATTATGGTGTCATTAAAAATACATAATAAAAATAAAATATTTTCAGGCCTATTTTATGTTCGACCGCTGACCGTAGGGCCTCTCCGTTACGACTCTACAGAAAGAGGGGTTTGCTGTTGCCACGTTTTACTCGGAAAGGTGTTCTAATCGTTGTATCATAGTGAGGACATGTGATTGGGTGGAAGTAAATTCGCGTATACTCTCCTCGACCGTAGTCTCAAGGCGGCAGTCTTAAGCCCAAGTCGGCTAGTTGGAACCGGATTTACCCGGTCCCGTATGCTCCGCTACCTCATAAAGGCACTTATGGGATAATCCGTCCTCGGTTCTTCGCATTGTTTGTGTTTGAGATGCTAATATTTGGAGATGGCGTAATACTAAAGAAATTTTGTTATTTTGGCTTTGTTATGACAGGAAATTATGTTTGGGGATATTTTTAATGAAATTTGCTTACTCTACCGAATTGCTTATTCTTAACAGAAAATCTATAAATAAGCTAGTAGAGTCCCACGCGTTATTATTGGTATCCAATTGTAAACATAAAAAAATGGTTTGGAGATTTTAGATCGAGTTATCCTAAACACATTAGTTTACGTTTGACTCTCGACATTCCATTTCTCAATTTATTTTTATCTTCACAATACGATTTCCAAACAAATCACGTTACAAACTCCTATTCAACGCAAATTTGATTATGAAATACTCCAACATTCGGCATCTCAGTAATTCGCGTCGCCACAAAAAAAAGTATAAATTACCCCCAAAATTGGAATAACAAGATAGGCACGAGAATAATTCCCATTGTCAGGGGACTTGAACTTATTGAGGGAAACCAATTTACTCCAGAGAAATCCGTTTTTTTCCGACGCGCTTCAGAGAGGACCGGTCCCATCCGTCGCGAGGCGGTATATAAAAACAGTATAAGAATGTATCTCATATATCTGTTTGCTGAAGTGAAATTTGTTTCGTTGGGAAAACAATACTAAAATAGATTATCGCAATAATAATTTGGAGATGATAGATTATTTGTTTTTGTATACATCCTGTATATGGACTGGCTGGTAATGTGGTGTCTGAACATTGTACTAGAATAACTGTACACGTAAAATTGTATGGTAAGTACTTTGGTATAGATCATAATGTAACTACTTATGTAAATGATACTTAAGGAGATATACAACTAAACAAAAGTACCAAGGCAATCCGGAGTGTACAAGAAGAAGGCCATCTAATTGTAAAGTGTATTTTCAAACGCGTTCACAGACTTGTTTCAAAACTCACGTTTTGATCCAGAACTAGACTTAAGAAGTACGCAGACATTTCTCCACGGGATACTATCAATAAATTATTTAACATACGATAGTTTTCTTTTATTCAAATGCACCCCATTCTCCTACACTGCGGCGGCTCCCCCTGGCGGTCGTATCGCGAACGATCACCGGGCCAAGTTTAGTTTATGCAAATTTAAACGGATGCATTTTATAGCTTTCATTCTGAGAGGAGTTATGGCTTATTATATACAGATTTTTAGGGAAATATTTTTTATATTAAAATATTCTATTTTATTTTGTCTATGGCGACATTTATTCATTTCGTATTCGATTTAATTAAATAATATTGCGAGAACAATGCCTGGTGTTATATGTATTAATACAAGAATAATAGGTAAAAGAAAATTAATTCTTGAACTTAACCATATTAGTACCATATTCAGGTAAGCTATCCAATAAAGGATTTCTGAATGTCTAGTATATCCATCTTCGGCGCCCCACTGAGTATTTTATATTATAAAATATCATAATGCTGGTTTATTTAAAAATTTAAAAATTTACTACAGCCAGAGAGGTGCAGTCATCTGTGTGAATAGAGCAGGGGCCGCGGCCAGTAACATCATGAACTCGAGCTGGGCAACACAGAGTAGAAACATAATGCAGCATAACAAGTGCAATTTGAAACCAGGATTGTTGTGTTTGTCGTTACGACTGATGAGTATTAGTTTTAAAAATAGCTTTTATAGAAATAAACTCAACCATTTACGCAATAAAGTCGTAATTGAGTCGTTTTGTTGAAAATTATATTTAAAAAACACTTTATTAAGTATTAATAATATGAAATTGTTATATGTTGTACGAGTATTGCAATAAACCCGCCATATTTTTATTTTTGCATTTACGAAAGCTACCCAACACTAAATAAAGTTTTTTTTTTACCGATATTTCTTTTTATAGCAAAAACGTAAAAGTACATTGTCATACTGCGTCACAATTTCTGCTGTAGGTAAGAGCACGGTTTCTCGTAAAATTTTAATTAGCCGCTACCGCGAGGCCGTTCGGATAACCATTTTACTGTGAACCGTTACATTAAAAATATAATTTCTGTGCACTGTGACTTTAGCACTAAGTAGCTTTGTGGGAGCTTGTGCTGTATAAAGGAGATCTGTTAATCTTGTAAGTTGTGATTGTTGTAAGCGTTTGGTGCGCCTATGCCTTATAAAAAGTGTATATACATTCTGCATAATAGAGTTGAATATGAAGAAATAATTGTCTTATATTTCCTAAAGCAATAGGCGATTTCACTCCAAATAATTATAGAAAATAATAATCCATCCAAAGTGGTTCGTTCTGTTTTGTAAACCATTTTAAATGGATTACATTTTCTTTATAAACATGGGAGTAACTTGTAAATACTTGTGAACTAGTCTTAATCACTACGAAACGAATGAAGGTTAAAATAAACACACAATACCTGAGGAAGAAGTTCATGAAGTACCTATTTTCTTTTACCACACCAGACTTATGGGCAAAAATAATGTGTACATAATAATTACAGATATCTAATATATATTTAATAAAGTAGTAAAGTTAATTTAGCTCGTAAAATTAAAAAATAAACTACTCTATCAGTTAACTTTACGACGGCACGACTGCAGACGGTTTCGCAAAAGTTTTATGTGATCACAAAAGGTTGGGTTATTGTCTGTAAAACGAGATAATGTGTACTTGCCTTGATTACACTGAGCGTTATGCTAAGCTAAATAAATTTCAAAACGCATGTGCAGTTTATGTATGACCGTGGAATTGGATATTTCTCGTACAATACTTTGAAATACCAAATTACGAAGGTATAACCTGCTAACTAATAAACAAAGTTTTTATTAAATTCAAATACAGCAATTCTAAAGTTTCTAACATAAACTCTTGAGCTTTTCATTCATTGATTTATTCGCACATTTTTACGTATACAACACATACGCCTATTGTTGTTGAACCCCTGTTTAGTTACTAACTCTAGTTTACTCTACATATATTTTTATTATTAGTACTTACTTTATATTTGTGGCACACGATGTGGTTGTAGATATCTATCATTAAAGATACAATTCCGTATACTCCCACTCATGTTTTATTGGTTATTTTGCAAGTTCTAATTATTTAAAGTCACGTTCCGATTCGGTTGTAGAGTTAAGAAAAAAAATGTAAATGCCAATTTGTAAGTGCCCTTGTAGGTTTATACGAAATAAATGATTTGACCTTGTCTTTGTAACATTGTAAACTCTGTTGGCAATCCTAAATTAATAAATTAGAAAGATAAATAGAAATACAACTGTCGACTCTCCAGTACTCCTCGTCTCTTAAATATAGGTAAACTTCATAATACAACTATTTATAAGTGTCATAATATTTACGATACTATTTTGGTTTAGTAATTAATATATGAATGACAATATATCGTGTATCCATAGATAATAAGAGGATTAGTTTGATTCAATATTTTAGCCCTTAATTAACTGTATTTACATCGCTCACATATTTACTTTTTATTCGCTAACCAACACTTATGTATAATTAAAAAACGCTTTACCATATAATAACTATGCGACGGTAAAATAATACTTTCAGACATACATTACTTACGCTGCGTCGCGTTTGATGACGTCATAAATAAAATTCCCCCATCCCCAGCCGATATAGTACTATCGTCTTTTGCAGGCTTGGTAGCTAGAGTGTTTCAAGGGTTCGCCTGTGTTCTTTATACATTTTGTTTTGTATGGAAATATTGTAATGTATTTATCATCTTGATCAAAATTGGGGCAGATTTCTTTATGCTACATAATTTATCTATTGACTTTTAAAATTACAAAAATACAGACATATTTTTTTTTGTTTAAATCATAAAATACTAAAACTTATATATAGTATAGAGTTACAGAGCTGAGATTTGACCACCGTAAGTTAGCGCATGCATGACATAGAAAGATCGAAATAACCCATTCTCCGCTTGCTTTGACCGATCATTTAAATTAAATTCGATCTTCGAAAATTATTTCAGTACGTCATTAAATACACAGTACTTATCAATCCTTAGATCAAATATATTACCTTATAACAAGTCAAAACGCGACAGAACATTTCATGTACTGTAATGTGTGAGTGTATGTGTGTATTTTTAATTTTATTAGTCTAGCACCTTCTTAAACTGTGGCAGTGCGCTACCTCGATTAATTAATTCAAATTCAAAACACTATGCCACTAATATTTGTACGCCAATAATTGGCAGATCATAGCGAACATTAACTCTATGTATAATACTACCACCCTTTTACCTATGTTCACAAATAAACTATCTTTATCTTTATATACATTCTTAAAACAAAATAAGTTGAATTTGACTATAGTGTGTTCTTCTCAAACAAATATCGCAACATCTTTTACCTATGTTCACAAATAAACTATCTTTATCTTTATATACATTCTTAAAACAAAATAAGTTGAATTTGACTATAGTGTGTTCTTCTCAAACAAATATCGCAACATACAGACCCATTATTATTAGAAGCAGCAGCTTGGTCCCCTCGCAAGGTCTTAAGGAATTCAAATTACGGGATTTTATGAGCGCAAAATCTGTTTAATGTCCGTCCTTATGCAGCAGGGAGCGGGAGCCGATTGACTCGCGTAAGTATACAAACTATTTAAGAAATATTTGCTGTTATAAGAAGAATGGGTTTCTATAAATTGTTACGGAAAATATTTAATAACATGATATCTTTATTGATGAAGATAAAGATAAAATACGTTACTACCGTTCGTCTTCACAGCAGCACTTAATTTCTATGAACTAGTGTAGGGACTAGAGAGTAAATAAAATAGGTAGGCACCCACAGTAATTTTATTTTGGTATTTTTTCCTATAATTTATGTAAGTACTAATCAAACCAATTAATGAATCAAACATAATTTTAGACACTCAAAATAGACTGGATAACAAATAAAATGGCTTTACAATACAGTCATACTGGGTACATTTGATCCCTAGTACATTATCGCAGCGTGCAATAACATTCATTCAGACTTTTTAATTTGTTCCTAGTTATTTATAGCCGTGCCGGGCCGCGCGCCCCCTGGTGTCTTGAATCAAAATTAAAAAGGATAGTGTTTCGTTTGCACGTAATTAGTAGTGTGGGGAACGTTTTAATTTCATGAAAAGAATAATAGCACGTATGTTTTGATATGAAAGAGAAATGAATCATGTAAGTATACTGTTTGTGGTATGTTATTATAGTAAACCCTATTTATTTATTATATTTACGCGAATACTACACATTGAAATAAAACTATTTTTAAAAAACGGAAAAAAATAAACGCGATAAAATCCTTAAAAATAGTTTTATTTCAATAGTAAAACCTTTTATATAAAAAAGCAGAATAAATAGAATTATAGATTTTTGAATCTTTTATAAGGTGCATGGACAAAGTATAATCTACTGAAGTATATGATTTCAAGAGTATTACAAAACTTATTTTAAAGTTTACAATAAACATACAGCGACAAAAATGTCATAGCTTAAAAAGCAATAATTATTCTATCTTATCAAAGCTTAACTTTTTAGTGTGACATAGTTTTAATTTAAAGTGTTCAAATTATAATAACGATCCAATCCATAAATGCGTTAACAGAGGTTAGTGACAATTAACACGAATGTTTTCACCCCATTTAACGTTGTACTAAATTTCACCGGAATACGTAATAAGTCATGAAAAATCAGGATAGTAAATTGCAGGGAGCAGCGAACTTTTTAGTTTGTTTTAGTTTTGTGGTGTAAGTGACAGAATATGTAACAACTGTGTCTATGTTATCAATTTGTTGTATATTCCCAAATATTGGAAAGTTAAACCGTTTGAAGAAATGTTATGAAACCCAAAATATAATTAAAACCTTTGTTCTTTCATTAATATTTGGTCAAGTTCTCAATGGGTTATTATATTGAGCACCCTTGATGGAAAGTAAAATACTGATAGATAATATAAATATATATATATTATAATTAGTGTGATATTGCACAACATATTTTATTTATTAAAATTCTTAACGTGTTATATATATTTTCAAACAAGCATTATATATATTATCTATTCTGCTAATATTTCACACCAAATATTAATTTAGATCGTTCATCTCATAGCTTGTACAAAGCCTTACCTCCACGTAGCGATCGCTTTATCTACCCTCGATCTGGAGTCTCGACTACTTAACACGGAGGACTTAATGCTGTTGCATTAATGCGGAACTTAAATTATACAAATAATTCTACCGGTTCAACAGTGTGTTCACTGTGATGGTCAAAGGTGAGAGGTTAATTTCGTGTTGGTGTGCATCAGATAAATTATCTCGGAGATATTAGGTTCTACTTTCTATGAGCACTGTATTTATTCTGCCTCTAGGATGGCAAAGTAAACTTTATCTATGACGTGAGGAATTCATACTTAATAATAAATCTTATTAAGTAGGAAGGACCCGTTTATGTACGTTAAAGTACTGTGATTAATATACATTACCAGGAATTAAAGCTAGAACTCACCTGCTGCTGGCGACAGCTTAGTGACAACGCCCCATCGCGACTTCCACTGTAAACAAATAAAATAATCTTTAATATAGAGCGTAAAGATAAAACACATAACTAAATGACTATAAATATATTCTACTGCACTTGATAATACCTAATGCATATTCAACGTGAACATACAATTTCAATTCGCTGGTCATTTTTATCTCCATAAAAATCAGGTCAATCAGACAAGAATTTGCGTTCAGTCTGGGTTAGTAAAATATAGTGTTTTTATGTGCAGTCCAGTAAATATTCAGGCTACAGTTGGATACAGTTAAATATGACCCAAGTTATGAACTTGCCGATTTTCAATACTGGAATAGTTATAGAATTTAGGTGTGGACATTTTGAACTCAATTACCTTTCCCGTTTTTTATAATGCGCTGGGTCATAATACATACTATAATGCCTATCATAATAATACTTAACCATTTTTTTTCTGTATTTTTTTTTATAGCTTCTAAACAATCGTTTGGGTAATAAACTTAATGATTTGTTTCATTTATGATAACAACTTATTTAAACACTCAATTCTATTATTACATAATCATTGCCTCAATACTTATAATTTTAAATTTATCTTATTTTACATTAGATCGCTTTTTTCTCAAAATTACACTGCACGACCACCAACACCGACGCAGCAGACAAATAGCCTTCAGCGAGCGAGCCGGCAATAAAATTCAACATTTTACCGCGCGCTATCACGCCCGGAGCAGCCTCTTTATCGTATTCCTATTTTACTAGTTTCACCGTAACATGGACTCCGAAATTCGATCTATGGTGTGCAACGTTCTTGCAGTATAATTTATACTACCGTGGACTTAACTCCTCCCCCATTTAATGATCTAATTCTAAACAGACGGAGATAGATCAGCGTTCTGGCACCCAGTTCTGCGTACCGCATTTTTTTAATTGTGTGAGACGTTTATTGCTAACCAGTCAAGGTTTGCGCGTCCGCCATAAAACCCATACATTACAAGAGAGAAATGCAAATTGCTTAAACTTAAAACGTTGAACGCCTACCTGTGTCTTAAGGCTGTATATTGAAAAAAAATATTTGAACGGTGCATAGAGCCGTACTAATCCGTAATGCTTAAGATAAGTATTGCCAGACAATATCAATGTCCATAAAGTTTAGGCATCCGTGGTTTCGAACCCAGGACCCTAGGCCCCAAAACCAGGGTCACTACCAACTGCGCTAATCAGGTCGTAAAATTAAAGGATATGTTATTAAAGCCGGTAGTTGGCGTAGGTTAAATAATTGATGACTATATACTATCTCTAGTTGCCTTCTCCAGCAGTAGGATGTAGTTTTATTGCAGTATATCAAAAATGTAACAGATCTTTTTAAAAAGAGCAACAATGGAGTTAGTTGCCAGTTCTTCTCCATTGGAACGGCATTCCGAACGGGTGGTTATGTTGTAGCGTAACATTTTAGAACTATTTTGACGAGTCATAAGTACTGTATTTAATGGATTACATGAAAATATTTTGATTCTATCAAACTATTTGAACGCTACGAGATGTTACAAAAATGTTCATATTCTCAGTAGGTATTCCTGTAAGCTTAATACCAGCACATAAATACAACGCCAGTGCCGGTCGTCATTTTATTTTTCACCCATAAACTCGTTTATAGCACACCTTTATAACATACTTAATATTTTCATATATTTGATGCGGAAAGCTCTTTGAAATTTAATGTCGAGTAGGTAATGCTTGAGCTGCGATAATGCTTTTGGATTTTATAAATAATATACTGTGTCACAAATCATAACCTCATGATAGACCTACGTAACATTGAGCTTATTAAGGTATTTCTTGTTTAAAAAAATAGAAATGCTTAAATATAAAATGTCTGTAACACATTTACTTTCAGGATCAATTAATTGTCTATGAAATATAGTATTGGGTATAAATTTCCAGAGTTCTGTGTCAAATTTAATACTTACAACAAAGTGTCAACGAAATACGCGGCAATATATAAAGTGACGAGGAGTGAATCAAATATTTATTAGGAATGAAAAAAACGATGTATTTTTTAATAATAAAACGTCGTCTAACCCTACCTAATAAGTACCGGCTATAGCTAATCATTAGTTCAAAAAACACACTTAGCAACTCGCAAAGACTCCTCAAGTTAGTCTCAAAGCTGTCGTGCCAGCTTGTAACAGCTTAAACATATCTGCAAACATCGATTCGAGACGCTTGTCTATTTGTTTTTCATTGCCAACTTCAGTTTGTCGTGAAGATCAACTCTCACACCGTCACAGCACCAATTAATAGTTTTAACTTGTAACTTGGAATCAGTGGGTGGCATATACTCGTATGGCTATGATCGAACAACTACGACAATAAAAAATCTGCACCTAACCGAAAATCTTTGGTAAGACTACTAAGAATAAGCCTCAAAATAGAATTGTCACCTTTGTTAAACCAAAATAAATCCGTTAATGGGTAGGTAGCTTTTATTTTCCTGATAAATTACGAACAGCGGCGAAAGAAACGATTTTCACGCAAAAAAAGTAACGGCAGCATAGAAATACTATCCGCCCTAAGGTTTTTATAACCCCGGAAAATAACAAAGCACCACTATATCGCTCTATGACTCGCAAAATCCTCTACTTTAAAACTAGTTACATAATATGACTCCACAACTTTATATTTTAACGTGATTGATCGCTCACTACACTCGCCAGATTCTGTCAGAATCCAATTGATTTCTTACTTTACACTCTATTGGAAGGGGTTGGTAGTTACCTACATGTAGTACCAATATGAATTGTAGCTTGATACGTGATAGATAAAGTTTCAAATGGGCTGTCGCGAGTTACGGGCATTTAGATCATGATAATGCAATATATTTGGTACATCTTTTGCAGGTTTTATTAAAGCTACCATAATAAAGACTTGTGATATGCCTTTTGAGAGGAGCTTTGAAGATCTCATTATATTGGAGATGTGTGATGAATTTGCTATTTCTATATTCGTTTATGGATTTTCGTTATATTTTATGATGTAGTCTCATATTCATTGCTGTTTATTAACATAGTTTGAATTTAATTTTGCTCCTAAAAATATTAATTTTATGTAAAATCTTAAAATTATTAGAAGCGTAGTTAAAATAATTTTATCATATTCAGCTTCGCCCTGTATGACTAGCTAAAATTGTAGCCAAAACTCAAACTTCCAAATCAACCAATTATTCAGACCTAAAAGGAAGAAAACGAGTATTTTCTTAGAAAAATAAAATAATTAGTTAAAAAATAAACAAAACAGAATCCCCAATCATTAGTCACCCCTGAAAAATAAGAAACCACCATTGAAACGTCACAAAAACGCGGCGAAAAGAAACGGAAGCGTGTAACTGGCTGGTGACATCTTCAGATAACCCTGCACGCCCCCGCGGTGCCACGGCGCGAATGCACAATGAGTACAAAGCCGCCCGCACACCGATAACAGCATTGTTTGTTACTTGTTCAACGGGAAAAATCGTGTCATTAATTTTGCCGTGGTAATCTAGAGGGCAGTATGTCAGGTTTTCGTCTTTTTTAAATTACAAATATGTAATACTAGCTGTGTTACCCGATTAAAAAGTATGTCCTTTTTACCGGGATAAAAAGTAGACTATGTGCTATTCCAGACTATACTCTATCTCTGTGCCAAATTTCATCCAGATCCTTTCAGCCGTTCTGGCGTGATTGAGTAACAAACATCCATCCATCCAAACTTTCACATTTATAATATTAGTATAGATTTTCAATCATCAATTAATTTATAAATGTATTTACATAAACAATTATCTGATGAGCCTCTATATATTATCCCATAAGCCTCTATCCCACTCTAATTGAGTGGCATATAAAAATGTAAAAAGTAATAAAAAATGCTCTGGCTAGAGTTTTACTAAGATTAATCTTTATTTCTATTTCTAAGCTATTTTTATAACCAGCATATTAATATATTTTTTATCATCATTTGTACTTATCTAAAACTAAACTATCCTTGTTCATTTGACATCCAATAACAACTACACTCCATAAAATTATAAATTGTAACCTAACTCATACACTGGTCTTGAAAAGTAGCGAAACTGAAAATGGATGTGAAAAACTCTCTATTAACACCAACACAAACAATTGCTTAAACGAAGTTTCGCAGCATCCAGATAATCCGGCTCGGGCGGCGGGATGGGCGCCGCTAATCCCTTCGAGCCCTGCTGGCCCCTTGCAGGGTGGCTTCATATTTTATTGAAAAACCTTGGCAACCAACTGCAGGCGGCAGCGGGCGTCAAACTAGTGGCATGCCTATAAATGTACCGATATTTAAAAATGTGACAAATATTTGTAAATTTGTGAAATATTTGTAAACGTGACAAATATCTATAAATGTGACAAATACCTATAATGGTGACAAATATTTATAAATGTGACAAATATCTATAAATGTGACAAATATCTATAAATGTGACAAATATCTATAAATGTGACAAATATCTATAAATGTGACAAATATCTATAAATGTGACAAATATCTATAAATGTGACAAATATCTATAAATGTGACAAATATCTATAAATGCGCCAAATTTAAACCTCATCTGAAAGTCTTATTGAAATAAAACGAATTATACTGATTTTATCGCGTTAAGTCTTAATTAATTGGCTGTGACCACAGCATATGGACATCACGAAACTATAAGTATTCCTAGGTTAACAGTGGAAATTTTAAACTGCGCATAACTCTTGACCAGTTTCCCTTCCAATCCTTAATAAAAACAAACTCCTATTTCCATTATTTTACGAACATTTGTTCACAAAAAGCTTAAGAAACATTGCATTAAGCTTATCGGGTGTTAGGTTTAATTGTATGTATGGGTTTCTTCTAAGAAGATTATGGGACGGAGAGAATGGACGGGCGGTTGTATGGGGTACAATTGAAATCTCAGATGCAGAGGGGTGACTCATGTGATTGTACAGTACCACAGAATAGGTATGCAATTTAGTTATTGTCACAATAAATTTGGCAATTAATGTCGTCTTGTATTGAATGTGGGTATAGTGACTAACCCCTCGCCCAGTAAATAAATTTAACTATGCAGATCCTGAACCGTAGTAAAACCTAAAACCGTAGCTAAGGTATTGCTATTCGAAAATGACCTCTAATGTGCCCAGGCAGTAATCTCATTGCTTATAAAAAGACAATCAAGTCCAGTCGAACACATTATTTTATTGGAACCAAATACAATCAGCGAGATGTGAGTGCAGTAAAGTAAGCAGGAACGTAATATAATCGTAATGTAATCGAGAAAACATTCTGTCACTGTCACACTTATTTATGATATCTATTAATTTCCGACCATTAATAGATCGTTTTCAAGCTGATACAAATGAAATTATAAGAAATTCTTTAAATAATCGTACATTCACCAAACTACGAGTTCGGTTACGAGTCTCTAGCTGCTGACGTAAAAGTGACAAACCAGCAGTCAAACTTCAACTAAGAAAAACTTATATTAGGTAGATGATGTGCTGTTCATTCGCACACCTTAGCTATCAATGATAATACAAGACAACGACACAAACGATAGCATGAACTTTTTCAGAAACTTTAACCAAATAAAACCGTCCTTCTCATAGAGTTACTATCACTTTATAACTCATGTAATATCGACACGGTATCCAAAAGAACGTAAAAGGAACTTTGACCGTTTGGAACCCACATAAATCCCTTGGAACTGTGTGCGGAATAGCCCTAGTAGCAGATAAATCCCGCCCTTTGAGGACAGAGGGATGCACAAGTTTTCATAGAAATGTAGAGTCTGTAGTTATATTGACTGCTGTATTTGGCTCTGAATTTAAAGGTAATTGTAAAAGGGTTGCTACACCTAAGTAATTTATAAGCGTCATTATAATGTTCTTTAACCACAAATCATACTCAAAAGAAACACTTTGGTTTGAATACAGCTTGGACGCTAAATATATAGTTAGTCATATGTAACTTCTGTATCATAGAAAAACTGTATAATATAACAGAATACATAATAAGAATATAAGAGGTAAATATAAGTTCATTGTTTAATTCTTATCCCCGCTGCTGTTTGAACTACATATTAATTGAACTATAAAACATCGCAAACTATTTCAGACTTTCTGAAAACAGCTAACGCTATCAGAAAATTAAGTCTATAAATCTCATAACTAACTTGACACATAATTTTAAGTTGAAAATTAAGAACGAAATAGTTCAGTTTAAATAAATATAACGAAATAGTTCATCTTTTATCTCTGGGATCGTGTATAGAGTAATTTAAGGGTGCGTACCCTTAGTCGCCCTTCAATTTATTGGACTCGTTCGTCTCGAAGCCCGAAAAAGGGTCTTAGCGTTCCTTCAGTCTCAGAGCCTACTGGCTTTTGAAGATGATGTTGAACTTCATAGAGATGTTAAAACTACACATATCTTTGATTATCCAGCTTGCATAAAACAAGTCAATCATGTAAGATATATTGATCACACAGTAGGTAAATAATTTTTGGAATAGTTTTTTAGATTAATGGTGCGAAATCTGTTGATACACAAATTAATTTTTATCCCGGTAAAATGTATGGTTCCCATGGGATAGATGTTTTAATTTTTCATACTTTTTATCGCGGGTAACACCGCCGGGCGCAGCTAGTACATTATAAATATTGCGAGAGTATATGTTATATAAAGTTTTTTTTTTACATTATCATAAAAATAGTATTTACAGCTCTACACACATATATTTTAGGGGTCATTTCTTCAGCAAATCTTCAAGCCGCAGAGTCTGCCCACCCCACTTATCTGCACTCCTCCTCGCCTGTTTATTGCTGCATAAAGCTATTATCGGGAGAGATTGAGATCGGGATGGCCACTGGGCAGAACAATTCGGATTTAGCGGGAGCTAATTTTACGAGATTTGAGAAAAACATTGCCTATAATATAAAAAAAGAATTGGGGATTTGAAACAATGTTATTTTGTTTTAAAAATGTGAATTATAAATCGAATATACCTTCCCTTTTCAGATTAGGGATCTCTATATAGCTTTTATCAATATTTTCTAATTTAAATAAAATATAGATTTAAAAGATTATCAGGTTTTTCTCACAACTAAAAGATGTTGTAGCCGCTTGCAAAATATATTTTTAAACCACTGCCGATGCTCACATTCTATTAAAAGGAATATCTATTGCCTGTTTTGTTGTACCAGTAATGTACCACGAACATGTAGAGCTAGCAATGTACATACTATTGAAGTGAACGACGCTACGTGAATGTATTTTTGGGTAATAGCCCGGTACAGCGAGTCCGATGGCCGCCGCCTTCTTTGTAGGTTCATAAATTCAACGTTCAAAGCCTTTTAGAAGTTAGCTTTTAAGTAATTATTTTTTTTGGGAGTTTTAAAACGATTTGGATATTTTGTGTTGGTTGCAGGATTTTTAAATGCTTACATTTCTATAATACAGAAAGAGCCGCCAATAGCTTAATGTATAAGTTAGCTAGGGTGGCGCCCCTCTTAATCTATAAGGTCTGGATTTGATCCCCATCATGCCCATGAAACTATTTACTGAGCCCACTCATAGCACTACGACTCAAGCTTAATTTTACTTACGCGACTACTTGTAGTATGATATATTCCCGCATGCCTAAAAATTTTTATAAATTTTAACAGCCAATGCATAATTAAGCTTTCAAAAATGTGTGTTACAGATTTATGTAAAAGCCTAGCCAGTAAAAATTATAGGTAATCTCGTAATCTGTTCTTAAAAAATATAATTAGCACTACAAATATGTATTTAACTCAATTAAACGGCTAGATACGTGTGAACCAGAATTAACATTTTTCGTAAATACACTACGACCATGATTAAAGCATTAATTCGGATATGTCTCAATAAAAACTCCAAAGACGAGAGTCGGCTAGATGACTATTGCCTTGTTTTTTTGCTTCACCAACCGGGGCGTGGGGGGTGGGGGGTGGGGGAAGATTGATTACGTGCTCACACACACACACACACCGACATGTGAAGCGGTAATTAAATGAAATGATTGCGGAAAAAACAATGTTCCTTCTTTATTAAGTTGTTGAGAGTGTTTTTGTAGGGTAAGAATATGTTAGCTAGTTATTTTATTAGGAAATAACACTTCTATAACCCATAACCCTCCTTCTGGGACAGTCGAGTAAATATATCTACGATTACGGCCTTGCTTCACATATTGGGGAAACATAAGGATGCGCTCACGAATCTATTTCTATATTATTTTATATGTGCTCTATTTTTATATGAAATGTTGGTATTTAGTAAAAATGAAAATGTTTGTGCATTTAATATTTTTATTAAGATTGAGATGTAGATAAGAGTATGGAACTTATTATGACGAATTTTTATAACTAAGTGAACATCGGGTAAATGTTTTTCTAAGAATTTTATGGTTGTCCGAGATATTCAAAAACTTCAGCCCACGCGTACGAAGTGGTGGGCACAGCTAGTCGAAAATAAAATTCCCAATTCCATACAGCTTACGTACAATTTATCTTACATAATAACACAGCAGATCATAAAAAAAAACTCTTCCACTACCACACAAAATAAACCGTTTGTTTTTCCACACAGCCGCCTCAACTACTAAAGAGATCCAATAATATTCCCCCTCATTGTAAACCCTTGTTTCCCCACCATTTAAGTGGCAAATAAAAATGTTATCAATCGAGGCCACAACCAAGCCCGCGGCCTGTCCGGATTACGCCCGCATCGTGCGGTTACCCTGACGTTTGTTTTTGTGCTTCGTAAAAGAAAAACACTAGGTTTGTTGTTTTTTGTATTTAAATGTAATTGATGGTGTGGGGTGGTCCATCATTGTATACATATAATCTTTTTTTAAAGTTTGGGGCATACTACAAATATAATTGTTATTTTTTCTGACGATTTAAAAATGCCTTTAGACATATAAACTTTGACTTAGTTTAGCTTCCCAAGGTCTGCCATAGCCTTATGGGCATAGATCCTATAAGTGTTAGTTGTATTGAACTAGTGACCATGTGTGAGTATTACCTTAGTATGTTTGTATAGATTTTATATTGCGCTAGTGTGGACGCATAAGTTGTTGTCGACGCATGTCCTGAACAGCCCCTCTCACAAGAGTTAGCAAAAAATAAATATAGAAACTATAGCTCTTAACACCGACCGTTAGATGTTCAAATGAGATGCCACTGGACTGTCAGAACTCGATATATCACTTGTGTCACCAGTACGATATCTTGTTCACGAAAACATAATTATAAAACAACAATACTCAATAGCGCACATCGCACTGAAGTAAATTATTTCAGAGACGAACACTGGAATAAGAAGCGCCGTGGACTTGACGCGTCGAGGAAATTGCCTTCGTTCATTGTCGACACACAATAAGCGTAGGCCGACGATAAGTTTGGGATTTTTATCATTATAAAAATGTACTAAGCAATGTACTAGATGGGTCAACCAGTTAAAACGATCTCCTGCGTGATTCGAAGCGCACTTTGAGCTGGCGGTCTCAGTTAAGATAATATCAGTAATCGTGGACCAAGATCCTGAATCCTGAAACAAATCTGTTGTTCCTGAAGTCTGAATAATTCAGTGATAGAGCCCACAGATGGTTCTCCCGTTGAGTCTGAGAGAACAGATTGTGTAAATACCAGTAAGTAATTAGGTAAATCACTAGGCCAGATTGGATCCAGCCTCACTTATCCTATTGTTTGTATTTAAGACAGCTAAATACAAAAAATACTGACACTATACTGTACTATGATACCATTTAGAGCAGATTACTAAACATACCTATAATTCTATTATCTTCGTCGTCCAAACAAAATAAACATTATCTAAAAAGGCGGGGCCAGATTGTCAGAGAACTTGACAAATGTATGCCAACACTGCCCTTCTCGTGTTGTCGAGATTGCACCCACATGTAGATAGCGTGAATATATGTGCCGTCTTGCGCGGCTTAATGTGGTGAGGGTGAAGCAATTTAAGGCAACAGAAGCTTTGTTGCTATGGCCTCTTGCAGTTTTGCAGTCATTTTGGGTACAGTAATAATAGACAATACATATTCTAGAAAGGTAGTTCTCACATCCCACAAAGCCGGGAGACACGTGGCATAGGACAGTGATATGTGCCCTCTTAGGACCTTTGTCCAGCAGAGGACATTGATCGCTGCCAGATGGATGGAAGTTACCTGAATTCTTATCTGAAATTAATATACCACTCACGTAATATACCACTAGAGTGTACCATCATCATGCCTTCACCTATATGGGATAGGCAGAGGTGCATATCAGTGTGCCCATATTTCGTCGATGGTGTTAGGTTATAATCTAATGTAGGGTGAGGTTATTCCTATTATACCGGGCACACTCGCCTTTAATACATGGGGAATTTCGCCATAGTCTATGCTGGCTCATTACGTGTTGGTGGACTTGACATGGAACAAAATGAGGCTTGCAGGCGTTCTTAAAAGCGTTTTACCAACACTTGAGGATTTAAAGTCACGTTTTCATTTTCGTCTTTATCTCGGTATGTCCAACTATTTAAGCTACCAAAGAGATTGAAATATTTAACACGCAATTAAGTACTTCAATCACTAGGATATAGCTAATGGTAGCAATGCCGTTTAGTGCAGATTTGTGTTGGATTATACCGTCAGTGTGGCTCTATGACTGTCCCCAAGACACATGTTCGGTAGCGGACACATTGAGGGAATGCTACGATACAAGGCGAGCACAGCTCAATCCAATAAATGGGTTTATATGAAACCACACTTTTATATAATAATATTTCTGTTTTATATCACTAGTATGGGCTTTGTAAAAAAAATAGTTTTTATTTTATCGTTAAGGATATCCAACAATAAATAAGCCGGAACGGTATACGATTAACATGCAAAAGTTACATGCATAATTTGTTAATACTAAATTCCCTGACAATGATAGGAAATAACAGCACGCTTAAAAAAGAGGAACTACTGTAAAGAAAAGAAAAACGAATTAATCAACAAAAAGAAACAAAAGATAAGGAACTTAAACACAATAAAACTACTGAGTACTTTTTATGCTGAAAAATGATAGGTTTGCGGCGAGACAGTCCAAACATTTAAATATCGAACAGAGCTAGTTTAGTCGTGGAATAAAATTAAAGACCCACAACCAAAATCATAAAGCTCATTTGTTCGTCATCTTATATGTCCACCCCCTAACATACGTAGATCAATTCACCTCACGACGATCGCTGCATTTAATCTAAGCGACACGCTTAAGGACGGGCCGTGTGTACATTTGTCAGTCTCGGTTTTGACAATGTCATGGGAATATACGACCTATAATCTTAGAAGTTAGGTAGAGATTCCCGCGTGCGTATCTTGGCTTATGTCAAAATTTCACATGCAAATTGTACGTAGAGCATCTGCCGTATGTGAATGTGACGTACAATTATATAATTTATTGCTGTTTCAGATGGTTGAGATTTGCAATTTTACTTAATCCATAACAGAGTCGTAATCTCTGAATATTGGATGTATTGTAATGAAAAATTCTCCTGACAAAGATATTAGGGAATTGTCGTGACATCGTTATTAAGACATCAATGTTATGTGTCAGGCGATATGCCTTCAAATTTTTATATATATTATATCTGTCAGCTTAGGGACCACTTTAAACTGTACTACTGCAAAAACAATGTATATATAAGCTGTTTTTATACGCAAAAGATTTAAAGAAACATGTATTCAATGCTGGGTACATATAATAAAACACACCTGTACACAAAAGAGACATAAGTAGATAATTAATAATTATATTTAACTTCCATCTGCTCACCATAACCCTCAAGATGAAGGTACCATTCAAACAATAACCCGTCTCGAATCGTAGAACAATGCTACACTCTTAATAGTATACCCTGAGTGATCCTAACATAGAATATTCATTACGACTTTACCTTTAAAATGGTGTCTGAAGGGAAATCATTAGCATTTTCCTACAATGGGATGGACTCCGCTAAAGTCTTTAGAGATGGGATGCGATATCATCGATGTTTATTATTGTACAACTATAAAATTCTAATTATATTTCAAGACATTAGTTAAACCTTGTTTTGACTTTTGAAACTAAATAATCGTCTTGCAAATAGTTAAGTCGATCCCGGATAGCAACTGAACTTTTATTTTGATAATGGCAGCAATGCATTAGAGAGTAAAATGTTACCACTTTTCTGACTAATTTATAAGATTTCTGTAAGCAATTAAAGCTAAAAATCGATCGACACAGTCTCTATCGATGTCACACAATCCACGTCATTATAGCGGCCGTACACTCTGTAATTGCGCAGCCACATTTCGAGGGTGGAAACACATAAATTACACCTTTTATTCGTTCCCGATTGGCAGTGCTATTGCGTCAGTTACCGCCCACCCCTCGGTATTACAATATATTGAAATATTACCTGTATTAATGAAACCCACTGATATTAAGGACATTTCAATCGATGGAGCCAATATTTTTGTTGTAATATGAATTGGTAGCGTTTAATTTTGCGCACTAGGCACGTGAAAGCTCGTCTGATCGTTTAGGGATGTACCTAGAGTCTACCAGAATTATTTTGCAAGCCACAAAATGTTTATCAAAATCAATCATAATTACTTTGGTGTTATGGTGTTATGCTTTTCAAGCTAAGACTTTTAATTATATTTATCCAAACAAACTAGGAGGCTATAATAATGATAATGAACTAAGATATGAAGCACACCAAATGAAAAAAATGCTGTCTAGTAGAAAATAACCGAAATGAAAATCAACTTATCCGACTGGTATTTGTGATTTTACACGTCACATCGTAATTATAGTTTTTTTTAAGTGAATGCAGATTTCATAGCAAATTATTATCTATAATAAGGATAATCATCATAAAATCTTCAGAACTATCAGGTTTACACACGAAAAATGTGTTATGCATTTACGTATAATTCTGTGGACTATTTATAGATGCTATCTGCGAATATATATCACGATAATTGGGTGTCGAAGATGGTGTGAGATTGATTCGCAGGCAATAGCTAACGATAACTATATTTCCAACATATGTAGTAGAACAGCGTAGAACATGTTGTGTCATCTCACTCCCGCATCAACGTATTCGCATCGACGTATTCGGATCGACGTATTCGCATCGACGTATTCGCATCGACGTATTCGGATCGACGTATTCGCATCGACGTATTCGCATCGACGTATTCGCATCGACGTATTCGCATCGACGTATTCGCATCGACGTATTCGCATCTCTATACCGCTAAAGCCCGCACCACACGATACGCTTCGTTAGCTCACAATCGCATTACGCAAGCACGGGACATGCGTAGTGAACGTATACCTGCATTACAACTGAACAAACTTTGCTTAGCGCCAGACTACGCAAATGAAGGGGCATAGAACTATCACGAGGTTTGGATGTATGCTTAATTGATTGAGCATCTCGATTTGGCTGAATGCAATATTGGATACTCATGACCTCAATGAATCTAGATGTTTGTAAGTAAGTCTATACTGAGTGAATCCGAAATTATAGGAAATATCGAAAAAATATTGAAGTTCTCTCGAAATGGATTTCGATGAAAACTATAACTGCATCATTTAATTTAAAAAAATGATCACCCTATCCAGGATTTAAAACTTCATTTTGAAAAGAAGCAACGTACTGTATTATTACACCATTTGATACATCGCCATATAAGGATGAATTTCTGTGAAGAAATGACAAGCCATAAACTAAATGAAGTTTCTTTTAAAATATAACTTTATTTCATACATTGATGAAACCTTAACCAAATCAATTGTTCAAAATAATACCTCCTTTGCTATTTGACTATGGTCTAACTGCATTTTTCAAAATTCCCTATATTTTCTGATCTGATGATCTACGAAAACTAGAAAAAATCACCAGTATAATAAAATCAAATCTCAATGGGCATTAATATCGATAAATAAATAAATTGTTTTATCAATTGTGAAATAGACGCATTACCGCATACGGTAAACAGATATGTTTTGCTTTACCTTACACCCTAGAAAATGGAAGACCATCTGACCCAATGATTCGAATACTTCAATATGAGATATCTATCCCGAAACTCAAATTCAAATCAGTCGATCTCCAAACCAACAGCATCTCCCGTGCACAATCATTCGTACTGATCCAGCACTTGTATTGTAACCGAAACGTGTACCCATCAACCAGCAGTACCATGTGCAATCAAAACTGCACTCTGCCTTTACAAAATAGAGTCGCAATGTTGATGCAAGTGCACTGAATCATCAGCCTACCGCCATTATACGATAGTCTTTCAATCAACAAATTCACACTTCGATTTTGCACTTTAAGGCACGATTTTAAAGTTGAAACTTGCCTGCTAGAATTATAGTGGTTGAAAGGTTATTCGGTAACGGCTATTCGCCTATCCCTACGGATGAACGCCACAGTACGCAAACTAGCAGTAACACAATCAGAGATGGTCGGCCGGCAATTTGTGGATAACTGACGCTTGAAATAGCGTCGGCTAGAATTTTAGTTTTATCATCGCCAGTTGTCCCGGCGAACTTCGTACCGCCTCAGAATCAAATGCATGAGGAAATTATTTATCTTTATTATAATTATTTTTTGTGAGTTTGTAGGTTATTAATGGTATAACTAACAAGACTTTGTTTTATATATAGATCGATGATGTTAAAGTGCTATTTAATTAATATCTGGAAATTCATTATTACACTTTATTTCGATATTTTGTTGTTTAAATTAATATAACCGAAATACCAACGCAGTAAAGCAATAAATGAGCCATTTTTTTTTACTATTTTTATGAAAAAACATATTTGTAATACTCATTTTATCTTCAACAACCTTGCGGCTTTTATGTGCACGACACGACATGTGTACTAGTGTCTTTAATAACTAAAAAAAATCTTCTATTGGGCCCAACATTGCCTCAGCTAGGACTTAATTTGCAAATATGTTTATATTTTGTTTCTATTTAAAAAGTGTCAAAAAATGACATTGATCGTAGACATAGGGTAGTGCAGTAGGAGAGGCAAACTAGCAGTAATCTAATCAGCACAGTTCCCGGTGCAGACAATTTGCGGGGAGCTGATGCATCGCCTGGTGTCTGCCCGGCAACATTTCCTGGCCAGTGTTGAGTTTGATATACTGACTTAAAGTTCGCAGGTAATTATTTTTGGGAAGTAGAATTTGTTGTAATAATGTAATATATAGTTCTAATTTCGTTAAGGCAAAATTTGATTTAGTTTGAATGGGAAACAGAGAGAAGTCGAAGAGCTACTGGTCTATGGGTTCTCATGAAGAGTACCTTTCTTTGCCCTTAAAATTAAGAGTCGTCAGCATTTGATTTTTGCCCATCCTAACGTATTGTTTTTTGCCTGTCCTAACGTACAGTAGATGCCCAACACACGTATGGAGAACTCAAGGGGTGCTCTTCACCCAGCAATGGCATATTTAAAAGGCAATAAATTAGAACAATAGTGACCTTGTGAGATCGATGTTGTTATCGAAACACAGTTTTTTTAAGTCCTGATAAATCAAAAATCTCAGGTTTCATAAGAAAAAAAAATTCTAAACATTCTAAACATTTACCATCTAAATTCGCATCATATTAGTTAAATAGTAAGTAAATTAATAAACTAAGCTACAATCATTTTAGAAAACAGTAATAACTATTAATTTTATGTCTTGTACTGTAATTGGGGCCTATTTTGGAAGTTCCATGTCAATTTCGCTAAGCAAATTTGCCAAGTTTGATATTCGCCGAGTATCCCAACTTTGCCGCCGCAAAGCTGTTTGACGACAGTCCGATTAAGTCGCTAGTGTCTTTATTAAGTATTCTTTGTTGGTACACTGTTTAATACCGACTTAAAAACTTGTGCGATAATTTCTCGGTTGTCAAAACAAGGGATGCTTGGCGACCGCTACATTTTATTTTTAATTTATTTTATGGGCGAATAAATACGATACAGTTTATATTTTATAATTATTTTTTCTATATTTCAAGTATAACAACTAACATAGATAAACGTAACAGAAACAGGAAAGTTAATAACGTTTATCTGCTCAATAGCAACACGATTTTTATCCAGCACGCGGCAATGGGTCCCGGGAAAGCTTAAGTGAACATACATACATGAATCATTCCACGTTAATTCATAAACAATGCAATCTCCACGCACCAACGAGTGACGTCATAGCTGACATATCAAACCCAGACATTGTATGGCACATAATCTCATCATAATGAGTGGCTCCAACCGTTTCCCATAGCGATTGTAAGCACACCCGTCACAAAGTCTACCATGCTCCAGTTTTAAGCCCAACAAAAACGTCGCAACTACATACCCGCACCGTTCAATAATCAACTCTACACGAACGAGCCACCGTGTATAATTAATTAACCGCAAACTCGATTTGTGTTGATTTACGTAATGTTATGCACAGTGTCTGCATTTAACGGCTTCATAAGTGGCGAAGGAAAATTGATGTTGTTGATAATGAGTTTCGGTTTGATTTCGCGTGATCGGTTTGTCGTTTGGGCTGATTTATCACTGGATGAGATGCTGTAAAACAATGAAGCGAGTGCACAATGAGTGACAATATTGCGTGAAGTCTATGAGCTGTAGTGTCGAATGTTTAAGCTAGCAAATGAAGCGAACGCGGTTATGTGGATCGCATAATACATTGAAGGGGATGTGATTTGAGCAGGACTTTGCCTTTGTGTTATCTGAGCCCGTTATGGAGCACCATAGGGATTAGGATAGTTTCCATAGCATTTAGACTGAAAAAATGTCTGGGCTTGTTCAAATTTAATTAATGTGCGGCTTGATTCATACGTATATAGTGGAAAATCATCCCTAGATCAACCTATTAACTATCTTCCATCCCACTCAATATGGAAATATAGAGTTATAGTAGACACACAACGACAAAGGACAATAGTTGCTACTAAAATTCCTATGCAAGCAAGCATCAAAGTTTCATAACATGCTACTCTCATATGTCATCACATAAAAATACAATCCACCTTCCGACTGTGCCCTGTTTTCTTTCAACAAAAAAGGGATCCGCACGAAAAATGGCCGTCGTCCTGGGTTCCGTTTATTCCCTTTCTCCCCGGACTCTGGGTCCCTTGGCCAAACCCTTTTTATTCCGTCCTTGACGTTTGAAATGTAACCCTTGATCCGGGTATGGGAGTGTCACAAGGTTTTTTAAGTTAATTTCGAGATGATTAATTGGTGAAAAAGTTTTTGTGGGGAGTTAAAAATTATGGTTTTGATTGATGGTGTGATTTATTTAATTTTGTATTCAACTCTTTTGTTATTGCACTGTTGAGCTGCTGTTCTAGACTGGCTATAGGTCATTAATATACCATTGCTAGCCACAAATCTCTTTTCAAGATTAAGAGATCTACTGTACCCTGCCATCGAAAAAATATCTGTTTAACACAAAGACAACAGATGAAGGTATAATTTTGGCAAGTCAAAATTTCCATGTATCTATCAGGTGGAAATCGACCACAGCTGAACACACCCAGGGACTTTTACGTAACATAGTCCTCAGCCAGTCGCAACTGTTTACTGGGACGCGGTTGCGGTCCTTGGGCAACCTTGTGAAGAGGATTCCCTACATACACACGGATACACTACAAAACAATGTACACATAGTCACCACAAGCCACCCTCATCTAAAAATTATAAGCTAAACACTAACCTATAAAGTAAATATTATTCTACCTATAATTACCAGTAATTACCGCAAAATTACAACGTAAACACAGTTACCACCATAGTTGATCTGATTGCGGTTATCATAGGTACGCCGTGGCAAAGGCTGACAACAGCAAATACCCTGAGCTTATGTATGTGAAGACGGTGTGCTAGCGCCATGGCCGATAACCAGCTCTGGTCTACGGTTTCAGCTGCAAAGTGACGAATATTTGAGGGTAAAAGTATCTTATATGAATATCAATCTAAAAACATAAAACTTCAGTCTAGTTTGATATTTGATTTCAATTTCTCTGATATGCCGAAGTAAAACCATGATGGATGAGGTAGGACGTTTGAAGAGGCTGCTTAAGGTAATTTTGAATTTACATACAACAAACTCTTTTCAAAAAGAGTAACTACTGAGTTCCTTGCCGGCTCTTCTCAGTGAAACTATATATGTCTGCTCGCTAGTGGAACCAACATTTCGAACCGGTACTATAAATAAGTGCTTGTGATCAGGCTTGAAGCATGTGGCAAACTATAGTCTCTGCCTAACCTTATCGGATGTGTGAGTGTGTGCTCTGGATTGTTGGTCGATGCGTTGAGACGTCACACCATCGTAAACGTAATCAGTGTCAGGTAGTTAATACGAGTTTGATTATATTCAGATTTTAATGTGTTATCAGACATTTTTTATATGGCTGACACGTGATCCTTGTGAATCGACAACTTATTTTGTCCCCCACAACAACCCACGACAACTTATTTTGTATTTTGTACCTTATTTTGTAAGTTGTCGATAGAGTTTATCAGCACATTGTAAAAAGTCCCTCAGTCTTCTCAAAAGCTTGATAAAATTTCGTAATATCAATCTAGCCACCACAAATTAGATTACTTTCCTTAAAGTATACCCCAAAATTAATTTCACGTTCCCTCATACGCATAGTAATTCACTTACCCGCACCCTAGCGCCATTGTCCGCGGCGGAATCAAACACTAATTGTGGTTGTGACGTCACAAAGACTGTAATCGAATCACGCGATTAACGAATTATGTTTTTTTTGTTATTTAATCGAGTTACTCGTGTGTTCTTTGACGGTTGCAGTTCGAATGAATATGTAAAATGGGGTGGGCCCTTTTGACGTGCAGCGTACAACATGTCGTTTTGCGTGTATTATTAAGAGTACAAGGCAAGATAATGAGTTGTGAATGTGGGGCGGAGAATGTGAGGAATGGTTATTGTTCAATTTATTGTCAATCGTCATGGTAAGTAGTTTTTTTTTTTATACATTATAGGCAAGTATTTGATCTCGATCTCACCTGATGGTAAGTGACGATGAGATCTACGATGGAGCATACTTGCCTAGGTAGGAAGGCGGCAGTAGATCGAGACGCTACATTCACTAGGCACATGCAGCGCAACTGATCTGACCCGCCATCCATGAATGGCAACACCGAACATCATGCCGGAACACGGCTAGGCCGCTTGGCGACATGGCTTTGTTCAGTGCTAAGTAGATAGGGTTGCTTTTGTTAAAAATTACCTCGCCTTTGCGTTCAATGTTAAACACTGTTCAATGGTATTGACAAAGATGTATACTTTTGAGACCACTTTAGAACTTGTAATTCCATTGTTTGCATTGCGTCGGGGGTTGAAAAAACATAGTAGTAACGAATCTCCTCCGTCAAACCTCCGTACAAATACTTAAAACGCTTTCTCAGATATACAGGTTGTAAGGGGCTTAGTTACAAACATTTTGGGTAATAGTTACATTTAATAGGTCGAATTTATTGGAATGGGTAATTGGTGAAGAAGCCGCGTGGTTATTGCTTGAGTCAGAATCAGATTATATTTTTATTCATTTATAAACCATGAAATACAATACTTATGAATCGTCCAACTACTTAAAAAAATCTAAGCTTCAACTTTACCACCCGTTCGGAATGCCGAGTGTTTTCATGCTAAAATAAAAAAAAAAACAAAAAACAATATTTACATTCATGATAATAATTCTAACTCTGAGAATCATGAGCTGAATCCATGGTTCAGTTTTCGGTACGAAGCCACTTACACCCTGTATACGAGTACCATGTCCAATACATTCTAAAGCCAGTCTACCAATCTAGGCGTAGATCTAACAATGCGGCAATCAAGAGCGTGGCAGTGAAGCCAATTTGCGGCCCATATTGGCAACCCAGTAGGTGCTGGTGCAAACTGCTGAAACCGCGCGTAATTGCTGTGTGCTTGTTTGTTTTGTCATTAACAACTGTAATCTCAGTGCAGCCTTGAACCATCTTGGTGACGTACATAATATGATGATGAGAAATGGTTTGGAGAGCGATGCTGATTAACTTGCTGATATGATTTCCAGTGAGTCACGTAGACAACTTTTGTGGTAAAAGTTCGCGCCCAAATTTAATCTGCAATGTACGGTAAATCTAATCTGTAATCGGCCTAAGTTAATGCGCCTTCTTACGCCTTTGCAGATTCCTGTGTTTGTCCTGGTTGTGCGTGCTCCTAATAACTAAATACATTTCCCTAGCGCGATTTAAATCTACACAACATCATTGCTAGTATGCACTAAACAGAACATCTTTACAAAATTCCCAACGAAAGCAGCAGCTGCAAGTTTAAAACTGAAATTCTGAACTGTACAAAGACACGGGCGGCATCTCAACAGTCTGTTTTCTTCAGTAACCAAGTAAGCGAGACTGAACGCCGCTAACTGAGTTAACAGATGGCTATATACTCGTAGTGAAATATTCACAATGTTGCATTGTCCGTCGGTTCGTCCGTTCTTAGTGTTTAATTGGGAAGGGTACGTTACGGGATTTAATTCAAGAATCCCAAATGTTTCGGAGTTTGTTGATACAAAATGTTGTATCTCTGTGAGTGGGATGCAAATATGCTAGTATAGGAAGCTAGGAAGTCATTATAAGGATAGGTTACACGAGAGTTACATTGAAGTAAATAGTTATTTTGCATTCTGGATAAAAAAAAAACAAATGATACTTCTTTTTCGGTAGCATAGGCAATTTTTAAAATGAGTGGTGGTGGTTTAAAGTGGTATAATATTAAGCGAATATAATTATATTAATATTAAGCGAATGATTATGTTTTGTTAATTAAGAAAGTATATATTTTTTACTCGACTGCACAAGAAGGAGGGTACTGTTTTTCGTGTGTATGTATGTTTGTATGTCTATTTCTTTGGCACACACTACATACTATACCTATAACCTATGATATTTACATATGAGGTGTGTTCGATTCATTTTCATTGTAGGAGTTAGATTGGGAATATATTTTTTACAAACGACGTCTGCAAACGAAAAAAGTGGGGAACTTGAATGTTATAAGGCCTTGTAGGCGCAGCTTGCACCTAGTTTTAATATTTTCAGTGAAGTGTTTTTGGAGTCGGGTTTTTTGTTTAATAATTTGCTTATTTAATTACCTCTTAATTCAAGCAATCACCAACAAATAAAATTTGTAATGAGACAATAATAATTGTGATTTGAATGGCCCAAAAATCTCAGTGGGTCGCGATATCCAAAGATTTTGTAAACAAAATATCGCACACTAAATCACGGCCTGCCCGCGCTGGCTGGCCGGAGCTTCACCGACAAAAGGTTATGGCTGTAATTAGTTTTTTTGTCCCCACTGTGCAATATTTCAAACGGGGCCAACCGCATCCGTAATAATTTTTCAATTAAAATTCATTTTTGTCATAAAATATTCTGCACTCGTGTTGAAAATGAAAATGTATGTCTCTTTATACGACTAATTGCTTTGAAAATAAAATCAGGTTTTCAATTATAATTCACGTTTGTTTTTTAAATATGTTAGCCATGGTGGTGATAATAATATTTATATAAAGTCATTTACTTCTATCCTAATGCAATTTATTAAAACGTAGGCTACGTGTTTTGTACGTGGCCTGAAATAAAATTATACATAAAAAAACAAAAAGATATATTGATAAACATGTTTCGTTATCTAATGTTGATGAATTGTAATAATCAAATTAATTTTATAATAACAGAAATAATTATCAATTATTTAGATTCGTTGCTGGTCCAAATATCCTTATTTAACTTTTATTTCTCCGCTTTATATTTCTTTTTATAAAAAATATTATTATTTAATTACATTAAGTGCGTTCCAAGTTCTTTGCATGCAAATATTGACAATCGCATTCATGAATCTGTTTCGTAGTTTGTTATAAAGTACACATACTAAGTTTTGAATAAGGTACCACAATTATGTTTCGGGACTAAACCTAGTCTTATAACCTCTTATATTTTACATTGACTTAAAATTATGCTAACACCCGTTTAAGAAGCGCTATTTCTAATCTAAACACATTTTTAGTTGTCGCATTAATTATGCATAGCACAGTGGTGCGCACGTCAGACTCAGGCAGCCAACCGCAACCACGTGTGGGGCGGTCTCGCTGCATAACACTGGTTGAATTTATTTTAAAGCCAGAACATACTTGGTAAATGTCGTTTTAAACCTGGTTTAATTTATGGTTTTTGTGATTTCTAAGTGATAAATTCCCTAAAAGTGGAGATAATATAGAAACATTGGTTCTGAACCAATATAAAAGAGTTTAAATTAACTTAACTTAGTCATATTAGATTCTATGTTACTCTATAGGTAAATCTAAATTAACAAGAAATCAAAACCGAGTCCACTCATTTATTTCGCATAGGCCTAGGGGGGCACTTAGTAATTGTATTTTTTTTTGTTAACTTTACAACCGGATCGGAACTCCACCTCAACTGATAAGTTCCATAACGATCACACCTCTCGATTATGGATATCAACAGTCTACAACTTGTACTTTACTTGAGTTTCACTCGCAATGGTTCAAAGCCGAGATATACCTAGGCAATATAATGGCGATCTGTCATAGAGCCTAGGCCAGTATTTCACCTTCACAAAGCCGCTTAGATTAATAAGTAGTACTTGAGCACCGAATATTCGGTAATTATTTTATATTCGGCATAGATTTATATGATCGGTATTCGACCGAATATTTGGTTGATGTACCGAATATTAACCGAACTTTAGTGCTCATTAGATTGTGTAAAAAAATCATGTACTTTATCACATTGAACAGACACTTGTATGCAGTATTTATTTAATAAAAATAATACAGAACTACCTGACTCTTATTGTGAGTGATGGCAACGTCTTATATTGAGTGTCGCGACGCTTTATAGTGAGCGCCGCGAAGCCTTATAGTGAACGTCGCAACGCTTATAGTGAGCGTCAGGACGCCTTGCAGCTAGCATCGCAATGCCTTGCAGTGAGCATCGCAACGCCTTGCAGTGAGCATCGCAACGCCTTGCAGTGAGCATCGCAACGCCTTGCAGTGAGCATCACAATTCTTTATAGTGAGCGTCGGGACGCGCGCGCGTAAATTCAACCGAATAATTAGGCCGAATATACAATTCGGTAAGCGTTCAACTGAATAATGTTTGGTAATCGATTCGGTTTAAAATCCATGTTCGGCACATCTTTAATTATCGTCATAATATGTATTCAGATTAATCCAATACTCTCGCAAACAAATAAAATTATTAATCAACAAAAGCTCACAATTTTATGGCACACATAAAATCCAAGTAAATTTAATTAAAGAACAAAGTGGTTGAGGGTGTTAAAAATTTCAACTTTTTGCGTTTCATTTGTCAGAGCCAGTGCATTTTTTGTGTTAAATTTGATTTATCGTGTAAGCGATGGTCTCGGCCAGGTAGGTTTGGGTACGATCTCCATCCAGGCCAACTGTGGAGATTATCTTTACGTGATTTAATTTGGTCTGAATACTAATGGGATCACACACAATCTATTTTACAACACCGATAATACAAGCGTTACTAAGTTTGTGAACAAAAAGCGTGTACAACTGATGATAATTTATTGATTGATTTCAGCTTGGTTCAACTGGAATCCTACCTTAATTTAAAAATAAAGTAGCAAAGGCTAGGATGCGGAAGAAGAATAAGAGACAAAATGTCACGTGAAACGACCAATTTTCTAACTTTAACACGCCAATTTGCATTTAACAATTAGTGTTCAAAGTAGACTATACGTGCACAGTGTGCTAAAATATTTCGTTTTCTGGTCCTAGCTGCTATTAAAGTTTTATCTGGCCAGCAGCGTGGCGAATCGAGTTAGAAGTTGCTCTGACATTATGTCTGCCCTGATGTGGCGTTCGCCCACTGTACGCCCGTGATTCAATTTATAGTTGCAAAAGAATTACAGTAATTACTTTTTTAAATTTGCCATTGGGTGGTCTGCTTTAGTGTTGCACAGTGTGTTAACTGCTATTGGACAGTGGTAAGTTTCATTTTAATAGAGTACGATTTTAAAATGTAGAGGGCTTCTTTTAAATAATTTTTTCTACTAGTTATACCACTAACTAGGAAGAAACAATTACTCACCTTAATTTTATTCTAAAGAACCTTCAAAATTTTAAAAAAGTTACAATAAAAAGTAGGTTGAAAATATTCCAGTCATGTCCGTAACTACGAGTCCTTGAACCCCTGCAGCCAGCTGCCTACCTCTCCCCATTGCCTTCGTTTAAAAACTTTGTACCGGGACAATGGCTTAATTCGAAGTAATTCGGAGTAATTCCGTCAATTCCAACGATAAATCCCAGCCGCCCGCGCTCATAAGGACGCTGACAGATCGAGCCCGCTACCATTTAAAACTTCGCCTAATAATTATCTGAAGGTATCCATTTTGTGGGTGGTATTTGCGTAATTTTGTGTTAAGTGAAAACTTTGAGAGCTCCCAGCGATATTATAATTAAATTTGCCTCCCTTCCCAACTCACATTTATAATAAATCTGCGGAAATCGATTTGTATCCTCTGCTTTTTAAGATAATTTAATATAAATGCAGCTGGAAGTTATATACGAGTATTTCAGCTAATTTATAAGACGGCAAACATTGAAAAAAAAACCCGTAATTCATATTATGTTTGTCTCCACACGGGCTAAACCCAGATCTTTGGATCCCCCATTTGGGGTCGAGTCACCTTCGTCCGTAGGAGAATTAAGTACCATCGAGATACCCTACACGTGACCCTGGGTGGTGCCAACCAGGTGACAACTCTACTGGTGGTAGGCTTCAGCCGTGGTTAGTCACCACCCACTGAACAAAGCCATGTCGCCAAGCGGCCTAGCCGTGTTCCGGCATGATGTTCGGTGTTGCCATTCATGGATGGCGGCTCAGATCAGTTGCGCTACATGTGCCTAGTGAATGTAGCGTCTCGATCTACTGCCTCCTTCCTACCTAGGCAAGTATGCTCCATCGTAGATCTCATCGTCACTTAGCATAAGGTGAGATCGAGATCAAATACTTGCCTATAATGTATAAAAAAAAACCACTTCTGTGGCTGTTTGTTCTGTCGTTGTCATATTTTTTGGTATAAATTAAGTAATATAATAATTTAAATATTATTTACTGGCTGATGAAAAATATAAATCTTAATAAACAAAACAATACACATCCCTATTCTATTGAAGCTTAGATGAATAACAAAAGCGGGTTGCGCTTGCGGTTTCAAAATGAACATCAAGAATGGCGGGCAACCAACATCAAAGCGCGGCCAAGTAGTTTTATCAGAATTTGTTTAATAATGTGTTCCGACAGTGAAATTTGCGAGGTATTTTGAAAATGCGGCTCCCTTCGGGGTAAAACTTAGATAGCCAAAATATATAAGACAATATACCATTGTAGACACAAAAAACAATAATGTGTGTCTTAACTAGTTCGCTCGAAAACTTATTATTGTTTTTCCATATTTAATAGTAAGTATAAGAACATTAAAAATCTAAGTGAATATGATAATAAAATAAATTGATCAAATGTTTAGGTCTATTAGACATACATGTGTACCTACATTAAAAGTATTTCCAAGAATTATTTGCGTAGTTAATTGCAATCAAATTAACTAAAGCTTATCATCTAAGCAGACGTTCTTTGACTCGTGGGATAGTATTTAAATAGGGTTTCCCTATATTTTACAGCACTTTAAAATGGACATATTTTTTACCAATCAATAATAGCGGGGCAATACAAAAAAGGATCTAGCGGCATCTCAAATTAGAAACGGTGCGAGCGAGATGAGTACCAACGATTTAATTATCCGCCAACTGGCGACTTGAAATTCCGCTGTTGCGAACAAGAAACTTAGTTAATCGTTCCCGATGTGAATTAGGGAATACATTATGTAAAAGAACTTGCTGTAGAGCCAAGCTATCAGTTTAGTAACTTGCTGTAGAGCCAAGCTGTCAGTTTAGTAAGATCTCCTGAAATAAGTAGGTATGATTGTAGACATAGCACCTACCGTTGGTTTAATATTCTAAATACCTAACACGTTCTTTTAAGTCAGAAAATAGTGATTGGACTAATTGTTAGGACAGCTTAAGACCTTGCTAATAATAGGTACATATATTTTCAAATGAAATATGTCTCGGCGTAAGGTATTTAGAAGCATGTACAAAATATAAGGAATAGATTTAAAGAAGAAATAAAAATTAGTATTACTTAGATTAAAAAAGAATCACAGATAAATTAATTCATCATTTTATTTTATTCCGCATTTAAGCTTAAACAGTATCAACTCAATCGGACCTCATAAAATTGATTAAATCCCACAAATCTCCGTAACTAAGCAAATTTAAGACAAAAAGGATTTTGTCCCAAAATCTGGCAGCGAGCCCACCGGGCCACGATTCGGAGCATTGCAATAACCGAGCCTCGGATTAGGAACTAGTAATCCGACGGCCATTACTGGGTATCAAACCTTTTTCGGGGTTCTTTTGTCTTGAGAAATAAAAAGATTGAATAAAGTACTTAAGTCTCGCTTTATAAGGCTTATTATCATTCCCAAAACATAAATCTGCAGCTAATAGGCACCTACTTATTTTCTTGTAGGGATATTTATATTATTGTTTTTATAATATTGATATCTCATCACTTCGGAAATCTAGTTTTCAGACTATTTACGACCTATGTACATAATAAGGAACTGAGTCTGCGATTTATATTGTATATAAGGTATAAAAAACAAGTATATATTAGTGGAAAATAATATAACAGGGCCATCAGTAGATTGTACAAAAAACACATTCCCAAAGAAATAAATCAAATTATAAGATATTTCAAAAATGACATTCTGTACTGAGCGCATGTCCAAACGCTACTGTTTCGCTTTTTTTTAAAAATAAACATCATTTACACAATTATTATATACATGAAACTTGATCCGTATAATTTAATGATTCATCTGTTCAAATAGTTTACACTATTCTTGTTAATCTTTATACATCGGATGCCGAAACTCAGCGGTTGAACCTCATCTCAAATCAGATTGTTACATCACCCTCAGTGTCTCTCTCCCCGTTCCCTCATTATTTATGTCTCTTTCATCAAGTAATTTATCATAATTATCTCCACAAGTGATTTATTAGCAAAAGATTATTTCGTCTCTTATCTTCTCAAGTTTGGGGATAAAATTAATGTATGTCCCAAGATAACAAGTTAAAAATTTCAATTCTAGAAATTTTAGGCGAATATAGTAAGTAACAATTGCAAATAGCTATAAGTATCCAATTAACATTTAATCTATACTTCTATACTAATATTATAAATGTGAAAGTTTTGATGGATGGATGGATGGATAGATGGATGGATGGATGTTTGTTACTCTTTCACGCCCGAACGGCTGAACGGATCTGGATGAAATTTGGCACAGAGATAGATTATAGTCTGGCGCATAGGCTACTTTTTATTCCGGTAAAAAGGTGTCATATGTTAGAATATTATATCGGGTACTTGATTTAATATAAATATAGTGTAGGGTACTTTTCTACTTTATTAATAAATAATGTGGATTAAGTGGGTAGATGAATAACATTATGACAACGACACAATTGATTGTAATGGCTACCTAGCAGATTACACGATTCACAGATACTATGTGTTTTACTTAAGTTCAGGACTTTACAAAAGGACATACTTATTAATCGCGGGTCGCGTCACGGGGCGCAGCTAGTAAGTAAATATAACAGGATAAATTCTTTAAGAACAAATATGAAATAGATTATATAACGAGTATCTAATTATTATAAACAATTAGCATAATTATACAAGCATAAAAGTTATTGCTTTCTCTCATGTGAATAATAATCTAGAAAAAAACATGGCTTTATCTGTAGGAAATAAAATTAATTTTGCACAATGAACTATATTTCAAATAGCGTACAAAAAGATTCACGTCTAATTGTACCTACTTTAGCCTATAATTCCACAGAACTCGAAAACAGCAATGCTTAAGAGAAATAAGCGAATGAACAAACCAATCTCTTTCGAGTTCCGACCCTCCAAACCGGGTTTTAATCGTTTTTAAATGTCTACCCATAGAAGCTCACAGATCCATGCTATTATGTATATACCTAAAATTCATCTGGAAATAAATTTGGATTTTAATCTTCTATCATAAGGTGTATTTTTGAATCGATATATTTTTTATTCAGCTCTGTAATTAATTCATTAAAAGTAAACATAAATTGGGTTCCTCAAGAAACAGTGAGGCATTGGTTTAGAAAGTTTTAGATGAGCACTTGAGACGAGCTAACGTTTAGCTGTCAAGCATCGCAAATAGACTGACCATATTTCAAGAAATTAGAAAATATGGCTTGTTGAGTGGTTTTACTCCGAAATTGTATGTATTTGATATAAGTAGGTATTACAAAGTACTTGAGTGCTTATTTATTACTTACTATTGTGTTAAGGGTGCTAACAATTTCTTTTCAAATAGTTACCTCTGAGTTCCTAGCCGGTTCTTCTCAGTGGGACCAACATTTCGAATCGATGGTACCTTCTGACTAATCGTAAGTCGATTTTCTGGACTTGATGAATATTTTTTGAGAAAGTGTACCAATTTGTATATAGATTTGATTATATTAACCAGTTAACATAAACTCAGCGTAAATCCCCAAATCTGTTTTAACTACTTATTTTAAAGTATAATTGAAACTAGCACACGTTGGAGTAAATAAAGCAGACCACATAAATTAGTTCCATCTAGTCTTAATTGAATTTTATTTATTCACAAATCCTGACCAACTAATTTAGTCTGTTAACCTCAAACATTTCGCCGCTGCGGGGGAAAGTTTTGAATTGAATTATTTACATTTATCGATACGTATTGACGCGGCTCCCGCTGGGAGTGTACGGAGTGGGTTTTTCTGTAATCTAAAAGGCTTTATAAAATATTCAGGGGTACAACGGAACGCTTTCGGTATATCGGCTGTGTAACATCTTCGCTCGGCGCTCGTTAACTGTACAACAGTATTGCCTTTTACTCTCAATGTTCGTTTACAGTAACACTCACGTACCCATAACAATGTACTGCTCAAAAATGTATAAGCTCTTTTAAAAAAAAATAACCATGAAGCCTCTTGCCCGTTCTTCTCCATAGGAATGGCATTTCGAAGGTGTAGTAAAGTTGTAGCTTAGCATTTTGTAAAAATTTTGACGTAGTGTACTTAATGGATCACAATTTACATGAAAAAAATATATTTTGATTCTGATTCAGTACAACAATATTATCACAATATTGCAATAAATAAGAGCAGTTAAACAAATGGTTATTATTAATTAACGAGTTCTATCAATAAATCTTGTGCCTTGGAGTTTTGAATCAAAACAAGAACACCTACTTGGCAATTCTAGAAGCTTTAAAGTCAGTACATAATTATTTTATTGTTACGACCCCATTCCTCGTTGAGGAACACGATTTACAACGTTTTTACAGCGTACAAGATGAATTTCCTCGAACCACAAACGAAATAATATCTGCTACGGCCGCCGATAGGCACGCCCATATAATAAATCTTTTTACACCTAAAAACCGAAATTAGCCCTCCCGATTAGATTCACGGCACGTAATTTATCTTTCCTGTTACATTGAGAAATGTTAAGGAGGAATAATTCCATTATTACCATTTCGCTAAGTTTTATTAAAGACGTAGACCTACCTACGTCTTCAATAAAACTTGACGGAATGGTCTTGAAGAAATTATGTACCAAGAATGAAAGGATCGCATAGATTTTGAAAGTCTTTGATCGCTTTGATTACACTGGTGGTAGGCTTCGGCCGTGGCTAGTCACCACGCACTGAACAAAGCCATGTCGCCAAGCGGCCTAGCCGTGTTCCGGCATGATGTTCGGTGTTGCCATTCATGGATGGCGGGTCAGATCAGCTGCGCTGCATGTGCCTAGTGAATGTAGCGTCTCGATCTACTGCCGCCTTCCTACCTAGGCAAGTATGCTCCATCGTAGATCTCATCGTCACTTACCATCAGGTGAGATCGAGATCAAATACTTGCCTATAATGTAATAAAAAAAAAAAGCTCTTATAATTTTATAAACTTTTTGTCTTATAGAAATTTCTATTATGACGGTTTTTGTACTATACTTGTGCGTTGGCTCTGTTAATATTTTTATAAACATCGCTAGATAAACAATTATGTGGTGCAAAAAAGCATTATAAAGTGGCCAACGGAATGGAAGCGACTCAACACCATATAGAAAGAAGAGCACATTACATGAAAACCAATTCCGAAAACTACCGCTAATTATGAAATTAGTCTTTAAATGCTAAGGAAATAAAGCTAGTGTTACATATTTCATGAACAAAGCAAATAAAAGAGCTATAATACAAACCATGACCACTCTTAAACAAGATCAAAAGAAGCTGCAACACTCATTTGCCCCTCATTACACCAAGTTCTTGCGCCAGTTCCAACAGTTGTTCCTTATGGTACCTACCACAGAATAGATTGTAGCGAGCTTGTAACAGAGTAATTTACTGCTGCAGCCAATGTGGACGTTTTAACTGGCGCGGGCGTTTTGAAGTATTAGTTTTGCTCGGAGCACTTAGTCACCTGTTAAATCGTTGTGTATTTTAAGAGGAGTGTTGAAGTCGAACATTTGAAAATTCTTCAAATTAGTTAGTTTAAGGGCTCATTAACTTATCTGGAAGTAATTAATAAATATCAAAAAACCTAACACACCAAGTGTGGGATATGAAACTAAGTAATCGTTTTATAATGGGTACGTTGGTAATCCGATTAAAAGTTAGTTCAGAGAACATCACGAAAAGTGTACCCAAAACTAACTTTTCAAGTCGCTAACGTCATACATACCTCCTTCATTAAATATCACGAAAATTATATGCATGCAATATTCAGGCTAACTACATAATATAAAAATACATTTCATATTCGTTTAAATTTCCAAATCATCTGCTATCTAATGCGGCTATCGGTCATTAGCAAACATCCCAAACCAACACTCCAAAGATAAATAACGTTGAAATGGTACACCGGAACCTCTATTCAGGCATACCCAACTTCAGCTCACCGAAAGGTGGTCGGTATTACACAACAATTTCTTGGGCGGAATTTGGCGTATTTTTGTGTAATAGAACTTTTCAGACATCTCCCGAGACAGATCGGCCGCAACGCCGTCCGGTTCCGTCATCTCGTTATTTCTTTGACGCACAGACGCAGCTTCTTTGAAGGCCTCCCTAATTGGGATGTCGAGAGATCTCATAAGTTGGATTGTTTTCGATGCTCTTACGGTTTGATTTTGGTTCCAAATTTCCAAATTAAATTGTCTAATTGGAAATGAGGTTGACACATGATTTTATAACAAAAAAAACTTTTATTTGAAATTGAAATAAGATATTATGTAATTGTCAAATTTGATTGCTATGACGTCGAACAAAACCAAACGACGTTAAATGGCACTCCTTTAACATTAATTACAGAACAGTTAGCCAGGCAAAAAACTGCCCCCTTTTGCCCCACAGCCCCGCGAACGCCAGTCCTTTACTCGTCCACAAAATGGATTATTCAATTGCTGGTGCATTTTACCCCGTGCCGCCCACTCCGCCCTATTCCACTCTATCGCTGTATATTTCAACGGAAAGTCTATGAATGCGCCCGCGTTTTCACGAGAGTTTATTTTACGTGAAGTGTTAAAAATAAAATTGGTTAAAAAATATATACCCTGCGTATCGTAGGGCTAACTTTGCTCGGTATTATACGGGACTCAAAGGGTGGATTTTTGGACGAGTCTCATTTCGGCCGTAGAAGGTTATAATTTTAACACTAGCAGCTTTGTAAAAGGAATTCATTATCAAAAATCTAAAAGTAATGTTCAACCTGTTATGTTCACGTTTTACAGAAATATAACCTGAGAGTATAGCAAAGAAGTACAAAATTAACGCTGACTTATTATAACATTGGCCAGATGCGCAGGTATCAATTGTTAGGGTTTTCGAGTCGTGTTCGTTATACCATTTATAACTCAAGAACGGGCGGGCCGATTATAATGATCTTAAATTTTTTCGAATTTGTCTCCGTCCCGAATAGCAAAATAACTATTAACACATGGGAAAATTCACTATATTAAAATCATAATGAAGACAATTCATTTGATTTTGATGCGGCACGAAGTTCTGCGGGACAGCTAGTTGTTAACTGAATTTTTTTTTAAAAAAAAAGCTCAGCGGCCCTTACATTTCGAAACAAACACCCTTATCATATTATTTATAATAAATCGAATCAGTTCACAATGCAGACGCGTTTATTAAACACCGCATGTCCCGGGTTCGACCCCCAAATGTAATCTCGCTCGACGACGCAGATGTGCGATATTTACTTACCGGATTATTATTGCGGTTACTTACAATAACACACAAATCAATATAAATAATTACTAAATGCATAGATTACTTAATCAAATGGCTAGGTATTGATGATATTATAAAAATCAGTAACTAAGCTATAATTTGATATTTTCGGCAATGGGCTCCAAGCCTGTGGTTTTCGTCAAACACAAATTAATAAAAACTATTTCACTATTTGAAACCTAACATACCAAGCCCTCGAATATAGGGTAGCAATACTATATACTAATATTTATTAATCATACTAAAACAACTGCATACAATAACAAATAAATATCGCCAGACAAACACACCAACTGAATTCCCCCAAACTAAGCAACGCTTATATTACGGGTACCGTACAATGGACTGGGGGCGATCCCAGTAGCACCTAGACCAAATTACGAAAAAATCGTTTCCAAAATTTTCCCAGGCTATAATTGAACCCGAAACTACCCGTTGCAGTGAGCCGACCAGCCTACACTCAAACTAATAGATCAAACTGTCGTCAAAAAATCGCTATGGATATAATTACACTTCAAAACCAAGCAACGAAATTGAACCATTACCATTTTAAATTAGAAAAAAAGATAGTTCCACATAGTCAACGGGAACACTCATCCGACCGATAAATTCGAATACCAATTCAGCAAGAATCAACAATTTTTCGCACAAACAGGCGTGTCCAATTAACAAGACTGGCCGTTTTTTTAGTCTAAAAGGCTGGAACACAGACCGGTGCCGGGTCAGCAAAATCTGAAAGTTATAGCTCTTTGAAAAAATTGTAAAGGGCAGCTTTGGGAGTCGGTCAAAGGAGTGAGAGACTAGCGTACTGAAATGCTACTACTTGGTGTACTTTGCAATGGAGGGAAGTGGACAATTTTCTTCCAACTTCTTCTATTTTTATATTTCAATTAAATTCTTGCGGGTTCCAAGACAATTAACTTTATTCCGGGACTCGCCGAGGGTCAAACCTCGGTGTCATCATTGGACACCACTGTAGATGCTGGATTCCAGGAGTAGCAGTGGTGAGAGTGTGTGGCGGGCCAAGTCCCATTTTTTTTTGGCGTGCTGAAAATTAAACCCTTGTAGGTTTATATGCTCTAGGTATTTAGATGCGGTGACAAAAATCAACCACTCCAATTAAATTTTAAGTATTTTCTACACTACATACTAAATCTCCAAGAAGGAAGTATAATTGTTTGTTAAAATCGGCAAGAATAAATCTGTTCTTCTCATCGAAGGATTCTTGGGTTTCACCAATTAGTTAACTTATAAATACACTACTAGCTCTGCGTATTTGCTACAGGCCCCGCCCTCTTCAGTACACATCTAGGGTACCTCAACAGTTAGAATATGCTCTGACTTTCAATGCTCTAGGTCTACCGATTAGGTAGGCTGGATAAGCTTTGCGTAGTCTGTAAGTCAATCAACGAGTCAACGATTAAGAATGAAGATGAAGTAACAACAACAAAATATCTGCATCTTTACTAAGGATTAAACCCCGAATTTATAGACGTGCTATAACTTTATCAAACGTCATATAGCATTGCGCAATGCAAACCCCTTGTGCGCAGTACTATATGACGTTTAATAATATTATAAAATTTAAAATAAATTCGTGCGTTAAATTCATAAGTTCATAATATGCTATAAGTTCACGACTTTCCCCACGCTCCTCGTAATTCAGCTTCATTTTTTCAAAACCTTCGCAGAAACTCGGAATATTACGTATAATTTTGTTTTCTACTTCAGTGAATTACTTTTTCTTAAAACATAAACGCAAATATTTGCTTTTACGTTTTGCCTGGTTGCAGACTAGATTTTACCGTGTCGTCACCCCACAAATTATAACTTATATTCTACCAAAATTAATAGGTATAGGTTTCTACAGTTACTGCACAAATCAATATTTCATAAACTAAGTGATATAGTTTATTTTAAACTTATATAATTAACATTTAAAAACAAAAAATGTCAAAATGTCAAAACGGTCCAGACGTTCTCAAGTGATGCGCTTACCGACAGAGAACATTTAACGGTTACATTTTCAAACATAATAAGTCTTAAAATATACTGATATTTAAAGAATTATTGTTAGATAAATGTAAGTGCGTAGGTTGCTCTGACGAGGGCAAGGCTACGTGACATTCAACAAATTTCGCGAGTCATCGAAAATTCCGTTACAATTTTCCATGTACCTAGATAAAATAATTTATTCATTGTATTTGAGGCGTTTTGCCGATTCCGAAGGCGATGGAGGAATAATTTGATGAAACAATTCCCAATAAGGTTCGGGGTACACAGCGCACTTCAAATTGCTTTGGTGCATCTGAAAGCTTTAATATAATGCTGTTGTACTTCCTGAAAAATGTTCTAGGGCTTAAGTAGTAGACACCTACTTTAATATCCTTCCTTGAATGTTTAACACCCAAAAAATATTTAAAATTTTGGACGTATTATGCTTTAAAACATCGTAGGATTTTGTGTGCCTAATACTAAATAGCAATGCAAGGTATATTTAATATTGGTTTCGCAACAATTGAACATGTAAAGTTTGTAGGTAATAATAAATCTCAGTGCACCATAACCCATCATCAAATCGTACCAACGTTATTCAGCGTGCCGCGGAGGCTGAGGGGCTGAGGGTCATTGAAATCTGTTATTAAATTTGGAGACAATCACCACGATTCTTTCCGCAAATCGGGGGACCCAAGTGCTTCAACCAAATTTCTTCGCTATCGAATAGATGCGAGTTCGGAATTGGAGATTGTGTGATTTAATTTAGTACAAATGGACATTGCAATTCGTAAGGGTTAGAAGACTGATCAGACTTACATTTTTAAAGCAATAACAGTACTGAGGGGTTGGCGTCGGATGGCGAAATGATCTACAACAGGTTTATAGTAATGTTTTTGATTAATAAATAAATTTAAAAAAAATATTATTAGGAGCAAGACATATAGAACATACGAAAAAAACGTTGACATCTGCAAAGTTATCAAGTCGTTTGAGCATTTACTTGTAACGCTACATGAATTATTACAATTATATTAAGGTTCATAGTTTTTTGTTGGTTTCTAGCTATTTGATTTAATAAATAACCTTTACAGACAAGATTGAACAGAATGATAGAACGTTTTAGATCCGTGCTTTGGATCGCAGCCAAGATGGATGGTGTTGCAGCGTCAATCGCTGACGCACTGCGCTTGACACACGTGCGCTCCTAATATGTAATGATGTCCCTTCACGATTATTTTTTTTATAGACACTTGTACATTGCTGTCTAGCTTCAAACTAGGATTACCTGTATCTTGGGCACTAGACAATGGTATACTCGTAAATGCTTATATCGCAAGATTATTGCTATCGCTAAGCTGTTGCATGTTACGTAATCAGAGGCCGGCCGTCTAACAAGAATTTACATGATGACTTTCCTGGGAATTAATAAAAATGGAATCACTAAACTAAGTCACAATATATGGACAGTGATTGCATATGGATGGCGTAATCGGAAGCCAAGAATCAGCGCGCTCACATACCATTTATTATCATGTATGCTGTTACACATTGAATCTTACGGCCTACAAAAAAAAATACGGCCTACAAAAAAAAAAATAGGTTTCCGCGACCACCATCCTTCAAATAGGCCTTGGGATCCTCTTAAAAAGCAAGTAATTTCAATATGTTTATTTTATTGCCCCAAAATTTTTGATGTCTAAACAAAAGTTCGACCAAATTCACAAAGTTGTTTTTGAATTCACAAAATTTCCACCTACTACATCGGAAATCGAATTCAAACCTTACACAGGTTAAACCTCGCGAAACACAAACAGAAAATATTCAACAAAATCAAACGGTGGGACGAAGTTTAGAAGCACGAGATGTGTACAAACACACACGCCTTAATCCAAAACTTGGTTATTTTGTGCGTGCGCTAATTAAAATGAATATCCTGGGAATTCCGGCTTTGGCGGGATTACTCCCAAGTTCCTGTTGCCGTTTATTTTCTAATGTTTTACAGCTGTTTTAATGTATACGTTAACAAAGTATGTTACGATGATTTATCACGAGATTACATTTAAGGTTCATATTTGTTTGAATGTGTGAAGTTGACTTGAACAACATGATCTAATGCATCGGGGTGGGCCATGCTCTAGCGTGGAAAAGAAGAATAGAAGGTAGAAGAGAGCTTACAAGCATGAACTTTGCCTGATGCAGGATTTATTTTTCAGATTAGGAAATCCTATAATATTTATTACTGAAGATATATCTGTTCAGTGCTTTTTACCGTTCATTCAAACTTACTTTCATCTTTATGGTTGTAGAAGGACAGAATACCTACAGAAACAAAGGAAGATCGGACAGTAAACAAGGCGGCTGACACGAGTGCAGCCTGAATTAATATGTCTCAGGATCAGGTTACAGCCGCTAATGTACGCCTATTTATATGGGAAAAGACGACTACACACTTTACGTGCGCCTTTTTTTATAAAGTTGTATTTTTTTATTAGCGATTCAAACATTTTTCATAATTAAAACATTTATTAAAATTTCTATGTCATTGTATAAAGTACTTCTCAACAGTTTGATAATTTACCAATAAACATTTTTGTACATAACCTCGATGTATAAAATGTCAAAAAGTAAAAAAGTTGTAATACAAAAATAAAACCATATTATTGTCTATATCACACAGCCCGATCTATCTTCCTAAAGCTTTTCAACTAAGCACCCAGTTCCAATTCCTTATTGCCACCCATCGCTGCATCGTAATGTCCTCGCCTTGCTAAGTGACAGTGAGTAGACTCCACTATCCAACCCTCTAGATTAAGATCGATGGCCTCGCACAGTGAATAAATACCTTTATCTATTTATTCAATGAGATCGCTGTGCTACGTAGCTTCTCCATGTATTAAAAGCTAATGTTTAAATATATAATGGCAGAGCTCATTGGACACTTGAAAATAAATAACATCATGCCTTTATTGCCCGGAGACGTGGGCAGGGGTGCATCTTTATACACCCACATTCATACAGGGCTGGCGAACTAACTACCACTTTTGAACTTGGAATTTTCAATTGCATATTTTTTTTCCGTTTCTAAGACTAGAGCTTTTAACACAATAATATTATCTACATATTATATATACATCTCATTTCGAAAACTTAAACACTAAACACCCTATACTAACTAACGTTATTAACTACATTCGGCAATAACTCAATTAGTTAACCGTTGAGCGAATTAATCCACTCGGTAACAAAGACAAATAGTCATCGCACTATACCTACAACTGTACACAGCAGCACACAAGTTGGGTCATTAATATTATCGGTAATGTGCTTGATTGATTCAGCGCGGCGTGAGAGGAAAATTACGTTATTGTGTGGTCGGGTGTACTAGTTGTTGAGACCGCTTTTGTTTATGTTGCTATGAGTAGTTTGTTATCACGAGTGCTTTGACCTGCAGACTTTAAATATTAAGCCAGCATTGTATATCGAACCTTTGAGTTACAACATAACTAGAACTAAGTATGCAAGTAAAGGAAATATGTCCTCCAAATCCTTTATAATTATTTTTTCTTTCACCAGAACATAATGCATTACGATCCTTAAATATGTTACAAATATTTGTAGTCTCCAGAACACAACGCGCTCTGAATTGAAACACTACATACCTATTTCAAAAAGTGGTCGTAGACCAATCCTAGCATCAACCAAAAACGCCACCGAATGTAGAACAAATTACAATTTCCCTACCAAATTCTGGTGTGTTTATTGTGAAAATATCGCTGAGCGGTCCGGGCGAGAACTCAGCCAATTCGCGCTTTGTCGCTGAGAGCACTGTCAATATTGGCGTTTGCCCTTCTTCGCGGAGAAATGGTGAAAGGTCTGAGCTGAGAGCGTTTTCGTATTCTACATTATAATCTACATCTTTTCAAGGCGAGACGAAGAAAGTGTGAAGTTCACGAACCCACTCTGAGCCAGAGTGGTGGACTATGGACTAGAGCGCATTGAGGAGGGAAGAGTGCCCGAGATCATGCCAATAAGCTTGTTCCATATTACTTTGGAACTAAATCTCATCAGAGAAATGGGATAGTATGGGTGCTCTGCAATGCACCTCTGCCAATCCCTTCCGGGAATACGAGCATGATGGTGTTATTATATAATCTACCACAGTAGCCTTGTGTATTCTACAAGATGATTCAGAAAAAGTATATTTAGCTGGAACTTGTGCTTCTTTAGCGCATTTGTAAAAACTATATGAAGACAGAATTTCAAGAGCCAATTTAAAAAAATAATTTTGTTCCCAAAAAGATAACCATTTTGAGCTTTAGCGATTTTTTTTTAATTTACGTATCCTTTCTTTCTGAATCATTCTGTACACTTAGTAAAAATCAAGTCTCTCCAGGGACTTGTATTCGTCAACAATGACATTCCTCTAACAATGTTGAAAAAGCTAAGTGTCTAAGAAGAGTTTGCACTTAAAATTAGCTAAGCCCAGTCTTCAGTCGACGGAAGCTATCCATAAATTATACTAGCATATTAAGAAGTGAGTGCAGTTTATATCTTGTTATTGTAGTTCTAAGCAGCCGTCGGTGCCGGGAATACAGACAAGATAGATCTTATCGAGTCACCAATACTAAAATATACTCTTAATTGACTTAGTCCGTTTACTAAAAGACACAAGGTACCCACTATACCCAAACAAAACCACCACAAGCCCAACTATATATCTATCAAGAAAACTAAACAACCCTTTTTAACTGGGGTCCGTTTGACCCGGGCCGATCTATTTTCCCCTGGTAATAGTGACGTCACGGCGTCAATGTACACCGCACCTGGTGTAATCAGCCCGCGTCAACTTGATAGAGGTTGCTTTGAAAAATAACTCGGTTCATTTGTTCTTGTTTCAAAATTGAAGGCGATTTATTTGTTGATGTTTTTAAGAGTTTTTTTTTGTTGTGTTGTTTAATTGAAGATCTGAATTTCAACGACAACTTAGTCTACGAGGCTCTCTGTCACTGTACCCAAAATTAATGGAATGTTATCATACATGCACAATAGCATTACAAGACATATTTCTTCCAAAAATCTGTATTGCCATTGTAAATTGATTACAACTTTAATAAATTTGGGGTAAGTCTTTACGGGATAATCCTGAGCAACTTGTCAAAACCTGAGTTTACTGGGAATTCCACTATTTCGCTCTTAAAATCAAAATACATTTTTTATTAATGTTGTAGGGCAAAATATGAAGTTATACCATTGCTTCGGACCATGCGTTGTAATGAAAAAGCCATCAAGAATACCTACCTATAGTAGGTGTGTACGTTACATATAATATTCCTAGGAATATCAACGCTATGTGAACAGGTAACACCATGGTCACAAATACTAAATAATAATACTCGAGCGCTACCAAACTCATTAAATTAAATTAAATCTCGCTCAGATTCATTTAAACTAGGAAGCCAGTCTAATGAGGTGTGCATGCATACTCTCATTTACAGTATATTATTTTAAAGAACATGGAAGACTGGAGAATAACTGCTTCGGTGTGATGCCTTTCAAGATAAGTTGATAAATAGTTCTAACTCTCCTCATCCATATGTGAGGGAAGAGACTGACCCACTTCACATAGTCACTACAAGCAAGAATATTACGTCTCTCAATGAGCAGAATGTAGTTGCTTGTAAAATATCGGCATTCAAACAAATTAGATAGTATCATTGGTAATCTAAAGAAGTATATAGCCGTACAACTTTAATCATATATTTATAGCTAGGTAACTTTCAAAATTGTTCACCAATCCAAATCTGCTTACATACCTTATCGCGTGAACAACTATTCATAAAGCGGAGGGCAGCCGAAGCGCAATATAATCGACTTATATTTAACCACGCAATAACTTCAAATTAACTTTGTAAGCGTCATCGGGACGCATTATGGCGGGAACGGCGGGAACCATCGCGTGCGCGTGACCATTAGTCCAGGAATCACCACTTATAGTTACATGGTAATTTTTTTGAGATCCCCAAGAATATAAAGTGTGCTGTGTGTTTACATTTACATGACATTATGACCGTAATCTCTGTAGTTTCATATATATTACAAATATAGTTTAAGTATGGTTCCAAGTATAGTTGAATTAGTAGCATCCACTTTTTATCGTAATTAAATAACTATAGGTATAACTACGTAGGAGTCAGTTGGTACGTTTCCGAAAACATTTATTTCACCTAAAACACACAAATTCTCTCACACACACACAAACACAAAACTGACAGACACAACAGAAACACTAAACACACAGACATGTAGTTGTGCTAATTTAGCCCTATAAAACACAGAGGCATGCATAGAAATATGCCTGACAATCAGATATACTTCACTTTCTTTCTTAGTTTGTCCACATAAACCAACACCCATCATTATATCCCATACAAAGCCAACACCAAAGTCTAGTGCACATTATCTTTCGACCTGAGCAGTTCCATTATAAGGCAGTTACACACGGGACGCGGCCACGTGTGAACAGATACAGGATATAAATGATGCTTTTCAATGGATTTTTATAGTTCGTTTATTTAGGGTCTATTTCGGTATCGACAAAAGTGCAAAATAAAAAAATTATATTCCCTTGATCATAGCTTGGTTTTCTCACGAAAATAGACACAATTCAGTACCGTTCAGACTTCTAGATGAACGAAAACTTGGATACCAATTTGTAATGATCCAAGTCATCTATACTTTTGCGATATTCTGATTAATCCGATAATATACGTGAGGACGCAACAAATTACAAAACTTGCCATGCCAGTATAGTAGTTTGCTGCTATACTTTGTCGATAAGGACGTCGCTACTATACAAATCACTTTAAAAGCAGGGCTTCCACGTGGTGAGAAATGAACGGTAAAATCATCAAGCACAGACAGAAGTCGACATCCGAACAGACACGTTCCTAAAATTAACAACATCAGTCCCCTTTCGATTTTACGCATAACGTGAGCAGATTGTCGGGGACCCCTTCATAAAACAATGTCCCCTCCCAAATAAGGCAACTTGTACACAAACATTTGCCCTCAAGTCTGACAGTGTCTGCTGAAGGCTTCCAACCCTGTTAAGCATCTTTAACTTGAGATTATTTCACTAGATCCCTCGCTTACACAAAGCTGTTTATATTTTGCGTGTCGAGAGATGAGAATTTAGGTTCTGGCAACATTTTTGTTTAATGTTAAATAATCTTACTACATTGTCCTACTATTATATTGTCAAAGAAGAGGAATACCTAAGTCTGTGGCTCTTAATGTGGTTTTTTGTATTGGAAAATTTCGAGAATGTTTATTTCTGGTCTAGATGTAACTGGGGTGGCCCCAGTTTATTGTAGAGTACCAATAACTCAAAAGTTGCATTTTTTTTACATAAAATCAGTGTGTTTTTCTAGTTATATTTATTTAATTTATCGCACTCCAACACTCCTTAAACTCTACTTCAATAGAGCTCAAACATCCCGCAAGTCATAAATAAACTTTAATCCTTTAAGTACACCCCTCGTCTATGAATATTAAACAATATAATAACAACCTTGATTATTGTCCTAACGCTTAAACAGGGGAAATTGGCAAACGTGACGTCAATGCGAATGGCGGCCATCTTGTGAAGGAAGTTGAATGAGATTTTTCAACGTGTAGATGTCCTGAATGCTAATTGAAGACCTGCTAGGCGCTGTACAGGAGGTCGTGTTTCGAGTGGCAGATTTATTACTTCAAAGTTTTCACATTTCCAGTTGGGATACATCTAACTGTATCTAAAAGTAAGGCAATGGAGAGTTATTTGGATCAAATAAAGACAAATTAATTGTTTCAAAAACATTATATACATACCTACAGTAACACCAAAATACGACAAAAGCTAAAAGAAAATGGCTAGTCCCGTGCCCTTAACCAATTTTGATGGAAATTTTGGTCATAAATTCGTATTATGTCGCACTCGATGTTTTGAATCTCTATCATGGTGGAGGGAGAGATTTAATGGTTCATGAAAATAATGTTATTTAAACTTAAAATTATATTAAAACCGTTGCCACATACCAACTTCTTTATACATATTCATTTTGCCTTTGATAACCACTTTTTAATCTCTATCTATTAATAAATGTAATATTGCTATTAAATATATTGTAAATCTTTATTAGATCATGAAACTACGACCATATTTTCAAATACTTTCGCTAATAATTCAGCGTGAAACGATAGTCCCGAGCGAAAGTGCAGCCGTCAGCTTTGGGCATTAGCGCTAACGAACCGAAGGGCCCGGCCGGGGACCGAACACCGGCCCACCGAACTGCAATAAGAGGATTCTGCACCCTTCTTTAGGGTTTGGACCGAAACATAAGAGTAGGCGAGATTCGGATAAATTTGAGATCGTGAATTTAGATGATATTTTTTTTATTTCCATATAGACGATAGAGCTTGCCTGCCTTAAAGATACCTGTTCATCCTAGTTTTGAAGACTGCTAGATCATAGTTCCCACAGAGACGCTGAAAATGTACTATATTCCACCAACCCTGCTCACTGCAAATTGGATGTCTAGAATTATGACACTCTAGAGGAGTAAATAAAGAAATATTCATCCATAATCTAATTAATTACTTTGAATCTTATCTATATTTTTTATATATAAAACAAAATCGTTTTAGTTACACCACTTATAACTCAAGAACTTTATTTTTTTGATTTTGTCATACATTTGATTGCGAGGCGGTAAAAATACGAAACGAAACAACTAGTTATAAACGAACGTAAGTTTCTATGAGAATTACAGTCATTAGGCCCGCTTCGTACGAAATCGGCTCAGATCGTAGGCACGAGCTGCTGTCATCTCTTTCAATCCCGATGCTCAAGGTATCTAATATTCTTAATATACACACTTGCACGTGCAAAAACCTTATGTTGCATGTATAGTAGCGCAGGGAGTTAAACGCGATCGTTGTATAGCGTAAAATGGATCCTTTGGTGAAGGTATAAGTTCCCAATTTAGTACCTTATGTACATAAATGTAGGTTAAAATCGGTATATTCATTAGAAATACGGGCATAGTGCTGTATTTTTTATTGAACCCCGCTCCCGCCACCTCTGTCCCTCAGACCGCACCATAAAAGAGGAAATTGCATTAAATTATAAGTCGGCGAGCAATCACGTTTTGTTTCCCGGCTAGGTACCGGATTTAACGGTTTGAATAAATCCCCCCTCCTCTTAATTATAGAAATTTAAAAGCTTATTCGCATAAACGGCCCATGTCAGAGGTCGCCCACTTGATAGTAAATTGACTGGTGTAGTTAGTGGATGTTCATTTCAATGGGATCACTTGATGCTTTGATGAACATATTTAAATAACATCTAGCATTAATAAAAGTGTTATATTGATACCTATTCATCTTAGTTACACCGTTTATAACTCCGGAATGGGTGAACCGATTGTTATGATCATTGATTTTTTTAATTTCTCCGCCCCGTTCCCTATAAAAACTTGAGAAAATTTCACTAAAACAATAACAAGAAAGATAATATACTTTCTCATACATTTGATTCTGAGGCAGTACGATGTTCGCCAGGACAGCTAGTTAAAAATGAATAATCAAAATCATAACAGCTTTGTAAAAATTGTATCTAGTTTACATTTATGTTATAATCTTATCCCTCTCTTTCAACAGCCTTCCTCTTTCTATTCGCGTGTAAAGAGGCCGCCATCTCCCCGCAACACTATCTCGTGCATCGAAAGTTTTTCATCAAACTCCGGCCAAGTCGTGCCTCGTAGGGAAACTTCCGTCGTGATTAAATGTACCTTCGTATTTGTATATACGAGCACTTTTGTGGTACTCTGTACCTACATGTTATATTATATACTAGGTGCGGCCCGCGGCGTTACCCGCGTTTAAAAAGTATATCCTTTTCCTCTATGTCCTTTTCTGTAAACCATGTCGATCCTTTGCTCTGTGAATAATTAGAAAAAATCTATACGAAGGGAACCATACATTTCATCAGTATATAAGTAGCCTATGTGCTATTTCAGACTATAATCTATCTCTGTGCCAAATTTCATCGGGATCCGTTTAGCCGTTCTGGCGTGATTGAGTAACAAACATCCATCCAAACTTTCACATTTATAATATTAGTGGGATGGACGTTTTAGTGCTGGGTAGTATAAAGTAAGCTATTAATATGGTGGCTCTCTTTTATGTAGGTACCCAATATCACTTTCCTTTATCACTTTAAAAGTAGGCACTGTATGAACTATTACAAACTCATTTCTTCATACATATACTAACACTAGCTGCGCCCGGCGGTGTTACCCGCGATAAAAAGTATGAAAAATTAAAACATCTATCCCACGGGATCCGTACATTTTACCTGGATAAAAAGTAGCCTATGTGCTATTCCACACTATAATCTATCTCTGTGCCAAATTTCATCCAGATCCGTTCAGCCGTTCGGACGTGAAAGAGTAACAAACATCCATCCATCTATCCATCCATCCATCCATCCATCCAAACTTTCTCATTTATAATATTAGTATAGAAGTATAGATTATCATTAAAATAAACCAAATTATCTCAAAATAAGCTTATAAGTACAAAACTAAAGACTACTATCAACCGATCTGTTTACACAAATACCTAATAATAACCATCTGCAAGTTTGTCTAGACAACGCCAAGTTTACCAATAAATTTAATGTTCGAGGCAGACTAACTTTCTACTTTAGATATAAAAAGATTACGTAGGCGCAGTTATACAACTGCTTCATCGCTTTAATTACTTTTTATTATTATTGGCGATGGCTTCATAAAATGTATGTGGTTAATTTATTTCTGCTAAGTATACCAACATAAATGGATTATGTTAAAATAACCACATAATAGAATTGGGAAAATCCGTGAGTTAATTTTAAAAACTATCTACACATCACAACATAATAAAAAATCTAAATATAACTATACAAATATTGATTTCTTATATTTACGCGTGACCATGGTTGCTTTAAAGCAGCCGAAACATCGGTAACGTAAAAACATAATATAAACGAGATAAAATCCGTAAAAAAACTCAAAGAAAATTACACGCGACGACGACTTTCCAAAGACGTGTGAAGTTCTCCATCCGTACTGGGCCAGCGTGTGGGCTATGACCTGAATCCTACATGCATGCCCAGTATAAAGCTAACCCCCCTTATTCTGCAGTGCAGTACCCTACCCCTTCAAGGATAATCTATATTTATTTATTTAAATAACATAGTGCTATCATTATATAGATATTAGCTGCAGACAAGTGTCCATATTATTATTATTGTTTTTTATCCTTACAGGTCACTCGCCAAATTAATTTATATTTAACAATGTCGTATAAACACAAACATACATCAAAACTGTCAAACAAAAAGCACACAAGTGGACAGTCATTGTAAACTCCGAGTGAACTGTTTCGCCGCAACTCGACGTGGAAAGCAGGCGCGTCTGGTAATCAGCTGCTCGGTCACCAAACAAAGGTCTGTCGACGCCGGATTAAAAGTTTCACACCCCACTACAAGGTGGAAGAGGTAAGCGATCTCCAAAATAGCGAAATAGCCTTTTAATGGAAGGTGTACAGGATCTAGTGAACGCGGCTCCATAGCAGAACCACCACACACACATGAACAGAGCTAATAATGTTTCTGTATAATAAGAAGAGATAGAAAGTTCGCTATAGAAACAAGTGTCATACGATCAAGCTCCAGCTGGCACCACTGGAATTTTGGTACTATAGTCACATTTACTACCATGGTTATTACATGCTAAACGGTGAAGGAAGTCTTGAAAAATGTGTATAGTTTACCAACCTGCAATTGGACAGCGTGGTGGGCTATGATGGCCTTTAGTCCCCTCGCACTGAGGGGAGGCCCGTGCCCCAACAGCGGAATGTTATTATTATTGTTATGTAATTCCACTCCACTTTCGTTACTCACTCGTTCCCATCTTCCATTCAGCGTGATCTCTGCTTTAAAATGTTCTCAACTTTTTCGCGCAGGATTTGTTGTGTAACTGGCTTAATGTGAAAGTTATTTGCATCGTTTATTTGTTTCTGAATTTGATAAAATGAGAATTTAACGTGAGTGTTCTCTTTAACAACGTTCAGTTGATATTCAAATGAAGATTAAAACGATTGTAGTGGTGCAGCGACTGCATCGGCCTATATGCAAAAAAATCGCTACGTCTTGCTACGGCGTAGTAGTTATATTTTTCCTCTGCTACGGCTCTTAAATCAAATGCGCTATAAACAAAACTAACCTATTATGAAATTAATTGTTACAAAACATTGTGTAATTACGTCTTTAGAGATTTATATCACGTGTAACCAGAACTTAAACTAACATTAGTAGGCATGACCAACGGATGTGAGTCGAGAGTTACAACAACTGTACATAGAGCTGTAATAAAAATCAAGCCGTATTTTTATTTAAAACAAACAAAGGTGTATTTTACTCGTTACGACACGATGCGATAACGATTGGTCGGTTAGTTTTGAAATTGTCGCACACGATATTTTTTTCATAAGAGACTTCACATTATGCCTAAAAGATCCAGTACCAAATATTGAAACTATTGCATTTCACTCAATAAAAACTGGAAATTCTATCATATGATCAGTATCCAAATACCAGTAGCAGATTTCAGTCTACACCACTTACGGAATAATTCAAAATTAATTTCGGCAAGATTATTATAGGGATACACTAAGAATAATTAATAATCTACTTAAGTAAGTACCCATTATTGTTCAACTTTTTATTTACGGCACTAAAGACAACTTTTTTCTAAGGCCATTTTCTATCTTTTGAATGCACAATAAAACTCCAACTTTCCGTCCCAACCCAACAATGTTGTCAGATAAAGATCGTACACTTTAAATGTCCTCGTCCCTTTCATTGTCCCAATAGTGGGAAATTTTTAATTAAGAAAATCGGCAGGCATTCATCGGGGCCCGCCGCCGTCCGTCAATGATTACTCTGTCGCTTTGTTTTTGTCTCAATTGGCGCAACTTTGTCTTTGCGAGTGATGCATTAAGAAATGAGTCCGGGTTTGGTCTTAGATGTAGCGATAAGCGAGAATTATGGATTAAAAAAAAAATTTAAAAAAATATCCTCTCTGGCATTATCACGTTGATAATTAATTAATACCTATCATATACCACGATTCTGTGAGTTATTTTTTTTTCTTTGAATTATTTAGCTACAGTCTGACAATCAGTAAAATTGTGAAGTAAGTAACTTGAGACCTTTTTTAGTCATTCTTTTAGACCTATTTTCATTGTTTTTTCTGCAAATTATTCCAACATCGCTTCCCTTTGTCACTGATGAGATATCCTTAGGTACCTTCAACAAAGAGACAAAACGAAAGCAAGAAGAATATCCCGAAATAAATCTTTCAACATTAGGAAATAAAACAGAGCCGACCTGTGTCGCAGTGAGCGAGCCAAATTGGAAAATTCCCCAAGTGTCCGCCATCCATTGATTGTCCAACTACAATGGGTGTTGAGAGCGCACTAATCTTTTCATTAAAAAGCGATTATTCGCTGCACGGCCGGTTGCACTAATAGGAATAAAGAACTGACAATTTTACACTGCACTCCACCGCAACTCTATCACGTCGGCATAAGATGGGAATTCGATAGAATCGAGTGCAGATTAAAGTTGTTGGCGACAGGCCCCTTGCAATATGCCACGTAGCCATCTCCGACGGCACGCGATGACATTTCAATTTGAATTCTTGTTGCGAAAACTGGGAGATGTTATTAAAAAAAGTTTTTTATTTCGAAGTATTTGACGCTTGATTAGAATACTGGGGCCGCGATACCATATTTTTTTTGAACTGACAAATTAGTTTTGTGTGTTTCATCTATAAGAATGTTGCGAATGCTTTTCCTGGAAAATACAGTTTAAACATTAGTGGTAGGGTAGGTTGATTACAATGATATTAGATAGAAGAAAGAAAAAACATTTATTAGTGACAAGTACACCCGAACAACACTACACACAACACAACCCATCCTTGAGCATCACCTCAGGCAGACGCTCAAATGCTTGTCACAAATCGGCCTCCACTCAGCGTATGCTGGTTGTGCAAACAACCGTCTAGTGATGTCCATAACCGTAACCGTAACCGTAACCGTAAAAGCATAACCGTAGGTGAACGCAAAAAATATAAAAAAAAGGAACAAAAGAACTTGAAAATATAAAAAATGGTATAACAACTAAATTAAATTCGCACTTTAATAATAATTATTTTTATAATTATTAGCATATGCCCATCCACTGCTGGATATAGCTGGCTCCTAATTACTTATTTGTTCTTACACCTCTATACACCTACTTTTCAAAGGTACATCTCGGATTATTTGCTTTCAATTATTATTCATTGAATTATTAATTGTTGACTCAGTATTTGGTTGGTGGCGCCTAAACAAACTTTTTGGAGTTCGATTCCCCGCGTACTTGTTTACTTGTGGCTATTCCGTGCTTCTCCGAACCAGGAGATAAACCGAGCGAAGTTTACTTGTTGGGTCAGGAATCGACCGATAATTTAAGTTATAAGATCTGTTTTGTTAAACACTTTTACCCGCTTATACCAGTGTAAAAGAGGTTTTGTCTGAACTTTTTCAATAAATCTACGTAAAAGTTACATACACTGTATCCCAAACTGTTAAACAGTTTCAATCATTTACGTACAACCTGACGACCTGATTAGCGTAGTTGGTAGTAACCCCCGCTTTCTGTGCCGAAGGTCCTGGGTTCGAAGCCTGGTAGGGAACAATCTATGTGTGATGAGCACGAATATTTGTACCCTAGTCATGGAAGATTAACATCTACTTAAGTATTATATACTGAATTATACGGTACCCAGATTCCCTATTGTTCCCCAATTTTTTTAGCCAGCGTCATAGTTTTATTGTACAAGAGTTTTCCGTCATTTCCACGTAATAACACTTCAGTTGATCACCCCCACCCCCCACTCCATGGTCACAGATTGTGTGATAACAATCAGCGAACATTGTTGCGGCTTCTCAAATAATTGATAACGTGGTAAACTGGGGGTAGGCAGGGAGTTGAGTTATGTTTGTGATTTAGAATTCATATTATAATGACAGCGTCCCTTGCAAAGCACTACATAGTGAACACATCTGTTATCTGCCACTAGTTCAGAGGACAGCATTCTGAACTATTTTATTTTACTTATAAGCAACCTAGTGCGGCATTATATGGTAGATTGACTGCAGTAGCTAAGCTGCCGCAATCAGATTGCCAAGTGTGCAAGGTACTTTATATACTACCTCCGTCTTAGGCAGGCACGATTACACTTTAGGCACCAAACTGACTGCGCTCAGTTAGAAAGAGACAAGGCGAATGTATGGCTTTCTCAGTCTCTTGGTTGTTGTAGTAGCACTCAGACGTACCTTGTATCCACAAACAAAATCAAACTCAAACATTTATTGCAAACTATGTGTTCATTGGTCTTACATTAGTTTTAGTACTTATGACATAGCGGCCTTCTTCAAGCATTGCAATGTTGAGGGGCTAGTTCTATCTACTAAACACGATTCTTAAATACTAGATACAGAAACATGTCAATACAGTTGGTTTTCAATGCTTATATGTAGTCGCTAGATAAAATTATATAACATTATTTAGAAATCCTCAAGTCATATCATCTCTACTAGCGTTCGACTCTGACTGACAGGTAAGAGTATAGCCATGGTATATATACTCTTTACACCGTTTTCAGAGCGGTCTCTCATAATGAAGAGTTGCCACTCAATGGTTCTTGTGAAAAACAAAATCCTGGCTTACTTGCAGTGGCTGTGCCCTATGAGCGAGCAACATTGTAATATATTCTATAAGTTAATTAACATAGTTAAGAATACCTGTATCATACAAAATCTTACAGTCCGCTGAACCGTTATATATAGAGTCTTCCTTCGAAAATTGTCACCACTACGAATTCGTTTTCAATGGTTACAGGTTGCTAAAGTAACACAAACCAACACTCTCCTTTCGCTCTACTTTCATCTGAAGTACAAACAAATAATAGATTGAGCAGACGAGAGCACTTGAAGTAATAACCGTCTCCACCAGCTCGCATAGATCTCTACATACATAATATTTGCTACTGAAGGGTGGGTCAAAACAATCTGGAGATTTGTTTTGATTTATAAGCCGTTATTCGCACCATATGTGCGTTTTATTTGCCATAAGTGCTAAACTTCGGTAAGTGGGTTCCGGCTTAATGAGACTCGTTATTTTGCGTGTATGTGAATCGATTTAGATAACGATGTTAGTTTTCTTTATTCAGGACTTGGATCCGAAATCATTTATGTCTGCGTTTCTACATAAAAATAGTATATCACTATGTAGTTCTTAAAAAAAACTGTTACGGTACAGTAACGCGAACTAATATTTGATCCAATCGATCCCATCCAAGATAAATTAATTATATTATGAAAACCACGGTACATCCGGTCAAACTTAAACCGGAAATCCGGTTATAGAGCACGCGGTTAAAACCCTATTGTGACATAGATCTGCCATTGACCGTACTATTATTTTGAATAATGCATTTAGGTAGGTTTACTACTTAAAGCGCTGCTTAAACAGTGCTTAAGGAGTACTTTGAGCCTTGCTTCTTCTTTTCGTATCAGCCTCCACATTTAAATCTTATTCTACAAGTATTTAGCCACATTACTCCCGTCATTGACAGTGGACGCATTTAAGCTCACTTTAGTACAGAGATTCTTATTAACACTAAGACTCTCAGAAATCTATAAGGTGTACTGATGATTCACACAATATATAGATACATGACTCAAAGCTAATAACCAGAAATAATTATCAAATAAATATCGCCCTTATTAACTCACATAATATGGTTCTAAACAACGCAACGCTTGTTACCGGTTTCGTGTAAATGACTAGGGACCAACCAAACGGAACGTTCAGACGCTCTATGTTCTGGTCTAGTTGTTATTGGCTTGATCTTTATTTAATTATCTTTATGATTTTAAAAATTTACCTGAGTGGTTATTGAGCTCACCACCACATAGCGCGATACTCTCCTTTTTTTTATTACATTATAGGCAAGTATTTGATCTCGATCTCATCTGATGGTAAGTGACGATGAGATCCACGATGGAGCATACTTGCCTAGAAGGTACCTGTTCACTGTCGACTTGAAAACACCCAGATTGAAGTCAACGGGGAACAAAGACGCCGGTAGCGTGTTCCATTCCTTGGCAGTTCGCACGATGAAAGTAGAAGCAAATCGTTTAGTACGTACCGAAGGAATGTCCACAGTGTATGGATGTCACTTGTCCGTGCGTCTTGTCGACCGACTATAGAATATATCTCCTATCTTGTAAAATTATTAACCAACCTCTGTTTGTAATTAATCGCACTCAATTGTGCAAATATCAAATTTGGGAACACTAACAGCTTAATTGCTTAATCAACACGGATGCCTCCACTTTGTGTTGTTGTATGGGCAGTTTCTGTTCGATCCTAGCTTAGTTTGTTTGCCGGGAATATAGTCCAAATGACAAGATTCGGGGGTTATAGGGACAGACGGAAAAATAGAGAAGGTATTGCGTATCAATAAGGAGCCTTGGACTCTATTAAAAAAAAATACAGCACACATTTCGCATTCCAAATACTTCTTAATGTTATGGCCAATAAAGTCTTAAGCAATTCATTGTTACATTTCACAGTTTGGGGATTCCCCTTGCTGGGTTACATACCTACTTAAAAAACCCTAATGAAATTATGGTGTTCGAGCACTAAAAAGTCTCATTTGTTACCTATCAAAAGTCAAGCGCAGTTTGCCATCCAGTTCCAGTGGACCAATCTACACCTATAAAATCAGCAATTTATAAGAGTCAAACACACAGTACTATTCAATACCATGTGGCCGCTCTCCTTTCGTAACTATTGCAGTTTCTTTACTATTAAATTACACTCCCCGAAGTCACGCCAAGTTATACTCGAAGCTTAAGTCACAGCTCAGTTAAGTTAGTTACAGGGTGCCGCTAACTCCGGTTCAAACTTGGTGGTCAGTGATCCCGTTCCCACACAAATTATACGGTTACTGGATAACTTGGACCGTCTGTCAAATTGAGTGTCACTTATGAGTTTGCTGGGGCATCTCATTTGAGGATAAGTTGTGGATATATAACCGGATGGAAGTAGTTTCTCAGTTTGCTGTAAACTGTATTGCTTGGTCCTGACTGTTGCATATATATCATCCAGAATTATTACACTCGGTTTTAATCGATTTTTTTATGCAAAATCCCATAAGAAATTATATAATCGAATATAAAACTTATAGCATTGTTTTTAAAGTTTAACTTTCAGATAATCACATTTAGGATAATAATATCAATATTATCATCTATTGCCATCAAATACAGACCTCTAATGATGAGTGAAGTAGAGACCATGTTGAGAAATAATTATACTTTACTGCAATCTCTCATTAGATCGAGCGAGACGCACGGCCTCTTGTTAATAACACTGCAATTATATTGTTTCTACATTATAGCGTATACTTCAACAATCGTTAATATATAATCAGAATGAATTTTGAATCGAGCCCACATCGGTCACAAAGACCGCACAAATAAACCGATACGTAAACAATTAGTTCCGCGTGTTCCGCTAACGAGAATCGTTAAATGTAACCGTTCAACTATTGTCTGCGAACAAACAGACCACTGTATTGCCGCCATTCGATGTAGCATTAAGGACTGAAAGTGTACAGAAAATGTGTATGAAACATGTACATAATGAACGGGAGTGTGTATGAGTTGTGAGTGTCGCGATGTTATGTGAATAAAAAACAAACGGGCGATGAAATTGCTGCGTTTTTGATATTCGCCCAACTTTACGGTCTCACACTAAGCAACGCTGGTATTATGGGTACCGTACAATGGACTGAGGGCGAACTCAGTATATAATACTTATATACATAATAAACATCCATGACTCCGGTACAAACATTCGTGGTAATCACATAAAGATTGTCCCTACCAGGATTCGAACCATGGACCCTCTGCACAAAATACAGGGTCACTACCACCTGTGCTAATCAGTCAACTAGATCAATTTACCTTATTTTACTGTAGTATTCGGCAAACACTTACAACATTTCATTCATCAAATATCATTCACCAATCAAATGTGTCGGCATAACATTTTTAATTTGATCTACCGTCGGACAAGTTGAAGTACTATGTATAACTAGATATCAAATAGAAGACTTTCTAGTTAATGTACGTCAGCGACGCAATTTCTAGTGTTGGTGATTTGACAGATATTTGTCAAGTTTTGAGCTATCGGATAGGATACGATATAGGTCTTATTGAATACTAGCTGCGCCCGGCGGTGTTACCCGCGATAAAAAGTATGAAAAATTAAAACATCTATCCCACGGGAACCATACATTTTACCAGGATAAAAAGTAGCCTATGTGCTATTCCAGACTATGATCTATCTCTGTGCCAAATTTCATCCAGATCCGTTCAGCCGTTCTGGCGTGAAAGAGTAACAAACATCCATCCATCCATCCATCCATCTATCCATCCATCCAAACTTTCACATTTATAATATTGGTATAGATGATATCGGATACGGCGAACCTATTGGCTTATTTCTCTTTATCTTTCTCTATACTTAGAGCTTTCTTTTGTTCTTGTTGTCAAAGTTGGACGACGCGTGCTGACAGCTCGTCTGCGCGCCGCAGCACTCCACGCGCGCAATTCAGATCCCTCGTTTGTTTTACTACTCGCAATTAAACCGGCTGAGTGAAGGGATTGTCGCGCGCTGTGGCTGGCTCGCGGAAAAAGGGGGTTTTTTTCCCCGCTAAAAACGTACAGCATTAGGTGGGATGACACCTGAGATTTATTGGATGGTTGTTTAATCGTGTTATGATATCACCTGGTTTAAGAGGAAATTGCTGATAGAAATTATACCAACTGAATCTAGATAAGTAGTATAGTTTAAACTTTTCTCATTTTCTTTTATAAAAATGAGATAGAAAATAAAAGGCTCGATAAACGTAACCCGTAATATTTGTAGCCACATGGTACCAGATTTAATTCTGAATATATATATGGCACTCTTTTTCGTATCCGTATAAGCAAAATATATTTAGTGATTCATTTCAATGTGTAGAATTCGCTTAAATATAAGAAATCAACATATTTAGTGTCAAATAGATCGTTGAGTGAACAACACGCATTTCACAGTATCTTTTAAAACCTTTGTTGTTACTGATAATTCAAAATGTAAGGTTCCCAGGACACAAGCTTACGCTTAGTTCGGGACCGCTGCACAACTTATTTGTAATGATGGTTATAGATTTTTTTTTCTTTAACGGCATCGTCTCTAGCAAATAACCATGGCCTTACGGCGTTGACTGTTAAGTCTGGGTTTAGGTTGAGGTTGTAGGTTTAGTTTGGTTAATTCTACAATAATTCATATCCAGTTATACTAACGCTTAACCCAGAATTGTACCCTAAAGTTTCAACACCTTTAAGAGTAAATTCCCAAATGCTAAAATATCTTAAAACAGAATATGGTGATCTTTTATCATCTATTTACCTAAGTTCGAACGCAACAGCACATATTCAGATTAAATTCAGCAGAGCTACAGATTTCCCGCGAGAGTTGTGGATGCTGTCCGTGGCGGATGCGACGCCGGAGTCGTGGCACGCGGCACCAATCTCCGTTGGGTATAAATTTACCGCTATTCACTTATGACTTCTTTGAAGGACATAGACATATACAACTTAAAACAGTTGTGAGACCAGCATCAATCCATTTGATCTTATAGCACTCGGCGATAATATTACATACGCAACCTTATCACGTTATTAGTACCTACTTCCTTGTAAGTCCACTGCCAGGGCAGCCTGTTGATCCTGATGGTCTACGTTATTTGGGTGCCCTGAGATGACATTACAACTGGGTCTTTATTACATTGAATTCTTACACCATCAACGAAAGATTAGAAGTTCTTATCGCCGCCATCGGTCGCCAACAACACATTGAAACCCAAAAATCAAGCCCATTTGTGATCTTCACGCGAATCACAACCTTACGTCCATGCGAATACGCGTCTACTACACATATCGGCTTGGTTTATTGTGCTTCTATATGTTGTTCGGGATACTCTGTCCGTATTATTTCTTAGTATGATTGACCTATCCTAAAAATAGAGGCATGATAATATTTGATGGTATAAAATAAAAATGAAACTGCATTTTCATGTACTACACCTAATATGTATGTATCTACAGATAGTAGTAAAAAGCGTGCCAGACTTTTGCTTTACTTTTAATCTAGTCTCTATCACCATAGAGCTAAAGATCCCATTAAGCGCCGCCATAAAGAGTCGATAGAGATCGGTTAAGGCTAACAAAATGGCCGTCCAGTTTTTCAACGATCGATATTTAAGAAGTGCATCTAACTTATATTATTTAAGGCTGGGGATAAGTTAGTAATCATGTTATGAGATCTGTTACTTAGATAAATAATGCTGTATCGCTGGAAGGGATCAGATGAAATCGTAGAAAGTTGGGTAACTTACGCACTGGCAGCACTGGGTAGTGCTCATCAAAGATACTAAGTACATAAGTAACTTTTCATTATAATTGGTATTTTAAAGAAAAACTATTCTGAATAATAATAATAAATAAATAGGCTCGACGAATCCACCAATTCTAAGGTCCTACACTAAGCAACGCTTGTATTATGAGTACGGTACAATGGACTGAGGGCGAACCAGTATATAACACTTAAGTAGTAATCGGGTACAAACATTCGTGTTCATCACAAAAATTGGTCACAACATCAAAATGTCCCTACCAGGTTTTGCACCCGGGACGCTCGGCACAGAAAGCAGTATCACTACCAACTGCGCTAATCAGGTCGTCTACAGGGCCTGCACTAATCAAATTATATCTAGGTACGACGCGGCGAGCGGAGATCTACGACAAAATCCAATATCATAAAACTGCAGAAGACTAGCACGTTGAACTTTGACCTTTATTGCTGAGTGAACGGGTATTAAAGCACATTTAATTATGCTTACAACGCTTATTAGAAAATCTTTCTGATTAACCACCCACTCAAATATACGCACATTTTACTATATACCAGTTATAACGAGACAAGGCGGCCTAAACGTTACATTTGCGCAACATATAAATATTTATTAGTGCCGGGTACAGCTCACGTAAAATATGAGATGTTCACCATATTAACAATTTAAAGTAACGTTTTTATATTCAGCCGCGCCGGTGCTCTACCAGGTGCAATAAAAAGACAATTACCCGACAATAAGGTGTTTGACTGTATGAAAAATAAGCTTTAAATTGTGGCCATCCTAAAAGATTGTAGCTTTTTATAACTATCTGTCTTCATTTTTCTGCAAAAATATGGATTATTTTCTTTAAAATCATTAAATAAAACAATGTTTTTTTTAGTTCAGTCACGTGATGAAATACACTCTTTGTTGCGTTATGACGTCATACCGTCGTAATCGGTGTCAGGTTGTCACTACGAATTTGGTAATATTAGTGATTTTAACGTGCCTTCAACCATTTATTTTCACAAGGGTCACGTGACCCGGTGGCCGCGTTTTGGCGGTATTATTATTTATTTAAACTTTGTCATCGAATTTTATTGAAAATACTGGAATGTACAATGAAAGAACTATATTGTTAGCATCATATTAAACTAATGAGCCATTTAAGATAGTTTTTCAAACACGGTCAAATAGCCTATTGTCTCGGATATGACATTGTGTTGTTGAAAGAAATCGTTTTATTGAACATTGGGTACATTTAAAAATGGTATAATGATTCAGATTAAGTATTAAGTTGATAGATTGCCATCGGAATCTTTCGCCAGGTTCTCAATAGTACTGGTTAGCTGGGCCCTTGTATTTAGCCAAAAACCGTAGGAATTATTATTTTTATTATTATTTTCTTATCAACTGCAAGTTTTAAACCAAGCATCCCACCAGTCTAGAAAAACAAGGTACCGCAATATCGGGATCTTAAGACAAAAAGCCTGACAAAGTAAGTACACACTTAAGCATACACTACTATACCTTCCATAGGTTCCACATGTTCATACGCAACAGCCGAATCACACAATAATCAACTTTATCGCTACACAATAGAAGTTTCAAGGACTGCAAAAGAGTAGGGTACACAAAGCGCTCTCGTGAGAGAACCGGCAATGTTATTCGTTCACGAACTGTGATGAAACATTTATGAAGACGGGAAAGCTGACAAATAGAGTCATGCGATTGTTTGAAAAATATCCAGCATTTCCAAAATTGCGGAGGATGTGCCGACAACCTGATTAGTGCAGTCGATAGTGACCCTGCTCTCTGCGCCAAGGGTCCCGGGTTCGAATCCTGGTAGGGACGAGCTTTGTGTGATTACCATGAATGTTTGTACCCGAGTTTGATGTTTAATATCTGTATAAGTATTATATACTGAGTTCGCCCTCAGTCCATTGTACGGTAGCCATAATACAAGCGTTGCTTAGTGTAGGATCGTATAGTTGGTCTGTTCGTCTGGCAAGATTATTATTATTAGATTGACGGTTGATTTGTCAAGTGATTACCAACAAGTCATCTTATTATGAATATTGTGTTGGTCCACTCCAAACATTTCGTTGCCCTCTTACACCCAAAAGCCCTTCTATAAATATTTTTTAACAATAACGGTCCTTAAAGCATTTCCGAACGAAACGCTCGTCGCGTGCCACCGCGTTATGTCACTGTCGCTTCCGGTCGCCCGTCAATATGTCGCGGCCATCTTGGAACGAGGTGGGCCACTTCCGAGCGATTTGGCGCGTTTTTCATTTCCCACTGGGTCATTGGGACCAAGTTGGGTTCAGGTTCACAGATGGGTGGGCCGTGTAAAGTATTAAATAATATACTCTTTGACAATTTTATCAAATTACTTTTAATTGCAGAAGTTAAAAATAATTTCAAAACCTAATTTGTTAAGCGTACATTCAAATATTCATTAAAATTATGCTTTCTTCATGATAGTCTTAAATAGCTGTTATGGTCATGTAAACATTGATTTAAGCTTCTATAAATATGGGAATTATTGTACAATAATTTGGTGAGAGACTTTTGTAATATTATTAACAAATATGTAGTACAATTAGGTATCTACATTGGCTATAATGAACATTTCATGAAACCCAAATGAGTTAAACAATTTCCACCTGCAAACCTTTGGTGGAAATGAATTATTATGAAAATTCTAAACCCCAGTTAATACCCGCGAGCCAAATCAAGCTAAAACGGTGAGCAAAATAAATCACAGCTACAAACACATTTGCTACAGCATTATGAGCTCTAAATTGTCGGTAATAAGATAAAATGTACCGTTGGCATGATGTATAATTTGCAACAATGCTGAGTGATACGCCTTAACAAATGAATTATTTATTCAGAGAAGAAATTAACATATCAAGGAATGGGGTGACGATGATGGTGGAATGTTTATGGAGGAGGTATGGTTATTGAATGGACTACTCTACGCTATGGTTACCCTAACCATATATCTACTTACTTCTTTACTGAGTACGACAACTTCAATGTTGACTGCCTCGTTGGTGTAGTGGTCTGTGGAGCAGCCCACTAATAATAAGATCCTTAGTTCGACTCCCAAACCAATAAAGTGTAAAGTTGAAAGTCCAAGTGATAGGATACGATGGCACAGGATAGTAAAGAGTTGAAATATAGCCGATACGATATTTCGAGCTGGCGCCATATCCTGTATATATGATTCCCAAAGGGTATACTAACCCTTAACCTACGCTTCTCTAGCGCATTTTTAATCATCATCTGAAGTCAGAATGTTATTATGTTCGTTTCTAAAATAAAATTGCTCCCAACAAAGCGACAGCTGTAATGTTTGTACTACATTATATCACAACAAACGTTTCGTTGATCAAATTTTATTTTGTATATTTCTTCCAAGCAGTGATAGCCAAATTGGTAGAAAGCTTGCCTCGGTAACGAGGATCGCAGATTCAAACCCCGGCTCGCAATTCTGGGATTTCTGGATTTCATGTGCGAATCTCATTTTGCGGTGAAGGAAACATCCTGAGGAAACCTGCATATCTGAGAGAACCCCTCAAAAGATGTGTGAAGTCCGTTGTGGACTATGGCCTAATCCCCCTCGCATTCAGGGAAGGCCCGTGCGTAGAAGTGGGACATTAAAAAGGGCTAGTATTATATTATATATATATTTCTTCTAATCGATTTTCAAACATACGCAACAGGCAAAAAATGTGCCCGATAAACAATAATCTTGCCCCATTGGGACATAATACCATCGATGTCACGTTTTTGTAAATTCGACTCTCCTTACTCTTGAAATACAGTAGAATTTTATGATAAACTACTTTCCAAGTCACATCCTTATCCATATTTTCGTTCCTCCGCAGCTCCGTGCTCGGAGACAGTGTGGGTGTTGTTAATCCCCCCGTCCTCTTCGTCTCTCGGTTTGTCCAAATTGAAATTCGCTGTCGGATGTGCGCACGATACGTTTACAACCTATCTCTGTGGTCGTAATGCGTGTTGTCTCAGAAGCTCCGTAAATATTATACAATCGTGTTCAGCGGCCTCATTTTGATTCAAATTTGTTTGACGATTTCAATCTTCTATGAGTGATCGAAAACTAGCTTTGATATTCATAGAAACTTCCACTACCCACTTTCGCGAATTTCACCCTCGATTACGTACAATAATATAAAACCTAATTGCTTCCCTAACGAGGTTGGCAGAAAGAATTCATTGAATTCCTTCCACGAAGCTGCCCATCAAAGCGTTAATCACACGTTCAAAGCGATTAAAGGCTACCTACCCCCAAGGGTCGTGGCGTTGAGATATGTGATGAGAATGTATTAAAAAGTAGTAATTTTCAATCAAGCGATTATTTCCAGTATTTGACACAAGAGGGCGCTCAATGGGAATAATTTACGCCCCTTATGTCTTCGGGGTACTATCATTTGGGTATAATTTGGGACGTGTGGAGCGAATGCAATTAGTTTTCTTGAATTTGTTGTGATATTAAAAGTAATAAGCTTTTTGTATTCTCTCTATGTTGCCAGCTCTCCTGATAAAATTCACGCTAGGGTGTATGAAACAAATATAAGTTTCTACCATTATAAGTTATGATGACTCTGGCAAGAAGTCATTGACATACTGAGAAGCCATAAGAGTGTGTAGGTAATGAAATAAGCAAGATGAATAAGCCGCAAGCAATATACAGGGCTGATAACTATGGTTATAACAGTAAAGTTTAGTTGATTCATAGCATTATATGGGATGAGTCATTTCAAATACATTTTACAACTATCAAGTCAAGCCAAGGGGTCGAACCTTACGCTTTTCCATTAAGCCTAACATTTTTCATAGTTAACACATGCACCCCTACTCTGATTTCAGTTAAATCAATGCTTATTGCTTTACTGCAAGATTACAGATCTTATTGGAATATATTAGGGGCGGTCATTGAGGAAAATACATTTATATTTAGAATCTACTCATATTATTGTAGTGCGTATCTTTTTACTGCATTATTATAATAGAAATGTGTGTTTAAGATTTTATATTTTTGACGAAGACTCACGCAAAAAAATACATATTCGTATGATATTTGGACCTTTTATAATTCTTATATTAAAAATTCACACGAGCAAATAAAAAAAATGTATTCTGAGATAGCACCTTGACAAATTAGATAAAAGCTACTCCACTTACTATAATTTAAAACCAAAATACGATTGAATATCGATTGAACAAAACGGCAATTGCAAGCATATCCTAAAAAGCTAGACCACTTATCTCATACGAAAGTACGCAAAGCAACGAAAACCAATTTCGTATACAAGAGAGACGAAAATACACAGCACTTTATGTGCGAAAAGGATGCAAACCAAATTGACTGCACGAACAAAAAATCAAACACCACGGACGGTGCGGCTGTGGGAAATCAAACCCCATTGTGATCTAAGCGGGTAATTCCACACCCCGTAAATTTACATTTATATGAAGAAATGACTCTGTACTGGTTACAGTTACCATTGAAATTGCTTTCAGAACTGTTCGGGAGACAACTACAATGGGAGTGATAATAACAAGGAACGATTATTAACCAGCATTACACGTGACTCCATCCGCCTTGACATTATGGTTAAAAGTACTTTTTGTGTCATAGCAGAGCTGTTATATTCAAATCAATGCTGTTTTTTCCAGATGCATGGAATAAAAAAGTTATTGTAAAAAATCTAAAAAACTTACTGCGTAAACAGAAAACTTTACATAAAAACTGATGACCATGATTTATTAAATTAACTTTTTTTTCTTTTTTTGCTTTTCCATTATGCGATGACCAATCAACCAATTTGACTGAATTTAATTAACTGGCAACAAAGTGCAAAATATTTGTTTCATTTTGATCGCTATCGCCATGGAAACGGAGGTAAGTGTTACCTACCTATTTAATGTGCATCGTAGCTAGCATTTTTTTAATCATGTTCGACAGCGGGTTGTATATGTCGGCGCAACACCGTAATTATATCAACTCTAATTAAGTAAAACAATTAATTACTATAAATGAACCTCGATTTGGTAATGAACCATTTAGTTTAAGATTAATGATGTGTTATTTGATGGTAGGATGTGAATTTTATATCGATATAAGGATGGCAATTGATTTTAAAGTTTACGGTTAGTTGTAACTATCTACAAATTAATAGTTAATGTTAAATAATTCCTATAAATTATTATCATTGTTATTAAACAACAAGCAATGTGTTTGATAAAACATTTACAAGCATCAGAGTAAATTAAGTTACCATTTTGATTGTAGTTCGTGAAATAAAATTAGTAACTCATTGCTTGTTGATTTAAATTTAAACCAAAAATTAGAATGCCTAGATATTGTAAAAACATTTCTTAATTAAATTAGAATTATCATTATAGAAAACAAATTTATAAAGACTTATTTAGATTACTGATTGTGTTTATGGATGCGATTACTTCGTGCAGGAACTGTTCTTAAAACATTGTTTATTCATTCGCATTTAAAACAAAAATAAATAAAAGGTTTAGATATTGTAAAAAACATTTCTTAATTAAATAATAATTATCATTGTAGGAAATAAATTTAAAAGAGCTATTTTAGATTACTAATTGTGTTTATGGATGCGATTACTTTATGCAAAAAATGGTTCCTAAACTATTGTTTATTCATTCGCATTTAAAACAAAAATAAGTAAAAAGCTTAGATATTGTAAAAAACGTTTGTTAATTAAATAAGAATTATCATAATAAGCAAACAATTGTAAAGTGATTATCTTAGATTATGGAAATGCGATGACTTCAAGGTTAAGGTTCATGGCCGTCGCCATGTTCTTTTTCGAGGAAGGATTGGCAGGAACGCACTAGACAGGCTGGTGAGAAAGTGCGTGAGATAATCATTAGGAATACTATTGTGAGTACTTGTTTTCTTATTAAAACACTCAATAAATTACTGTACGTGTTCATATGTTGTTTTGTTGCTTGTGATGTGCGATCCGGGGGAAACGGGTGGTGACGTCAGCGATGCTGGCGTCACTCTTCCTAAAAATTCGGATGGGGTACATGCGCCGTTATCAGAAGTGGGATTACCACCCACTTTAGCCGGACATTCTCGCATAATTGATAACAATAGTGACGCTTCTGTTACCGGCGTACCAACCGAGTTTTTCTCGCAAATGTTGCAAGTAATGAAGCACATGTCCGATCGTATTACAAAGCAATCTGAACCTAAGGTTAAAATTAATGACATATTTTTGCCATCATACGATCCGGACACTAACATCGGAATACGTGAGTGGTGCCAACATGTGACCACTGCGAAGGAAACCTACAATCTCGGCGACTATGAGATTATAATGAAAGTCGGGAGTTTACTTAAGGGTCGTGCGAAATTATGGGTTGACAATTGGCTTATATCCACAAACACGTGGCAGGATTTGCGCAATGTATTAATTACTACCTTTGAACCAGAGAATAGATATTCTCGTGATATTCTTAGATTTAAAGAACATAATTATGATAATACTCAGGATATTGCGCAATTTTTGTCACAAGCATGGGTATTCTGGCGACGCATTACTAAAGATAAATTATCCAACGATGACGCGGTTGAGGCTGTAATTGGGTGCATTAGTGATGAACGTTTAAGAATTGAGTTATTGAATGCAAGGGCCACCTCTGTCCCAGAGTTGATTTCGGTTGCATCAACCATACGGTGTGTTAAACGATCAAACCAGGCGGTAGCTAATGCACAACACGCTCCTACCAAACGAGCTCGTTTTTCTGAAAAATCTTCGCTCTTCTGTCAAACGTGTAAGAAGAATGGTCATGACACACGAGATTGTCGTTCGGGACTCTTCTGTCAAAAATGTAAGAGGTATGGTCATGACACACGTGATTGTCGTTCAGCTAACAATCCTGAAAATCCCCAACCGCGCCAACAGGATAAGAATGGGCCACAAAGCACTCAAAAGCCTACTTGTACGTTCTGCTCACGAGTGGGGCATACATTTGAGACATGTTATAAACGTGAACGTGCTGTGCTTTCAAAAGTAAATTGTGTCGGTACAACAAAATTAACTTCGATGCAAATTGCGATAGCAGGTTTAACAATTCACGCTATATTTGATAGTGGAGCGGAATGTTCGTTGATTCGGGAATCGGTTGCGGCAAAGTTGCCCGGTAAAAGGAGTAACCTGATTAGTTATTTAAAAGGTATCGGCCAATTTACCGTAGTATCTCTAACAGCGTTGACAACGGTGTGTGTTATCGATGAGTTGCGAGTGGAACTACAGTTTCATGTAGTACCCGATTATGAAATTTGTTCTGACATTTTAATAGGTATGAACCTCATCGAAAACACGAACCTTGAAGTGCTGGTCACTTCGCAGGGTGCTAAATTGTACCATCAATTATCAGTCAATCATGTGCGATCTTTAAGCGAGAAATTTGATAATATTAATTGTGATTTAACAGACGATGATCAGATTAATGAATTAAAAATATTACTAAACAAATATGAACATTTATTCATACGTGGATATCCTAGCACAAGAGTAAATACGGGTGAACTAGAAATCCGTTTAAAAGACTCTACCAAACGTGTAGAGCGCAGACCATACCGATTGAGCCCTATTGAACGGGAAAAAGTACGCGATATAGTTAGTGAATTAATTGAGCATAATATTATTCGTGAGAGTAAATCTTCTTTTTCCAGTCCCATAATACTGGTCAAAAAGAAAAATGGTAAAGATCGCATGTGTGTTGATTACCGTGAATTGAATAGAAACACTCTCAGGGATCATTATCCGCTGCCAATAATTTCAGATCAAATAGACCAATTGGCAGGTGGAGTTTTCTATTCCACATTCGATATGGCAGCTGGATTCCATCAAATTCCAGTTTCCGAAAGCTCAATTGAGCGAACGGCATTTGTTACGCCCGATGGGCTTTACGAATATCTGGCCATGCCATTTGGTCTTAGTAACGCTTGCTCTGTGTATCAAAGATGTATTAACAGGGCACTGATGCCTTTGTTGAATGCACCTGCGGACCAGGTGGTATGCCAGGTTTACGTGGACGATGTCCTCTCAAAATGCAGGGATTTTCCAGAAGGAATATCTCGTATTGAGCAGATACTTATCGCTTTAAAAGACGCTGGGTTTTCGATTAATATCGAAAAGACCGCTTTCTTTAAACGCTCTATTGAGTACCTGGGCAATATTATATCTGAAGGGCAAGTCGGCCCCAGCCCAGGGAAAGTAGAGGCTTTAACGAAGGCGCCTATTCCAACCACAGTCAAACAAGTAAGACAATTTAACGGCCTCGCCGGGTTCTTTAGACGTTTCATTCCCAATTTCTCACGCGTAATGGTACCACTTTATGAATTAACAAAAAAAGACGCCAAATGGGAATGGAACGAGAGACACGATGAGGCTCGAAATAGTATTATACAACACTTGTCTACTGCGCCTACCCTCATGCTATTCCAGGAGAACGTACCGATTGAACTCTACACGGATGCGAGCAGTCTTGGCTACGGAGCTGTGCTGATCCAGAGCATCGGGGGACGACAACATCCAGTTGCCTACATGAGTCAACGCACCACCGACGCTGAGAGCCGCTATCATTCCTACGAGCTCGAGACCCTGGCAGTGGTGAGGGCCGTCAAACACTTTCGGCATTACTTGTATGGGCGCAAGTTCAAGGTAATCACGGACTGTAACGCTCTCAAGGCATCTAAACATAAGAAAGATTTACTGCCTCGAGTACATCGGTGGTGGGCCTTTCTTCAAAATTACGACTTCGAGGTCGAATACAGAAAAGGTGAGAGACTGCAGCACGCAGATTTCTTTAGTAGGAATCCAAGGGTGACGAGTTTGATAAATATTATGAATAGAGACACAGACTGGTTACAAATAGAGCAGCGGCGCGATGAGTCTTTACGTCCGCTAATAGACAGCATGACCACTGACAATCCAGTCTCTGGCTACATATTAGAAGATGGCGTCCTCAAGAAAACTCGCACTGACCCCATACTCGGTACCTACAAAGTAGCAGTAGTGCCAAAGTCGTTCCAGTGGAGCTTAATCAATTCATACCATACATCACTGCAGCACCCAGGATCTGATAAAACCCTGCAAAAATTGAAAGAATCTTACTGGTTTGAAAAAATGAACACAATTGTGAGGAAGTTCGTTGATAATTGTGTCATATGTAGAACCTCAAAGGGCCATTCAGGGGCGATCCAAGTAGAGCTTCACCCAATACAAAAACCTACTGCAGCATTTCAAGTTATCCATATGGATATTACAGGAAAGCTAGGTACTAGAGACTCTGAGGGTCGTGATGAATACGTCATTGTAACAATTGATGCATATACAAAGTACTTACTTCTTAACTATTCTACTGACAAAAGCCAGAGCAGCAGTCTTGCAGCACTCAAAAGGGTTGTTCACCTATTTGGCACCCCTATACAGGTTGTCGTGGATGGAGGCAGAGAATTTCTCGGCGAATTTAAGGCCTACTGTGATCGTTTCGGTATTAATATTCATTCAATAGCTCCAGGAGTTAGCCGAGCGAATGGACAGGTGGAGCGAGTAATGAGTACATTAAAAAACGCATTAACTATGATCAAAAATTATAACACGGAAAACTGGCAAACGGCGCTGGAAGCCCTACAGCTGGCGTTTAACTGTACTCCACATCGGGTGACCGGGATGGCACCACTCGCTCTTCTGACTCGGCGGCAACACTGCGTCCCACCAGAGTTGCTGAGGTTGGTGGATATTGATAGTGAGGTGATTGACTTTGATTTACTAGAACAACACGTTCAACTGAAAATGGCTGCGTCAGCCCAATATGAAAAACAGCGCTTTGATAGAAATAAAGCCAAAATGCGTCCATTTCAAAGAGGAGATTACGTTCTTATAAAAAATAACCCACGTAACCAAACATCTCTTGACCTCAAATACAGCGAACCTTATGAGATTTACAGAATACTGGATAATGATCGCTATATGGTGAAACGAGTGACGGGCAGAGGACGACCACGCAAGGTTGCTCATGACCAGTTACGACCTGCACCACAACCAGGCATCCAGGCGACCGTGTCGGCGAGCTCCGATGACGACCATCAACAAGGAGTGACTCCCCAGCTCATCGGTGCGGTCAACACTGGACCTTAACCGCCTACATCCTGAGAATACCCGCTGAGCGATACCTAGATTATCTGGTAAGCCAAATTTGTAAACTAATAACGTATTAGCCACCTACCATGGGTTAAATCAACCCTTTATTAACCTTCGATGTAACTATGCAAAGCATCCTGTCCTTACCATTAACCTTACCATTACGCCTCTGTGGACCACGGCGTACAAGACCGCCCAGCACCACAGCCACATATCCGAATGAGCATATCTTATAGTAAAAGGCTATGTGTGGACCACGGCGTACGAGACCGCCCAGAACCACAGCCGCATTTCTGACGAGCATATTTTATTTTTAGAGCCCCTGTGGACCACGGTCATAACACAAAGGCTTAGGCCACAGCATCAACCTATTTCCTATTTCCTTTAGAGCCCCTGTGGACCACGGCGTACAATACCGCCCAGCACCACAGCATCATCCCTTTTCTACGAGAAATTTAATAATGCAAGGATGCGTGTAGCATTTGCATGCACTTAAAAACACAATTATTAATGCTAGTACGCGTGCAGCGTTGGGATAAAATATGTTCACTCATATTCCTATATCTGTACAGCAACGATATTCTAACTACTATGAAATATTTGTCGTCTTCATTCAAAGTTACAGAACTATTAATTGATAACTAATTATCATGGCAATGAGGATTATAACTGATTGTCTTATCAGTTTATCATCGTATGTGAATCCTATCATCGCTTAGTACCATTTTTGAATGGATACCTTGCTCAGATACTAACTTTTTATTTTCATGGCACACGCGGCTGGTGCAGAGCACGCACCGCCTCGCAGTATGGCCGTGTCGGCGCAACACCGTAATTATATCAACTCTAATTAAGTAAAACAATTAATTACTATAAATGAACCTCGATTTGGTAATGAACCATTTAGTTTAAGATTAATGATGTGTTATTTGATGGTAGGATGTGAATTTTATATCGATATAAGGATGGCAATTGATTTTAAAGTTTACGGTTAGTTGTAACTATCTACAAATTAATAGTTAATGTTAAATAATTCCTATAAATTATTATCATTGTTATTAAACAACAAGCAATGTGTTTGATAAAACATTTACAAGCATCAGAGTAAATTAAGTTACCATTTTGATTGTAGTTCGTGAAATAAAATTAGTAACTCATTGCTTGTTGATTTAAATTTAAACCAAAAATTAGAATGCCTAGATATTGTAAAAACATTTCTTAATTAAATTAGAATTATCATTATAGAAAACAAATTTATAAAGACTTATTTAGATTACTGATTGTGTTTATGGATGCGATTACTTCGTGCAGGAACTGTTCTTAAAACATTGTTTATTCATTCGCATTTAAAACAAAAATAAATAAAAGGTTTAGATATTGTAAAAAACATTTCTTAATTAAATAATAATTATCATTGTAGGAAATAAATTTAAAAGAGCTATTTTAGATTACTAATTGTGTTTATGGATGCGATTACTTTATGCAAAAAATGGTTCCTAAACTATTGTTTATTCATTCGCATTTAAAACAAAAATAAGTAAAAAGCTTAGATATTGTAAAAAACGTTTGTTAATTAAATAAGAATTATCATAATAAGCAAACAATTGTAAAGTGATTATCTTAGATTATGGAAATGCGATGACTTCAAGGTTAAGGTTCATGGCCGTCGCCATGTTCTTTTTCGAGGAAGGATTGGCAGGAACGCACTAGACAGGCTGGTGAGAAAGTGCGTGAGATAATCATTAGGAATACTATTGTGAGTACTTGTTTTCTTATTAAAACACTCAATAAATTACTGTACGTGTTCATATGTTGTTTTGTTGCTTGTGATGTGCGATCCGGGGGAAACGGGTGGTGACGTCAGCGATGCTGGCGTCACTCTTCCTAAAAATTCGGATGGGGTACATGCGCCGTTATATATTATACCCCATAATTCATAGAAAGTTTAAGTCCTATGGTAGGTATTAAATAAAACGATTCTACTGCATTATTATTTATATCTCCATTATTATCCGATTAAAGCTAACATAATGTGTCACAGTGGCTCATATTTTTAAGGTTTTTGGCTGGTACGTCTTACAACTCTATAAGAATAGCGTGTTTTGCATAAATAATGTTAACGTACTTTTCCGCGAGTTACCGAAATAGCTGAGTTGCCAGTTAATTTATTCAAATTGCCGCCGGTTACGGCACCATTGTAATTTGGCGGTATTATAATACTTTTTTATTACATAATGTATGAAGTTCGATTTTAATGAGATGCAACACGATTTTTATGGGGTTCGTTTAAAATATGGTTGATTTAAGTATTTGATTGGAGTTTCCAGGAAGCAGTCGCAGGTTCTACCTTTAAGAACGCTTATAAGTTTTCAAAATGAGAGAGGTGTGCGGGAGATAGAAATGAAATCGGCGGTTTACTTCCAAGGCCATTGTTCTAGCAACTTGGAATAAACTGCTTTAATCTACAAAAACCAACCCATCGTCTCTTAGGGTCCGGACCAGACCAGATCCATTATTAAAATAAATCCATTGCAAGGGACGCCGCTGCCCTTAATATCCGAAATATTACAGCCATGTGGTGCGGCGTGGTGACGTCATTATATACGGATCTTGTAACGTCATAAGGTATAATTAGATTTAGATCGTGACTTATTGGATTTAGAATTTTATACATATACTCAGAGAGTAGTCTTTACATATTAGTCCAACCGAATGCAAGCAATAAGAAACGAAATAGCTTATTTAACGTCCAACAGAGGTACAGGCATATCTATTACTTCACCACATAGATGAAGCGTTTTTCGATTTAAAAATAAATCTCTATGGTTAATCAGTAGCTGCACCTAGCTGCAGTTTATTTTTTTCAATCACAGCCACAAATACAAAATGGTAAAAGTAAAAAAGCATAAAGCTTTGTGTTACATTAATAAACGGCAGGCAGAGGCCCGCCTGATGGGTTCATGGGCCCAAACAACGGGGCAGTATTAAAATCTACCGCTGAACACTGAGCGTCATAATTTTGTGCAGACAAAAACGTCACCCGCGCGTGAGTGGGAACAAAACGAGAGGTCAGTGTTGTAGTGATGTTCCATCAAAATACAAAATAAAAAGTTTGTATTCGAAATCTCGAAAATATACAACTATGTTAAATTCTACATTTGAATTTCGAAGACAGTAGTCAACTTTTCAGTCTTTTATGTCAGGTTTGTATATGCCAGTATCAAATAATTTGACTGCTCGTATTTCAAAAACTATGCCATACATTTTTATAATTTATATGTTGACGATATTAAGCAGCTTCTTTAGACTGTCTTTTGAAAAAATATTGTTACGTGCGGGGGTAATTAAATGCCGATTACGTGAAAATTACTTTAATCGCTCTCCACACAGAAGGCAAAATTAGTACACACCAGTACACTAATTAGTCAACACTTAAACAACAATTCACCAAATCACTTAGAAACACAGTAGTCCACAGTATTCGCTAGAGTCGCCGGTATAGTCTTCTTAGTTCGCTTCCGAGAGATGTGTTCACTATCGCTTTCAAATAGAAACTGTCTCGTCGCTGGTCCTGCACACTATTTATAATCCGAAAATAGCGAGGGTGGATCTTTCCAGAAAGGTGTCGATAAAAACCCACAAAACAGAAATGTTCCATAAGGAAAATGAACCTTATGTACACGGTAATAAGGAGGCGCTAGAATGTTCTAGTGTACGTAGCTGTATTCGTCTAATCGGTATTATTCCGAGAACTCGTAGTTCCAGGAATTGCATTGTCCTCGCCTTTTGTTTACTAATAATAATTTTAATAAAAATAATATGAGGTATATTCCGGAAGCCGGTTGCAACATTGTTGACGATTCTAGATCTTTCTTCACAGATCGATAGGGGACCTTGGACCCAACAATGCGTTTTTGTTTCTAGAAGCTTCGATGACTATTTCTCGAGTTATCGATACCTCTTTTATACGCATCGTAACATTACCCCCCTCTTAGTCATGCTCGTCCCGAGCATTATTCGAGCCATGATATCGTGCTAACCTGTCCACATGGACTACCTTTGGTTTTCCTCTAAGTCCCTTCTTGATTCGGAAAGTTACATCATTGATCCTTGTAATGATGGTGTACGGTCCTTCCCAGCGAGCTTGAAGTTTCGGAGACTTTCCCTTTTTGCGAAGCGGGTTATGAAGCCACACTAGTGTTCCTTCTTCAAACCCGTTGGTGTTCGCATTCCGATCGTACCGGGTCTTCATCCTTGTACTGGTCTTGAAATTATTCTCCCGTACTCTTCTGTGCACTTCATCCAGCTGGTTTTGAAGTTCACTTACATAGTCCGTAACAGGCTTAGGACTATCGGGTGGCGTGCCTGTTATTGCATCCACTGGAAGCCTTATTTCTCGACCGAAATTTACCTTGGCCGGAGTATGTCCCGTACTATCGTGTACCGCAGATCGATAGGACATTAGAAACAGCGGAATGTATTGGTCCCAATCTCTTTGATGATCGTCCACGACTTTAGCCAAGTGGTTCTCTAAGGTCTGGTTGAACCTCTCGACCATTCCGTCTGACTGCGGATGCGCCGGCGTCGTACGGGTCTTATTGATTCCCAGCAGTTTGCACATTTCCTGAAATAAGGCAGACTCAAAATTCCGCCCTTGGTCTGAGTGAAGTTCCATGGGTACGCCATATCGACAGACCACTTCCTGGACCAGTTTCTTCGCCACAGTTATAGCTTCTTGATTGGGTGTCGCAAAGACTTCGGGCCACTTAGTGAAGTAATCTTGCACTACTATGATGTATTTGTTCCCATCATCTGTCATAGGAAAAGGTCCAGCAACATCAATAGCGATGCGCTCCCATGGCGCTCCAACGTTGTACGTCTTTAATTTTCCCCTGCTTCTTGTCTGCGGGCCTTTCACTGAAGCACAAGCGGTGCACTTACGGCACCAATCCTCGACATCTTCCCGACAACGGACCCAGTAGAACCGTTGTCTCACTTTAACCAGGGTCTTCTTGACTCCAAGATGCCCACCAGAAACACCATCGTGAATGTGCCGTAAAAGAGGGGCCACCTTACTCCGAGGTACTACGACTTGCATGGTTACTTCTTTTCCATCGTTGGATTCCCATTTTCTACATAGTACACTGTCTTCCAGAGTCAAGCTGTCCCACTGAGCCCAATAGCTTTTGGTGGTCGAACTATGAGCAGACACATCACTCCATTGGGGTTTATTCCCAAGACGTTTCCAGTCCAGTATAGGTCGAAGGTCATCGTCCTCTTCTTGAGCCTTCTTCATGTTAGTTCCTGTGCATTCATCATCAAGTCCGTGTGTCCTGATGACTTTTACCTCTTCTCGTAATTCATTCTTCTGACAGTGCTTGCAGTCGTCGGCACACGGTCGTCGTGACAAAGCATCGGCGTTGCTATGTCCTTTTCCACTTCGGTGTTCTATTACAAAGTGAAATTCCTGTAGTTGCTCGAGCCATCTAGCTACTTGACCTTCTGGGTTCTTGAATTGTAACAACCATTTTAACGCAGCATGATCCGTTCTTATAGTAAACTCCCTTCCTATAAGATACTTCTGAAAATGTTGTAGGGTCTTCACCACAGCAAGTAGCTCACGGCGAGTAACACAGTAATTTCTTTCTGGTTTGGAAAGTGACTTACTGAAATATGCTATAACAACTTGACGATCTCCCTGTATCTGAGATAAAACACCACCTATTCCTGTGTTACTGGCGTCTGTGTCCACGATGAATCTTCCTTCTCTATTTGGGTAACCCAAAATAGGGGCTTCACATAACCGTTGCTTGAGCTCACTGAAGGCTTCCTCACAAGTTAGGTCCCAGACAAAATCGCGTTTTTCTTCTGTAAGTCGATGCAACGGTTTTGCAATGTCCGAGAAGCTCTTAATGAATCGTCTGTAATATGCGCATAATCCCAGAAAGGCGCGCACTTCTGTTTTATTTCTTGGGACAGGCCATTCTTGGACAGCTTTTATCTTCTCAGAGTCGGTTTGGACTCCTTCCGTTGAGATGACGTGTCCAAGGTAACTGACTTCCTTTTTGAATAGAGCGCACTTTTTTGGACTAAGTTTTAGATTAGCCTCACGGATCCGGGTGAACACTCGTTCTAGATTCTTCAGGTTCTCCTTGAAGCTACGACCCATAACGATTACGTCATCAAGGTAGTACTCTTTCCATAAGGCGCTCGAATGTGGCTGGAGCATTACATAACCCAAAAGGCATAACATTAAACTGCCACAATCCGTTTCCGATTCCAGTGCTGAAGGCTGTCTTCTCTTTGTCTTCTGGGCTTAGTTCTACCTGCCAATAGCCACTTTTTAAGTCGATAGTTGAGAACCATTTCATACCACTGAGCATGTCCAGTGTGTCGTCGATCCGAGGTAAGGGATAGCTGTCTTTCTTTGTGACGTTATTCAACATCCGGTAATCCACACAAAACCTTGTACTGCCATCCTTCTTCTTCACCAGCACCACGGGTGATGACCATGGACTCGTAGAAGGTTCAATTATTCCGTTATCAGCCATATCCTTAATCATATCTGTCACCTCCTTTTCTCTTGCCCATGGTATGCGTCGTGGCCTTTGTTTTATAGGCCTGGCGTCGCCTGTGTCGATCCGATGTTTTACGAGCCCCGTCCTTCCACAGTCATTTCCAGTGGCAAAGATGTCGCTGAATTTCAGCAAGAGCTCTTTGGCTTGCTGTAGTTCTGTTGCCGATAAATTCTCCTTAGAAGATTCCAGTAGTTGCTGGATGTGATCCTCCTTCATGTGGGTACCATTCTGTTTAACTGTATCACTATTTAATCGTCTGAGGTACTTTACTTCCTCACATCTTCCAACCACACTATTCTTCTTCAAGTGAACTTCTTCGGTAGCAAGGTTAAGGATTCTTACCTTAGTTATTCCGTTCGACATTAGTAAAGTCCTTGCCGTAATTAAATGTTGGTAATTTCCAGCGTCTTCGACGATGAGACATCTTCTTTGTTTAATACTACGAGGAAATTTCACTATTACCAAGTTTTCTGATCTCGGCGCCAGTGTAGTGTCCTTCAGGCAATAAATATTGCACGGGCGTGATCCTTGCAAACAAACTTCTTGGTCAGGAAACCTTAACACTCCTTTAGCAACATCCAAAACACACTGCTGATTCTTCAAGAAATCCAGTCCCAAAATGCAATCGTCGGTTATATTAGCAATCAAAACTGATTGGAGATATACTCGGTCACCAATTCTTAACTTAACATCTGTTTCGCCGAGGACGGAAACTGGCTGGCCGGTGGCTGTCTGAAGATGACATTTTGGCGATCGTCTATTCCACATTATGGTGCGTCTCAGTAGCTCTGGTCTCACAATGGTACGCGATGCTCCGGTGTCCACAGTTAAACTACATGATTTATTATCCACGGTGCCCTCGAGGATCAGACTATTCCCATTAAAAACTTGAGTTATGGTCACTGTAGGGGCTTTATGATGACCAGCCAGCGCCCGCCCCGCGGCCCTGGCGACTTTTAGTTTAACGGAATGTCTTGATCGTCTTGGGTCGCGGAGTCCTTGACCCTTCTCTTTTTCTTAGGGCATTCAAGCCGAATGTGCCCCTTTTCTCCACATTCATAGCACGTGGGGACAAACTGAGACTTCTTCTCTTCTGGAATCATCGCTCTAACTTTATGCAGCCTCGTGTCTTGCTGCACAGCTTCCACTTCAAGAGCGTGTGCAAGTGCGTTTTTCAATGACTGGTGATGACCCAGTTTCACAGCGCCTCGAACTTCTGAGTTTCTTATGCCATCGATAAATGCCTGCAGCAGGGTCACTTCGATAACTTCTGGTGCCGATGAGTAAGCTCGACGAACCAGCCTTTCAATTTCCTGAGCCCACTGCTGTAGGCTTTCACCAGCCTTCTGTGATCGCTCACGGAGTTGCACTCGGTAGACATGTTCCAGGTGCTTATCACTGTAGCGCGTGTCTAACGCTTCCATTAGTGTCTCCAGCGTCCTTCTTTCAAGCGGCAGGTTTTCGAGGATTGATAAAGCATCCCCACGTAGAGCAAGTGTAAGAGCCATAAAAGATTGCTCTTTGCTCCAGCCATTACCACTTGCAAGTACCTCGAACTGGTACTTGAACGCTGACCACGACGAAGTCCCATCGAAGCGTGGTAGGTCAAGTTTCGAAGACGATGGTGAAGCCACTGTAATAGTCCCATGTGTTTTCAATTTTATGACCTCCTTATTTAGTTCTTCCACGCGGTCCTCGAGGTTCCCTGTCTTCATGGTAACTTCCTTGTCAAGTACTTGTACGCGGTCCCTTAAGGTATTCACTTCTTCTCCGAGAGCTGTGATACCTACGCTGATTTTTCCTAGGACAGCTTCCTGGCTGGCCTGCACCACTTCCTTAATTTCCCGCTGCGTAGCCTCTTGGTTAGCCTGCATCATTTGCTGCATACTGACCATTTTCTCACTGGCCTCTTTATTGGCCTGGATTATTTCTTTGAGCTCCTGCCGACTGGCTTCTTGGTTAGCCTGGAGCAATTTCTGATTGGCCTCTTGATTAGCCTGAATCATTTTCTGATTGGCCTCTTGACTAGCCTGGATCATTTTTTGCATTGAAGCCAGCAGTACTGACATGTTCATGTCCGGTGCGTTAACTCCTGATGCTGTCACTGTTCCCGCCGAAATATTAACATCATCCCGATGCTCTGCTTCTTCACGGCTACGTTGACGTGCAGCATCCATTTCCACTTGCCGTCTGGTTCGTGGGGTACGTCCTTCGTCTTCACGTGGTAGTAACGGCATTCCGCTTCTGACACCAATTGTTACGTGCGGGGGTAATTAAATGCCGATTACGTGAAAATTACTTTAATCGCTCTCCACACAGAAGGCAAAATTAGTACACACCAGTACACTAATTAGTCAACACTTAAACAACAATTCACCAAATCAGAAGTGGGATACGAACCCACGCCCACAAAAGTGGGCGTGGGTTCGTATCCCACTTCTGATTTGGTTTTGGCATTTAATTACCCCCGCACGTAACAATTGGTGTCAGAAGCGGAATGCCGTTACTACCACGTGAAGACGAAGGACGTACCCCACGAACCAGACGGCAAGTGGAAATGGATGCTGCACGTCAACGTAGCCGTGAAGAAGCAGAGCATCGGGATGATGTTAATATTTCGGCGGGAACAGTGACAGCATCAGGAGTTAACGCACCGGACATGAACATGTCAGTACTGCTGGCTTCAATGCAAAAAATGATCCAGGCTAGTCAAGAGGCCAATCAGAAAATGATTCAGGCTAATCAAGAGGCCAATCAGAAATTGCTCCAGGCTAACCAAGAAGCCAGTCGGCAGGAGCTCAAAGAAATAATCCAGGCCAATAAAGAGGCCAGTGAGAAAATGGTCAGTATGCAGCAAATGATGCAGGCTAACCAAGAGGCTACGCAGCGGGAAATTAAGGAAGTGGTGCAGGCCAGCCAGGAAGCTGTCCTAGGAAAAATCAGCGTAGGTATCACAGCTCTCGGAGAAGAAGTGAATACCTTAAGGGACCGCGTACAAGTACTTGACAAGGAAGGTGTCGATAAAAACCCACAAAACAGAAATGTTCCATAAGGAAAATGAACCTTATGTACACGGTAATAAGGAGGCGCTAGAATGTTCTAGTGTACGTAGCTGTATTCGTCTAATCGGTATTATTCCGAGAACTCGTAGTTCCAGGAATTGCATTGTCCTCGCCTTTTGTTTACTAATAATAATTTTAATAAAAATAATATGAGGTATATTCCGGAAGCCGGTTGCAACATTGTTGACGATTCTAGATCTTTCTTCACAGATCGATAGGGGACCTTGGACCCAACAATGCGTTTTTGTTTCTAGAAGCTTCGATGACTATTTCTCGAGTTATCGATACCTCTTTTATACGCATCGTAACAATATCTTAGCTTTGTAAAGGCAAGCGTGTGGGCCGCATTAAAATAACTTACGCTTATAGCTTATAAGATTCAGTTGAAATAGAATCGAGGAATCTACTCGCAGCCCTATACTATTGTTACGACTGTCATTCGGACCTCTGCCGCCTTTGTCATACAATGCTCATTCATTGTTCTTTCAACAAACCAACATTACAGTCACTAAAAACTCTATCTCTCACCGTTAAAGTTGAATTTTGTCTAAATTATGTATAAAACGCGAATGAAAATGAAGCGGTTCGGACCGTTTGACGCATCCGTGAAAGATTCGCGCCATTGTGTACCGTATTAATTCTATGTTTTGATGAGGGTTGCGGACCTGCGTTTCAAAGGCCGGCGTGATCTATTCATGTCACCATCGTGAATGGGGTTATGTGTGCAAGAATTGTGTCTTGTAGCGACCTCTTCAACCTCGCCAGCTACATAGATGCCGCTGCAGACGACATTCAGAACAATTGACAATTCTCCATACAATCCTGAAACGCGGTATGAGAGTTTTCGGAGCACGAAACATATACCTATAGATTTTCCTTCTTTTTTTTTTTTATTACATTATAGGCAAGTATTTGATCTCGATCTCACCTGGTGGTAAGTGACGATGAGATCTACGATGGAGCATACTTGCCTAGGTAGGAAGGCGGCAGTAGATCGAGATGCTACATTCACTAGGCACATGCAGCGCAGCTGATCTGACCCGCCATCCATGAATGGCAACAAAACAATAACCGACGGGGTATAGCGGCCGCCCTGCCAGGCATACCATCCTACTGGCTGGAAGATCTTCTCTTTTCGAGCTGTAGCTTGCAACAGTACCTTGTTTTTTCTTCGTTATAATACTGACCGCTCGGGCTAGTTGTATGGATGGTCAAGCTTACAATCGCTACTGTGAACAGGTCTCTCAAAGGCACCACCCACTCGTGAACAAGCCACTTAGGTGATTCACCCGTAGTCGGATATTTGAGCTGAACTCTTTTGATATGGAACTTCCTATGTTTGTCAACACTGATGTCGCGTGATATTTCATATTTTTTAAGTTGACAATCGGCTACAAAATGGTGCAATTTTTGCCAGTGTCAAGTATCTCTTGATAATTGTTATAAATTTATAAGTACCCCTCAGGAAAATTATGATATCGGTGACGGTGATAATGATTGAATATAATTGTACAATTGAACAGTTTCCAAGATGTCCGGTATATTTTCAGTAAAGTATCCACATCTTTACTGATAGGATTAGGAGATATCATCATCATCATCGTCATTATCATCCGGGCTACTTATAATTTTATAACAATTATTAAGATAAAACTCGACACTGGCAAAAATTTGCATTATTTTGTAGCCGATGGCCAGCCTAAAAAAAGAAGCAAAAGACTATGCTGAGTGTCATAGGCTGTTTCACCGCGCTATGCCAGTTGAGATTAAGCAGAAGTACAAAATCAATGCAATCAAAATACTCGACATATCAAAAATCCACTCCAAACACATATAATAGAACAAGTGATCATCGCTTTGTCGATAGCATTGTTTATTAGGGTGCCAATGATTTACGCCGTCCCCGGGACATGTCCCTGGCGCGCAAATTGTCCTGGCATTTGTCCTGGCCGTAGTGAATGTGTGCCGATAATTCACAGAGGCCACTCAGTGAGTTAATGTCCGGGAAAAAGTACGGAATATATAAATCGGTTAGGTCTGTGGGACGTCCAGTATAAGAATCATGTATTTTTTGTGACTCAATTTGTTGGTGCTTATTTTAGTACATTAACAAAACGTGATAGCAAATAAGAAATACTTTCTTTTCTATAGACAGTTTCGTTTCCTTACCTATATCCTTATATATATATATATCTGTCACGGAGTTTGACCATCTCCCAAATGATTTCTACGTCATCATTATCATGCACATAATTAGCTAAATTTCTTAATTATAATAATTTGACACAAGATTTGAACGAAATAAGGATATTTTATGTAAGTAGCTACTTAACCTTGAAGCAACAAGCTCAGTGAGAACGCAAAGAAAACCTAATCTTTTTTTTTCATTTTTATGACGTAGAAAAATTAAACTTCTTATTATATAGGACCCGGAGTTTATGAAGCGTTTAAAAAATTATGGTCGCCTTACGAAATGACTTCCCCGTGCGCGGTTACCAAATTGTATATTTTATTTTAACTAAGCTCAGCTGGCTTAAAAGAGAGTTACTACGATGTAAAATGGTTACGATTGAACGTTGTACGACATTAAGTAACAATAGCTTGTACATATTGAAATATTGATTAAAGATGGACCTGCAACAAATATTTCAATTTTTTCTAGGGGATCACTAGAAAAATTATGCATACGAAAGATCAGTGATATATATAGCTTGTTGGTAGAATGCTTGCCTCGGTGACAAGGATCGCAGGTTCAACCCCGGCTCGTAACTCTACAATTTCTGGATTTCAACTATAATTATCAATTACTAATCGGTGAAGGAAAACATCGTGGGGAAACCTGCCTGTCTGATAGAACCCCTCGAAAAAAGGGGTGAAGTCCACCAACTCGCATTGGGCCAGCACGGTGGACTATGGCCTAATCCCCTCGCATTGATAGGAGGCCGTGCCCAGCTGTGGGACATTAAAAGGGCTGGTATTATTATTCATACGTAAATAAGTGGATTAACTTAATTTTCATAAATTAAGGTGGCAACTTGGAGAAGAGTTTAGATTTATGATTTTAAACCTCTAATATGAATATCTATACATATAAATAAAATTGGAGTGTCTGTTTGTAATATTAAAATAACCGCTTTTTACTAAGTGCATTTTGATGTATACACGTTACCTATACCGAAACAACAATTTTTATCATTTTTGTCTGTCTGTCTGTCTGTCTGTCCGTCTGTCTGTCTGTCTGTCTGTCTGTTTGTTCCGGCTAATCTCTAAAATGGCTGGACCGATTTTGACGGGACTTTCACTGGCAGATAGCTGATATAACAAGGAGTAACTTAGGCTTCTTTTATTTTAGAAAAAAAAAATAGGATCTCACGAAAAAAAATTAAAACCAATGTTGCAGCGCAGCGCCTGAATTAAGTTTGATAGCAACCTGCAATGCGTCCCGCGGGCTCAGAATGGGCGAGCAGGCTGTTGTCAACGGTTGTCTTTGTTAAATACCACGCGGACGAAGTCGCGGGCAACAGCTAGTAATAAATAAGTTTATTCATAAGTACAACATAAAATTAAGCATTTGATTTTCTATTCAGACTGCGTGCACGAACCTATTAAATACCTTATTAGAAAAAAAACTGTATAAGTGAGTGGTATCCATTGGTAGTCAACAGCTTGCCAACAGCTAGTTTTACATTGTTAGTATAGTATTTTTCCAGTAACAGCTTATAACAACGTAGGTACCTATCGTGATTAAAACGTGGCACAAGACGGCAAGATTGAGTGAGTAATTTAGTGGCATAGTACTGGCGCGAGTCGGTTCCTCAAGTACAAAATGCTTGTACCCACCTATTACTTTGATGTGATTGTGGTGATGTGACCAAAGTTGGTGCTTATCGATACGTAAAATAAATTCACTAAAGTTACGGTAACTCCTCAATAAAATATAATAAAATCAAGTGCTATTAGTTTCCTTATATATATATATATACTAAGAATTCTTAGTCAAAATAAATGATTCGACTTTGAGTACTCGCGGTAGGTAATAATGCAATATGAACAGCTGGTATTATAGTTACATAGGTGACAACTGAACGAAGCACTCCTTTTATGTACTAAAGTAAATTAATAAATTAATAAATTGGCCCGGCGTTGCTTAAGCAACGCCGGGCCAACGAAAACACAATAGTTTATACATTTTTTTTAATTACACATGCAAAAATAACACCAAAACATAGCCGAAGTAACTTAATTCTCCACGAAAATGTTAGCTTAAACGCGTTTTATCGATAACAAATACATCGACACACACCTTACTCTACCGTCAAGGTGGAAAGCCCTTAGCCCAGTTGCGGCACAAGCTCTCCTAGAGTCCTTGTACTTCTAATACTTCATACCTGCACTATAGCCCGCTGCCTACTCCACAACGGTCTGAACCAAGCGGTAATATTCTCACACGAGAGGTGAGCCTTCAGATGTGGATAAAATATGGAAGGATATGAAAATGTGAGCGGTAATTTGGAAGACTTATTACGTTATTCGGTAATGAATATTGTCTTTAACCGCGTATGTACTTATTTTATACTAGTTTATGCCTGTAGCCCTGCCCGTCGAACAACCACTAATGGTCAGACTTAGATATGTCCTATATCTTTTTTGTCTAACCATTGGTTATCCAATAGGGAATCCCGACGAAATAGGAGCGATGGTATTTCCGTGACGCTCGAACAAGCAGACACACAGGCAAGTATTCTATGTTAAATTTTATCGCTATCTGTCGAGATTTGACGTTAGTTTAATTTAACTATAGATGGTACACTCCAGGCTTAGTTCTTGTGGGTGTTCACATTTCCTTCTTTCAGATAGAAAACTGAAAAAATACCTTCATACCATAGATTAGATACAGTAACGGTTATGTAACAACTCACCCGCTTATTGTCTCGGAACTTCAACCAGCCGCTGATCACACTGTTGTCCAAATCGCCCCCGTCTTCGTCCTCCACTTCCAGCCTCCGGGACAACAGCGGAGACCCCCCAGGGCTGTCCAGAACCTCCCGCCTCCTCATCACAGGAGTACATTGTTGAGACAACCTGCCCTCGTTCACCGCGTCAGACCGTCTGCCCAGGACTGGTGTAGCATGAGCTGACACACCTCCTAATAGACCTCGGCGAACAGTAAAAGGGCTGTCCCATTGCCGTTTTGGACTGCTTTTGCATTCTGAGTGTAGACATAGCGCGTCGAAGTTTGCCAACTCTACTGATACTCGTGTTTGCAGTCCGCTGGGATGGGTGGTCAAGATGGTTTGTTTAGCGATGCTGCAGCCATGTCGGTGGAGCTCTTCTCGCCTTTCCATTCTGGATGGTGTTAGAGAGAGACGGGCTGGTTGGACTCCATTTGGGGTTTATCTGTTGAAACAAAATAGTTTTTTTTAACTCTGTTACAATGTTGCTTTGCTCAACCATAATATAAATATGGCAAATTTGAAAATAGTTACTTTTTTTCCCCTTTCTGCAATCAGAGTCCCTATTTTGTCTGTATCTCTCAACTAAAATTTTAACATTTCAGCATACTAACAATTTTAATTTAGGTAAAATGATGTCAGGCGGGTTTTGGAATAAATGGTTACTCAAGTGACGCAACGAGACGAGTAATTTAATTGAAGAAATTGACGGAAGTTTAATTCGTACAATTAACTACATTTTACGCCGGGACACTGTGCCTACTACTTTTAGGAGGTCCGCCTTGTATATTATATTTTAGGGCGTTTTCCACAATTCCAAGGCTCAAAAGTAATGTATGGTCTAAATTATAATCGCTGAAACCAAATATCATCGAAATCCAGATAGTGGTTTTTGAAATATCCTTTCACATGTAATATAATGAGCATTTACATAAGTAATAAGTATTTAGCAGCGATAGCCAAGTTATTAGAACGCTCGCCTTGGAAACAAGGCGTGCAGGTTCAAACCCTGGCTCGCACCTCTGTGATTTCCGAATTTTCATGTACGAATATCTTTCACTAAACCGCACTGAGCCATTGTTGTGAGCTACGGCCTAAATCCTCCTTATATTGATGAGGAAAGTGCCCGGTATAATGGCAATAGGTTCTCCCCCTATTACAACGGTACCAAAATACCATCGTCGAAATATGGGTTCACCGCAGTGCACCTTTGCCTACCCTTTCTAGGATTCCAGTCGTAATGATGTATTATTATTATGTTTGATAATATAACAAGGATTGACATTGTATGAAAAAAATACTCCTTGAAATAATGTTCAAGAGAAGTCCCTAACTCCCACTTCATTAAGACGTCTTCCTCTGTTCTGTAATAGCAATGAAAGGGGGAACCAAATTGCCGGTAAAGGTATAAAATAGGTAGGCTTTATAGCAACAATTTGAGACCACTTGTAAGAGGCTCTGTAGACTTACGCTAATAATAGACAATATCTTAAAACAACTTTATTTCAAACAGATATATATATATTTCGACCTTTTTAACACAGTTGGTAGTGGCACCCTGCTTTCTGTGCCGAGGGTTTCGGATTCGAATCCTGGTAGAGACAATCATTGTATGATGAGCACGAATGTTTGTACCCGAGTCATGGATTTTTAATATCTATGTAAGTTTTATATACTGAGTTCGCCCCCAGTCCATTGTACGGTACCCATAATGCAAGCGTTGTTTAGTGTGGGACCGCATAGTTGGTTTATTCGTCTGGAGATATTATAATTTTTAAAAGGCTTTCTCCTGACTCACTGTCAGACAACGCACAGCCGAAGCCGCTGAAAACCGAACAGACGAAGTCGCGGGGCTAAAGCTCGTTATTATATACGAGTATAGTAGACCGATTTTAAATTGACTTTTTTTAGATAATTTTTTGTGTAAGAAGGATAGGATTAGGCATAATTATCGACCATTCTACGAATTCAGCATAATAATTCTGACTTTTTTTTCCATGACCAAAAGACCCCAAGCTATAAAAATCCATGAAAATTAAAAAGTATTCTTTTTTAAAACTAGAACTAAGCTTTTACTTCTAAAATCATAATTTTATGAATATTAAATAAGGATTTCTGCAGCACATTTGTACGAGGCTACCCGGGAACAGCTTTATTTAATGAAGTCAAAGAGTCTTCATAATTCTTTAAGGGGGTTCAATTTTGGAATGTCCTGCCATTTATTACTTGTTAAATGGGATTATGGATGCTGCAAAGACGCTGGAGTCGTTTACTGCGTTTTGTCTTAATTAAAGTGTTTTGAGGGTGGATTTGAAGTAGGTATATGAAGAGTTTGTCCATTACTCGGCTATGGACAGAATTGAGGTTCATTAAAATATAAGTAGCCATTTTATCTAACTTATGCCAGGTGAATCCGCGGCGTTAACTATAATAATACCAGCCATTTTAATGTCCCACTGTTCGGCACGGGCCTCCCCTCAATGCGAGGGGGATTAGGCAATAGTCCACTACGCTGGCACAGTGCGGGTTGGCGGACTTTACACGCCTTTCGAGAGGTTTTCTCAGACATGCAGGTTCGCGATGTTTTCCTTCACCGTTTAGCAAGTGATAATCATGGTTGAAAATGAGAGTCGCACATGGAATGCAGAAATCCCAGAGGCGCGAGCCGGGGTTTGAACCTGCGATCCTGGTTACCGAGGCCTGCGTTCTACCAACTTGGCTATCACAGCTCTAACTAGTTAAAGCATAATACCCACGATTACAGACAAACCTCGTATATTATTCAACGACAGTAAGCATATCATTACCGGGCAGCAAGTAACGGTAATGACCCTTGTTACAGGACCCGTAACCGAGTTTTAAACGAGCCTTCATACATTATTAACGAATGCCGCTTATTGCCCGTTTGTACTGTTTAAGTTGCTTACGAGTATATCGTTGACATGTATAAAAGGTTGTTGCTACGTGACGGAGATGACGGAGTCATTACCTTCTCATTTAGTCTCATTATCTTATAATATGTAATAGGTAGAATAAAGCAGCTGCCCTTTATCTCGCATGAAGACCTAGTACATGTAAAAAACGACTGCTATAGTACTTATTATTTCTTACATATTATATGACAGTTAGAAAACTATATGTGATAACTTGGTCTAGTAAAGAGCGTGGGCCGCTCGGCTCGTAGCACTGATTGATTGTGAGTTCAATTCCTGTTCTGTCTAATTTAGGATATGTCTTCGTAGTTTACTCTGGTCTGGCTGTTATTGAGCTCCCCTGGAGTCTATTGTTGCTTAGTTTTGGGGCCATACAAGGAAAATTTTGGACCATGTTTTTGTTTGGCTATCATTTTTAGTTTGTTTAGCATCCAACAAGGCTGATATTCTAGAACTCAAAGTCAAATTTCTGTTTTTAAGTCTTTCCAATATTTCAACCACCTGATAAATTATTTATCAAATATTGATTTCTTATATTTACACGTGACCATAGTTGCTGTAAAGCAGCCGAAACGTCAGGAACGTAAAAAACATACAATAAACGCGATACAATCCGTAAGATTAGTTTTATTTCAATTATTTATCATATTTAAATAAATGCTAGACCTACTCAATATTGCATTGTCTTATGAACTTTATATTTACATTCGTTTACACGTAATAACGGCGTAACTGAAAACGGTCTGAAGTCTAAACAGAGTGAAGTTGCAGCGGCGGTTTCATGAATAATGTAGAGGTTAATGCGACGTTTAGTGCGTCTGGCCGTTGCGTAATTTGCTTGTACGCCACTACCGATGATGTCTACAAAACTGACGGCTGATGACTTCAATTATACTGGATAAATTCAGTCATGTGTGGATAGTGTAGGACGATCCCCAATTCAGTTGTATAATTTACGAAAGGAGAGCGTAGAAGAGTTAGTGTGCTTCACTACTGTTATATGTCGGTATATCCTCTAGATGTTTGAAGCATCTCAAACAATCCTCAAAGTAAATACAAATATAACTATCCTATTTCAATCAACGTTTAAACTAGACTCTTTTTATAAAATAAATAATACTAGCTTATGCCCCCGGCTCCGACTGCGGTACCTTCATAAAATGTATACTATAGCTTTCGGGGATACTTTAGCCTTTTATTATAGAGAGGATTTTCAGAATTGGATCAGTAAAGCCGGAAATGACCTCCTGCATCCAAACTCAGAAACTAACTAATTTACAAACTCTAACTATTTATAATACGAGTATAAAAGTACATTGAACTACGAGTGACGAACATTCCCAATAGTTGCTGCCGAAGTATGATTTAAAATTTATATGTCATATTGATTTCTTATATTTACACGAATACTACACATTTAAATAAAACCAATTTTAAGGATTTTATCGCGTTTATATTATGATTTTTACGTTCCCGACATTTCGGCTGCTTTACAGCAACCATGTTCACGGGAAGACTGAGGTGGTTGACGTCCTAGTGTCATAGTTTGACCGGGGTACCCTCATATTTAGTGGTTGCTTGCGGTCCGATCTACGTAGAAAAAGATCACTGAGTCTTGAGGTCTTGCAATGGTGCGCTTGGTTTTGGATTTAATGATATAAAATCACGCGATAAAAGCCTTAAAATTAATTTTATTTCAATGTAAATATCAGTTACAGATATTTAAATCACTTCGCTGGGAGTTAATTGAATGAAATGGGTTAATGATTGGATTAACAACGATAATGGATTCTACAACAATTGATTATACACACACTAAGCCACAGTGCATTAAACGTTGCAGTAAAAAGCAATGCTTTCGGATTAAAAAATAATGGGATGGAGTCCCGAATGGGCTGTGATCGGATTACACTGCTATCCACTCTGAGCGGCGCGCATTTACGATTTAATTCACACTTGCTGTTTATTCGCAATCCTGTCACCACTGAACCGATATTTGACAAATAATTTCGTTTAAAAAGATTAACTACATTACGGTACATATCACCGCCAATTACCTAACGGGGTCCTACTGCGACAGGTTGGCACTCTCCATGAAGTCCACTTCTAACATGACATTTAGCGTAGTTCCCTGCCGAGGGGCGTCATGAAAATGCGTTTAATAATTTTGCTTTGCGCGAACAGACAAAGATACAGAGGCATCGACAGACAGACTTGAAAAAATGCGAATTCGGCCTCTGTATCCACAACATTATCCTCTATGTTATTTATATCTAAAATTGTTCAATGTACGACGAAGTAACAATCTTATTATATGTATAAATAGATAGCAGAAGGATTATTTTTACACCCACATCTCAATAATGAGGGCAGTTCTCCATCACACAGCCATTGAGCACCTCTAAGCGTCCCATTTATTAGCTCGCCACTGTAATATTGGCAATCTCAGCGGATCGCACACGCCACGGCCAGAGCGAGAAATTAAAGAAGATATTTCTTCTCGTATCTTTTCAATTATCTCTTTCCGTTTGATTAGACGAATTTATTGGGTACATTCGTTCTCTTAATGGTCATCTTACTATTGAGAACCCGAAGGTTTCTTACATCTATATAATAAGTAACTCAAATGATTCTCTACAAAATAAGAATTGTAGGGAAAATAATTTTCGATACAATTCGTGTATGTTGGCGCCCTATAGGAAAACTACTGAACTTGTTTTGACGAAACTTGGCTTGGTTATAGATTATAACTCAGGGGCGTGATATGGAATAGTGTTTATCGCAGGAAATGGGTCGGTCCCCGCGGGATTGAAAAGAAGCAGTTCCTTATTCAAAGCCAAGTATTTTTCACAGTTGATTGGTGTATTTATCACAGACAGAGATTTAAAAAAGCTTGAGTACCCAAAAATTTCCCTCCTTTTCACTCACCAAGACACGAAAGAAAAATAAGAATGGAACGTATTCCCTCTAATACAAATTTGTTCCTTTGAAGTTCCATCAAAATAATCGTTCCGGGTCGCTTCATTCCCATTCAATTTTTATACCGACCCGTTTAGAGGCTTTCCCTGAAACGAATTCTTGCTGAAAACCCCTTTTTAATTGGGAAACTCGAATAGAATAATTTATATTTGAAATATTTAACTCTGATCACTGGTGGCCTGTGAATCTTCTTTCACGGATGCGTACAAACCTTTTCATTTTTATAAGAATCATATTTTAGATTCCATTCCCGTAGGGGAAAAATGGTAGCGAACTTGATAGGATGATGATAAGTCTCCACTCTGGTCCGACTGTTATATAAAACTATCTTTAGTTGATTGTATTACACGTCCAGTTTAATTATATTCTTTATAAACCCCAAAGATTATAACAAAAAACATATACAACACATGAACAAATTTCATGAACGAAAAAGTAAACTTTAAAAACTGAATTTGAATTCAGTCAATCTTATATAATTGATTGAACCATACAACGTAAAAGTAGGAAAACCAATCGAAGCTTCGCTTTGGATATGGGGATAGATCACTCGAGTTTCAATGGGATCCCTTTTCCTACAACTTTGACCATGAAACACAAATAGCCGAGTTAATCACGGAATTATTACATCCAGGTACAAATTAAACACCCTACTACGAATCCAACAACATCCATGTTGGCAACCACGCATTGCTGAACATCTTGGAGGTATACTACAAACACAGAAATAAAATACGTACTTCCTTTGGGCATACTAAATAAAAATGACACATTAATAAGCATCTCATTGCTCGTAGCGTGAGACAAAAGTCGAGAAAAATCGAGCTTGGTAAGCATTCTTACCTCTTTTATAAAGTAGGTAATAATTATCGGTGTACCTAATTAGTTTACTTATACATACGTGACAGTGCAAGTGTTAGTCAGTAATTATTGGAAATATTTGATACGACTATATATTTGATTCTATTCTGACCTCGGAACAGGGGAAGTATTATGCGTAGCTTGAAGTAGCGTCGCGAAACAAAAGGTTCCCTCCGCAACCGCGGGGCCCGCCCGCACGTCCAGTCCTAAACCAATACGTGATTGTGTCCGCTTCATTTGCGCCGCCCAAACAGACAGATTATTGGATTGTGCGAGTTACGGCGATGCCCCGGCGACTTTGTCATACGGGAGAGGTGTTTTGACAAGTTTCTTGAATGTTTCAACTTCGAAAACAAATGGTAGACAACTATTTTTTGAAGTTTGTTTACAGATGTTGCTAAATAATAATGATTAATTAAGGACCACGTCTTATTTTATAAATTAGTACAACCGGATGATTGCTTAATTTAATTTAACAGCCTAATCCTCAAATAAACCGCAAGAATTAAATCTCTTAACGTTTTGTGCCGTTCTTAGCATATTTTGTAGGGACCTAAAAATGAAGCAGTTTGGACAATAGATAAAAATCTTTGCCCGAGAGGATTAACAGGGTTCCTGCTCCTAACTAAAACTGAAACTGTTTATTTCGTCAACCGCCAGTAAAGACAACCGTTGACAACAGCCTGCCCGCCCATTCTGAGCCCGCGGCACGCATTGCAGGTTGTTGCTATCAAACTTAATCAGGCGCTGCGCTGCAACATTGGTTTTAATATTTTTTCGTGAGATCCTATTTTTTTTCTAAAATAAAAGTAGCCTTAGTTACTCCTTGTTACATCAGCTATCTGCCAGTGAAAGTCCCGTCTAAATCAGTCCAGCCATTTCAGAGATTAGCCGGAACAAACAGACAGACAGACAGACAGACAGACAGACAGACGGACAGACAGACAGACAGACAAAAATTGTAAAAAATGTTGTTTCGGTATAGGTAACGTGTATACATCCAAATGCACTTAGTAAAAAGCGGTTATTTTAATATTACAAACAGACACTTTTAAATTTTATTTATATGTATAGATGTATAGATGTATAGACAATAGCGATAACAAAGCAACATATAATACAAAAAAACAATATATAGACAACATATCACAAATTCGTTTACGGCTTATATTGCGCGATAATTGCTATCGCTAGTTTGTTGTAGGATAAAAAATGGGCCTCGGTTCCAACTTGGCCAAGTAAACTAGAATATATATTTGTATAAGAATGGACCAGTTCAAATGAACTTTGCCAGTTAACTGCACGGCGCTCTTAAAGTTGGACGCGAATATTTTAATGACACGTTTAATAGCGTATGGTGCTGGAAATTTTTGTTTTAATTTTTTTTAACTGTTTTTTTTTGAAGTTTTTAACTGCCTTTTACTTCCCAGGACATAAGTAGTTACCTGGCGGGAAATGTAACTTTAAAATCTGAACTTTTCATTTGTTTAGTCTTTGTGCGACTTGAAATTTTGGAATGCGGAGATTGCAGATGTTCTGTTAGATTTATTTTGTCTGTCTTAACGAACATTCAGTTATAACAAATAATTTTGTAAAATTTAAAATACATGTCCTGGTTTCGGTTTATTGTGAACTCAGATTGCGTTGTTTGCAGCTTCTATACAATTGTACAGTAAACCTTAAAATCACCCTCAAATGCATTATTTAGCTACACACGTACCAGGCAATTATAAACGTAGAGTCCCGTACCCGTAAGTCGAACATGCGATTGATACTGCTCTGAGCATGTACCCGCAGCTTCTTGAGGCCGTGCAGTTTGTCTGAAAACGGCTGATAGACAGAGGTACCATGTGTGCGTACCTATGCTATGGGTAAACCACACAGGAGAGAGAGCCCGCGAAGAGTTGTCACATTACCATCTCAATATCCAACGCGGATAACGCGATTTATATTCATAACTCGTGCGTTTGATACTCTCTACTGAGCTGCCGTGAGTTCCATACTATTGGATACCAGCGACATTATTACTTATATAATTTTTGAGAATCTTGGATTAAGAATCTTCTAAGGTTGGGTTCATATTTCGATTTCGTTAAATGATCTCTACCGCGATATAGTCTGTGATATATATCCAGTCGCTTGTAGGGAGCCTTGAAGTATTCCCATCTAACAACTATCTCAGGATTCCTAGCTATTAAACCAGAAAAACGTCGTTAAAATCGTCGCCTAAGTTCGGGGTTACAAATGATACGAACCTACTTAATTCTGTCAAATTACTTGTACCCCTAAATTTATAGACAGATATAATTGAATTAAAACGAACTTTTAAAAGGAAAAAGTGTGATCTATTATAACCTTCTATAAATTTGAGGGGTAGAGTTTATTAGCATACAAGCCCATATTGGCTTCCCTAATCGCTTAACGCTTAAATCTTGTCCCATTAGCGGTACAGAAGCAAAACTGTACATCTAATAATGTAGTTAACATCGGATATCAAAGGGCGGCGCCGCGGATCCCGCGAACACACTCTGAATACGCAATCATAGTCGACTGATCGACGTATTGAAGTAATTACACGTATTACAAGTTGTGACGTCACACATTACTGAGATCTGTTTAACGCGCTAATTGGTACCATACCTCGCTCGGTACACAGCTGTCATGAATCGCTGTACGGTGAAGACCAACATCGTGAGGAAAGCTACACGTCTTACAAAGGCTGTGTGAGATGCGCCAACCAGCACTGAGCCAGTAGCGTGGTAAATGCGTAACCCGCAATCTACTCGCATTGAAGGGCAGTGTGCCCGATACAATGGCAATAGTCTTACTCCTGAGACCAAATAGTACCAGCAAAATATAGGTGTAAAGCAGTGCATCAACTTCCTTGAGATAATGGCACAGACGTGATGGCGTTTATTTATATATTATGTCTTAAAAATTGGATATAGAATCAGAATCAGAATATTTTTATTCATATAAACCATTAAGTACAGTATTTATCAATCGGCAAAATAGTTTCAAAATGCTAAGCTACAACTTTACCGGCTGTTCGGAATGGCGTTCTTTTGGAGAAGAACGGGAAAGAAACTCCATAGTTGCTATTTTTAAAAATATCTTTTACATTATTTATTTAAAATTAGATGTTAGGTAGATAATACTACCCTATCTAACTGGTCCAATAACTGAGCTATATAGACCCCATGTTACCTTTTGAAATATAGAATAACACAAGCCAATGAACCTGATAAACGCGGCCGCAAGAGTTGATCAACAAAGTATTTTTTAGAAAATCGTAATTCTCGCTTCCCACTAACCATAGAGAGACCCGACCTGGCTACACTGGTATTGTCAACAAAAATATTTTTTGTATTCTATCGAAGCGCGTCACGCGTCCATCGGTTGTCCCATTTGTTTAATTGACCGTTTGTTAGTTTTCAGTTAACCGCTGAAATATTGCTACGTTTCAGGACATGAACGGAATAAAAAAGGTATTTTTATCACCTAACGATAAAATTTAGACAAGTTAATATCGTTATATATAATAATAATACCAGCCCTTTTTAATGTCCCACTGTTGGGCACGGACCTCCTTGAATGCGAGGGGGATTAGGCCATAGTCCACCAAGCTGGCCTAGTGCGGGTTGGCGGACTTCACATATCTCTCAGTGGTTCTCTAAGACATGCAGGTTACCTCGCGATGTTTTCCACCACCGTTTGGCAAGTGATAATCATGGATGAATATGAGATGCCAATCTCTCTTCTTACATGCCAATCCATTTCAATCTCCTCTCGACTTCTGAAGTAAACATTGTGAAGATATTTTTTTACCTTCTTGCCGCGACAAAAATAAATGCCACCACAAAAGAAACGTAACAGATTATTTATTTATTTGTTATAAATAAATTGATCCAACCCAATTCTTGTAACCCGTTAATCCAATCAATGGTCCAAAGAATTATTTGGGAAACGCTTTCAATTAACTCGCCCAGTAATGGATTATCATCTCGACGGTCACCGTTCGACCGGAAACGGATGTAATAACTCGGTCCTTCGGTGCGGAAACTATTACAGCTAACCCTCGAACGCCGCGGGTCCACCGTACCTTGGATTGCGACGGATATGACGCGGACAAGGTTGGATATCGCACAACAGCCTGTGGATTCTAAATGACACTGGAATATTTTTGGCCAATTTTTTTGGGATTTCAGATACTGGTATTCCAGGATACTTAACTTTGAAACTAAATTGCATCAACAATTTAGATAATTACCCTTTCTTTTATCCTGAATAACAGTCCATATTTATCTATCCACGTAATAAATGTAAAACGTGTTTTTTCGCAAGATAGAAAGTTCGCCTGAGTGTTTCGCTCAGTTTGAAAAATCTTAACTCTACAGGTAAATATGTGCCCTATGCACACAGTAAAGACCCATTTGGACACCTAAAAGTATCTGTTCCGGTAAAAGGGTAAAGTTGGCCATTTCCGACCCGCGGCTATCTCCTTACCCGCCGTGGTAAGCGAGGGTTATGATGCGCTTGAACGTTTACGAACTGATTTTGGATAGTCGTGGTGGATGGATTGGTTACAAAGGGAGACATACTTTGCAAACTTTAAGGGTATATAGGACATTAAAAAAAAACTATAATAGTATTTCGCTTGAAAGGTATGTGTGATTCTTAGGAACTTAAAATTTGGATAGCAGATTCCTCTCAAGTCAGCTTAGACGAGATAGAGTCAGAAGATGTAATAAATCAAAAAGAAATCGTCAGTGTATGAGCCCATTCAATTAACTTAAAAAGCGTCAAAAGACTAGTGGTAAAAGACTTGTTCTCATAACAGAGTGGTCCTGGGTTTGAACGCCACTCTCTTAATTAAACTATTGAAAAATATCTCTAGAACAAGCCTTGGCTTAGTAAGTGGGGCTACCTGACTACTAGTAATGCGATCTAAGAAGTAAAAAAAAAACTATCTTTCTTTCTACACTACAGCATCACCTTATAATGATCTTGAGGTGAGGGTAGCCCAAGCAAAATTTCAGACATTCTAAGTCCTCTATAAAACATATTGTTCCCATTTGTTAACAAATCTATTAAATTAACATCTAAGTCATAAACATTATTAACAAGTTAAGTAAAAATGCAATAATAAACCAACGTCAGGACGCATTTAATTGTGAGCGAGCCGCAAATAACACGAGTGAAACACCTAATTACGCCGCATAAGTTTCTCGGTTATAATGAAATACTGCCGTGAGGAGGGGCCACCAGCTATGACACCGGTAGTGGTGCCAGACCTAGCTGTAAATGATAAGAGGATGCCCAGCATAAAGAACCTTGTACTGACGTCCATAAAGAACATTGCCAAATCAGTTTAATCAGATAAATTAAAAAACATGACAATGACAATACATCAATGACAATGTAATGTGCATTGCTTGAAAAAAAACATGTTTTTATTAAAATTACGGAAACTTTTTCATTGCACAATCTGCTAACTAAAGTTAACAATCCAAAGCTCATTATATAAATTACGAGACTAATTCAAGACACTGGCGACACTAGCACGTGGGGTTGCTAGCGTTAAAAACGCAGAACAACCGCGTGCGACGCGCGTTGTGATTTCACAAAGCTAACGAGTTTGCATTAGCTCGTGTTCGTGTTAGCGTTTGTCTCGCTACAGGTTTTGTTCCTTTAAAATTAGACTCATAATTTTTGAGGTTTTAAAATTCATGGTTTTAGCCGCTTAGTTTGTGTTACATATCAAATAACTAAAAACAGATTAACCTGTCTGTAGCATTTGCATATCAGGTAGTTCTCTTTACCGGGATTAGTGAGCGTTACTTATAAACATCACAATGTGGTTGGACGTTCTTTAACCTAACTACAACCTTGTATTGATTAGTTTGGTCATAATATATAATCAGTGGTCATCCAAACTTGTTGTTAGCATACAGTAACCCCGCTTAGTCGAGTAAAATTTGTTTTGCTAACAAACCCGCCGTTCAAAAACCTTCTAATCTTGCAACTTGTTTTTTTTATGAATTTAACGTCTCGGCGTAACATACCGCGCTCATCAACTTTCATTGCCAAATATAAGCACGCATCGTCCATTAACCTACCTACATTTAGAAGATGGGCCCCAGGCATCGCTACCAATAATTCCTAAGAAGCCGATCCGAATATTTCCGACTCGATATTAATAATATCGATTAGGATAACTCGTTCGGAAGGATTAGGTTTTTGTCTCGCTCTCACAACGCATCGCGAATACTTATAAACGCATTTGTTCGCCCACCGAAGTATATATCAACAACCCGTAGCTTTTATTGCGATTAAAGTTGCATTTTTTTTGTAGGCGTTGCAGCATTCTACTGCAAATACTATCTGAGTATCTTGGACGGAAGTAGTTCTAAACTGTCCTAGTCGAATATCCATTATACCCAGTGGTTTTAGCAGATTGTTATAAGTAACTTGCATTAAAAAAAAACATAAAGTTTAATGCTAATTATTGGGAAAATCAACACAGAATAGGAATCAAAGCATCTCCTTCGATTTTATGGCCATTTAAAAAAATGGTTATGAATTCTTGCAAGCAATGATGCATTCACAAATTTATTACACTCGACCTTCCATAATCGATATCTCTCTGATCGAATGCGTGCAGTTAATCGATTGGAATCCAAACCGATGTGCGTGCGATGCGCCCCCTGGCGGTGCTACATTTCCTAAGGGTAATCGTTATTACACGAGTCAATTATGTGTAACGTAAACACAATTTATGATTATGTCATTAAACATTAAGACAACTAATTAAAAGGTGATCCAGCCTAAGTCCAGCCCAGTTTTCCGAACTTTTCAGACATCTACCCGCCCATAACGGCTGTTAATATTAACACGAGAACCGAGATCTCCAGCTTCATTAACATCCCGATCTATGTAGCGACATATTACTATAAGTAGACTGCATCTCCACCTAATCATCACTTGCCATTATAACATGATGTGGTTATCCTAATTAATGTTTTACATCTGGTCACGTGACCCTGCCCTCCCTCCCCTCTGCGAGATCAGGCCGCAGTCTTAGGTACAAACTATAGAACTTGTAAATTATCCGAGCACCGTGCGGACATCGATCGGGACGCATCGTGTATGTTACGCGATACCGAAGCCCCGCTGCACTAACTGTATGCAATGTCTGTTTGTTTACCGCAGTGGAACGTTCATTGCTCATGGTCACAGGTTCAACACCACTCTTTTCATTCAACTAACAACTTTGAACGATGACAGGTAGGCACTTATACGATCTCTTTTAAGAGTGAAAAATATGCAGGAGTTAAGTTTTATTCTAAGTCCTAAAATCGAAAACTAACCATTTTATCTTATCCTTTGAGTGATACATATTGGATGAGAATAAGAAGTGAAACAAAAACTTTTTGGAATTACACCAGAATAATATAAACGCAATAATAAATAGTAATTATTTCATTGATGCTAAGACATATCTATTAAAGAAAATAGTATATTAAAATACAATGGACTCAAGAGAAATTAGCTGCCCTTACAAATAGAGTTTATTATTTTAATAATATTTTAAATTGTATACAGTCGTCATACTTACAAAACAAAAGTTATTTAAGTCCACTAATAATGCACTTTTCACTATAATGTTTGTCACTTCAAAATCACAACACAAAGTTTACATAAACATTTTTTTAATTAATAAACACTATGTGCCTCTACAACCGTACCAATAATATAAAAAAAAACTGAGTTTAAAAACTTACGCTCTTCAATAGTGGTAAATACTTCGCGAGGGAAATGCAAAGAGAGAAATTTGCTACCCCTAGACGCGTCCGCCCGCCGCAATGACGCGACGTAAACTGAGCTATCCCAATCAGCCCTACAGTTTTCCGCGACGGAATGAGTGAAAGAAATTGTTTAGCGGAAAATGTTTAGGTGCGAGTAGGACAGCGATAGGAAGTTTAGTTTCGCACGTGGTGCGGTGCGGTCAATTGCAATGCTACGGTCATTGCCATAGTGAGATTAATTTTAATCTTGTAATGTTGGTACACCTCTTTTATTAACACGGTTGCTACATGTGCAGCATGAAATAAAAATATACGAGTGTTTCAAAACTATTTCAAGCTTACTATATTTTTACCGCACATAGGTAAATTTCACAAAACCTAGATTGGCGAGTAGAGGGGCATCGAACTTTTAACCACTGCATTCCAAGACGATACTTGTCCACAAGAACTTTGTACCGCTAAGTACAGGAACTAGTAATAAAGTTGGGAAATAATCGTTTTACAACTTTATAGCACTAAAGTTTCAGTACAATAACCTCTATAACAGGGATATCAAGTAGCAATAACGGTTATACAAGTTTAGTACATTTTATACTGTACCGCACGATGCGCTAACGGTATGCTACGTAAAAAAAAATGTTTTTGCGCTACATATTATATCCATCGGCTATGTCACCGCTACATTCGTAGCGGCGTGTAGTACCTCGTAGCCGGGAGCTACGAGCACGGCTACGAAGCGTTCACTAATGTCACTACGGGCGACAATATCTCGGCCAAGCATGTAATATACTCGATGATCTAATTGCGCATGTTAATGAGCAAATGCCGCTGTCGATAGGGACTATAATTGAACAGATTATTTAGTGAATAATCAACAGCCAATATGTATATTGGATATTCTTAATTTTAATAGTTTTCTTGTGGCATGTCGTAGAAGCGAATGATGGGACACTTTACAGAATCCTTAAGGTCAAAATTAAAACCTTTATTTCGTATAGCCTTACGGGGGCACTTACAAATTGTTTATTTTTCTGGTAAGTTATATGGAAATGAAAATGATCCATTCAGAAAAAATTAACCTTTTTCCTAAAAACTTTTATAAAACACTGAAAAAAAATCATAATGGGAACAATTTATTAATGGAAATTACTTTTACATTTTCCAAGCAATACGATAAAACCTCTAAAAACAAAACGATATTCGTATTTTTATGAACCAAACGCCTCAAAAAAAAAACCAACCCTTATAACATCAACAAAATATTTTCCTTTGATAATGATAATATTATCACAAGAAACTACAAGTCACTGGAGAAGAAAGTTGACCGCATTGCAGAATTTAATAGGGACGAGTCAATTCTTTTGATCAGCCAGGCGTGTCGGACCCTGCCCCTTCTGGGCCCTATTAAGCGCTTTTTGCGATGGACAGCGCCAAACGTTTTTTCCGTAAAATAAGCTCTATGATCATACATAATAATATAATAATAATACCAGCCCTTTTTTAATGTCCATGTTGGACACGGGCCTCCCCTCAATGCGAGGGGGAATAGGCAATAGTCCACCACGCTGGCCCAGTGCGGGTTGGCGGACTTCACACGTCTTTCGATGGGTTCTCTTAGACAGCAAGTGATAATCATAGTTGAAAAAGAGATTCGCATATGAAATCCAGAAATTCCAGAGGCTCGAGCCGGGGTTTGAACCTGCGATCCTCGTTACCAAGGCAAGCGTTGGCTGTCACTGCTTTTGTTTACATGTAAAACAATAAATAACTTTTGACTAGCGGAGACAATCCCGCCATTATCAAGTGACAACATTATTTTTTCAAGATGTGACGCTCACATGATTGGAATCAAATCAAAATAAGCGCCGTTTCTGGTCCACTGCTTCAGCGGCTACGCCGACTAAATCCATGCTCAGAGATTATTTTTCATAAAAAAATATTCAGCATAAAATGTACCGAGGAGGTGCTTTTCAAACACAATCAAGCGAGTCACATCGCGTCTATGGAAGCACTCGAGTGACCCTATTAGGGGCAAGCAATTCTCACTATTATCCCGACGTCGGGCACACGCGCCGCCCCGGGCCGGCCCTTTCAGCTCTTTTTGTGTTTACGCGACATTAGCCGAGGCTGACGTGTGTTTAATGATCTAAGCGCCATCTATTAGGATGAGCAAACAATATTCTTGTGTTAATTACATTTTGAGAGCATAGATGGTGTTAATCACAATTTTTATTAGCTGCATCGCGCAAGTAAAGTTTGCAAAGGAAAAACAGATTGATGGGCGCAGGAACTAGTAACTAATTAGTGCTTATGGGGTGTATTGTTAACCGGATATGGGCCAACTGCTGTCATAAAGCAAGCTGTAATTGAAATTTTCGTTAAAATAGCTGTTTGTCAGATTTTTCAAAAGCAAGCAAGCTTTACAGATCTAAGATGTTTGTCTTACGGCAGACAGTGCATAGTATTTTGCTAACCATCTATCCCACATACTTGCTTCATGCCAACATTCTCACAATCCATTATATTCTCTTGGCAAGAGGGCAAGCAATAAATCTCATAGATGGCAGATCAAGTCTCATCTCGCTTGTGCTGAACTTACATGGACTTCGCCGCCCGCACATGCTTGGAATATTTATGTTTACTGAAATAAATTTGCCTTAGAGGACTGACTAAATGGCATACTTTATAAAACTTTTATTTTAAAAGTGGTATATTCCAAAACTCAACCAAACCTCTGACTACTTTTAACGCGTTACATTAATATTTTCTAATAATTAAAATACGCAAGAACATGGCACCTCTTCCGTAAGAAGGGAAAAGAGGCAAACGCTCCGTCTCGCTCGGACATGCGAAGACGGTCAGCTAAATGAAGCGATCGCGTGATCCACCACCATTCCTCAATATCAGACCTGGTAGTCACCCTTTGGTATACATGGTGCTATAGAAATATAGGTACATGCAGATTTCATGTCTATATCCTAATACGCAAAGTTAAAAATGACAAATTGTTTTGAATATCTGCAGGATCTACTAAATCGGGATTTGGATCTTTACGCCACCATATTAGATCTTCAACTCTGACCTCTCTACGTCTTTATTTTTGAGCGAGTTTTGAGATACAATTCTATATAAACTGATTACTAATCGTCATTATATTCTTATTATAGTCAACTACTCTCCTATCATTATTTTACCGATATGGACTTGTAAAAAGCCCATGTATTCGTTTTTAATTGTAAGGGGAACATAAATTTATTGATTCCATTTAACACTACCTGTATATGTCTATCTAAATTGAGGCAGTACACGAGCCGCTGACGTGCGACGGTTAAAAACGAATTATAACGGAGCACCCTGTAGCCGGCCATTTGTTATGAGAGCTTAGTGCCGCGCAAAGCCAGTTTACTCGACTGAAATCTAGTGAACATGGCAATCAATGTGCTTTAATAATTGAAGAAAGTTTATTGATGCAAAACGCATGGCAAGTGAGCATATCTTTTGTGGTTTTTTTTACATTACAAAGATATAAATATATACATAAATGCCCGCCTCACTCTATCTCCATTATGTTTTTTTAATAAGGTTCATGACCAGCTTGACGAAAAGAATAAGTTGAACAAGCTGACCTTCTATCTATAGAACACATTATTTAGTTACAAACATTCACTAAAACATTGATATCATTTATAAATATTGGTACTATCGATTTAGTTTAAAAAAAACTCTTCCAATTTCCCATCACTACGCCTCATACGTACGCCTCGCAACCTAGACCAGGAGCAACTATTAATTTGTGCTATAATAGAACAAAGAGTGCAAATGACGATTATTAATTGTCTGGTGCGCGATACGTGATCGGCGAATAATGGAGATGCGAGTGATTGTGTGCTCGTGTACTTCGCCCGTGGAAATAATATTTCTTGATTAGTTTTGTGGAATACGTATCACTTAAAGGTTGGTTAGTCAAAATTAATTTGTGATCAAATTACTTGGTTGAAGCGAATGATAAATGGTGTTCAAGTTATAAAATGTGGGTCTCAAGGTGTGTGAGATTCGATTCAATAGTAGTAGCCAAATTTAGAGCGACATACTTCACACTTTTCCAAAGAATCAAATTCATAGATGTTGGTTAGCTAATTCATGGGAGTTAAGATAGTCGTTGACTTATTTTATAAATTAAAAGATCCGTAAACAAACAGCTGTTTAAGTCCCTCATATATACACAAATAACTTAGCCCGCCTCCTTGTCTACAATAGAACCCAGATGTTCAAAACAATTGGATTTTTTTTAAACAAATTTGGCGATCCCTTAGCGCTTCGCTCCGATGGTCAATTAAGTAATTTTTAACACAGCTTTAATTCATTTCAGCTTTCTCCTACATCTAATAGTAGACAAGCTACAAAATTTTGCTAATTAAATTATTTTATAAGGCCAAATGCAAAGCAGAGGAATAATTTAGGAAAAAAAAATGCACGGTAAGTCACTCGGCTGGTGAGTACGCGGCTATTGAACACCTTACAATAAACTTACAACCCATCAGAAGTCGTAAAAGTACAATAAGAAACTTTTAAAGGCAAATAGCAATTCGACGGGTTCCCAACTCGCTGCAGCTTCGGAAGCCCATTCGGACAGTAAATCTCAATACAGACAAACGCATTCAGACTTCTGGCGCGGAGCCAGTGCTTGGACTATACCAACACTTGAATAGACATGCTACTTTAAAATTATCTTTAATAGCCTTTTATTTTTCCGTATCGAATTGAGGGGAATTGGCATTATGGAATGTACAATGTAAGCTCAGCGAGTGGTCAAATATAAACATTCTATTGCGTAGTCGTATCGAATCTTCAACTCGATCCTGAAAGATTTTCGTCGAAACGAGAATATTTCTAGTCGAATCGATTCGGATACATGTTGAAACGTTCTCAATCGACGCAGGTGTAATGATGGTGTTCAAAATTGTGTCAATCACGAATGTTTGAGTTGGCAGCCAATCTGCCAATCATAATGTATATGTATTCGAGGGTTGAAAATTCTAGTTAATAACTTACAGATTAAAACAGGCTATTAAATTTAGGGCTTATACCATCTGCGTACAGAACCTGCTCATGGGTCCTACTCACCCTACCACACACATATACCACCACACCAGCACACACATATACCACACACAGCTGTAAACTGAATTTAACTTAATACTGATCTTATTTTATGTGGTTATAACCACATAAAATAAGATCAGTATTAAGTTAAATTCAGTTTACAGCTGCTTATCCAAACTTCAATAATCCAAGCACAATCCAAGTCGGAGCTCAACCAACGTTGAAATCCTTACAACACCGCGAACTCCCAATAGTGAGCTATTTTTCATTCAAACAATTAAAATACGACCTAAAATCGACGGTACAAAGTCTAAATTATCGAATCTCGGTTAATATAAAGTAAAATCAAATCGAGGTAATCAAATACGTGTCGAGTAGTTAGAATTCAGTTTTTGTTTCGGTTCTATCGTCAATTTCGTGAGTTACGATTTTTATTATTATAGTTGCTTATTTGGTGGCATTTTCTATATTGTATAAGGTTTCTAGCTGTTCCCTACCTCTAGGATCTCAATACATGCAGACTCAATATAAACTAAGGTATAGTTAGGATTTCAAATCTATTTGAAATAGAAATAACATCCAAATTAATTCTAATTTTCACCTAACATTTCCATACCGCATATCGAAGAATTTAATATAGCCGAACGCATGACAGCTGAGTGGTGGGGGGCCGAGGCTAGGTCGTGCCTCGCGTTGCGTCACCCGTCACTCATCATTCGTCACGCGCAGTGAACGCACGTCAAATATGTTGCGCGACTCAGATTGCGTTTAATTGAACTAGGGTGCAGCATCGAAACGAGTCGCATCTGTTGACATATTGAATTTTAAGATTGGTATGTTGTGTAATGCAATTGAGGGCGGGTTTTAGGCGCAAGATAAAATGTAAATCATCAGGTAATTATGATCGTCTAAAAATATTACTTTAGATTTTGATAAGCGGGGATATCCATTCCTTATCGTCTTCATTATTTATTTTTTGTAGTAGACCATAGTTTGTTTTTTTCTTGTAATAAATTAGTTACAAAAGCCGAATTGTCAATTAATATTCGGAACGGTACCTTCGAAAATAATTGAAATTGGAACATTTAAGATATTTTAGTTTTAGTATCGTAATAGATTCCACTTCATTTCCTACTAAATACCATTTAACCCCTTCCAATAAAACCGTTTCTACCAAACCGAAATTGTATAAATAAGACAAGAAATAAGGTTTGGAAGATTTCCAATTAGCAAATGGCTCGCGAAGGCTCTATTTAATCAAACTCACTTTTTAGCTCTGTTTTGTTTCACTTCGCCTATCGATTCGATTTGGCTGATAACTGAGATTTATTTCATTTGGTTTCGAAGGAAAATATAAGTAATGCAAATTAAATTAGCCAATCTAATTATAGAAGTACGGCACATAGAATATTCCTGTAAATAAACACTGAGGCCGAATCTGCATTTTTTGAATATTTGTCTGTGTGTTCGCGCATCACGAGAAATCTTATGAGGAGATGTTCATCAAACTGGGCTCGGCAGTAACTCATAATAAAATAAATATTACATTTAATTTTGGTTTATGAAATGAAAGAGATCTTTTGGGGTCGTCAAAACACGAAAATCGACGCGTACGAAGTCGCGGGCACTACTAGACACATAATAATTTACGGTCGTGCCGTTAAAAAAAAAATGTCATAAAAAACGTAACCTGCTAAATGCAACCACAAAAAAAACATACAATATAGCAGAACGAAAAAAGCAGTAGACAACTCGACGTCTTGGAGGGCGATGTCTTTAAATAGCTACATGAGATTTTGTTGACCATGGTAATCTGAAAGCAATCACAATGCAATTGGAAAAACAAGACAACAGCCTAGCTCCCGCATAACACCATTCTCTTATCATAGCTCAACACGGATCTTCCTTCTGTCCACATTGTAAATGCAACAGCGCTCACCTACGCTTAAGAACATCATTCACAATACCACGCCAGTATTTCGCGTGATAACCGCGCAGATATTGAAGGATTCCCGCCATGGCTGACAGATGAGTGATTGCCGCTATTTATCAACGACGCCTCGCGCCTCGCGCCTCGTGCCTCGTCCCGCCTCGCTTGCTCTCCGTCTTGTATATATGTATCATCACGGTATTATCATTTTCGGAATGTACGGAGCAGTAATCATCTATCGTTGTTTGGACAAATGATGGAATAAAATATTTCACGTGACAAGATATGGTTGCTGCATTTATTAAAGCTTACTTTTAATGGATACAGTTATATTGATATCTAATATATACGAGAATACTACACATTCAAATAAAACTAGTTTAACGGATTTTATCGCGCTTATTTTATGTTTTACGCTACCGTTTCGGCTGCTTTACAGCAACCATGGTCACGGGAGGAAACGTCGGAAACGTAAAAATATAAAATAAACGCGATAAAAATCGTTACATTTACATAAAGGCATAAAAATAATAATAATTAGGTACTTTAGGGCATTCTACTAGTTAGGTAGCACTAGACGACCTAATAAGGGCAGTTAGTAGTGACACCGAACACACTTTGTGTCATGAGCACGAATGTTTGTACCCGAGTCATGGATAAATAATATCCATGTAAGTATTATATACTGAGTTCGCTCCCAATCCATTTTACGTTATCAATAATAAAAGCGTTGCTTAGTGTGGAACCGCACAGTTTGTATATGCGTCTGGCGATATTAAAAAAACAACTTATAAAGCCGCAAAACTGATTAACATATTTGACTCACAAACCTAAAAATTCCCGAAACCCTTTTGATTATAGCGATTAGTAGGACTTCATAACATACCTTCCAGTAACTTTGAAGGGGTAAATTTAGATGCACCTACCTTTAACATTTTACTTTTACAAATACCTACTTCTATAGTTAAATAACTATAATTAAGATTACATTGCTATGGACATACACAAAATATCCTTATTACAAAATAATAACCGCTTCTTAGTGCACGATGAAAATGCAAAAAAAATCATCAATTTAAACATGATTTTCACATTTATGCGTCTCATTACAACCTCTTATGTGAAGGATCATTAAAATGCACTTCAACCCTCCTAAAGCCACCTAACTATAAGAAGGTAAATTGAATCACAAAAACGACGGCCCACAAAATAGGTAGTGAAATGAAATAAGACAATCCTTTTTGCAATATCAAAGCGAAAATTCTTCGGTGGCAGATATAACACAATTCAATAAATAATGTATGGTGCGAGCCACAGCCTAAAGGGCTGTGAAGCGTACATATACCAGGAAATGATAACGCTGAAACATTATGTCAATATGATAATAACATCCTGTATCTTTGCCACAAATTTAAGCCTTTATCCTAGCAGCTGATGCTGCAAAAATGAATACATAAATATTCCATCTTTGTTAGGTTAGAAGCGGGACAGGGAGAGTGGCTTGTTTGCAAAATGTAGATGGCTGGGATTGCCAGCCTTCACACATACACCACGATACACGAAGTAAAGCAATTGACGTCAATTTGTGGAAACAACCATTAGGCGTATTCTGTAGTCAACCAATAAAAACACTTATAATTAAAAAAATGGAGCCAATGTTTTCAGACAAAATAGACGATTTACTGGTGGTAGGCTTCGGCCGTGGCTAGTCACCACCCACTGAACAACGCCATGTCGCCAAGCGGCCTAGCCGTGTTCCGGCATGATGTTCGGTGTTGCCATTCATGGATGGCGGGTCAGATCAGTTGCGCTGCATGTGCCTAGTGAATGTAGCGTCTTGATCTACTGCCGCCTTCCTACCTAGGCAAGTACGCTCCATCGTAGATCTCATCGTCACTTACCATCAGGTGAGAGCGAGATCAAATACTTGCCTATAATGTAATAAAAAAAACGCTGTAATTTAATGAAAGTCAAATTACAATACAGTCTCTACCGTTCGAAACTTGAACTGATAGTAATACAGTAATACAAAAATCCGAGGTGCCTGCCCATGCCGGGCCTGCATCCAATATCCGTCTGTCTGTCTGTCCGCTCGCGTGGCGAGTGCAGGTGACGGCTAATATTTTTTGTATTCGTCCTGTCAGTTGATCGCGACAAAGGCTTTCCATATGCTTTGAAATGTTCACTTAATCTGTAAATCATGACTTTACACAGCTTCGATTGTGATAGATTTGTATGAAAATTAACATAGCCCAGATAAATGTTTAAGATTCTTTGTATCCCGAGAATCGAATGGAGTACCGCCGGATAGTTAAAGTCAAATCATTTTATAATGTATAGGCCTTCGGGGTACTTACAAATTGTCATTGTTTTCCTTAACTCTACTGCCGGATCGGAACGCGATAGTAAAAAAAACACACGGCATAACTAGCTGTAACTAAACATACTATACCTACTCTACTTCCCTATTTTCTACTTTTAATTGTCATTATATTTGTCACCCAGATTATCCCCACCAGGAAACGGCTTCTGGACGTAATGGTCCATCCATTATGCCGCTTACGTTACACATTGAAGCCTCAAACCATATGCGACGCTAATGATCGCTTCCCCGAAATCACTTTAACACGTTGAGTGCGGTGCCATTTTCAGAAGACTTTCAGCCAGTGCGGTAGAGACCTATTCGACCTCATAACCGATCTTCACTGTAGTGCGTATGAGACCTAATCCATCTCCTAAAATAAGGTATTTTAAAAAAACTCATATCTTTATCAAAAAATAAGATACAATCTATGTTCTTTCTGTAAATAATAGAGAATTAACTGTTCTATCTCAAGTTTGCTACGCATGGGGATATGAAAAGTGGGTTATGAGATATAACGAAAAAAAAATTAGGTATCCATTGAATCTCGCATCGCAACTAAAGATAGATCCGTTTGGGTTGTGACTAGTAATGGGATTAAAATAAATCCCTAGTTATCGATAGCTAAACTTTTTATGAAGTAATCATTTAAACATAGTAATATTGATTTCTTATATTTACGCGAATACTACACATTGAAATAAAACTAATCTTATGGATTTTATCGTGTTTATTATTTGTTTTTTACGTTCCCGTCGTTTCGGCTGTTTTACAGCAACCATGGTCACGGGAGGACTGACCATGGTGACTGTCCTTCCGTGAATGATGAATTATGATAATCCATAAAATTAGTTTTATTTCAATAAACATAGTGACCTAAAATATATTTAAGAAAAATGTTCCTCATTGAAGCATGGTAAACATATTTTTTGATCGCATTGCACACATAGTGTATTTATTTATTTGGCTGTTTTGGATGCATCTGTGCTACTAAATGTAAGCCGTAATTTACTGTGACAGCCTGTGCAACGACTTTTTTTGCTACCACGCTGACAAAATATAAGAGCGTATTTTTTTTACATGGAGTGCACAGGTACACATTATCGACATTTGAACAACACTGAGCGCGAGCTAACGGCGCCCGCGCCGCCCGCGCTCCGCTCCTTGCGTCTATGACGCCTGCGTTTTAGGAGGTCCGAAAGATCTCTTCACGCAACAGATGTATATTATTACAACTCAGTGCGTTAGAGACCTCATCCATCTCCTATTTTTTTTATTACATTATTGAATCAAACTCGCAGCGGGAAGTAGGTATGTATATTTGTCTCTGTCAAACACATAGAAATAAAGAAGTTACGACCTCCCGCACAGAGGTGGAGAACACGATTTTCGGCGCCGCACCAGCTGAAAGTCACGTTAGAGTTCTTTTAGACCTCCTAACGCAGTCAACGTGTTAAGGGGACGGATACCTCATGCCCTGTAATACTTTGCATATTCCTTTAAGTAGTTGAAACCCCCTCGCCAGCGGTGACCCTAGCCTTAGGGCTGTCACGTTTTTCATATAAACGCCACTGGTCTCTTATAATTCAGTCATGGACGTTTTAAGCGGCCGAAAAAGGGATGAACCGCACCTATTTCAAAACAGGTTGTAAATAGGCCTCTCCTTTTCACCGGAATTTTTAGACGAGTAGGTTAATTTAGGTCCGTAATTTTTGTGGCTATTAAACCCTGGATTTTTGTAGAGCTAGGTGGTTACAAAGCTAACATTTGCATGCTAATATTTAAATAAGCTCGTTACATAAAATATACGTTACTTTTAATTTTTCCTAAGGGTTGGAAGTTCATTATATTTTATTAATTGCGTACTACTCTGTAGGTCGACCCCGGACATTTACAATAGTTTTTGTCCGTGTGCAGTTTTGTATTATAAAGCACCTTTCTGCTTGAAATGCTAATAATCTCTTTACATTAGGGACCTAATCTGTTAGTAAACAAGAATCAATAGAAAAAATCATCTACTTATGGTAACTACGACAAGCACTAGCTTTGAGTTACATTACGCTCCAGTTCCCCACATAACTTGTCTTTTGTGTAAGAGACACTAGATACTAATTTTTACGATAGTATGAAAGCTGTCCATTTAGGTAATTCTTTGTAGCATCAATTTATAAAATAGTGTCGAGTCCACTGCGCGAGCTAGTTAGCCGCGCGCCGCGTAATCACGCGGGGCGCTTTGATCTCGCCGCGCGGCGCCATCAAAGGAACGATCCACTAATTACCACAGCACTGTATGCACGTTAAATAATTGTGTGCGGTGATTAAAAATATCTAAGAATTATGAGGTACAATTGTGGTGGTTCTTGAAACATAAATGAAAATTAACCAATTTCAGTCACCCATTTACGTTCTACGTGTATAAGTAACAACATTCGTGCTCATCACACAAAGTTTGCTCATACCGGTATCAGAACCCAGAACCCTTGGTTCAGGAAGCACGATCACTAATGTTGAGAATGATAGTTCTATACAAAAGCAACATGCCGACACAGTCTGTGCCTGTTTGTCTATTCATAAAGAATTGAGGTGTTATTGACGAGTGCCGGCAGGTGTCCCGGCCCGCGCTCAACCCCTCCCCCCCCTTAAATATACATGGACTTGGAGCTAAGAAACGCGCGATATCAGTTCGGAAATTTGATAAGAAGATTATCTTATCCAGCATGTTAATTTATATGTATGTAAATATACGACGGGCTGAAATCAAATTCATCATTTTCAGACTTGGAATATGTGCATGTTGGTTAAGTCCAGGTATTCATTCAATCATCGTCAATGGTGCCGACTCCAGGCAAGTTTTAGGATGGAGCGAGATGGATGCGATTATGGAACCTCTCTAGCTTGCCTTTAATTTATACCAGGTGTGCTTGCGCATGGAACTTATTAGAAGAACTCGACAACATCTTGTGTCTGTCTAATTTGGCTCACTGAGGCGCCCCCTGGGACCACGCGCCTGGAGAGGCTGCTCTGTTTGCCCTATGGTAGAGCCGACCCTGACCGTCAATTGTATAGAGGAATTTATGAGATTTATTGATAATACGCTACCTGTCTGGCCACAAGAACTGTCATACATTTCAGGCCTCTATCGTTCTTGTTCTAGAGGGATTAGCAGCGTTCGTATAGTTTAATCTTTAATCATCCCTTTACTACGCACAAAATGTATGGAAATATTTATTGGAAGTAAATAAATCAGTACATAAGTCACATACTATATTTTCAAAACTCATGAAAATGTACATTATATTCGTGATAATACATGTAACATTAAAATAAAAGCAATGGGTAATGTAAACCCACCGTTGCTCTAAAACATATTTTTATAACTATAGCTTTTGCCCACGGGTACTCCCGCGCAACCATCAATTTTGCTCTGTAGCTCGACCTTCTTTGATCATATCATGATGAAACAAAACATATGGCACTGAGGAGTTGTGTGTAGCTTTCTATTACTAAAAGGAATCTTAGAATCGAATTAATAGTTTCCGAGATACATACAAATTAACCCACAAGCCTACCTCCTTAAATTATGATTATCAATATAGATGGTTATGGCACTGATTAACAGTAAATTTATAATTATTTTAAAAAACAGCATATTATAGAAATAATACCAAAATTACGGTTGACACAATAAATTGTACTGCCAGTATTAAACACCATTTCCTTCAGTTATATAGGTCAATGCAACACTCTGTGGGTTAATAACACGGAGATCACATTATAAAGCGGGAGATTTCAGTGGCGATTACGTGTAATAGCACCGCAATAAATATCGCGAAGCCACTTCAGGTAACCCTCGAGCAGAACCTGAGCGCGAGTGGGACTAGTGACAGGCGATGAGAGGGCAAATGAACGAGACATCGGATATACTTGGGAACATAATATAAGTAATACAATTTTTTGAAATAAATGGGACCAATCTGTAAGCATATCCTTTCATATAAAAAAATAATTTTCATAAATGACGGAGACCTGAGGTAACAAACATAAAAAAAAATAAAAAAAAATACAACCGAATTACGAACCTCCTCCTTTTTGAAGTCGGTTAAAAAGAACAACGATCACTGAACTATGGATCCGTACCAAGTTGTGTAAAATTAATTTTGTAGTTTTTTGTAAACAATACTTTTCCTATTAAGACTCGGCGTGATTATTTTTAAATAAAATCCGGTCTATGAAATTATTTAAAAAATAATATCAACGATATCGGAAAAATGCGTGAGCTGTTAGTCTCGCATTTTTGCAGCACACGATAGTTATTGATAACATCAAATTAGAATCAACTTTATTGCTGTAGAAATAGGACTTCAAACGTAACAAAGAAGCCGGGCTATATAAATGAACTTATCTATTCAAAAACTACACTACTATACATACAACTACTGCCGTTTGCCTGTGGGTTAAAAAATAATTACTTATATTATTTTGATCGTGAAGCTTGAGGTTCATCGCTACCATGGGTCTTTGTCCTTTTTGATTGAAACCCAGTCTCAATTCTAGTCTAGAATGTGTTATTTGTTAACCAGTTTACGAGTAGTGACATATTAAATTAAACGCTTGCGCTGATGACTTGGTCCACCCCCTAGCCGCCCCGGCGGGGTCTCAACACGATAATTCACGTCGTAATTAGCACTCGTCGTATTCCAACAAAAATGTCTGCTTTTATTCGTAATGTTCTGTGAAATTATACTTTTCTTAATAGCGATCTTAGCTGATGACCGTTTGGGCGGTTTTAATTAAAACAATAGACCGTTATAACTTTTTTTTTAGCTTGGTCGTGTGGTTTAAGCCTAGATCGCTCGGTGGCTCGTCAGTCGCTAACTACACCGGGTGGTAGCAAGCTCAATTCCCACTAGGGACATTACCTTCTCGTATTTTTGCTAAATTTGGGGTTTACTGGAATTGCCCCTAGCCCCCTGTATGAGTAACCATAGATCTTAGTTTGGAACCATACGTCACGACGGAGTTTAAAAAGTATTGTCTATAGTAATTAGTGTCGTAGTTCAGTTTAATTTACCTAAGACACACATTCTATAAACCTTTTAGTATGCACGACCAAGCTATAATAAACTAAACCAATAAAAGTAAAATCCTTTTCCTAGACGGATCGTTTAAAAATACATAATGTTCTGTCTGATAATATTATACTCCCTGGAGTTGTTAATATTTCCCGACTCTGTTATCTCGCCGTAATTTATTATAATTAATACAGTGTTGCCAACTTACTTCCCTCGGATCAAATGTTTGCGTGTATATTAAACTAGACTGGATACAATTTTAATAAAAGCGTACTGTTAAAATACGTTTATATGAATAGCATGAAACTGTTATAATTGTTGTATAATAAACGTTTTTATGAGTACTTAGTTATAAAGATAAATATGTAATTCCTAGCATAAAAATGAGGTATATTGGCATTAACATGTATTACCTTTTGTCACAATTAATTTCACGGCACGATAAAGAATACAGTACCAGAACATGTTAAAGCACTTAAAGATATAAAATGGAAATTAGTTTTTCCAAAATACCGCGGGACACAATGAATTAGTCGTAATAATACAACCGTTATCAATGCAAATTCACATTTATATAATCTCCAACAGATTATTGTAATAATTCGCGTATTGTACTTATTAACCTTGATCCTGGCTAGGACACCCCTCTGAAGAGGTTAAACAGGTAGTTTAACTATTGATTAACTTTGAATAACTGCAGTACGTCAAAGTAGCATGATTTCAGTTAGTGGTCACCATATTCTCCTGTGAAAAAAAAACTACCTACCTACCTTAAGGGTCCCGTAGGCCTATACAAAATAATTATAAGACACTGACTTTGACGAATAGAAAAAAAAACTAAAATAATAGTTAATTTATTTTTATTATTAAGTAACTCTAATAATACCTAACTCACATCACACTAGGCACAGCATAGTAAATTGTCCGAAATAAATAAATGCAGCATAAAATTTTGATTACAACACTTCACCTTGCAATTTAGAAATTTGTTTTACCGAAAATGTAGTTACCGGGAGCGGTGGCGTCCTCAGCTGTGAAATATTCCTTGAAGAGCTCCTGGAATTCAGGCCATGCCACGGAAGCCTTGCCCTTCGACATCTTCTGGAAAGCCTGAACCGCTTCAGCCTTATTGATGCCAAACGCAGCATACACGCTGGAGAACTCCTCACTGTCTATAGATCCGTCGCTGCTGCCGTCTTCAACAGCAAATACGAATTTGCAGTATAGATTCTGCCACTCAGCGGCAGCCGCAGGGTTCTTGGCAAACTCATCCCACATTGTGATCCACTCATCTTTGGAAATCTCTCCGTCGTTGTCAGCATCCGCCCTGCTCTGCATTGCAGTCCAGATTTTGTTCAGATAGTCTTCTATTTCCTTGTATTTAGCATCACCAGCAGACCACCCACGGAGTTTGGCGATCTTCTCCAGAGACAGATCGAAGTCCTTCTTGTCAATAGTCCCGCTGGAGTTGGAATCGAAGAAGGTGGTGAAAAGGTGAAGAAGCTTCTTCTTTCTGAAGTCGGAGACCATTTTGATTGTGTTGGTGTTGCTGGTGATGTTCAAATGTGTATTTCGAAGTGGTTGTCCTTATTATATACTCAGTGGTTCTTTCCGCAATGTAAACTGCACTAGATAATGAGAAGTGTGTCGAGTTGTTTGTTTGTTGATAATTAATGTCGTTTGTGCGCATGCGCATTTTTTTGCTACGACTCCAATTATACAACTCAACTTCGCAACCTGTCTCATAAATATCGATCTCGACGGTGACCCCCAGCAATAATAATATGAACTTATATCCAACCAAGTAAATATTGGATTTTTCTTCGAATTTGGCTAAATGTTACGACTATGTATTATAGAGCTGAAAAATCTTTTGAAGTATCGCTTTTGAAGTATAGTATTAAATGAAATGTCCTGTCCATTTATTTTCTATTTAGGAATCTTTGTAATTTATTACCTTATTATCTGCAAATAATAGTTAAAATACCTAGAAACGAAGCCGGGTGAGCACAAAGTCTAATAAAATAATTATCTGTACGCCGCTAGTCTCCCAAGTAATTCGTTTGACGTCTTTACCTTATCACCGCGCTATCAATTCAACTGCAATGCGGGCGCCCATTGAATCACTGTTTATTCAGCTCACGATAAAAAATATTATATAAATAAAGAGAACTAAAATTAAATACATTCATAGTAGTGTTTAAATAGTATGCAAGGTAGCAACAATATATTTCCGTGTTGGTTTTAAAATTAGACAGAATTCAATTTCAGTTTTAAGGTGGAAGCTCAGGGTCAGGGCGCTAAATTCAAAATGTCAATGGTTTTTATTTTTTACGATAAATTTGGACATCTTTACGATGTAATTTAGTGTTTTGCGATATTAGCATTCTGCATTGGATGTCTCGATGTATTAAGTTTGCTTATAAAAATACCTAAAGCGATACAACACAATAAAGTTAGTAAAAGTAGCGGTTTTTACAAACCTTATGGTATTGTATCGGATTAGGTACTTTTTTAAGCAAACTTAATACATCGAGACATCCAATGCAGAATGCTAATATCGCAAAACACTAAATTACATCGTAAAGATGTCCAAATTTATCGTAAAAAATAAAAACTATTGACATTTTGAATTTCGCGCCCTGACCCTGAGCTTCCACCTTAATATGAAATGCAAGTAGTATACGTGTGCAGAGCGTCTAATTTCCCTCGTTTCTTCTGTCGTGTGTTGTGTTACTACGATAGCATCTCATACTAGATTGTTTTAGATTTCCGTTTGATACACGGTATACGCTTTGTATTTGGTATGCGGGATCTATTGGGGGTTGGCTAATAAATTGTATAACATCAAGCTAGCAAAATGTATAACTAAAGTGACCACATTTAGCGAAAGTACTTATATGTCTGGTCCTCTGCCCGAGCGATCAATTCTCAAATCGTTGTCGTAGTTTTTCATGGGGAGGTTTTTTTACAGATAATAATATGATCACACATGTTAATGTAATGGCATCAGCGGTAGAGTGCGTAGAGCTCGGCTGGTGCTGCGCGGTGACAGATAGCATGCATCCGTCACGTAAGGACGCCCACAGGAATACACCACTATCACTCATAAGGAAAGTGTAGATACGGTATATTGTAAAGCCATGTTTAGCAACTGACAAATGTCACAGCGCCCTTATTATTCTTGTTCCTAGCTGCCTCTACATTCCTTCTCTTTAGCCTTTTTACATGCGTTTTTTATTTAGGCTCGCTTTACTGTCCCGAATTTGGCTGAATACTGATATTTACCATCTGGGACTATCAGTAAAGTGTAAGACCATTTGTTAAAAAACATCAGGTTCTGACTGTTAATAATTACAGGCTAAGGTCCACCAGCTTAAACGTGCCCTTTGAATCACGGAGGCGGTCAGATGTTATAATCTGGCCCCTAAGCTCTTACCGAAGCACGTCGCTTTATATTATAGACAAGGCCTCCGTTAATTGTTTTCATTGAAGATGTAACTAAGAATTTTTTTTTTTACACTGGTTACAATTTGTAATCAAGTCACCAAAGCCACGGATTAACACGAAGAAGCGCCTTCCATGTGCGAGAGAGCATATTTTTGGCAATGCTAGAGTTAGCACATATGGTCGTTTAACTCCAATTTCCTTTGAGAATAAGGTAAGTTGGTATCCATCGCAGTCAATGGTATATATAAAAGATAAGTAAGTACCCAATGAGGACTAATAGTAAATAAATGTAATTATTTAATTGCCAATAGTGATAAGTCAATAATAGCATAATTTTTATCATGTGTTACATGAATATATGATAAGATAATGGCATAATTAATTGTCTCATCAGGTTTCTAAAAATACATTCAGAGGTCGTTTTACTGGTGCTCCGACCGAAAGTATTGGAATACTCCACTTCATAATGTTTACCATCTTGTTCTGAGTCAGTCTGTGTAGCTAGTAGTTGCCACATCCACATAAAATAATTCTTGGATCCCGGTTTTAAGTAATGCGATAAAAGTGAGTAGCACGCCGCTCCCTCGCGTGGGGCTCGCCGCTCATTCGCCAAATTGTCCACGCTACAGTGGGGATATATCGCCACTTGTGGGCGCCAGATAATGCACATCTTCCTGTAATGATAGCCCATAACTTTAGCGGTATGATGCGATTTGTTTTCATGTATTTTATTGATGTAATGTTGGAGATGTAGCTGAAAGAGAAAAAATAACTATACCACATAGACTAGCTATGGGCTTTGTACATAAGCGGTTAAAGTACCAAGTTTTTTATCTATACCACGAGCATTTCAACGCAGCTATTGTATTGAAAAGAAGAAAGATCAAACATTTTCAGGCTAGTTTCAGAAGTGGGTCTGTGGTTTCTACAAAGTAGTTAGAGCCCTAATGTGTCGCTGTTTATTGCAAACTATGCAACTGATAAGTTATCGATCTATCAAATCCAAATTACCATATCGTACAAACGCTAGAGGTAATAAAGTGATAATTATTATAAAACATAATTTATTGAACGAGCTATTACATAATATGAAACAAATGTAAATCAAACAAAATAATCAGTTTGAAAATATTTTAAGACAACTCGTAGAAACACAAGGATGGTTCGATCAAATCACAAGGGCGATCGATCTTCGACGTTTCTTTATCAACCAACTGCATAGTCTTTCAAACGGTTAAGACATACCTTTCCAAAATCATTTCTATTTCTGTGGAAATTCAGAATAGTCTCCTAATGCGAGTGGGAATGGGAATGCTTCGAAAGGCTACAGACATAACACCCAAAAATATAGTTTCCGGGCGCTTCTGGATCCTCGCTCTGGAAGAACTCATTCCACAACTCCTGGAATTCCTCCCACGAGACCGTCGCCTTGCCTTTAGCTATCTTGCGGAACGCTTCAATCGTTTCATCTTTGTCGAGGCCGAAGGACTCGTACACAGACGAGAACTCGTCCGCATCGATAACACCATCCCCGGTGGCATCTTCCAGTGAGAAGATGAACTTGCAGTATTGACTCTGCCACCTAGCAGCCAGCGCGGGGTGCTTCGCGAAGGCGTCCCATAGAGCTATCCATTCGTCTTGCGATATTTCCCCGTTGTCGTCCGCGTCGGCGTGGGTAAGACCGTCCCAGATGCTCATATACGTGTCTTGGATCTCCTTGTATTTCGCATCTCCAGGCTTGTGCCCTCGGAGTTTGGTGATCATTTCGATTGCCAGTTCAAAGTCCTTCTTGTCCACGGAGCCACTTCGATTAGTATCGAAGAATGCGTTGAACACGTGAAGAAGTTTCTTTTTTCTGAAGTCCGACACCATTTTTGAAGATTTCTAGCACAGTCTTTAGGTGACTAGGGCCGCAACAACTGCATGAAGGCTTTATATAATCTTGTTGAGCTAAATTACGTTTATCTATTTAATAATCGCTGGTACGCATGTAAGTTATCGTAACGATAACGGCTAGCCGTTAGCGACCAATAATCCGTTACCCGCGAGTAAATTAAGTTGATTACGTTATTCGTTTATATTGACTTCCATGCATAATTAATTTTGTTGTGAAAAAAAATATTTTTTATAGTCTACGTATCGAAATACGGACTTCGCAATAGGATTACAAATGCCCTAAAGAAGCTCAGGTTCAATGGTTAGTATGCCCTTTCTGAATCGTTCTTTATACGAATTCCCGATTTCAAAACAAAATATTCAGTTTTTTTCCATCACTTTTATCTTTTGCAAGATAAATTATCAGCCTACGATGTTTAGTTTGAAACAGGGAATATTTAAAGGGTACTGCCGCAACATACACTTTTTTAACTTAAACAAAAAAAAGTAATAATTCTGCGGCGCAGTGGGTAAGTTACCAGCTCTGAAAACAATTTCCCGCCCGCCCCCGGGCTGGGATTCTAAACAACAAACAAAAGAATATGTTTTGTGTCGGCCAACTCTTTGTTTCTGTGTCGGGCGTGTCGGGTTGCGCGTGATGTATTGCGGCGCTGCCAGCGCGGACGTTGGCTGCTTGACGGGACATGGGGCTTGCTGCTGGTGTGAAGGATAGACGAGATAGTTAATGCAACAAGCTAGCCCCTATAAGCCTTAGGGAACATATTTCATTTTACATTCACGGTTGGGTAGTGCATCAGACTGTTATCACTCTTATTATTACCATGCTGATATTTCCAAAACCGTGACAATATAAAAACATGATCATGATCTGAAAAAATATCTGAATTATATCGCCAGACAAAAATAGTAAATGTATAGTTACAAACTAAGCGTCGTGTATATAATGCGTATGAGTACATTGGACTGGGATTGAACACAGAACAGCAAACCAGGCTAAATTACCAAAAAAAAATATTTTAGTTTTTTTTTATTAACAGAACGGGAATCCAACCTGCACCCAGCCGTGCAGTGAACCGAGTGGCTTACGCTCAAACCGCAATCTCAAGATCAAATTCAAAGTCAAATCATTTATTTCGTACAGGCCTACAAATTGTCATCAACATTTTTTTTCTTAACTCTACAACCGGATCAGAACGCGACCTCAACTGAGAAGACCATCATAAATCTTAATTGTTATCAAGTAATCCCAAGGCGTAGAAGCTGTGTTGAAGGAATATCCTTATTTACCTGTTGTTCTCTAATTTCACATAAAACAAAAACCAATTAGACAATCGCAATAAATAATTCAACATATATAATAGGCTCTGCCGGTACCCGTGCAGATAAAAGGCTTGATTTATGTACTGAATTTAACATAATGTTTGCTGAGATAATATCGCACCCGCCGTGAGGCCAACATGCGCGCGAGCTTGTCGCACATATATACACTCAATTATGTTTGTATTTAGATAACCATCCTGTGGAAACACCACCATGTTTTATAGATTACGTGCTTTTATAAACGAAACACCAGAGCCCCAAGTCTGCTAACACAATCGATTCATAATCGAACAGCAACCGCATAGTAACCGTCACTTTTGACAGATATTGTATGGGATATCTGTCAAAAGTGACGGTTACTATGCGGTTGCTGTTCAATTATGAATCGATTGTGTTAGCAGACGGGGGCCCAGGGATCATCTGATAGGAGCTACATGTTGGCGGCGATGGATAATGCAGAAGAGTTTTTTTGTTTTAAAACTAGGTGTCATACTTGCTATGCTACACGACCCCTATAAGTCACAGCGTAGTGATACTGCCCTTTTTGTCTATACAAATTTATAAGCTGCCGAACGTTACCGTTGAAGCATAAGATAAGCTATAGTGAAATCTATGCAGTCGTCTTTAATGGATGCTTAACAGACACTCTAAAATCACATTTTTGTTTTTATAAAATCATAACACGTAACGAATGACAGCTGATGTTTCTTTTTCTTTTTTAATAGTAATCTTTTAAAATAGAATTTATCTTTTGTAAGCAAAATAAATTATCCATAGGTGAGTTGTAGGTACGCCTACTCGTAATATAATTTTACCCAAAACTTTGGTTTGTTAATATTATATTATGAACATTGTAATATTTCTAAATTACTTCGACTACATTTATTCGGGGTGCGTTGGGAACAAGTTGAAACAGACTCGTAAAGTGAGTATCGCTTATTGCTAAATAGCGGACGGTGTTGCCAGAGTCTGTAAATAATGTTATACATATTAGCAAAATATTAAACACAACATTTGCGCTCACGAATTTGTGCGCGTGGACTTAGTATTTTTTTTTAATATCCTATACCACTTCCTGGTATAAGCAATTAATCGTTATATATTGACCCACTGTGGAAGCTATCTCCATTTCAAGTTTTATTTAAATATCGGTCTAGTGAATTTTTGAGATAGCTATTAGGTAACAGTTTTTGTCAATCCGGACAGTACGCTATTCGCATGACAAGTTTCATAAAAAAACCGCCCGATAGTTTTCCCACTATGCGTGAATAGACAGACTACATTTCAATAAAAGGTGCATTCGGCCTGTGTATCCAAAATAAAAATCAGCCATCTAGGTACTCATATTTTTTTAATTATCGTAAGAACTATGCCGTAAGTGTTCGTAGGTTTCCAATGAAGACTTGCGCCGGGCAACACAGGGCGGATAACAAACAGAGCGGTTTTACTGCCAGCTTTAATGGGCCGAGCGACGCGTAACTGCCGAAGTGAATTTGAGAATGCGTATAAATTATTTACATTACAACAAACGTTTTAATGTAAATCATCGTGCAAAGCGCTTAAGCTGAAAGTCGAGTTGTTATTTAAGACACTTTTTGGTTCTGGTACAAATGAATGCTAGCGAACTACTTCTGCGCGTTTTTGTGATAGCCGTATCCACACCAACCGCGCTGCTTCGCGGTGAATTACTCAGCACGTGGATCGCTCAAGAAAAACGCTTGCACTGCCGCGTTATGCGCCAATTTACCTCGCTTGTATAGAGCGGTTCAGTCCGAGGCAGCCTTGCCTGGCTTCGCGATAATAAGTACAAGGCTCGGCACAAGGCCCGTGCCCAGCAGTGGGACATTAAAAGGGGCTAGTATTCTTATTTTCTTATATGTAACAATAATTATTACGTAACGTTTCAATCATGTAGGGATCACAATATAATATTTTCAATGCAAAATTTCGCTCAACAGTAAATTTACCTGGCTGGAACGAAATGCGGGTAGTTTTGTATCGTGACACAATGCCCGACCCCCGCACCCCCCGACACCCGCGCCCCGCTCGCATGGTCGCGATAAACGCAACAAAAGGCTCAGAGCACTGTACGGGACCTTTCATTTGATACCTATTTTGTTTTTGAGGATATAAAAAGCTATTCAGTGCTGGATGTTACGAAGTCGAACGAAGTACGAAGTTAATATTGTGGGTAGTCAACATATTATTCAAGTGACTGCTTTACCATCAGTGTCATCTTCGAAAAAATAAATCGTATTATACATAACTAATAAATGTACTAATAGATGGCGCTAAATTAAAGAAAAAATAAACTCGTTTACATCATCGCTACATAACTCGAAAGCAAAAATAAGTAACGGATTGGTATCTTATCTATGTAGCATCAGTACAATATTGTATTATGTACTCGTCTATATAAAGACGATTTTTTACGAGTTTTACAATTATATTGTTAATGCTTTTTTATCTAAGCAATAATCTTTGTTATCTTATCAAACTAATAAGTGGGTAGGTAGGTATGTTTGTTCATGTATTCTTATGTAGATATTTTATTGTAGAACTGTTTAAATTATAGGAAAAGTACCAATTGGTTACCGGTTAAGGTGCTATACTTACAAGGTAAAATGTGCAATCATAAGTACTCACGGATAAGATTTTGTAGGGTTTAAAATATCGCCAATAAAGAGTTTATCTGATATATTTTACGCCAAGTAGGTACGTACTAACCTAGACATGAACTTTGGGGTGGCGTGGCGATACATCGACCTACGATGCACCGTAATCATGTAACTACATCCGAGTAGAAAGTATAGATGTAGGGCACATCTTTGGATCCTAAGTCCGTGTTCTATATTATTTTTAATCCGGAATACAATAGGTGCAGGCAGCGCCGGCGCTGGCGCGGCCGCGTGCCACACTGCTAATCCGAGACAACTTGCAAACTGTGTCCACTATAACACGACAATTTTACTACATACCACTTTGCTTGACATTGTGTACATAATTTACTTCCAGTCCGGATCTTTACAGTGACAACTATCATTAACCACCAAGGTTTAAAACGGTTTCTGCTTACATAACTACTTTACCACCCAAATTTATAGAGTTGTCGTTGTACAATAATTTACAAGGGCATAAAAATCACTTTTCTTCTTAAAATTACGTCGTACTGTGTTGGTTACTGTAATTGTAAGGTTGTTTATTTCTGTCTTGTAAGTGTATTGATGAGAACTTCTATAAATTTGGAAGACAATAGCGATCTATACAATCTTTCAATAGAAAAAGGTTGATGAAGTCTTGAAACACAAGGTAGGTACCTAATTGATCTTAAACATCCTGTCATGTGTGTATTGTAAACACTTGTGCATTGGAGACTAGGTGGCCAGAAACTGAGCTATAGCTCAAAATTCATGCCACGAATATGAACTTCGTATGTAAACACACAATGGAGACGAGCAGGTGAACCGCTGCATATCCGCTCACCTCAGCGATCGTTCAGATAACAATGTTCCCGCGTCTTTCAACGCATGCAGCATCCATCGTACAGACAAAGTGTACCATCCTGTCTTTCCAGAGAATATTTATAGCCGTGTCTATGGGTATCTTATTACTGGCTAGGCCAAAAACCACGCGGGGAGAGACGCCATTTTCATATCATCATGTCACATCCATTATTTCATTTAAAATATGTATTTATTGAATGTGTGATTGCTATTAATTACTTGACATTGGCAAAATACCCGCTAAGTTGTTGGTGAGCCCATATTCATATCCATTTTTTTTTCATCGCATCTCATTTCGTAAAAACTGAAGAAGCCGCGTGGGATGACAGCAAGGAAAATGACAGAGCTCACCCTCGCAAACGCTCACGCTGCCACGCGTCCTTTTTGCTTTGCCTCGCGACGCTGCGCGATCAGTCTGGATTCAGCATTTAGCTTTGTATACTGTATTACTTGTAGGTGTGTAGCCAGTAGTTGTAACTAAATAAGCTATAAATTTAAAAAAAAAATACACCTACGCTCTAACCTCTACCTCATCCAGATAAACATATATAACGTTTTCACACATTGCCATTCCCATTAAAAAGCCCGTCTGATAATTGATTTGTAAATTGATTGAAACTTATAATGGGGTTGGTTTTGAAGATGCTGACCACTGATAACATTTCTAATAAGATCGAATTATCACTACATTCGCTGGTTAAATAGGTACATATTTAAAGTTCCATCTCCAGTGGTACGCCAAATGTGTACAAGGCTTATTCAAAGCTTTGCATCTATCGTTCCAAGCTCGTCTTGGTGAGTTACTGCGGTTGCTACGTCTCTAAAGTCGTGTAGGCATGAACTCTCGCTATGCTGTACAATAACCAGCAGTTTTATTTGTGGCATATGATTTATGGAAAAGGTGGGATAAATAAAGCATCGGCTGATCGTGCCTACACACGGAAACATTTGTTAAAATATAACATGGTCCTACCGAAATACCTCGTTCCGTGTCTTGCAGTACCTATTTAAATCCATTTCACATCAAATATTACTAAAAGGCTAGCATAACTTGCGTAGATCGTAGGTATCACGTCCATGCAAGTGCGTTGATAATATTCGTGGTACCTGCTGCAATGTGAAGCCATCGTTCGCAATTATCGAAAGAGTTCTGATTGCTCACCGCGCGACGAACGAACTCAAATGCTGAGTGCAGGATATTTATAACGGCACAGTGAGTGCTGGAGCGCCAGGAGAGGTAATGCCGCATTTTAAGTTTTATAAATGCATCGTAATTCACCGCTTCAATATCGCGGTAAATTGATGTCTGGCTGTCTACCTTCTTTTATATTGATTTCTTATATTTACGCGAATACTACACATTGGAATGAAACTCATTTTAAGGATTTTATCGCGTTTTTATTTTGATTTTACGTTCCCGACGTTTCGGCTGCTTTACAGCAACCATGGTCACCCACTAATTACCCACTAGTAGCTTTATCTATGTATTTCTACGACAAATCTCATTTAAAAAAGAATAACTAAGGTTCTAAGGCTGAGGAATGGGTTAGGTAGGTACTCTAGTTGTTTTAGAGATGTGGGTACTTAATAAAAAAAGTTAAGTAGTAATATTCTAAAAAATATAATTTCATCAATAATAATAATTATATAATACATTATCATTCATATTAAGTTATATATTAGAAACATCGAACCCACATTTAACTCACATTTTTATGTTGAACCATTACTAGTTAAATTAAACTATTCGCCATCGTCTTTGGAGATATAAATAATTATATAATGTTAATAATACCTACACATTGACAAATAGTCGGTAAACCTATACTAAAACTGCATTGGAACATAACACAGTTGTTAATATCAAATGAAACAAGGTGGAGCCACTGTCGAATATCAAGATGGGGCGATATGTTTCATTAAAGATATTAATTATCTGTTTAGTCTGAAAACCTAAGAGTAACCTTTTCATAGCCAAAATGTTTTTTTTAATCGCACGAAACCAGTTAGAATTTAAGTTATATTTGGACACAAAATATAGCATTATCATAGGATTAATCAAATACTTAAATGCTTTATTAATTAGTATACAATTTAGAGTTAATCATAGCAGGAAACTAACTAAAGGCACGCTATACCGTATAAAATTGTAATTCTATCTTTTATTTCAAACGTTATAATAATTATTTCTAAATACGATATAATATAGCTTTATTGGTAAGTTTGAAAGTGTGTTTAGTATGTTAAACATGGTTGTTTTATCTTTACGACCTATAATATAGTATGACTTAACGGGCACAATGAAACGCACACGCTATTAGTAAGGCGTCTCTATTTTATTATTAGTACTAGCTGTTGCCCGCGACTTCGTCCGCGTGGTATTTAACAAAGACTCAGCCGTTGGCAACAGCCTGCTCGCGTTCTGATCCCGCGGAACGCATTGCAGATTGTTGCTATCAAACTTTAATCAGGCGCAGCGCTGCAACATTGGTTTTAATTTTTTTTCGAGAGATCCATTTTTTTTTCTAAAATAAAAGTAGCCTATGTTACTCCTTGTTACATCAGCTATCTGCCAGTGAAATTCCCGTCAAAATCGGTCCAGCCATTTCAGAGATTAGCCGGAACAAACAGACAGACAGACAGACAGACAGACAGACAGACAGACAGACGGACAGACAGACAGACAGACAGACAGACAGACAAAAATTGTAAAAAATGTTGTTTCGGTATAGGTAACGTGTATACATCCAAATGCACTTAGTAAAAAGCGGTTATTTTAATATTACAAACAGACACTCCAATTTTATTTATATGTATAGATATGTATAGATGTCGCCGCTTAGGAGAAAACGGTCTCCGCTGCCGATGCACCTGCATTTGCAAACCGAAACCGCGAATTTGCCGCTTGACTATTTCAATCAATACATATTTTATAGAGTCAAGCGGAAATCAAAAAAGAGTTGAAATAAACCCAAATTTATGTATAGAGCAGCCGTTCGTTTATATGATTCGTGTTTTTTTTTAAATTATCGTATTAAATGGAATTAAATTTCTATGAATTTGGAGTGAGGTAAACCCCTTTGATGGCGTCGAGATGCAATTAAACTAATATACTAGACATAACTGGCACAGAGCCCGCGATCGTGCCTCCGTTACGAACGGGGCCGGGCACATGGGCCGCCGAATCACAAAGAGTGTGAGTGCGGGATCATCGCGCGTAGATGTTGAGCTGGTCGGTGAGCTGGAAGAGCATCTTGAGTCCGGGCAGGAAGGAGGCGGCGGCGGCGAAGTCGGTGCCGGCCGCCAGCGCCGCGGCCGCGCCCAGCGCCTCCGCCCCCCGCCCGCCGCGCGCCGCCGCCGCGCACGCGTGCAGCGCCGCCAGCGCGCTCGGGGACAGCTGCGGGGGAGCGAGACAGTATACATCGGAGCTCGTGCGTTTACGGTATTCACGCAGCGTACAATGTACACTGGTCGAACGCAAAATACACTGTTCAGAGACTCCACGAGAGAAAAAATTACACCGGGTAACATTTACACTGCCCCGTTTACGGACATGTTTTCCGATGGCTAATGTACATTTTAGCCACCTCAAAAGGTCACTAAATATTACTCTGCTGTCAAATTAGAGCAAATCTTGTCAAATTCCAACTGGAGCCAACTATTTGACAAGTTTAACAATAGAATTTCTCAGATAGTATATATATATATATATATATATATATATAAAGCTATGAAACGAGTATAACACCATTAAGCTAGTGTCAATTATACCTGGCGAAAAATTACCTGCAGGGCATAACTTAGCATGGTGATAGCTTAGTAGTACTTTCTTACCATAGACAAATTCTTGAAAAAAAGTTTACAACAATATATTTTCTTATCATTGCTCACCTTGTACTCGCGCAGCATATCGTACAGCGTCTCCAACCTTCTCTGTACGTCCTCCAGCTTCCTCTTCATTTGCTAAAACATCAAATATTTTTAATTTGATCACTAACAACTCACTAAATACCATTCATAAAAAAGGTTTGATATGCCATTGCATAAAAATGAAATTAAAAAAGCACAGGTGCAAATGTGTGTACACGCTTATTGAATCACCCGTATTTTGGTTTACGTAAATTCAAACTAATGGAAGTCTTATTCCATTTACAATGGGATTACAAATCTCGTTTTTTGTGTATAATTCGGGGAATACTTACAGGGTTGACGGCTCTATTGGAGCATTCGTTACGAATAGAGTCGAACACCTGCTGCAGCTCGGCGTGCTCCTCGGGAATGGGTGGCTTCTGCACGGGCAGGGGCTCCACCGGCGCAGGACTCTCCGTCTAGTAGCAATAAGGACTAATTTAGAACAGATGACTTTGGATGACTTCCTTTGGTACGTATAAGTACTGTTCTAGTTTGCATTGCACTATTTGAACTTCCAAGTTAATTTTAACTTTATTTGAAGATTACTAATGATGTCGTGCCATAAACATATTACTCGTGTAACTATGTTAAAACTAGTGATGGGTTGACGTCAATATTTTAAAGCTCAAATCTGCGCTTATTAGCGCTTGGAGTGGATGACACAATTCCAATATAACAATTAAGAAAAAATGGTCCCAACAAAATAACGATTGGGATTTTTATGAGGAAATTTTACAACAAAAAAACACAGGTATGAAAATGGTAACCCCGCAAAATGACTACAAACTCGCTGAAGAAGCACAGGTTCCGATTGTTGTATACTCTAGGATCGTAACGTAAAGAGCCTGCATATCCTAGAAACGTAAAGCTTTTTTAAAATACGCAACCTAAACTATTTTTATGCGGGATACATAAACATTTCTGTGAGCGTTAAATATGAAGAATATTATAGCTATAACTTATAAGTGGAATCCTCATTCTAACCTGTTGGGGATATGCTGGCGACATTGGAGCCGCATATTGTCCTTGAAACTGCTGGCCCATGTACTGTTGATCCTGGTACTGCTGAGCTGGGTACTGCTGGGCCGGGTACTGCTGAGCTGGGTACTGCTGGGCCGGGTACTGGCCCGGGTACTGCGCGGCGGGGTTGAGCGGCACGTGCTGCGGGGGCTCCACGCCGAAAAGGGGGTGGGTGATGGGCGCCTGGGATTGAAGCTCCTGGGGTTTCGGCTGCAAGGGAGAGGGGCTTTTAATGACTTAGCTTAGTATGGTCTTTCTGGTCTTATATGTTTTTTTAATTGCATCCTTAAATATAAATGCGCGTCATAATTACTAACACTCACATTGAAAACAAATTAAATAACAACTATATGTATAAGTAAGAATTGTCTCTATCGAGGCAAAAAAATAATTACAACAAGACAGAATTTGAGTTGAATAAGAAAAGACAACAAACTCTGCTCTTTTTCAACAGCCCGAAACCCAATTGTGCTACACTTAACGCATAATTGAATAGCAATGACATCATAATTATCACTAGACAATTACCCCATACCAAAGTTACTTTTGACAGTTGCCAAATATCGCGTTTCCTATTGCTTCAAGTGCGTTAGCAGACTTGGGATTCTGTATGGTTAATATACTACTACGCCAGCTAGGTTAGGTGATGGGCCCCAGACTACGACATCGTCTGTGGTGTGGTATTAATTAAATTCATGGGCTAACGTCGAAAAAAAACCTGGCGTAACATGCCATAGGATTGTGTAATTAGTGATAACAATAGCACTCCTAAAACACTACAAAAAACGCATGATGAAGAACTCGTAGAAATGAGACGTTTATGATTTTTTTTTATTAAAGTATCACACAAATTGTGTTTGGTAAATATGCACTGATGGTATGGTTGGCGCTGGAGACTACCTACGAAATATTATAAGACGAAAATATGTCAGTTGGTTAAACACGATTCATGAAAAAAGTTATAGTAATATCATATCACAATAAAGTATCATTCAATCACACGGGACTCCCGACTGTCGTCGTAGACAGGTGTCGGTTACCTCGTCCAGAAGGCGCCTGTGCTCAATAATGTGGCGCCACTGGCGCGTGCCGGCGTGCAGCGCCGACATGTCGGCCTGGGTAACGGCACTACATCAAACACTGATATTGCTCTATCATGCCGATCGCGATAATCTGGTTATCCGGGTGCAATTTATAAGGGAGTAAGGACCGCTTAAATAACTAAATATTTTTGGATACTATAACAAATAATTATTAACTTTATTCCATCTACTACTAGATAATATTATCGCGTATTGCTGTGCGTCAAATGTTATCACTTTCGCTAAAAGTATGAAGAAAGGAGAGCTTGTTTTTTTTACTTCCAGTTTCCAGTATTTTTCTCATTGTCTTCCAAGCTTTTGTCTCATTTCTTTCTTGTACTGGCCGGCTTGTAGTCTACTTCAATTAGAATTATTGACGATATTAAAAGGAAGCTATTATTATCTTCTAGCGGAACTATCGATTAGCGACTATTAGTCAGATTTTTCAGGATTCTGGTTGCTCGGAACGATTGTCAAAGATGTCAGAAAAACAACCGCTAGAGCCATTTCAACGTGCCCTCTAAAGCAAAACTTAGGAAGTATTACAATTCGATCACCCATCTGAAATCCGACTGAGGTTCGCGCCGATCTATCGACCAAATATCATCTTCATACGATTAAAAATTCACGCGATTGAGACTGCAGACATAATTATTATTACTAAGATACATATCATAAGAAATTCCCTACCTTAGGCTTAGAAGACATCATAGGTGGATCATTCCACCCGGCTTGAACCGGCTTCGTCTGCACCGGAGCCGCCGCCACGGCCGGCTCGACCGGCGCCTGGCCCGGGTTGTAATACCCGCCGTTCACCGCCGGCACACTCGGATTGATACTCTGAACCGGGTTGAAAGACCCTTGAGCCGGGTTCAAGGGTGTGAAGGTAGATACGTTTGCTGCCCCGTACTGATCGGGCACGGGGCTGTTATAGCCGCCGTAGGGCTGCGGCTGCGAGGTGACAGGGTTGTTGAAGTTGTACTGGTTGTAGAGCGGCGCGGATTGCACGGAGGGGTCCACCTTGTATTTGGACCGAGTGGAGATGCCGCCTGCAAGAAGAAGTAATTTATAAGACCGCGGACAGCATTTTGTGTACCCGAGAGCAAATTACCTTACGATAATTTTGGGTAAAGGTTACAATGCGTATAATAAAATAAAAATAAAAATGATGTCGAAAGTTATGAGTTACAAATGTTGTAATGTTTGAACGCGATCACAACACGACGCTCCGCGCGACACCCGACGCGTGCGAATGACGAGCGCGCACAAGCGTATCGAGTTTTAATTAACATTGCATTTTTAGGTCTTAATTAGTAATTATTTAGCCTTTTTATTTATAATCACGTTGAAATAGACTTCTATATTGATTTCGTGCTAAAATCAATTTAAAGAGAACCGAAAAAAATGCGTAAAATCATGAACAGATCGACGGATGATCCCAACTCGGGGAGGGTCAGAATCATGAGATGAATCGATGGTATCAGTTTTCGTTACGGAACCACTTACACCCTGTATAACAAAAACAACTTCCATTTTCTTTGTCTTTCATTAAGACATGATGTTAACTCCGACAAAATAGCCCATAACTGAACGTAGAGCTACAATGTTCGGGCACCACCAACATTTCACGGCAGCCATTAAGAGGAAGAAAAACAACAAGAAGGATGAAGACGCAAGCGCAATAAAATAACTACTTCAATAATACAATACTTGACAAACGAAGAAAAGGGGAATTCAACTGAAGTAGCACATGATTATCATCATCCTTGCCTAATAAGTGTCATGACGTCAAATCATAGTAACCGACTTCTTTGCCCGAATACACTTCAAGAGTAAAAGGAGCGGTATAATTCGAGAGTAAACCCTACCCCTATACTAAGCTTAATTCAAGTTCATTCACCCCTTTTTTAAGCTTAAATTTCTCACATTTATACAGCCGCAGCAATGATTATTTTTAAGCATTTATTTTCTGGTACATATTAAATTCTTACCTTGTTCAATTGAAATTTCTGAAATTTGTAAAATTATTGACGTCAGAATATTAAAAAAAAATACTTCAGATTTATATTATTATTATTATTCATTTATTTTCAATCATCAATGAATCGTATATATATAGATCGCCGTATAATCACCACACCACAGTCTCACTTGGAAGGTAATCGTAAACGGGCTAGTTTTATGGCAATTATGTAACCGCGGAGTTGCCGTCTATTTCGTGCAGCACTTGCCACAATTAAGGTGTTGGCAATACCGTTGCAGCAAGGGTGTATCGCTGGCAATATTGCTGACGTATAATGCTCAGCAAGATGCAATTTTCGTTGTCCGTTCACGTACTCTTCTATACTCTAATGTAATGGTCACTCACCAGCTTGCGGTCCCACGCTGCCGGGCCGCGGCGGTTGCGGTTGCAGCTGTGGTTGCAGCGGTTGCGGTTGCAACTGCGGCTGCAGATGTGGTTGCAGCTGTGGTTGCAGCGGTTGCGGTTGCAGCTGCGGTTGCGGAGGCAGGGCTTGCGAGAAGCTGCCGCGCTGAGCGAGGTTCGGCTGGGGCGTCGGCACAGACGCCTGCTGCCAGGGAGACTGGTCGAAGCCTGGCGGGACTGGTTCGCAGAAACATTTGGGAATGTTAGTATTCAACATGCAAATTTACACTTTCTTGAGTATCTTTCCAGTATATACTACTATATAGATATTTAACATCCAGGACGCTGTGGTACAAACAATCGTACTCATCACACAAAGTTAGTCCGTAACAGGATTCGAACCCGGGAAGGCAGAGAAAACAGGGTCACTACTAACTGTGCTAATCAGGTTGTAATAACCAATGACATTCAAAATGTGATGTCTAAATGAACCACCGCACCACCATTTGGTGTGGGCACTACTTTCAGTCTCCAACCGAACCTCCCCACGGTGAAGTAAGGGCGAGTGTCTCACCGGCGCTGTACGCGCTGGGCGCGTCGCCGCGCTGCTGCGAGGCGCCGCTGGCCGTGCGCGCGCGCCCGCCCCGCGGCTGCTGCTGCGGCTGCTGCTGCGGCTGCTGCTGCGGCTGCTGGGAGCCGACAGAACCAACCACATAAACTTTAGGCGAGATCAAATACTTACGTATATTGCAATAAAAAAAAGGCAGGGGCCCACTATGTCGAAGCCATTTATTATAAAAACTACGACAACACAATTTATGTAGTCGAAATAAATCATAAATTCGCTTGGAGCGATCTGACAGTCTACTGTAATAGATGCTTGTGTTGCAGCCCGCTCGAATGTGTGCGAGCTTAATGAGAGATTGTAAGTTTTGGGGTAAAAAAATTCGTAGCATAATGTTAACGTTAGATTATCCCACTCATACCACAGGAATCAAAAATAAGAATGACAGCGAGATCATGCTTCCGCGATGATGATAACATTACAGTACACACAGTATACGGATGAAAACCGAAAAAGATTCCCCGACGGACATAGTTCAGAATATTCAAAAAGAAGAGCATACATCCATAATCAAATTATTTAATTGCATATTTTCGACAACCCTACGATATGACTATCCGTATTTATGAACCCCGCAGCCGCGTCGCCCTTCTGCGTAACAATACTAACGCCAAGATTAAGAACGTAGGGTTATCATTTTTCTTTTATTGTTTCGATTCGATTTATTTTTTTTACCTGTCGTCACCCACACACATTATTTCAATACACTTTGTTTTGAAAAGAAAATGCTGCTTGGACACTTAAATGTAATTTTTTACATAGCAATTAGCTCCAGCGCTACGGATCGCTACATATAAGTCTATGATTAAAAAAAACTTATGTCAAGAATAGTGAATACTTCATGCATTTTCAGCTGAAAAGCTATCAAAGAGATACTCACGTGGCTCACATAGCTGGCCCTCCGCTGCTCCTGTATGATGCCCAGGGCGTGCAGCAGTCGGTCCCGGAGCTCGGTGTGCTGGATGCCCTCCAGCGTGTTGAGCGCGCTCTGCAGGCAGCCCTGCGCCGCCAGCCGGGACGCGTACTCGTTTAGTACCGACTCTAGCTTACCGCCGCACTGGAGGAACAGATTAGAATAAGTATTCCTACTCTTTCTCTCTTGCCTTATATGTACTAGTCGAAATATTTATCGATCGAGACCCGAAGTGATTTATTTTACGATAATGCACTTCTGTTATACAATAATGGATACCAGTGGTGATATGTGATAGCAAATCGAATTTACAATAGATATTTTTTATGATGTGATTGATTGATGATTTTTTTATTCTATTATGAATAGCCTGGTTCAGTCAATTATTTTACCTATATAATAAGTAAAATAAAAACTTGAGGTTAATCTGACCATCTCATAAAGTGTAAAATAGTATGAAATTGCAATCCGTAGCCAGTCGAGGGCTCCATCGGTTGTCTCGTCAAACATTAACTGATTAACGAGAAACTGGGATGAATTCATCCCTGCGGTGTATAACCTATGACATTCTCAAAAAAACGTTTATATACTAACATCAATTTTATATTCAGATTATTTTTTTGTGAAATTACTGTATTGATTTATTTATTTAATGAGTATAAATCGTATCACGAACATTTTAGTGAGAAAAAATCACACACCATTTACGAATATATTTCATTTTATTATTAAATATGATACGGAAGTGTTTTAGTGCGAATATATAGACTAACCTGCACCTGGCGGCCCCTGGCCAGCGCGGCCCGCCTCGCCAGCAGCGCCAGCTCGGTGAGCGCGGCCAGCGCGGCCAGGCCGGCGCGGCCGCCGCGCCGCGCGCGGGCCCAGCGCGCCAGCAGCGCCTCGGGACTCATTGCACATAAGTAGCAAATCGTCGCCGCCTCGGAGAGAGCCGGGTCTGATTCCTTTGATAGTTTGTCGCCGAGCATCTCTAGAAAAAAATATACTTATAAGTACTTCGGAGTCACTAAATATAGTGTAAATGACGAGACTTGAAGAATCGTATAATCTTTTAAAGTACTGAAAGTCTGGGTAGTTTTTTATTATAAATAGAAGTGACACACTAAAAGCTGCGTATGATCCCAATTTATTTTATTAAAGCACCACTCCTAATATTACGTACATTGCAATATCTATTGACATACGAATAGAATATAAAACCTCGAGGATACCGAAAGTAGCCGGAATATACCGAATATAAGACCCGAGTAGGACTGACCGCAGTAGTGCGCGAGCGCATCCCCGTCGCAGTGCGTGACGAGCGCGGCCAGCGTGTGGCGCCAGCTGGCGGCCGCGGCGCCGCGCAGCAGCGCCTCCCAGCGCGACAGCAGCAGGCTGCCGCACACCAGCGACACCGGCTCGCTGGCCGTGTCCTGCAGGTGGTACTTCTGCACCTTGTACAGGAGCTCTTGACTGCCTGCCGTACGGAACAATGGCATGTAATGTACGAAGAGATTACCTATAATAATTTTTACTGGTGGTAGGCTTAGGCCGTGGCTAGTCACCACCCACTGAACAAAGCCATGTCGCCAAGCGGCCTAGCCGTGTTCCGGCATGATGTTCGGTGTTGCCATTCATGGATGGCGGGTCAGATCAGCTGCGCTGCATGTACCTAGTGAATGTAGCGTCTCGATCTACTGCCGCCTTCCTACCTAGGCAAGTATGCTCCATCGTAGATCTCATCGTCACTTACCATCAGGTGAGATCGAGATCAAATACATGCCTATAATGTAATAAAAAAAAAAAAAAAATTAGATAAAGCTGATAATGACAGGTGTCCACAACCCTTCCAATATTCCCATCCCATATCCATCCAGTCCTCAATCCCTAGTCCCAATAAACTTTCCATATTCCTGCAATAGTTCCTCCGTCCGCTGAGGTCAATTCGCTGTATATGCTATCATTTTGAGCAGTTGACCCCAGCAGGTGGCTAACATAACATTAAAATTTTCAAAAAGGGTATCTACGTTTTGGACCCATGTCCCCGCGCAAGCCTTCCAATGATCCTGGTATAGCCCGTGTAGAGAGAGACATAATAATATCGCCAGACGAACACACCAACTGTACGGTTCCGATCTAAGCAACGCTTTTATTATGGGCACCGAACTATGGACTGGGGGCGAACCCAGTATATAATACTAACTTATGCAAGCATAGCTATTACATGTACGAGTATAGTATCTATGAATCGGGGACAAATTATGTGACATCACGCAAAATTGGTCCCTACCAAGATTCGATCCCAGGGCCCTGAGCACACAACGTAGGCTCACTACCTACTGAAATAATCAGGTCCTCACATATACGGTAAAAAAATTGAACCAAGTAAAGACAGACATTTTATATTGCAATCGTGAATTTAAATTAAGTAAAAAAACTTTTTACCAATAAAGAAAACCTATTCGAATAAATAACGATCTAATATTGAAATCTACCTTGTCTAACTAAATCAAATATTTAAAAAAATACATTCGAATTGAAAACTCCTCCTTTTTGAACTCGGTTGAAAAGCCCAGGATTCGGGCATATCGGAAAGAAAGCCTCAAAAAAACAACTATGTAACATTTGATGTCAAACTCACCCAATGAAGCAATTATCATGGCGTCCGCTACTCTCTTCGCCTCCAAACATAATTCCACAGCTTCCTCAAGGTTGCCACACACCAGGGCGCGGCAAATAAGACTTGTCAAATCTGGAAACACAAATATTATATTAAAATTATCAAATAAAACTTATTCCCAAAATTCATAGACCGTTTTAATCCATTTACAATTGCATTATAAAGTAGTATTCAGAAGAAAGGCCGTTATAAATATAAACCTACAATTATTATTTCGATATCGGTATACGTTGTACACACGTAATAAACAAAAGTTTAAAAACATATCACTTTGCGCTAGTTCAGTGAGTCATAAATAGTCAATCAATAAATATACATGTATTTTTTACGATATATTTTTGTAACCATCAATCTAGCCCCTAGATAGGATTTCCTGTCTCTTTGGCACGGGAAAACTATATAAATAATTATATGTAGATTTTAAACGTCTATTACTTGGGTAAAAAAGTTAGTACTCATAGTACATAAATTGACCCTACAGGAATTAGAACTTACTGAGACAATTAGGTCAACAAAATTTACCGACCACTAGCTTCTGCTAGCAACTCCGCCCGTGGTACTATAATGAAACATAGACCTTAGTACTCAGGGATAATGTAGCTTTCTATCAGTGAAATAATTTTCATAATCAGATCAGCAGTTTCAGAGAGCAGTAAAGAAATATCATACCTTCTCCATTGGGTATGACGACATCAGTGACCGTCGGCGCTAGGTCGACGTTGGCTAGTTTCCTCTCGATCAGCGTGTGCGCATCCTGCGACGCAAAACATTATAGTTAGTCATAGACATCAGCTTGCAAAAAAAAATGGCTATACCCCATGCAAAGTGGATATTGATGAAACGATATCCGAAACTGGATTTAATTGAACAAATGGCTAAAATGTTTAGCTCCGTCTTCCGAGACCAAAGATAATATGACTTATAGAATATGATATTATAATTAGCAGAGAACTTAAATATCGGGAATCAAATTGTGCCGTCCATAGAGGCCTTTACTTCGAAGGATTAAAACCGTACGTGCATACGCTTTTATCCAAATAGTCACATTATGTGTTAGATTGTAAGTTATGTATATGGGCTTGTCGGACGTTATAAGCAAATATATATATAGTCACAGGTACAATTATCTACCCATACGATATAAAAGAATCTTTAATCAGTTTTTATATGTGGATTCTATCTCATTGAATAATTTCGTAAAAACCGAAGGCACAGAATATAATGGCAGCAGGTGTGTCAGATGACAGGAGCTGTCAGGCGTCAGAGCTGTCAAACTCACCGATAGATCTGTGCTGGTGTCGGTGGAGAGCTCCGCCTCGGTCTCCGTGGACTCGCCCTGCGGCCCGCGGGTTAGTCACAGACAGACAAGTTGGCAGCGTGAGTGTTTAGTACAGTGTCGTTATAACAAGTGCTTGTAAACAGGATAATTTTATCGCTATATCTCTTGTGATTTTATCCGCCAAGTTGATGCCCAAGTTCAGTTAAGCGTTATTATGAATACGCCATTCAGGGTTTAACGATTAAAATTACAGACGGATTGTTCATCATGGCGGGGTGTGCAGTCGTGTCTCTACCGAACTCCTAAATTAAAACTCAATTCAAGTAGAGCATTTATATAAATGTTTGTGGGCAATTTATAATTCGGAATTCCAACAACATTTAATTCTAACTGTTTACGAGACACTTGTTATAATAGTTGCAGAAATAATCACCAGATGTCATGTTACAAGAGTCGACACCGGAATAAATAAGCAGAAGATTAAGTAAGAGAAAAACAAATAATAAACGCGATAAAATCCTTAAGATTAGTTTTATTTCAATTTATTTCAATAAATAAGCAGAATTTAATAAAATAAAAATATTGGAATTTAAAAGTATTGCAACAAGAATTAGCTTCGAAATTAATATACTCTGAAATGTGGTATTAAAATGAAGGCAAAAAAGAGTGTATTTATAAATATCTAAATTGGGACAGTATTAAAATAGTTTTACAAAGCACCCTTATATTTATTGTTTTAGTAGCATGTATGTAATGATAGTCACCCGGCTGAGTGCGGCGGCGGCGGCGTCGGGGTCGGCGGGGTCGCCGGCCGGCGGCGCCGCGCCGCGGAACTTCGACGGCGTCTCATCTTGCTTAAAGCCTGCCAACCAAATAATTAATAGAGCGACCTTTTCAACCTCACCACAAGGAAGATGTATCACTACGACGATACACAGATGGCGCTGACTATTCTCCATACAATCCTGAAACGCACTATGCACGCACGCACATATATATAAAATCCCAACATTAACCGTTGGGGCATAGCACCCAGCCCCGCCAGGCATATGAAACGCCCGGCTAGAATTTAACTAATCAACTGTACGGTCCTGAAACAAGCAACGCTTGTATTCTCTGTCCTGTACAATGGACTGAGGGCGATCTCAGTATAAAATCATAACATCTATGACTCGTGCAAACATTTGAGCTTGTACTGAGAATCGAACCCGGGATCCCTAGAACAGAAAGCAAAGTCACTACCAACTTTGCTGTTTATGTGTATTGCAACTGTTGAAAATGTGTTATTGAGTTATGCCAAGGTTAACTTACAAACTAAAATAATTTATGGGTTCAGGTGATAGTTAGCGAAAAACCATTGTAAAACATTTTGGGGGGGGGACTCTCTATTCCCCCCCGGCTTGCCAACCTCTCCAATTGTAAACGCAATAAGTTGATTGATCTAAAAGCTCCAACCCATTTTTTTTTTAACTATTGTTGTAAAACCTTAGTTAAGTGTATACCTTCAACATACCTAATAAATTAAGTACTTCGCTTCTGAAGGTGGGCAGGAAGTTGGCGCGCAGGAAGAACCATGTGTACCTCTCGTGCTGGTCCACAGCCGCGTCGCCTTTCTGGCGGCAGTACCTGACCGAGGATGCACACATTCATAGTACGTATCCATATTTGTATTTGATATAATTCATACGCAGTATGTTTCTTATAAAATAATCCCACTAATATTATAAATGTGAAAGTTTGGTCAATGGATGGATGTTTGTTACTCAATCACGCCAGAACGGCTGAACGGATCTGGACGACATTTGGCACAGAGATAGATCATAGTCTGGAATAGCACATAGTCTACTTTAATCCTGGTAAAATGTACACTTTTTAATCGCGGGTAACACCGCGTGACGCAGCTTGTGTGAAATTATTGAAAGGTGTTACATTTCAAAAATATTCGGAGATTTATGACTAGAATTTGAAGTTTTGATAAGCCACAGATCCTCGCAAAAGAACACAAATTCCGACCACGGATGATACGCGAGAACATTTAAATTAAAAATTACCTAATTCCAATAGGGAAGATGGCTGCTACCACCGGATTGGGATCCAGTAATTAGTATTATTAAATCAAAAACCAAGTGCACCATTGCAAGACCTCAAGACACTGTGAGCACTTTCTGCGTAGATCGGACCGCAAATGAACAAAAGTAGTAGAACAAAATGCCTAGGATGATGCCGGCATTTTATTTTTTATCATAGAAAAAAAACAGTAGTCTATGGTCTCGGCGTGTACTCACTCGGCGAGTTGTTCGGCGGCACCGGGCTGCTGGCTGAGACTGAAGCTCAGCACCGCGTCCAGCTCTGTCGCCTTCTCCACTATCTCCGGCTCGCTGACCACCTGCAAGTTACATTACGATTGGTACACGTATATACAAACTGTTTCAGAAAGGGTATAATTAGTCTGGATTTTTTTAGCTCATTTGTAAATCAAATTTTCAATGGGTCGATTAAAAAAAAATCAAATAAGTCATTTTGTTTGATTTTTCTATTTTTTATTCATATAATTGTGATATTTTGCGAACAAATAATTCTTTTTTAAATTGTCATATCCGAATTCTGACTTCACATGCTGTTTATAAATGCGTCGAAGAAGCCATGTAGTTTTAACAAAATCAGTAAAGTGATTTAGTTATCGTACCTGACTAATGTAAACAATTTTTTGCTGCCCAGCGTCTTGTTGTGGACACTTTTCGAATGTCACCAATTTGCCGCCGAACTGCAAAAGAAATAACATTCAGAGACGCAATGGAGCTCTGAGGAATGTGGTAGTACTGCGACTCTTATGGTTTGATCACAGGTAATGGGTAAAATGGCGAGACAGTGCTCTCGGCCGAGAGCACTGTCTCACAATTCTACTTGTTATATGTAATCAAGACACTAGTCATTTATATAGGCTCGTAGACGACAAGAAATAACTTGTATGATATTAATTGGCCTTAAAAAGAAATACTGCAAAGAGAAAAGCTCGCTGAGTTTCTTGCCGGATCTTCACCGAGAGATTCTGGTAATATTAAATTAGATTTTGAAATTGAACAGTGTACTGTAATAATAATGAGTGAGTGATGCGCGTGTTCTGACCGAGAACTTGGCGGCGCTGCGGCGGCGCAGCCAGGCGGGCGGGCCGGGCAGGTGCGGCGCCACGGCGGCGGGCGGCTGCGGCGCGCGCGCCACGTGCGGCAGCTGGCTGAACGAGTCCACGCCGCCGAACGACTCCATTATGTTGCTCTGGTTGTGCGTGTTCTGCGGACGACGGATCCGAACAAATATACAGACTTATGCGGCGAATTGATAACCTCCTCCTTCTTTAATGTCGGTTTTTTTTGTCAAATATTAATTTCACTTTTGGGTTAAAACTATACAGGATGTGAGTGGCATGGTAACGAAAACTTTGGGTAAAAATTACACTTAATACCTATAGTACAATTATAGGGTTAATTTGTGTCGGAAATCAAGTTCGAGGTTACAAATGTTGTAACTTTTGTGCGCGTACTAAACCAATCTTGATGAAATTAAATTGGGACCCTATTTGAGGTATACCTATAAGAAAAAAAAAAGAATCATCCAAATTATATCGTCCACAAAGAAGTTATATGTGGCCAAATATTTAAAAAATATAATTCCATGTGTCGAATTGAGAACCTCCTGCTTTTTCCATCTGGTAATAATTCAAATATTATATTATTTTCTGGGCCTAAACCCGGCACACACTCCCACCACTGTTACCCCTGTCAGCCAGGATCCACAGGTTCGACCAACGAAAACGGCGAGGTTTGACCCTCGATGAGTCCCGGAGGCAAGTTAATAGTGTTGGAAGCTGCAGCAAGTGGAAGTGGTAACTCGTTACCATCTCGGGGCGCGAGCCGCCCAGCAGCGAGTGCACGGCCAGCTGCTGGTCGAAGGAGGCGCAGGCCAGCAGGCCGGGGTCGCGCGCGCACCACGACACCGAGTACACCCACTGCTGCTGCGAGCTGATCTCCGTCAGCAACTCGCCGCCCTGCCACACAGCACACAACATTATACACATACCACCATGTTGACGACCAACGGGGTTATTTTAAACCGTTCAAATCGACATCGGAAACGGAATCGTTATTAAAATGTTCGAATTTTATTATCTTCGATGTGTCTTGGTGACAATACCAAATGGTTTTTTTAAAGAGGTTCCGTCGGAAAGCTCGTCGGGAGCGACAACAACAACGGAAAGTTTCAAATCCGTTTCCGATGTCGATTCCGAATGATTTAAAATAACCCACCTGATTAGCGCAGTTGGTTTGTAGCGTACTTTCTGTTCCGAGGGTCCCAGGTTCGAATCCTGGTAAGTAACAATCTTTGTGTGATGAGCACGGATATTTCTACCCGAGACATGGATGTTCAACATCTATATAAGTATATTTATATACTGGGTTCGCCTCCAGTCTATTGTACGGCACCCATAATACAAGCGTTGCTTAGTGTGGGCCCGTATAGTTGGTGTGTTCGTCTGGCGATATTTATTTATATTTTAACTAATAACACCCACACTCATTAGTCGCACGAAAATAAAGTATTTATCAAATTCTGTTAATTTTTTATAAAGAAATAATTAAGATTAGAGTTTGGACTAAACTGTACAAGTGAGTCAGTAAGAAGACGGAAAAGTCTTAAAATATTGCAAACTTCTGAAGTATCTTGATTCTGAACAAACTAATTTCGGGATTTCTGTTAATTCAATAACACGTTGTTGAGGTCAAATACGAGTATACTATGAGACAGGGTGAGTACACACAGGTTTAGTGTTGTTCGGGTTCCAGCACAGCACTCTGCCGTCTCTGCCCGCCGACAGGAGCAGGTCAGGGTCCTGCTTGCACCAGGACAACGACATCACACCCTTGTGGTGGCCTTCCAATGTTACCAGGGGAGACGCAGCCAACCTACGCGAAGGATTTACCTCATTATTTCTTAGTGACCACGATTTACACATAATCTAGCACATCCGACATGTTGGTAGGAGTGTTTGTTATAGGTTCAGTTTATTCTGTTTTTATTTATTTTCATATTGCTGAATTCTAGTTTTATGTTTTTTTAAACATTTCGTCTATAGTTATTATTTCAGTGTTTATAATATTACAATGTTAACTGTTTTTGCGATATAATTTTTTACAGGACCATTCATCATACTATAGTATTTTGTGTATCACCTAATTCGATCCAATACTCGTTTGCATAGATAATATTATTTGCCAAAGATGTAATCAATATCCTTCCAATGTCATCAAGACTGTTAGTTATTCTCTGATGGGGAAGGCAGAGGTAACCAGATTGAATTAACCCACGGTAATCCCATTGTGATGGGGGTAAGCTATTTACAGGACACACTATATAATTTAAAACAATAGTGTTTTTTTTATTACATGATAGGCAAGTATTTGATCTCGATCTCACTTGATGGTAAGTGACGATGAGATCTACTATGGAGCATACTTGCCTAGAAGATACCTGTTCACTGTCGACTTGCAAACACCCAGATTGTAGTCAACGGGGAACAAAGACGCCGGTAGCTAGTCCCATTCCTTGGCAGTTCGGACGATGAACGTATAAACAAAATGCTTAGTAAAAGGCCATCGATAAATTACGTCACACGTTAAGGGGGAGGGAGGGGATCGACGAAATGTGACATTGAGTGAAAGGGGCGGGGAGGGGTCAAAATTTCATGAAATTCGTGTGACATAATTTATGGATGGCCCCTAAGTTAAGGTGTTAGAAGATGTTCGCTGGTCACCTGAGGTCCCAGAGCTGCACGACGGGCGCCTGGTCGTCCTCGGAGGCGACGCACAGCTGCGTGGCCACCGCGGGGTGCCACGCCAGCGCGCGCCAGCGCGTGCGCGACTGCGAGTCGCTGCCGCACACAACAGAATCAGAATCACAATATTTTATATTCACGTAGGTAAACCATTATGTACAGTACTTATGAATCGTCAAAAGTGACACAACAGACAACAACATCACGTATTACACTTCATCCCAATTGTAATACCAATATCTGTGGTACCCATTGAGCGGTGTTCACGTGTGTGTATGTAAAATAATAAGGAATATGTGTCACGTTTGTTGTGACGAAAAACATGTTATCTAAAAAAGTCAATTTTCGGTCAGAAAAAAAACATGTTTGCTACAGTACAGTGACGTCACCGCCATAGGTATGCCCGGTCGCGACAGACAAAGAGCCGTCTGCCACACTCTCCTAATTACTTGCTTTTACCGAACTTAACTAGCGAATCTATGACATTATTTAACATTTTTTTTTATTTATTTCACGAAGCGTCGTAAGAGATACAAACATATTTCCCATACACCTGAATCATTATATTCTTCTGGAAAAAAGCATACATATTTACACACCTGAGTTTCATAATCGGTTCGTTCTTTCTTAGATCCCAAACGACACATCTCGTGGCGAATGTGGATCCCAAAATGTGTTGTACCTGCGACAAAGTAAATATAAATGTGCGAATGAAACGTAAGTAGTATGCATGGAATGGAACGTAAGTAGTATGCATGGAATGGAACGTAATTAGTATGAATAAAAGGAGCATTGATAATAATTCAGGAATTTTACTCAATTTAAACAACCTGAGACTACATAAATAAGACACCACAAGCAGACAGGCGAAGCTCAAGTTTTTTTTTCTACAGTATGATTCAGAATGGGCATGATACCATTCGAACCTGCACTTGTTTAGCGCGCTTGTTATCATTATGTGAGGTCAGAACATTGATATACTGATTTAATTGAAAACTAATCTTGTTCTCAATAAAATGACAATTGTGACTGCCTGTGAGCAATTTGTATCTTTTTAAAATCGACACTAAAATTCTGACATTATATTATGCGCTTAAAATCGCAGGTTTAAGGTAGCATACCCTTTCAGAATCACGCTGTATGTTTTTTTTATTCCTAATTTACAGTATCTTTCAAACTTATCAATACACTTAAACATTTATATATTATGCAGTACTTAGTAAGGATAACGTAGTCCATACCTGTTGGTTCCAAGCCAGGCCCTGCACATGGTCATACGGCTGGTTCCTGTTCCCCGGCGCCATGGGCTGCCCGGTGTTGTTCAGGTCCCAGATGAAGATTTCGCTCTCGGACGCGCCAGACGCGAGCAGGTTCTTCTGGTACGGGTTGATGTCCAGCGCTGATACATGGCCTTTTGGAAATGCAGTAATAGTATTATTATTAATTTAATAAACTGTCTGAATAAAACTAAATCCGTAAAATTAGTTTTATTTAAATGTGTAGTATTCGCGTAAATATAAGAAATCAAACAGTCTGAACTTTATTGTGTTTACTTGTTGTATGCAGCTGGATAAATAAATAAATATCGTCGGGCTAACATAATAATTGTATGGTCCAAAACTAAGCAGTACTTGTACTATGGCTCCCATACATTGGGATGTGGGCAGTAGCACCCAGATCAGGTATATTAGGAATAAAGTCATTATTGAAATTTGCCCAGGCGGGAATCGAGACTGCAACCAACCAGTGCAGTGACCCTCCAACTGCTAGATGGGTCAGTTGTCAATTATGGTGCATGAATCCCATAATCCTACGATTCTTCAGCCATAATATAATTTTATATAAAAAGAAGTTTGGAGTTTTATTATTCTGGTTCATAGCTTTGGATTATTCTTAAAACTTTTACAACATAAACATTGATTATAGAAGATGCTGCATTCATTAGGAAACAACAGAAGCCATTGATAATGTTTTATCTACAGTTTTAACAGACAGTTGGGTCAGTTACATTAAGATAACAAATAAAATGAGAGCAGGGGTTTTTACACTTTAAAATATGGGTTATTTATAAATTCTGTAAAAATAATACACATTGGGAAACATTTTAAGCTATCTGTCTAGGTACATATAGTTAAATAAACTGCTTATAGGTATTAATACATTCATAGGTATAGGTATTAGTTCAATACATTCATTCAATTGTAATCAATGTAAACATGTAATTTTTTTATATATAATTTAGTAAAACCCAACTCTTATATATACTTAATTACATATATTAAAATGTGTTTTAATAAACTATCATTTATATTACAAGAATAAACGGGAAAACCCAAAATCAATAGCGACAGAAAATTTTAGAACATCAAGTATTTTTTCATTAAATAAAAATCTTTGATGAAGTGGTTTATGTTACGAAATAACCATAACAAAGGGTCTATAGAATCCACCAACTTGCACTGGGTGTACTAGACTATGGCATGGATAAGATTATATTAAACATCTAAAAAAAAAAAAAAAGTAAAAAAGTAGTAAAAAAGTAGTATTAAAAAAAAAAGTATTTATACAAACAGTGACACTAACCACTGTATTGATATCTTATATTTACGCAATTACACATTTAAATAATACTAATTTTATGGATTTTATCGCATTTATTTTTTGTTTTTTTAGTTTCAGCTGCTTTACAGCAACAGTGGTCACGTGAGGATTGAGGTGGTTGACGTCCAAGTGTCATAGTTTGAAACGGCATACCCTCATATTTAATTGTTGCTCCCACCACCTCAGCCCTCCCATGACCATGGTTGCTGTAAAGCAGCCGAAATGTTGGGAACGTAAAATCAGTTTTATTTATACTAACCACTATGTTTCGTGCTGCTGCCGAGCAGTGCATCACTAGCACCGCTGAGTAATTTCTCAGCACTGTAGAACTGCAGCAGGCCTCCGTCACACCCACCAACCAACACACCCGCACCTGACCATACTATTTTATGAAATCTGAAACAATTTCATTATTTTTATGACTGCTATGGTTCAATTTAAACCAATACCAATAATACGGCCCCACAATTAGCAATGCTTGTATTATGGGTAGTGTGCAATGGACTGAGGGCGAACTCAGTGTATAATACTTCCATGAGATTGGTACAAACATCATCAAAAAACTTATTCTACAAAGTTTGGGCCTACAAGGATTCGAACCTGGGACCCTGGACAGATTGTCAGATTGGTATCCAATGAATAATAAATTCAAGTTCTTTTCTATTTATCACATAATTGATCTGCTCAGTGTTATTGACTTGTACCACTAAAAGGCTATAAATTGAATAGCACCCCATACAATTACCTACAAATTAATATTAATTACAATAATTTTTAGAAGATATTGCGAAGATAGCTACAATAGAGAAAATTGAAATCCCATTTAGCTGATTCTGTTGGCTGGTATTATGATAACATTATCCCCTCTAGCACATCATAAATATTATTTTTGATGATTACATTATATTATACTTACTTGTGTTCTGTCTGTAAACTAGATTTTAGCTCTAAATCGAGTCCAGGGTCTTCCAAATTCAAGGTATACAGCTCCAAATACGAACTGGAGTTGAACGATGCGTCGACCTGCTGGGCGGCCGAGCCGGCCGCTAGAGTCACCGGGAAGTGGTCCGCCGGCGACCAGCACACGTTCACTGTCCTCTTCAACTCTTTTACCTTCATCTTTACAACACTGTCTCACTACAACAAACACAAAACTATCCTAAGATCCACGGAAAATATAATTTATTTACCAAATTATGTCACAGTTTTAGAACACTTCCCACTGATGATACACGAAATAAATCAACTTTATTAAAAAAACAGTACATAGATCTATAATTGTAATGTAATTTAGTGGACATTGATGTGCTATTTTAATTAAATAATCCGATATTTACCATAAAAACACCAACTTGGCACTTCCAACGTGGCTGACGTAAATATTTCCGATTTGACAAATTTATCAAGCAAAATCAAGTGACATTACGTTCGGAAACATTGAAACTCAAACTGCCGGCGACACGTCACGTCACTTCTGTGACGTGTAGAACAGACTAAAAATATAATGTGTGGTCCAAATCCTCTGGCTGAAAGCGTGGTGTTGCATGTGGTGCTAATTTGTTTCCATAACAACAATATGTTATGTTTATATTAGCTTAAGCTCATATGAACCATATTTTTTATTTGATTATTCATTTTTTTGCAAATTTTTTAGATAAAAACTTTTCAAGTACTCAAGTAGTTACCTAAGTAACTGATTAATAAAAAGTCTGACCTCTTTTCTAGCAGCAAAAAAGAATAAAACTACAAAATCTTGCTATCTGTCACCAAGGCGAAATTATTAATTCCCAAAAGTAAAACCCTATATCATTTCATCGCATCTCATTTCGTAAAGAAAGAAGAAGATTATATAAAAAATAACGCCCTGTATTGACCCTATACCTAGGTATTCGGATATTATAAGCTACCATGCCAATCGTAATGAGTAAGGATGAATGGGCCCGAATCGCAAAATGGACGGACCAAGACCGAGAAGATCCGGAGGTAGTCCGAACAAGAGAGTATGTCAAATATTTGAACGCATCGAGCAAAGAAATGACCAAGAATTGGCCTAATTCGTTAGAGGTACGTATTTAGAAACTATTTTTCTCTGAGACACTAAAATAATAGGTAAGTACCAAACTAGCGAAGGAGTGTTAGTTGGTAGGGTATCAGTGAAGAATTCCCAACAGGTCAATTTCTTTGAGCGGAAATCATAGATAGAAATAGCGTCAAAACAAAGATGAAGATACCTTTAAATCATTCTCGATCAATATTATCATCGGGGTATATTCACATACCTACGCAGGAAAGTCCTTACTAACACATTAATAGCATTTTGTTTAGAACGTGAACAAACGCAATGAAGAGTTGCGACGCGCCAGGATAGAGGCTTCAGAGCAGACCAACACGCTGTTCTACAAGAAATACCTGAAATTGAAGAAGGAGGAGCAGGAGCGCCTCATGTACAGCGCCAGAGATATAGTCTTTAAGAATAAAGATGCCCCGAAACTTCTTCTCAGGTACTTCTTTTCTCCAGCCCAGCAACTTATTTTCTCTCCAGTCTTTTCATATAACAAGACTGTTAGCCAGGTTTAGATCCCCATTCTACTTCTATGGCCTGCGACCATTTTCCTCGCGTTGCTCATAAGCGTTTGATGCCACTCGATGCTTTGTTAGCGCCTGCAAAAAATATCTGCTAAAGCGACGATCTCAGACATATAATGATAAAATATTCCGTTGGTACTTTAACTTTTAAATAATCTTCTCTCCAAGTTGTTATATTTAAGTGATATTTTACCAGCGCGGTAATAGAAACCGCCATCCAAAAGGAGCGCATTGAACAGCTCAAGTTTCTGGAAGAGCGGCGTCGCTACGAAGCCGCGGAGAAGAGGAAGGAGGACGACGACATCATCAGGAAGGCGAAGGAGTGGCACGCGCTGCTGGAAGCGCGCAAGAAGAGGCGTTTCGATGTCAATAAGCAACACCAGAAGGAGATACTCGATCAGTGAGTAGATTCACACTTTAACTCTTAATGATTCTTTCACTGAAGAATTGAAACAGGTCAAACCGTCTTATTGAGCACCCATCAAGTAGGTAGTCATTACCTGGGTCCTCTAATTACAACACCCGCCGTTGTACCGTCTCTCGTTCGGTTGAAATAACTAGAACAGGGGGCTTATAACAGTCTTGACAGAGTCAAATACCGATTGATGACTAAATCTTTCCATACTAAGTACATTTTAAAATGCATCAAGTAGAAACGTGCAACTTTACTGGAAACATCCTTAGAAATGTACCAGAGTTTAATTAATTTACAGAGCACACGAAGTGTCTGAAAGAAAACGAATGGATTACGAATCGGAACTAAACCTCCAGAAGATGGATAACATAAAGGCCAACCAGCAGATCGAAGCTATCAAAGAATTTGAAGACAACTTTGTATGTCTTCTTATATTATCTGATTTAAATATCATAGGTACCTCTATACTAGCTAACCAATCTTGCTCCTGTAGAAAAAGTATCTAGTGTATTTACAATGGTGTCCTACGAAGGTGTTGGGAGGTTTGTTCCTCGGCGAGTCCTGACAGAATTCGAATTTTCTCGAAACTCGCATCTAATTTAATCGAAAAAGGAAATAGGAGGACACCCTAATGCCATTAGCATTACTATAAAGTGATAATATTCCAGAAAGCAGAAGAGAAAGCTCGCATTTGGGCGGACATGGACCGCGCTCGAGTGGAGACCGAGCAGCGGCGGCGCGAGCAGGCGGCGCGCGACCGCATGGACGACCGCCTCATCGACGTGCTGCTGCGCTCGCGCGCCAGGATCGAGAAGAGGCGCAAGAAGACCGTAGCTGACGTACGTATGAATGAAGGAGCACACTCAGAACTGACCAGATTGTTTATTTTCATCTCCTCGTATAGGCAGCGGCACCGCTTTGTGACGCAACAAGCTCTCATCCCATACTGATTCCTATTGTGATAGCCGATATGAGGTCTAGGTTAACCTTGAAAGCGGTCTATACCCAACCATAATATACTACGATAGACTAAAGATTTTATCTAAAAGTATCAGTAGCCTACCTAAGTATATCTAGTTGACCTAGATCTAAGCTTGGCAATATATATCACCAAACATCAGTTTATGTTTTCTAAAATCAGTTAAAGAGCGAGAAGCTGCGGGTTCTGGAATTAATCAGCAAGAAGTTGGAGTCAGGTGACGCGGCGCGCGAAGCTAAGGACCTGGCCATACTCAATAAGGCTGTTAAGCAGAAGGAGGACGCGTGAGTACCATCTCCTACAGATTGCAGTTCGACATGCGCGCGTCAGACTGGCATGCATGTAGATGCTGACAAACAACTAGCCGTGACCAGACCAATCAGGTCAGCTTACGCTTATTTCAGCACCTTTAAGTAGCATCAGTTTCCATAATGTGCAGGGTATGAAATCATCGACGCAAACTTGGGCGTACTTTTGGGGATGCTAGAAATGAAGCTAGGTATCCTACATTTGGATAAAAGTTTCTTTTGAAGTCTAACAAAGTTAGTTAATGTGTTTGGAACTAACACGTGTGTTGACAGAAGTCACTTGTGTTTGGAGCACTAAGTACCTAGATTTTGTCCATTGCAGCGCCGAGGCTCGACGTCAAAGCCAACAGCGCAAGCAAGCGGAGCTGAAGCAAGATCGCATGAACTCGCGCGCAAAGTGGCTGCGGGATGAGGAGCAGCGCTTGCACGAGTTCAACACTATGCGCCAGTGGCAGATTATGAACAGGTCAGACTGCGTACAACCTTGACCAATACGATCTAGTGACACAAATGTGTGACATGACGATGATAGTCTTTATAATCACATTTATCTTGCTAGGTGCCTTTATTGTTAGTAACACCAGTGAGTTTCCAGATATCCTAAAGGCCAGACTTTATTCCAATCGAAGCATTGAAGTCATTGCAGTAAATGTAGGGGGGCTATTGGGCAATAATCTCCACGGACTCCCCACAAGAAGAGTCCACGCTGTTATTACAAGTTTCAGAAGGAAAGGAACTTCTAACATAGATGAGGAGTCCTAGTGAACATGACATTGTTATTTATAAACAGGTTCAAGAACGAAGAACTGAACAATGATTTTAAAGAAAAACTAAGCAATGAGAAAAAGCGCAAAATCGAAGAGTACAAACAAGATATTCTCAAATTGTGGGTAAGTGAGACCTTATGACCTTACCTTATCCTTCTCAAGCAATTGTTGAATGAAAAGAGCTGGCAGAAACCGCAAAAATTCATCGGTAATGAACTACATTATATTGGGAAGCAAGTACTCTACTGAAGATGTTATCTGACCAGTGGGCTTTAATAGGGTAGACATCAAAGTAGGTAGTTCGATATCGAATCTTTCCAGAATAGAAATTGTAAATTTCTCAATGAATGGTACATTATGATTAGCGGTTACAGCGCATACCTAATAGAAGGGAACCCTTTTAATGGCAGAAAGAGCGCGATGACCGCGAAGCTCGGGAGCGCGCGGAGACGCGGTACTTCTACGGCGCGCTGGCGGAGCGCAAGCTGCGCGACGCGGACGAGAAGCTGCTGGCGCACGCCGCGCAGCTGCTGCGCGAGGCCGAGCAGCACGGCCGCCCCACCTTCGCGCTGGACCGCGCCATCGATGTGAGTCACACCATCAGCGGCTGATATGGGGGGGCAGCGGGTGTTGCCCCATTCCCCACCCTGACTCACAACTTACTTCATATAAGAAGTATATCTAATTCAGACCAATCTCTATTCTTTTTTTTTAAGGACGGTAGAAATCACACTAAAATTCCCCCCTAAACGAAATTTTCCCCTCCTAACGAAATAGCCCACCCGTATACGAAATACCGGTGTGAAGTTGGCGGCCAAAAGTTGGCGGCGCATTATTACCCGACTAAATTAAAATGCTCACAAAAATTAATGAAAAATCTGTACAGAATGGCATGTAACGCGGAAAATAATGAAAACTAGGAAATTTTCAGTACATATTCTATGTGGAAATAAAAAAAAATCAATAAATTTTCGTTATTTTTCCAATAAAGTAAGACCATTGTGTTTATCACATTTTGACTTAGATAACACCCAAGGACGGCATGGGAGTACATGTTTGATAGCTCAAAAGGTAGATCTAGATACAGGCATCCCGCCACCAAAAGCCTAGAGTGGTACTCCGCTCGGTTTAGGTTTTATGAGTCCAGACATAACTGGCGGCCGAAATTTTTTCGGCAGATTTTGACTTAGATAACATCCAAGGACGGCATGGGAGTACATGTTTGATAGCTTAAAAGGTAGATCTAGATACAGGCATCCCGCCACATAAAGCCCAGAGTGATACTCCGCTTGGTTTAGATTTTATGAGTCCAGATATAACTGACGGACGTATTTTTTGGCAGATTTTGACTTAGATAACACCCAAGGACGGCATGGGAGTACATGTTTGATAGCTCAAAAGATAGATCTAGATACAGGCATCCCGCCACATAAAGCCCAGAGTGGTACTCCACTTGGTTTAGATTTTATGAGTCCAGATATAACTGACGGACGTATTTTTTGGCAGATTTTGACTTAGATAACACCCAAGGACGGCATGGGAGTACATGTTTGATAGCTTAAAAGGTAGATCTAGATACAGGCATCCCGCCACATAAAGCCTAGAGTGGTACCTCGCCTGGTTTAGCTTTTATGAGTCCAGATATAACTGACGGACGTATTTTTTGGCAGATTTTGACTTAAATAACACCCAAGGACGGCATGGGAGTACATGTTTGATAGCTCAAAAGGTAGGTCTAGATACAGGAATCCTGCCACCAAAAGCCTAGAGTGGTACTCCGCTCGGTTTAGGTTTTATGAGTCCAGACATAACTGGCGGCCGAAATTTTTTCGGCAGATTTTGACTTAGATAACACCCAAGGACGGCATGGGAGTACATGTTTGATAGCTTAAAATGTAGATCTAGATACAGGCATCCCGCCACCAAAAGCCTAGAGTGGTACTCCGCTCGGTTTAGGTTTTATGAGTCCAGACATAACTGGCGGCCGAAATTTTTTCGGCAGATTTTGACTTAGATAACACCCAAGGACGGCATGGGAGTACATGTTTGATAGCTTAAAAGGTAGATCTAGATACAGGCATCCCGCCACATAAAGCCTAGAGTGGTACCTCACCTGGTTTAGCTTTTATGAGTCCAGATATAACTGACGGACGTATTTTTTGGCAGATTTTGACTTAAATAACACCCAAGGACGGCATGGGAGTACATGTTTGATAGCTCAAAAGGTAGGTCTAGATACAGGCATCCCGCCAACAAAAGCCTAGAGTGGTACTCCGCTCGGTTTAGGTTTTATGAGTCCAGACATAACTGGCGGCCGAAATTTTTTCGGCAGATTTTGACTTAGATAACACCCAAGGACGGCATGGGAGTACATGTTTGATAGCTTAAAATGTAGATCTAGATACAGGCATCCCGCCACATAAAGCCTAGAGTGGTACCTCACCTGGTTTAGCTTTTATGAGTCCAGATATAACTGACGGACGTATTTTTTGGCAGATTTTGACTTAAATAACACCCAAGGACGGCATGGGAGTACATGTTTGATAGCTCAAAAGGTAGGTCTAGATACAGGAATCCTGCCACCAAAAGCCTAGAGTGGTACTCCGCTCGGTTTAGGTTTTATGAGTCCAGACATAACTGGCGGCCGAAATTTTTTCGGCACATTTTGACTTAGATAACACCCAAGTACGGCATGGGAGTACATGTTTGATAGCTTAAAAGGTAGATCTAGATACAGGCATCCCGCCACATAAAGCCTAGAGTGGTACCTCGCCTGGTTTAGCTTTTATGAGTCCAGATATAACTGACGGACGTATTTTTTGGCAGATTTTGACTTAGATAACACCCAAGGACGGCATAGGAGTACATGTTTGATAGCTTAAAAGGTAGACCAAGATACAGGCATCCCGCCACATAAAGCCTAGAGTGGTAATCCACTTGGTTTAGATTTTATGAGTCCAGATATAACTGACGGACGTATTTTTTGGCAGATTTTGACTTAGATAACACCCAAGGACGGCATGGGAGTACATGTTTGATAGCTCAAAAGGTAGGTCTAGATACAGGCATCCCGCCACCAAAAGCCTAGAGTGGTACTCCGCTCGGTTTAGGTTTTATGAGTCCAGACATAACTGGCGGCCGAAATTTTTTCGGCAGATTTTGACTTAGATAACACCCAAGGACGGCATGGGAGTACATGTTTGATAGCTTAAAAGGTAGATCTAGATACAGGCATCCCGCCACATAAAGCCTAGAGTGGTACCTCACCTGGTTTAGCTTTTATGAGTCCAGATATAACTGACGGACGTATTTTTTGGCAGATTTTGACTTAAATAACACCCAAGGACGGCATGGGAGTACATGTTTGATAGCTCAAAAGGTAGGTCTAGATACAGGCATCCCGCCAACAAAAGCCTAGAGTGGTACTGCGCTCGGTTTAGGTTTTATGAGTCCAGACATAACTAGCGGCCGAAATTTTTTCGGCAGATTTTGACTTCGATAACACCCAAGGACGGCATGGGAGTACATGTTTGATAGCTTAAAAGGTAGATCGAGATACAGGCATCCCGCCACATAAAGCCTAGAATGATACTCCGCTTGGTTTAGATTTTATGAGTCCAGATATAACTGACGGACGTATTTTTTGGCAGATTTTGACTTAAATAACACAATAACACCCAAGGACGGCATGGGAGTACATGTTTGATAGCTTAAAAGGTAGGTCTAGTTACAGGCATCCCGCCACATAAAGCCTAGAGTGGTACTCCGCTCGGTTTAGGTTTTATGAGTCCAGACATAACTGGCGGCCGAAATTTTTTCGGCAGATTTTGACTTAGATAACACCCAAGGACGGCATGGGAGTACATGTTTGATAGCTTAAAAGGTAGATCTAGATACAGGCATCCCGCCACATAAAGCCTAGAGTGGTACCTCACCTGGTTTAGCTTTTATGAGTCCAGATATAACTGACGGACGTATTTTTTGGCAGATTTTGACTTAAATAACACCCAAGGACGGCATGGGAGTACATGTTTGATAGCTCAAAAGGTAGGTCTAGATACAGGCATCCCGCCAACAAAAGCCTAGAGTGGTACTCCGCTCGGTTTAGGTTTTATGAGTCCAGACATAACTGGCGGCCGAAATTTTTTCGGCAGATTTTGACTTAGATAACACCCAAGGACGGCATGGGAGTACATGTTTGATAGCTTAAAATGTAGATCTAGATACAGGCATCCCGCCACATAAAGCCTAGAGTGGTACCTCACCTGGTTTAGCTTTTATGAGTCCAGATATAACTGACGGACGTATTTTTTGGCAGATTTTGACTTAAATAACACCCAAGGACGGCATGGGAGTACATGTTTGATAGCTCAAAAGGTAGGTCTAGATACAGGAATCCTGCCACCAAAAGCCTAGAGTGGTACTCCGCTCGGTTTAGGTTTTATGAGTCCAGATATAACTGACGGACGTATTTTTTGGCAGATTTTGACTTAGATAACACCCAAGGACGGCATGGGAGTACATGTTTGATAGCTCAAAAGGTAGGTCTAGATACAGGCATCCCGCCACCAAAAGCCTAGAGTGGTACTGCGCTCGGTTTAGGTTTTATGAGTCCAGACATAACTAGCGGGCGAAATTTTTTTTGCAGATTTTGACTTAGATAACACACAAGGACGGCATGGGAGTACATGTTTGATAGCTCAAAAGGAAGGTCTAGATACAGGCATGCCGCCACATAAAGCCTAGAGTGGTCAAAATCTGCCGAAAAAATTTTGGCCGTCAGTTATGTCTGGACTCATAAAACCTAAACGGAGTGGAGTACAACTCTAGGCTTTATGTGGCGGGATGCCTGTATCTAGACCTACCTTTTGAGCTATCAAACATGTACTCCCATGCCATCCTTGGGTGTTATCTAAGTCAAAATCTGCCAAAAAATACGTCCGTCAGTTATATCTGGACTCATAAAACCTAAACCGAGCGGAGTACCACTCTAGGCTTTTGGTGGCGGGATGCCTGTATCTAGATCTACCTTTTGAGCTATCAAACATGTACTCCCATGCCGTCCTTGGGTGTTATCTAAGTCAAAATCTGCCAAAAAATACGTCCGTCAGTTATATCTGGACTCATAAAATCAGAACCAAGCGGAGTATCACTCTGGGCTTTATGTGGCGGGATGCCTGTATCTAGATCTACCTTTTAAGCTATCAAACATGTACTCCCATGCCGTCCTTGGGTGTTATCTAAGTCAAAATCTGCCGAAAAATTTTCGGCCGCCAGTTATGTCTGGACTCATAAAACCTAAACCGAGCGGAGTACCACTCTAGGCTTTTGGTGGCGGGATGCCTGTATCTAGACCTACCTTTTGAGCTTTCACACATGTACTCCCATGCCGTCCTTGGTTGTTATCTCAGTCAAAATCTGCCAAAAAATACGTCCTTCAGTTATATCTGGACTCGTAAAACCTAAACCGAGCGGAGTACCACTCTAGGCTTTTGGTGGCGGGATGCCTGTATCTAGATCTACCTTTTAAGCTATCAAACATGTACTCCCATGCCGTTCTTGGATGTTATCTAAGTCAAAATCTGCCGAAAAAATTTCGGCCGCCAGTTATGTCTGGACTCATAAAACCTAAACCGAGCGGAGTACCACTCTAGGCTTTTGGTGGCGGGATGCCTGTATCTAGATCTACCTTTTGAGCTTTCAAACATGTACTCCCAGTCCGTCCTTGGGTGTTATCTCAGTCAAAATCTGCCAAAAAATACGTCCTTCAGTTATATCTGGACTCGTAAAACCTAAACCGAGCGGAGTACCACTCTAGGCTTTTGGTGGCGGGATGCCTGTATCTAGATCTACCTTTTAAGCTTTCAAACATGTACTCCCATGCCGTTCTTGGATGTTATCTAAGTCAAAATCTGCCGAAAAAATTTCGGCCGCCAGTTATGTCTGGACTCATAAAACCTAAACCGAGCGGAGTACCACTCTAGGCTTTTGGTGGCGGGATGCCTGTATCTAGATCTAACTTTTAAGCTATCAAACATGTACTCCCATGCCGTCCTTGGGTGTTATCTAAGTCAAAATCTGCCAAAAAATACGTCCGTCAGTTATATCTGGACTCATAAAATCTAAACCAAGCGGAGTATCACTCTGGGCTTTATGTGGCGGGATGCCTGTATCTAGATCTACCTTTTAAGCTATCAAACATGTACTCCCATGCCGTCCTTGGATGTTATCTAAGTCAAAATCTGCCGAAAAAATTTCGCCCGCCAGTTATGTCTGGACTCATAAAACCTAAACCGAGCGGAGTACCACTCTAGGCTTTTGGTGGCGGGATGCCTGTATCTAGATCTACCTTTTGAGCTATCAAACATGTACTCCCATGCCGTCCTTGGGTGTTATCTAAGTCAAAATGTGATAAACACAATGGTCTTACTTTATTGGAAAAATAACGAAAATTTATTGATTTTTTTTATTTCCACATAGAATATTTACTGAAAATTTCCTAGTTTTCATTATTTTCCGCGTTACATGCCATTCTGTACAGATTTTTCATTAATTTTTGTGAGCATTTTAATTTAGTCGGGTAATAATGCGCCGCCAACTTTTGGCCGCCAACTTCACACCGGTATACGAAATTCTGTATGTGCGTTAGAGCGACGGTTTATCAACATTATTTGGGAAACGAGGAGCCGATACACGCGCCGGGATGGCGCCTTCTAGCTAATTGCCCCCTGCCCTTGCATTGGAACGCAGTAAGCCGCATAAAGGCCGACTAGAACTAGAAGTCGTAGCGAACAACAGCGTGCTATAGTTGAAAAAAAAAATTACATTAATTATTATAAATGCTGTTTAGCGAATGTAACACAAAATTTCCCTACCTATATTTCCGCTTTAATGTAGATAAGGGTCTAAAATTGTTTGTTGATGTTGTGTGCAGCACTACTGCAAGTTGAACCGGCTGTACCCGATGCCGCCGCTGCCGCGCTCCATGCAGGAGCACTTCCCGCGCTACGCGCCGCGCGACGGCACGCGGCCCGACGCGGACCAGCCGCGCAGGGACGGCCTGCAGCCGCCGGACTTGCCGGTACACTCGCCCCCTTATCCCAGCTGGTGGTAGCTCTGCTTTCTGTGCCGAGGGTCCCGGGCTCCAATTTTGGTAGGTACAAACTTTGTGTGATGTGCGCGAATGTTTGTACCTGAGTTATGGATTTCTAATATCTATATAAGTATTATATTATGTATATATTATATGTAGCAGTGATAGCCAAGTTTGTAGAACGCTTGCATCGGTAACGAGGATCGCAGGTTCAAACCCCGGCTCGCATCTCTGGGATTTCTGCATTTGATTTTGAGATTTTGCTAAACGGTGAAGGAAAACATCGCGAGGAAACCTGCATATCTGAGAGAACCCCTCGAAAGACGTTTGAAGTCCGCCAACCCGCACTGGGCCAGCATGGTGGACAATGGTCTAATTCCCTTCGCATTAAGAGGAGGCGGTGTCCAACAATGTTACATTAAATTGGCTGGTATTATTATAAGTATTATATACTGGGTTCGCCCTCAGTCCATTGGATGAGGGTGGGGACTGTTAACGATGACCGACGATCTCCTTGGAGTTATTTTTTTTTTTATTATGTTTCTCGTCTTATCAAAGATTCCGTCCAAATATACACGCATTTTTTTCCTTATATTACGATTTTCTTAATTATTTAAATAAAAGTTGCGTTAAATAAAAATAATTATTCGTTTTAGCCTGGTCCCTCCAAACCTATCGAATCTAAATACATAAAGGAGACCGATGATTACAAGAGAGCCGCTCCAGCTAATGGCTTACAAAGGAGGCCGGCACAGGTATGTAAACAACACTATCCACCTACTTGTACATCAGCCTGAAATTATGAACAGAATAGAAAGACCTAGCTAGACTAGGTATAACAAATGAAACATTGAGTTTTGTATTTTGAGAAATTAATCTTCCGTGTGAATTTCGCCCTGCACTGGCCCTGCTTTGGGGACCGCGGCTCAAACACCTTCGCGATGCGGATTTTATTAGGTTCGCCCGCTTCCCAATGTCAATGTGACTGAATAGGACTTACCATCGGCTTGTGTACTGAGCACGCCAGGCAAAACAAAACTTGCCACGAATTATGTCAAAATAATTCGCTTTCTCCCTTTCTCTATTAACAGAATATATATCTCTTGTCTTGTCACTGCATACCGTGCTACTCCCCCAGGATTGCAGGCGTGATAGGGTTAGATAAACAACAAAGCACGGCCAAGCTGTTGCGAAGTGTTGCAATCTTCATTTCTCATCATTATCATCATCAGTAAATTGCACCGACTCAAAACTTATATCTTACAGACTACTCTGCCCGCAATCTCAGTAGTTCCTTGCAAGACCGCAGACTGTCGATGCATATTGAAACAGTGAGGAGCGAATGAAACAATCATGCTAGAAAATATTATTATTCTTTATTAATTCATAATCACTATTAACTTTAGAATGTGTTTTGTAAAGATCTCTTACACATTTGCCACTTAGCTCAACAATTTTATACAACAGAGGTTATTGTGGGATTTATGACCAAACTATTAAGCCAAAAATGATCATACTTGAGGGGCTCCTCAAATTTGGCTAAGCATCTTCTTTGGTGATTGAGTTAAATGTTTTGAGTCGAGTTCTTAGACGTTTTTCTCTCTGAACTAAGTCGCCAATGTGTAATCGGTCTGTAGAGAGCTTAATATGGCACGTGTGTGATGTAACTCGAGGGTGACTAGAAAATTGGTGGTCTCAAATTGTAAGTGGTTTGTAATAAAGCTTATCTCGGTCCTGAGCTGCGTTTCACTTAACAATAACAATTTTGAAACTAAACTAGTACCTTAATATTAAATCTTTGGTCGCAATGAGTGTAGGCACGTCTGTACTAGAATATTTAAAGTTAATTATAATTATTAAGGTGGTACTTGATAAATCCGTGTTTGCACCGAGCGACAGGCCTGACAAGAATTTGCTAGATTTTACATATACTTCATAAAATTCACTGTCAATTTATCAGTTGCTCAACATTTAGTTGCCTAACCACGCGGATCTAACAAAAAAAAATCGCCAGAATATCAGGTGTGAGCTCTCGGAGATTTAACAAAAATATTGGAATCGTCATATTATAAACACAGCTTCGTAATACTTTCGTTTGCTTTGGCTTACACAATATTGTCCGTCATTATTGCAACAACTGCTATTGTTAGGGGAGAAATCTAAAAAAAATATAAGTAGGAAATATCAGCATTAAGTTTAATTTATTTTTTTCATGGGCTGTAATTCTTGTTAAATGCGCAGGATATATTTGCGCTTTGCAAACTGGTATATTTAAAAAATGCATCAACAATAGCAGATGTTTTACAAACACCACAACATGTATTGACCAGATATCGCTTGTTGGTACGAGTTGGTTTCACCTCGTTCTAAAATTAAGAAAAAAAAATACTTTATACAAAAAGTTAATAAGAAACCGCAATCTGAGTAAACTTGTCAATGGTTCTCATACAAGCAATGTATATACATACAAGCGATACGGTCGCTACAAGTCGGGCACGGCGCGTTCGTTCGGTCGGAACTTCGTGTCGCGTACTTAACTAACTTAAACTAGCTTGTACTCTGTGCGTTCACAACTTAAACTATACAATTTACGTCAAAATATAAACTAAAGTTATACTAATATTACAAATAGATGGCATGGATTTGTGCTGGCGTAGTGCCTGTTAATATTTACAAATTTTAAACTCGATTGGAGACTGCCTCAAATTGAGAATCTCTAGAAAATAAACCATTGATTTACTTACGATTACAAACTCGGCAACAGTTATTATTTACATCCACAACTTTTATGCGAAAGTTGCTCGACATAATCTATATATGTCATACATTTTTAAATAATATTTTGATGGAGACTTCATATCCAATCAGAATATATAAGTGGTTAGACATTTTTAAAACAAAAAAATACTTTTATTGAGCAAGATAATGCGTTATAGGCATAAGCTTCCAATTTCAAGGAAACAATCTTGTGACCACGAGGCATTGTGACTCAAAACGAGGCAGTCTCAAATAACGTTTTCGTTTTATTAAACTTTGCACGCTTTACGTACCAGAGACGTGACTATAACATGGTTAATTCACAAAAATATTATTATAAAACAGTGTAACTAGATGGAAGTCAGCTTTAATACTCATGGGACGATAATTATTATGTATTATTAACTATAAGATACGATATCTTTTTTAATTTTAATGTATTGCGATCTGTTTAGTCAGAATTTAAAGGCTATACAAAGAGCCCAATACTGTAGGAATACAAAGTCGACAAGTCTATCTTTATTGCCGTCCCTTTCAATTCCTTCACATACATAAAGACAGTTATACAATATCTCGTTTCATGTTTATATTAATAGTGTACCTACAGCTTAATATAAATTTACTCAAATAAGTTCCAAAAATACATACATCAACATTTTATTTACAAGTACAAGGTGTGCAATTTGAAAGTGGTCAATAGTTTAAGACAAGGTCGTCAAATACATATCTAAATGAAACATACACACGGCGGTCATACATACATACATAATGAAGAAACTAGGCGGAGTGGGAATAACCGAAATAAAATATGGAAATGGCTCCTGCGACTGAAGCCGCGTCTGTCGACGAGAAATTAAGTTCGCGTATTTTGGCGCACCCGAAGTTGTACGCACGACTCTTCGTAGACATGTACGCAACTTAGTATTTACCTAACTTAAATGCATTCATTATAAAGTAACTAAAATAGCAGCTCATAAATAAACGATATTTACTTTGTTATTTTTAACGACTCTCTATTTATTTTGCATGAGGGGTTGAATTTGTAGTTAACAGTTTTTTAATCGATATATTTTTATTTTGGTAAACTGTTTCTTTAAATTCATTGTATGTCCGAATGTTACTCTACAATGAACACAATATAACGTCAATATAAATATAATTAAAACAATAAATTAAGTAACACAAACATAAACTAATCAATTTGGCACTAATCTAACACTTATAGCTATCGCGAACGTTAGGAAATGCATCGGCGAACTAATACGTTGAAATGCTACATTCACAAATCTCAATCCGTAGACAGCTACTCAAGAAAGCTTTGCTTTAGCTTTTATAATATCATGTAATACGGACAATTTATACAATCAAGGCAAAATTTTAGTCACTCGACTAAATTAGTCTGACCCAACTGGAGTAACAGTTCGTACCTATCTCGGTGCGAATGGGGTGTGGTGGGAGCGTGTGACGTCACAGACCTCGTAGTCAAGGCACGTCTCTAGAGGCGTCCATGGCGTGGTTGAGGCAGCGACTCACCAGCTCCAACTTGTTGAGGTATGCGGCGGCCACTTCGCCGCGAGGTGAACTAGAAAGTAGTATGTAAGTTGAATATCAAATGTATGTTTTAGACGAGTATTCGAGTGATTTAGAGCAGTACATACCTCAGTATGAACGGGTCTTCATGCGGCGAGTTGACAGGGTAAGGTGATCTTCGAGCGAAATCGGCCACTGCTACTGAGTACGCATGGAATCCAAACAATACGCAATATTATAGCAAATTATGCTGCATGCTTGCCAAAATGTTCAAGCAACGAGAGGAAGCAGCAAACGGAAAATCTACCTACGCATGGAATTTAGTTTAAAATTATTGACGAGGTTTTGTCCGCCCTCATTTCGCATTTTTGGTAACACTACGCAACATAGACCGAAAGGAATATTCAGTTAGCTGAGAAATGGTTTATAAATTTGGGGGACACTTATTCTATAGATAAACTCAACAAGGTGGGGTCGCGGGCAAATGCTAGTTAATAAAATATAATGTACTAACGTCCAGGCGAGGCCGGCAGGTTCAAGCGCATCTCCTGCTTGAGCACGCGCCGCGCCAGGCTGGCGGGCGGCGCGGGGGCGGGCGCGGGGGCGGGCGAGCCGGGGCCGCGGTACTGCGTGGCACTGTACAGGGGCACTTGTTATTGTACCTACTGTTTATTGGGTTCATGTGTACCTAACACCATAACTGCATAGTCGGATAGTTATTATTTTACACTAGGTATAAGGGCTTGTTATTTTTAGAGGACAGGAGACTTTTTTAAATATTATTTTGTTAATTAAAAACATTACCCTGGCGTAGTGAGGAAGATGTTGCAGATGTTGTACAATTTGATAATTAAGTTCAACATGCTAATTGTTAACATATTTAAAACAAAATGATTTTTCGTATTTAATGACACGATAATTTATCAGCATTGCATTATAGAACTATTGCCAAGCGTCGCTGATGCCAGAGTATTTTATATTGAAATTGACATAAGTGGCAAACTTGAATTTAATTTGTAAATAAGCCCCAACCCGTTCCGCCATATAGCCGCAGCGAAGCGATATGTTCTCTATGGCAGCAGAACGTCGGCATTGCGCGACATCATATTTCTTTGCACATTATTTATAGTGCCATTTACCAGTTCTTCATAAATCAAAAGCACTTGTTCGATAACGAAGCCAAAGCAAGGAAATATGTAATCCAGTCGTGGGTTCTGAGGATAATGCAGTTGTGTGCACTCACGGCGTGGGGGGGTTGCGCAGCAGCGCGGCGGCGGCCAGCGCGCGCGCGTGGCGGCGCCGCCGCACCAGGAAGCCCATGCGCAGCGCCGCCACCACGCCCCACGCGGCGCACCTGCCGGGAACACGACACCATTGATCCACCTTTGCATCCTCACATCTGCACCCTATACTCAGTTTGGGTGCGCAGATATGATCTTTAATAAATCGTCAAAGGTCTTCTGTGCTCCCATTGATTTAGTATCGATTTGTGATTCAAAATAATGCTAGAATACCACTCTTTAACGTAATTTTACACTCTTTGGGCTTCCTTTATTGGGCGGAGATATGGCCCCAAACCTTCCGAATATATCTATCAGGAGCCATATCCAACCTGCGAATAATATCTAATACTTCGTTCCTGTCCAACCCAAACTCTGGAACGTATAATTCACTCTAGTTGTCAGTTGTAAGAACGCGATGCTTTCGACTCACTTGAACCGCTTCTTGCCGCTGCTAACTTCGACCGTCCTAGACGAGGGTAGTCTCAGGTTCCTCTCCAGTTCTGTATAGCCGGCGAGCACCCGCTGCAGGTATCGCTTCTGCCACACGAGCGCCTTGCGGCAGCTCTCCAGCCGGAGACAACGGCCGTGCAGGTAACGGATCTGCTCAACAAACACATCTTGCGTGAATAACAGTTAAACTCCCGACGCAACGCAAGATGTTTTTTTTATAACTTATCTCCAGAGGAACACACTAGCGGGTCCGTACTATGGGTACCGTAATTGACTGAGGGATATCCTAATATATAAGGATTAACAAAAATTGTCTAAAATATTTTAACAGATGAATTAGTACAAGATAAGATAACATAAATCCCGAATAAGTGATTGAGTAGTTCTATATACCTATTTTTAAGTAGCGGACACGTGCAGCTTTGCTGTTAAATGTATGAAACTATTCGATCACTCGATTGAATATGTTCAACACTCATACTAAGGTCCCCAGTAACAGCCAGATGGTTTTTGGTATGTTACGCTATTTAGATGAAGATCAGCTTTGCCGTTTCCAGGAAACACGCACAAACATATCCCATTGTTGTATACAGTCGAAGTTGCCTCGCAAAAGACAGTGTATTTGTAAAAGGATAGTGGAACATGAACATTATTTTATATTATTCACAAATGCAGTAAAAAGTTTGATTTCAAATAATAAGAACTTTTTGTCATCGCCTTTTAAGGAGGTGTCTTCTAGAAATTAAAAATAGAACATCACCGATGGCAGAGCTATGTCACGCTCGGGTGACATTACAGCCGCGCTCATATTTATTGTACAAATCTAAAATCCCGCTGTTTTATAATGATAATAAAGTTTTGACAGCCGCACAGATCGCAGACATGGAGCCGCTGAAGAGCGACGCGCCAAAGCTGCCCAATATGGTGTAAGTACACACGCGAATAGCTTCTTAGGGCCGCGCCAGAGGTCGGCCCTAAGGTCACTTAGCCCGAGTTTTACTCTAGACAAAAACATTAATCATTTGCATTCACGCAGGTAAATATCAGCACATTTGTGTAAACGTTTTCGAAAAACGAGTACAACAAAATACGGACTGGAAACGCAAATTCATAATAAGGTTCCCATTAAAATAGAACAATTTGTAGAATCCCGAAACAAAATAATAAGATGGATGCATTCTCATGAGATCTTCTATGGCCAAAGCAAAAAAAAACAACTATAAAAATTACAAAATACAACTAATGTGTATAATCCAAAGGTCATGGTTTATCCGTAGCATGTGCGGCGACCACCCATCTTTCACTAAGCCGGAGGAGAGCGTGAAAGAGGTCAAGATGGACGAGAAAGAGAAGGAGAAGGCGAAGGACAAGATTACGTCGTACGCTAGGATTTCGCCTACGGTATGATAGACAGTAATTTTCGTAACTAAAATCAATCAATTGCTTTGCGCTTTTAACTTTCAACGACGTTGCGTGGTTTACTTATCAGAGAACACTGTAGTGTTTTACTAGTATTAATCTCTTCCCGGGCATTGCCATCAGATTTGAGGTTCAATTAACTTGTAGTTAACGCTTTTTCGACCATCATTTCCCTAACCCGTCTCATCTGTAATCCTGTGTAATATAGCTAGCCCGATTCCATTTGATTGGATCTAATACATTGTCTATATCAGCTTTGTCTTCCGGACTCCTCTGCCTGTCCTATCTCGGATAAAACGATATAAAGATATGCCCTGATCGTAACCAGTATTCATGTCTGCTTTATTTGTACTGTGATATTTTTTTTCTTTCTTTGGGACAATTAATGAAGCAGCTTTTTGTTTTGTGATCCTTGATAGCCGTATCAGAGGACCCATAGTGGTTGATAACGGTCATGTGTGTTGTCAGGCGTCCCGCACGGAGCGCACGGAGCGCACGGAGCGCACGCGCGCCACGTCGGAGCACGCGCTGCGGCTGCTGGGGGCGCGGCGGCGCGCGCAGTCCGCGGACGTCATGCCGCGGCCCCGCGCCGACGCCGCCGCGCCCGCCAACAGGGCGCTCGTGCACGGTACCCACACCCTTATACCGCGACTATACAACTGTATGCTATAATGCAGTTTTTTATAGTTTTCATCCCGGGAAGATGAGGCTTGTGCAGGGAGACCTTTAAATAGCCACTATATGACAATATGTTATGAAGTAATCTTGAATAGTTCTGCTTAACGATGGCAATGATAACCATGCCTTACGACCGTTTTGGTCTACAGCGACTATTGTTGAATTGCATCTTACTCTGCATAGCCTGGTTTGGTTAGCTCGCTAATAATAATAACGACAGCTGACAGACGTCAAATGCGTATTTTGAACATGATGGCTGGACTAATTGAGTAGATGAACAAAAATAATAGAAATATTTTTCGCCCTCTGAAATCTAATCAGTGAACATATACAATGTCGAAAATCTTTGGAGAGGGCTATGCCTATTAACTGATTGATGGTCGAATATATATAAAAAAAAATTATATTCTTCTGAAAACTGCTTTGTAACGCTATTGTAAATGAACGCGAACGTATTCTATAAATTTGAGGTTTATGTTTGTTGTGTACAGCGGCGCTGGGCAGCTTCCGGTGGCCGCCGTACCTGCTGGCGGTGTGGGTGCTGGTGCTGGTGCTCACGCACGTGCTGCACTGTCTCGTCAACCTGCTCGAGCGAGCGCTGCCTGCGCTCAAGTCAGTACCGCACACACATTTTGTAAAATATTGGTCATATAACCACGTATCATGATCCCCGTATTGATCGACGATAGACGATATAGTATGTACTGTTAAAAAAACGTTATCTTGTACCAGTTCTTTCCACTAATGTTGGGCACCTATAATAACGCTAAAGAACAAATCCAGGTTCTTTCAGAGTTATCAAGGAAGAGAGTTTTGAATTTGGAGCCTATTTGTATTTGCAGAAAGTGCTGTCAATATTTCCGCACGTGGACGGAGGAGTCGTGGAAGAGCGAGACGGAGGTATCGCAGCGCATGTGCCCGCTCGCGCTGGGCTGCGTCACTGGGCTGCTGTACGCGACCTACTTCTGCCTGTACGGGCTGTTCGCCGTCTCGCTCTGGTCCATCGAGCCTCTCTGCTCCGACAACGAAGAGCAGCCGAGCGAGCCCGACGTGGAGGCCCGAGTCACCAATTATATTGACGAAGTGAATAGCAAAACTAGCGCCAGTTTGAAGCAATAATGTGTAATGCACGATGTGGACATGCAAATTGATAAATTTTAAGATTGTAACCCAAGTCTTCAATAAACGTTAAAAAAATTAAATGTGTATTGATTTTTAATTTTGTTTGTAATAGAAACATTTTTATTTCATACTTTCTAAACGGGATCCTAATTCTCGTCACTCGCACGAGCGGTTTGTAGACGAATTATCTGTATAGTTGAAATTCCTACACCTGCTTTGTTTTGATGCGGGCTAATTTAGTAATCGCTGAACTGGTTTCCATGAAATATGGCGACGCCAAGAGCACAAGCTTTAAAAAAAATCGCAACTACAAATAATTAACATCCTTCGTTTAGTGACAAAATAAACGATTGTCACTTTTATGAGCGTTTAACTTTCATATTATCTAGAAGTAGAAAAACTATTCTAACAAAAAAACTGCACAGAACAAGTGAACCATTTAATAATTCGGTCACTCACGGCGTGGTCCCGCTCGTCGGGCTGGGCGGGCGGGGGGGCGGGCTGGGCTGGTGGGTGGCCCTCCAGCCGCTGCAGCGCGGCCGCCAGCTGCTGCTTGTCGCGTCGCAGCGCCTGCAGCTCCGACCGGCTGCCCTCCGATATACACTTCCTCAGCGTCGATATTTCACGAGCCAGCTCCGACTTCGTCGACTCAATTTCAGTCTGTAGAACAATCAATATAACATCTATCAATCAATATCAATACCAGCGGTATGCTCCCAAACTAAGCAGCCTATTATCTCGACTGCAGGTCGTCTCAGTGACGCCGAGACCAGGGCGACTAATGAAAAGATAATTTCTGAAATTTACCCGGACGGGAATCAATCCCGCAAAACGTGCATTGGCCCGAATGATAGAATCAGAATCAGAATATTTTTTATTCTCGTAGACCATTATGCACAGTACTTATGAATCGTCAAAAGCTACAAAATATTATGCTACTGCTTTACCACCCGTTCGGAATGCCGTTTCTATGGAGGAGAACGGGCAAGAAACTCCATGGTTCCTCTTATTTAAAATAGATCTTTTACATTTTTGAGCAATACATTGTCATAGGTATGTGATATGCTCCCAAACCTCTAGAACGAGCTGTTCTTTATATAATTAAGGAATCTATCACGTTTATCTGATTCTCGAAAATTCACCTGTTTGTGCATAATACTGGCTCGAATGACTTAGAGCTTTCGGTCAGCCTAAAACTTTTATAACAAGGTTGTAAACTCACTAGTGCATCGGTGACGGGTTTGTGCGCGAGCGCAGCGCTCGTCAGCTTCTTTTCTAATTCGGAGATGGTGGCACTCTGCGTGTTGATCAGCTCTTTAGCGCGGAGCAGCTGCACGCCCGTGTCGTGCTTCAGTCTGCGAGGAAATAACATAAAGAGGTAAACAACGGAAAGTAAAATTTTCTTAAATATTAGCACTTCTTTTAAGTTTGCCGTACGTTATTACTAAACAGAACATGATCCCTATCAGAATCAGATAGTCATTATCGCATGGAGAAATAATACAGGATGTTTTTTTAAAATCAACTGACGGCTAGGGAAATTATTTTGTCAAAAATCTAATGATGCCGTTTTAGTTTTCATCGTAATCGGATTTTTCGCTACTCCCCATAGAAAAACGAATATGTGCGGTTTTGCGTTATTTCACGTACACGTTGTATAGTTACCTTTTAGTGTCGGCGAGCTGGTTCTTGAGCGCGGCGCACTGGTCGCTCCTGCAGGCCAGCTCGCGCTGCGCCAGCTGCCGCGCGTGCTGCAGCGCCGCCTGCAGGTCCGCCTGCCGCGTGCGCTCCACCTCCAGCTTCGACTTCAGCAGGGAGATCTCGCCGGCCAGACAAGAGTTGCTCTCCATCTGGACGAATACCGCGATCGTCAGCGACGTGGGTATGGGTTTCGGAGGTGGGGGAGGATGGGATATACGACGCGATTACTACTTAAAGAACATTTAACTACTTAAACAACATAAATTGTGCAATCGGCTAATTGGACGAATCTGAATTCAAAACAAGTGTTTTTAGAATTATCGTCTGTTTTTCAAACATTACTGGACCAATTTCAACGGGATTTTCACTATCCTGGTGATTTGAAATATATATAGTAAGGTATGGTCGGCGGTAGGTAAGTATAATTACGCTATGATACGCCATACACATTGGGAATACAGCAGGTGAAATGGACGCTTGTTGTGGAGAGTCAGTTGGTACCTCGTGCTGCAGCTGCGCTCTGAGCGGGTCGCGGTCGGCGGCGGGGCCGGCGGGGCCGGCGGGGCTGGCGACGCAGCTGCTGCAGGCGGGGCGCGCGGCCAGCAGCTGGCGCTCCAGCAGCTGGCGCTCCAGCAGCTGGCGCTCCAGCTGCGCGGCCCGCGCGCGCGCCTGCTGCTCGCGCTGCTGCAGCTCCAGCTCCGACTGCATGGCGCTCTCGAGGCGCTTCTTCAGGATTTGAATCATGTTGCAGTCCTGGTTCTGTTGCCAACAAATGATAACTCAATTCCCGCAAGTTGAGAGAGAGTGGGGTCGCACTTTTTCTATCGCACGCGCGTCGACTTATGATCTGAATACATTATGCATGCCATGGCAATACATTATGCCCGTAGCTCTCTACTGTTTTCGAGTCAAAAGCCTTTCACTTTGAGTAATATTAAAACATAAATTACACTTGTATTATTATGCAACGTCAACAAAAGCATTATTGACCTGATGTTCGGATATACAACGATCAAAAACGTAACAAAAAAGATCAAAAACATAAAATAAACGCGATAAAATCCGTAAAATTCGTTTTATTTCAATTTTAGTAAAGAATTCAAATCTGAATATTACCTGTAAGCTCTCGGCAGTCTCCTTATGTGTGTCCAACAGTAGCTGTAGTCTCCCAGAGTTGTCCCTCTCAGTTTCGTACCGCAGTTTACTTGTTTGCCAGTCCTGAACTAATTTGTCGCGAACTCTAAAACAACACATAACAACGAACTTTTGAGATCAATGCTCACCAACTAGAAATTGCATAGAATACAAAACTATCCAATCGATGAATCGAGGTATAGCTTTGTAATGATAACAATAATAATATCGACAGACGAACACACCGACTATACGGTGCTTAACTAGGCAACGCTTGTATTATGAGTACAGGTACAATGGACTGCCAGTATATAAAAACATCATAAATAATAATACCAGCCCTTATAATATTCCACTAAGGCCTCAGACTCGAATTGAGCGGGCAGCGGGGCGGCGGCGGCGGCGGCGCGGGAGCGGCAGGATCTTATGCGTAAAATCAAATGGAGCGGTTCTCGAAAACAGCGGCGCGGCCCGGCCAACGAGCTCCGCTCCCGCGCCGCCGCCGCCGCCGCCCCGCTGACCGCTAAATTCGAGGCTGAGGCCTAATGGTCATGGGCCTCTTAGATTAGGCCATAGTTTAAAACTTAATGGATATTAAAAATCCATGATTTCGGTACACCTATTACAAAGTTTTCCCATACCGAGATTCGAAGTCTGCACAGTAAAGGAAGCCAAATCTACTGACTGTACGAATCGTGTCGCCACAAAAAATATATATAGTGTATTTCAAGTCACAAATGAATAGAATTAAAGCCGAATTATTACCTGTTCAGTTCGGTGATCAGTGCATCTTTATCCTTCAGCCTGGACTCGAGGTTGTTGACCTGCATCTGCAGCTTCTCGTTGTCCGACCGCATCCGGTTGATGCGTTCCGATGACGACGAGTGGATCGAACTTGATGACCTGGCGAAATGTATCCATACTATTTTATACAATATGAAGTTTGAGTTTTTTACGTATGAGGTAATCTCCAGAACTACTAATCAGATTCTAATAATTCATTCATTCAGAAAGCTAAATTATCCCCGAGTACTTATATGCTAGGTATTATCGAAGTACCGCAGCGAAGCCAAGGCAAAAGCTAGTAATATATAATGTTTTGAAAACGTTAAATAACAAATTCGGAAAAAAATAATATATTTATTATATGTTGTTAACTTTGTAAGCTATTGATTTTTAAACAGTATTTCAAGATTTCTAGCTATAAATCTGACAGTGATATGAAGTTCTTGAATGAAAAAAAAAACATAACCATTAACCTAATTATTATCAAAATTTTCAACTCATCATCTAACCTCTTGTATACATTTTTGCAACATAATGAGCTGTTTTGATGGCGGTATAAATAAACTCACTTTGATGTGTTCAAAGCGAGTCTCGGTATATCTTCTCTTTCGTCGCTGCTCGCCGATAGTATCTGTGGAATATGTTTTAACGTTTAATCTCGTTAACTATGGGGCATCGGCGTTTTATAGCAACAATAACATCATAATTAACGGAGGATTCAATTTATTATTAGGACCATGGAAATTGGATTATCTTAGCATTATTAATCGCTTGAAAAGTATTATATAGCGAGGTCCCGAAAGGGTATATATACTACCATTCGATCCTGCGTTTTTTTAGCGCAAGCTCAAATGGTAGTATACCTTTTCTGGGTCACGCTGAATATGATGGGTGCAAATTACGGAACTATTGAGAGACCTTTGCCGGTAACCGTGGTCACAAGACAGGTACCGATGAAGGCGGCCTTTGCCAAACAGTGGCTCATACGGCCTCAGCCTCGAATTCAGCGGGCAGGCGGCGGCGCGGGAGCGGCAGGATCTTATGCGTAAAATCAAATGGACCGGTCTCGAAAACAGCGGCGAGGCAGCGGCGCGGGCCGGCCAACGAGCTCCGCTCTCGCGCCGCCGCCGCCGCCCCGCCGCCCGCTAAATTCAAGGCTGAGGCCTAAGGTTTAAAAATAAATTTGGTAATAAGAAGTTAGTAGCAATATTTGGTGAAGTGCAAGTGAGGCCTACACAGTATATTGTGCTTGGGTCCCTAACACACCTGTTCCATGATGTCGTCGTCGAGCGTGTGCGAGTAGTGCAGCTGGTCGCGGACGGCGCGCTCCAGCTCGGCGGTGGGCGAGCGCACCGCCAGCGCGCGGCCCGGCGACGCGCGCGATCTGCACACACAGGAACATACACAACGTTACTGAATCCTTCAACTATTCATTCACCTATGAACCCACTGCCTACAGTTTGTAGACCTCTGTCAAGAGCCGTATGATTCAAACGGTACGTTAGCTTAGCTGCGTAAATATTCGTTTTAGTGTGTGCTAAAGTCAAAGTCAAATCATTTATTTCGTTTAGGCCTACGGGGGCACTTACAAATTGTCATTACATTTTTTTTTTCTTAAGTCTACAACCGGATCGGAACGCGACCTCAACTGAGAAGATCCGGCAAGAAACTCAGCGGGCTTGTCTTTTTTTAAATTCATTATTTTTACAAAATAGAATATAAAAGTAAGCTCCAGTGTGTTGCCATGCGGGGCGCACACACGCTACACTTTAACATTATATATATTGATATTTAAGCGATCAATCCCAGGCTGTACATGCTTGCCTCGCTCCCGTCAAAAACCCGTCCTCTCGTGCTTATTTTCTAGGTGACTCCATGAAGAGTCAATCAAATAAAAGTATTCCCAAATAAATACGGATTAGCTGCATTCAATTACAGAGAGCACATATCAAATAATAAATGCACATAATATAAAACGATGCTTTATATGAGATAAAGTATTCGTTGATTATATAGATAAGCAGTAAAAACTATGTTGGTAGAACGCTTGCCTTGATAACGAGAGTCACACGTTCAAAGACCGACTCGCACCTCTGGGACTTTTAGATTTCATGTGCGAATCTTATTTTCGACCATGATTATCACTTGCTAAACGGTGAAGGAAATCATCGTGAGGAAACTTGTATATCCGAGACGACGAAAGACGTGTGAAGTCAGTCAACCCACACTGCGCAAGCGTGAACAACAACAATAAATTAAGAATTTACAAGTAGCTAACCTATCCGCTATTTCTCTCATACGCTCCAGCTCAGCTTCCAACTCTTGACATCTTTCCACTTTGAGACGAAGTTTACTTCTCAATTCGCTGACATTTGATTCCTCTCTCATTCTATAAACAATATAGTTATTCATTAAAAATTCAAGTCTCTCAAAGTTCTCTCTTCTAAATAAATACCGGCAAACAGACAGATAATGTTTGTCGAGTAGTCAAATTGTAAGAGAATAATATATCACTAGTTGAGAATCACAATTTAAAGTCACTTCTGTCGCCTCTTTATTATATTTGTTATATGTGCCCACTATTACATTAAGAACTAATACAAATTAGGAAATGTTGGTGTACGGTATATTTCTGCATTCAGACTAGGGAATGAACTCACCTAGCAACAACCAAATCTAGTTGTTCACTCAACTGCTGTTTCTCGGCAGTCAGTTGCTGCAACTCCCGTTGCAAGCCATCGGCCCATACTTTGAGCTCTTCGTTATTGCTCTCCTTGTCTGATACTTGCTTCGTCGCCTGGCTCAAGTTGTTTTTAAGCTCCGTAACGTCCAGTTTAGCTTTCGCTAGTTCAAATGCCTGAAAAAAGGTTTGAGCAATAAAATACAGTTTTTTTCATTAAGTACTGTGCTCGCGACTTTATACGCGTGGGATTTCATTTTTACTATCCCAGAGATATTTCTAAATTTCCAGGATTACAACGATATAAGGTATCATCGTGCCCAATGTCAGTTAAATCTGCTAAGCTAATTCTGAAATAAAGCTTCTCTAGAGCAACTCCAACTTGTTATAAGCTACCAAGCATGTAAAGTTTCATCACAATCTGTCTAGTAGTTTTCCCATGAGACTAAGAAGAAAAATAGCGGCACTACTTGCCAATAACCAACTAACCTTATCATTCAACTCCTTCTTATTGAAGTCGAGTTCATGTTGCAACAACGAGATCTGCTTCCTAATCTTCACCAGCTGCTTCTTGTCGCTGCTCGCCTGCCGGTCCAAGGGTCTCAAGTCCTCCCCACTCTTGGACCGCGGGGATGGACTCCGCGACACCATCTTCAATTGCTCCTTCAGAGACGCTATCTCTTCGTGGAACGCGTTTATATCCTCATGAAGTATCTCAATTTCTGTTTCTTTGTCTTTCAACTTGTCTGTTAGAAGCTTCAATTCCTCAATTTTGATTGTTAAATCGTTGTTCAATGAGTTCACTCTTTCAATTTCACTCTCGCTGTTTTGCAGCTTCAGTGATGCGTTTTCTTGCTCTTTTTCGAGTTTTGTCAGTTTCAACGTCAAGTCTTTGTTTGTGGAGACTAGTTTGTCATTATCTTCGTTCAGTTTTAAAACATCGCGGTTTAACGCTTCGATGTTGTGTTGTAATTGGAACACTTCATTTGATTTCTCTTCCAATGCCTCCTTTACATTGTCAAGCTCCTCGGTTTTGTCGTTAAGACATCTCTGCAGATCGTCTAACCTGTCCAAATGTTGGTTCAAGCTGTCAATCTGTTGGTTCTTCTCAGACACTAACTGCTCCAACTTATGTAAGTCATTTATTTTCTCTCTCATTTGATGTGTTTCGTTTTCGTATTTTTCCAAAGTGCTATTTCTGCTTTTTAATTCGTCAATTTTAACTTCTAGTTCAGTCAATTTGTTGGTTAAGTTGCGTTTCTCTTTGGCGAGTTCTAGTATCATGTTCTCTCGCCTGAGTATATCTTCCTTGAGCAAATGTAAGTCCTTTGATTTGTCGTTGACTTCTTGCGTCAGTTCCGTCAGTCGCTGTTCTAGAAGCTTCTTGTTGGACGAGAAATTTTCTAGTTGGTTCTCGTAAAATGTCTTATCATTTTCCATAGTAGCCATCGTGTTTTCTAAGAGACCTTTCAGTTCCTCAACCTCTTGTTTCAAAGCCGGGAATTCGCAGAGTTGTTCTTCTGCGTTTTTGAGCGCCGATTTATAATTTTCAAGCTCCGTCCTAGATTTCATGATTTCATGTTTCAGTTGGGTCAGTATGTCAGAGAAGTTTTCCTTTTTAATGTCTAATGTTATGCACAGCTCTCTGAGAGATGTAAATTCATCTTTAGACTTATTATCGCTGGCTTCCAAAGAGAAGTTAATTTTCTTCGGCTCAACAGTCACATCCTTGCTGGCGCTAATATCTCTGTTGGGGTACATTGAGCAATTATCTGGTATTTGAGCAGTAGAATGTTTGGCGTTCTCTATACCAAACATCGTTGTTTCGTTGACATTACGTTTGTATTGTTTGAGCAAGTCTTTGTTTTGTGTGGACGTTAGATGAGCTGGTAGGGAATCGGCTCTAGGAGTGTAGCCTATATCGAAATGGTCTCTGTATTCAATGTTCAGCGAGCTCATATTAAGTTTATCGACATCGGGTGGTAATGTCTTGTTCAGGGTTTTATCTTGGACATCAGCGTATGGGGCGCCTGATATATTCACATTCTGCGCCTTTAGTTCGGCTCTGCGCATCTGCAAGTCCTGCTCGTCGAATTCAGATATAGAAACGATATCGCTAAGTGTTCTCGCGGAAGCTTTGGCATCGAGTGCGTCGCTTTTTTCATCTTTTTGGTTTCCTTCGTCGAGTTCCAAAGCTGCGGAATGGGCAATGAATCATATTTAACTGTGCACGGTTAGCGAGACGGACCCGCGAGCGTTAACCTAAATAATGGCGAGGAAGTTGGAGTAAATCCAAGCGCGTTTAACTAGTCGCGTCTAGACACATGTAGTGTCCAAATCGGGAGAACTGTTGACGCGATATGAATCATGGGAACATAAAGGGGCTTTATAAATAGCATTTGCCAACGCTTCTTCAAAAACAAATATAGAGATCAAAGCATCAATTTACACGCGGAAAACGAATCGAAGTGTATACCTAGTTATTACATACATAATATCAAAAAGTTGGTAAAACTCCTCAATTTATTCACAGTATCTTCGCCCAAAGTCAATATAATTTTGCTACAAAGAGATAGTAAGTCACGACTCTTACCCAACAACTCCTGCAGTTGATTCTCCCTCTCGGCTAGCGTGCGCTGGCGGTCCCGCAGCGTCGCCTGCAGCTCCTCCTTATCCTGCTCCAAGCTTCGCGCGAGACTTTCCAACTGCGCGATGCGGGACTGAGCCGCTGATAGTTCGCGTTCCAATATTATTACTTTATCTTTGGGATTACCTGTTCGAGAGATTTATTTTACAATAAGTATATCAAGTGATATTATCAAGTCTTTTTGTAAACGCCGCACCAGTTAATGGACCTTATATTAGCAAATAAAGGATTTTTTGTACCATGAAACATTTAATGGGGCTTCACGTTTGGGAATTTTGCTGAGAAAATCTTTCACCACTCTTTCCTGGATAATGGTTGGTCGTGGTGTTACGTGTGTGTATTACTTACATGAGTTACCATAGAGTGAATGGTGTTCGTGGTTGAGTTTGTCTCGCTCTTCTAAATTCAGTTTTAACCGCGCTAGTTGTTTGTCCTTCGATTCCAGCTCTTCTTTTAGCCTTTGTACCTACGAATATTCATAGTATGGTCAAAAATAGAAAAAGAACTAAAGATATTGATGTAAGCCCACCTTTAATACTAACTTTTATCCCGATTGGAGTGATTGATGGAATAAACTTAAATTACTGATATTATTAAACAAACATCAAGCATTTGAATGTTCTTGGATCAAACTTTTGATTTGTTTAGGTCAGTTTGTTTTTGGTATCTATATAGACTATACCATAACATTCTGTTTTCGCAAGGCAGGAAGTCGGGTAATAAAGTAAATGGAAATGAGATGTTAAAATTATTGCCATTCATCTTGTAAACTAAGCCTGTCAGATTTGTAAACAACATTGTCTAAACGTATCATATTACGACGCAGTTACCATTTAGGTCAAAAAACACGGTTGAATGTTATGTGTTCTGAAATCGGTTTATGTTTTATAAGAACGATGTCGGCGAATGTGGACATTTCTTATGTAGTACTTTTATAAGCTGGCAGCTTAAATATTTTTTTAAAGCGTACGAACGAAGAAGAACCGTCATGAGTGAAGGTCACATAAGTCCCTCAGCGGAGCTTAATTGAGTGTGTTGTTGTTACCTCCCCCAGCGCGTCGTGCAGCTGCACGGTGAGCTGGCTGGTGGCCTGGTGCGACAGCGCGTCGGCGTCGTTGCGCTGCTGCTGCAGGCGCGCCGACAACGACGAGATCTTCAGCGCCTGCTCCGACATGCGCGCCTGGAGCACGTCGCGCTCCGCGCGGACCTCCTGCGGGGGGGGAGGACATGGCATGTTAGGTTAGGCCCGCCACTGTAAACCAGGAGCCACAGCGGTGACCAGCGATGCCGCCGAGATGTGACGCGAGATGGAACCCAGGGAAAAGCTAATTGTCTTTGACACACGCAACCAAAATTATCAACAGGTAAACAAGAGGAGTTGGAATGAAAATGATTGGTGAATCTGTCGTCTCATATAACCAGCTGATCTGACCTGATTATCTCAGTTGGTAGTGACCCTGTCTTCTGCGCTGTGGGTTCCTAGTTTAAATCCTAATAGGGACCTCTGTGCGATGAACACGAATGTTTGTGCACGTGTCATGGATGTTAATTACTTATACAAGTATATTATATACTGGGTTCGCCCCAGTCTATTGTACGGTACCAATAATACAAGCGTTGGTTAGTTTAAGACCATATACATAGTCGGTGTTATAAAAAGCTACGAAAGCTGCGAAAAATAATGGATATAGATTTGTTTGGATTAAACGTGGGGCAATACTTGCTCGTGCGAACGAAACTTCTCCTGTTGTGGCTATTCGGTCTGAAAAGGACATTCATATCAAAATTAAATCGTGCAAATCATAGATTTATTATTCTAATTGATATGTTCTATTGTGTATGTGAAAAGTTTTTTGAATATTACTTAATGAGACTACTTTTTACGTTAGTGAAATCATTTCTCTTTACTGTCGCCTACTCTGTGCACATTTTACTTACTTTGCTACCATTTTTTACAATCACCCGCATATTAATATTATATAGATTTTGCTTCTTTACATATTTTGCTCAGACTATATTATATAATGTAATTACTGGTATATCGTGTGACATTCCACATTACTTTAATTATTGTATATATCTTTGTTGGGGTTCTAATGAGTTCTGCTATGAAACCTATCTTTGTTTTTATATTATCCTACCTCATTTTTTTGTAATAGTTATTGAATACGTTGCAATATCAAAATTGCAATACATTTTTGTTAATATTATAAGTTTTTCTGTTACTGTATGCGTAGTGTTGCAGTCCTATGTTTATTTTATCATCATTTTTTCAGCGACAAAATCATACGATATTCGTCATCGAGCTATGAATTTCTTCTCAAATTTTGTAATAACCAAGCGCATTGCAAGCAAACCTGTACATTCCATCTATAATCTCTTTTATACAAGATCGGACTTTGTAATCAACCATTTTATAGGTATTGTGGCGTTACAAACTTATTGTATACATTTTTACTATTCTCAAAATAATCTCCGAATCGCTTTGTTTATGTTATCCTTCTTGCTATTTCATAATATATATTAATCAGTTCCAATGAATGATTTTAATGACAACATATCCCTATACTATCAGAATTGCAGAGGCTTGAGAACGAAACTTAATGACTTGTATAGCGGTATCTTATCCGAATGTTATGACATTATAATTCTCACCGAAACATGGTTAATACCTGACATATGTGACAGTGAAATTGTTGACGACCGTTATTTGCTGTTTCGGCATGACAGAAACAGATTACAGTGTGGTAAATCTGATGGAGGTGGAGTCCTCATAGCGGTTAGGAAGTACCTTTGCTTTGACTTGCGAACTATAGTTCTACCCGCGATTGAAAATATTAATGACGACATTGTTTTAGCACCCCCCAACATCGATTACGTAATCCTATCTTTTTATTCCAAAGACCTAGATGAATACCATGTAATTTGCGGTATTTACATTCCACCAAATATTGCATATAATGATTATCTAGTATTTTTAAATGTATTACTACAACGCATACTGTCGATCAATGCCAAACACATATATTTAATTGGTGACCTCAATTTACCCACTATCAGGTGGCAGGATTGTAGTTCGGTGTCCATGTTTCCCTGTGATCAGCAAGACAATACTTCCTTAGAGTTGTTATTGCGTGGTTTTCTAATTAACTTATCTTGTTGCCAGTATAACAAAGTGAGAAATATAATGGGTCGAATTTTGGACTTAGTTATTTCTAATGACAACGATCTGCACTGTTGCTTGGCTTCAAAACCTTTAGTCCCTATAGACAATTATCATCCTCCCCTCATTATATCAGTTACATCATTCTTTTTGACTCATAGACCTATGCCTCGCCCTCCGGTACCCAAATTTCGATTTGTAGAAGCTAATTATGACGATATTAATAACGACATCAATAACATCGACTGGGATGCCGAGTTTCATGGTCACACGCTACAGACTGGAACCCAACGATTCTACCACATTTTAAGGGGTATAATAGATTATCGTGTTCCTAAACGTCCCTTAAAAACTAACAAATATCCTGTATGGTTCTCTAGGCCACTTATTCACATATTTAAAAGTAAAGAAAGAGCTTGGGTGAAATGGAAACGGTATGGGAACTTGTCGGATTATGAAACATTCTCATTATTTCGTAAACGGTTTAAGAAACTATCTGTCGACTGCTATAACTCTTACCTTTGTATGATAGAGGATTCCATGCGTGCTGACGTCAAAAAATTTTGGTCATATATACGTAATAGAAAACGCAAATCGGGTATTCCCAGTAAGGTTAAATACAGTACAGTTGAATCTTCCAACCCTGAAGAGATTTGTGCGTTATTCTCCACATACTTCAGTTCCGTTTACGAAGACAGCTCAATTAGGCACAGTAACGGACAATCTATTCTAAATCTAGACTTAAATCATAATAATTGTCTACTTTCCGACGTGTTTCTTTCTAGAGATGTCATTTTAAGCGCCCTTAAAGCACTGGACGTAGCGAAAGGAACGGGCCCGGACGGTATTCCCCCTTTTTTCCTTAAACATGCTGCTGATTCTCTTAGTTACCCCTTGCATTACCTATTTAATAAGAGCTTATCTGAGGGGATTTTGCCTCAAGAATGGAAAGCTGCAAATATTACACCTGTCCATAAGAGTGGTTCTAAGAGCGAGGTGACCAATTACAGACCTATCTCGTTGTTGTCTGCCCTGTCAAAGGTGTTAGAACGACTAGTTCACAATGCTATATATCCTAGTATTCATAACTTGATTATTTCGGAACAACATGGTTTCATTAAAAAACGTTCAACTTCCACTAACCTTATACTCTTCACTAACTACTTATTTGAAAATATGGATAACCGTATTCAAACTGATGCTGTCTATACAGACTTCAGCAAGGCTTTTGACAAGGTAGACCATAGCATACTTTTGGATAAAATCTACTTCAATGGTATTCGAGGAAACTTGTTACGCTGGCTCTGCTCATATGTAAAAAACAGGACTCAGAGAGTCGTAATTAATGGTTTCACTTCTGACCCGATCCTCGCCTCTTCTGGCGTCCCTCAAGGATCCATATTGGGGCCGTTGCTCTTTGTAATATTCATAAATGACATAGGTCATTGTTTTATGAATTCGCATTATTTACTTTACGCGGATGACCTTAAAGTTTTTAGAAGCATCGCATCTCTCAATGATTGTAACAAACTTCAACATGATCTTGATCGACTTGCCGATTACTGCTCTCTTAACAACCTCAAACTCAATATCCCCAAATGCAAGTCTATTTCATTCTCTAAAAATAAAAAAATATTCGATTATACTTATCATATCAACGGCAGCGCTCTTAATAAAACACAGCTTATTAAAGATCTTGGCATAATGCTCGATTGTAAACTCCACTTCGACCTACATGTCAACAATATTATAAATAATGCCTTTAGGATGTACGGATTTGTAATGAGGTCACTTAAACAGTTTAAGAAGCCTGATACATATATACTGCTATATAAGTCATTGATAAGATCCCAACTTGAATATGCTGTACCGGTGTGGAATCCTCATTATCAAAAATACAATGATTTATTAGAAAGAGTGCAGCGTAAATTTCTTCATAGGGTTAATTATACATGTTTTCGTTCTAAGGCGCCCTACACAATTCTACTTAAAAAATTTTGCTTGTCGTCTTTAAAAGCCAGAAGGATACTGCATGACCTTGTGTTTCTCTTTAAAATTTGTCGCGGAGAATTTGACTCCAATCAATTAACTAATCAAATTTACATACGTATACCAAGTAAGTCACTGCGCATACGCAACATTTACACACACAAGTTGTTTTTCCCAAAGCTTTGTAAAACAATTGCGGGTGAGAGAGCGCCTCTTAGGCGTATGATGAAAAATTATAATGATAATTTCACTAGCATAGATATATTCAATCTAACCTTACTTCAATTCAAAGGGTCTGTAATTTCTGTCTTGAAAGGTCTTGCGGACCAATAACTAAGTGATTTGCTCTCTGTCTTATATGATACATATAACTTGTAGTGTTCTTTTTCTATTTAGTTTACTCTGTGGATAACGGTGCTGGTTACATAATAATTTAATTGTCTATACGAAACAATGTAATCCTTAGCCTAATTATGTAATTGTTTGTTATTCCAAATAAAATAAAATAAATAAAAATAAATAAATAAACTCAAAAACATTTGAACCAGGTGCAGTATTTTAACACTAAATCCCAAGTGTCAATGGACTTACCGCGTTAAAATCTTAGTTAAAATAACCAAACGCGCAGTTCGGCGCCATTAGTCACCGGGAACTATATATATATCGCGACGCAGTTACACGCATACGTACAGAGGTCCGCAAAGATCATTAGGTCGATTATATCACTCTCATCAATGAATGACTCAGCTGCTCTAGTGCACAGCAAACGTTAGGTTAAATAGGTGAAAATTTATTCTCAAATACCGTGCAGAAAAGTAGTATTTATGAACATATTATTCGTAAACAGGAGTACTGGATCATGGGGGAAAAAATATGAATGGAAATACCTGCCTAGAACAAATCAATGTTCCAGGCGCTGTATGCATGACAATAACATTGGCACGTCAATTGGGTAATAAAACTGACAAATGGTACCATTAGGACGTCTAAATGCTTATTGAACACGACTACCGAGTACTAGATTTCCTAGCAATAGTTTCTTAGAAGTGTATTCGAATACATATAGTACCTATTTACACTCGAAAATACACAACTCTTTACGCTGAACTAGGGAACAATTTAATGAATGAAAAAACCAACAACGTCATCATCAAAACTCATTAAAGTATCCACCTCTTTACTGAGCGTGTCAGAGCAGCAACAGCTAGCAATTTATTCTTGGTCCTGACATAATGTCTGAGATGCTGGCCATTTTATTCAATATAAAGGACAAAACTCGCAAAATCTCAGTTGAAGAAATATAAATCTGGTGACTGTGGCCCTTATTGTAAAGTCGACCAAAACTCTCAGAACTTACTTGAGTGCATCCTTCAGACCTGGACAAAACGGTCTAAAAAATTACATCTAACAGAGATACTAATATAGTTTGGTCATATATGAACTGTGTAAGATAATTGAAAAACTATTAACGAATTGCCGGAGTCTCTATTAAACCACTTAAAGTAGGGAGTTGGACAGATTTTACAAAGGGCATTGTCGATTCAAAGGGCAAACACAGGATCGCTTGCGAGTCTTAAAGAAGGCCTACATCTTATAGTATACTGATAATACTGTGGCCAAGGACTACAAACACAAGCTACTGATGTTAGTTACTAGGATTCAAAAGGATTCTTCGGAATATCTTTCGACTGTGATAATAATCATTTTCATGCGTTTAAAATGACATTGTACGCGCTGACAAGTACTAATGGGCGCGGTGTCGCACTCGCCTCGTCTGACGCACGCCGCGGCCCGGGAAGACAATTAATTGCGCTTTATTTACGAGCCAGTCTGTTGGTTTGTTTGGAACAACGCTGTTTACTAAGCTGTGATGCACTTAAGAGTTCAAACACACATTTCTGAACGTCAGTAAGCTGTTAACTGATTTTTGAAATTTTAATTCTGTATCATACATGGAATTCCCATTTAGTACATTTTAACGAGAGGCAAATACCAAGCCAAACAATAAATCCAATTGAAATGATCAAGCGATGACGATTCTGGCACAGATCGTGCCTATTGCGTATCGTAAATACTATACATATAAATAAAATTGGAGTGTCTGTTTGTAATATTAAAATAACCGCTTTTTACTAAGTGCATTTGGATGTATACACGTTACCTATACCAAAACTACATTTTTTACAATTTTTGTCTGTCTGTCTGTCTGTCTGTCAGTCTGTCCGTCTGTCTGTCCGTCTGTCTGTCTGTCTGTCTGTCTGTCTGTCTGTTTGTTCCGGGTAATCTCTGAAATGGCTGGACCGATTTTGACGGGAATTTCACTGGCAGATAGCTGATGTAACAAGGAGTAACTTAGGCTACTTTTATTTTAGAAAAAAAAATTGGATCTCTCGAAAAAAAAATTAAAACCAATGTTGCAGCGCTGCGCCTGCTTAAAGTTTGATAGCAACAATCTGCAATGCGTCCCGCGGGATCAGAACGCGAGCAGGCTGTTGCCAACGGTTGAGACGTTGTTAAATACCACGCGGACGAAGTCGCGGGCAACAGCTAGTCGTAAATATGGACAGAGGGCCATAATATCAACGACAGTTTAATCCATGATTCCAATTTTAAACTTAAATAACCAACATTCAAAATAGTTTAAGCTTTATACTACTACCGTGCCTAAGTAAAGGACAAATACACAATCTAACCTTATTGAAAATACATAAAATTTTTTGATCATAATAAAAAGAGAAAAAAACAAAACAAAAAGAGAAACCATAGACGAAAGGTTTTTAAGATAAATTGAGAATAGTTTTCTTATTGATGAAATACTATACTTATTTTACATATTTTATTTTATATTATTTTATATTTTTAACGTTGTCGACGTTTCGGCTGCTTTACAGCAACCACAGCCACGGGCGGGAGTCCTACCGTATTTTTTTTTCTTTTTCATTTATTCCTTAAAAAAAATGTTCCAACTCACCGTCAGATCCGGCAACCCCATGCCGACGTACTTCTTAAAGTAACTCCAAAGGAACATCACACATTTGCCACTACATCGACGGACCACACACCACACTAATACAATGCGTCTAAACTACATGATGTTGTTACATTTTATACTGTACGTGCTCGATCGTGAGATGGAGTATGGGATGTCGCAGGGGAGAGTGACCTTTTTACAGCAGAACACGCTCTGAAGCATCGAGAGAGACTGAAGGCAGACGGCACAGCTGGGCTGTGGGTGGGGACATGGATGTGCGATGTAGCGCGGAGATTTGGATGCGGCAATTTTTTAACTACTTTTATTAAATGGGGTACATATCTATTAAAATAAAAATGAAATACTGTTAAGCAACTTTTTTTAATGTTCGTTAAGTCGCAATATTGTTTCTGGGCTAAGAAAAATTAAAAAAAAAATTAAAAAAATGGGAATATTCGGGAAAAACTGCAGGTGTATTTTTTTCCTATGAGATAGTTACATAAGGTCTGCGGGGGTAGCTAGATGAGATTTTTTTGAGAATACAGGTTTAATTATAGAGAAATTATAGTTAAATTTAAATAAATAATTTTCAATATTTTATATCAAAACACAATACTTATGTTTAGTTTATTATTATTAATGTGTATTTTTTTGCATTTAGTGTCTACAACCGTATTACAAATTACAGTTTACCTCCTCCATTCAGTATCTGATATCCGCAAACTATTACTTATATTTTTATACACACGCACGCACACATGTACATGGGCGTGTGCGCGCCACGCACACATAGATCGCCACGTAGGGTTGCCATCTATTTCTGTTGCGTGCGAGTGTTTATCTTCCTGCTTGTGTAACCAAGGGTTAATTGCGACGCGGTAAATGGGTTACAACGGCGCTACGAGCGTTTATTGTTATGTTAAACAACTACTTGGCTGTTGGCTTTAATTCTGGAGGCACAGGAGAATGCTGCGATTGAATTTCAGTGGGAAAACGCTGGCTATTTTCATGTTTTGTGAGAATTCTGGGTTAGGTAATTGATTTTGACTGTGGACACACCCGGAAACGACGAGATTAAAAATATAATTAGTTTTGTAAGATATTTAATTTAAAAAATGTACTGTACCTACTTATGTATCTACTGGTATTTAGAGCAAAGAAAACAGCACTGAAACATCATAGTGTATGAAAAATGAGGACTTTCTATACCCATATAACCATTTATACAGATAGTTTGGAGCCAAAAATTAGTGGCGCCAACCCTATGCGATAAGTCAATAAAACCTCATAATACAAATTGAGATAGCGGAGAGAGTTCATCCCGCGTATTAGGGTCGTCGCAAATTGCGCCAAATGGCACCGACCGCGCGAGGAAGCATATAGGATGCTGCGTGACTCATACATACAGAACAATACCTACTCATCAGCATGTACACTTCTGAAACTCCACTGAGGTACTTGTAAAAAAAACCCCATAAATCAGGTAAGACAAAAGAGACTATCCCATGCTGACAACCGACCTCCACTAGTTGGAGATCCAGACTAAAAAAAATATTTTACTGGAAGAGAACTATCTTAAAAAATATGTTTAGTCTATGTTTTGTCGTCAGACGTTGGAAAAAAAAATGATTATTGCTGCTGATCTAACGTCGTAGACATTACAACTTTTTATAAAGATTATTATTAATATTCTATGTATGTCTATGTGTGCGTGATATAGCGATAAACAAACCGGGTAACAATTTTCCATGAAATACCAGTCAAGTTACCGATGGCGTGTTTAATATCACAATTTTAGCAATACAAGCTAAAACTGGATACATACACCAGACCAGCATTTCGGAGAAATTATCACAAATCTACCATAATCCTTTCTTTGAATATATAGAGCCAGTAAATCTGGCTCTCATCAAAACACGCGGATTACGCATCGACACTACGCTGACACCATCGCCGCACATATTATAGAAATATCAAAATGATATAGAAACACTCTTAAAATCATAATTCTTGGGTAATGTTAGAATTATACTCAATTTAATGCAAATTGTGGAGCACAGTCTCGCGCGTCAATAAAATAGCGACAGATAGTCATAAAATTGAAATAGCCAATTTTCAGCACTAACACATTCCTGCGGAATCTTTAAAATATAATATACGGCCGTAAATATAATATTTGAAAACAAAATAAATGTCAGTTTGGCTGAGCATCACGCAAAACGGCTTAGCAGATGTGGTTCAAATTTGAAACAGAGGTATATTGTTCTCTGGTATAGCATAGGTAGGTATAGAGTACTTTTTAACTCCGAACGGATTAAGTTCATTAATTACAGTTGTCCGCGCTTCTAACGGGAATCTACTTGATAGCATTTTGGAGTTTCTGTCTTGTAGTTGGTGATATGGTTGCATACAGTTGCCCTTCATAAAAATACTTAAAAGGCCATACTCCACTACTGGTACATGTAAGCTAGTAGTTCCACTTCTATCGGAGTTTTGACAGCTTCATGCCTTTTTTATTTCTACAAGTCACCGAACGATGCATGAATGAAAGATTAAAAAAAAATCAGAACGTGCCTAGACCTCTCCTTATTACATAAACGCAGATATTGTAATCTCGATAACATGATATCATACGAATATAAAGCAAAATAAATGCATAGTATGTACAGTATACTAATGTAATCATATTCTATTTGCGAAGATACCCCACGACAATGCTGGCAGCCTCGCAGGAGCACACTACAAATAAACAATGAATAAGGCGTATCGGACATGAACGATGTTGTCTGGAGATTAAAAATAGAGATTTCAAGTTCAATGATAAGATCTATGGTTTAGTGCTGTGTAATTTATAGACACATAAGTGGGGGTGGGAGTGAGTGAGAAGCGTACCGCATGGTGTGACGAAAATAGAACATTATTAATGGAAAACATAATGAGTTAACACTCATTTTAGTTCCCCTTCGATTCAACTGTTGATTTTGGAGATACTAAGCGTTTAAAACGAAGTGGATATAAACCATATCGGTTGGAAAATAAACGAGTAAGTACTACTATCATTTTTGTGTATAAATTAGTAGTAGCCACTGATACCGAGTAGATAGTATCGATAAAATGTACATCGAAAATCGAAAAACGATTATTAGTTATTGAATAATTTAAATTACATTCTAAAGTATTTGTAAGTCTCAAGATTTCTTTACAACATACTTAACAAGTTCACAATATTGTTTATACTATATTTGTGAGACTATATATTAGTTGAAGACCTAAATCCACTGCGACACTTCGATGGAAAATCAATGATTTTCGTGAAAGAAAAACGGTGAAAATGCGACTTCATACATGATAGTTGTGCCAAAACTTTTTTAATTTGAAATGTGTAACAACTGCATCCACTATAAAAAGCCAATGTTTGCTCACATTTTAAATACATAAGCGGTCCATAGAGAAATAGAAGACGATAATCAACAAGATGTTATCTTTAAAAAAACTGGCATATCGATTAGAAGTGCTATCGGTGTTGGCGACACAGTCATTGTGAAAGCTTGGCGTTATTTCCACAGCGCTGGCGAGGCGCCAGCCGCGAGCCGAGCCAAGGTCCCGCGGGCGCCTCCGGACCGTTGTCCAGGAAATTGCGTACAATATTATACGGATAAATTGTGTCACAACGATTCATTTCATAATATAACGGCTGGTGTGAATTACGTGTTCTCCACGCGTGGGTAACACCATTGAAACTAACATCTAAATGATGTAGCGGGAATTTGATGGCAACAACGCTCGTTGAAGTTTATAACTTCACAGCTCCATCTGTTATCGGTAAGCTGTAACTTTCTCAATGTTTCAAGAGATGGCGTAAGGTAGCCATACCAGCTTGTATAGCATCCCGTTGCCCATGTTCGACCTATAGCTATGGTCATTTTATTTAATTTATCGCTTCTGAAAGCTTAAATATCTCGTTGTAAAGCCAAATCTAGTAATCAACTACCGCATTTCCTAGGTATTTTATTTAGCAATATCGACAAACGAACACACACTGTGCGGTCCCAAACTAAGCAAAACTTATAGACTGGGAGCGATCCCAGTACGAAATTACTTATACAGGGTGTTAGGGGCATGGCACCGAAAACTTTGGGGAACGGTTATACTTAAGACTGGGGTTACAAATGTTCCAATTATTGCGCGCGCAATGTATTGTAAACAACGCGATCACAACACAACACTCCGCACAATACCCGACGCGTCCGAGTGACGAGCGCGCTCAAATGAATCGAGTTTTTACATTGCAGTTTCGCAGATCTAAATTAGTATTTTTTTTATTTATTGTCACTTCTATTATGATATACTTCTGTTATGATTTCATGCTAAAATCATGAATAGTTCAATGGAAAATTCTAATTGAACTATGGTATCAGTTGAATCCATGGTATCAGTAATCGTTATGAAGCCACTTACATCTTGTATAGATATTAAACGTCCATGACTTGAGTGCAAACATTAGCGCTCATCACAAAAAGTTAACCCCTACCCGGTGGACGAACCCGGGACTCTCAACACACACAGCATCATACCAACTGTGCCAATAGAGTCGTAAAGTATTCCTGAAATATCGACAGATAGTAGTAGGGTAAACAGGAACTCATAGAGACGGAAATCGTGACGTCATCGAGAAAATATGGTGTCACGGACACACTCGTTTATGAAATATGTGGTGTGAGAGATGGAAGACGCTAACGTTACCGAAACGCTACCTACGTAAATTAATTGTGGTTGAGATACTAGTCTGATGTTGTGCCGGCACTGACCTGCGCGACGTCCTTGAGCTGCGCGCGCTGCATCTCGAGGTCGGCGACGCGCTTGAGCACGGCGCCCGCGGCGCGCGCGTGCGCCTGCACGGCCTGCCACACGCGCGCCAGCTCCGACGCGCGCGACACGCACGACCCGCGCGGCGACTCCGCCTCCGCCTCCGCCTCCGGGGACTTCAGCTGCAACACAAGCCCGTCTATAGCTCTCTGATGTTGTAGGGATTAGTTTAGAAAACGAATATTAAGTACAATCAAGTAAGGTTCAATTTCGTCTGCCATATTGGTAAACGTTAAATCGAAATAGCTGCTGTCATTGTCTTTATTTTTATGCAATTTGTGGTGTGAGCAGAACGGATAATGCTTTCGTTACCGTAATGCATTACGGACCCCCCCCCCCCCCCCCCCCCTGTTATCGAGGGAAGGCTTGTATGTAGTGTACCAGCAGCAGTAGAACTATAAAGAGAGATGAGTCCTCTTCATTACACTATATAAACCGAAGATGTGCTATTACCTCGAACCGTTGCCTCTGATCTCTGATCGACACATCCTCGCTGGGCTCGCTGCAGCTAGTGGAGCATATCTCGTGTGCTCGCTCCAGCTTGCGCGTGTGCCGGTGGATCATATCTTCGAGGAACCGACACTGCCACAAACAAGATTAGATTAAGTTAGGCAACATTTATCACGGTTTTTCAGCACAGAGTTTTAAGGTACCAATATATGAGTAACATTGAATTTGTGTGCTCTGCTTTATGCAACATATTATGTACATTAACAGTATATGTATATACACTATACAATTTACAAACCAACCTGTTCTTTGACCTTCTCGAGCAGCTCTTCGTACCTATCCTCCTCCTGCCCGCACTTGACGCAAACCACATCGCTCTGTTCCGCCCGCTCGATCTTCAACGACTCAAGTTCCCCTAACAAGATCCTCATTTTCGAATCGCGATCGTCAATCGTCTTTCTCATTTCCTCCAACTGTTCAAGAATTTCTGTTTCGTGTGCGGATTTCTGTTCGAGTTGGCTCTCTAAGTTGGCAATGATGTCTCGTAGTAGGGACACCTTTTCTTCGGAGGCTTTTAATTGGTCGTCCGTGGAAGCTTTCCGTGTTTCGAGTTCAGTGATGATTTGGTTCATATCGCGCGTTTGGGCTTCTAGTTGTTCCACCTGAGAGAATTAGTGATGGGTGATGAAGTTAATAGACAGTACATCTACCGAAATTATTTGATGATTTAATCAAGCATACTCTATAAAGTATTATATTACAATTACTCTACTCTGGAAAGATAACTAGACAGTTTTTATAAACATGTTAAAAAAGGTAAGACGGTTAAAATTCCAAATAAGTACCGTTGTAAGTAGCTCTATCTACATAAATTGTTATCAGAGGGTGCTAAACATGCTATTAATAAGAGCATAAGGTTAATAGTAGAAGATACCTCAATAAAGGACCATATTACCATTCTAGCTAAATTTAGAAAATACAACTCTAAAGAATACTAAATACGTACTATTTCAGCAAAACAGCATAATGTACATAAAACATGGAGAACTATAAAGGCGTAGATACACTTACATGTGCGTCGTGCTCGCGACAGTTGCAATGCGAGAGGCGGAGGCAGTGCATCTGCAGACAGTCACGCGCGCACCGCGGCCGGGTTAGTGCGCGACTCGACAATACGACATATACTAGACTCTGTCTAAGTCTCGGATAAATAATAACAATACCGGCCCATCTAATTTCCCACTGTTGGGCATCCTATCAATGCGAGGGGAATTAGGCCATAGTCCACCACGCCGGCCCAGGGCGGGATGGCGGACTTCACACTCCTCTTGAGGGGTTCTCTCAGACTGCTAAACGGTTAATGAAACCTGCATTTCATTAACCGTTTAGCAGGTGATAATCTTTGTAGAAAATTAGATTCGTACATGAAATGCAGAAATCTCAGAGGTGCGAGCCGGGGTTTGAACCTTCGATCATTACCGAGGCAAATGTTCTACCATTTTGGCTATCACTACTTTTTTAATTTACAGTGTACAAATTACTTCATACTTTTCTGCAGGGCTTCCACGGCATCCCGCCTATAATCCCCGAAGGGGCAGGCAGAGGTGCATTGCAATGCACTCTCATTTTGCCGATGATATTTGTTTCCAATATTTGATTTATGTAACTACTCCACGAGACATGTGAAAATAGACTTGAGACATGGCCTAAGACAATTTTGTCGTATTGAAAAGTCAAGCAAAGTAGTAGTTTTAGAGTGCATAAAAGAAGCTGATAAATAAAAACACAGTGAGCGTTACATAGGATAGGAATATTACAGCCTAACCAGAAATCATCGGTAGTAAAACAACGTGTTATCGCCTCTGCGATTTCTTTTTAGGCTGTTATATATGGATTATTAACACCTTACTCCGGTTGGAAAAGTTATTTAATTTGTTTTAAAACGTTAAGTTAAGGTGTTAAAGTTATTTCACATAAACACATCACAAACAGTGCAAATATACGAGTGTGAAATGTAGTTCATTCAACCCAACTGATTCATAACATTACGATAAACAACCGAGTCGATTCGAATGGATAAATTCTTTATTCGATGATCGTTTTCAAAACCATTCAGAATAATCGGACGATGAATATTTTTTTATAAGATGAGTATAATGAACAGCCTTCAAGTATATAACCGGCCAATCACTCCTAATTTTATTATAGTGATATAAAAAGACACCATTTAGTGAGTAGATACGACTACTGCAAATCTGAAATATAGCTACACAGACGATATCAGATCGAATCGGTAGATACGCGAGGTTGTGAATCGGTTTGCTAGTCTGAATACAACTATATCTCTGTGTGTATTAAACATATACTACATCAAATCACGGTAACCATTGCTCTACCAACCTCGTTTAATATCCTCGCGTTGTTTTGCAAGCGAGTGGCCAAACGGGAATTTTCATCTCGCATATCAGCGAGCCGCTTAGCGAATTCGTCGCGTTCCGCTTCGCGCTCGCTCGCTTGCTCTTCGACGAATTGGCGGGTGGAACGAAGCTGGCGATTCGCCGCCTCTAACTGGGATGTGATATTTTAAATGAAATAACATATATATTATATCAATTATGTGGGGAGTGGAACAAAAGTATTTATAAATCGTAATTCTCAGAATTAATCGGATTTGTTTTCTTAAAACGTAAAGTAATATATTTTGGTGATACTGGCTACTAACAAAATGAACGTGTACGAACGAATTAAAAGTGGAATAGCACAGAACAAAGCTTGTTAGCTTTTATATATGCCATAAATAATAATGGATTCATGCAACAATGATTATAATCTATAATGTAGGTATTAAAGCAGTAACTGAAATAAAATCTCACTTATCAAATATTTTATGGAACAATACACAACAACAAAGCATGGCTGGCTTTGATAATACCGGCTGATTCAGAAATGGTATACGATTCGTTGAACCTACGTTTCTTTAGCACATTGTAATCATTATGGAAAGTCAGAATTCTGATGTCGATTTAAAGAAAATGTTCCCTATAAAATTATATTGGTGATTTCTTATGAGTATTTATTTTTTATATACCTATCTTCTCACTTCTCATAACGGTTATGAATGCGCTAAATAAGCGCAGAATCTAAGGCATGGTCCTGCGCATACTCGTTCTGAATCACCTGTATATGTAAAAAAAATATTGTTTTCCAAGTGTAAGCCTTATTTCGTCAGAACACAAAATACAATATAACATGTAAGTAAGTAAGCCAGGTGTGAGCGCGTTTACCTTCTCGCAGCATATCTTATGTACGGGTGAATCTGTCATCCTTTTAACCTGCGCGTGCGTGTGACCATTGCAAAATTACAGTTATATATTAATTCATTTAGCATATAATAATACTGTGCATAGTGCGTTTGTTGACAAAAAATATATAATTCAATAAATATAGTATGTTTATTCATTAGATTTTGGCGAATAAAGGGTTAGTCGTGATAATTGTTAGTAGGGAACTTTTAGATTATTGCCAATATTAAACCTCCCAAAAAGAAAATGTAGCAGATTTGTGGGTTCATTTGTTGGTGAGGTTAGCTTATAAAGTCCTTCTCAACTGCTCAGCGCCCTGATTTCTAGACATTGGGAACATTTTGCGGACACAATATTGTCAAACATACTTATATTAATAATGATTTGGTTATAAACTTATTTTGGCCGGTTCAATTTAGGTATTTGGTGAGAGTGTAGGTGCAGTAAGCACTGGACTGATAATGTAATAGTGTGTGTACCTGTTGGTGCAGGTCGTCGCGCTCCCGCTGCAGCGAGTCGAGGTCGTGCGCGAGGCGCAGCGCGCGCGGCGAGGCGCAGCCGTCCAGCGACTGCGAGGCGGACGGCGCGGCGGCGGCGGTGCGCGCGCGCCGCGCCTCCGGCAGCGAGCCCGGCGGCGGCCCCGTGCCGTACCTGCGCCACTCCCACACTCAACACAAGCACTCTACGAACGACACAACTGGACACCCAACGGACATGCCAATTGGAGGTCGAACTGTTCGTGGAGGGCATAACACCTTATAGAGACTAACGACCTGTACCACTACTGGTCTGGGGCTAGACATAGTCTTTTTGTGCCTGTTTGATTTTTGCCATTTTGGCGCTTATAATATTGAGTGATAGCAGGTAGTGAGTGGCCACGGAACTAGTGATAGAGTAGCACATGTGCCAATTATATCGACAAACATTCAAATGAATTATTATTTTAAATCATAACAATAACGCATATCTATACCTTTTTTTATACAATAAACAACTAAGCACAGAGACGATCTAGACAACGCGACGACCATTTACTTTAAATGTAAAAAAAAAACTCTAACACTTGAGGAAGCGCTTCAAATGAGTACAAAATATAGTTGTCATTCTGTACTCTAAATCAAGTCTAGTAGTAGATCAGTGGTAAAGTCATATAAATATTGCCTGACAAATTCACCGACCATATTATCTTACACTAAGCAACGCTTGTATTATGGCTGAACTAAAAGCCAGAATATTTGTGTAAACTGTTGAGTTAGTTACCCTTCAACGATGACATCGGAGCTGGTCATGAGTTGTGCTATTTTAATCATAGCTGATTCCAAGTCAGATCGTAATAGATTCTCCCGCTGCAGGCACTCGGCCATCGCTTCCTCCATGTTCTGCAGAATTAAGAATCCAATAAATTTCAACAAATTATTCGTGTAAATCGCTTCGGACTACCGTCATAGACACTTGACGAGTTCAAATCAAAAATTTAGATTTTTCGATAGTTCAATGAACATTAAAAATACTAGTTTCATTGTAATGGATATAAAATCTAAAATTGACTCCCAAAAAGTTACGCGACGTCACATCTTGACGTGAAATGTTAATTTCTATTTTATGTTGGTTTAACTTGAGGGTAACGTCATCAAGGCGCCATGCGCTATGTCGGTATAAAAAAATTATAGCGTTTTTTTTTAATTTGATTACGATATTATACAACAAATAATATTTTTTTAAGTTTATAGGACGTATTACCAATAATTAGTGGACTAGCCTATGCAAATCGCTGATGCTGAGAGTGTATGAGAGATAGTCCTATTCCGAGTGTTCGTCTTTTTCTCACCTTTCTATGCAACTCGCAGTTGTCGCAAGAGTTCTGCCTGTTATCTATGTCTTGCACTAGCTCCGAGATTTCTACTTGACTTGATTCCAGCATTTTGGCCTCGGAGCGGGACTCTGAAATTAACAAAACGTGTCTGAAAGATAGATAGGCTTATAATCAAAAGCACGCGGTTACCATCATTCTTATCCATCAGGTGTCCTACGCATACAATAATATAAAGCTACGTTAAACGATTGCGCATAATCCACTGGCTTTAATACTCACTGTTGCTGGCGAGCTTAGCGGACAAGTCAAGCAACGAATGCGCCTCATTGCGGAGTCTGCGAAGAGAATGTTCCAGTTCCCGTTTGATTTCAACGCTGAGGTCGCGCTGTTGATGCAGAAACTTCACGATACCATCCTGTGTGGAGACAAATCATTATTAACCGATGAAAAAAGAGGCGGTACTCAATTCGACACGCACATTTTGTATTTAAGAATACGTAACAAACAAGGTTGTAAACCGCCACCGCCCGGTCAGCGTCATTCTAATGGCGCTATTTCTCAGAGACGCCATGGCGACGTGGCCTAGTCTCGCTGGCAATAATAAATATGCAGCCCTATGGTGGGAACTTGGGAACCTACGGCGGCCACTAGCATTGATGCGTGCACGCAACTTTAGGCCCAGTTTCCACCAAAGCGGAGAAGTGCGGAATAAACCAATGAGATCGTTTTAAAAACACCTCATGGTCCCGAGCGGAGGATTTCAAACAATCTACGCTTTAGTGGAAACTGGGTCATACTCGGCCTCACCACAAAATGTATAGCGCTGTATGGCGTCATCGTCACTTGGCCGCCAGTGACACGCCCACTTGTCCCTCACACGCTTCCCTTGCTTTCTACTCATGAGTCATTTTAAAACTGTTAACGATTCGGGCATCCTATCTAGCGTCTCATTTGGTAACATGCGCACTTAGTCTGCCCCCAAATTTATACACATTTTATGGGTGGGACATTTTATGGGAGGGTAAGTGTTTTGTTGTAAATCCAAAAAGTATAATAATATTAGTTTTTCTTTCGTCTGTTTAACAGGAAAACCACAAATAAGTCACAATTGCGTTATTTTGTTTCTTATAGCTCAGGCTCATACGTCATGTATTAAAAACATAACATCGCGCATTTAATATAATCTAATTGGATATATTTATCCAGTTTATTACATTTTTACGTTGCAGCCGTTATGAAATATATCCCTAAAATTTTCCAATATATCAAGACCTTTAGATATACAATATACAGAGTGATTCAGAAAGCTTATATTAACCTTTGAAACAACGCATCCTAAAACCATTTGTAATTATAATGTGTCATATATTTGTGATCAAAAATGTGTGTCAAAAATATTGCTAAAAACGACAATGAATATTAAAAAAAAAATTCAGGTCGACATATCGTAATTCTGAATTCGCATAATGATTACAAATGTGCTAGATAAATCCCCCTCACATTGAGGGGAGGCCCGTGCCCAACAGTGCTAGTATTATTATTATATTATAAAGAAGCGCAGGTCAAAGGTAAGTATACTCTTTCTGAATCAGCCTATATACATGCCTCGTCCAAATCCGATAGTATAGCGTTGAGGTCCGGCGCGAAGTGCACGTGCTTGCCGCTCCGCGAAACTAGGCTGGTGTTCAGCTCCGACGATAGGTTCGGGGTGGTCGGCCGGGACTCCTCTTCGATGGCAAACGTTCTGTAACAACAATGATTTGCTTTTTAGGTGTGTTTGTTATGCCATATGCGATAGTATGAAAAAATATTGTGGCATCACCCGGCCTTAGCGGTGGGTTTCGTGCCGTAGAAATAGCCGGCAATAGTATGAAAACTAATTCGCTTGAGCGCATATATTATTGTGGAATTATTTCCAGTATTTTATTTGATCACACAACAACTAAACAACGATACATATTTAAAACATTTTCGGAGTTATTCGATGATATTTGAATATTACTGATGTAAATTATTATTTTCTTTTTGTGTGTGTTCTATGGTAGTTTGAGTTTTGTTTTTATTTATGTTAACTATTCCAGTATCGTAATCTTCATACTACTAACTAACTTTGTCAGTTCGGAAATATATTTCTATGGCGAAGAAAGTATTTACCATCAACTTTGGAAAATTCATATATCCTGGAATGACTCTACGCAAAAAGTTACGGGTTACATCCCACTAATATTATAAATGTGAAAGTTTGGATGGATGGATGTTTGTTACTCAATCACGCCAGAACGGCTGAACGGATCTGGATGAAATTTGGCACAGAGATAGATTATAGTCTGGAATAGCACATAGGCTTTTATATATGTATCACTATAAGTAATATAATGTTTACATTTAGAACATTATGCCACCCGCGTATAAAAATCGAGCAATCTCAGTAATACGAAAAGGGTACGCGAACAAATTGGCGAGGCGCCAGTGCGCGAGCGTCGCCGGAGAGCTTCCATTTAGGAGATATTAAGGCGCCTAGATCATTAAAATTGCACGTTTGGCAACTACTCAAATTGCTACGAGTAAGGTTAAAAAGTTTGGACAGAATCATGTCCGTCAGGTCAGCATGAATGACAATGAATCTACTTCCAATCATGGAAATAGAACATATGAATGGTCCAACATAATATTGGCGTATCAGCCGCCCGTGCATGAGCAAGCGAGCGGCAGCATCAATAACATGTAAAGGGCAAGGCGACTGGCGGGTCGCCAGTGCCGTCCAGGACGAGGCTTATTCCTCTGATAACTAAAATATATCCGCCTTCGTCTATCATAAGTCATAGACCATACCAGTAACATCCAGATCAGAGCACACAACAAAGATATAATTTCCCTAATTTGCACAGGCAGGAATCGAACTCGTAAACACACAATGCAATAAGCCAAACGGCCTAAGGACCACAACATCAAGATCTACATTACAATCACCAAGATCAGACTTAGTTGGAAACACGCAAACCAACTCCATACATCAATATTAATTCTACTTAATTACCGCATAAAGCAAATTAGTCTCAAAATTCACAAGTTCAAATTGGATCATCTATCAAAAAATATTGTAAGGAATAAAAGTCTTTGTGTGATCGGAATAAGGAGCAAGCTTGCGTGTGGGATATTGGCAGAGATTTGTGTGGTTGTTCTAATAATATTAAGTCACTGACATTGGTCTGTAGTCAATATATGGTGTCTAATTCTAAAACTCCAAAGAGAATGAAGCGATCATAAGAAACATTATGAGTCATGGTCTAAAATAGCCCCCCTCGCTAGCAGGGGAACCTGTCTCCTTGTGCATGAGCCGAGACATTAAAAGGGCTTAACACTGACAGTACAATACATGCTAGGTACTTCGGGAGTTTGCAGAAGCTCCAATGCCGAATCCAAGTATATTAATCTATTTACGATGGCATTTTGAATCATTTGAAAAATGACAAAAACATGCTGCTGAAAAGTCATCATCGTAATTTTTGCTTGTTCTGCGTCGACTTAAGTTTGTCTATGGTTTTAGCGCTTAGACCATAGACAAACCTAAGACGATGCAAATAAAAATCCTAAGAACAAAAGGACATTATTATGTACCAGATAAAAGATATGGAAGGTAGAACGCATATCTTGCAAGCAAGGGTCACAAGTTAACCCGCGGCTCGCACATATGGTATTCTAGATTTCATGTTCGAATCTTATTTTCAAGCGTGGTTATCACTTGCTAAACGGTAAAGGAAAACATAGCGAGGAGACCTACATGTCTGGGAGAATCTAGTTCTCAAAAGACGTGCGAAGCCAAACAACCTACACTAGGCCAGTGCGGTGGACTTTGGTCTACATCCCCCTCTCATGGAGGTGAGACCCGTGCACAGAAGTGGGAAATTAAAAAGGGATAATTATCATTGATTATTAAAGGCATGTGCCATCATACTCACTCATCGCCATCGGAGGGTAGCAGTCTCGCCAGCAGCTGGGCGAGCACAGTTTTGTTGAGCTCGTCTTCTGCGCTCGCGCAGTACGCCACCAACTGCCCCACTACGCGGTGCAGACTCACCGCAACACGCTTTAAGTCATCTCTGGAACAAAATATACATACCAATTTAAAAGAACCATGGTCATCCCTTCGGGAAATACACGCGTGGTAGTGTTTATCCCACTAATATTATAAATGTGAATGGTGACTGGATGGATGGATGTTTGTTACTCAATCACGCCAGAACGGCTCAACGGATCTGGGTGAAATTTGGCACAGAGATAGATTATAGTCGGCAATAGTACATATGCTACTTTTTATCCCGGTAATATGTATGGCTCCTGTGGGATATATTTGTTTTAATTTTTCATAGAGCAAAGGATCGACATGATTTTTTGCATAGGTAGTAGTAGTTTAGGCATCGACATAATTTTAATCGCGGGTAACACCGCGGGGCGCAGCTAGTTAATGATATTTTATAAAATGCCTTTCTGTGACTAACACGGTAATGATAGCTTTACCTAACTAGTAAGGATGATGACTTCTAAGCGTCAGTTTACACTGCGCGTGCGTGGGATGATTTTCAAAACATGTCATACGAGCCGAAACCGAGAAGTCTAAACCCAGAAGGCTTACTGGACCCGGTCTTAGCGCGGCCTGATAATTGGGACGGCCAACTTGTGCTTGGGAACGGCATCACTAAACGGCCCAATGCGGCCAAGACTGCCAGTTCATCTCTGCCCAGCAGCCTATTATTATGCCATTATCATCATCAGAACAATTTCCTATCTTGCGTTGTACTTCAGCTACGTTATCAGCTACTAATCACCCAACTCTACCTCTCCCTGGTGACCTCCTCCAGCTGTCTGTTCTGGTCGAAGCTGATGTTCCTCCGCTGCTTCCACTTGTCTTCACCCACGGACAGCTCGTCGCGGAGACTTGAGCACTGGGGACAAACGATATCACTATAACATTATGAAATGTAGGGTAGAATTGGAAGACACGTCATTCTACAACAATGCTGCGAAATAAGTGGTAGTAGAAGGCTGAGGTCCACTGCAGAGCACTCACATTTTGCCGATGCTATTTAACCCCAATGTAATAGGAGCGAGCTTATTTGCCATTACACCGGGCGCTTTCTCTTTAATACGAGGAGGTCTTAGTCCACCACGCTGGCCCATTGCGGTTTCGTTAACTTCACACGTTTTACGTCAGAAACACAAGTTGCCTCACGATGTTTGCTTTCACCGTACAAGTACCACAAGTGATAATCTTTATTGGAAATGGGAGTCGAACATGAAAATTCAAACGTTCTAAATCCCCTGACGTGCGAGCCGGGGTTTGAACCTGCACACCGTGTTTCCAAAGCGAGCGTTCTACCAACTTGGCTATCACTACTTATAGTAAGGTCGTCGACACTTATAATGCCCTCAATATTGATAACGATTTGTGGGTCACATAAGCAGATCGGTCACGTAATTTATGGCCTTCGTAATCGAAGTACTTATTGTTAGTATCTACAGGCCTGGCCTGGTTCAGACACCATCTTTCTGTATTATCTACCAGTTAAATTGTGTAGAAGACACAAACAAGTACTTGATATTGTTAAAATAGGTAAGCGAAGTACCTATTTTAAATTGAGCAGAATTATTCTAAAGTAAAAATTATCTCATATAACTTATTTTATATGTGCAGATTGTGTTGTAGAATAATAGATTCCCAAATAATTGTAAAATTACAATTCATTCGCGTTTACGTTACTAGTAACGTTTCTTCTATACAATGCACAAAGGATGCCATCAGTAAACGGTTTGCAACTTCAATCCACATGGTAGGGCATTTTTGCATAGGTGGCCGTTGTCTTATAACCAGCCAAACATACCATCAATTTTAAAATTAAACTTATTTTAAAGATTTTATCGCGTTTATTTTCTATTTTTACGTTCTCGACGTTTCGGCTGCTTTATAGGCAATCTTTAAAATATGTTTTATTTCAATGTGTACTATTCGCGTTAATATAAAAAATCAATATACCATAAATTTCCTTAATATCACCATTATGAAGCGGTTACATTGCGATCACTATGTTTTGAATTCACGTAATTGTTCCACTTTTATTTTCAACACGAGCGCGCGACACATTATCAGTTCACTCATTGTACACAGTTTATGTCGTTCTAATTAGTTATGCACGATAAATAACCTAAAAAAAAATTGCAAGTCAACTGTAGAAGTTACTGGCGAAGATAATTATATTATCTTTAACAATAACATCTTAAAATATGCTAAGCTACCTACTTAAAATTATTTGTGCATCGAGCTGTTAGAAATTAATAAAACGTTACTTACATCACTAAAACTAATGTCAGATCGAATCGATAAAAATCTCATTAATGTAATATTTTTCGTAACTACCACTAAAAACTTAAGCAATGTTCGAGTACAATCTTCAAACCGTGTCTGCTAGCTTCGAAATACAATTATTTTCAGACATTAAACAATTCCCATCGACACCATTCAATAAATAAAACAATACAGTATTCAAAAACATGGAACAACTACCCTCGTGCGCACACGCATCCAACCCGCGTTCTAAAATAACGTCAAGAAAAAAGATAGCCATGTGTGGGCCAAACGGATGCACGTGTTTGCAACGAATTGTATATGTTTTTAATTCTTATTTTTATAGATGTAAGGTCTATATTCGTCTTTTATTGTGCGCATACGCAGGGGAGCCGCTGATGTGTACGTTGCAGTGTTTATTGTTTGCTCTCGTATTGATAATGAAAGGGCAATGAAATTGTAGGAAGTTTTGTTCGGTTGTTGGAGTACATAGCCATAGTTTTGTCGATTTAAACTGTTCAAGATTATGGGGGCCGGTTGAGTTGCGCCCACGTTCTACATGGGACAGAAAATTTTATGTCTACGCAATATCGGCTATTGGGTCACACGGATGGTTTCCAGAATAGTTAATGCTTTGCAGATCGCATCAGAAACACTGGGCTATATGAATTAACATTTACGACTCATAATTGAATGGCAGTGGCATGGCAATTAGTTTTTTTTTCTCGTTCTTTAAAGAACATCAGACTTATTCTCTGACTATGATATAAAAGCATCTACGAGCGGCACAACTTGGTAGCCAATCCGTGGGGCTCATTTATAGGATCCTAACCAATTGTGTCAATTTACAAATAGGTCCTACAGATTGGGTGCCAAGTTGGGGCGTTCGTGACTGACGTCAGCTGGTTTTCAGCAATGGTTTGCATCCATTAAGGGATTCAGGGGTACTCCAAAAACAATTATTTCAAATAGCTAACAAAAAGACCCCCAACAAAACCCATTACCGCGTATTATAATTAAGTTATAAATTAATTACAAACCCAGCTGCACATCTGGCGACACACAAAGACGTCTAATAAAAGTCAAGTTCAATGTTCTATTAATTTTCTCCCATAAAACATAACTGCTATAAAATGTTTAAAGTCTCAAGTGCAATGCTAGCTGTTGTGCGTTACAGGGCTCGACGCACGGGGGCTCCTGATTGGTTATGACGAGTTAAATTGACCGTTCGAGAGTTTTATTGTATCGATACGATGGAGGGAAATGAGTTTATAATGAATGCAATATTCTGTATACATCCGAAAGTTGGCTATAAAAGTCATACTATACTATACGTAAGTAAGATTATATGTTTCGCCTAGTCACAGGTATTGTCGGGAAAACTGTCTAAGCCATTTCATATCAGAAGATTTCCAGTCCATAATGCAGAAGGAAGCATAAAATTTAATGCGCAATAAAGGACAACCAATGAGTGGGATGCAAATGTTTGGGATTATCGCTCTTTCATATGCATCAAAAAACCGGCATAGCTTGCCAAGTTGCAAACTCTGTCAAAGTATGCTTAGCTATTTGCAAATGGCTATGCATTAGTACTGCACAACGCTTGCGTCGGGCATAAGGCTAATGTCACCCACCGCTAGGGTCTAAAAGTCTCAGAGCAAAACGTTGTTACTCCAAAAGTTTCTCCCACACACTACGAAAGCCCGAAGCCTACACGCTTAAGTATTCTTTCACGCTTTTATGTGCAAACGCAAACGAATTTGCGCGGGCGCATGCGTGTGAACGGCTAGCCAGGGTTTCAGATTGCAAAGTCTAGTTTTATCTAGCTAGAGAAACCCTTTTACGTCCTTATTCCCATATGTTATATATACTATAATTGCATCCATGACTATACGATATTATTGTCGAGGGCGCTTCATCAATAGTCCGATATAGTGCGGCTGTCAAAATTAACGCACGGGGTCGTCTGATTTACTGGCTGCCTTTATCTCGCGTTTAATAGATCGTATGGGAACTCTGTTGTAGGGACCATGTCAAGGGAGAAATATCTGATAAGTACGGGACTTACGGTAGTTTTAATGCTTGTATTCTGAATCTGGTTTAAATTGTGTGAAATTGTGATTGTGATCTTGCGTTTGGTTAACCCAAACTTTTTCTTAGCTTAGTTGCCCTACATATTATAGACGTAACGCGTTGAATTGATTATGGCGCTGTTATCTCTATGTATGAAGGCACTAGGTTGAGAAAGCAAACAGTACAATAGTAAGTATAAATATAAGAATTAAATCGTGAAAAGTAGCACAAAATCGTAAGTAATATTTTAGTGGAGTGTGCCAGTACTGGCATATGTTAGGTATTGACAACACCATGCGGTTCAAACAAGAATTGTCTGGAGACTGAAATAGGTCAAAACAAAACACAAGGAGAGCACTTATTTTTAAATCGTTAAATGTTACTAGACTACTTTAAATGGAGCAATTTCTGTGAGATTTATGCGAATGTTTTTTACAAGTGCAAGCTATTATAGACAATTTGTGACCTATTTGATTCATCCCTGAAACTCTAGGTTTGCAAGTGTTATAGTCCACTTTAACGTGATTAAAGAACTGATGAGTATTGCAATATGTAAGAATAATTATTTAAATTAAAATTAGAAATTATTTAACAAATATTGAGCCGCAATTAATATTTCCTCGAATTTATTTATGGATTTTAATACATAAATTAATTAAGCTTATTTAAGCTATAAAATTAATTTATTATAAAACAATGCAAAGCGCCGAAGTTTGATCAAATGGCGGTTAAAAAGTGTAGTATTGTATAGCTCTAGCTTGATTCATGAATTCAATTGGATGCAATAGGCAGTTGTCCCAAACTAAAGAAAAATAATCTCAAAGATATTTTTGTTTTGTAAATAGTTCAGAATACTTTAAAAATTGGAAATTCTTGCCATGGCTGAGTGTTTTCACTTTACAATACCTATGTTAAGGACTTACTAGAGATTTGAATTAAATTAAGTAAATAAGAAAGCCGGCCAAGCTACTAGAAATTCCGTTCAAGAGCTGAAAGCGAATGTTACGATAAAGTTTATGCAATAAACTCGTAATCCTATCCCCAGCTGTACATGACATGAATATAATAAATTAAGTGAAACTAGAGCACAGATAAATCAGAAAAACATTAATCTATTTCCAGCGACTGCATACAGTTTCCTCAAACAAACGAGAAAACGTTATCGCCCAGAATAACAATGACTGCAACCAAATTGTTTAATTTCTAATCACTCGGTGCACAGATTAATAACGGTCACATTTTAAAACGCACATGAATGTAAGTTTCAAATCAAACTGAATCCTTGTCATATTCAAATAAGGATGATTTTTGCATATAGTAAGTTTGCCGCGATAAGATGACGTCATGGGTCCGTAAGCACACAAGCACGCGCGTCCGCTGCGCGTAGCGTTCAACGCTGCACTGAAACTTGAAAGACAAGCTTGTTTATGTCAGTCAGTTCAGTAGGTTTGTTTGTTTGTAGCGGCTACGAGGATTCGAATCTGTAGCTGATTGAACCATAAACCCTTCTAGATTTTATTGATGAGCGATCAAATTAATTTATATGCGCGTTTCCAGATTCGTAATCTCTGTATGTGAAACGGACTAGGCTATATATGACTTGTGTTGGTTATACAGTGGTTATAATGTCTGGCAAGTCCATAGGATATCAGGTTCAGGGACATAACTAATATACGTTTATCTACTCGTAATAAAGTTATGAATTTTCTGCTGAGATTTCATTGCGAAGTGTATCCTCAAATCTGGGGGTCGTAGCCTGTGTAAAGCACTATGCAACTATGCTCCATATTGTTCTATCTTCGGCTATGTGGTTTGCATCGCCCATTCTGCTGTTAAGCACCTCGCGTATCTGGTCTAACCAATGCACGGGGGACTGATCCCTCGGTGTTCATAGTTGTCACCTTTTTGCTGGATTAAGGTTAAAGAAATGCAAAATTCTTTAAAGCCATCATGAAAAGTCTCATGGCTACTAATTATATGCTCCGGGAACGGATACATTTGTTCGGTGTTGCATCCAATTTACTCAAACGTTTATACTTAACCGGAATGTTTTTTCAGCGCCCATGTCTACTTAGATTACTTCCACCAACCGTATAATCGACCCTTTAAAACCATATCGATCGTCAGCCCTAGCATCTAGCACGGAAACAAAGACTATTCATCCTGTTAGGTACTTAACAACCTCCAACGCGACTGTAACCGTTACAATACAGCGGCCAGATTCAAACATTCGAATCGTAACGGTCATTCAAAGTAACACATGTAGATAAATAACATTCTCGTTAGACGTCGACCTACGCGGCTCTCGGCTTTATTAAGCCCAATTATATGTCCTCTGAAATTAAGTAAAAGTCCACATGATGGCACGAGACAGGATGTCACCAATTTATTTTGGGATCCTGTGCTTTATGATGACAGGATAAGGATAACTTTGCGATGAAAAGACTCGTAAAAGGTGTCAATTTTACAATAATAAATGTTGCATCACTATAGAAGTATCTGTGTAAGATTTAATTCGTATGGCTTTCTTCAAAGCAAGCAAGCAAAGTATAATGAAAAAAAAAACTCCACTTTCATGAACGTCATCGGGTAAGTATTATTTGTTAAAATATTGTGCTTGAGCCAGTGTTATGAACACTAACTATGTATTTGAATAAAAAAAGAATAAGTAACATGTGTAGAAGATAAGAAATCAACGAACAATTGAGCATCAAAATAACACATTGTAGCAATCAGCAATAGAGTAAATTGTCGAGGGATGTGTTCCCCGTGCTTTCCCTGCACAACTTTTTATTTGATGGCGCAAGACAAACATCCCGGGGCACTAGGATTTATATTACATCACGCGTGCATATAAATCCCTAGAGACGTCGCATCTGTACGTTATTTTTATAGCACACAACGCAAAGAATTATGTTCGATTATACGCTTCATAAATTATGACAAGATAGATTCTGGGAAGATTTGCTACTGTTACAATTTGCGATCAAATATAAAATAAAACGAGGGCACAAACTAGTTCAACAGTTATTAGGTATGTGGTTTTCGCGGTGACGTTAGCTAAGACCAGCGGTGGATGAAGCATATATTCGAAGTAAACATTGATTTCCTTGTATCGTCTATAGCTAGTGTTCGTTCTACGTCGTTTTCCATAACTCTTTGACCGATAGCGTCTTATAATCTGACGATCTATAAAAAAATGGATCAAAGTAAAAACAATACACGCATCTCAGACATCTATTGCAGTCAGTTGCGTAACATAAACAAGGGCAACTTAACGATCATAATTCCCACCAAACACGGAAGCGTGCCTTTTTAGCACAATAAACTTGACACGTGCCCAACCTGACTGTTGGTGTGTAAACATCGTTACTATGGGAAACATTAACAGTTCCTATAGTCACGCTGTTTATAGATCCCATAGTAATGATGTTGCATTAGGATCATCTCAGCGAAGCTGTGATCGGCGCTTTTCACTTTGATTGTCGCCTTAATGAGAAAATATACGCCTCGTTTTCATTCTTCAACCCCGTCCTTTGATAATCTTCATCCAACTACTAGCTTATGGGATTATGGGAAATTAAGTCTGTAAAGCTTATCACCGCAGTCTATTACAGATCGAAAGATATTAATGAATCTACCCATTGTATTATCATTAATCAAATAATACCGCGGAAGGGCTTAAAGATAAATCTAAATACTGATTCACACTTTGCATATGGTAGATGGGGTTACGATTGAATCAGGAGGAAATCTGTACACGATTAAGAGTGCCAACATGGCTTAAATAATTTCAAAGGCGCAGAGCTCAAAGAACTATCAGACGTTGAAGCAGAAAAGTTCTAGAATGATGACCACGAGCTGGAAGGTGCAAACGAGTGACGTAGGACCGTGTGGTAGTTATTGTGGGAGGCCTATGTCAAGCAGTTGACGGAGTAATGGATGGATGGGTGGATATCGAAGCTCAGACTAAATTAGGACATTCACCAAAATAATAGGTCACCCTAAATACAGCACTCACAGTTAATTAAATCGCTAGAGCTTTCTATCTGAAGTGTTGCGCTTCTGGATGTTACATTAGCGGGGTAATGTGTTGTATTGCCGACGTGCACCATCTGCGAAGGGCTCGCTCTCATCTTCGAGTGCGCATTGGCATGTGGATATGGTTCGAATTCGATAACTGCGTGCACTGATGTTTAATGGCTGCTCTATAAAGATAACATTCCATAGACAAAACAAACAATTACGCGCACGCATTTTTTATTCGGGAGTATTGCGATATTGTGTAGTAAGGAAGCTAATGTCGTAATATTTTGACGATGCTGCACGATCATGTTGACTGAGAAGCATTTGCCTTAACTCTACTATAGAGAGCTTTAACGCAGTTTTACAATGTGCTGATAAAACCTACCTACAACTGATTCGAAAGTCTTGTATAATAAGCCGTGCAAGACTTACGGTATCTTGTGTCATGTGAAATGTAAATAAGGATAAGGTGGACAAGGGCCTATCTTTGATTAGGAGATAAGATAACCTAGAATCAACTCAAGTTCCGTATCTTTAGTCTATCAATATATTACAACTCTAAGAGTGAAAGCTCAAGTGCACTCCTGAGATCTGTAGGGTAAGCAGGAATTCCTTATGTAATCGTATCATCATCGAGAAGAAGTTGTCACTGTCATACTAATTTATAAAATCCGTGGTGTGAGAGGGACGGACAACGTTCATATACCGAACCCCCACAAAAAAAGGTTGTGATTGAGGTACAGTTCCTATACTATAATAATATTTACTTAAGTGAGTTCTCAGATGTTGAGATCGATTTATTAATACCGTCTCAATAATATTGCTGCTCGTACTACCAAACCTGTAGCAAATGACTAAATATATATATTTTTTTTTATTACATTATAGGCAAGTATTTGATCTCGATCTCACCATGGTGGTTAGTGACGATGAGATCTACGATGGAGCATACTTGCCTAGAAGATACCTGTTCACTCTCGACTTGAAAACACGATATAACCTGGAAGTACTGTTACGTGCGGGGGTAATGAAATGCCGATTACGTGAAAATTACTTTAATCGCTCTCCACACAGAAGGCAAAAATAGTACACACCAGTACACTAACTAGTTAACACTCAAATCACAATTCACCAAATCACTTAGAAACACAGTAGTCCACAGTATTCGCTAGAGTCGCCGGTATAGTCTTCTTAGTTCGCTTCCGAGAGATGTGTTCACTATCGCTTTCAAATAGAAACTGTCTCGTCGCTGGTCCTGCACACTATTTATAATCCGAAAATAGCGAGGGTGGATCTTTCCAGAAAGGTGTCGACAAAAACCCACAAAACAGAAATGTTCCATAAGGAAAATGAACCTTATTTACACGGTAATAAGGAGGGGCTAGAATGTTCTAGTGTACGTAGCTGCATTCGTGAAATCGGTATTATTCCGAGAACTCCCAGTTCCAGGAATTGCATTGTCCTCGCCTCTTGTTTACTAATAATTTTAATAAAAATAATATGAGATATATTCTGGAAGCCGGTTGCAACATTGTTGACGATTCTAGATCTTTCTTCACAGATCGATAGGGGACCTTGGACCCAACAATGCGTTTTTGTTTCTAGAAGATTCGATGACTATTTCTCGAGTTATCGATACCTCTTTTATACGCATCGTAACATTAGCCCCCTCTTAGTCATGCTCGTCCCGAGCATTATTCGAGCCATGATATCGTGCTAACCTGTCCACATGGACTACCTTTGGTTTTCCTCTAAGTCCCTTCTTGATGCGGAAGGTAACATCATTGATCCTTGTAATGACGGTGTACGGTCCTTCCCAGCGAGCTTGAAGTTTCGGAGACTTTCCCTTTTTGCGAAGCGGATTGTGAAGCCACACTAGTGTTCCTTCTTCAAAGCCGTTAGTGTTCGCATTCCGATCGTACCGCGTCTTCATCCTTGTACTGGTCTTGAGATTATTCTCCCGTACTCTTCTGTGCACTTCATCCAGCTGGTTTTGAAGTTCACTCACATAGTCCGTAACAGGCTTAGGACTATCGGGTGGCGTGCCTGTTATCGCATCGACTGGGAGCCTCATTTCTCGACCGAAATTTACCTTGGCCGGAGTATGTCCCGTACTATCATGTACCGCAGATCGATAGGACATCAGGAACAGCGGAATGTATTGGTCCCAATCTCTTTGATGATCGTCCACGACTTTAGCCAAGTGGTTCTCTAAGGTCTGGTTGAACCTCTCGACCATTCCATCTGACTGCGGATGCGCTGGCGTTGTACGGGTCTTATTGATTCCCAGCAGTTTGCACATTTCCTGAAATAGGGCGGACTCAAAATTCCGCCCTTGGTCTGAGTGAAGTTCCATGGGTACGCCATATCGACAGACCACTTCCTGGACCAGTTTCTTCGCCACAGTTATAGCTTCTTGATTCGGTGTCGCAAAGACTTCGGGCCACTTAGTGAAGTAATCTTGCACTACTATGATGTACTTGTTCCCATCATCTGTCATAGGAAAAGGTCCAGCAACATCAATAGCGATGCGCTCCCATGGCGCTCCAACGTTGTACGTCTTTAACTTTCCCCTGCTTCTTGTCTGCGGGCCTTTCACTGAAGCACAAGCAATGCACTTACGGCACCAATCCTCGACATCTTCCCGACAACCGACCCAGTAGAAACGTTGTCGCACTTTAACCAGGGTCTTCTTGACTCCAAGATGCCCACCAGAAACACCATCGTGAATGTGCCGCAGAAGAGGGGCCACCTTACTCCGAGGTACTACGACTTGCATGGTTACTTCTTTCCCGTCGTTGGACTCCCATTTTCTACATAGTACACTGTCTTCCAGAGTCAAGCTGTCCCACTGAGCCCAATAGCTTTTGGTGGTCGAACTATGAGCAGACACATCACTCCATTGGGGTTTGTTCCCAAGTCGTTTCCAGTCTAGTATAGGTCGAAGGTCATCGTCCTCTTCTTGGGCCTTCTTCATGTTAGTTACAGTCCACTCGTCATCAAGTCCGTGTGTCCTGATGACTTTAACCTCTTCCCGTACTTCATTCCTCTGACAGTGCTTGCAGTCTTCGGCACACGGTCTTCGTGACAAAGCATCGGCGTTGCTATGTCCTTTTCCACTTCGGTGTTCTATTACAAAGTGAAATTCCTGTAGTTGCTCGAGCCATCTAGCTACTTGACCTTCTGGGTTCTTAAATTGTAACAACCATTTTAAAGCAGCATGATCTGTTCTTATAGTAAACTCCCTTCCTATAAGATACTTCTGAAAATGTTGTAAGGTCTTCACAACAGCAAGTAGTTCACGGCGAGTAACACAGTAATTTCTTTCTGGTTTGGAAAGTGACTTACTGAAATAGGCTATAACGACTTGACTATCTCCCTGTATCTGAGATAAAACACCACCTATTCCTGTGTTACTGGCGTCTGTATCCACTATGAATCTTCCTTCTCTATTTGGGTAACCCAAAATAGGGGCTTCACATAACCGTTGCTTGAGCTCACTGAAGGCTTCCTCACAAGTCAGGTCCCAGATAAAATCGCGTTTCTCTTCTGTAAGTCGATGCAACGGTTTTGCAATGTCCGAGAAGCTCTTAATGAATCGTCTGTAATATGCGCATAATCCCAGAAAGGCGCGCACATCTGTTTTATTTCTTGGAACAGGCCATTCTTGAACAGCTTTTATCTTCTCAGAGTCGGTTTGGACTCCTTCCGTTGAGATGACGTGTCCAAGGTAACTAACTGCCTTTTTAAATAGAGCGCACTTCTTTGGGCTAAGTTTTAGATTAGCCTCACGGATCCGGGTGAACACTCGTTCCAGATTCTTCAGGTTCTCCTTGAAGCTACGACCCATAACGATTACGTCATCAAGGTAGACCAAGCATACGTCTCCGAGTAAACCCACCATCACTCTTTCCATAAGGCGCTCAAATGTGGCTGGAGCATTACATAACCCAAAAGGCATAACATTAAACTGCCACAATCCGTTTCCAATTCCAGTGCTGAAGGCTGTCTTCTCTTTGTCTTCTGGGCTTAGTTCCACCTGCCAATAGCCACTTTTTAAGTCGATAGTTGAGAACCATTTCATACCACTAAGCATGTCCAGTGTGTCGTCAATCCGAGGTAAGGGATAGCTGTCTTTCTTTGTGACGTTATTCAACATCCGGTAATCCACACAAAACCTTGTACTGCCATCTTTCTTCTTCACCAGCACCACAGGTGATGACCATGGACTCGTAGAAGGTTCAATTATTCCGTTATCAGCCATATCTTTAATCATATCTGTCACCTCTTTTTCTCTTGCCCATGGTATACGTCGTGGTCTTTGTTTTATAGGCCTGGCGTCGCCTGTGTCGATCCGATGTTTTACGAGCCCTGTCCTTCCACAGTCATTTCCAGTAGCAAAGATGTCGTTGAATTTGAGCAAGAGCTCTTTGGCTTGCTGTAGTTCTGTTGTCGACAAATTCTCCTTAGAAGATTCCAGAAGTTGCTGGATGTGATCCTCCTTCACGTCGGTACCATTCTGTTTAACCGTATCACTATTCAATCGTCTCAGGTACTTTACTTCCTCACATCTTCCAACCACACTATTCTTCTTGAGGTGAATTTCTTCATTACCAAGGTTAAGGATTCTCACCTTAGCAATTCCGTTCGACATTAGTAAGGTCCTTGCTGTAATTATATGTGGATAATTTCCAGTGTCTTCAACAATGAGACATCTTCTTTGCTTAATATTACGAGGAAATTTCACTATTACTAAGTTTTCTGATCTCGGCGCCAGTGTAGTGTCCTTCAGGCAATAAATATTGCACGGGCGTGATCCTTGCAAACAAACTTCTTGGTCAGGAAACCTTAACACTCCTTTAGCAACATCCAAAACACACTGCTGGGTCTTCAAGAAATCCAGTCCCAAAATACAATCGTCGGTAATATTAGCAATTAGCACTGCCTGTAGATACACTCGGTCACCAATTCTAAACTTAACGTCTGTTTCGCCGAGGACGGAAACTGGCTGGCCCGTGGCTGTCTGAAGGTGACATTTTGGAGATCGTCTATTCCACATTATAGTGCATCTCAGTAGCTCTGGTCTCACAATGGTACGTGATGCTCCGGTGTCCACTGTTAAACTACATGATTTATTATCTACGGTGCCCTCGAGGATCAGACTATTCCCATTAAAGACTTGAGTTATGGTCACTGTTGGGGCTTTATGTTGACCAGCCAGCGCCCGCCCCGCGGCCCTGGCGACTTTTAGTTTAACGGCGTATCTTGAATGACCTGGGTCTCGGAGTCCTTGACCCTTCTCTTTTTCTTAGGGCATTCGAGCCGAATGTGCCCTTTTTCTCCACACTCATAGCACGTGGGGACAAACCGAGACTTCTTCTCTTCTGGTATCATCGCTCTAACTTTGTGTAGCCTCGTGTCTTGCTGCACAGCTTCCACCTCAAGAGCATGCGCAAGTGCGTTCTTCAAGGACTGGTGATGTCCCAGTTTCACAGCCCCTCGAACCTCTGAGTTTCTTATGCCATCGATAAATGCCTGCAGCAGGGTCACTTCAATAACTTCTGGTGCCGATGAGTAAGCTCGACGAACCAGCCTTTCAATTTCCTGGGCCCACTGCTGGAGGCTTTCACCAGCCTTCTGTGATCGCTCACGGAGTTGCACTCGGTAGACATGCTCCAGGTGCTTATCACTGTAGCGCGTGTCTAATGCTTCCATTAATATATCCAGGGTCCTTCTTTCAGGCGGCAGGTTTTCTAGAATTGTCAAAGCATCCCCTCGTAGAGCAAGCGTAAGAGCCATGAAAGATTGCTCGTTGCTCCAACCATTGCCACTTGCAAGTACCTCGAACTGGTACTTGAACGCTGACCACGACGAAGTCCCATCGAAGCGTGGTAGGTCAAGTTTTGCAGATGATGGTGAAGCCACTGCAATAGATCCATGTGTTCTTAGCTTCATCACCTCCTTATTAAGTGTTTCCCAGCGGTCTTCCATGGCTTCATTCTTGAGAGTTACTTTTTGTAAGCGGTCTTCGAGGTTCCCTGTTTTTATGGTAACTTCTTTGTCAAGCACTTCCACACGGTCTTCAAGAGACTTTACTTTTTCTCCAAGAGCTATTATGCCAGCATCGATTTTTCCTACTACAGCTTCCTGGTTGGCCATCATCATTTCCTTCATGGAGGCCAGGAGTGCTGACATGTTTATGTCCGGTGAGCTAACTCCTGGTGCTGCCACAGTTCTAGCTGGAATCTCAGCATCAGCCCGAGGCTCTTCCTCTTCAAGGCTACGTTGACGTGCAGCATCCATCTCCACTTGCCGTCTGGTTCGTGGGGTACGCCCTTCGTCTTCACGTGGTAGTAACGGCATTCCGCTTCTGACACCAATTGTTACGTGCGGGGGTAATGAAATGCCGATTACGTGAAAATTACTTTAATCGCTCTCCACACAGAAGGCAAAAATAGTACACACCAGTACACTAACTAGTTAACACTCAAATCACAATTCACCAAATCACTTAGAAACACAGTAGTCCACAGTATTCGCTAGAGTCGCCGGTATAGTCTTCTTAGTTCGCTTCCGAGAGATGTGTTCACTATCGCTTTCAAATAGAAACTGTCTCGTCGCTGGTCCTGCACACTATTTATAATCCGAAAATAGCGAGGGTGGATCTTTCCAGAAAGGTGTCGACAAAAACCCACAAAACAGAAATGTTCCATAAGGAAAATGAACCTTATTTACACGGTAATAAGGAGGGGCTAGAATGTTCTAGTGTACGAAGCTGCATTCGTGAAATCGGTATTATTCCGAGAACTCCCAGTTCCAGGAATTGCATTGTCCTCGCCTCTTGTTTACTAATAATTTTAATAAAAATAATATGAGATATATTCTGGAAGCCGGTTGCAACATTGTTGACGATTCTAGATCTTTCTTCACAGATCGATAGGGGACCTTGGACCCAACAATGCGTTTTTGTTTCTAGAAGATTCGATGACTATTTCTCGAGTTATCGATACCTCTTTTATACGCATCGTAACAGTACGAAAACCAGCCTCCGAAATGACAATATGACCAAAATAATAACAAACACCCTCACTATATCCCCAATGTAAGCAAGAATTTTAAATTATGCATACGTCCAGACTAGAGCAAATTACAAAATCCTTTCCAAAATTATGACCGATGGAAATCGAGCCCACCAACCACCCAGCGTATTGAAACTCACACATTCCTTATGAGATTTGATACAGATAGCGATAACTTTACACCGATCGTAAATACGATTTTATCTGCATGACCGCACTTCCTCGCTATCACAACTTGGTCGGTGGGCAGTAGTATAAATACACGGGATATCGGGAAACCGAATAATAAACATAGGATGGGCCGGCCCGAACTCGGGAAGCATTGACCACCGCGACCGGTAGTGCAGTTATATTACACAAATTAGTTACGCGTAACAGAATATCTTTTGGATGAATGAACGATATTGTTTTGTTGGAATTGAAGACAAGATTCCGTTCGCCTCTGGCTATTAAAAATAGGTCTAGGCTCTTAGCATTTGTGGAAGTAAAAATAGGTAAGCTGTTATAGCCAAGCTCGCTTTGGAAATAACATGTAAAGGTTTAAAGTTCAGATCGAATAGTGGTGGATTTATTAGGACCTTGGGAATTATCGGATTTTAAGTACGAATTTGAGTTTCATAATGATTATAACTTGCTGTATGATGCCAAATGTAGATATACCTACTGCAGTGCCTCTGCCTACTCCTTCGGAGAATATAGCCGTGATGTTTGGTTATAAGTATGATTACCTAAGAGGAGGCGGGAGGGGAGAAGGTACGTTAGAGGCAAATTTGTGACGATGGTTGTTGCTTTACTATCAACGTGGGGTTAGTTAACGAATTAATACTTCTAAGAAGACTAAAATTATTCAATTTGCAACTTAATATGCATTTAGTGATATTCGGACACAAGATTCTGTAATAGCTCCACCCAGAAGGAAGCAACTTGGACACTTTCCATGAAAAAGTTACGATAATAATAAAATCCAAACCTCATCCACTGATAATATAGTTCAATATTGAACATTCACATCCTAGTGGCGTCTAATTATTTGGCGTGACGTCATAAAACTGTGTGTTCGGTGCAGTGTTTATGCGTCTACCGCATACTGTACATTCCTGCCAAAACATTCGACACAGTTTGTGGAGGAGGAAACTCGTGAGAGGACTAAACTTTAAGGAGCTTATGATATGGGTTCGAGTTCAGCTTCGGTACATTTTGAATCTGTAATCGATCTAGGTGCGTGAAGTACACAGATAATCTTGAAATTGATGGGATAAAAACGTAACATATAAAAAAAAATCGCTAAACTTTTTGGTGAGATCACAGAAACCCTAAGATATTTTATGATGATTTTTATGCTCTATTACCTAGGTAATGTTAACTTCTTTAGATTGTTAAAATGCCTTTTTTTATTAATATTATGTTTTTCCTAAAAGTAATATACTTATATCTCCAATTCCGAGCATCGATCTAATAAGCACTCCCCGCTGTCGCTGTTTGAGCGCCGAAGTGAACCAGGCTATTCCTTTTGCTACCATGCATAGGTGCAACATTGCCTTTATTAAGAACTCTAAAGTTCACACTGTGAACTTTACAGTCGTTATCATATTAAAAGCAATACAGCCACTTCGTTTTAAAGCACAATCAAACAACAAATTTTAATAAGCCTTCATGATATGATCGTGCATACGCATTCAATGTTTAGACTAGCACCAAACTTTCGCTAGGCTTAGCGTTTTTAGCAATCAAGGTTGATGACGTCATGCGCGTTCCAAGAAGCTTATGGGTGAAAGATTAGAAGGGCATGAACGGTGAATAAACGTACGTATGGAAATAGGCACTCGAGGGAGGCCTATGAAAATATATCATCAGTTTTTAAATTAAATGCATCGCTTAAACATTCCTATATAAATCTTACGTATCCAATCAGCCAAAATGCGGAAACAGTTATGACTTTCAACTAATGTCCTCGCCTGACATCACGGTTAAAACCCGACCCTTGCATCATATTTAAAATGACCCAAATGTCTCAGAAATACCCTAACGACTAGTGACATCAAAGGTGCCCAATGATATGAAGGTCAAATGTTAACTAGGAAACCGGAATTACAGTTGGTGATTAATGCTGTTGGGTGCAGACAGATGGCCTTAAGGGGAGATAGAGAGAGAAGAAAAGAACTGAGATTATATAGACTTTTTTTAGTTTTAATTGTTTCTTGATAAATATATTATCGTTATCACATGTACCCAAAGCAGCACCCGTTCTCCCACAACCTGCTGCCTGCAGTTTATATGTGGGAAAAGACTCGTCACTTTTTACAACAACGTCTCCTTTTAAGACTTTTAAAAGTATATGTTTAGACCTTTAAAGGTATATAGTAGTAAGCCTTTACTGCACTTCGCTCCACATTGGCACCTATTCAAAAGTTTATGCTTACATAACAACTATATGGTACCAATTATATGGTCCCACACTAGGCGATGCTGTTATTATTGGTACCGTACAATGAACTGGTGTCAACCGAGTATATAATATATAGTAGTGAACCGAGTATATAGATATTTAACATCATGCACCAACATTCATGTTTATCACAAAGTTTGTACCTACCAAGTTCGAAACCGGGACCCTCGGCGCAGAAGGCAGGGACCAACTGAGTCGTCAACTTACCCTGGTAGATATGATTTTCAAAGGTACATAATCATAATCGCATGACATTTCGATAGTGGGGCGTGCGCATAGTAAATAAATGTTAAACGTTAAAATTAGAATGACGGTTCAGTAAACTCGGCGCTTCGCGCACTCAATTGAAGTGGAGACATGTTCTAATGCAACTCAGAGTTATAGTTACGCACGTAAATTACAAGCAACTTCAAAGGGAGTATCATCGCGTACAAAAGCTGGGAGAGATCCTTAAGAAAAGGGACCAACGATCTCCGATAACGCATCCCTTGTCATCAGAAAATATTAAGATATAATGTCATAAGTCTACAACACTCGCGGCAACGATGATAGCACTTTTATCGGTTAGCACTCTAGATCTGATCAATAATAAGTAGTTAAAGATAGTGGTTAGTATTTTATTGTTTTTTATGTACAGCCGCGAACTTTAATTTGGGACCCATATATGGTTGGGCCCATTTAAGGGACAAGCAACTCCATCGTATAATATGATATATTGATTATAGTAGTGGGCGACAAAATAGTTTGTTTCACACTAATTCGGCGGTGAAATCAAAGAATTTTAATTTGCCAAAGTCCCATCAAACGTTTCCGCGAATGTAAGTAATTTTGTCTGATTCTCGAAATGCTAAATAAAAGAGCGTTGATATGGATAGTCGTAGATATGTGACCCAACCCTGCAGGTAGATACTAGTCACACGATCTTATGACCAACGGAATATACTTCACAAACGTATACAACATGATATTCGTGGCACGTTTACTCGTGCACCTACCACTTGTATACGCCTCCATTACCATTTGTATATTCCTACACTCAGACACAAAGAAAAAGCCCAACAAATCTACAACCGTGGCTTAATTAAACCGCTTCTAAGAAGGGAACAAAAAAGATTTTAGAGACTAAATTAAACGACTGTTGGCCATTTTAATTTACGTGTGGTGGGACCGGCCCGCGCACGTCATGGTGAGGGAATGAAGGATGGCGGTATATTTAGATGGCGACTTGTTGCGTACTTTAATGCAGGGGATTTATAGTCGCATTTAGGGGATTTATTAGTGGGAGTGAGTGGTGACTACTGCCGGTTGAAATGGTAGGTTGTTGTCTGGGGTTAGGTTTATGTGATTGTCATGGGTATATTGATTTCTTATATTTACGCGAGTACTACACATTGAAATAAAACTAATTATACGGATTTTATGTGTGAACATGTACAGGATCGCACCCGCCATTATATCAGATTTGATCAATTACAGATCCTTGCAAAAGAACACCGATTCCGTGCAAGGAAAGTAGTTAGTTGTCGTACAAAATAATATTTATAGCAATGTTTAGCTGTTAAAAGCCTCGTTATAACGCGAGACTTAAAAGCAATATCGTGTCCTAACACCCTTGTGAGTGAAGTTAAAATGTTGGGTTTGCATCCACCTGCCACCTTCCTATTTATAGATCACGTCATAAAGCATCAGCTGTCGGAGACGCGCGACTCAACAAAAGGGTTCCAGTAAATGGGTCACAGGACCACTATACGGTTACGCAGTAGTGTAACTACGGTCGAAGGTATATTACTGATGCATACATAGGTGACTAGTAGGCTAAGCTGAAACTTCGTAGCGTCATCGAGAAAACAGGCTGTGTTTTTCATACATATTAATGAAATATGTTGTGTGAGAGGAATGGAAGACGTTACGTTACCGAAACTACATATACTTAAAAAAAGCCGCGAGTTTCTAAGTTCAATCATCTCACACCTTTAAACTATCGGCGTGGGCCCATTCCTAGCACTAATTTAAGCATCGTTGGAAGCGCTGGTGCTTGCTATAAGCTTTTAGTCCTTTATAAGGACTCACAAATTGAAGGGGCAAAAGTAATAAAGACCTTTTTGCTTACAAAAATCTCACCCACAGGCGAATTGATGCATTTTAGTTACAACACAAAAACACATCGAATAATATATTTACATTTTTACCTCACCAATACACTTAACCGATTTTATAAAGCACTAAGTTAATTATTTTATCTGTATTTAAAAAATCTGAGATAGCTTTCACATCCTTTGGTTTGCCAATAAGCGAGTAGAAGAAATATGCGGTTACATGCACTGCATGTGGTACATACACCTGATAAATATACTCCATACGATTAAAAAGCCATAATAATGCTCGTACCTCTCTCTCCTGCTGCTTGGCCGCCTCGCCATGGATCTTGTCCCGCAGCGCGACCAGCTCCAGCGGCCAGCTCGACACCTCTGCGTCGGGGTCCGACAGCAGCACCTGCGCCAAGGAATACCACTAAAATATTGACACCAACGAAGCGCCTATGCTCATAGCGGGCACGTTAATAATGGCGTTATGAGGGGATTTTTTTGCAAGTCATGGAGGGGAAACGTGTGTGAGGGAAATTAGTTCTCATAAAACTTCATTATTCCGGATAATTGAGGGTTAAAGTTGTACCTATAAACCTTTTCAAACAATCTAAAGCATTATTCGCTGCAAAGTATGTTTTTACCCAACACTCATCCCCTTACTTCCTGGTTCACTTACATCCGTCGAACAAAAAGTTTCAGGATGCAGATGGTCGAGACCAAAATGATTAGTGAGATCATTACAGAATTGAAGATGCAAAAATATTTAAGTAAACACTAGCTACTCCCGCGACTTCGTACGCGTTGACTTTCGTTTTTCGAACAGGGTATAAATTCTATGAATTCGACCAGTGAATGTTTCAGATATATTTTGTTAATTTTATCTTTATTACTATGTTATTTTTATATTGTGTAGTAGTTCCGTAATGCGCGATCCAACATCGACAGCAATACCAATATGCATATGCCTACACAATTTCTAAATTTAGTCTCTATGTCACCAATAATACGACTCTCGGATTTTTTTTCATATTTAATGCACCAAATTACAGTCTAAGTCAGTTATTATATGTATGTTTAGATATATAATGAATTATAGATCAGATAATTTTTAGACATAAGCTTTGTAAAGAGCACCACATTAATGTCCAACTCAACAAACAAACAAACGATATTTATTTAAATACTGAAGAGACTATAAATAAAGCACACTTACAAAAAGATCACCCATATCTAACAATATCCAAAACTCAGCACTGCAACAGTCAAGTCTAAAATTTCTATCACAACACACTGCAATTATCCAACAACACTTCACACTGATCAATGCAAATATAATACAACTGCAACTAGAAATATGAACAAACGCCCCCAAGGAAAATATAAGACTGATGGTAGCAACACAATGTGACCTCTTATCAACGCACAGATTGATAAACGAGTAAACAAAGTCATAATAAGTCACTTGGTTAATGATATTTACTTCACACAATTACATAAATTAAGCTGGATTTGTTTATAGGGCTATTAGTGTTGAAAACAACAGATGTCGCTAATGAGTCAGCTAATTCAAGTTATTAATATGTTGGAAGGATTCACGGTGATGATTTGAAAGTAATATATTGCATCTGAACATTAGCAGGTTCGAATAGGGGGACTACAAAATGTAGCTTATGTACGATTTATTTTGCCAATATTTGGGGTAATGTAAGGTAAGGTAAGCATGCACTCCTTTATGGTTCCATAAACGACCGGAAAACAATTGCAAACACGCATATAAATATGTCAGCTAACACTTTTATACAGAACTGAACATGACAATGTAACTCTGGCAATGGGTACCACCTGCGTTTGCCGACTCCCTATCTGAATCCTATAAGGGTCTCTTCTTCCAAACATCTCCGAGGTCCAAATTGGTGAATAATTGAGAACACTAACGAGTCGTGTCGTCTGAAAAAGCTACTTCATGAAGTAAATTTTCTTCCCAAGCTATGTACCATATGACCTCTCCCAAGAATATTTATACTATCCACTAGAACGTTGAAGGAAATCAACATCTGTAAATAAATAGCATATAAACCCCCAAGATCATTGACCTAAATAGGCTTAAAAAGAAGTACCGAGACAGCGTGGGGCAGAAGAAATGGGGTCAACCCCGCGAAAAATGTCACACCGGCCGGCTGGCGCGCCGCCAGGGACGCAGGTTCGACGATTTAGTAAATGGCGATGAACCGCAAACCAGACGATGACTGTGCTCGACCGAGTATATTAAGATGTGTATGAGTAATTTTTTCAAATATAAGTAGGGATATAATATATTTAGAGATACTGTTGAGGATTAACGTTGGTATAATAATAATATAATCAAGATTTTTCTTACTCAATAATGTATTCTCGTAACATGTTGAGTAACAAACACGGCTAAGCCCGTTAATGCTATGAAAACAAAACTTACAATACGTTATATTGAGATTAATCGATTTATACTCCAACAGAAGACATGATCTAATGCACAATAGAAGTGGATAGAGCGGTATAAAGAAATAATACCCTGTAAGCAATAGGCGCGAACAAAAACTAATTCGCAACGGATTATTGAATGCGATTGTCTTTTGCAGTTTCCATTGACCTATTATTCGTTTTTGGATTTGGCAACGCGTTCAGGAAGCGCTGTTAAATTATATAAATAAGACATGGTAAACGTCTTTATTTAATAGAAAATATAGCTATCCATGGTAAGCCAGGTACCGGTACCGGTATCATCAGCTAATATAGAATTGCCAACTTAAAAAAGAAAGGCAAAACCACAAACAATATTAAGAAAGAATGACGTATGATGACTCTACATAAATCATGCATGAATGATCTGACGCAGAGGCGATACGTCAATGCACCAATGGAGGAACGAGGTGTATAAACCAAAACTAACATAATAAAAGATGGTTTATGGATCAAGAAACAATAAACAAAACTACTTACACGCCGTTTATGCAATGGTAAGTGATTGCGATCCGGCATTTCACATTATTACTGTCAATATAAACACAAACACTCAAGTAATTCGAAAACTGCAGTTAAATTCAAATCACACTTTCTCAAAATCAGTCACTTCACTAACCTAAAAAAAAAATATTTCCCGCGATAAAAAAAAACTCCTGTTCTGTCCAGAACCACAGTAGTCATAAAAGTTCAATTTAAAAGCTTATACGCATTGGTCTCGTGAGACCGCACCATCCAACTGTGCAGCTAGGATAGGAAGAGCCTTGCTCTATTTCGACCCAGCATTGACTGGCGGTGTGGCGACGCGTACGCGAGTGTATTTATTAATGGTGGACCAGGATGGCACCAGGCCAATATAATTGGGCTGAGGGCACCGAGATTACTACAAAATACGTTTAGTGACGTCCTCTGAGATTTTTAATAAAACTTTTATTTAATAATTCCAAGGTTGATTTCTTAATCGTAATGTGTCCATTAACGAGGTGGTTGGTGACCAAGTTGCTGCTAAGGTTTATGCTATTGGTCGTAAAGGCAGCTGATATTCTAAGCTCCTTCAATATTGTGTTTAGAGGAACATAAGAATATTCCCTTTGTAATTCAGGGGGATTCGGATTCAGGTCTTCAAAGCAATGACGTTAATGCTTTTACATAAGAGACTGAACGTCAAATATGTTATTTCAATAAGTATAAAATCTGGGTTATGAAATTTATAGCGCGCGCTTATCCGTGTAGAGCCCCGTGTAGAGCAACAAATGTTCCATATGTATTTGTAAGTGGGTGTATAAATGCATTTTTTTTATTTAAGATTTGACGGTGTGCGTAGTTACAAGGCAATAGACAAATAAAGGAATTGAGAAATACCGTTTTACAAATATTTACAAACTAAAGTAGTAATAGTTACAAAGTAGACTCTCTGTGACCTTTTTGCTTATAAATATAATATGTGATTCTGCTAAAACAAAGCTGGAAAGCACTAAGCGGGACTTTTATTAGTAACATTACGAGTTATTAATTGGGCAACATTCAAAATGATCAAACAATGTGAGTAGGAATTTTGAATACCTCTGATATACAATAGAGATGAATCCACTGATGTTGGATGGTGTTACCAAAACTCAGGGCACAAGTTTGCGAATACATTCGACTCATATTATGTGAGACTTGGCGCCCGCGTGTCTACAAAGATAATATGATCTTATAGCCTTGAATAGTGTTTCGACATATAATTGATGCGCCATAACGAGTGTATCTTGCTATCTCACTTTGTCCAGTCAATTTGTACAATGCCCCATCACTCGGTGAAAGCACATACCTGCAGTTGTTCCTGCAGGTGGTTGACGACCTCCTGCCTGACCTCGTCCCTCACTTCCTCGAGCCGCTGCTCCAGCTGAGCCTCCATCTTCTACCGGACGTGACGTCACCGAGCCGCCAGTTTAGTCACACACGAGCGTGTTAGTCGCATTCCATGCATGCAGGAGAGAGAGACAGACAGAATGAATATTTACGTGATGAATAACGTTTAGGGGTGAATAAGGCGCGGAAGAAAACAACCAGGACGAAGGGAGGAGCATGAGTGGAGAATATTGGTTTTTGTATAATGTAACGATATATGGTCATTTACGGACAATACTAATTATTGTCAAAGTATGTATTATTATAATTAACCCTTAATAGCCTAGAGTTTCAATTTTGATACCAATCTTTTAAACCGAATGTTCACATTACTATTAGTTTTTTTTTATAGGTTGGCTGTACGTATTTTACTGTTGTATAATATTCTTTCCAACGAAATTAAAAAAAAATCAAATGTCATTATTATTAAACACAGTAACATTAAACACAGTAATATTAAAAATAAATCACTTTCGTAAATCAGGCTACTAAGGGTTAAATGGTTTAATTTATTAATATATTTATTAATTTTAAATTAAAATAACATTCGGGTTTATTTATTTATTCACCCCTGTCTATAATATTCATCCAACATTATTTATACGTGTGGTGCTTTGGGAAAATATACCTTTTGCTCGGTATATTGGTGTGATATTTACAGCGTTGAGACTTTATGCATGATACCGAAAAAAAATACCTGTCTTACAGATACAACTTGGAGATAAATTATTCACTTATATATACAGAGAAGAGAGAGACCTCAAGTCACCGTAAGCTTGCATTACTGTAATCTTTCCCCTGCATGCAGAGTATTACACAACAGTCATTTATTAGTCAAAATATACAGGCTAGTTTATAAATTAAAAAAAAATAACGAATCGCTTTTATAAATACTTATATCTGGGAATGTACTACGAACTCTTATTTTCAGACAGTATATTCAACGACCTTGTAACTTTATATTTAAACTTAATAATAATAATGCCAGCTTTTTTAATGTCCCACTGTTGGGCACGGACCTTCCAATAATGCGAGAATAAGGCCATAGTCCAGTGCAGCAGTTGGAGTTCTTCATAGATCATCCGAGGTGTTGTCTAAGACGTGCAGGTTTCCTAATTTTCCTTCAACATGTATCAAGTGATAATCATGGTGGAACTTGCAATCCTCGTTACTGATACAAACGTTCTATCAAATTGGCTATCACTGCTTACACATACAGCTATCCTTATAAAATATCTAACTTGTTTCCAAACATTGTCGGTCAAAATTACGTATCGGGGACTTGGCGTCGTAACAGGATGACAAATGACAACTCCTAAGCCAGGAAGTGAATTGTCTGGAAATAAGGGTTCCTAGTCTAGTACGCCACATTGGCTATCTGGTCTCAAATGACATGTGTGTCGAAAGTTCTGAAGTCGAAGCTAGTTAATCGGACTTCAGAACGTTTATGACATATTATTAAAGAAATATTATTTACACTTACGAAAACGATGTTTTCCATTTACCTAGCGCGCTCCTATCAGGAGTAAACGGCGTTAGGAGATATTGCATTATCATATTTATGACATTGTCTAGGATGCCATTTTGAAATGACAATATAATTAAGACATATTATCACATACGTATATGATCCTAGATCTAAATAATTAGATAAATAATGCAATATCCCCCTTCCTAGCACACGTAAGAACACATTGGAAATCCAATATGATTGCCGTGAGCTCGTATATCATTTTACATGTTAACATTTATATACAAAAACTACAGCTATCACGTTAATTGCAACAACAAAGGTACACACACGACAGTCAGTTGCTTACATAAGATATAACAAATAATGTGTAAAATATTCTCAATGGTCCATCAATGGTATAAAGATTACATATCCAAAAATATGTACAATTTTATATAACACCGCATACTAAACCGGGAATGTTTTTTGTATATAAAATATATTTTATACATAAACGCTTTGGGTATTTAACAAATGGAAAGCTCCATTTGTTAAATACCCAACCCTACAGCCAACATGTGCCTGTTTTTTATGCCATTTCTCGATCAAAACTTCAGTTATTCAAAATGGCCTTCCAATGCCAAGTCCCAGCTTATTTAGTAAACTACTAAAATATTTTACACAATTTTTATTACATCTTATATGTATACATAGTGAATGTGATCTCTGACCTTCTCTAGCTCCAAGTCGATGTCCTGTTGGTACAACACATTCGATTCAGTGTTCTCAGCCGTTTGTATGTTGGCTCTCAGTTGTGTTATCTGTAGACAAAGTAAAGTTTTAAGTATCGATTGAAGTTAGATGAGATTCACTGGCACAGGACCCGCGCACCGCTATTCACTAACACGATCATCATTGTATGAACCATGGTATAATAATATTCTACACCAGTTTTGCCTCATTGTTAGTCCGCAGCACCTGCCCGAGCCGGCGTGATGATGCTTCCAGGTCAATATGGACACGGCCACTAACACATTTATTCCTGTGCGTTCACTAACTCAAAAATACTATGCGTTCACTAACACAAAACCCCTGTGCGTGCACTTACAAAAAAACCTGTGCATTCACTAACACCAGAATTTCTGTGTGTGCACTAAAGTTTGAAATTCCCAATTAAGCATCAAAGAAGACTTGGGGACAATGTTGATGAGTGCTCTTTACCTGTTCCTCCAAAGCCGTTACAGCCTCCCTGTGTCTCGTCTGCAGTTCGTTTACATAGGCGACGTGCTCCCCCTTTAGCTCATCCACTTGCTGCTCGTATTTCTTACTCAATAGCTTTAGTGTTAGCTCCGCTGGTGTGGACTGCGGGTATAGAAGTCCATTCTTAGAATTGTGTCACAAATTAATTGATAAAACGAATAATTAAGCGAAGATTGTATTACAATTTGACTGGGGGGATGCCAGTAAAACTCGGTCCAGGGCAAATTACCAATAGATCATATCCTAAATATTTACAAACGGGTATCGAACTCGCAACGTACGCCACAGGATACGCTCAAACAACATAACCAAGCTGTAGGTGCATTTTCATGGATAACAGGAAAATACTACATGGATTTTAATGAAACTTGGCATGATGATAGCTTATAAACCGGATCAACATATAAAATAGATGATATTTTAGCCCGCCGATATTGATATGTGTATGTAGTTAAACAGACATATAAATCCATAAAATAGCGTATATAATGTCCGCAACGACATTATTTTCCCAAACATATTTTGTGGCCACTACAACAAGCAACATTGATATTCCAAGTCAAGTGAGGCGCCCTTACCTCGAGCGCGAGTGAGGGCAGGTCGGCGCTGCGCGTGCGCCGCTTGAGGCAGTCGCCGGCCGCGTCCGCGGGCGCGTCCAGCGACCACGCCGACCCGGACGGGGACGCGCACGCCTTGCCGCGCCACACTTCCTCCGAGTAGCTGCAATTTTAGCGTCTTGTATTAGACTCATTATGTTGCATAAATCAAGAATTTTTCTTCTTTACAGAACTTAACGATTTTTTCTTACTTATAAATTACGACCGTACAAAGGACGGCAATTACATTTAGTTTAGCGATGTTTAATTTGGGTAAAACATAATCAGCACTATAGACGTATTAATGAAGCCTTTATAAATAATAAAGAAAGAATAATCTTATTAATTCAGGACTTACCTTCGCTTTGGCCTTGATAGCATGAAAAACGACAGTAATTAGCTATTTGTTGTTGGAAATTGGTCTAGAAACTTACAAATTGTCCAGATAATAGTTTGGAATTAACATACCTCCTTTCCATATCCGAGCATTTCTTCTCAAAGTAAGTTCTCAAGGTCTCCATTTCTTTTTCGTGTTTGACATCCAACTCCTGTCTCAGTACATCTATATCTGCATTGCCAGCTTTCACAGATGACAGGAGCTCTCGCAATCGTCTCGTCTCAATACTATAAGCCTGTTTATCTTGCACCATTTGGGCTTCCAACTCCTTCGTCTCTGTGTCAGATTCAATCCTCATCTTCCCAATTTCATCACATAAAACCTGTATCACACTTTCCCGGAGTTTATTACGTAAATTTTCTTCAATTGAATCTTGAAATTTGTTGATTATCATACTCAATTTATTCTCAAATCCCGTTTGGAATTCGTCAGAGGCTTCGGAAGATTTTAGGTCAGATTTGGAATGATTAATTATGATTTCTTCTCGATCCATGTCTTTTTCTCCATTTGAACTGTGCATGGAAGATCCTCCGCTCATTAGAGCCGAATAAAACTTTGTACTGTCATCTTTGAGTAAGCTTTGGTATTTTACAAAGTCTGATAAATGTGTTTTAACTGTGTCGTGTTCAGAGCTCGGTCTTTCCGCAGCCATATGTTGTAGAGTTTGTACTTCGTTAGTGAGGTGGTCATTCTCGTGCCTAAGGTCATCTCGTTCGCGTACCGAACGCTGTAATGAGACGGTCAGTTCTTCAATTAGTTCGTCACGCTGGGTTATAGCATCTTCCAAATGCACAAGCTGAAAGACAGAAAGCATTCAATACATATAACATCGACATGAAAGCATTGTATGGAAAATAATAGTACGCAACAAAAACATTCATGGGGCCATTCAAACAGAGTATGGGGCATATACTGCTAATTTATAATATAAAGCAATACACGCAATTAATGATACAAACCAAAGTATTTCGTACAGACAGCATTTTCACATCATTAAGAGCTTAAAATTGAATTACGCATAAATTTGATAAACTCAAAAAGATATTTTGACATTAAATTAATATTATGATTGCAATATATCATAGAGGAAAAAATCTCATTCATTCAATTCAATTCATTTCCAAAGAGTATTTAACCATAAGTAGTAAATAATATTTGTATAGCTGATCCAGGCCAATAAACCCATTCGTTTTAATCATCTATAAAATATGATAATCTGATTTTATGATAATGGAAATTATATGCCCCATAACTAAACACGAAAAGCACCTATAAACATGCGCAAACCATTTATTAAAACTGTAAGTCACAAAACCATGAACAGTACTGAAAAAAACTATACAATAAAAACTCAATTAGACATGCACATAGTATTCGGTGATGTTTTCGTAAAGTAAAAAGTGTATGTTATAAAATGTTAGTACATAGCACACCAATGGTGTTAGAAGCAGTATTACAAAGCAACATAGCATCAGACAAAAGCATGCAGAGAAACACAGCCCATGAATCGAGTCCAATACCTTTGCATGATACTCTTCACATATTGTCTTATAATCGGTTGTCAATGTGCTAAATGACATAGTGTCATCTGGTGGGATAGACTTTGGTATTGATGTGTCTTCTTGTTTATCACTCTCCTTCTTTTTTAAATCATCATCAACTGTCATTTTTTCTACAAGCAGATCAGCTTCAGTCTTGTCACTACCTAAACTATTATTATCTGGAGACATTTGCAAGGATTTGTCAGGTGATGGTTGGTCTGGTTGGTGGATTGGTTGTTCTTGGTCATCATACACTTCCTCTACTTTTAAACTATCACCTGCCCCGACAAGGAATGGAGATAATAAATTAGAGAAAACTGGAATAGGTTCTACATTGGACTCTATTACTGTGCCCCCTTCAGGAGGTGGTCCAAATATTATCTTAGCAGCAGGAAATGGAAACTTAGGAGCACCCTGACCTCTGATATCTAGTTTGATCATTTCCTCTGACCCTGAACTAAGCTTTTCCAAAGAGACAATCTTATCAGAATTCTCTGATACTTCAAGAGACAAATTTGATTGGCGGCTAGATTCCTCATTCAGGGAGTCCAGGTAGTTGTCACTAATTGGTGACTGGTTTGGTGAGTCATGTTGGCTTAATTCATTTGTACACTGTGACTTCTCTTGGGTCTCCTTTGATAGGTCTGACAATGCCAAGTTAACTGGACTTTCCTCACTCAATAAGTAAATGTCAGACACAGCATTAACTTCCAGAGGCCAAGATGAGCTAGCTTTATTTGGCTCCTGGGTACTGGGGTTGTCACTAGCTGTGGAGTGAGGAATTAGCATGTTTAGGGAACTGTTCTTAGATGGCTTTTCTTGCTCAGACTTAACTTTGAGCAACCCTTGTGTTTTAGTCTCATTGTCAGAATCTGTGGAGTACTCCTGTTTGGAGGGGATTTGCTCCGATATTGATTCCTCGATACTGTCCCCGACATCCTGTGAAATGGCGTTTTCTTCTGCGGTTTCGGCCGTCTCAGCGCGGGTTTCTGGCTCGTCTATAACACTTCCTATGGTTGGTATCTGTTGAGAATGTACGACATCCGGAAGAAGGTTCTAAAAATAAATAAAAATAAACGACAGAATTCTATGACCATACAGGTATGTATAAAATTAGTTCTTTATTGAATTCTTGTAAAGTTTTTCTCATGTTATTTAAATATTTAACGAAAGATCACACGTAATATATAATACAGTTAATTTAGAGAACATGTAATCCACTGCAGCTACAACTATTTTTAACGTAACGACCGACGATATTATAAATACCTTGACGCGAGATTGATTTCGATAAAAACTTCTACCTGCGAACGTACCTTGTTTTCAGACGCATGTGGAGGAGTATTGTGGGGATCATCCATAATTTAATAAATTCATGTTCGAATCAATAGAAATGTATAAATTTCACCAAATTCGTTGTCAAGACGACGTTTCGCAATCATTCAAATCTAACAAAATACAACAAACGCTAATGACTAGCCAGTGTTGCCAGATCCAATTTTTAAAAATCCGTAGGGCTACCTTCAAAAATCCGTAAAAGTCCGTAAATTAAGATAAGATAAGAATAATTATTTCAATTAACATTTACATCAACACAGTATGGGTGAGCTCCAAACTAGACAATTGCCTCTACAAAAATCCGTAATCTATGGATGGACATTTTTAAAGCTAAACTTGACTATTTATAGATGAACTGCCCTTAACCCAAATTCCTTGAGATCCCGACACCGGTAAGGAAATTGAAAAAATCTGCGGGAAAATCGAAAAGACAATGAAGACAATATTTTAATAGAAGTTTTTATTTATTTTTATTAATCAATTCAATCATTATTTCTGTCGAAACGCAGGTCGCAATTGTTCCAAGTCGCAAGACTACCTTTTTTTGGAGCTACGTTTCGTTTTACGAAAATTTTTATTTAATTTGAATATGTATACTATTGTTTGGATTGGGTGGATGAAATCGAACAAAAATCCGTAGATTTGCGGACAAATCCGTAGGTCTGGCAACGCTGTGACTAGCCTGGGCATTTTTTAAAATTTAGTTTAACACATCTGGGTTGGGTACTAGCTCTTTGGAGCATCTCTGTAGTATTTTATTTTTATTCCGTGAATCAGAGCCTGGCATCCGGTGAGCCTACGAATGGGCTTTGATTGGGTTCGACTTATAGTTATACATTTACTTTACTTAGTAGACGGAAAGTTACCTTTTGATTAGGCTAAGCTAACCGCAAAACCCAATAAAATTGTTCGAAAAGGTTTCATACCTGTCTTTCATAGACATGTTTTTTTTAAAATTACGATTTATGTAAGAGATATACGAACCCTTGCTATTAAACCAGTCGCTCAATGATTGAGTATTTTTTTAAGGAATCTCGATGAATAAGATACTCCTTAACCCTATACGGCTCGCTGAACGATTTGTCCAGGCTTTACACCCTTTGGGTACTGGAGATTGAGTAATTATGGAATGTACGCCATATATACTTCCACCGGTCTGATAGACTTATAAATTGGTAGGTAATTATAATAGAAATCCGATGACAACCCTATACCTTTCGACAACTTACAGCAGATTTATCATGTTTGCGCTCATTAATTTGGTTGGTCTCGATAAGTAGGTGGTTGACTTACAGATTTTTACCAGCGTCTGATGATGGAACATGGAGTCACAGGAACTTCGTTTTATTAAACGTATACATACCAATCGAATTTGGCCAACTTTCGATGCGTTGGTCTATATCCGCATACAAATGAATAAATGTTTACATCTCAGGTGAAGAAATATTAATAATAGAAAGCTATTTTGTCGTCTTAGTTTCACACATATGCACCGGTTTACTAATAGGGGAAAACTATTTTCACACACGGTTTAGCCATCTAAACGTATTTAGTGGTAGCATAGCGCTTAATTAACTATAGATAATAAAGTAGGGTACTTATCAATGCGAGAGAAATAGCGTACTTATATGACTTAGCTTGCAGAGGCACGCGCGCTGGCGCATGGCGCCCCGGCTGGGAAAAGCTTGTTTTCCGGGCGGCGGTTGCATATGATTGTTCCATATAAATCCCTACGAAAACCAAAGAAATAACAACCTCCCAAAATATCTGAATTATATTTGTATTTACTATTTACATACATATTTAAAGAGAAGCCGCTATATTCTGTACATTTTCTATATAAATGCAACAACTTAATTTCGAATAAGGCCAATGAATGGTATGTATAAATGAATAATACAATAAGTATTTTATATTGCTTTGAACATTATTGTTTTGTTAGTAATATAATAAATATTATAAATACAAATACATACGTCACACAATGCATTCAATACATCTAAAGGCACCGCGGCAGCAGCGCCATATAAGTTTTATTACAAAGAACTGTTATTAGAAATAATATCGAATCAAAACGAAGCTATTTAATAGTCAAACAAAATGAAGCTAGACCTTTAATTCTAAACATAATGTAGCGTTAACTAACTAAGTATAGATCTAACTACACAATTTTAATCATGCAAAAACTATAGGAGAAATGTAGGTAGGCTACTAGTGGCCGATTTATTTGGCGCACTTTGAAATGTAACATTTTTTGCCCTAACATAAACGCGGGTATTTGATTGATCGAGAGTTTTAGGTTTTATCCAGTTTTGTACTCTTAATACTGTATTATTCATAGGGTTACAAATGTATAAGCATAAATATCTTGAATGTGCGCAGGAAATCACATCTCAATATAAACACCTATATTGCCTTAAGAAATTGGTAATACTCAAAGTATTGCCAATTTTAACTTACTATTCTCAAATTTGATTCTAAGCAATAAAGTTAAAATTTCAAAGCAGGTAGATAGATATATTTTGAATATATACCTACCAATCTCTATACTTACTACTTAATTATCGAGAACATTCAATTCACACTTCAAAAATATATATCTCATATCGGTTTTCGATATTCCAAGCCCAGTTATTAATTCCACAAAACGTCTATTTTATTAAAATAGTATACAGCTTAGACCAGAAAAGGTATACTTACCACCCATATGAACTTGCTTTTCTTTAGGGCATTTGTAATAATTTTACTCACAAGAATTTACAATGGTAATTTTGGGAGAAGCAATCTTAGTTTTATATTGACATTTATCAAAATTTTGCACAAAATTGTTACAAAGCGTTAGAAATGCAGGTTCAGGTAGAGTACGCTTTCTGGGTCACGTGTATATTTTACAAATCCTGAAGGATATTTGTAAAGTGCAAAATATAACATTATTTTCTTGGCACATGTGTTAAAATATATATTACTTAAAAAGCCTGTCCCATACAAACGGTGTCAATTAGCTCAGGTCAGACGGTACTTGCGTGTGTCCTTCGCTACAGCGAGCCGGGAGCGCGCATGAATTATGTCAGAGCTTAGGTAAAGGTAAAAGTGGATGTCCATGCTCATTGGAGCGTGGAGCTATATGCATGTACCTATATGTATGTTACTCGCTGTTGTGAGTCCTGGGTGGAGCCACCACAGAGAGTGATATACAATGCTTAGCATCAGATGTTTCCTCCACCTTTTCCTTAACAGTTCTAAATCAGACCCCATAAATGAAAGTAATTTTCAACTATTTCCATGTCATGACATAAAAACCATGAATAATAATTTAAACATTTGAAAATCTACTAATCAGCTCAAATTACCCGAATATTTAAATGCAAATAATCTTATAAGTATGATATTTAGTCAATACATTAGTTCCGTTGTTAATTTTCACAACATGACTAGATAAATAAAATTTGTAATGGCAGATCAATAATACTCTTCTACTGCTATTATAGGAATAGTTGTAATTAATTTAACCTTATTTCTGGAAATATTTAACTGTGCTACCAGAAATAATGGTCTAATTTCCCAGCTTTGCAATGATTGAAATAGGATTTTAATTATCAGTATAATTGCAAAAATTACATTAAGAACTAGAAAATTGTCAGTAAAAAAAAGTGGCAAATTTGTGTACAATAAATGGCCTATTTTTTAAATGTAAAAAAAATATATGTTGTCCTAACTTTAAACACATTTAAATATATATTACAGCTCATAATAAAAATATTATAAACTCAGGCATTAAACTGTATATAATGGAGCTTGGCTTCAAGCTGATGAAACTGCGAACACAGGTTATTGCACTACAAAAATAACATTTTTATGTGTGATAAATACTTTACACCTTTATTATAAAAACAAGTCTTACTTATATAAATTTACATTTTTAAAGTCTGAAGAAGTCATGACTCCAGCCTTTGCGTAACAAGAACCTGCTGGGAATCTTGCATCAAATCAAGGATGTTTTATTTTTCTAATCACTGCAAAATATTTTGTCAGCAGTATATAGCCTTGCACAGTAATGCATGTATTTTTACTGAAATGGAAGTAAATTGAGCAGATCAAAAAAATATCTATTAGATTATTTAAAATATTAGCTTAGAATTCGAACAATGTCATTGATATATTTGTCTCTGCTGCATTAAAAATGCACTATAAGTGTTACGTGGTGTTGAAAGCTCAACGCAGTGGGGATAACTTTGGACATGGGCGTTGGTCACACGACACGTGATAGCCGATCGCGTAATCGAAATTACACCCCACCCACACATTGCTTGGCTTGGCAGGTGGGCCAGCCTGGCTTAGTAGGTCCAAGTCGTCATGCCCATTATTATGTATGGCTCTGTCTACAAGGTATAGATTTTAAAATTAGTTGTAAGCCCCATTGTAAGAAAGTAGAAAAACAAATAACATACAAATCGTTATTTTCAGTTGACAGTCTCTAAGTAAGTACATGTTATTAGAACACTTTGGTAACAACCTTCATTTGTGAATTAACACCTTCAAACCACTCTACTATAATACAACCGATAAGGAACACTATGCCTATTGCATATATTCAATAGATATTTACTTTTAGTTAATATGAAGGTCCCACTTTGTTTTATTGTGTGACCCAATCTCAGGGATTTGAAATCATTTTCATAATGTATATCTATGAGTATTCAGGGATAAATTTTGCATAATACATCAAGTAATATGTGAACTATTAAAAGTGACAATTGTAACAATATATTCTGGACACTAGTTTCCTTCTACAAAAATACTGTATTTATCAAAACTCACATTATTAAATTCCTTATTGATAGAGCAAACTTATGAATTCATTATTTCTTAGCCCCAATGTGTGAAATTTCATGATATCTCTTAAGTCCGGACAGAGTCTAACAAGGTTGTACCCCTAGTAAGCAGCTAAAGTTATTTCTATTATTTATCCCTGAATAAATTGAAAGAGTAAAGACTTGCTCTCGCCCGACTGCTCCAGGCAAGCAGGCTCTGTCAGCTTGAAGCTGCAGTGCAGTTTATGTACAAGTGCATATTGGCTTTGCAGTCAGGTGGTGTGCTGCGCTGGTTTCTCCTCCTCATCCTCATCCTCATCTTGAGCCAGCAACTGCCTTGCCAGTTGTAGTGCCTGAAAAATTTAAGACAATCATTTAAATTACTATTATATTTAAAATTTGTGTGGGGAGCATTATTTATAGCATCTGCTTTTAATGAGGTATGATCACAAATGCTGCCATTAAAAAATTAAAAGCTTGACCATGCTGGCCTTGATATATTGAGGACTAGCTGCGCCCGGCGGTGTTACCTGCGATAAAAAGTATGAAAACTTAAAACATCTATCCCACGGGAACCATACATTTTACCGGGATAAAAAGTAGCCTATGTGCTATTTCAGACTATAATCTATCTCTGTGCCAAATTTCATCCAGATCCGTTCAGCCGTTCGGGTGTGAAAGAGTAACAAACATCCATCCATCCATCCATCCAAACTTTCACATTTATAATATTAGTATAGATTTAGCATAAATGTCATACCACATATTGAATGAAATACATTTTGTTAAAGTATAATGTGGAAATATGACTAAGTTTGTGGCTATTTGTATAGTATAATATGGTAGGCACGTTTTAAAAAAATCTTATGATGCTGTTATAATTTTCATTAAAATCGGTCTCAAGAGTTCTTTGCACCCTGATACAAAACCATGGATTTATGTATACGGTATGCAAACAATTCTAGTTCCATTATTAAATACGGTGACCTAATCGCGCGATCACACCCAAACATTTGACTCACACTGAACACACCTGAAACTCATTGTAATGCATTTTCCGTTTTTTCTCGAAATCTATCTTCCTCCGGCGCACCTCCTCTGGCTCCTCCATGTCCTCGTCGCTCTCACACGCTTCCACACATTTGGGCGGCTTGTTCATACTAGCTGCGAGCTTCGCCGCCAGAATATTGGCGTCTAATTCATCGGTTGGTTCCAGTTCCCCATCCACGGTCTCCGAATACGGAGTCTTTGGTTCATCCACTTTCATGTGTCCATAATCCTTATTCGCTGGATGAAACGTTTCCATAATATTCATTTCGTCAAACCGTTGCTCCTTTGGCCGTTTGCTTGTGGACGGCGTCCCATCATCCCCGTCGATGCTCCTTGATGATTTAAGAATGCCCTTCGAGGGCTTCTTCTGTAAATTCTGCGCCATTACAACGGTTTTACATTAACATTTTACGACAAAGCTATAAGCTTGGAATTTTAGATTAGGTAAATCTTTTATTTTTTCAGCAGTGACAATCGAACAGATTCTAGCATTCTTGCCTGACAGACAGTTGCTGTTTGTTGACAGCTACTATCTATCGCTTCACTTTACTTTTTTAAACATTATGGCTTCTATCGTTTTTAGTCCATGATTTAATCACAGGCCGATAGAATATAACAAAAAAAAGTTAAATATATTTCAGTAAGGAAAGAGGAAAATTTGGAAATTCAAAATTTCGATGGATTTTATTATTTTATAAAAATTTGGGATAGCTTTACAATTGTATTTTTTTTTGCAACATATTGACTAAAAGATAAAACAGTAGAAATATGGACTGAAATAGAAAACATGGATGTTATTGAAAAAATAGGCGGAGTAACGATACTGTTAAAACATTATGGCAGCACTGAATTAAATGTATACCATATGTATATCATAATTTTTCTTGTCTCTGCCAGTCACTACAAAACAAAAATATGCCAATGTCAAAATGAAAGGAATGGCGAATCGTCGATGACTACAGTTACGCACTTTGTTATTATTTAGCATTTTTACTTATTACAAGAGGAGGCAATAGAGTTAGTTGTTTGGGTTGTACCTGTAGACATATTCTGCTCTTACATGTGAAGGTGTAAATGAGAATACAGACATGGTGGAAGATTCGAGCATCAACTCCAACAAACCCAAGGTACCTGCATAAAAAAGTGTTTTTTTTCTGCTTAAAATATACTGTTTGGATGTAACAAGTTACATTTTATAGCGGTATTTTTGAGACAATTTAACAATAGCAAGTTCCTTGTACTTAAATATTTTTCTTTTTCTTGAATTTCAGGCGAAGACGACCCGTCCTAAAGCTGTTTATTCATGGACAGAGGCCGATGTACAGAAGTGGCTGCGACGACACTGCAGCGACTACTACAATTTGTACTGGGAAAGATTTCATGAGGTAGGCTTCTTGTAAATTTCTTTCGCATTTTGTAGGATCAACTGAGATCGGCGGCGCGATTATGATCTTAATCATGGCCTTGGCCGCACGTTAAACGATTTAATTCACGAAACTTACTTATTATTCATTATATTACATGCGCATAATAATTTAACATGTTAAATACTATGTTTTATTAGAGGCTTATTGTGTTTCATCTCATTTTAGTATAATGAGCAACAAACATTGTGTTTAATTAATAGAATGTGAGATAAAATGAAATGATAAGTTGAGATAAGTCTCACTTAAATTCAGAGTTATAAACCTTATTTTCAGATTTGTAAGTTATTCTTTTGGCATACAAACTTGTCTAAGCTCACTCTTATATTCCAGCATGATATAACGGGCAGAGCTTTGGTCCGCCTCAATGACAACACACTATTAAGAATGGGCATAACAAATAAAGAGCACCGAGAAGCCATATGGAGAGAGATCCTCAAACTGAGACTGAAGGCTGACATTGTAGAGATCAGAGATTTAGAACGAAGACACAATTACTTCAACTATGACTTGTGACAAATAGACAATGGCAGTGGTAGTACCATTTGGAGGAAACATAATCCCTTATTGCAAAAGTATTGTTTAAGTAGTGACATGCATAATAAATGCAACACTGTCACTCATCTCTACCGTGCCTTACTTGTAGTAATAAGATTAGTTAAGAGGTTAATCAGATGATCTAGTGTTGCCACTTTAGAAATTCCTACTATATTAGTAGATTAATTTGCAAGTTGCTCATCTAATATTATTGCTGATACAACTCTACTAGTTTTAAAAGAGATTATAATTAAAAAATGGTAAGTATAATTAAGTAAGTAAGGCCATATTTATAATGTGGAATTTGAAAACTTGGTATTTAGACACAATTCAATTCTATAGAATTATAATCAGATCTATAAAACATAGATATTGATACAATTTTAAAATTTTGATTGCTAATTAGGATGTTTGACTCTCATGCCTTGTATATCCGTCGCTAGCATTTTGAAGAAGCTCGAAGTAAATTAATTAAAGGAGTTGGGTATCTTAAGTTTAGGTCCCAATCCATAGCCTGATTTGTGGCACGTTAGGCTGAGGGGCAGTAGGAACAACAGTTATGTGTGTTGTAGTCTATACTTTGTGCAAGGCACTATCGCTTGCAGATGCATCAACAGCCTTGGCACGGACTAGCATGGTCTACCTAAGCATCTGTCAGACGGCAAGATTTCATATTTTTTTTATAAACTACTAAATGTTTAGTATGTACTTACAATAATATTGTTACATGCTTGGGTACTTTTAATAAAAAAAATTCGCTATTAAATAGTTGAGTTACATAATTATAAAATAAATGATTTTATAGAGTTTTATACGTACTTTGATTGCTACTTTCATTTATTTAATACTCTAATTTGAAAGAAGACGGCCTGAAAAATCGTGATAAATTTGTTTGCCAAATATTTTAAGCATTTAAGGATGCAATAATGCAGCTAATTCCAAAATAATTGGTTCCCCACACAGTACTTTTGAATTCAAACCAGTAAATAACTCAAGCTTATAGCATTGGCATCAAATATATTTGAAAAATATTTTTTCGCATGTTTTATTAGTTATTACAAATATCGTTGTATGTTACAAAATAAAAAAAATTAAGATCATAAGAATTGGCTCACTTGTTCTTGAGTTATAAATGGTTAAACTAATACAAAATTGTTTTATATGTATATAAAGATACATCGCACGAATTGATCTCATTGTCGTGCCAGATGGTGGATGGCGTAAGGCACTAAAGAAAAGTGACTAGTTTTTTCAAGCCTATATTTCTCCCCTGATAGACAAAGGCACGAAGCATACCTACCGATCGGTTTTTGGCCAACGTTCTCACCCTTACCAAAGGACTGTCGTTAAAAAAAATTGTAGCAGCTTGAGGTTTTCGACTACTCAGCTAAAGTACCCCCGTAAAGAGACAGCTAGCCACTGTTATATGACCTGAAGGAACACAAACCAACCAACCAGGTAGATTCGAGATATTGCAAGTTTATTGAGTAGGTAATGAGTATACGCAAACCAATGGTAGGGTACATCTCAGACCTATGGCGGACCTCGGACTAATGGCGTTCTCCATCCATCAGCAAGAAAATTACACATCGCCTCTCCGCAGGACACCCATACATGTCACACGGGATAGCTAACCGTAACGTGTTCCTGCGTATGTTTGTCATTTGCTTGTACCTGAGACAGCCTCGCGAGGTTGTGCAGTCAGTCTGGATCTGGTCAACCCGCCAGTCGCTTGTTCCTTATACCGCTATTACATAGTAGCAATGGGTGCCTAGTTGGTCGCGCGCACCGCGCTCCAGACGCTCCGAAATAGCCATTTTAATGATACTCCATTGTTTATTATTCTTCCTGTACCGTGCTAGAGACACGTTTATTATAAGAACGGCGAGTAATATTGGAAAATACATAGCAGCACCCGTGACTTCGACCGCGGGGGTTCTAGTTCTATAAGTAATCATTAACCGGGCAATTTTCCAAACTTTCGGTCTTCTTACCTATTGTCACTGCTATGATGATGATATCATCCAAATTCAACATGACCTGGAATACAGCATCGCATCCTATAATCAGCAGGAACGTTTGCGACCGCACGACCATCGACGCAGGTAATGGGTGGGATGGTGGACCGTAGCCTAAGTAGCTACTCCTGTATTTGTATTACACCAATTTATCCCTGACAGCTCTATATGGTGACCACACGACTGCTCAGTAGTGCTCGCTCAGTCGACAGCTCAACAATCAAAAATAAGTACCTATACCAAAATATGAATACCCGCGCCGTTCAGGCGAATGGATTGAAGATCTACGAAGTCAGACGACGATCTGGACCACTAACAATTTTAGTCAAAAGTCAAATCATTGATTTTAAGGCCTACGGGGGCACTTACAACTTGTCATTTACATTTTTCTTCTCTTAACTCTACAACCGGATCGGAACGCAACCGAGAAAATCCAGCGAGAAACTCAGCGGGCTTGTCTTTTATTACATTTTTTAGCTCTTTTTTTTTCTTAACAGCCATGTTTATTACAAAAAAACTCCAGTGCTGCCATGCGAGGCGCACACACGCTACATTTGGCATTATTGATCTAAACATTAGCGAGGGATACTGCAATAAAGCTACTTACTAGGAGTTATAATTTGATATGAGTATCTTGTAAACTTGTATAAGCTTTTTCCACTTCCGTATTTCTATTTAGTAACCATGGCCATAGGAGTATCGAATACAAAAAAGTATAGCTGATCTTCAAATTAATCCATGAGTAAGATTTATCTGACATCGATCGATCATGCCGAGATTTTCCCAGAATAAAATGAATCGCGTCTTCATTGGTTTACGAGACTCTCCGTGTGGATGTATTGAAAATTATGCTTGCAATCTTTCGTAAAGTCTATTTTTATGGAGAGTTATTAATTGAAATACGAGTGCATTAGAACGATTTGAAGAGATCAATTATTTAGTAGTTCCCTCTTGCTCTATTTTACGATGCCTTCTACCAATCAAGAAAGAGCGTGTAGGCTTGCACTTAAGTTTACATTAATTCCATTGTGTAAGGATACCTACCCAAGGGATCGATGGTTGATAGCTTGGATTTGATTGTGCACCAAATTAGTTTGTAATTTGAGATAAATACCTATACTTACATATCACATGTACAGCTCTCACACTCCGGTACCACCAACAAGAGCATGCTGTTGAAATAATGATAGGATCCAGCATGCGATTAAATACCTACGATATTATCTGGCGATATTATTCAATGCATATTTTTTCGTTAAAAATTAGCCCTTGAATAAGTTAACTGCCTAATAACTTTCCGTTATAGGGAGGTAAATTGTGTAGCTTTACCAAGCAAAATCAATTTATTATTTGCACATCATAGGTAGAAAAATCCATTTTAGTTTGCACAATCAATGTGACAATAATAGCTAAGTAGTTAGGTATGTCTTTCTTTGTCATATTGTGTATGATGTCAGCCACCATCACTGACCTCTATGGTATATATCGCTGGACTAATCATAAGCCCGGTTATCGTGTGCCTATTTGATTTTCGCCATTTTGGCGCTGATAGCGGCAGTGAGGGGGAATGGAACTAATAATAGAGATGGGACAGTGATATGATACATCGGTAAAAATGTTTATGCTTAAACCTACCCATGCAGTAAAATGAAAATAATTATGATCCATTCCTTTAACAATGGCTGATGTCCAAAATAGTCGAGTGGTTAATACTAAGATGAAGCAAATAATGATAATGATTAGCCGAATCGCTCATGGGTAGGGTAGGTAATTTTAGTATAAGCCGAATCCGGACTAAAGGGTGGTGTGTGACTAGCTAGATCCTACTTAAATAAGGATCGTTTTTTAATTAGAAATGAGGTAATGTAATGTTGTCTGGGAAGCAATGGAGTAGGTAAGGTATTAATAGAAAATAAAAATCATCAAAGTAGATAACTCTATTAAACATAACTCATGTAGAGTTATGTTTAATAAAACAGTCATCAGAGAAGTGTTTCGAACAGATGTAATCATATTTTTTCGGACGCCAACTAGGCTTTTCAATGTTTTTGAGCCATAATTCTAGTCTTCTATTGTCAGTCGGAAACCTGTGAATTAGTAAACATTGTTTTAAAATAATATGTATTTGATAATACAAATCTGTCTTCGGCGATTTTTACGTTCTTGAACGTTCTATCTATTTAAGATATTGATAGAAAAAATATCGATAAATTTTATCGACAAGGAACTTTTACAGCACTATTGAATTTTATTGTTTATAAAAAACCGATAATACAAAGACAAATGCGTTGTAATCACGTATAAATAAGATTAGTAACATATTTTTAAGTGCCTATAATATCAATAGAAGTTTTAATTTCTTGAATATTAGCCGTAAATTCACTTACTTGTGGAATGTAACCCCACTTCCCTTCTGGTAAAGAGTTTTGCATAACACGCACTCTTTCATGGTTTACCTATTAACTAACGCCACTTATTTATGTATTAACTATATTAATACGACACAACAAACAAGTTTAATCGCGTTAAACCTCCAAAATCACTTTATAAACACGGAGACAATGTAAACAAAACAACGGCCATTTGCATTTTACGTCAGATTTAGTTCCTTTCCCCCACGATGGGGGCGCTTCAAATAGGCACCATAGATAGCTGTCATTTTAAAGGATATCATTAGTCTAGCGTACTTGTATCATGGACGTCAGTGGCCACCATTGATAATAATTTGAATTTAGAACAGCCTTAGTGAAATATAAATTAACTGCCACTTTCATGGCAAAAGTATTGAAATAACGTATAATTTGGAATAGATCGCAAATGACGATTCAAGGTGCATTTAACATTAAAGCATATATTTTTTTCCCGTCGCAGTCCCGAGGAACAGCTATTCTTTGTCGAGCCTGCGACCACTTCGCGCCATTTGGTCCGCCATCTTGGAAAATTATCTTCCAATAATGTCTGCTCATAGCTGGCATGGTTATTACGAAACGTCTCGTCATCGCTTCACAGTGTTAATGCTTAATTTTATTGTGTCAGCCCTCAGTGCGGCATAGCTGTCCGCTCTGGCTGGGTAAACGGTCGCGCGCGATAACCCCCATGTTGTTTTTTCCCGCCAACCTTTTGACGGCTAAATAAACTTTTTCAGTGTGGTGAATCACAGATTAATAATAATAAATTGACCAAAGTGCTGAGTGATAATAGTTCTTGTTGTGAATGACATTTTATAAATAGGTACATAGGTGCCTGTTTACTTAATTCGGTAATTATAATTATTGACTAGATAATAAACGAAATACTTAAGACACTAATATACTTACCTTCTAATAGTAGTAGTAGTAGTAGTAGTAGTAGTATATACAGTAGTACGTATGCATCTAATTAATATTACTAAATGATCAAAGTTATCTTTCCAATTTAAATGTATCCTTACGGCAGGTATCTGAAGGAGAGAACATAGATGTGAACAAGTAACATGCGAATTAGTAATTACGTTATTATAGTTAAACCAAAGAAAATTGACAAAAAGAAAAGCCATCACTTTTTTTCCCCGCCGGCGTCACAGAGGTGCATTGTTATCCCCTCATATTTCTTCGACTGTTGTTACGCCCAATGCCATTACTAGACACACAAATACTAGGTAGGCACCTCATATATATTTGACACTAGCTGTTGCCCGCGACTTCGTCCGCGTGGTATTTAACCAAGACTCAGCCGTTGGCAACAGCCTGCTCGCATTCTGATCCCGCGGGACGCATTGCAGATTGTTGCTATCAAACTTTAATCAGGCGCAGCGCTGCAACATTGGTTTTAATTTTTTTTCGAGATATCCATTTTTTTTTTCTAAAATAAAAGTAGCCTATGTTACTCCTTGTTACATCAGCTATCTGCCAGTGAAATTCCCGTCAAAATCGGTCCAGCCATTTCAGAGATTACCCGGAACAAACAGACAGACAGACAGACAGACAGACAGACAGACGGACAGACAGACAGACAGACAAAAATTGTAAAAAATGTTGTTTCGGTATAGGTAACGTGTATACATCCAAATGCACTTAGTAAAAAGCGGTTATTTTAATATTACAAACAGACACTCCAATTTTATTTATATGTATAGATGAATGCTCAATCATACAACTATAACTAAATATTATTGCCGTCTGGCTCTAAAAGACAGCACAAATTTAATGCATATCACGGGATTTACGTTTCGTAAATATGGTAACCATCTATTTAATCATCCTACTCCACCCCCAATGGTCACAGCGTGATACGTCTATCCATAAGCGATCTAATACTGAAAACTCATTTGAAATCGGTCCAATAATTTTTCATTTATTGCTGAAATAGACAAGAAATATAATAGTTATTTTTTAAGCAAGGTTGCATTATGCATAGGTGTTATTTGGTGATTAAGCCTACCCTGTAAACCATAATATCTATATGGTTAATATCTTACTAATATTACACAGTTTTTAGTAATGAAATTCATTATTTGAAAAATAAAATAAAATAGTTGATTCAGTCTTCTACTTCCCGCCGAACCCCGTTTCTAAACGTTTCATTCTATCTTTTTCTTTTATAGAAGGAAAAAAGTTAGTTACACCTGGTACACCATTACCACAGATTAATTAAATTGTAATTCGTTACGTTCGAAATTCGAAAACCTTTACCACATCACATTGGTATATAATAGTCTTTTGCAAGCAGATTTCGAGCAATTAATGCCGCGTTTCCGAGCCAGTGAGATGAAAAAACATTAAATAGATAGAGATAGCTATCACGGCATTCAAAATCAAATTACAGGAACCGAAGCGATATAATATTTCGTTACCGCGGAAAATAAATACACACACGTCCGTTTTGCTATTGTTAGGGTAACTAATTACACTCGATCCGCGCCGCCAGCCCTCGGTATCCGATTATTCATAAGAATTCGCGGTAAAAATGTTAATCAGATTATATTTTTATTTTGGAACGATGTAAACATAATAGGTTATGTGAGTCGTCATGGTTGATCCAACAATTAAATAAGTCAAAGTTACTTAGAAATTGTCATTTTTAAACCGGAACGCGATCTCAACTGAGAAAGTCCTGCCAGAAACTCCGCGGGCTTGTCTTGTTTACAGTATGTTTTTATACTATGTAATATGTTTATACTATATCAAGTCCAAGAATGAACTCAGTAATTAATTACGAGAGACAAAACCGGTGTAATGAAGATTACCTTAAGATTGTTGAATCTTAACTCCCATCGATCCAGAGTTGCCATGGTATGTCCCTGATAAAAATATCTCCGTTACAAAAATACATAAAAAATTTAAAAGCTCCCACAAAAACAAACATTAAAAAAATCAGAAATGCACTAGTGGTAGTAGTAATCTGGTCTATTCGTTTTCAAATGATTAGTGAACATTATGTATGTGATTTCGCAAACCGATAAGTTAGTCACTCTATTTTATTTACTGATCGGTCTTCCACGCCATTAATGTTCAATAATCACTTAAAAACTAACACACAGATAATATTTCTAACTTTTAAACGTTTATTTGTGTGTGTCGGGGGTGTCTGGTTTTTTTTTAACGTATATCTTATACTTTTTAAACTTTAATACTCGTCTATCTAACCTTCGCCCTGTCAACGTTACCCTCGTCGACTCCCATCGAATAAGTTCAAACTCAGTGGGTCTACGATTGATATACCTACCCGAGTTCCTGTAGCCACGTTCCTGCTTCATTATCAAATCCTAGAACAGAGGTGTGTCATCCAACTACTGATTCAGATCAATTCCATGAGCTCAAACACTATATAATCTGCAGTAAGGTTTCGAGGATTTGGGTTATCCCACAGACTGTTTTGATTGATGCATCTGGTTGAAGTTATAATATTATTACAGTGTCATCAATTTTATGGAGAGCATAACAAATTTTAAGCCGACCACTGAGTATAAGTAGAATCAATTTACTGATTGGAAGAGAAACCATACACAGAATTGGCAATGATGATATGAGCTTCACCAAATTTTCACCAAACATAGTTAAGAACCATCCCGACTAAACAATCTTTCGAACAAACAATACAACGTTTAAATCGGTCCACGCGTTTGGGTGCTACGATGCCATAGACAGGCACAGTTTAAACTTATAACATCGCGAAGCGTGCGTCGCGGACGGGGATTAAAAAATCCGCGGCGTCGGATTAACTATTACACTTCTTATACCTATCACCTCTTGTACCGCACGCAGACAGCCAGAGTTTAATTCTGCGCTAGCCCCATTCAATCTCTTGCACATGCCGTCATTCGTAGTGCCAAGATGATGCAGTGTACCATGAATAATGATTTATATCGACTCTTATAGTACGCCGCTAGATTGGAAGCACATCAATTGGGAGTAGTGGAGGGATTTACAGCCATAAATAGATGAGGCGGTGCTCTTGAGCAACAATGTATTGGGTAGATGCCGGTTACGTTGTCTACTCTATGCCATGATTTACGGTACATACCTACCCAGGCGTTGATCTTAAAATAAGTCAACGTGGAGACTACTTACAATTATGCACTACGACTATATGCTGTCTCGACTAGCCTCTTCTAAACCACAATTCATTCGTTTGTTTCAGTTATCACTACATAGTTGTACAAATGCTTAATTTAGTTCAGAATGTTAAAAATCCTAAGTAATTCCCTATTGAAGCTGGTTACTGGTTACATGTTTGTATTTTTAGATTATTGTCAAAAGTTCTGCGTGAATTTCATTTGTTACAATAATTTATTACAGACTCAACAATAAATACCTATTAAATCCTAGCTTAGGAAGACATCAGAATAAATTTGTTCTCAACCATATGATTACGCCGATCAGAAGAAATAAATCAGAAGATAATGATATTATTTTTTACGAAAGGAGGCTATTCTAGACGAAATTTGGCTCTTGTCTGTGAAAGGCAAGGTGTTGCGATCCCAATCTTTGAGTTATAATTTCACCTCGATTACACGATGAACAACATCTAAGAGAGATTCCACAAAAATGAAACGAGATAACCAAATTATTAACATCCTTTTTCTGCACCCCATACAGACTCATGATTAATCCTGTTTGTTTGACACATCAAATACGTTTCCCCGAACAGAATTAGTGTTTATATTTTAACAGGGCTAACACCAAACACTCAAGCATACGGTGAAACTTAACGTGTGTTTTGACGGCTACCAAATGGCTAATGTCGGTCAACATTACCGAAAGGCCCACAGCGTTTATTTAAACACGCATTGGCAAGCATTCAACGCCAAAATTTGATTTACACAACGAAGGTTGTGATAATAAAGGGTAATTCAGTTTCTAAGACAACGTTTGGGATTTGGCCTTAATTGCTGTCGGGGCTGACGGACCGATTCTGCAGTTGAAAGAGAAATAGTTTCTCTGAATATGCTACAGTAATTTTGGAGCTATATACTACAGGTATTTGAAATGTTATAAAAACAAACACCTCAATACGTAATGTCAGACGGCGAGATGTTGACAATGTTTCAAAGGGATGGATTAATTTAACTGTATTTATAAATCATAGAATAACTACGAATAGACATAAAATCAAAACCACACCACCATTTGTAATCCCGGCCGGTACAACATTATTTATAACACATGAAAAGTCAAATTTTAAACGGAGCAATGATGCACGGTCCTCCGTGCTCTTTGTGCCTGACGTTACAGCTATCGTAAAACACTAGAAAACTATCGTTTGATGTCAGAAACAGTTGGTAGATAAAAGCGGAGCGATGGAAACATATTTTGTTGCATGCTTCATCTTTCACAGTGTTATTTTGTTGGATATGTCGTTCACTGCTTCCTAATTTGCAGCGCAATATGAGGATCGAAAGCGCTACGTATTTCGGCAAAAATACCTACATACTGAATATTTGCACCATTCGGTAAAGATCGTTATGTTTAAATCACGTTATGCACTTGCCGCTACTGAGCAAAGGCGGCCTCTTAACCATTTCGTTTAAACGTTACGTTTTGGTGATATAGTACGTGCGAGTATTATGCGACTGCAATTTGGCACATTGTGTGAAACCCAAATAGACCCGCCGCCGGCCTTTTTATCACCACTGCATTATTCCCAGTCAGCCATTATTAAATTGTCCACGAAAATATACATAGATCAAGCAGGTCGCGATTCGTTCGTGCAATCTGGCAACAGCTGGTGTTTCAGACGATCACAAATCGTCTGAGTTTACATCACAATGTTGGATATTGTAGATATAATTGGGTCAATCAGATATAGCTAGAGTAGGTTTGTCTGAAAGTATTTATTTAAAAAAAGCCACTGTGGCATATATAAATAAGGAATCTTGCAATCTACACCTAATTACCACTGCAACGGTGCGGAGATCCGAGAACCGCGAGTGCTGGCAGTTATCTAATCAATGGAGTTTGTCATAAATAAGTTCCTGATATTTACAGCCAAACCACTAAAAATAACATTATGTATTAATTATCTTAAAGATCTCGATTGCACAACAATATATGAAAACAGAGCTCTTTGATTAGTTTACCATCCTACAGCTGCATTTCCCAACATATCCTATACGCGTTGCCCTAATTTCTACACATCCAACACATTTTAAATTAAATGGCGACGCCAGAAATTCGGAACACAACCTTTTATCGGCAACAAAAGCTTCGATAGCAGTTAAAATTAAAACTCACTGTTACGCCACAGCTTTCGGTTCCGCGCTTTTAGTGAAGAGATAATCACTCCGGGTTTGTTTAATACTTTTTAAAACTGTTTTTAAAGGAAGCACTACAACAAAATAATATTCCTAGAATAAACAGTGCATTTTCAATTATTCTCGTGCTATTAATAGCACTGGATTGTTTTAGGAAAGAACCGCCTGGATATTATGATTGTATATAAGTACCTTCTATCGATGATCAGACTTTGAAGTCCTTAAATGCTCTCAAAGCTATCAGATGCTCAATCCATGTGTTCTGAGTAACACAAATGTGTTAAAGTTCGCGTCGCCTCACAGTGGATTAGCGGCAGGCGGCTGCATCTCATGTATACGTATTGTCACATCTCTAAAATTAATCCCAATATTTTGTTTCAGAGCCCCGTTAAACCGGACGCAGGCGAGACATGAACAAGAAGTCGCATAAGAAAAAGGTATGTTGTATTTAAGAATTCGGAATCTTTTCAGAACTGAATGATTATTGTCGTGTGATTAATTTGATGTGCTATATTAAAAACTCGCGGTAAAGTTCATATTCACCATAGAATATTATAATGAATGGGGAACATAATAAATTATACATATTGAGTAAAATAGATTATCTAGGGACAAAGTAACGAAATACTTCCAGATGGATCAAGTCTGGACTTACAATGAAAACACCATATCACCTGTAATCCCTTAAGGTGTCTAAGCCGTGTATCGACATTTTGTGAATGATATTAGGTCCCAATACCTAATAGTGGCGGAACCTTATTGTCATTGTATAGGCTATAGTCTTTTCTCTTAGCTAAGTAAAAAAGACCATATAAGCCTAAATTCTAGGATTGTATGTGTGAGACAAAAAATATCTACCAATTTATAGATTAAATATTCCGATGGCAATATTGCCGAGAGCGTACTTACTCAATCTAGTTGACCTACAATTCTATATCGGGATAAAATTAACAAGTAAAGCATCGTGGCACACAGCGGCATGCTATTTGCCCGAGCCAGCGCTGGCTCGCCGAGCACGGTTGGCATCTTGGCGTTGAATATTGGCACCAAACTGCCAACCACGGGTAGATCACATTCCAATGATATTGGGTTTTGTTGTGACCAGGGTGGTAAACTCCGACATTGGTTCTTACCTAACCTTTTTTCGTTAACGCTGGGAAATGCATTTACGCATACCGGGCCCGGGGGGACCCGAACGGTTATGTGGGGTTCCTGGACACGTCCAGACTACCCACTAAAACCCAGCGGTCTGCCTTCACCGCCTTGAAGCGGGACGCCACAGGATCTTACATGGCATACTACTGTGACGCCCCGGGTTCTTACCTTACCTAACCTAACAAGAAGATTGAAAGGAAAATATGATTGTGAACATAGAACTAAGCATTGTTACTTGACTTATAATGCATACTTGAAATTTAAACATCACAGAGAAGAAACATAATTTTATAGAAGAACCCCGCTTTAGATTGTCTTGCATTAAAAAGCTTCTTCAAAGCATAAGTAGGTACCACGAGTGGGAATTAGTATTGGGGTTGCTATTTCTAAGTATTGATTTAAATGCTCCTTCGTAGCTAATTGGATAGGAGCTTGAAATCTTTATTTCTTCTTATATATATATTATTGCGAAACAAATATTCCGCTAAAATCTCACACATTACGTAAACTCCATCTAATTATAGTTGCCCAGTATTGGCAGCATAAAATCCAATTAGCCCTTGAGGTTTTAAGATAGCAAGTTCATCTATTTCAGGATCGCAATCGCCGCATCGCGCGCATAAACATTTACCTTAAATATGCAATTCGCGAGAATTCTGATTATGATTACACTTTTAATGTATTTACTGGTCATCGTTAGCATATTTTTCATTTTTTTATGTCTTTATTTTCGAGTTGATGATACTATAATATTTCAGCTCAGAATGGCGTTCTACAAACTCCTTCGGCATAATGAATAACGTTCGGTTCGATAATCCTAATGAAAGAAAAAGTTATTTAGTTGGAAGAGTAAAACTACTATAGTTCGTGGCACCGCACATTTTCACGATGATGAATATTTTCAAAGTACGTTACCAAATTTACTGGAATACCTAGTTCAGTCATTAACATTGTTGACAAAAGCTTGATCGAGACGTTTTCGTATTGTCACGTTCAAGAATCATCCAGGCCTATAACAATGAATTCAATCATGTACGCAATCGTACACGATACGATTAAATATAGTTGTATGTGATAGCGTCGCCGTTGGCTCCACTCCCGCGCACTTGTGTCCTACATGACGCCGCGTCGGTCCCCTGTCGCAGCCGCCGCCGGCAAACATCGGGATACAATCAACGTTTATTATACAACTAGTATTCTGTACAATATATCAGAGCATATTAATTATGAAGAAAATATTTGAAAAGATTGCAAGATAAAATTATGTGGAACCTCTAGCGAATAACGCAAGAACTACAAATAATAGGATAGAACCATGATATCGTCAATCCTATCCATGAATTTGACACATTGCTTTTTTCCTAAGATATCTTATACAAGGTGTAACAAAAAAAGTGTAAAATATTTTAAGTGGCTAACATGTAAAAACATGCTTAAGACGAATGTGTACATTAACGACTATGGTGATGTAATAGTCGATCGTCTCTATCGTAAACTTACAGGTCTATTGACCAATGTAAATAAAATATTCCATTCAATACTAACATGATACTCTTAACAGTGGAAAAGTTTCGTGTTAAATTATTTATTATTTCTATACGTTAGTTACTGATGGCTTGTCGCCAGTCCCCGTGGTATTGACAGACGGGTTTCGTTAGCTAATTGAACAAGTCGCTGAGTAGTTTAGGTAACATTGGTACCTTATAGTCACAATAACTCGGCGGTTTTCTCCAGGAAATGTGATACTTCTACACAGCAGCTTGTAAGCTGAGTTCGGGTTTACCATTTCACTGATATTGTCCGTTCAAACGACCTCTTCTATGTCTGCATTATAACGCTGTTAACCTCATTATATTTATAGTTATATTTGGTACAAAAGTACAATCGATGCGCCTCCAATCCGGCAAGGGTTAACGACGTGAGAACAGCTCGCCCCCACCGTTGCGCCGGATGGTAATGAAAGTTATTGTGTCGTTGGCGCGCCGCCATGATTTGTTAATTAAAATTATATTCTACGATTTTTGGCACCGCACTAGATCGGCATTTTTGTACCGGAGCACATTGTTCGGGTTTCGCCTGCTGTTTGTTGAGTAACTTGATTTTTATCCACTAGCATTTTTATTGGGCTCGGGATTTTGATTGATGCGTTCCGTGTGGTCCTGTGGTCGTGTGGTTCCGTGTGGTTCGTGTGGAATCCTATCCCATGCTTAAAGGATAGTATCTCCGCTAGTCCTCTTGTTGGGAGGTTTGGGTATCTTCGATGATCAGTCCTCCCCAACAAAATCACCGTATCAACAAAAGCAACAAGCTTACCTTGCTGTACTGTATGTATGTTGGCGGATTTTAGAATATACTGATGTAAAATCACAACTAGTGGCCGCACGGATCACTATATTGCCTTGCAATTTGCAATCTCTACAGATTTTAAAGGGCAGAGAAATCAAGTCTCCAGTGGCGGCTGAAAATTATTATTAGCTCTTCGTCTCACAAGCTTTACCCACAAGCCGGTAGGAACCTTGTGCTCCCACAAATTTACAATACTTTATGTGATTTGCGCACGCATCTGTAGTTATTGTATTTGAACTGTATCCAAGTAACACGAGCATTACAACAATAGTAGGAGCTTCGGTCTCAGTATTCCGATGCCGTCCTGAACCAACATATTCTGCCAAGAATAACAGAAATAACAATATCTTGCTTTAAACTAAACCAACTACAGAAATAAACGTTCTCATCGGTTTCTTTTCTGTTGTTTTTGAGAAATATATTTTAAATTGTAAGCGCAGGATAAATTTCTAAGTCATCATGTTCGTTTAGAAATATTTAATGTTTAATAATGTCACATAACGGAGCGGACTTTACGAGAATACGTGAAATCTATGAGTAATAACTTCCTCGAAAAACTAAAAACGCGTAGATAAATGTTTGATTTATGAAACTAGCTGGAAACATGGCTGGAACGTACTACGTAAACCCAGATTACTGGAATTACAAAAACAATCAGTAAATTTATTAAGATTATAAGCTGAAACTGCTAAGTCGATAGTTTTGTGATCGCAATCTGAACAAAACAATAACTATCATCAGATCAACACACCAATCTAAGGTCTGACGGAAACTATAAGAAAGTATTTAATGATTGGCGCCATCCAAGGTATGGATCTCTGTTACACCCATACCAAGGTAAATAACGAAAAGATAAATTCTATAATCATAAACTCATGAATTGACGCAAACTTCTACAGCCCATCTGGAATGCCATTCAACAAATCTGGACCGTGTATGCGTGTGAATCGTATGATCTAACAAACAAAAACGTTTGCATAGTCTAGAATGAATGTTCTATGGCTCAAGAAGTCTTCGTAGACTTGGTTATAAAGGGCCGATGAAAAGTATCCTACACTAAAATCATTCTTGGAATTGTAAATAGACCGAGCTGAAAAAGCCATAATAATATAATGTCTTCAAACATGACATTTTACATGTCACGAGCCAACAAATATATCTACTCGAGTCAGTGGACCATAGCCGTAATAATGATAAACTTGTCATAGCACCCATTAGAATAATGCTGTCTAATGTTTATAGTGGCTATATTCGCTACACTATACCGAATGATTCAGAAATGAATGAAGTTAGAATTCAGGCGTCAATTTAAAAAAAAACGCTTAAGAAAAATCACAATACCCATTTTATCGGGAAATTAAATATTTTTTTTAATTGATATACCTGTAGAACTCGTCTAACATGTTAGAGGAGTTCGGTGCTGTTGGCTTCTTTAATGATCGATCAATTTGTTTGGTTTATAATTCGAAAAGTTGACAAGCCGAGGGTCAGTGGTGGGTTCCTCTTCCCCTGTTTGCTTAACAATTTTTCGCCAAGTATCGCCTAGTTCTGACAATTATACCTATTGAAATTCTGACTTAACATAATAATGACAAATGCGCTAAAGAAGCACAGGTTTAAAGGTTAGTATACGTACTATTTCTTAATCACGCTGTATTCTATAAGGATTTTTTATTGACTTATCAAAACTATTTTCACAGCAATCAATGTTTCGTATTCGGAGTTAGCCATAATCTACCAATGTGCCGGAGAGTTTTTATCTCAAGAAACCTAATGTTTACTCATTTTATATGAAAAGGTAGGTAGGTGTTTGTAGGTAGGTGGTGTAGGTTACAATGCCTAGAAACACCGCAAGATATATGCGCAGGCGACAACACAGTTATAGGGGCCGCCTTCGTAACCGAAATGTTTTAGGATCAATCCCCTCTTCGGCCATTAAATAATTAACGTGAGCCCACTCTTAGTACTAGCTTCGCCTTAGTTAAAGGAACTGCTTAGTTAACATGACTACTACTCATATGTTGTTATAAAAAATGTAAGAAGACTTAAGTGATAAGCAGTACCCAACTAATTAATTCGCGATCAAATCATTTTAAACTAGGAAGCCAAACTTAGGGAGTATTGCTTGCTTGGTTCTCATTTACAAGGTGATAATCATCTTCCATCGTTCACTCATTACAGGATTGTGACTCTTTTTGGGAAACCTGTTTACTGCTTGTCTCCAGCAGTTCTGATCAATTGCCTGATGAAGATCTGACTGGCATCTCCTAATGTTTGGCTACCTGATCCACGGGATTATTTATAAATGATTGAGAGATTGTAAATATAACATAGAATGTGTCTGAAGGAGCACACAGGTTTTGTTTAAATTTGGTTTGCTTGTTAAAATTTGCGAAAGAATTAAAAAAAGTCAGCCATCGTTTTTAAATAAAAATGGAATTGGAACTTAAACAGTATTCTTAAATGGCTCATTATCATCCTAATTAATTGAAACATATTAGCAATCTAATCAGTCCAGTGGGGCCAGACCTTAACCCATCCATTTCACGGCCATATAAATCATCGGTAGGATTATAAAACAGATTTTTACATCGAGCCATTGGCACGGGCCGAGTCAAGTGGCGAACAAAAATACACATAGACACCGCCTACCGGCATATTCATTCATAATTCTCACGTCAATTCAGTGTATATTCCATGTGGACGCATGGATGTTTTCGCAAATATAAAAAAAAACTGTCTCTAGGCGCGCTCTCCGTGTTTGTTTACCTTTACATCCAATGTTGCGATGTATATTCTGTGTGAGGCTGCCTTTATTGTAACTGAAACATTTTGCAATAAACGGATTTTTTTAATTTAAAAATTGTTGTAATTACTTATTAATTTATTGAATTCCAAAATATTGTTTTTACATTTCAGCAGAAGAAGCGAGGGAAAGATGGACGGAACAAGGAGAATATAATCGATGCTGACACTCATTCAGAAGGTAAAGAAGAAGCAGAAGTATCCACTCCGACGGAGAAGAAATTATGTTATGAAGTGAAGCTGTCAGATGTGATGGGCAGGTAACTCCTTTAGGTACCCATTTTGTATTGAAATAAAACTAATTTAACGGATTTTATCGCGTTAATTTTATGTTCTTACATTCTTACATCACCATGGGACCATGGTCACAGGTGGAAACCGGAAACCCGAAACTTCGGGAACGTAAAAACATAAAAATACAGTCGATAAAATCAGTTAAATTAGTTTTATATCAATGTGTAGTATTCGCGTAAATATTTATAAAGAAATCATAGACAATTGTCTAGTTTTTGTGGTTCAGGAAGTCATATTAAAATTATCCTCAAAACCTCATCATGATGAGTTCCGAACACAACTGTTTCTAAAATAGTTAGGTACCTTATCTTAGAACCTAGATACCACTTACTTATCATCAGAATAAAACAATCGAGAAAATGCAAAATATACGGGATAGACAATTTCAAGTGGGCGTACATGATTGCTCTGAGAATTACAATATATATAGACGTGCTATTTTTATGTGACGCTTATCTGGCCTCATTACCATTGAACTTCATATATTTGGAATATTATAATTAGAGTTCGCTAGATATAATTGCTTAGCGTTTTGCGGATGCTGGCAGAGTGCAGGCGTATCTCCGCTGAAGATTACAATGTTGCTGTGATTAAGCTTAAGATGTGATTGCTTATGGTTGATTTATGGCGAGTCGAATTTTATTTTATACTAGCTGTTACCCGCGACTTCGTTCGCGTGGTATTTAACAAAGACACAACCGTTGGCAACAGCCTGCTCTCGCGTTCTGAGCCCGCGGGACGCATTTCAGGTTGTTGCTATCAAACTTAATCAGGCGCAACGCTGCAACATTAGTTTTAATTTTTTTTCGTAAGATCCTATGTTTTTTCTAAAATAAAAGTAGCCTAAGTTACTCCTTGTTACATCAGCTATCTGCCAGTGAAAGTCCCCTCAAAATCGGTCCAGCCATTTCAGAGATTACCCGGAACAAACAGACAGACAGACAGACAGACAGACCGACAGACAAAAATTGTAAAAAAAAATGTTTTGGTATAGGTACCGTGTATACATCCGAATGCACTAAGTAAAAAGCGGTTATTTTAATATCCAATTAAAATCTCCAATTTTATTTATATGTATAGATGTATAGATTTATTAGAATAGATGCTGATACGAATCATACCGAATAAGAATACAACATCTCCCTAGCGGTGTCAAAATTACAGTAGATTTTATTTTATTTACATATAGATACTTGGTGGCAGCCCGCGACATTCGAGCGGGAGAAGTGATTATCGAAGAGTCCGCACTGGCGGTTGGGCCTTGCACTGGATGTGGACTCATCTGTCTCGGCTGCTACAGAGAACTGGAAGAAAGCAGTATATCTAAGTGAGTAACCGGGTACAGTACCTCAAGCACAATCCTTTTTACGTAGCGTTCCGGTAACGTAACCGTCTTCCATCGCTCTCACGCCACAGACTACATAAATAAGTATGAAGGTGACAGCATGTTTTCTCGTTTATTAGAAGTTCGTGCTTACCCTCCTGGTACACAGTTAGATTGTAAGTATAGAAAAAGCAAACACAGTTGTTGAATAACTGGCATACCGTGGGGTGCGGGCGGTAGGTCAGAGTATTTCAAATTGGATCAGCTCGAAACACCACGTATCACTAACTTTAGATATAAGTAGGAAGACCGCATCGTACCAAGTAATTTTGTATTAAACATCTATAGAAATACTGGGAGCTGTGGTATTCCATCTTGAAACCATAAAGAGTCTTAGTTGTTAGTTAAAAATACTTATAGTAATCATCAACAGGTGTCCGGGATGCAAATGGCCAATGTGCAGCAGCTCGTGTCCGGGGAAGGGCAAGTACACGGGCCATTCGACCTACGAGTGTAACACACTCAAGTCCATACCTCCAGACTACAGCAAACTTGATGACTTGAAGGATTCCTATCAGGCTCTAATGCCTTTAAGGTACGGTTGCAAGGTGTTTAATTTATATATCACGTCAAACCTGAGGGAAACCTAGAGCCTGTTTAGTTTGATAGGCTTTAAGAGCGATTACGTAAGTCGTGGAGATCTTTGGTTGGTAATGAAATGTAAAATAAACAATATTATTTCGACACCGAGACCCCTTAAGTTTGCTAAGTCCCGAAAAAGTAAGTGACAAAGAATATATTCCTTATTTATTTTTTTCAAACGCATCTAGGTTCGAAGATTTTCAATGCAAAGTGTACTTCTATATTTTGTTGCCAACCACTACTACCTTAGACTGTATTACGACGACGGCTAGGAAGAAAAAGTGATTGCCGCCACCGGCAAATTTCATAGATTTAAATTCTTTCGTACATTGCGTCGAGGTGCAATTCGCACTGATAATATACTGGCACAGAGGTTACATAGGTAGTCATTTTGGATCATAATCGACAGCTGCATTCCAGTTTTCTCCAAAACTTCAATATGTACTTCCAGATGCCTACTCCTCAAGAAGGCAGACCCTGACAAATGGACGGCCCTGTCAGCGATGGAGGCGCACAATCACATGCGCCGCACTCGAGGGGACATCTGGCCGCTCAACGAGAGGCATGTTGTTCAGAGGATCAAGAAATGGAGGCTGGAGTATGACGCGGAGGAGATTCATACTGTTTGTGGCATTTTGGAGGTGATTTCAAGTTACATACTCGCACTCTGCTAAACTATATTGATCGGATTCTCTCTGTGTAAGCATAATTGACCATAGCTTGGGAACTATGCTTGCCGTTACACCTTCGTTTCTTTCGTTCTTAGTTAATTCCAGCATTTTTAAGAGTAGGTCGACCAAACAAATGAACCTGTGTGTAGTCTAAAAGTCTACGTAGCAGCAGACCATCATATAAATGCTAGTAGTTATTCAAATGTAGGTGTAATAACACCACTTGGATTCCAGGTGAACGCCTTCGAGGTGGGCGGCAGCGGCGCCAGCGCCCGCGCGCTGTACGACCGCGCGTACCTGCTGGCGCACGCCTGCACGCCCTCCACCACGCACACGGACGCCGAGCGGCTGCCCGGGAGACCGCTCACTATCAGAGCTTCAATACCGCATAAAGCTGGCGATATCATATCGCTGTGCTACGCGTATACGCTTCAGGTACGAGGAATGATCATTTTGCAAAAAAAATACCGCGTTTCGCTCATTTCTTTTTTAAGTTAAATCGTTTATTTCGTATAGGCCTACGGGGGTACTTACAAATTGTCATTAAATTATTTTTTCTTAACTCTACAACTGAATCGGAATGCGACCTTAATTTTATTCGGGTCAAGCTCCATACTAAGCATTGCCGTTTCTTCTCGAGATTTCATTATTTGGTTTTACCCCTAGACAATATTAATGCAATATTTTTCAAAGACTTCCTTGAGGAACAATGACCAAATAATCAATTTTCGAAATGGAACTTACTCGACTCTCTACTGTGATTCCGTGACGTTGAAGATGGCAAAAAAACATATTCGTTGAGTATGCTGTTCTTATTACCGAGACTAATCTCATAATTTGTAGTATGATGACCTGATTAGCGCAGTTAGTAATGACCCTGCTTTCTTTGCCGAGGGTTCTGGATTAAAATCCTGGTAGGGATAAAGATTGTGTGATGAGCAAGAACGTTTGTACCTAAGTCATGGATGTTTAATATCTATATAAGTAATATGTACTGGGGTCGCCCCCCGTCCATTGTACGGTACCCATAATACAAGCTTCGCTCCGTGGAGCAACTTATAGTTGGTGTGTTCGTTTGGCGATATTTATGGTATTTATATTTAATTTCTTGCCGATTATTTTGAATGCAAGCTGTTCCTTCCAGGGCACCCTCAAACGTCGTGAGCACATAAAGCACAGCAAGTTCTTCGAGTGCTCGTGCAGGCGCTGCGCCGACCCCACGGAGCTGGGTACTTACGCCAGCGCGTTCCGCTGTCCGCGCTGCGCGGGCCGGGTGCTGCCGACCGCGCCGCTGAACCCGAACGCTGCGTGGAGCTGCATCGACAACGGCTGCGCCTACAGCATGCCCGCCGTCGCCGTGCAACTACTGCTGAAGAGGTGACGTGAATATCTATACATATATACATATAAATAAAATTGGAGTGTCTGTTTGTAATATTAAAATAACTGCTTTTTACTAAGTGCATTTGGATGTATACACGTTACCTATACCGAAACAACGTCTGTCTGTCTGTCCGTCTGTCTGTCTGTCTGTCTGTCTGTCTGTCTGTCTGTTTCTTCCGGGTAATCTCTGAAATGGCTGGACCGATTTTGCCGGGACTTTCACTGGCAAGGTAAGTAACAAGGAGTAACTTAGGCTACTTTTATTTTAGAAAAAAAATTGGATCTCTCGAAAAAAAATTAAAACCAATGTTGCAGCGCAGCGCCTCATTAAGTTTGATAACAACAACCTGCTATGCGTCTCGCGGGCTCAGAATGGGCGAGCAGGCTGTTGTCAACGGATGTCTTTGTTAAATACCACGCGGACGAAGTCGCGGGCAACAGCTAGTATATAATATATGCTTTAGAATATTAACGACGCGATCTCCTTGGGAGTTATTTTACATCTTGTAATTTTGTTGCCTCCTATGTCCGCACGTTCTTTTTAACCGACTTCAAAAAGGAGGAGATTCTGAATTCGGTTGTATATTCTTTTATGGTTGTTACCTCAGATCTCCGTCGTTTATGAACCGAATTGAAAATATCGTTTTTTATTTGAAAGTATATGCTTACAGATTGGTCACATGTTTCCAAGAAATTATTTTGATGATGGGATATATGTATGAGGTATGAGAGGACTCTTCAAAATTTATTGGCATACCTATTCAAGATTAGATATTTTTTTATTTTATTGTTATTTTTATTCTTATTTATTTTATGTTTTTTTAACAACCATGGTCACGGGAGGACTGAAAGTACAAATAAAAAAAAATAATGACAATAATCAATTATGGGTATTATTAGAGGGATAAAAGAATATATTAAATAATATTATTTAATAATAATTTAAACTGTCCCCCCGTGACCATGGTTGCTGTAAAGCAGCCGAAACGTCAGCAACATAAAAAACATAAAATAAACGCGATAAAAACGGTAAAATTAATTTTATTTCAACAAGCAATTTACCTACTGTCCAGGCTCACGGACGAGTTCGAGCAAATAGACGCGAACGACGTGCCCGGCTACGAGAGCTTCCTGCACAAGTACCGCAACGTGGTGCACGCCAGCCACTACCTGGGCCTCTCCGCGCAGCACTCGCTCAGCCAGCTGTACGGCAAGGTGGCCGACTACATGATACACGAGATGCCCGACGCCGAGCTCAACAGGAAGATCGACATCTGCAGGGAGCTGATGAAGGTGTTTGACGTCATCGAGCCCGGCTACTCGAGGTTGAGGGGTGAGAGTCTCAAGACATAAAAAAAGAAAATTCGTTTGAAAAAAGACATTTCATTTGCCCTGGTGAGTTGAATCCAGCTCCGAGGAATGTGATCGATAAGGTATACTAAAGATATCCAAGGACAGCACTACACTGCAGCCGCAAGGGGGGGAGATGCTCCAGCGTTTCGACTTGGGCCCCGAACGCAGTTAATTTTGCATCATCTGTAGTTTATATATATGTTAATGTCTTAGCAAAGGTTTATTTGGCTGAATGGATTACTTCAATAAAATCCCCTAGCTTCTGCAAATCATACAGTCCAAGAAATATGACCGCCTATTTACCGTACGACATTCAGTTAAAACGCATTAGGGGCAGGAAAAAAGGAGAAAGTTAAATCCCGCACAAGCACTCTGAAAACAGTTTTATTTTAATAGTTTTGTTACCTTAACCTGTGGTTCTACTTGTTTCAGGCGTGACGTTATACGAACTCCACGCGCCTCTGATGATACTCACCACCAGAGATTTTGAGAAGAAAGCAATCACCAAGGAGCACTTGAGAAATCGACTAAAAGAGGTAAATTCAATCTTGGTCGACGAACTTATTACTTTCCGACTTTATAGTGCAGACCTTACGACTGATTGTATGACGTAACTAATAGTTCCGTTAACCCCTCCGACTAATAGATTTCCAACGATAAAATCCGTAAAATTAGTTTTATTTCAATGTGTAGTATTCGCGTAAATATCAGTAATCAGTATGCGATCCGAATAAGTTAAAGTTGTGTTAAGAGTGGACTTAAGTTGATAATAAAATTGCCAGGGTGGCCATCGAACCTGAAACTATTCGGTTTCGTGAGTGCCTCCTCTGACTAAAAGGCTATCGACGATAAAAAAATATATTTATCGAATGTATTTTTCTTTCAGATCGTGGGCTACCTCACAGAGTCAGCATTGATTCTGGGCTTTGAACCGGTACAATCCTCCGAAGGTTTGATGGCGTCTGCAGCAAGGGACGCTCTCAAGAAGATCAGGACTTGGGAACAGATCATTGGGAAGATATCGTGATAAAGAAATATTATTAAATTTGAGAGAATTTTGTTAAATTTCGTTTGAAGTTTTTAGCATTTAGAGAATTTGTATTCGTTTAATTTAATTTTATTTTTATGTTATTCATAAACAAATGTTAACCCCAAATTTAATAGTTTGTTGTACTTACGTACTTATACAGTGTATACGACTATCTCAATTATACATTACTGTTTATTTTATTTTTTTGTTTAGTATTGAGGCTAGAAATGAATTATCAATTTATTGGATTGTAATTTATTATTTGTAAAAAAAAATATTATTATTTTTTGTCATTTATTCATGATCAATTTAGTATTTAATCACAGAAGTAACTACTTTTCCTATAGAAATATTCTTATAAATTTTTGAAAAGAAATTATACACATTAGAAAGATTTACCTATATATTTTGTATCAAACATTTTATTTCTTCATTCCTATCACTAAAAGACATTTCGTGTGCAATATTTTAATAAAAATGTTAAAAAACTTTTAATAATTATACTTACTTCTTTAACAGTTTTCCAATAATAATAAAATTACACTTATCAAAAAAAGTGTTTCATTTCTCTTTTCCCGACCTCACCAATGATTCTGTAGCCACTTATAAATAATCCCCCAAACTCGTAGTTGCATGTAACCCATTTATAATTAAAACTCATGAATGAAAACTGGCATTATTAATAGATTTCAACATTTCATACAAAGGAAAATGTTTCTAATCAGAATCAGAATATTTTTATTCATGTAAACCATTAACTGCAGTACTTATGAATAGTCAATATAGTTACAAAATGCTAAGCTACTACTTTACCACCCGTTCGGAATGCCGTTCTTATGGAGAAGAATGTGCAAGAAACTCCATGGTGGCTCTTTTTTAAAAAGATCCGTTACATTTTTGAGCAGTACATTGTTATGGTTTGAGAACAATGTTGGAACAGCTAGGCCGACTTTAGCAGCTGGTACAAAAGTACTAACTCGTAAGTATATCATAACAAGTTAATGGCTTCATGGTTCCCACATTTACAAATTACTTTTGTAAATGTAATAAGTGTAATCGTACTAGTTAGACTAATCAGCCAATCTTCATCTGCTTGTGTTCGCCTACCGGTTCTACTACTACTTTTATACTATTGTAAGTCACGTTATAATATATCAATTAATCTCGTGATTAGCTGTTACTTAAAAAAAATGCACGTAATGTAACTCTGTTAAGACCCGAAAAGATTTATACTCCAATTGTATCGATATAATCACAGGTTTAATTTTTAAAAATACCTGTGATACATAGGTATTGATAAAATCAACGCAGAGATCCAATGGAGTGTCAAGTGTCAAAACTGGAGCTCTATTTTTACATCTCGACGTGAATCTGCGCGTGCGCCGCTCAGTCGACCCGGTTCTCTTTACACATGGGTGTAATTTCACAAGTGTTGTGTGCAATATAATGAGCATTTTAAATTATTTGTGTGGAATTTCCTGTTAAGTTTATTTTATTGAAGACTGTAGTACTATTAGGTAAGTAGACATTATGTTTAATAGAAGTGAAGCGATATTTATAGCGCGTAATGTTATGAATTCTCTACTCTACATAACTTCATATCCAAAATACATTCCTATATAAAAAGCATTCAATTATGATATTCAACCATCAGAACAAAATACCAACGCAAAATCAAATCCATAAATAACACCTGATAGAATATGCATAGCAAATTAACTAATTCCATTAAGAGTTCAATATAATGCGGGATACGTAAGATATACCTCTGTTCACAAAATTAAGTGTCAGTAATTGAGAGATTCTTTGCTTCCAGAAAATGGTGGAACAAGGCTCCTGCATAGTCTGCCTTTCGCCCGCCAACCAGAAGTGTTCGGGATGCCAGACCGTGCACTACTGCTCCAGGGACCACCAGAAGCAAGACTGGAAGCAGCACAAGTTCCAATGCACACCCACCAGGGTGAAGGAAGACCCCAAGTATGGGAGATACCTGGAGGCGACTAGGGATATCAAGCCTGGTGATATTCTGATGAAGGAGAAAGCTCTTATTACGGGTCCTGCTCAGGTAATAATGAACTGAATACAGACAGTTTAGTTATATTTTAAGCATTAACACGTGGACTATAGATCGACGAATTTATAATGTATTGCATACTTGATGTCTGGCTAAGAACATTAATTCTTTTGCTAAGTTAGATACGAAGTGAATGAGAGCTATCTATTATCCTACTTCCATTTACATTGACAAATGACTATCCTTCTTTTGTAGAGATATCCATAACCTAATGAAAGATTGTCTATGGACCCACGTATCTGAAAAATTATACTTATGGTCGTTGCGTGTAACCATAAGCACACGTCTAAAATAATATTAAATAATAAATATTATTATTTTATCGTGATATTTTTTATCCCAGGTCACTCCACCAGTATGCCTCGGATGCTACAAACTTTTGGAAGAAGGGAAGACCGTAACCTGTGACAAATGTGGCTGGCCGTTCTGTTCTGAAGCATGCACAGCCAAGGAAGAGCATGCGCCAGAGTGTCACTATACACAGCAGAAAGGGGAAAAGGTGCGATCTAGTTATTAGAATGCTTCTGTTGTATTGAACTACTTACAGTGATTAAGTTATAGCACAAGTCATCGCCAAACACAATTTCACATTATTTGTGTTACAGTAAGGAAAACTAATGTTACTAGAGTCTTACTCAACTCAGTGCTAGCAGCTGAAAGTGAAAACTGTTAGATAGTAAACTCCTCTGTGTACAGAAAAGCAAAGCTGTCACTTGCTTGTCTGTTTCTCTACGACATGTCCGTGTGTATTCTTACTTATTAAATCCATTTCTATCTTTTCTACATCGTTTACTTTGCTGCCCATAACCCATCAGGTTATGGGCCCAGGGCGTAGTTCCCTGTAGTTATGTAAATATATTTCCAAACCATTTTCGTGAAATTAAATAATTAAATTTTTCGATCGGGTGATTTTTGGAAAAGATGGCAGCAAACACATTGATTCAATGTAACGACAAATTACGAGGTATCGACAATTATTCAACATGGAAGTTCATGATGAAAATGATTTTAATACACGATGACCTCTGGGATTGCATTGAAGGTGATAGCAAAGAAGAAAAAGTCTGTCCGAAAAAGTCTCAGAAGGCTTTAGCGAAGATCTCTCTGTCTGTGCAACCAGGTGCATTTCCATACATTAGAAATGCGAAGGACGCGCAAGAAGCGTGGGCGAATTTAAGTAGAGCCTATGAAGACAGAGGACTGTGTCGCAGACTAGGATTGTTAAGATTACTATTCAGTACGAAACTGAATGAGCACAGCAGCATGGAAAGTTATCTCACCAAATTGTCAGATTTGTCACAACAATTGCAGGACATTGGCTCACCCCTGGAAGACGATTTCTTAGCGGTTGTTATGTTGAGCGGATTGCAACCCAACTATGATCCTCTCGTGATGGCCCTCGAGAATTCGAACGTCAAACTGTCCAGCGGTCTTGTAAAAAGTAAATTATTGCAAGAGTACGGACGTCGTGACAAGAAGACTGACGACACAATGGCTTTGTCAACCACTACGAAACCATTTAGATGTTTTCGATGTAAGAAAACTGGACATTTTATGAAGGATTGCCCGAAAGGAAACAAGAAGGTGACTAAAGACAAGGTACACCAGCAGGCTACCTTGACAGCACTAACGGCGAATATCCAGCATGACATGTGGTATGTGGACAGTGGAGCGACGAGTCACATGTGCAACAACAGAGAGTTATTGCACGATTTTGTGTGTGAGAAGCCGTTTGTAGTGAACGTAGCAAATGGTGAGAAGCTGTTGACAGCGGGTCGAGGACAGGTTACCGTAAACCTTAAAGACTGTGTAAGGACAATAACAGATGTTTATTATGTACCTAATCTTTCAGCAAATTTACTATCTGTGAGTGTTTTAGTAAAGAAAGGTTATAGAATAGTTTTTGATAAACATATGTGTTGTATATCCGATGTTAAGGGAGTTCTAGCTACTGCGACATTAAGGGATGGTATTTATAAACTCGATATCATCGGTAAACCTTGTGTAGGGAGCATCAATAAATCTGTTTCTTTCAGTGCATTGACAGATGGTAAGGAACTTCAATCGGATCGCAAGACGGTCTTGCGAGCTTCATCAAGTTCGGAAGGTAAAGTAGCAGAGGAGTCTCAGGAGACGTGGCATCGTCGTTTAGGCCACTTGAACTCCAGGAGCATGACGTTTTTGAAACGAGGTATGGTGACAGGAGTGAACTATAATACAAATATTTTTCATCCGTGTACTGCGTGTATTGAGGGCAAGCAGACTAGACTGCCTTTCCCTAAGAAGTCATACACCAGAGCTACTGTAGTGTTAGGGTTGATTCACACAGACTTGTATGGCCCTATGCCATGTGTTTCTTTTAGCGGTAAAAAGTATTTTCTGACCTTCATCGACGACTACACTAGAAAAACTTATGTGTATTTTTTGAGGACGAAGGATGAAGTATTTGAGCATTTCAAGAATTTTAAAGCGGTGGTAGAAAATGAAACTAATCACAAAATTAAAATTCTTCGTAGTGATAACGGTGGTGAATTTGTTAATTCCAAATTACAGGATTTCCTAAAGAAAAGTGGAATCAAGCATCAGACAACAGTCCCGTATTCCCCACAACAGAACGGTGTGGCGGAAAGGGCGAACAGGACTATTGTGGAGAAAACAAGGTGTTTGTTACGAGATGCAGGATTGGAGAACAAATTCTGGGCGGAAGCTGTGAATACTGCCGTTTACTTGAAAAACAGGACACCAACTAAGGCTGTAGTTGGAAAAGTTCCTGAGGAGAAGTGGACCAATCAAAAGGTGAACGTAAACCATTTACGTATTTTTGGTTGTTTAGCTTATCCAGTTGTTTTAAAGAATCGAAACAAACTAGATTCAAAATCAAAACAGTATATATTCGTTGGATATTGTGACGATACGAAAGGCTACAGGCTATTAGATCCTAATGATTCGTATAAATGTGTCAGTGCTCGTGATGTGGTTTTCTTGGAAAAGAATTTCTATAAGAATAGGTCACATGATGATAATCAGGACTTGGTATTTATACAGTCTGATGGACTGTCTGAGCTATCTACTGTAAGTCCAGAGTTGTCTGATGACCGAGGGCAAAGGATGAGTACAAATACAGTACATGACTCAGATAGTGACGACACTTTTGAATCAAATAGCTGTGCGGATCCAACATATATTCCAGGTGATACGAGCTTGGACGATACAACATCATACATGTCAGACTGTGAAGATCCAGAGATGGATGCGCAGTCTGTGTTGCTGGTGAAGAAATTATGCAGCGATGGTGATGAGCCAGAAAGCGTACAGGAAGCCATGGATTGTTCAGAAGCAGTTGAGTGGAGAAAAGCTATGTCAGATGAGTACAAATCTTTCATTGATAATAAATGTTGGACACTTACTGAGAGACCAAAAGACCAAAAACCTATAAAGTGCAGATGGGTATTCAAAAAGAAAAGAGGTCTGGACGGTGAACTCTTGAGGTATAAAGCTCGCCTCGTGGCAAAGGGTTATACTCAGAAGTATGGTGTAGATTACGAAGAAACATTTTCCCCAGTGGTAAGATACTCTACTATTAGAATGTTACTGGCTATAGCTGCGGAGTACGATATGGATATCGATCAACTCGATGTGAAAACTGCGTTCTTGAATGGCGATCTAAAAGAAAAGGTCTATATGGAGCAGCCTGATGGTTACAAAATGAAAGGTAAAGGACAAATGGTTTATAAATTAAATAAAGCCATTTATGGCCTGAAACAAGCATCCAAGATGTGGTATGATAAATTAAATGAAGTTTTGTTGAAGAAAATGAATTTTAGAAAAACTTCGTCAGAACCCTGCGTGTATTTTAAAAGAATGCTAGGTGAATTGTTGATCATTGCCTTGTACGAGGATGATATTCTATTGTTTTCAAGTACTAATTCGGTCTTAAAGAAGAAAATAAAGAGCGATTTGATGAAGGAATTTGAAATGAGAGACTTGGGTCCTGTTAACCACATTTTAGGTATGAGAGTTAAGAAGAGTGATAATAAAATAACTCTTGATCAATCTGGTTATATAATGAAAGTGCTAGAGAAATTTCAGATGACAGATTGTAAGTCCGCCAAGACACCAATGGAAAAGGGTCTAAAACTTTCGCATGAAAAAGGAAAGGAAGAGAAGTATAGTTATAGAAATTTGATTGGATGTCTAATGTATATTGCAGTATGCAGTAGACCGGATATTGCTCACGCAGTGAGTGTGCTAAGCCAATTTAACGAAACTTACTCAGAAGTTCATTGGAAAGCGGCAAAACGGATACTAAGGTATTTAAAAGGAACGTCCAATTTTTCATTGACATTTGAAAAAGGAGGACTGGACAGTGTCACCGCCTACGTTGACGCTGACTGGGCTAACGACGATATTGACCGGAAGTCATACACAGGTTTTATTTTTAAACTTGGAAAGTCTTTAGTAGCCTGGGAGAGTAGAAAACAAAAGACAGTTGCTCTTTCAAGCACAGAGGCGGAGTATATGTCGATGTCAGATGCTTGCAAGGAAGCTTATTTTGTTCGCAACTTTCTGTATGAATTGTTAGAGAAAGATTGTAAAGTTTTAATGTACAACGATAATCAATCTGCTCAGAAGTTAACTATCAATTCAATGTTCCACAGCAGAACTAAGCACATTGATGTGAGGCATCATTTCATTAGAGAGGCAATAAAGCGAAATGTTATTGATGTCAAGTATTTGTCAACAGATTTGATGATAGCAGATATTTTGACTAAACCTCTGACAAAAGAAAAACATGAACAGTTTGTTAAAGGTTTATGTTTGTCTAATTTATAATAAGGTTATTAGACATAGGTAGTTAGAGTTGTCATATGCTATGACGGTTTAGTTATGTTTGTTTTTAAGAATGTTGATATGTTGTTGTTTTTTAGTTTGCTGTGAGTATAAGTTGTATGTCTTATGTTTTGAACTATGTCGGAGTAGTTTAAGGGGGAGTGTTAGATAGTAAACTCCTCTGTGTACAGAAAAGCAAAGCTGTCACTTGCTTGTCTGTTTCTCTACGACATGTCCGTGTGTATTCTTACTTATTAAATCCATTTCTATCTTTTCTACATCGTTTACTTTGCTGCCCATAACCCATCTACAACTAACTATAACTGACTTCGTATAAACAATCTCCAAAATCCGAGTAGACGTAAAGCAGATAACACAAATATCTCAGACAAACAATTGTATCGGTCGTCACCAGGTCAATATCACCACATTCGGCATGCCCCATCCAAATTACCAATGCATCTCCGTACTACGCTGCTTGTATCAAAGGGACCATGACCAGAAGCTGTGGGAGAGACTCCAGGGCCTCCAGTCGCACTGCGAGGAGAGGAGGGGGACCGACAAGTGGAACAATGATAGGAAGATGATAGCAGAGTTCATTTGGAAGTTCTTTAAGTTGGAGGGGACTTTTAACGAAGACGAGATTATGAAGTGTTGTGGTATTATACAGGTAAAATAGTCAAAATCTTTAGCTTCTCATAAAAAAAATGCATTCAGAAGTAATTTTCACAAACTTGTTCTGCTATAATTGTGCCTACGTTAAATTGCCTTTACGTAAACGTGTTGTTCCAATATTTAGTCTTGAAATCAATATTTATTGGTTTACAGATCAACGGTCACGAGGTTCCGCTCTTGGAGCCGGAGTACGTGGCGGTGTTCGACCGCATCTCCATGGTGGAGCACAACTGTCGCGCCAACTGCAATAAGAGCTTTACATCTGACGGAGAGATAGTACGTAGTCTTTGAAATACAATAGTATTCTTAAACAATTACTGGAATAAAGGACAACTCTCAGCCAGAGCTGAAAGTTCTTAGCTTGATTTGCAATATAATAGAAAAATCACTCCAGTTTTAGTCACGTCAGTCTGCTCCCAGCTATCCAAATATTTTGACATGACGTGAGACAGTAGCCCGATCAAGCCAGAATAGGTGACACAACAAGAAAAAAAAACAAGATCATTAGAGCTTCCAAGTCTTTGCCTGGCCCTGTCAGCCGTAGTAGATATACAATAGCAGCTTTTATGTGGCTTTTCCAGATTCTCTGTGCCGGCACTAGCATTCCTGCAGGCTCGCACATCACCGTGTGCTACACAGACCCGCTGTGGGGCACGGAGGCGCGGCGCCACCACCTCGCTGACTCTAAGTTTTTCGAGTGCACTTGCGAGAGATGCTCTGACGTTACGGAGCTCGGCACTTCGTATAGTGCTGTTAAGTGTAAGAAGAAGTGAGCATTGTTTTTATTTATTCACTGCTTTTTCTCGCTACTTCTAAATATACTCATTAATGACATGCGGAATACATTTTATGTAGAGTATAATATGGGCAAAAACATCAAATTACATCAAATTTTTGCCAGTAGCTGACTGTGAAAGTGTTGTGAAAATAAAATTCCAATCTTTAGCTAAGCTTCAGCTTATTGCGATCGTAATCTTTAATTTTCACTACAATATACATTTCATTTTTATATTATTTCAGAGGCTGCAGAGGCTACCTCCTCCCACAAACGTTCATCCTTCCCATATTGCACAAAACGACCAACCCTGACCCTGAGTCACGAAACTTGGACGACAAGCACTGGGTCTGCGATTCGTGCAAGGATGCCGTCTCTGATTCTATCATACAGCAGTTGCTGCAGGATATTGGGAGAGAGCTGAATGTAATGCCAAAGGGTGACCCTGATGCGTGTGAAAGGTAGGCGACTACAATATACAAATTAGTTCGCTCCACACAAGCAAACTAAACAAACAAGTGCCTTTAGTTCTGAGAAATACCTAAACCAGAAACGCAGTAGGTAAAAGTCTCAGAAACTTAGTTTCTGTGGCAACAGCATCGTGTATTGTCACACAGTGTCACAGTGACACACACACAGTCTTGAGCAGATTTGGCTCTCTACTCAGTTAAAGTTGGTTCAATCAAAATATGCCTATCCCTTTCAGATTCATTAGCCACTGCAGCGGCTACCTCCATCCGTCCCACTTCTACATGACGGATGTGAGTCTGGCATTAGCACAGATGATCGGCCAAGAGCAGGAGATGGGCCTGGCAACGGTATCTGATGACCGAGTGCTTCTGAAGACACAATTGTGCAGGAAGATCGCTGATTTGCTCGAGATATTGGCACCAGGTAACGAAAAATGGACTCACGGTCTTAGAGGATAAGTATTGTGGTTTGCGCGTACTTCGGGGTGCACAGTAAGCCCCAGTTGTAATTACCGAGTGGATAAGGACTCATAAACCTTGTCCTTAGAGGCCTTATGACGCCTTGGAAACTATAACGCAGGGATCATGGGGAACTGCCTCTCAATAAGGTGGTTCAATATCTTCCTATATTTTTCTAGCTGAAACTCGGCTCCGAGGCACCATATTGTTCGAGCTCCACGCAGCGGTGGCAGAAAACGGCAGAAGGAAATCCCTCACTGAAGGTCCTTTTGTATTACTTGGATATGTCACGGTAAGTACCTGCAAGTTTAAAATTAGACCCAAATGTTTAATAACCCATCACACGGTCTATGTAACCTAAAGTAAATAATTGCGGTAGCTTATAAAGATCACATCGCATATATTATAAGTAGAGCCACTCAATTGCAGCTCATTAACATTCTCTACACAGACGTAAAGAACCGAAACACAATCGGAGTCGACGCAACGTAGTTTTAGAATCACTCACACGGCGAAGGCGGCCATAACATACGAAGACTTCTATGATAACTAGGCTCACCCCTCCAAACATACAAATAGGGTCATACTTACTTGAAAATGCATTTGTGCAAATTGTTATGTTGAGGTATTTTATTAGCATAATGGACAAGCTGCGTTAGGGCTTAAAGCCAAAATTATGCAGATTTATTATTCGACCGTTTCGTGTCACTTCACCAGTCGTGATTCTTCATATTATGAATATATTGTATGTGAAATATCTAAGTGTTAAAACTTCTCTGAATGATTCACTAATGATATAAATTTGTTCGATTAGAATCGTTTAAATGTTGTTGTATTAAAATGTATCAAACGCATTTTCATCATCAATACTTGTAGTTTTCCAATGATGTATGAAGGTACTTAAATAGAGAATACGTATTCTTAGGCCAGTCGACAACGAATTTATTTATTCTCGCAATTTGGGTAGACTGTCTTGTACGTGCCTGCGCTGGCGCACCGCGGCGGCCGACTGGATCGCTACTCGCTCCACTTCCTCACCCAAAACAATGACACTAATTTTATGTGAACTGTTGGTTTCGGCTTTTATTTTTTACCGATCGTAATCGGCTTAAGGCATTACTGCGAGAGATGGATTAATTACGGAGTGATTTTCTTGGAAATTATGTTGCATGGTTTATTTTAATGAGACATATACAGTACTTTATTCACAATGCAGGTAGCATTGAGTGGCACTAAATACCGTCGGCCAAATTTTGATGCACTACAGTATAGGCCGCCTATCCCTATCCCTATCCCTATCCCTATCCCCATCCCCTATCGCCGTGATCAGAGGAGGTTAATCATCAACCTGGTAATTCCAATCCTAATTTAGTAGCTAAAGCGTTCTTCAAGAATATTTCGATCGTTGTAAGATTCTAACATTAACTTATAGCTCATCATAATTTTCAGGAATCCCAAAAGATCCTCACAGAATCCGCGATGCTGCTTCGTCACGAGCCGCCTGAGCTGCCCGAGGGCCGCCTCTCCCGCCAGGCCCGAGTCAACTTGGTACAAATGGACGAACTTATCAGAAATCTGTCGTCGGCGCTACCGTCTCCCTTGTAACTTGCATGTAACCGCTCTTAAAGGCGCTGAATAAACTTTCGTAATTTTGTACAGGCAATATTATTTCTTAAGCTTCTTTTGGTAACACTTAACAAGATTGTATCATTTCAATGTCAATCCGAAAACCATTTGCTCGCAATAAAGTGAGTAAAGGAAATGCCGGTCGACTTTCACGGACATCGGAGCCTGGCCTTGCACTAAAAATCCTGTTATTTGGCCATATCGATAACGGCTATTGATACTACACATATTCCGATTAGACGTAAACACCTTTACATGTCCACAATTACCTGAACCGCGAGTTTCACTTAGGAAGATATCATTATTATCCGCGAGATTACCTGTTCTAGTTGTTTGAGCGTAACCCGCTATGCTCAAAGAATCGAATGGTCGCAGGCGAGTCAATTCCTGTGCAAGCCAGTTTTCATTAATAATCTTTTCGTGATACGGTCTGTGTGATACCAATATCGATATACCTATAATTGTTGCTAAGTTTGGGAGCGGACATTTGGTGTGGCCTAGCGATATTTATTCATTAGTATTTCGAGATCGTGCTATTATATCCCAAATCATTACTACATGGAAAATAAAATTGGGAATTACCGGCTGCCCTGAAGGTAACATGGGTGGTAAGAAAACGAAATCGGAGCTTTATAGTTAATACTTCTGTAACGCTTGAGATGACGATAAAATAATAAATTATTGGTTGTCACCCATAATTATATTATGTTAGCCTGATCGTTCAGTTTTGGTAAAAAAAAATACTTTCACCAATTCTTACTGTTTGGTCATAAATTTACTGCTTTTTACCATGTTTATCCAGTGTTGGTGAGTAATTGGTGCAACATTAAAAGTGGAAACATAAAGCATGATCCCAAACGCTGTCGGTGAAAGCGGATCGGAGTGTGTGCGATGAAAAAAAGTAACCGTATTTGCGCAAACGCCGCCGATACGCACGCGAGCTTTAAACGGAAGCTCATTTATTTAGGAGTTTGATGAACGAGTTATGAAAATGCGATTTCCATATAAAACTGGCCATTCCGCTTGCATGCTCTATTTTTACGTTTCGGAAAATTCTCGACATTTCCCATCGAATCTAAAAAAGTATTCGACACGTGTTTCACCTCAAAAAGGAGGCATCCGCAGGACGGCTGGGCTACGAATGGGGCTCATTATACTTTTTTAGATTCGGTTCGTTTCGCGGAGAATTGCATTTTATTTGGGGTCCCGTCACTCGTGATAGATAGTTTATCGACTAACATCTTAGAGGAGGTCGGCGTTGCTGGCTTCTTTAATTATCGATCAAACTTGTTTGATTTATAATTTTATTGGAAAAGTTGACAAGCCGGGGGTGAGTGGTGGGTTCCTCTTCCCCCATTTGTTTAACAATGGATTTCCGCCAAGTATCGCCTAGTTCTATCAATTATACAATTTTATGTTATCAGAAAGGGAGAGGTATCTTCTTTCTTTACCAAACGAAATGCGATGAATGAAATACAATGGATGCGATAAAATTCTTAAAATTAGTTTTATTTCAATGTGTAGTATTCGCGTAAATATAAGAAATCAATACAATGGAATAAAATGAAATATGGCCTCACTCACAAATTAGTGGGTATTTTGCCAGTGTCAAGTATTTAATAGCGATATCAAAATCAATAAAAACACATTACAAAAAAATGCCTGATGACATGAAAATATGAAAACGGCGGATCCCCGAGAGGTATCTTTTGCCCTTACTAGGTGACTTCGTTCGGATGGGTATTTCCACATATCGGGATCACTAGGTGACAGAAGGGGAACGAAATACAATGTCGTTAATTGGGCCGATATCGAGCAGTACGCGGAAACGGCAAACACAACCTGTTCTCAGTTGATCGGCACCTTGCAAGCTGCGGGCTCCGAAGCGGCTGCACCTGCGCTTGAAATACTCCGCTAACTTAAACTCCAATATGTACCACCCCCGAACTAACGGTGAAAAGTATTAAATCCCATATTGATACTTCAGTGAAATCATTTTGAGAACTGTGCAACTATAAGAAAAAGTAAATCAAAAACTCCTAAGCTAAACAATGATTATAAACAAAATTGGTTTGAAACCGAGAAAAAGATCTAGGTGTTCGATTATGAAACAATCTTTACTATACCGCCGTTTATCTCACTGAAGGAACCATTGTTTACGAGTGTGGCAACAGTGGGATAGGAGGGAGAGAGCCTCGAAGTTCTTGGCCTTTGTACACACGTAAGACAAATAATAACCACGCTCATGAGTACGTACAATAAAACCTTTAATGTAGTGTACTTTGGCTGCGTTAAGATGAACCTGAATTAACGACTCAATATGAAAAGGTGATCGTTAATTATGACCTCCAATAGTTACAAGGAGCAACAAGGGTGGATTATCTATACTCTATACATATAAATAAAATTGGAGTGTCTGTTTGTAATATTAAAATAACCGCTTTTTACTAAGTGCATTTGGATGTATACACGTTACCTGTACCGAAACAACATTTTTTACAATTTTTGTCTGTCTGTCTGTCTGTCTGTCTGTCTGTCTGTTTGTTCCGGGTATCTCTGAAATGCCTGGACCGATTTTGACGGGAATTTCACTGGCAGATAGCTGATGTAACAAGGAGTAACATAGGCTACTTTTATTTTAGAAAAAAAAATTGGATCCCTCGAAAAAAAATTAAAACCAATGTTGCAGCGCTGCGCCTGATTAAAGTTTGATAGCAACAATCTGCAATGCGTCCCGCGGGATCAGAACGCGAGCACGCTGTTGCCAACGGCTGAGTCTTTGTTAAATACCACGCGGACGAAGTCGCGGGCAACAGCTAGTATTTTATTATAATCATAAACATGCTTCACTCGATCAGATGCGTATCATTTATTTTCATATAGCGATAAATGTGTGCGCATAAATCACACTTATAATGAGAAAAAAAATATTGAAATTAATAAGAAATAAACGAATGAGCCGCCGCATTGGGTGGACTATGGTCTAATCCCCTTGCATTGAGTTGTGGCCCGAGCCCAGCAGTGGGGCATTAACAGGGCTGGAAGTATTATTTATTATTAAGCGAATGAGCGAGATGCATACTTGAGTATATTAAATACCCGCACATCTGACGTGTGTCAAATCATTGTTGGCAAACAGCTATTTGGATATTTGGACAACACGCTAACCAGTGAACACAGCCGTGACGTCATTCGCGTTATGTGAACTGGCGTTAACTACGGCAGAACCTCTTCTAAGTAAACATTTGAATATGCCAGTATCGTGAGCCTCTCAGTTTGCTGCTATTTCCCATGGTTAGAGTTTTTTTTTAATTCCTGTGCGTATACACATTGATTGATAAAACTCGTTATAAATCTAAGTCGAGCGATGCTGGCACATAGTCGATGAGCTGCATCAACGCAATCGACAATACCTCTCTATTGCCACAGGTTTTGTTCATCGATCGTTAATTACATTGCTACCATTAAATTAGTATGTTTGCTACCATATACTTCACATTCACTCACACTTCACATTATAATTGCTAGAGCTAGGCTATAATTGGCGGAAATCCATTCTTGCTGATTTGATATAATTGATAGCTATCGAGACACTCGTGACAGATAGTTTCTCGACTAACATCTTAGAGGAGTTCGGTGTTGCTAGCTTGTTTAATTATCGATCAACTTGTTTGGTTTATAATTGGAAAAGTTGACATGCCGAGGGTCAATTTTGGGATCCTCTTCCCCATTCGTTTTACTCAACATTGTTTGATCGAGCCAGTCTAAGGGTATATATTTAAGTAACTACTTACACTCCATGTAAAGTTTCGAGATTGTGTCCACCCTGACAACTTCAAAGGGTGCGCAATGTTGTAAATACTGCGATTGGGGGCGGGTTTTTTGAGTTACCCTAACGATGCTGGCATTCTTATTACATGAAGCTTCACCTTCTATTTTCCTCAATGGGAGGAGGTTTCAAGGGAAAAGAGGTACTTACTGACTCGGGGTAGTAGCAGCACTCCAGGATATCACCGCACCACACTTTCCTAGCCGGGGATGACTCTAAAGGGAGATTTTGGGGGCGAATACACACACAAACATAAATAAATACGAGGGAATGGAGAGGGCTCAAAAATACGAATAAATAGATAGCAGGGAGTTGCGAAATCTAACGTAAATTCAATAATTATTTACACGAACGAAAAAGCGTGTGGGTCGCGCGCGGGAATCGGATTTGTTCTCTCTTCAAAAAAATAGTTCAGTGTTGTCGCTGACGAGAAATTGTAAGGAGTACAAAAAAGGTTGCAACAAAAAAGAAACAATTAACGAAATTGTATTTTACCAGTACTAATACGTAACATACCCCCGCCCCTGAAACCACCGTGATCAGCAGAAACACAAAAACATAGGAGAGGATGGGAATAGGAGCGGAAATAAACTAAAACTAATACGCGAAAACGAGTGAAAACAATTAGTCCTCTACATAAGGTAAAGGAGCTAGTTTAACTACTGGTCGTTTATAGACCCCGTTAGCTGTACGCACCTCTACCACGCGAACTATACCGTCGGGACCGGGAGTGGCTGACACGACGCGACCTTTGGGCCAGTACAGCGGGGCTGAGTCCTCCTCCTTGAGTAACACGAGAGAACCGACTTCTACGTTTTTCATGGGCAGATGCCATTTAGCGCGAGTTTGAAGCGTATGTAAATATTCACGGTGCCAACGGCGCCAAAACGTTTGATGGATGGCTTGGATTAAGTTCCATCGTTTGAGCGATGACATGTGTACATCACCCAGGGCGGGCTCGGGAAGAGAAGTCAAAGGCTCCATAGTGAGGAAGTGTGCGGGAGTAAGCGCAGTAAAATCGTTCGGGTTTGAACTGAGAGGGTGCAGCGGTCGCGAATTGAGACACGCCTCGACACGAGTGAGAACAGTATAAAATTCTTCGAATGTTAACAAATGGGATCCTATAATGCGATACAGATGAGTTTTCACTTGCTTTACCAGATTTTCCCACAATCCGCCAAAATGGCTGGCGAATGGTGGATTGAAATGAAATTGAATGTTTTGTGTTACACAAAAATCATTCGTAGCGCAATCATGCGCGTGCGATTTCACAATACGACGAAGTTCGTTGTTACAACCGATAAAGTTTCTACCTTGGTCACAGAAAATATCTGAGCACCTACCGCGTCGCGAAATAAAACGCTGTAGGGCAGCTATAAACGCGGCCGTTGTCATCTCACTAACGAGCTCGAGATGACATGCTTTTGTGCTCATGCACACGAAAACCTCTATGTAGCATTTGATTGCGGGCGCTTTGCGTAGACGTGACGATTTAACTAAGAATGGACCACAATAGTCCACACCTGTCTTCGCGAAAGGCTTAACTTGTTGTATACGTGGGACCGGTAACTGGCCCATGACTGGCTGCATGAGCCTAGGTCGAAGTCTATAACAATCGGTACAACGAAAGCTGACGGTACGGACGACACGTCGAGCGGATAAAATCCAATAATATTTTTGGATAGTCGCAAGTAATGCATTGGAGCCGGGATGTCCAAAAGTAACGTGATAATCACGAACGATAAGCAAAGTGAGTGGAGCATTAGCGGGCAAAATAATCGGATGTTTATTTTCATAAACCAATTCGGACGATTGTAGGCGTCCACCTACACGAATTATACCTTCATCGTCTAGGTACGGAGACAATTTGCGAAGTGAGTTTGAGGGCAACTCATTATTTTTTATTAAAGAAATATCTTTAGCGAAATATCGAGCTTGCGTTTCTTTAATACACGACTTGAGAACGTTATTCAATTCACGAGTTGTGAATGAAGTTTTACACAGAAACGAAAAACATATACAAGTACACGCAACAATTTTTTAAGTTGAGAAAACTTCGAAATTAATTCTAAAATAATATTCGGAGGAGAATCCTGTGTGAGTAATACTGGATTACATTTCTGGTCTTTGTAGGTGAACACGTCGGCGGGTTGCGACGGCCACTGATCATCAGGAACGTGTAGGAAGCGTGGTCCTTGCCACCAAAGCGAATGCGAAACTAGATCGGCGGGAGCGAGATACATGTAGCCGTTCACGTTCACGATATAAGGGATCGTGATTAAACTTACGTTCGAGGGATTCGAAACGTTTAAGTGCGACTGCGCGGGAATCGCCTAAGTCGGGTGGGAATTCCTTAAAAGGAAGAGAGACGACATATTGACCATGTTCGTCGCGGGAAACTGTCTCAGAAAATATTTTTTCGCATATTTTATCGTCAGAGCTAAGAACTTCGCGGGATGGAGGCTCTTCGCAAGACCAAAATTTTTGTACGATATTGTCGAGACTTGTATAAATATTGGCATGGAATGAGTAACAGTCACGGCGAGCGAGGTTACTCACACAGACCGAGCGCCTGCGGTGCACGAAAGTGTGACCCATGAGTGACCAACCGAAAATGGTTTCGAGAGCGACGGGTGTGCCGGGAGGTCCGATTATTAGGCCACCGAGAATAATGTCACGATAGACATCGGCACCTAACAAAATGGAAACGGGAGACGGGATACCAAACGTGGGATCAGCGAGCGTGAGTTTGCCCACGTGAGGCCATAACGAAATCGGGAGAGGTTCGGCGGGAATGTTGCCTGTGATATTTGGAATACATTGAGCTTGCATCCGTAATCTGTGTGTACCTGAGTACGAGGATACATCGAGATCGACGACACCGCCTTCGAGTTGAAGCGCGACACCGGAGATACCGTGTACTGTAGTACTTAATTTACGCCTGGGCAAATTTAAAGTTTTCGCTAAATCGATTGTTATGAAGTTATACTGACTGCCCGTGTCAATTAACGCTCGAGCGTCGTGTAACTGACCACGAGAGTCGCGAACTTTCAATAAAACTGTCGACAATAGGATTTGTGAATCGATATTCGGTAGCGAAGTAGCATAACAGCTGATCTGCGTAGCTGCGGAACCATACGTGGCGTTCGAGGAGGTGCTATCAGCATTCGAACCGTCACTCATCGGCGCGGGAGGCGACGGAGACGTGTCCTGGGGTGCTGTACTACTAGCGGGAGAACGATCAAAATGTAACATCGAATGATGTTTTTTAGAAGAACAAGTTTTACAAGAGAAAGTCGATTTACAGTCTCTCAAATAGTGATCTGTAGCTAAACAATTAATACAACATTTTAATTCTTTAACCGTATGCAATCTTTCATTCGGTGTTAATTTATAAAATTTCGGACATTTAGATAAAACGTGGGTTGCTTTACATAAAACACAAGGGCGCGCGGAGTTGGTAACAGACAAAGTTACTTGTTGCCGGGGTTTGGCGTGCACCGGAGAGCGCTTAGCTACCGTTGGAGCGAGAGGTCTCACTGATAGCGGGCAGTTCGAGTGAGATGGCGCGGGTGCAACGGTACTTGGAGCGGCGGCCTGGAGCGCATTGCAACGTTTGCGTAGAAACGTTATCAGTTCAACGAACGTAGGGATTTGATTATCATTATTTAGTTCAAATTGCCGACGGGATTCGGAATCCAATTTATCTAAAACAATGTTAAGCAATAAAAATGACCACTCATCTGTAGGGAAATCCAATGCGTTTAGCGCGTTTATATTATCAACAATAGTGTCTAGGAACGTGATAAGGGAATTCAACGAAGTATTATTGACGGAAGCGTTAGCTATGTGCCTATAGTGCATAGTAGCTATGTGTCTTTTATTATCGAAGCGTTCTTCAAGTAATTTCCAAGCGACGAGGAAATTAGCCGAAGATAGGGGCAAGTGTTGAATAACTTTCGCTGCTTCTCCGCTCAGAGATGAGCGTAAAAAATGCAATCGTTGGACATCACTTAAATTATCATTATTTATTACAAGAGATGAAAATAATTCTAAGAATCCTGTCCACTGTGTGACGTCATCGCCTGAGAAAGTAGGCAGGGAAATACGAGGAAGTTTCAAACCATCATCAAAACTATAATCTTTCTTAGGTTTAGCCGAGGAGGAGGGCTGAGCACCGTGTTTTTGTTTTAATTTATAGAAATTATTTTCGTATCTTTTAAATAATGTACACAAATCATTTTCGGAGATGGGCAGTGTAACACCGGTCGCGGGCTGTGCGACTTGCGTTAAGATATCATAATATAATGACTCGACTTCATTATATCTATCTAATTCACATTGAATACGAAAAAGATCGGATGGAAGAGGATTTGTAATTTCAATTAAACTATCGAGAGAATTACATAAATTACAAAATTTAAATTTCGAACGTAATAATTCGTCCGCCATTGTTTTCGCTTGTGACCGCGTAGTCGTCATAAGTTTACGATAGAATTTGAATTTCGAATTTTATATCAAAATGAAATTAAATACAAATTACATTTACATAAATCGGGTTTTATGCAAATATTACGGGAAAACAATACGAGGATGATGCAATAGGGTACAAATTTAAGCAAACATTTTTTTTCTCAACATGTGGGTATATTGGAGGGAAAACAAAATGCGTTTCTGCCGAACGAAATTAACGAAAATAGAAGGATTTTTTAATGAAATAAGAATGATCCGGCTCGAAGGACCATGTAAAGTTTCGAGATTGTGTCCACCCTGACAACTTCAAAGGGTGCGCAATGTTGTAAATACTGCGATTGGGGGCGGGTTTTTTGAGTTACCCTAACGATGCTGGCATTCTTATTACATGAAGCTTCACCTTCTATTTTCCTCAATGGGAGGAGGTTTCAAGGGAAAAGAGGTACTTACTGACTCGGGGTAGTAGCAGCACTCCAGGATATCACCGCACCACACTTTCCTAGCCGGGGATGACTCTAAAGGGAGATTTTGGGGGCGAATACACACACAAACATAAATAAATACGAGGGAATGGAGAGGGCTCAAAAATACGAATAAATAGATAGCAGGGAGTTGCGAAATCTAACGTAAATTCAATAATTATTTACACGAACGAAAAAGCGTGTGGGTCGCGCGCGGGAATCGGATTTGTTCTCTCTTCAAAAAAATAGTTCAGTGTTGTCGCTGACGAGAAATTGTAAGGAGTACAAAAAAGGTTGCAACAAAAAAGAAACAATTAACGAAATTGTATTTTACCAGTACTAATACGTAACACTCCAGTTAAAATGATTATTGTTTTGATCAGATAACCAAATATTAACCTCACAAAACCCACACTAAGTCAGAATTGGTAGATTAAGAGCTAAATGAGAGTGACTACGCACAAGACTGACTGAGTTGACTATTGCAGGTCTGTATACCATCAAGCTTAGTAAAAATGGTAAGCATGACTTTCCCATTAGACGGTTTTCATAGCCGTTCTAGTGTATTTGATTACTAGGTCATTGTTATCCAAGAATATTATCACCTACGAAGGACATATATATTCATTTCACTGCGAGTGTATTAATAATTTTAGAAAGATATAATCTATGGATTGAAGAGTTACAGACGGTAACTTATGCAATAACATCACAAAATAAACTAATATACCAAATAATGTTAAAATTTTGTAATTGTTGTAAATATCAAATCTTGCAATTAAATCATTTGTATGGTGATGGCATGCAATATTTACTTTGTGAAAAAGAATAATCTCTTCAAAAAATGTGTTTTCTTAGATCTCCTTATGTGGGCTTGCTTATTAGAGCTTAAAATATCATGAGATGATATTGATGCTGAAAATGTATTTTCTGTAGGTATTGAAATAAAACTATTTTTTAAGGATTTTATCGCGTTTATTTTTCGTTTTTACGTTCCCGACGTTTCGGCTGCTTTACAGCAACCATGGTCACGGGAGGACTGAGGTGGTTGACGTCCTGGTGTCATAGTTAGAAACGGGCTACCCTCATATTTAATTGTTGATTGTGGTCCGATCTACGCAGAAAGTGCTCAACGAAAAATAAACGCGATAAAATCCTTAAAAAATAGTTTTATTTCAATGTGTAGTATTCGCGTAAATATAAGAAATCAATTTCTGTAGGTACTTAGAAACAGCATGCAACAAACATATTGGCATAAATACCTACCTCGAATCGAACTTAGAACTTAAAAAAAAGATAATTTGAACATACTTCGGCATTGCAAATCCATCGAAAACAGTAAAATATACAGCTACCTCTCATTTAAACCCTAAGTTTGCACTATAAACCTAATTCAAATCATTCCGTGAACACCGAACAATATTCTAGCGGCCCATAATTAGAATGCGTTATCATTTGCAAATAGTCGAGAGCCAATGACAAAGTACCGCGAAAATCTTTGGTCAAACATCTACCAAGATAGTCTTGCGTAGATCACTACGCGTGGCATACGTCTCACAGAGGTGTTACAATTTTGATTTTAAGCACATCTCAAATTCATTTTGTCAGTGGCAATGACTTGAGAGTATACTTGGTGATAATAATAGTGATGTTTATAGAAGCTCGAAATACAGTTCCATTGTGAAATGGATGGCCGTAGCGTTCACTGTTTGCTGTACGAATTAGGAATTTGCGAGGAGTAGACTGTTTGTACGTGTTCAAGGAGTTCTTGAGGTTCGTAAACTATGGTATTTTTTAATTATTTGTAAGGTGAATCTATCCATAGGAGTGTAAAAAGGTATCCCGATGGTTATAACAAATGACTGAATTTGTGCTGGAAGAACAAAACAATCTACCATAGAGATGTGTTACTTCCGTGGATAAACGTACACACGTGAATATGCTCAAAAAGAGCTGTTTCTCATTTCTTCGACACAGGGTCATCAAATCATTAGTCAACCTAAGTCACCAAAATACAGTTTACCTTGGATGACTAGTATGTTATTAAGATATTTATTTTTATAGATGATATTCTGATCTTTTTTTCCGAAAATATCCTTATATAGGTACCCTCAGATTAATCTACCTAAACAATTAAAACTAATATCTTGTATTTTCTGCTGTGACCATAGGGTATAAGACTAGGTAAAGGAAAAGTGTTAATTAAATTAATAACACCGACAAAACAAACACTCCAACACACTGCACATATTACATAAAATAATAAAAAATATCGTAGCCAACATTATTTTGGATACAAATGCCGGATGCGGCCTTTGTATTTTTGGATTTTGTCTGACCTCCGCTTTTCGGGCGGATTTAGATGAACCATGTTCGATGACAGTTTATAAGTAGAGACTACAAAATATGAAATAATATCTGGATTCCCCCGGGATAGACAAATAACTGTAACCCAAATTAGGATATCGGGTTCTAATGATACTTGGCAAGATGATGGTGGCCAATCCATACGATCCATTCTATCCCGGGAAATGGAACGGCTCCTCCGGGATAGTCATAAAGCATAAGTCTACGCGGACGCAGTGGAAGACACAGCTAATGTCTAATATATACGGCGCTCGTAGCATGAGCGTCGTGGGCTTGGTGTTGAATCAGTGGCGTGGCTTGTACCCAAGGGTCCCCCAGCAGCAATTAAACCGGTGCCCTATTTGAACTAAACACTTTAAAGGTGCACAACTTCTTTATTATTCCCTGCACAAACAATTGTGTTTCCGTGCTTAAAGCTGTGTTACATCTGTTATGTTAATGTTCTGGAAGTGGGAGAATATTTTGTTATTTCAGTTTGAGGTTGTTAATCAGACGCCAAGAACTTAAAACTCGAAAATGATTTATCCAACTAGCATATTGTATAACTTATTCAAACATTGTTCATCGTGACCGAGGGGTTCCTTGAGTTTGGTGCCCCGGGACATTGTCCTACGGTAGCTACGCCACTGTTTGAGTAGGCACATTATGTGTATTTTACCACACAAAATATAGACATGAACACGATGACTGCACACCAAAGCCAGTATATTGGAAAAACATCTAAAATATCCTAATACGCAACTGTAATTAATCATGTCAGCACCCACCCATATAAAGATAAAATCTCAAATTTATTGGACACTATTTATATATGGGTAGAGTATAAGTACCTAGAAAACATAAGTTTCTAGAAAAATACATTAAGTATTTACATAATCCATCTTTGTGTGCCGAGTGCAAAGTGTCCATGGACATTATATGACGTCATGAGGTTTGTATATTGTATAGTACCTACTCAGGTTATTTAAGCAAGGTTCTAAAACGCCTGAATACACCTTATACCTTACGATATTCTATATTGTAAGGCCATTGTATAGGTCCAATAAAGATGAGGTATGAAGTATCGCCCCCCAAGCTACTTAAATTTCCAGAAATTCCAAATAACACCTCTGTTGAAGTGTAATTTACCAAACATATATGCATATTCGAGTCCTTATTTGATTGTGAGCTACAACATCTCACTACACTAGAATAATATAAACTAATTGCAGTTTTTTGTATCGTCAGCGTATGTAGCGTCACCATACGTATTTTGGCCAGTGTCAAGCAACAGACAAATTTCAGATCCATAGTTTTATGCTTCAAGCATTTAGAAGGCAATATGTTAGGCCTGTCAAAGATATCCTACCTCATCCCTTAATCTGTCACACAGGCAAGACATTTCCAACACCCCTAGAACATTCGTCCCTATTGCTCTTATAATAGAACTTAATATTGAAATAACACACCTGCCAGTATCACAAATACTAAAACACAAATAAAACCCAAAGCAACCATAATTAACCCACATAGATGCAAATACATAATATTCATATGATTCCTATTAACAAAAATGTTTGCTTAGCCTCTAATGGCGTCGCAATGATTTATAATACTTTGTTATCAGTTGACACTGGCAGTGGTGCGCTTACGAGTGTTTTGATCGTGAAATACATCTATCATTTGATTAACGTATAACTTGTTTCATCAAAAACTACAGGAATCTGGAAATATGAACCCACACTCCAAACAGTAGGTAGGTACGTATTTCATCAGAACCTACATTTTGTTATTTATATTTTCATTGTCATCTGCATTACTTGTAAATGATTGTCATAGAGATAAGTAAACAATCGATCACTGTTCCTTCATACCTACCTCAAAACCATTCAAACCATTTCTTCCCTCCATTTTTCAGGCACAAGGCAATGGTGATAGCCCGCTACCTATGGCTCCTCCTCTGCTACGCGCAGTATGCAAGAGGCAACCTTATAGATGAGTACGAAGAGTTCAATAGCAACTACATGTACGCGCAGAATGATAGGAACGAAGCGTTACCGGTTGTGATCGGGAAAGACAAGGTGTCTGGCTGCATCTGTAGAGCCAGTAATCATCACAGAGTCATCGTGTGCTTCGGCAATTATGAGTGCAGGAAGTTTCCCAAGGTAAGCATTGTAATTAGTATTTGAATCACAATCTGTACTACTTCGAACAGATATCGGAGAAAATTATATACACACTATAAAATAAGGTTTCGCGGGTAGAATTGACCCACTGAACAAAGCCATGTCGCCAAGCGGCCTAGCCGTGTTCCGGCATGATGTTCGGTGTTGCCATTCATGGATGGCGGGTCAGATCAGCTGCGCTGCATGTGCCTAGTGAATGTAGCGTCTCGATCTACTGCCGCCTTCCTACCTAGGCAAGTATGCTCCATCGTAGATCTCATTATCACTTACCATCAGGTGAGATCGAGATCAAATACTTGCCTATAATGTAATAAAAAAAAAGACTTGTCAAAGAACAGAGATAATTTTCGCACCCAAGCCAGGCATCAGTTACCCGTCGATCCTACCTACAACACACTATTCCCCAGCGGTCGGGGCGCTTGCAAGAGATATAACTACTCGCGTAACTCTATCTCTATCTTAAAAAGGGAAAGACTTACTTACGTAAAAATATATTTTCAGTAACTTTATTGCTTTGTAGCAAGAGTCGAGTTTAATTTCATTGTCTGTGCGGAGTGAAACGTCTTTTCGTAAGAACTATTAGATAAAATCTGCGCCCAAGGGGACTTTGAATAACATGAGATTCACCATTTTGAAGTTCTACAAAAAATACGGCATTTATTAGAAGAGCTCCTAAATTTTTGTTTGTGTTTTCTTTTCGGCCTACGGAAAACTCTCGTTGTTTGTCAGGGCATATTATACAAATGACGTAAAATTATGATTGTTTCAGTTTATTTAAGCTATCTGTACATCCGCCGAGGCGTAGAAGAACGCTATCACAGTGAACACAAATTAATCTCAGTATAAACAAGATGTCAGTTTCAAAGAATTATCACGTCGGGCCCCCCGTTTGATATATACTTTTTTTTATCCCACTACGTTAATGTCTCGAATATAAACTTTACCATTTTAAAATAGCATAAGCAAGCAGATTTCTTCCAAAAAAATGCTTTAGAATACTACTGAACATAAGCTGCCCTCTAATAGCTTCCACACATTACTTTGTAATACGATTGAAAATATATAAAACATCTATAAATATTGAAATCCTTAAAACGCGCTTCTTGGCAACTAAAAGCAGATCTTTGGGACATTTATCATCAATGATGCTGTGTGTTAATTATGAAAATTAATAACACACTGTCTATCTTATTTTCAGGTAGCTCTATATAGCGAAGAATTAAGAGTGAGAACGTCAGTGATCACCAACATTCTCAGAGGAGAGTTGGACTCTCTATACTACTTGAAAGTTCTAGAAATAGAGGCAAATCATCAATTGAGATACATCGAACCAGGTGCTTTCTCCAACCTGACCAAGTTGGAACAGCTATCGATATCATACAACACACTCCTATGTTCGATACATGAACACACATTTATTGGGCTCAAAAATCTTCATAACCTAACATTAGTAAATAATGGATTTGGATCAATACTCGAAATAACATCAGCATGCAAACCAAACATACTGCCATCGCTGAGAAGACTGGACGTATCAGAAAACACTTTTGAAACCATACCAGAAAATGCTTTCGAACCTATGGAGGGCACACCTTTAAGCAAACTTGACATTAATTTATGTAGATTAGATCTCATACATCCGAAAAGCTTTTTACCGCTAAAGAATTTAAAACAACTTCATATTGGAGACAACGATCTAAATGCTACGATGATAGAAGACTTTTTAGTGACATTGGTGAACAATGATATAAATTTATTACATTTGGATTTGGCGGGAATGGGTTTTCGTAAGCAACCGCCTAGACAACTAATGAATATAATTGCTAATACCACTATCAGGAGCTTGATTCTCGCAAGAAACCAATTCGAAATAATTGGTGATGAAACATTCCCACAGATGCCCAATATAGAACTTATGGATTTGAGAAAAGTTCTCGCCATGTGGATAGGCCCAAAAACGTTTAATCCAGAAAAGTTTCCAAACCTTAAATATTTATTACTGGGTGGAAATAACTTACCAGGTTTACATGGTCCACATTTGTCTAATCAACTATTACTTTTAGATCTTTCTGATAATAAAGGGCATCCGAACAATCCAGTCTATTATGAAATAGATCGCGATACCTTCACAGAGAGTAAAAGGTTGCAGGTATTAAACTTAGCTTTTAATAAAATCAGAGCAATATTCTATTACACATTTACAGGATTAGAAAATCTAAAAATACTAACCATGATAAATGGTACAATATATCATATTGGAGATGGAAGCTTCAAACCTATGAAACATTTAGAAGTCCTCAATTTAGCCAATAACCCGCTCACAGCAAACGAAAATTTGACGAGTCAGCAATTTGAAGGGTTGAACGAATTGAAAGTTTTGATTTTAGAAAATTGTGGAATCAAAAGATTTTATGAAGATGAAAACTTTTTTGAGATGATGCCTAATTTAACACACTTAGTACTTAGAAACAATGAGCTTTACTACATAAATGCAGAAACGTTGAAGCCTTTGAAATTTTTGCAATTCTTAGATCTGAGTGAGAATTTATTGGTATCCTGGTGGAAGCCGTTATTTCTGGCATCTGGAGTGACTCCGAGCAAATTGTACTTAACTAATAATAAGATGTCGCACTTCTCGATAAGCATGATCCAAGATATAAGTTATTTATTGGAGAATAAGAGCAACACTTCGATTGTCATCGACTTCATGGACAACATCTTCGCCTGTGATTGCAATTCCATGTTCACTATCTATAAATGGCTTCAGGCTAACGGGACAAAGGCCTTAAAACTATATTTTTTCAGTTCCAAATTTCAATGCAGCAGTCCCGACCTTTGGGAGGATAGAAGAGTAGCAGAATATTTGACATCAATTAAGAGCTTGCATTGTCTTATGTATGAGAAGATATCAAACGTTATGATCTTAATTTGGACAGCTCCATCACTTGTGACGATTGCTCTAGTCCTTATGATAATAGCAATGGTATATAAATATCGAATGTACATACGATATTGGATGTTCATCGCCAAGATTGCATTAGGGAGAAACTTCAAGAAGAAGCCACCGAAGGCAGATGCGGAGAGAGCATACAAATACGACGCTTTCGTATCATATTCAAATGACGATAGAGAGTTTGTTTTTAAAATGATATCTGAGTTAGAATCTAAGCCACCTCACCTTAATTTGTGTGTTTACGAGAGGGACTTTGAAATAGGTTCGTTTATATCAGAATCAGTTTTAAGTAGTATTGATCAAAGCAAGTATGTAATACTTATTATAAGTAATAGTTTCGTGAAATCTCAGTGGTGTCGCTGGGAGACACAACTAGCCGAGTATCACAGGATATTTCTTGAAGACGGCTCGACGTACGATCCATTGGTGCTAATAAGGATTGGTGAAATACAGCATAAATATTTAACGACAACTCTGAAATATTTATTGAAGACAAAGATCTATCATTCATGGGACGAGAGAAACGCTGAGGAGTTTTGGAAGAAGTTACGGAATGTCATAGTAAAGAAAGTGTGATCATAGCCTACACTGTTTTGTTACTTCAAACTTTTTGAAATAAAACACCTGAAATATGTTATTTTTTCTAAATACCAGAGATGCTAGTTTGTGAAGATAAGTAGTTAAAAGCAAATAGTTACAAGATTACATTTCTTGAACTACGATTCTATGAGCCAAGCAATATTATTAGAACATAAATGTTTAATATGTAACCCGTAACATTTCACCGCAAGCCTCGATTATATCTCGGTCAAGTTCCCATTAGACCGAACTTCAGAGGTTTAATAACCAGGCTTACTTACTACTTCACACATCTATCAAATGCGTCCCGCTAGAAGGATTTACTAAGAGAGGAGAATGTGTGTGATCTATAGAACCATTTTGTATTTGAATGATTGTATTTGGAAATAAAGTAACAGTTTTTTACTTTACATCGATAGAATATGTAAACATACCTACTTATATAACAATACCGTAAGTTAGGACTTACCACTAACTAAGTCAACTCATTCGTAGCCCGGCCGTCCTGAGGATGCCTCGTTTAAAGACGAAACACGTGTCGAATACTTTTTTAGATTCGCTTTGTATTGCGGAGAATTGTTATTATACCATAAATGAAGGTGTCATAACACATCACCCCGGGTCCGGGAATATTTTCCGACAAAATATAGCAGTAACTATCATATAATATAAACCGTAAGCAGTGTAAATCAAGTTGTAAGTTCGCTTGCCTCGGTAAGGAGAGTCAAGGGTTGAAATCCCCACTCGCACCTCTTGAATTTCTGGATTTCATGTGCGCTTCTAATTTTCAGCAATAATAATCACTTGATAAACGGCGTATGAAAACATCGTGAGGAAACCTGCATGTCTAAGAGAACCCCTCGAAAGACGTGTGAAGTCCACCAACGCGTACAGGGCCAACGAGGTGGACTATGACCTAATCCTCCTCATATTGAACGGAGGCCAGTACGCAACAGCGGTACAAAATGGGCTAATATTAGTAAACTGTGATTAATTAATTCAACAAACCGTTATTTACTTCGTATAACGAAGATTCAGCTATTATAATAATAATAATATCGCCAGATGAACGTCAACTTACGGTCCCACACTAAGCAAAACTTGTATTATAGCTACCGTACAATGGACTGAGTGCGAACTCAGTATACAATACTTATTTATAGATATAAAACATTCACGACTTAGATACAAACATTCGTGTTCATCACACAGTTTGTCCCTACCAGGATTCGAACTCGAGACCCTCGGCACAGAAAGCAGGGACCTGCCAACTGCGCTGATCAGGCTGTTAATTAATCTTTACATGTTGCATATGAAAGCATCTACAAATAAGTTGCACGCAGCAACGAGTACATAACAATATTGCAACATATGACGACGAACATTTCCTTGTTTCGACAACTTTCTGTATTGACTGCGTAGGTAGGAAGCAAATACAAGCAATATACTTAAGAAAGTTAAATATTGGTAATGGAAAGTACATTTAATGTTAAGAAAGAAGGAGAGGGACATAAAAGGTGCGACTCCTTACGCTGCGGTTAATATTATCTATACTATATAATATTATAAATGTGAAAGTTTGGATGGATGGATGGATGGATGTTTGTTACTCTTTCACGTCAGAACGGCTGAACGGATCTGGATGAAATTTGGCACAGAGATAGATTATAGTCTGGAATAGCACATAGGTTACTTTTTATCCCGGTAAAATGTATGGTTCCCGTGGGATAGATGTTTAAATTTTTCATACTTTTTATCGCGGGTAACACCGCCGGGCGCAGCTAGTATTATATAATTTAAAGTTAATATATATCTCAAAGATGCAAGATGCCACTTTCCACGTAAGTCGAAACGAGGAAAATTGTACACTATATCTGTAAGCACTTTTAGTAAATTACTAAAATTTCTAAAGACAATTAACTCCGTGAAGCAGGTCACGCTATCTCCTCTAATAAGTGTTGAGGAGAGTGATGGGGGATCCGTAAATCCAGCTACTTGTGGATACTGATCCAACATTTTCATCTCGATAACATGGTTAAATTGTTTTGCTTACCAACTTAGCTAGAAAGGCATCACACCAAAGCAATGATTTTCCAAATCTTCCATGTTGTTTATAATAACACTACTGTTAGTAAATAAGCAAGCACACCTCAGTATGCTGGCTTCATTACGAACCGGTGGCAGATTCTGACTTTTTTGCTAACTATAAAAAAAAACTTAGTAAAATTTATGCACTATGGGATTGGTTGTAAAGTCGAGCATCATTTCTAGATTTCAGCTCTCCATTTGGATTCCAGCCATCCAGCACTCGTAAAATCTTGGACTAAGCTTTATAAACTCAGAAAGCCTATCTATACTGTGTTTATATATTTTAACATCAAGCAGCTAATTAAGCTTGCACACACTAAGCTTTCTAACAGTTTGCCTCGAAGCTATTAGGCACTCGACATTTAAAGCTCAGAATTATTTGCATCTTAATTTTAGCGCTTACACAATGTTTACATAGCTCACAAGACGATAAATAGGTTAAAACCTAAGCAAATGGCCATCAATAAGAAACTATTACCAATAATGTGTCAAAAAAAAAGAATAAAACTGCAAACTTGGACTCAAACACAGGGAGGTAAAGTCGATATTTGTTGAAGATATTTTATAACTTTCACAGGTCTTAGATTACTAGTGTTTAGTTTTACAGTTGGTGGAGCAGATAATTAGATGTATCAACAGACTTCAGACGTTAACTAGGCGCTCACTCAATAAGTATTTGTGTTTAATTTTCAAGTGATTAATTTAGTTGTTTGAATTGTGAAAAGGATTGAAGTCAAGTACATGCAAATTTTGTACACCCACGTGCAATATTCGAGCAAATGTGAAGAAATACATGCACACTGCGCATGATTGGAGATAACTGAGTCTATTGTCTCTAAGTGGTTAATACCCAGTATCTAGATAATCCAATTTAAAAATCGCTACACAATACGTCTAGCAATTAAAAAACCAACAAATGAACATTAACTCCCAACTTATGTATACATGGACGTGTCTCTCAGCAACAACCCACACTCACATTAAAAATAACTTAAATACTATCAAGACACAAATTAAACGCACTTAATTAACTTAATTAGAGCGCCTTTCGTTTTTAAACCGTCAGGTCATTCTGCACCGGCCGCCATTGTTTTGGCGCGGGAGAAAATACCATCTTCATTCAAGATATCGCCGAGGGATAACGGTGCGTCGCACGCGCAACACCGTGCTCCCTTTCTAACAGCCGCAAATGCGGCGAGTGAGAAAAGGACGGCCCCAGACAGTGGCTGGCAAACGATTACTCGACTGACCCACTCAATAGCACACACTCTTTCTCGGCAGCAAGCGGAACCTAATTCTTATATCGTGTGAATTCGCAATGTAACTCGTTGCTCTCGTGTATCTAATACCGTGAAATAACAGAAATTATAATTATAATTATTGGTCATCTAATTCTTTAATGCAACACTTCGAGATTGCTCTCAAGCGCAAAACACTAGACGATAGAGAATTTAAATTCAGATAATTTTTATGATAACAATTCATGTCGTACATCTTTTAATTAAACGTTCGTATTATACGTTTTTGTAATATAATACTATACTTTCCGCGATATTAACAATTAGGCATAATTTGTAAACACACACTAAGTCGTCAACATATGGTAAGGACGCCTAGAAAATGTTTCTATATTTTTAGTATCTATGATAATACATGAAAAAGGTTTGAAAAGTAGTTTTCTGTTTCAGCCCGGAAAGCACAGAAGAAAAAATCTTTCTTCTACTTAATCTAACTTTGTTTACTAACTACTTAACTACCACTTATCAATGTGATGAATTCAAGTTCTTATAAAACCACAATATCCTAAAATACTACAAAAATAGCCAGCACATTAATACATGCGCCTTTTACATTTTCGCAATCACTCAAGAACATCCATTTGACGGTCACAGTTAATTAAATGAACAAATCGATCGTCCATAAAAGTGCACCAGCAACTTTTCCCTCAAGGACCACAGACAACCATCTGAGTGCATCAGATGCAGTCCTTGACAGTGGCATTGCGAAAGTCAGTCGGTGGGCAACCGTGGCGTCGAACGGTTCCGTCCACGATGCTTTGTAACGCGCACGCAGTGAAAGTTCGTTAGGCTGCGAAATGCGGTTCGCGATCGCCTTTCTGTTTGTGGTGAGTGCTAATTACGTTAAAAGTGTTAATAGAGGGTGCTCCCTCATCATTCAGTTGGATTTCTTCAAGTGATTACTGTAGGTTCAGTCCCAAGACTGTATTTAAGGTGGTATGAATGAATAGGCTCGTTTTGATATCTAGAACTCAAAATGATCTCTACATCTAGAAATTAAACCAGGTAATCAGGTAGACGATGTTATAAAAAGCAGTCGCGAAATGACTTCGGAATATCGAGAAATACAGTTAATACTTGAATTGACTATCGATGTGTATCATAAGATAACATTGATAGAAAGTGTTCTGTAGCGCGCAAAAACTATACCATCGAATTGGGGCATCCATAGTTGCAGACGAAAATGTTACCAAAAATATATTGTCGGTAAAATTGAAGCCATTGACAAAAAATAATAATTTACGCTATTTTCTTTTCCCCATAATTTGCTAACTAAATATTTACTTGTACCTTCCTGTGTCGATTTTTTTGTAATTTCTTTTCCACTTACGACAAAGATAATAGACAAACCATCATCGATGTAGAGTAGAAGAAGTTAAATAATTAAATATGTAGTTGACATTGCTAATAACAAACAACTGTATAACACAAAAGATTCACTGACGATTGTTAACCATTTTCAAAGACGAGGTTAGTGAACTGATCATAATCGACTCGTGCGCATTTGTTGTCAGAAAATATGAAGTAATGAATCTAGTAAGTAGGTTGGTGATGAACCCAAAACAATCTACTTTATTACAATAAACTATAAGTACATTGATTAATATCTGTTAAAACGGAATAAAGTAAATATAATTATGTGACGACTTCCAATTGTGTATTTCAGACTTATTTTTTCAACATCTGTTGAACTGGATTTAGTTAAAGTAAAAATTGATGATAACTCTATTGCCCATTTATAGTTTTAGAATTTTAAGTCATTTTGAGAAATAAAACGTCACTAACATACTAAGGGTCGTGAAAAAGTTAAGATTTTTAAATAACATAGTGCAAATAAATAAAAATATGATAACATTTATTTATTGATCTCATACTTAAGATTACAAAGCAAATCCTTAACGAAAAATTGGTAGGTATGAATAAGAAACTTCAACTTAGAAATCCAAAAACAAACTAATCTAATGACAAGGGCAGCGAATAAACGCGGATGTGATTCAATAATTTCTTTTAAATTTGTAAAATCTCGTGATGATGGCAAAAACCTAGTACCTATAAGGAAAAGAGAATTAGGACGAGCGGTACCTACAGTCAACAAAAGTGATGTCGACGCGTGGGAAGCGGGCCTCACCCACTTTAATTGCTTTACACACAGACCGTACCCGCGGACAGGGCCCCCAACCACACCTTAAATAATAGAAACAACAAAAATAATGTTATTACTGATAATCAACGCGATCTCATTTTGCAACTAAGTAAGCAACATTTTATAATTTGTTGATGTAGAGCAGTTTTATGATCTGGTAAGCCATAATAAAAAAAATATTATTATGCCAAATGGAAATAATAAAGAGTGACGTGACGAACGGGAGAGACAGATAAAATGGCCGGAAAATCAGTAATTAAATTAGGTCAATAGTCAATAAAAGACCTTGACCTAATACCGACACACATAAAAGAGAATTGAAGCCTTTTTTATAACGGAAGGCAAAGTTACGAGTATAAATCTGTTTGAGATTTAAAATTCCGTGCAAGTGCCAAACAGTGTATAAAATTGGCGGCGCCATTGCAATGCAAATTACGTTTGATTGTTTCTCGCTAACGTTGAACGTTGCAAGTGGGTCAGAATTAGTTAGGAAAGTTTTGGAGAATTCTAGACGCCCTTTGAATGTTACAGCCACACAATTAATAGATACAACTAGACCTGAAGTTCGCGTTGCGTTTTGAATAACGTCTAACAAACAATAAAGCATAAATAATGGGATTATGATGATGGACTTGTAAAGCAAACATTCTGCTGTACAAGTTATCTAACCGCAAAATCCCAGTGTCAGATGGAGCGTTCCAATTCACATCAATTCACTAAACACTTGTTTACAAAATATGACATAACTGCACACATAACGCCGGTGTCAAACAAAAAAGTCGTGATTTACATCACTGGCCGGCTGGCGTTAGGCCCAGTTCTGCTGGGGAAAGTGCGCCCCCAGTGGTTTGATTTCACCGACACACGCCGTAAGATTTGTAATAACCCCGTTTGCGCAGAATCGGTAATACTAGGCGTTTAAAATACTACATTATTGTAGAAACGATTGATGCAGGAGCAATGTAAAACAACTAGGTAAAGTCTGATTACAAGCAATGGCGTATTTATAATATGTCACTTCTGTTGAAATAAAACTAATTTGAAGGATTTTATCGCGTTCATTTTATTTTTTAACGAGTTTTTACGCTCATTGCAAGACCTTAAGACTCTGTGAGCACTTTCTGTGTAGATCAAAACAACTAATAAATATGAGGATACCCCAGTTCTAACTATGACAATAGGACGTCTAACACCTCAGTCCTCCCGTGACCATGGTTGCTGTAAACAGCCAACACGTCGGGAACGTAAAAATAAAATATCGGATTCCGAAAATTATTCAAATTATCTTTCGTCAACATTTGAATAAACTTTTCCACAACAACATCGTCTATATACTCGAAGTCGTTTACATCACACACGATCTGATAACAAGCATCGCTATCGTCCAGCTGTGACGTCACACAACCTGCTCCCAAATACCATCAGTCACTTTCACTCGCATGCCTGTCTGTCCGTCCGAACTGATATGTAACTCTGTTAGACGCTTTGTAATTTGTTTACTAGCAAAAAAAGCTTCGGCTCGGATCATTATACTGAATAATTAATTTGAAAGCTTTGATTGAAGTTACCTAAAGGCATATATTAATTTGGTGTGACGAGAAAGCGATGGAAATAATATAAGTATATCGAATTTATCATAGTAATTATAAAGTGACATAAGGAATTAATTAACACTATTGACCGTCTAAAAGAGACTGCTAATATGTATGGTGATTGGCTCATATGATTTTGAAAATTATAGGCTTATATGATGTTGCAATTCCCTTGGATTCGAATCCTGGCAGGGACAAACTTTCTATGATAAGCATGAATGTTTATATCCGAGTCCGAGGTTGTTTTATATACTGGGTTCGCCCCTAGTCCATTGTAAAGTACCCATAATACAAACGTTGCTTAGTGTGGGACCGTATAGGCTGTGTGATTGTCTGGCGATATTATATATGATTAGTATCATAAAAAATGTTAATCACTCTAAATTAATGAAAGAAGCTACGAACCCATCACGGTTCATTTATTCATCATGTTTAAAGCATGCCAAATGAAGAGGTCAAGAGTTTATTGATCATTATCCTGCAGTTCTTATTATTTATACAACAACACACAATACAGTTCCCTAATCACGTGCATCGGTGCCAGATCTAATTCATATCACCCACATGATCTGTTCCCCACACTATTTCACGTGACGGGTTCGCTTGATATCCTGGCTCAAGTCCAAGCGGTTTTAAATCGAGTTCGGAACGACGCGGACGCACCGCGAGTTATTAGAACTCATTGCTTTGCGAACTGTGGTGAAAACGACCATTTCAGAGTATAGAATCGTGAACAAGGTAAACATGCTGATCGCGATATTTATGCCCTGGTTCGACCGCTTCTTAGTCAGACCGACACGGCCGCAGTAAATTTAGATTTAACAGAGATAAATATCTAAATGGTGATTGAATAAACCAGTATACGTGTATAATTTCCTGTGCAACTTAATAATTGATAGATGCACTGGTGGATGAATTTGGTGTCTTCATTTAAAATAATTGCCCAATAATGATCAAGTTTTACGGCCTGTCTTAACACAGGCCGTGTCTGACCGTGCCACGCCTATCGAGGTGATAGAGCCTTGTGCCGAGTTCAGATCACAACAAACGCGACCAATGCCACCGTCAGTCGGCCGGCCTGCAGTGTTTTTATTACAGTACCAACATTTTAACGGTAGCCAGTAAGAATATATTATTCCATTTTTAATTCTCTGTACACAGCCCTACTTTGTATGTTTAACGGTACAAGCGTGCCCACACGTAGCGATATTTGGTCAAGATCATTGTCATAAACATCTTCATTTCAGCCACAAAAAGGTCTTAAGTTACGTGGTGTTGTGTCAGAATTTAAATGGTCCAGGCGCTAACTGGGTGCGTAATTGTTTTAAACATTTATGTTTTGAGCATTCCGATTTTTAGAAACACTTATAAAATGTTGATAAGAACAAATAAAAGTATCAGCATCTCATTACAAACGCAACTTTACAAATCTCCAAAATAATTTTGGCCATCGAAACTTTCTCTCATAATCTTACTCACATGTCCGAATCGGATTATCCTGCGCTTACGCAACTTCACCCCTAAATGCCATCCTACGTGCGTTCCGCGAAGTGTAGAAAGTTGCTCGTGCAAAAGTGAAAACACCTAGAGGATCTCATTAGGCGTGATGTGTACGTGACGTGGGACGCCCGCGGCGGCGGCGGCAGCGCCTGCGCCGCTCCACATCCGTCTGTCAGCATAAGTGCCCACACAGATATGGCGCCTTTAAAAAATAAATTATTACTTTTAAATAGGCAAAGGAAATGCATCATGTCATAAATGGGAAGGTTTTTGTTGAATCAAATTTAGCGGGATCAGATTTCATACATGAAGTAGGCACCATACTGCCTATTCTTATACAAAGGAAAGTGGTTATCTCGCAAACCATTTGACCCGTGGTTAAAGGGTATGGAATGAGATTTAATTTTATATCAAATATATGAGTGACTTATTCAAAAACTAACTAATTACCTTGGGTTCAAGTAAGACTGCCAGATAGCTAGGAAATCCGGAAAAGCTCCTAAATGTTCGTCTACATTTATAAAAACAATACTTGGCAGAATTTACAAGAAAAAATATATTTCAAGGTGATAACATAAATTATGACAAAATCAAACATCATATCTAAACAATAGCACATTGTAATGCTAATCCAGTGAACGGCTAATAGCCGATGGCCGTGGGCGTCACTTTCATTCGCTGGCGACAGGTGCGCTCGCGCATCTCACTGCACTCGCCGCCTGGCCCCGAATTTTCACTATGTCCAAACATGTTTGATTATACAAATTACCTTGAGTAGTTGGGCAATTTGAATATGTGAAAAGTCGTTAATGAAGTTGTATCCATTACACTTTTCTTGAAACAACCGTAACGCGGTCCCAGTATCTATCACTGTTATTCCAGTAACCTAGCTATAGAATTTGGTGTATTTTGTATCTATACATAATAATATCATGTAAATATGATAGCTTATGATGCCACAAGATTGGTAGAACTCGGTCCTCTCATAAAATACATATTTATGAGGATATTGATATCAAGGTACGTCACACAGCTATCGAAGAGTGATTAAGCACTCCTAGTGTTACAGGTCTATTCACAAATTTCCTTCACATGTTAAAGGTAAATTTTGAAACCCCTAGGTGACATGGACAGCAGGCCAGAGCGCTGGTTTCGACTACGCGTCGGCGTGCGCGCGGCCCAACCGCTCGAGCCGCGGGCGCAGCCTGCCGGACGCGCCCTGCGACCTCAGCAAGCACAACTACTGCACCACGCCAGGGACTAACTACCCTTGGAATTCAATTAGGAGATTTGTTCGGGAGAATCAGGTAAAACTTTATTTGATTTTCCTCTCTATTGCCATGAAAGTTACGAAACGATCATTGAAAATTTCTAGCTCTTTTATTTATTGCCACGATAAATTGACAGTCGTGTTTCATTTGGTTAAGTTAATAAAAAATAAAGTTGATCGATATCTGGGCAATAAATTACAATTTAAACTGTTATTCTTTGCAGGGCTTAATGAAAAGAATGTACGGAGAAGAACGTCAAATATCAATAATAAAAGCGGAACTAGAAAACTATATTGAAGAAGACGACGATGATGATTTCACTGACAAAACCGCTAATTTTGAAGAAGATATTATTAAAACCAAACTGATGTACACCAAGAGGAGTCACGGACGAGCAATGCGAGACAAACCACACTTCAGACCTATCAGTGGCGAGAAAAACAAGAAATTAGACAATGATACACTAAAAGTAAAGCCTCTAGAACAAACAAAACTTAATAACACAGACAACGGCAACAAAACTGAGACGAGCAACGAAACACTAAATGAGAAAGGTATATCATACAAAACAAAACTTGAAAGCATCGCTAATATAGAAATAAATAACCTTGATCCTGACGTAATCACTTTAGAAGCTGTTATAAAACAAAGTTTAGAGACAAATAGTATCTATCCCAAATATTCCGGCGATAAAGTTGAGACAGCTGATGTTGAGTCTAAAAACAACACAGGTTATAATGTGACTACAACGGAGAGTGCTAATCCAACTGAAACTACGACTGACGTTTACGATTCCACTACAGAGTCTGGCAAAGATGCGTGGCGACCAATGAACGTTGACACCTCGACGCTGCCGCCTACGCTATTGTTCTCTGAACATGAGAAGGTCAAGATAGATCGAGTGGACACGAAGGTAACTGACAAGAAGGAAGAGTTCTATCCGAAACCGGTGCAGGAAACTATGAGACCATCCGTCATCAAGTTGAGAGGAGCGTAAGTTTAGCATGTTGTACATTATTTTTGATTTGTACTATCCATTTATAAGGTAAATAAACTTAATAAAAAAAATATAGGAAATGGACGAAAACTTTCTATAAATTTAGGCGTATGATTATAAGCAGATAACGCTATTGATAATTGTTATGCACTTGAATGAAGCCTCAATGCGACCAGTAGCAATCAGTAGCCTCACGTACACTCTAGTATCTATGTAAATCTCAGAGAGTTGTACAATGTTATAAAGATAAAGCACGAGTATTAGTAAAATAAAGACCCAATTTTCAGGAACGCGTGTGAGTCCAAGGAGCAGATTGCGGCGCCGTTCTGGGCGAACAGCACCCGCGGCGAGCTGCTGGCGCTGCTCAACATGTACCCGTACGAGCAGTACATACACCTCGAGACCTGCGTGCATGAGCGCAAGCAGATGTACTGCCGCGAGGGATGCAGGTACTGCAACTTAATAAAAAATATTTGTAGCAAAGTGGGAAAAAGTACTAACAAGGTCCCACACAATGGGAAACGTAACTTCCCTAGAACAGAATGGCGAGGGGAGCTCGATTCCTAGTTGGAGGATTAGAGTAGCAATAGACTAGCGTAGCAATAAGCTTTGAGTTATTTTAAGTGCCCTGGTCTTGTCTGGTCAAGGTGTTGCGAAAATCGTCCCATATCCATCTTGATTCTTGTACGAAAATGTTACCTATTTCTATTTTCGGACTTATTGTCGATAGTAATACCTATACCTCCCCAGATGTGAACAACAATTCCGCCTCCACCGGCTGCTGGCATATGACCCTCGGAACGAGTGCCGAGGCATCTTCGCTGAATGGTTCAAGTTCCCGTCCTGCTGCGTGTGCAAGTGCTACGACGTGCCCCTAGAGTTCAGGGCCAGGTCCCCCCGGATTCTGCATCCGCAGTACGACGAGGAAGTCAGGAGAGTGATCTATGAAGACGTGGCTAGGGATTGGTACTCCATGACGGCGTATGGTGATGAGGATGATCTGTTTTGATGCAAGATGATGAATTCTATAAAATTCTCTGAGCAATATAGGTAAGCACAAACGGAAATAATTGCCCGTAAATACCGTTGATACTCCCTTCAGATTCATAATATGTAACTCACAAGTTACTTATAAATTAATAAATCAATATAAAAATAGGTGTTCGTATTCTAACACAAACTCAATTATATTGTTTTATCCTTCGAGAGCATACGTATCTATCTATATTTTTTTATAACTATGAAAACCCACCTGAATTATATAAAAGAAGTTTTAAATATTTATTTATTAGCCGAAACAAACAGACAGACAAACTGACAAAAATGTTAAAAAATGTTGTTTTGGTATATGTACCGTGTATACATCCAAATGCACTTAGTAAAAAGCGGTTATTTTTATATTACAAACAGACACTCCAATTTTATTTATTTGTATAGATGAAACAAGGTAGGTACTTAGCTAGTTGAATATTTTAGTTATATCCTTGTTATTAAATAAACTGTATAAAAGTATTGTAGTTATAGTTAGGTATGTACTAGTTATATTTTATTTGGCTATACATAATAACACTTATTTTGTAAGGCTAGTGAAAAATAAATGTATATTAAATGTTAACCTAGTGAAATTTTAATGTGTTGATTTCTTATTATAGAGGTTTATTAAATAATAATTCATAAATAAGTACTCAATTTTGTAGTTTTATTATTGCCTGCAAGTGAACACCCGAAGGGTATACATAGGCTAATATTAAGGCTATACCTACTAACCTGTACCCTTGATATACGTAACTCTTTGACAAATACCCACTAAATTGGGTGAGGCCATATTTCAACTTATCCAATTTTATTTCAAAGAATGAATAAAATTACTCGAGAGTTTTAACCTCCCGCCAAAACTCAGGAGCATGCATACCGACTCGATTTTCGTTTGTAGGTCAATCAGACGTCTTAATTAAGACAGGCTCGACACCCTCCTATCCGATAATGTGTAAGCAGGAACCACTCCTTATCCAATCCTAATTATTTTATTTCATTCTATAATAAAGATAGGATCTGAAGATGCCTATCAAAAGGTTATCGTCCTATTTTAGGATGTCCAGTTGCCCTACACCTTATCCGATTTCAACCGATAAAATAGGATCAGATCGGAGTCGTGGATCCAAGTTCCTACTTACCACCTGCTTACTACTTACACATTATCCAAAGAGCATCTTGAGTACGTCGATCCAAAGAGAAAAAGGAACGAACGAAGCGTCAACGATTTATTATTTTTCTCTTTGGCAACAGGGTTACCAAATTGGGAACGTTTTCCCAATTCTGGATAAAAACTTGACCCTTGGAGAAGTGAAATATTTAGAGAAATCAAAAAAAAACATGGAGAATGTTGGGTATTTTTTGTTTACACTAAACAAATTTACATTTATGTATATGATGGCATTTTAGTAACGCACCCGTTCACTTTGTGGTTTCCATAGATAATACATATAAAGTGGTTTCATTCTACATAAATATGAACATACTCCATGATTAATTCTTTGATTCGCTCATTTATTTTGTTTGTTAGGTTATTTCTGCTGTCTCGGCTCGGAAATCAGAACAGTATTTCCATGAAAAAAAAATGGCAAAAAGCTAATAATATTTAGCAATTACCCATAAGTTAATTAATCGATTATTCACTTTTTGCCTTTGGGTAAAACTTAAGTAATTTTATCATTGGGAGAAAAATAATTACAATTTTGGGTAGAAATAGAAAATTACATTTGGCAACCCTGTTTGGAATCAACAAATAAATTAATAGTTTGATTTGATTTGATCCAACCAAAGAGTATTGCTTTGCTGCTTGATCGACTGACCGACCGACAGACGCTTACATTAAAAATAGTAAATCTTGTCTTGCCTCTGAAATAATATTGTGGCATCGTAAAGTTTTATTATTTCTCTATGTTCATTAGTTAAAATTTCAACCTGATTTTCATTTAAAAATGGCTGCGAGAGGCAAAGGTAAGAAACCAGCGGCGCCTAAGAAAAAAGCTGGTGGTTATTCGATGCCCCCGCCAATTCCTCTCGGAGAGGTTATTGAGGATAATATACTTAAAAAGACATGGCAGATAGGCCCGTCTATTGGTGTCGGCGGGTTCGGCGAAATATATTCTGCGGCAGACCTTACAAACACTGCTAAGAAGAAGGGAGCAAACTATAACTACGCTATAAAAGTGGTATGTACGTGCAAGTAGGTGTTTGTTAGTTTTTTTTCTATTAAGTTATTTTTCATGCTAAAGGACTAATAAACTATGACTTATGATAAGGACTTTATACAGAACATTTCACATGTTTTTTATAGGTTTGTTTTGTATCTGAGCACACCAATAAGTTTTTTGAAGCATCTATGAATGCCACCTTGGTGATCAGACCACCATTTAAAAATTGCAAATCTTTTACAAGTAGGTATGGTTGCCATCGGTATCTGTTACCCTGGATTTATCCTAAATTGGAGTATCTGCAGCATCTGGGCTTGGTATTGTCTGAGATAAATATTTTTATAAATTATTTAATTTAGTACCTCATGCTCAAAGATGTTTTTTTTATTTTTTTATTATTACATTATAGACAAGTATTTGATCTCGATCTCACCTGATGGTAAGTGACGATGAGATCTACGATGGAGCATACTTGCCTAGGTAGAAAGGCGGCAGTAGATCGAGACGCTACATTCACTAGGCACATGCAGCACAACTGATCTGACCTGCCATCCATGTGCATGATTGCAACAAACCTATTAATATTTTAGTAGTTCATTTAAGATCTGTAATGTTGTACTCAATTTTATAATAACTAACCTTATATAATTCATATATATTTTTCAGAATGAATCCATTGAAACCTAGCAAACATAATGATGGGCGAATTAGACGCTTTAATTATTTTTCTATCTTACAGGAGCCCCATGAGAATGGACCATTGTTTGTTGAAAAGAATTTCTATCGCAAAAATGCTGACCATAATGACAGTAAGTGTAACTAGTACATACCTATCCGACCTCTTTATTATTAGCAATTACAATTAGGTTTATTTAGGTCTAAAATGTTGTGCGGGTTATCTTTAATTCTCTTGTCAATGTTATTTTTTAAAACATTCAAACATATTTGACAGTTGGTAGAGGCAGTCAGAAGCCTGATGATTGGTCTCACCCTCAAGTTACTGGTAGTCCCACTAGTTAGGTCTTGGAAGGCAGATGATCATTCCTATCAGGTGTGTATTTCAGCCAAATTAGGATAATCTGAAAACCAATACTAATGCCAAAATAAAATTAAAAAATTCACTATTGAGAATGAAAGATATAGTCTTAAAAGATTTATAGAAAATTTAAGTATACAATTAATTGTGTTATTTGACAAATAAATGATTGCTACATAAGTTATAGATAGGATTTTTCAGCACTATGAAATGTACCCTTACTCTGTTACATTGGGACTAAATACCATTGGCACATTGTGGGTTCACTCACTGTGGTACCTTCCCCTTTAAGGAGTACAGGCATGATCATTTATTTTATAAATTTCAGTTGCCAATTTCATGAAGAGCAAGAAGCTGCCCGCACTAGGTATGCCAACATTCTATGGGACGGGCAAGCATGTGTGCAATGGGACCAGCTACCGGTACCTGGTCATGGACATGTTTGGCAAGGACTTGTGGAGCATATTCATAGAGTCAGGGAAAAAGTTCCCTTCTGCAACTGTCTTCCAATTGGGGCTACAAATGGTGAGTGAAACAACCTTTATACTCAGAACTTACCATTTATAATTTATGCTTACCTGTTTTTGAGAATATTAAGTTGATTTGTGCATCCATCTGGCACAGCTCCGGCTCTCGTTGTTTGCGGGACAGTCTTGATTGTATATTGCAGATAAGCTAACTGTCAGAGCACCATTTGATATCCCATCCAGTTCATATCCACATATAATAGCCTATTATCTACTAGAGGTATTATTTTTAAACAAACCAAACCTTTCCGACCACGTCTAGTCTAGTGAGATGAAAGTTAATTTTAGTCAGTCAATATTTGTCGTTCCCGGCAAAATCACAGATATCGCGGCTGTGATATTAATCCGAACAATTTGTACTTTTTATGGCTTAAATATTCCTTTATTTGACCAATGTAATCTAGGATGTATGTGCAAGTCTAACAACCTATCTCATGAAATAAAATATATGTTAATTCCAGTTAGACGTCCTAGAATACATACACAGTCGTGGCTACGTGCACGCCGACATAAAAGGCGGGAACATGCTGCTCGGTCTCAAAAAAGGTACCGAGAATCAGGCGTACCTGGTGGACTTCGGCCTCGCCAGCCGCGTCAAGGAACAGGAGTTCGCGCCGAACAAGAAGTGTGCGCACGACGGGACCATCGAGTACACCAGTAGAGATGCACATTTAGGAGGTTCGTTGCATATTATATATTTTCAAATGCATATATTATATTTATCGGCCTTAAAGAACACAAGAACATTTTTATAAAAGCGCGAGAAACACGAAGTTCACGCTTACAAAGTCGCGGGCACTGCAGGCTAAGTAACTAATACATATTATATGTAGGGTGTTAGATGTTATTAGTAAACGATATGGAAAGATGAGAGAGTGAAAGACGAGATGATTGAGCGAGAGAAAGTGATAGGTAATTGAGATGAGCATGATAAAAGATCTTGATGATTTTTAATCGAAGAAATAATAAATACAAGTAAAAAAGAAGCTGTTGGATACACAACAAGCATGAGCCTCTACACTACACATACATGATAATAGTTCTTATCTATTCTATTCCATGTATTTATATAACAGAAGCCACTATGCGCGGTGATTTGGAAATCCTGGGCTACAACATGCTGCAGTGGTTGGTCGGCGAGCTGCCTTGGGAAAAGGACTTGAAGAGGCCGCCGGCCGTTCAGGAGAAGAAGGAGTCCTTCATGAAGGACGTCAGGAAGAACATCACTTCGCAATACAGCAATGTCCCCGGTGAGACTCAAATCTATAAATTATATAAATAAAACATTATTTATATAATTTATAGCTTTTACCCGCGGCACCTCTATGAAACAGTCTGTAGCACTCAGAAATAACGAAGCTTCCTATGGTGAAAGGATTTTCAGAATCAGATCAGTACTTCCGGACATCCAAATTAATAAACTATACCCCTTTATAACATTAGTATAGATATAGATTTATGCGAGCAATGCGATCGATTAATATATTACTTTTCTTACATTACTTCCCAATGGTAATGGATGAAAATATGTGTCAAGCGAAAGCAATATATCTGGGCCTACTCCCATTATAAGATTACCCGAGCTTTGACGGCCAGCTTGTACAGGCTCACCGCGCCGTTGATCTTCTCCACGACATATCAACAGTAGGGCTGGCAACGAAAGTAGGTACCATTTTAGGTTACCACATAGTCAAATCTTCGCGGCAGTGCTTCACGCAAGTTAACTAATAGTTGGATATTTTGTTTCAGATGCTCTAATCAAATTCTTCGAATACATCAACACTTTGAAACCAAAAGAGATGCCAGATTTTGTAAAATGTCAGAAACTCTTTGAGGGCTATCTAAAGAGCGAAGGAAAATCTAGAAACAGCGAGCTAGTCTTCACAGGATCAAACATAAAAACGAAGGAGACCAATAGAAATAATACAGATGACACAGAGCAAGATGAAGTGAAGCCTCAGAATGGTGATGCGCCTAAGAAGCGTGGCAGAAAACCCAAAGTTAAACCCGAAGAGACCGACTCCGAAAACCAAGTACCTAAGGCCCATAAATCTAAGAAAAAAGTCAAAAGGAAATCCACAGAACCAGTTGTTGTCACTAAAGTCAAGAAAACCAAGTTGAATCCGATATCAACACCACCCGCCAAGGAAAATCACGCGAATATAGCAACACAAACCTCTACTGAAAAACGAAAGAGTTCCAGGCTGGCTGACACATCCAAACATGTCTCATTCAAAAGTCCAAACAATGACAAGTCGACACAAGACTCTATTAACTCGAGTGTTGATATGTTCGAAGATTCTTACGATAAAGAAGTTAAGAAGAAACCCAAAAGGAAATTGATATCAGATGAGGAATTCATTGTTAAGAGAGAGGTTCGGAGAAAAGTAATCACAGTTAAAAAGGATTCGAAAAACGCACCTTCGGCTAAAAATGGTCGTCGGTTAATTACCACCGAGTTAACTTCGGTGACGGACTGATCTTTAAATGGGTAAGTATTAAATATAGATGGTCAAAAACCGCAATGATTGCGTACCAAAGTCGACAAACTTTCAAGTATTTTTAAAAAAGTTTCGTTCCTATTTGTGACGTTTTTTATTAATTAATTGTGTCAGGTTCGGACGAATTTAAAATTCCATTGCGAATGATAGTATTTAAGACGTGTAAAAAATGAACATTGTTGAACAATGTTTCACGTAATTTTGGAAGCAGTGTTTTTATTTAAGTGTCCTTGTGTTTCATTCATAGTTTATGTATTACCAAAATGATTAAATTTCAATACAGTGCCATTAATTAAAACTCACCCAAATAATAAGCTTTACTAGTTAGCTTCTACAGGCTAGCTATCTGTACCTTGTAATTTTTATACTTCAACAATAAGGAAAAGACTTATAAATAATAATATATAATAATAATATAAATAATAACAAAATGTTGTTAACTGTTTGCAACAGCTAGAAATTGGCTACTCTTTATCCCGGCAAAATGTATGGTTCCCGTGGGATAGATTTGTTTTAATTTTTCATACTTTTTAATCACGGGTAACACCGGGGGCGCAATTTGTATTTTATATGCTGCAATTATCTTCTATATAACTACAAATTGAATGCTGTACCGTTAGTAAGCGCATCACCTGAGAACGGTTGGACCGATTTGAATACGTAATAATAATAAGGGTTTTAGGAAAAGAAAAAAAATACAAGTTGTCCGGAATTATCGGGAATAACTGAAAATGTTTTTTTTTGACCTTCTGTCGGGTCAGTTAATACTATTTGGCTGGCATTTTTATTTATAAACTACTGCATTTATGAGCGCGTTTGCTTTTTTGGACATATTTATAAGTCTGGTGAATTCGTTAAAAGTAAAATATACCCTGCGCATACAACATTTGTAATTAAACTTGAGAGTATTTTATAATTCATAATCTAGCCTTCAGCTGATAAAACAGCATATAATTTAAAGATCCGCCGACCAGCCTATACTTATTATATGCATGGTTTGTAAATACAGTATTTATAAATTAAGGCGTTTTTTTTAGTTTGTATGTTGATTGTAACCAAAACAATTGACGCACTTTCAACACGATGTATGAATGCAAATTTGAGCTAAGGGAACATGAACACACATCGATCCAAGCTCCTGAACCATAACCTTCTTGTCACTAGCCTTGCCTCCGCCGTTGTAAGTAAAGGATAGCGAATTAGTGTTTTGTTGCCTGACTGCGGAGGGTATATGTGCTTATGCACCTGTCTGTATGTTTGTTCCTTTGTAACGCTCTAGAGACCAAACGCGTGGGCCGATTTTGATGATTCTTAAGTCAATCGATTCGTTTTAATATTGCGAGTGTCACTAAAGATATGCCAGCAATTAAATTTAAATATTGCAACAACCAGACGCCATATTGTGAAAAATAAAAAATGCAACTATTTTCTAGTGGACTATCTCATTGAATAGGTATTTCAAAAACATATTTAGGTTTCTCTTGTCATTTCGAATGAATACTCAGTATCTATAACGGTTTTAAAGTTGGTTAGCAACAACTCACTTAAATTTTCAACGCTAACTAACCCAACCCACCTATTAAAATCTAGATGTAATTTTGTCAATGATGGGTCCCGACTGTTATAACTACTGGACTTATTTTTTCTCTCAGTGTTTATTCAATAGTTCACGTTCGCAGTCAGTTTTTTGGATTTTTAATTTGCCTTTTTTATTGCAATTCTGAGTGACTTATACATTCTTGTTTCCAAAAGATTCCCAATAACGGCTCCTCCGCGCCGCCCACCTATAAGGTCCTTATATAAAGCTTGTAACGTCATTGGGTGCGAATGTAATAATTTCAAGTGGTACTTATTAGTAACTAGCCGTTCCGCCGTACATCGTACCGGCTCAGGATCAAATGTATGAGAAAATGAATTATCTTTATTATTATTTTTCCCATGTTTTAATATATATACAGACGACTTTGTTTTATATATATAGATGATTATCTTGCTGTTCGTGTTGCAAGTGGAGCTCTGCTCAATAAATAGCTAAGCTGTCTGTTGTTTGTGTTTATCAATTAGTAAGTTACGTAAAATAAAGAGTTATTTCTGTATTTATGTAAGATTTTTATTTATTTCCTATACCGAAATATGTTACGCCATGTCAAAGAGTTTTGCTAATGGTGGCAAATAGTTAAAGCAAGTATAGCGGAGAGAGCTGTGCTCTTTCTCATTCGTTCCCGTGCTCACTTTTGGAGTTATCTCATATTATAATACATATGCAATAAAACCCTTCGCATATTCTCTATTGCATTAATAATAAAGGGTAATTCAATAAACAATCGCGCAAATCCAAAGCTTTTATTTTTCTTTTTATTTACAATAATTAATATGAAAGTAAACAAAATGTATGTATCAAAGAAATTAGATTTACATATTTGCTGTATGTGTATAATTTAACGCAGACCGCTTCGCACACATCGATCAACGAGTTGCAAGCGATTTTACATTGTGATAGTATATAAAAATACGCACTGACTTCCACTGCGCTGACTGACCTCGTCGAGAGGGTCTGCGGTCACTCGTCGGCCGGCGCCGGCGCAGGACGTCGTCCAACACACCAGCCAACGTCGGCCCTAGCGAACTTGCAAGTTACAAAAGCTATAACATCTAACGTACGCTTCGTGTGGTGATGTTAACTATATTCTATAACATATTGTGATAATTTGTGCGCGCGCGTCACACGCGCCGCGCCGAACGATACGTCATTATCTACAGTGGCAGTTAAGAGCGGTTAAGCTATCATCGACTAAACACAAAACGGTAGCACCATTTGTATGAAAATATAACCATTACGTTTCTTTATTTGAAAACATTAAAACTCGTACCGCGCGCAGTGCGTACGCGCACGCCCGCTCCCAAAGCGCTCGCAGTGTAGCGTGTCAACATCATCCCCAGGTACTAAATACAACTACATAATCTTAGAAACTGTTCTACACATAATAGTTACTTACATTTAAACCTTACAAAAAACCTTTACGCCGTTTACAGGAACATTTTTATGCAAAAAATCGGTTTAACTTGCAATGGGACTAGTATAGATTTCATTAAAAAAAACACTCCATCTTGTCATGACGCAACACGCGGAGTTTGGTATAATTATTTGTATATTTTTTTTATATTATAAATACATTAAAAATAAGGCCGCATTCACACTAGCTTTCGATGTCACATCATAATACAATTTTCACCAATGTAAATGAAGCCAAAAAGCTCCTTTCAGAATATGCTTTAGTTTTTTGTTGTTGTTGTTGTAGTTGAACACTTGTTTTGTGACCTTGCTTATAGGAGTAAAATGAACGAGGACAGAGACATTAGCAAATGATTACAGTAAATAAAATGTTACCTAAACAAACAATGAAGTTCTAATGTATATAAGTAATAATACCCAATAGTGTAAAATATCTTAAGAGATCAAATTCCCGGAAAATATTTCTTAGCTACGGTACATACGTAATGTACGGTGACAAAATGCTGGCTCGCTTTCTTTATAAGAAAAATCAAACGCCATTTATATATAACCGTCATTTATATTAGCCCCTACCCTCTTAAAATATTTTACACAAATTTGTTTGACATTATATAAAAACAATGTTGCAGTATTTCATTGCAATATTTGCGGATCATGTATTAAATACTACTGATAGGACTTAAGCTCTGAACGCGCTCAAATGAATGTTAGTGCTATTATAATTTCTATTCTGTGCATATTTTAAAAGGAGATTCCATTCGAGCTACTACATAATATACAAGCAATCCATTACTCGCCGGTACCCGTCTATCCTTAAAAGTAAGTAAACTCAACACGTCTTACTCTAACTGGAATAAAGTTAATGTATATTATTACAATTTAAATACATAAATAAGAATAAGTATCTTAACATGGTATAATATAACTGCGAGGTGGCACTAGCAAATCTGCGAATTGGCTTATCTAAATCTGCTTGTTTGAGAAAAGTGGTTTCACAATTATTATTCCAGATTGGCCTTTAACTTTTTCCTATTATTACAAGCAAAATCGCCAGTCTTTGAATATCTCGGAAGACTTTCGTATGCTTTGTATCTATCGCACAGTTTATTCTAGTGTGTGCTAGTACCACTGCGTAAATATTTACCAAATCAAAATAAAGTAACAGACAATAAAAAATAAATTAATTTCAAAAACATCCACAACCTACAGATTTTGGAATGAGCATGTAGGTATACTTACTGATTTTTATTTAAGTATAGGTAAGTATATTACTTCTTATTTGGACATAGCTAATAATAGTTGTCATAATACTCATCGCTCAGTAGCATAATAAGGGGCTAGAAAGAAAAGTATTTTGTGCAAATGAGAGTGAAATTTTTAGATTATAATTAATTAAATATTTTGAATAAATAACTGTAAAACCGCAATCCTCCACCAACACAGTAACGACATAGCTCGAATCACGAGCGAGAATTTGTCCTAAAATTACGTGAAACAAATCAAAAACAGTGGCTTTGCCGAATTGTACTACACTACACTACAACACGTGTCCATCGTACGCCGCCGTCACGTCAGCGGAAAGGGACGCTTAATGTTTTTGAGAAAAAGACACAAGGATTAAATCTTGGTGCGCAGGATTCGGTTTACAAAGAATTTCTTCCAGATGAGAAGGCTATTTTTAACAGGTCGCGTCAGATCGCAAACCCATAAAGACGATTTTCATAATTAAAAAAAAAACTACACTATCCTCCACTAATTAGTTATGGTGTTTTGACTGCTTATTTTAAAGCTTAAAAGTGCAATCAGGAAGAAATGTCTACACGAACGACATTTAACTGGGTTCGCGGTTCGAATAGACTATTCCACGTGAGCACTTATAGCGCTACATACTTGTCTGTTCAGATAACAATGCAGCAACTGCCGATGTAAAACTATTACAGCAAAATCACACTTTATACATCGCTACCCGAACAGAATAAAGTTGTAAGTAGCTCTTTACGCGGGCAATAAATAACATTATTTTTTATATAAAAATTTGGTGTTGACTCAGTCAGGCATTATTATACAGGTCCCATTACTTTTTATTTTATCGTTTTGTTGTACGCGGCAACGGAAGATTAATTTATACGATGTGTAATACTTCTATGTTACGAGGAAGTTAGTTGGCCACGAGACTAGGTAGTCAAATCGCATCAGGGGGTCATGTAGAACATTATGTAGGCATTAAGTTTTATCAGTGAGGCATAATGCGAAGGTTCTTTAAAATTACATTTTATTTTACGGCGCAATTAAAACTTGCTTAAGGGTGTCATTTTATAATCGCATTATCAGAAAAGAAAGTTTGATTTACATGCCTAAGTGGTTTATGATTGATTCATTACAGAATAGTGTAAAATATTTCAACAGATGAATCAGTAAGTTATATGGATCATGTTGATGTATACAATAATTATGTAAATAAATTATTTTTGTTATTTTTTTAAACAAGGCGAACCAGTAGCGTTTGGCCGTGCGCTCAGTACAGGGTGTCATGTTTAATGTCTAATAATTAGATTTATTTCTTAGGGAATGTTATATTTATAATCTGTTGTTGGCGGTGTAAAAATATTTTACACTATTATTATTAAACCTCATATATTGTAAAACAAATGCTAAAATCTTGTTTATTAATTCTGCTTATATAAGGCAGTGGAAAAGCAAATGAATACGCTTGGTGATATACATATTTACAAAACTATCAGACGTTGACGTCGCAATACAGTTTCTGACGTCCCATCAATACACTCTGTCATCAAAATTAAATCTCCGACGGACAATAAAACTTACCTTTAATTGAAAATGTGTCCGCTTGTTCTTAATACAAAAATATTTCTATAATAGTTTAGGCTGTAAACAGAAGCTAAATAATAAAGAGGTTTCTTTAATGAACACATTATTAATGTAGGCTAAGTTTGCATGAGATTGCCATCCCTAACAAAAAAAAACTTACACAGGTTGATTCAGAAAGGGTTTGCCTGTGCTTCTTTAGCACATTCTGAATCACGCTGTATAAGGTGCAACAAAAACTGTAAAATATTTTAAGAAGTAAGCCGCACTCATTTGTGTACAAAAATACATGGTTTTTAATTTTATAAAGTAAGCGAACCATAACTTTTCAATATGTACTTACAAGAGTTAGTGGTTTTTTTTTAATGTTATATTAATAACATACCCGTTGGGTCTGTTAAAATATTTTACACAATTATTGTTGTAATAATTTTGAAGGGAAACTACTGCGCGACTAGGTTAGTGGCGAATTCAGACACTTTCTCGCTCTGAAAATACTGTCGTTTCGTTTAACATGCCATCAGCAAGTTAACTAAACAATTTATAGTATTCGTTCGAGATTAATTACTTATTAATTATCATTTTTATTGCTCTAAGATATCGTGACATTCAAAATAGTATTTTTATCAATGGGTTAATGGAGACAACAATATTGTTAAATAAATATTTGGCTAAGGAAAACTCGTGTTGTTTTTTTTTATATCAAAAACTAGATACATCTGCTGATTATAATAAACAAATAACAGTGTAGATATAACTTTTTTTCAATGTGTTTGTAATTGCACAGAGTATTCTAAGAACACAATAGGCAGTAATACCGGGAACTAAATGTGTGTGTCTACTATTAGGCCTCTCTCACAACCGTGGCGACGTTTGATTTATCATTTATTAACAATAATATAATTATAATTTATTTTTTATCTAGTACACCATCGGATCCAACATTACGATGCCACATTAACTTCAGAAACGGGAACGAAATGATGGCTCAAACGTCAAAAGTGACTTTAGCATTTTAGTTCTGTTAAGTTTACCAGATGGCGCTGACAAGAGCAGCTCTTCGTTATTGTCTATTGGCAGCTCTTTTGTGTTCGCCCACGCTTTAAACATTCCCGTGCACATAATTTTAATAATCGATCTCCGCGATTGAACTAGAGAGATAAACTAAGAACCTACACAAATAAACCTAAACGCAAATAAATAAATATTTAATGACAATGAATAAAATAACATAATTTAGTGAAAAATACACTTGCGAGTGTTTTAGTATTAACCTTATAACATACTCAATCTGTTTTTTCTATACACAACATATCACTGAACTTTAACAATTATAATAAAAATATAGTAATAATAAAATTAATAACAAAAAGTTGGTACTATTACATAGTACAAGCAAGCGACATCTCAATTAATACAATATATACAAGGAGCGGACTTGACACTAGCATACATAGGCAACCGGCGGTATGCCAAGTGTTTGAAGATGAAGTCTGTATACATTGCGGGTCTCACTCCCAAGTGAAATAAGTTGTGAAGATTATCGCTTAGTATTATATACTATCAAACTGCCTCTTTGAGATACAAGCTGATGACAGACGATAATAAGCACTGGTGACTTTAATGCTTTTGAATGTAGAGGAGTATCAGTTGAGACAAGAATTTATTGTTTTATAAAGGTTGCCATTTTCCAAGAGCAAGTATATGTACTTTAGTGAACATCACATACTAGCAATCCCTAAATTATACAGTGGTTTTACTCATATTACCATAGCATAATAAAGGATTTTTCTGAACCAGTGATTCCCAATACTATCGCAAATGAATGAAAACATTATTTAAATTCGGGGTAAGTAATAATAATGAATCTGTAAACGGGTCGTATCTGTCTGTCATGTAATATTTTTTTTTACTATAGTTGTAATTTCCATCGATATAGGCACCAATTTTTTCCAGTATTTTTTTTGTTCAACAGGGTTTTTTGTATGATACTCCTCTACAATGCTCTATGAATTACTGGCGAGAACACGTCAATAATTTCTTAAATACATAGATATTATATGTGCACAGTAGGTATTTGCCTAATATTGATAAGAAATACCAAAAAATATATGTATTTATAAATTGCTCCTAAAAATATAAATAAACGGTATTATTTCTTGAAAGTGTGTTGGCGTTCATATTTCCTTTCTGTGCGTTAAATTTATGTAGAATTTATTAGTGAGATTCATTCGTTCCTAAATTAGAACATTTTATGGCATAACTTATCAGTGTTAGACAACAAAACGCGATTAAAGATTCAGTCTGTCGCATTAATTTGACACATACATAGCTTTATCAACACGGCATCCGAATTCCAGTATCGCCGGAGCCGCGCCGGCTTCTCGCCGCGGCCCCGCGTCCCTCGGCCGCTTAAACTAAATGGCAGTCGACTACATTAGTGTGAGCGTCCGTTTCGCTCTAAACTCACGCGGTGCACCCCCGGAACACACCGGACACATCTCAGCTCAGTTCACATCGTTCAGTAGAATAAAACGCATCGTTGATTACGACACCCGGATTTTATCAAACCTCACTGGCGTACATCTACTCGTTGACAACCGCACGCGGCGATGTCGAATCGAAAAATGACACTTGAAGTGCACATACCTCGACGACATAGCACGGGAGCGGTGCGGGTCGCGTCGGCGGACGCATCGGCGCGGGAGTTCGCGGCGTATCTATGTGGCGTCGGCCGCGTGGAGCTTCTCGCTGCGGATGAAGTCGATCTGCGTGTAGGCGCGCTGCGCGGGCGCCGCCGCCGCGCGCCGCGGCTCCAGGTCCAGCGCTGCGTAGTGCAGCGGCGCGGGGGCGGTGGGCGCGGCGGCGGGGGCGGTGGGCGAGGGCGGCGCGTCACCCAGGCTGAACCGCGCCGCCGCGCCGCCCCCCGCCAGCACCAGCGTCGCCGTCGCCGTCGCGTCCGCTGCAAGGAACAGTACCTCACACGTGTACAGGTGTCGGGACAATGCGGACTACGCAATCGCACCCGAGATATCTATATAACGGTCGCTTGTATGATCGATTTGGGTTCGAAGAAATAATAAGACTAAATAGCACGTGTCCCGGGGAGCATATAGAGCTGGCGTACCACGCTGCCATTCAGTCGTTACGAGTGTTTGAAAGCCTTTAAAGTTCTAACTGCAATAGCCCCTAGCCACACTGTAATAAGGATTGACTAGAAAGAAAACACCTGCGAGGCCAATCGACTCCATTGTATAGGGTCAGTATGAATGTAAATAAAAATATCAATTGTCGTTATATATCCGCAATTTTTACATTTTGTGCCTGCTTGTCTGTGTGTTCGCGCATCACGCTTCACCACCGCCGCCAACCGGCTTATGTCTTGGCTCGATATACAGGATACTTTTATCTCAGGAAATGAGAGGATCCTTGAAGTTGCGGGTACTACTAGTATCTGTTGCAATAAATATACGTCATATTCATGGTGTGATCATACACAGTGTTGTAGGAAACATATTAAACATAATGGACTGTCTAATCAAAACGAAACAATTTTCTAAAATTAAATGTTGAATGACTGGAATAGTTTGGGACTTTGGCTTAGTCTTCAGGGAGTTTTGAGTCAAATATTTTGTGAACCAATTGAAACAAAACAAAACCAACTTGCAACCTTGTGCCAGTTTAAGCGAATGGTCTCGGGAATATTCTTAATTTTCCCCAGAGCAGCACTTCTCTAATCACAAATGGCCGCGTACTGGCTAACCTCGCAGCCTCAGTTTCGATCCGAGCAACCAAATAACAAAAATACGAGGTATACAATCAGGCATTCGATACGAGGCCGCTCGGTCAGTTGGAATGAGTACTCACCCCTCGTGTCGAGCGGGTCGGCGAGCCTGGCGATCGCCTTGGTGGCGGTGGGGTTGCAGGACAGCTCGGCGGCCGGGTCGGGCGAGGCGGGCGGGCGCGCCAGCACCACGTACTGCGGCGACGACGACACGTCGCGCCCGTCCTCGGAGAGCTCCCGCACCGTGCTGAGCGGCCCGTGCGGGGGGTCCTCCGTGTCTGGCGCCGGCGCCGCGGGCGGGGACGCCGGCGAGTCGGGCGAGAACGGGAACAGGGTCTGCGAGCCGTGCGGCGTTCGGATGTCCCTCGGCGCTTTCCGCGAGTCCTCGGGCGAGGTGGCGACGGGCGGGGCCGGCCGCGCGGTCGCTATGGCGATGGGCCTGGTGGCCGGCCGGCCGAAGTTCATGGGCACGTAGCCGTCGGGCGCGGGGGCGGCGGGGGCGGCGGGGGCGGGCGGCGAGCGCGGCGGCGGCGGCGGGGGCGGGAAGTGCTCGCCCGGCTTCATCTCCACGTAGCCCGCGTTGCGCGGGGACATGTCCACGTACTCGTCCACGTCGGCCCTGGGCCGGGGGTCGGCGAACCCGCTGATGGGCGGCGTTCGGGCTACCGGCAACTGGAGAACAGTCGACAAAAGTTAAAAATCAGTCTGTTACAGGTCGCATCAAATCAAGTGAGCGAAGATGGCGACGGCTCTGCGCACATCTGAATGTATGGATCCGAGAGCCGCTATGTAATTAATTTTATATAAAGCGAGCTATATTCTATTAGCTATACTATTTTAAAGTGTGCTGTACATAGGCCTCCCCCAATGACTTCCGTACATTAGTCATCTGTCACTCGCACCCACCGGCTTCCTGCGGCGCGTGTGACGTCATCAGTCTACAAGGGAGCGATTTTCATAGAATCATCGTAAAGGCTGTTACAAATGTAAAGCCTATGCTGGATGAAGATTGACATTTTTAATTTCCTCGTGCTGTTGTACTTATTTGGTATCTGTGGAACATATGTAGTAAGCCTGTAATATCATCACTCACCCTGTTGGCGGGCGAGTTGTTGGAGAAGTCGATCTCCATGTGGTCCTCGGTGGAGTGTCGCGAGTGCTGGTGCTGGTGCAGGTGCAGGGGCGGCGCGGCGGCGTGGTGGCGCGGCGGCCGCGCGTGCGCCCCCACGCTGTAGGCGCGGTGGCGGCCCTCGCCCCCACCGCCGCCGCCGCCCCCGCCCCCGCTGCCACCGCTGGGCCGCGAGCCCACGCTGTACGCGCGCGGCGGCCGCGACTCCATGCCGATGTGAGACGTGGCCGGGTCCAGCTGGTACTCGCTGTGGGGCGCGAGCGATGACAGACCCGTTATATTCATCGTTTTATAACCTTTCAACTTTACTGAATCGACTGAAGGAATATATTTGAGAATCTGACAAGTACTTAACCAAAACGCATTGATTAAGATCAAACTCACTACTGTTACTATCACTACCCGACACACTCGTGATAGATAGTTTCTCGACTTGCATCTAGATCTAAAGGAGTTCGGTGTTGCTGGCTTCTTTCATTATCGATCAACTTGTTTAGTTTATAATTGGAAAAGTTGACAAGCCGAGGGTCAGGGGTGGGTTCCTCTTGCCCTGTTTGTTTAACAGTGCTATATTTCACAATGTGGCATAACAAATGTTCAATATTAACTATGACTCCGCGAGTAATTGTTAGAGAGAAGAATGCACGTTTCATAATGGACTTACCTAAACCGAGGGTCGGTGGAGGGGGTGCCGCTGCAGACGGAGCCGCTGGAGGCGGATATGAGGCCGGCGAGCGGCTCGTGGCCCAGCAGCATGGGCAGGTAGCCCTCCGGCGCCTCCGCCGCGCCGCCCTCGCCCATCGACGACGTTCGCGAGTGCTGAATCGGACCGATGCCCGCCAGACTCGTACTGATCACAAGTTAACAATCATCAGTAATCAGACCTTTTTACGGCAACAACTTTTGGAACCACATCATTATATAACTAGAAGAAACATTAGGCCCTCTAACGGAGCTAAAGTTTGCTAAAGTTAAAGTTTCTAAACAAGCATCAATTGAATATGAGGTTACCCCGTTTCAAACTATGACACCAGGACGTCAACCACCTCGGTCCTCCCGCGACCATGGTTGCTGTAAAGCAGCAGAAACGTCGGGAAAGTAAAACCAAAAATAAACGCGATAAAATCCTTAAAATTAGTTTTATTTAAATGTGTAATATTTGCTAAAATATAAGAAATCAATAGCTAAAGTTTGTGTTAGGAGTGGGGTCACATATATTGTTTGACGTGCAATGACCAAGTTGGACAAGCCAGGCGAACCTGGAACCACGCGATTACGAGGGCGGCCTCTATACCCACTGTTACCGCTTTTTTAGTCGTGTCTACCCTTTCCCTCTACTGCGGCGCTTGAAGAGTTGTGTCCGAAGAAAAAAAGTCGGTCCTAAAATATAGAATCTATACTAATATTATAAATGTGAAAGTTTGGATGGATGGATGTTTGTTACTCTTTCACGCACGAACGGCTGAACGGATCTGGATGAAATTTGGCACAGAGATAGATTATAGTCTGGAATAGTACATAGGCTACTTTTTATCCCGGTAAAATGTATGGTTCCCGTGGGATAGATGGTTCAATTTTTCATACATTTTATCGCGGACTACACCAGGGGCGCAGCTAGTAGTACATACGTGATGAAGTCCCGGGGCAGGTCGACGCAGTCGGGCTCCTCCGGGATGCGCGGCTGGCGGTGCCAGTCGCCCGCGTCCGGCTCGTCGCGGGACGCCTCTGCGCCTGCAAAGACACACACACACATATTACCACCTATGTGTCCACCACAACCACATATATTACCTCGTTTTATGAAAGGCATGTTGTTCTTTTTAGAATCTCCGAATATTTACCAAAACTAGAAAGCTGCAGTATAATATGAACAACACTTCTTCTTATGTATCTAGACTGTTTAATCGTTGTTAACAAAATGACACACGAAAACCATTTGTATGTGCAATTTTTCTATCTAAGCTCACTCGCTATAATTAAAAAACACTAGCAAATTCCAAATTAACTGGGTAAAAACGACTCCTGTTCAGATTTTTGGAGCTCATAGAAAAATGTATTATATTTAGATACAAATTACAATTTGCTTCAAATCGATTTATTTTTATATTTTCTATCGCCGCCGGTCGAACACACCAACTATACGGTCCCACATTGAACAAATTAAATATGATCTCCAGAGAAAACGAAAGCTCCTGAAGATTCTCCATATTTTTCGACTCGAGAGCAAAGATTAAAGGGAGGACAAATTAAAAATATAGTATAGTATATAATATATAGTAGATAAAAAAAAAACAATCAAAATATTTTCATTTCGTTAACAAACTCTGGTGTTAACGATAGAGTTGTGGTAAAATTTCTGCTATGTATAAAAATACCAGGTTAAAGTTTCAGGATGTCAGATATTTAACAGGTATACAGTTTTCTGAAAATAACAGTGATAGCCAAGTGGGTAGAACGCTTGCCTCGGTAACGAGGATCGTAGGTTCAAACCCCGGCTCGCACCTCTGGATTTTCTGGATTTGATGTGCGAAACTCATTTTCAAACATGATATCACTTTCACTTGCTAAATGAAACCTTCATGTCTGAGAGAACCCCTCGAAAAGACGTGTGAAGTCCGCCAACCCGCACCGGGCCAGCGTGGTGGACTATGGCCTAATCCCCCTCGCATTGAGGAGAGGCCTGTGCCCAATAGTGGGACATTAAAAGGGCTGGGAATGGAAGGGAATGATCAGTGTTGCCAACCCCAAGAAACTGAAAAACAGCAGCTCACCAATAAAAAAACAGGAGAAAACAGTAGATAAATTAAAAAAGGGCAGATTTCATACTTTCCTCATATAATTAAATCAATTACCCACTATTATTAGTTACCAGGACTCACATGCATTGTTATATTATAATATTGATCACAAAATAATAAAAAACAAAAATCAAAGTAAAATTATTTTCCACTTTCATCCTCAATTGCTATTTTCAGACTCATTTTCTTTTTTTAAATCATACATATTTTTGTTAAATTTCTTCATTTGCCTTTCTGTGGCTTAAAATGAGTAGCACTCGGTTGTTTCGGATCTAGTGTTCAATCAATTCTGTTGCGTAATTTGGTTTTCATAATATTTATAGCTGAAAATAATCTTTCTACGGTGGCGCTGCTATGTGGTAGGCACAAGTTTCTTCGCCACAAAATATTTGCATAGAGTAATAGGTGGCCCTGAACGCTAATTAAAAAACAGTAAAAAATAGGAGTGAAACAGAATACAGGGGCATCAATGTGAAAACAGCAAATCTACTGTTAAAACAGTAGGGTTGGTAACACTGGGAACGATTGTAAATGGGAGCCGCCTCAGAACGTACCCTCGTGGTCGGTGTACCTCGGCGAGGGCCGCTCCACCTCGAAGGAGGGGCAGGCGCGCGAGGGCATGGTGTCACAGCGGTTCCGCAGCGTGCACGCCACGTCTGTTAACAACACACACATACACTCTACCGTCGTTGTACCCATGCGGGGTGTGCCACGCCACCTGCAGCTTTGTGCAGCCGACATAGAGTTCATAATTATGTGCCTACGTGAATAGTTGTGTTGAACAAACAAACAAATTAGTTAGTATATTTGGAAATGTTTAGTTCGCTAAGCGGCAACTTGTCATGTAGGAATTGGAAATTGTTTCACAAAGTATTTGTACATTGGGTATGTTCCCCATAGACATTTTTTTCTAGCGAGTTGGTAAATGTTTATAATATCGTTCCATCGTACTTTGTGAAACGATTCTGTGTACCTATATTTTTATTTCTTAATTATAAGAAACATATACATTATACATGCTTACATAAAATTACATTATTAATAAGTAGAAGCAAAGCTATTTTACAGAAAGTAACCTCGAATGTATGTATAGAAGTTCAGATCAATTTACAATGGCATTACAAAGCAATTTTAAAACAAGTGGCTTGTAATGTACACACTGTAAATATACCAAAATGTATATACATTAAGAGGTAATTTATTAAATAAATAGATACTTGATTAACATTGAAGTATTGTAAAATAATAAAATAACTTTTATGTAGGTAAATAAACCATTTAAAAACATTTGTGCTCAATTAAAAGCTAAATTATTAGTGAAAATCGAGTTCTACTAATAATAGAAGGAAAATTATAATTGCTTAGCAACAGTTTTTATATAAAATTATATTAAACAGTGGGTGTTACAATAAATTAACGCGGCCTATAACGAGACAAAACTTAAGAAAGAATAAAAAAAAATATTTACATAGTTTTTTACAACTTACACTATTTGTACATTACCATTACCGTAACACACACACATAAAGCTTCATGCGACCGCGCATATTGTTTGTCAGTTTGTTTGTATGAAGCGCGAGTGCCTTGTACAGCATTGCCATTCAAATCATCAAAGTCACAAAGACATCTGAGCTGTCAGATTAAAAAAAAAACAAGAAACATTTTCTTTACTCTGTCAACTCATAAAATATAAAACGACATATTGTTAGTAGGTGCGATGCAAATGTATCGTTAGCAAAAATGTAATGTGCGTGATTGAAGGAGCGTCCACATATTACGTAACGCTTTCAAGATCCAAATAAATGCATTGTCCCTATAATTTTATAGTTTTATCGTAAATTTGTTAACATTGCAGGCCTTGTTGAATATGATTTTAAATTAAGAAAGTAATGTCTAAAAACCTTAACGCTCTATGGACACCCCCGTACAAATACATACTCTTGGTATGAGCCGGCGACAGTTTGAACAACCGCGTGCCAGTGCTCGCCCTGCGCGCCCATTGCGTCTTCTTCGCCGACAGATCGGTTCCATTGATCGCTTTGCATGACGAATGCATTACGCTTTTCTCAACAACCATACGGTCTAACTCGTCCCCTGTGAGGGGTGCTGATTTCGTCCTCGTGTGCACTATCTTCAGCGGTTCTTGGAACAAGGCGCACCCGGCCGGCAAGGAACCGGTGCGGTTATGTTTCATGAGCCGACCTGGGTTTTCTTTTTTATCGGTTAGTGTGTTACTCTGGTTTTCTGCTGCGAAAGACAATGATAAGCGACGAGTAAAACATATGGCACCCATCGTCACCAGGGCGATAGTTATGTGTTAAGTGATGGTTGTGAGCGATGGCGTCTTGCTATTCCTTGGAAACTCGGATGTTTCGTTAAACTGTTGGTTAATGTTGTGAACGTGAGAAGCCGCAACCGCTTACAATCATATTTTGTCAAGATATGGCACATAAACATTATTATTTTAAAATAATATGCAGTTTGACTACAGTGCCAATCTATTCAAAATATTTGTATAGGTACAATGAGAAATATTCAGAGTCAAGCAAAACTGTCATTCCGAAATTTTACTTTTTTGTTTCCACACGCTTGGTGTACTTCGTTTAGCATTTATGTTTAATTGTAGGTAATCTTGGGACTATGACAGTTTTTCCAAACTCATAGAATATAACGTGTATGAGGAAACAGGGCCCACACTCGACATAACAAACGTGGCCGTTACCGACAACCGAACAACCCGACCATGCAACTTCACACACGAGACGATAAATCACATGCAAACAAAAATAACCATTACCAAGACATCAATATTGTTAACTTATGTTTCGACGGACATTATTATTAGTAGTTAATATCAGCAGCTACTAAAGAGTACAATTTTGGATTACTTTAGCAAATACAAATTAAACCTGTATAAAAGTAAATTGCAAAGTCAGAAAACTATTTAATGTAAAAATAAATCAGCACTATCATTACCTGTTAATAGAAGGTGTAACAAAAATTGTGTAAAATATTTGAACCAATGAATCAGTAAGTTATATAGATCACGTCGACGTATAAAATAATTATGTAAATAATGTTGGTTGTGTTTTAAACAACGAGAACTAGTACCGTTTGGCCAGGAGCTCAGGGTGTCATTTTTAAATGTCTAATAATTTAATTTTATTCTATGGGAATGTTTTCTTTGTAACCTACTGTTGGCCCTGGTAAAATACTTTACACTATTATTGTTTCATCTTATATACAATAACATAAGAATGTATTTTTCTGTGCATAACATACGAGTAACATATTTAAATATATTTTTATAAAAGATGTAAAAACGACTGATGTTACTTTAAGCGCAATTCAACACACATTTTATAATGTAAATAAGTATACAATGCCCTAAATTAATATTATATGGTATCAGAAAAGCGAGTTATAATAGCAGAAATGTTAAAATAAACGGAGACTTTCAAACCGCAATATAGATTGATCGTGGGTTGTAGATTAATGTTATAATGGGGATAAATCAAATTTATAATCTTGTTCAGTTATCAATTCGATTTAACGAGTGATTGAGTGTTATGTGAGCTTACTATTACGCCTAAAAAAACATTGCGACTAACCTCTTGACTATGATGTTCAATAAGATATTATATTCTAAATTCAAACTCTAATATGTACCCTCACGATGCAGGCCAAGCCTAGTGTGCCAAGTTTTAATTTGAGCACAATAAATATTAAAACATTAAAAAAAAATATAATTCATTATCTCATAAATTTGATTCCGAGGCGAGACGAGGTCCACCGGGACAGCTAGTATACCATAAATACTTTTATTGATACTAGATGAATTCGTTATGTACAACGGCTGTAATAGCAGGAGGTAGGAATAGCAGTAGTAGCCAAGTTGGTAGAAGGCTTGCCTCGATAACGAGAATCGCAGGTACAAACCCCGGCTCGCACCTCTGGTATTTCTGGATTTCATGTGCGAATCTCATTTTCAACTATGATTAACACTCGCTAAACGGTGAAGGAAAACATCGTCAGGAAACCTGCATGTCTGAGAGTACCCTTCGAAAGACGTGTGAAGTCCGTCAACCCAGCATGGTGGACTATGGCCTAATCCCCATGGCATTGATAGGAGGACCGTGCACTACGGTGGGACATTAAAAAGGGCTGGTATTATTATGACAACGGGTGAAAGAAGAAGAAAATACTGACGGGAATGTTGAGTAAATCAATGGTAACATTATTTACCAGTCATATGAAACCGTCTAAATTTTAAACATCTTTAAGTGTCATTAACCCCAACAAATTTATTTTATTAGTATGCAGCAAAATATACTAGTCTTGTAAGCGGGGGTAAGCAGTTAATGAAGCAAGTTTTATTGAACACCACAAAAACTCGATAGAACAAGTTATTGCCTTCCGTTGTTAAAGAATGTTATAAAACTTAGTCCAATCATAGATACAAAGTATTTTACAACGAAACAGCATCAATGAATTTTGATTAATGACAGTCATTTAGTTACATACTCCCGTCTACTTGGACCTTTATTATGGAAATAGCGCTTACTGTAATATTAGTAGTAAGATACCTATATAGCATTTCAAATTAATGTGTAATCATATTTTCCTACCGCTAACCTCATAGGCCTAAAATTCCAAAAGACGTGAACATACTATGTAACATAAACGACTATAATTAATAAAAACTCGCGGTGTTTTATTAAAGCCTACCGCCAATTTGTTTTTGTATTTTTAATGTTATCAGATAAATCCCAATTTAGTAAACTTTATTGAGTTATATTTAAACTTGTTTTCTAGATATAGGTATTGACAATAATTGGTCACTAAATTGAAGCTGATCCAAGAATAGATACACAATTGAATTGTGTATGTTGGGTATGTGGGTATGTAAGCATGTGTAAGATGCATCGCCATCGTACCGTTGGCGGCCAGCGGCGCGACGGCCGCCGCCGAGTCGTCGATGGAGTAAGTGGCGCTCGAGCACACGCATTGTTTAATACACGAACCAACGCAGAGGCCTTTGTCTGCAATAGATTGTTGTGCCAATTTAGCCCTAACACCTTCGCAAGGTGAAGAAAAAAATAGAAATTTGTCACAAAAAAAAACCTGCGTCTCATACATAATTTATGGGTGACCCTTAATATGTTTTAAGAACTACATCATTTACTGTTTTGTTTACTCTAGGATGTAAGGGCTTAATAACAAAATTTTGACCTAACACATAAACTTAATCACATCAATACAAAATTACTAAACAAATGTTAGTCACAACTAACTACAAATTTAATACTAGTAAAATGACAAGCAAGCAACTTATATAACGCTACAAACTACTAATGAAAGTCTGTGCATGGGAGCAAAGTGTATGTCCGACCACTAGATAGTTTCATTCAAAGGAAAATTACCTTTATTAAGTCGCAATAGGGACATTAGTAATACGTTCATTATAAAATAACTTATCCCATTATAAAACCACATTTGCGTTAAGAACGTAAAGCAATGTTTAGGGAAGGGTTATGATTAAAAAAAAAATACTAAACAAGCTAAATAAGTTTGCGATAATACAATAAAATAGGTGCATCATTTAAAAAACAATACTAATTGTAGCAAACAAACGAACTTCTAGCTAAGAAGTGCTCGTTTTCTTCTAAGTCACCTTTGGACAGTTCAGTACATGATCAACATAAGGATGTGGCCGCAAAAGATGTTGCAACTACATACTCAAATATTCCTTCTCTTTGATATGAGCAAACCAGTTCACGGAGTAGCAATGTATCATCCTTAAGTACACTATACACCGCGCAAACTGGCTCGCACAAGCGCGAAGTTGTATTTCCAAAGTTGAAAATCTCAGTGATTTGTTTCTCTTCCACCAGGCGGGCTCTTCACAGATATTTCTCTTAAATCTGCCCAAACATTGCTTCATACACATTCTAAATCGCTCCATACACATTCTAAGATACATATCGCTACAAACTTACCGTTGATAGATGCAGCTCTGTCGCTGCCGTTGTACGACCACCCTCGCGGCCGGAACGTGCTGTTGCCTTCGGGGGTGCCTTTGGGGAGCACGATGTGATCGCGCTCGTGTTCAGTCTCTTTAGCGCAATTGCGCATTGCGCTGTAAGTTGCCAAAAAGCGACTGTGATAGTGTGTCGTCGAATCAAATACGTTACTACCTTGTCACTCCAATTGTCACACAAGAAATTCTGGATAGTATTATTGTATAATGTAATACTATATGTAGCCCAATAGCGTTTGCCCGCGGTAGTGTTAGAACATGATGGCCCACAACTCTCGGAGATAGTGGTAGCTCTCTAACAGTAAAATAATTTTCAGAATCGAATAAATAGTTCCAGAAATACCTTATAGAAACAAACACATAGGCACGTCGAAACGCTCACTATAAGGCATCGCGGCGCTCACTATTAGGCGTCGCAACGCCTACTATAGGGATTCGCAGACCGCACTATAAGTCGTCGCGACTCTCAATATAAGGAGTCATGAAGCTCACTTTAAGCCTTATAGTGTGGGCTGCGACGCCTTATAGTAAGCGTTGCAACGCCTAATTGTGAGGGTCGCGACGCCCATTAGTTAGCGGCGCGACTCTTAGGCCAACCAACAGACATCTTAACTGCGGTAAAAGAGTGGTACTGACTGGTATATAGTTGAGTGCATGCTTTGCGCGATGTTGGAGTCTTCGGTGTGCATCCACAGCTCGCCGGCGCCAGTCGTTGTCTGCCGCCCCACCTCCATGTAGAAGAAGCACTCAGAATCGCCACATCTGGAGGGCAATTCATTTGAGTCACTATACCATCTACTTCATATGTGCTCCTGGTAATACATCTTTAGTATAAATTACTGAGTGACATACTACAGACAATTTTGATTATAAATAGGTACCCCCAAATTCATAGAAGATTTTACAAAAGAACAAAGCACTTTTCTTCTGAAACAGTAGTATAATGTCATTGTATTTTGGGAGTAAGCCCCTGACAAAGCATTTTCTAACAATTTAGTTGTCTCTTCTATCAACATTGCACATTTTCCTTTTTTCATTAAGTCATCATGGAAATTTACTAACAACTAACAAAAATAATACTTTACAAGAATGTAATCTAATCTATATGAAAATATAATTTTATAACTGTAAATTCATAAAGAGGAGTGATAAAAGGACGTTTTCAACATTGATGTAACGCGATCGCAAATTAAACAGGGGAATGTTTAAAATCTGGGCAGGGCAGTGCTGTGGCAAAGTTCTCAACTGATTGAAGGCAGATTAGAGTATCATTCATGGATATAAGATACTTTGTCGTCATTAAATTGTGTGCTTAAGCCTCGACCATCGGATTCTGCACCCAGGGAGCCATCTACTGGAAATAGGCCTCCCTCAATGACTTCCACACAGCACGGTCCAACGCCACCCGCATTCACCGACGCGTGTAGCATTCCTACACCATGTTTTCCGGCTAAAACCATTTTGGTCCCTCGGCCATCGGTTCTTTGAGCTATGTGTAGTTTCCTCATTTTAGTTATACCGCGTTACAATACGTATAGATATACCTAATAAGTACGGGTATGTAATTATGGTTATTTTTGATCGCATTATAGTTTGTTTGTCACTAATCACATGCGACGTGTAATTATACATTCCGGATCATATTTTCGGAAAAGATTACGCCCGTACGTACACACGTCACATAGCTGACGTCATGCGGGGCAACGAACTTACATCATCGACGGTAAACTCATAATTCGTGTTTTGTTTTTTTGCAAAAAGCCTATCTAGCACGTATCTCGATTATCAAGGTCCTACAATACGATTGCTGATTGCACAATGTTTCGTAGTTTGTAGTAAGCTTCACTTCAATGGAATACGACAACAATAATAACTATATAACGTTTTAAAAACTTTCAACATTTGTATCCTTTTTGCTGAATTAAGGTTGTAAATTTCACAGCAGATGTAGTTTTAGCCTGAGCGATACGAGGTAACGTTTCATCCCTTTTCTTATAGAAGGGAAGAGGGTGCAGCTCAAGGCCACCTGATTGGCGCTATTGCTATTTGCATAGTGTATCTGGATTTCGTACTAAATATGCTTTTAACTATATGGACGAAATTTTCACTTACCTTCGAATGTTCTTAAGCGAATACTCGACGCGCTCAGGTATTCCCAGGTCGCTGATAATGTTGTTGTGACTCTTAATCTTGACCAGGGCCAAGGTCTTGTCAGTGAGGCACAGGTTGTACAGACCTTGGATGGTTTTGGTGGCGCCCAGGCCCTTCTTCTGGACGTTTACTTGCCATACGTGTTCTAGAACATGAGAAAGTAATATTAATCGAATGATGGTTTATACATAGCGAAGTTCATATTGGTTTGTTCTTTGGGATGTTAAGAAACTAAACTATGAACATTACAGTTAATTATGTATTTATTTCATGTGCGAATCTCATTTTCAACGACGATTATCACTTACTAAACGGTGAAGGAAAACATCGTGAGGAAACCTGTACTGAGAGAACCCCTCGAAAGATGTGTGAAGTCTGCCAAACCGCACTGGGCCAGCGTGGTGGACTATGGCCTAATCCTCCTCGCATTGAGGGGAGGCTCGTGCCCAGCAGTGGGGCATAAAAAAGGCTGGTGTTATTATAAGTACTTATTTATTTTGAAACGCTTAATATTACCTTATCTAACATAGGGGACCGCAGTACGATTGGGTACGTAAACGCGATTGCGAGTCGATCGTTATTTAAGTAAGCGATAATTTTATTTTTCCTCAAACAAATCTCGTTTCGCTATGACGCAGCAGCAGCCGCATAAAGTCGTATTATGCCGGTAACAAGTAGAACTTTATGTTTTGCAACTAGTTGTTTGAATGCAGTACGCCTAGTTCATTGACGTAGACCACGGCAGTGACCTAATAACCGTTGGATGATTTAAATGTATACCTACCATCATGATTATGTTTTCATGGTTCAGCCATTTGTGAATCTGTTGCACGATAATGAATACAAAGAAATATTGCCGTACAATAATACACTAATGTTGTGCTATAATCGCCAATCAAAAGAGATCATATTGCGATACGTTTGAAGTTTTAGCGGAAAAGGGAAGATCGTCCAGCCGGGTGGTATGCCCGGCGGGGCGGCCACTATGCCCCAACGGTTATTGTTGGGATCTTGTATATATGTTACGTGCTCCGAAAACTCTCATAGCGCGATTCAGGATTGTATTGAGAATTGTCTATTGTTCTGAATGCGTCTGCAGCACTATCTGTGTAGCTTGTGGCCAGGTTGAATAGGTCGCTACAAAGTTATAACTTAGATGCTAAATAAGGCCCGACTAGTAACAGCTGGACTAGAATGAAGTCCGTACTTTGGAAACCTCAATTCCCTTATTTTCCCATAAAGCATTCAGAACCCGTAACCTTCGACTACGTACAATGCATAATACTCAAACCATCAAGCACCAAACAGCCACCACGCAGTACCTATCATCTTACCAGCAAACAAACTAACTATATTTGTATATTTATTGGCGTAAACATCATTAAATGCACACATTTGTACGAACACAAAACAATAAACAATTCAATTAATCATTGTAGTCATAAACATATACAAATTAACAGCGGACCTCAGCGAACAAATATGAGATCATTGGAGTCGTGACCTTTCAAACTAATTCTGGGCTAGACAAATACACATTTCAAGATAACGATATCTCTAAAATGCAAATCACTAAACTTAATTTCTACCACGTGTTTTTATATCGATCACAAAATTCACTTATTTCCACGGAAAATTGTAATTTCCTAAAAAGGGCAAAACAGTGCTTGCGAGAAAAAACATTTGGATGTTGACAACCTTTCATATTAAAAAAAAACGTTCTTTTATATAAAAAGTAAATCAACACTTTCAATTCGTGGATGGAAGTGGATGTTGGATATATTATATTTTAGAACGGAAATTATTGAACAAATTAACACCCTATTCAAAATCCGTAGATGGCTGTCCCACATGACATCACAGATGACGATCATCGTGAACTACGCCGTCAGCATCAGCGGCATCCCAGACGCCTGATTAAACTGACATTGACTGATTACGCAAAAGGCAACATGGGAGGTTTGGGCAGTGACGTTGCGGCATTTGCCTCCCATTACAGCAGTATACTTAAATCCACTGTAATATTTTATGACGATGAGTTTAAACTAAAGATCAATGCGCTTTGCCTTGGCATATCAAATATTAAATGAGATTCTGCAATAAAAAAGCACGTCACTTCTATCTTTGCACAAACAATATAAAACAGTTTGACACGTGTTTCGTGTCTAAATGATGTCTGAACTTATATAGTATCTTGACATGCGTGCTTGGGGTGTTACCCTTCCAACTTCGAATCTAAGATCTTTTCTGCACACCTTCAACATATATGCTAACAAACCCTATAAGCGTACTATACTAGTCTTCCTACTCTTATATTTAGAATATGGTATCATTGTTTGCAGACCCCATAAATAATTCCCGGGATCCAAATACCAATAATTATTGTACTATATTGTGCAATAATAAAGAGTATTTGACTAATTGCTCAGGTATTATGGTGTTCAACAGTCAACGTAACCGCCTACCATCACATTATCTACGGAACGCTCCTCGTAGCGTGTGAATAGGGGCCCGTACCGTGTCCATAGTTATAAGTTATTTCTTGTATTAAGATTAATGACGGCGGTGTTACGTTTGTTTACTCTTAGGATCGCTGTATTGTCGGCCGGGGTCGACGACACCCGCCGTTACCTTGACTTCTATACAAGTACAATTCCGCGGCAGAATATTTTCGGCCTTTTTAGGGAATAATGGCTGATGCTTTTCATTATACGCTATTCATGCGAAATTAGTTATAATGGTTTCGCGTTAATCTTCGTTTGATGTTTCTTTAAATAATCGTATTGCCGGAGTCGTGTGTAGAAGGTAAAGAGGTTTTCATGCTGTTGCAATTGGTTTGCCTGAATTTACTGTTAGGTACAGAAAACGTACCGCACCACTTATCTTTATAATTTGTACTGTATATTTATATTATTTAATGTAAGGTTGACCTCATATGTTCTGCTTTACTACGTCTTAAGACTCATATAGTTCACCTACAACTATTATAACTTCCGTAAACCGAGCACTCATCTCTTGCGATCACACTACTAACCGCAGGGCTCTCAGAGGCGCTTCACTTTCTATTATATGTATAGGTACTAAGGCATACTATATTGGGATATACGTCACATAAGTGCATTGTGGCTATTGAAAGGCGATGTGCTGTTAGGGTAGCCCTTGGGGTTACATTAATGCAGTTGAATTGCACTGAAAGGGAGTTATACATAGGTACCCAATGTCTGGGTTAAAAAAAAAATAAAAAAAATAAAGTATCCATGAGAAGAAAATAAAATAGATATGTTTTAAATATGTAACTGTTAAGAATATGTATAAACGTTTAGAATATGTAACTACTGAATCACCTGTAACCACTTTGGTAAAAATACCAAGGGCTCACGCCTGTGCCATATCTAATAAACTGTTATAAAACTTAACTGTAAACAAGGAAAACTTCATTCATAATAATTTCACAGATGTATCTAAGTAGGTCCGATAAACATTTAAATAATGAATTATAAATAAATAGCTAGGTTTTCAATACCAAGGTCAAGTAATGAGGAATAAAGAAAATGTGTGCAAAATCTTTCAGAGAAGGTGTTTTTATTATGGTATTTTGGATATAGGATATTGGCAATGAATTCATAATATGAATTTAATTTGAATACAAGAGTTGCTTTTAGTAATTATTTACTAATGTAAAAATAATTAGCCTTTGGCCTCTCAAATTGGCTTCCTCTAAATGCAAGGTCTCTCCCATAGTGGCAGAGTTAGCAGGTTTCAGACATCTAGAAATATTTTAAGTAGGTTCAGACAGCATACAGCTTTCCTATACATGTTTTGCCTTCACTATTTATTTTCAGTGTGATAACTTAGTGATAAAATGAGATTTGGTATATTATTTTAGACTGGCAAATTGTGCTTGTATCCTTTCAAAAGTAGGTGAGGAATGGAAGAATAGATATCTAGCTAGAAAAAACAAGCTATAAATTAATAATAATTTAAATTACTTAATTATTTAAGTACTGCAAAATTTTATCTTATAGTAATTAACACCTACATAGACCATTAACATGTATATCAATGGTACCATCTGTGTGTATTTACATGGTTTTGTGGTGACCACAGAAAGTAATTATACATTGCTGGGGAAGTCCCATTATCAATTTCCTGTTAGGTCACCGTAAACAAACATTCAGAATTTTGAAAAAGACCTTATTTTATTTAGGTAGGTATATTATTTTGGAAGCAGAAGCTGGATCCTTCATTTATGTCTATCTGATGACATGCCTATCACAGGAAAAACCCTTAAAAGACTGTAACTTAGTATGGTAATAGCTTAAAACCCAGGTTAACAAATAATTTGATAGGAATAGGGGATTAATTTTATCATCATGATCACCATCGTTAAATTTATAAAAATTATCAAGAAATACTGGACAATGGCAAAAAATGCATGCAATGCAATTTTTTGTAACTAATTGTCAACCCAAAAAAAAGAACAACAAAGCTTAGTCATTTCATCCCAGGAAATAAATGATGATACCTGGCAGGATATCAAAAGAACAGTATTCCGAAATCCACTACAGATTTGACTAAAACAAACAAGATCAACATCACGGAATAAAAATATGAACCAGAAACAAGAAAGAGTTTTGGGGATTGGGAAACTGGGATAGCTAAAATAATTAAGTCAATGCATAAAGTTGGATGCACAGCTAATAAATCTATGTACCTGAAAGGTAAACTGATGAATGCATAATATCTATGGGATAAACTTATATTAGATGAAATGAACATTGATTATGTTTAAGTACCTTACCAAATCCACAAAGATCCCGATGTTGTAATAAATTACTTAATTAGTATTTTATGATGAATAAATTTGCAATATTAATGCAACTTATATATTCTGCAGCAATAATAATGTCAAGATTTACAAAAGATATTTGATACAAAAAAGACATAATGCTTCATAAGCCATAACCTTGAATTTTATCACTGCTAAGCATGTTTAGCTAAATTATAATGAGATAAAACAGGTGATATGAGTGTAACTCACGAATAGGATGCAACAGCTCCTCGCTGGCATCATCAGAGCGATGCTGCTTCAATATGGCAGTGAGCCATGCATGCAGATCCTGTTCATTCTCGGCCACGATGCAGAACTGCTCCTCCCGGGTGAAGAGTGCAATCACATGCTTCTGCTTGAGGTCCAGCCTGCGCATGATGTTGTAGCAGGTCTTGAGCGGCAACACGCGGCGCGGAAGCGCGCCCGCGCGGAACTTCTTCTCCGACTCGTAGTACTCGAGACGCGCCGAGCAGTCAGCTGTCTCTGCGCGCAGCACGAAAAACTTCTTCTTCATCGTCTTCAACTTCCGCAGGTGCCCTTGGCGCACCACGGCACCCGCGCCCCCGCCGGCCGCCCCCGACATCACTCCTGCATCCCAGTTCCGCCGCTAATGATTCTGGCACATGCCAAACAATAACCTTGAAGTTGTTTACGCCGATGATGAAAGTCTCCCTAATAGACGACGAGTGGTGTAACACCGTCCTCGGAAACACGCCACGACTAAAAATACTAACGATAACCATATAGTGCGTAAATAGTGGCTCGATATGTTTTAACCCACACCGTAACTAATCGCACACTACGCCTTACTGCCGAAACGATTTAACCCGCGGCCGCTGAGCCGACACTTCACAAACACCGATAACACCCACGATCCGAATCTTATCTTTGCGAAATAATCATAACACATCAACAACAAACACTATTTCAATCAATTATTTGGTACCTACGCTCGCTGATACACTCAGTCATTCACAGACACTACAGTTTAGAAAGAAAGAGATGAAATCATTCATAGTAAACGTAGTCCGCACCGCACGCACACCCTTCCGTACTCCGTAGGTACCTCTCCGCAGGGCATGAAAGTCATGCCGTCCGTGGTTATGCCTTGCCTTGTGTGACATCAAGAGCAAAACAAAACATCCGATTTTTTACGTTACCGCACACTGCTCAGTCCAACACGCTACTCTTGCATTTTATTTGAATATACGAAGTATGAATCAACTTTTGTCTTTGATCACGCATTTATAAAACATCGCGAATTTGCTTGCGCCTTATTTTTTATTGGTGTTCACTCAATCACTAATTGCGTGTCATTTATTTGTACGACCGAATAGTAAGTACTGATGGTACTGAGTAGCGCTGAGTAGCGGTAGTGAGTACTGTATACAACTAACTAATCTGTGGAGTACTAGCTGACTGAACTACGTGTTATATTTAATAGGACTGTCAAAATGTGTTTTTTTTTTGCCATCTCTTTCACTCCGTATAAAATTAGAACGGAATAAGAGATCAAATAGCTGCCTGACAGATCCATTCTTATTTCAAACGCAATAAATACGCATAACGAAATAAACTAGGCCCTAGACACACGGCACACGACAGTGTATCAGCCAAATTCAGAAAACCAGTAGACGCATTGACCGTATATAATTATGGGCATGGGAAAACCCCAGAAATCTTTATTTACAGGAACATTTGTAACTATATTAATTACTGTGCGTCGTGACCATGAGCGTGGAATAAAGGTATGCCCAATTCTCGGACTTGGCTCCTACTTAGATGTCCTGGATTTGGTACCCACTCAGATTTCAAGGCTCATCGGCGAGGAAAAGTCTTTCCTTTTTTCCATGTAGTCTGTACCCATATTGGATTTTTTCGTATTTATGTTTTTGGCGGGTTTCTAGTCTTTAAGTTCCCGCTAAAGTGCCCGTTACATAGTCGTTGACTTCATTATTATCCATTATAAATGCGGATGTGCCGGGGATCAATAATATTATGCTAATACAGACAGGGATATAAACAAGGAAACGAGACAGAATTGGTACTCGAGGTACTCGCACCAGCAGCTCATTTGTAGCCGATTGCCAACGAAAAAAATAATCAGGAGATCGCTAGCTACCAAACGCATAAAAATAAAGGAAGATATTTTATTTAACTTCTATTCCAGTCGCAGTGGCTGAGTTCCGTACCTAAAGGGTGCAAACGTAACCCTATTGTGGCTACTAGCTTCTAAACGAAACCATATAGAATCGTGAAATTCAGTAATTATAATATAAAATATGAATGGTTATCCATAAGATGAACAACGTCTAAAAATAGTTTAACATCACAGAGAGGCCATACATGAAAGTTATCAGCGCCTAAAAAAACAATCTCTGTGATCTCATCCTAGTGAATTTTATTGGTACGAATATAGTTAAGTTTTCCAGAAAATAAGTGAATTAGGGAAACAAGATTGGAATGCTTCTTTATAAATTCTTTGTAAAATAACAATTAAAAAGATGATCATTTATTGGGTATTTTGCCAGTTAGTATTTTAATAGCTGTCAAAAGCCGTTCCGCAATGATTAAATTATTAATTAATTAAGCGTTTTTTTCTAATAAAAATTAGTTTCCTGTCGAAATAATATATTTCTTTGGAAATAGTAGATACCTTAGAATATTATAGAACAGTTTTCCAAAATCAGTCATCATGCCTATAGCGGGCGGCCATCATTGGTCAAACTATTGCGTTTGTAGTCTAGGGACTGGCCACACTACTAAACATCTGTACATCATTCGTTCATATTCATTCATTCTTTTGCCTTGCTAAAAAAAGGGGAAACGAGAATTCAACGAGAAATGTTGGCAAATTAGTGACAATATACGTGTTATCTTTCGTGTGTAAATTATAATTACCTTTGTTTAGCTCCAATCTTTGGGAATCAGGACGCGAATCTTTGATATGAGCCGCTTTGGTAATGCTCAATATGTTAAAATTGTGAAATACCCATGTTCCTTATCCATCGCCGAGAAATCCATATTCATAGCGAAAGGAGAGTTTTTTTGTTGTGTTTGCTGTGTTTGATTAGTGATTTGGGTGCTCGGCGACGTTGATAGACCGTGCCTGTGTACTGTTAGATGGTAATTGCGGTACGAAGGTGTTTTATTTCGTGTGATTGTCGTGTGCAGGTTGCCACAGTCTTGCCTTTTGTAACAATCATCAGAGCGTAGAAAATATGTCAAGTGGATTGACCCCACTAAATATTCTAATTTTATATTACTTACTCTCGTTTACTTTAATGTGTGATCATGAAAATAAGTAATCTTATGTTCTATTAAACAGGTCTGGTGTGTGGGACAATGGATGTTGTATTCTAATCTATAAGGTATGTAATTGTATTGCCATGTAAAGTGGATGACTTCCAGTATAGTGAACACATAATTAGCCAATCGGGGCATGTAGTTATAGACTTCTATATATTTTGTTCAGAATTCTTCCACCAGTCATCCTACAGACAAGTATTCTTGTAGATACAGTACTTTCAGTTACATTGTTATTTTTTGTTTTAGTTTCAAAAAGATTATGGCATCTGGTACATCATCCTTAGAGAGTAATGGCAGTAATGGTAAGATTTGTTCTAAATATTTAAATGTATTAAAAACACCAATGCTCTTCTTAGAACAAGATTCTGTACAAGTGGGTGGCTTGTGTACATAATCTTATTGTAGATAAATAAAAACTTACTAAATAGCACCTGAATTGATTTCCAACTGATTGGGTCTGTGAAATAAGTGAAACTTAGCTGTAACTGTATTTTTCTATAGCTTTATTTCATTCTGTTGTGAGTTAAATCAGATGAAAGTATGGCGACTTCCCTTAATGCTATTTTGTCACACAGAAAATTGTATGCGGATGCTAGTTGACAAATAACAAAAACTGGCTACGCCATTTTTTTTTTAAATGGATTTAGTTGTTAGCGATGGCACACTTACAGGTTAAAACTATCATGTGTTACATCCAGTTCTACTGAACTTGTTCTTTTGATTGCAGTGATACATTGATTGTAAATAATATTTAAAAATGAGAAAACATTTACTGCTACACATGTAAGGATGTGTTTGTTTAAAAGAGGAACATAATAACAGCTGTAAGCATTTTAAGGAAAGGTTTCTTTATCCTTGAAATCCAGGGAAGGTAAGGGCACCGGGGTCTACAGAAAAATGCTAGTAATTCTGAGGTACCTTATGTGTAATAAATATCACAATGTTAATTAGTAACATACTGATTATTATGGATATTGTTGTCCCTACTTCAGCCCCTCTAGATATTATAATAACCATGGAACTGATTATGTTCATAAAACCTGCATTTCTTACATACAATTGTAGTCTTTATGTTCTATAAAATATGCATAAGAATTTGCCTCTAAGTAGAGAGAGAGTATCTCTCTTAAACTTAAATGAACCCTGGAACATAACACATTCTCATTATATTTGTGTCCATATTAAAAAAATATTGCCTCTGGTCCTAAATCCAGCAATGTTTGGGTATCTTCACTGGGTTGGGGATGATCCTAGTAACATCCAGATCATGGCCAATTGTAACCGAAACCACCTCAAGCGAAAATTAAACCAGCAACTATTCAAAGCATTTGTATAAGAAAAACCCAAACCCACGTTCAATACGTATCCATTATAAAGATATTTATCTAAACTAATGTCTGTTCCAGAGTCCATATCCCACAATTACGTGAGCACCGAGCGGCATAATACTACTCAACTACCAACAATACCGATACCGCTAGAGTATGAAGTACTGACATCGAACCAATGCTATGAGAAGCAGAACTATACTGTCAAGTCGCATGGCGCCCACGTGATGAGCGGGCCGTACGAGTCGCTCCAGTATGACGTGCTAAGTAAACAGACCAATGAGAGCTTAAAGCAGCAATGTGAGAAGGCGTTGCATGATTTAAATCAGTTAAGGCGACAGCATACGGAGACGTCGCGGAGGTGCGAGCATGTTATGAAGGTAGGTGAGAGTAATGATAGTTGTTTGCTATTGAAAACTATCGGCTGTACAGCAACGAGCAACTGCCCAAGCACATGGCCATTAGTCAGCCTTCCGAGACTGTGGTCAGTCTGGACACGGCTATTTAAATGACATGTTATCATAAAAGTTGCTTATCAATTGAGCCTCACTAATTATTAATTATCACTAGGAGTTGGAATACTTCCGCGGCCAGCATAGAGCAGCTATGAACCAACTAGAGGTGTCCGCCCAGGAGGCGAGCAGCCTCAGAGGAAAGTACGGCGACCTACTCAACGACAACCAGCGGTGAGCATCATTTACACCCTACGAATTTACTTTGGCATTATAAAAGTATATTTATTTTTAAATCTATTGCAAATGGATTGAAACTTAACTAATTGGATGGATAGAACTATTACTGTTTCATATTAGTTTTGTTTGTTCCTCAGCTTGGAGCGCGAAGTCCAACATTTACAACAGAGCAGCAACCCCGAGGGCAGCTCAGACGCGCTCGTCCACACGCTCAGGAAATACGAAGGACTGAAAGAGGAACTCGAATGTTTCCAGAAAAGGTGTGATGTAACTCCACTAGAAGACCCTTATCACTCAAAAGAAATTGATAACGATCTTATTCGGAGACAATATTATTCATTAGATCTTAGCACAGGTGTTAGTGAACCTTCTGTCGGTTGCTGGGGTCCCAGGTTTGAATTCTGGTAGGGGCGAACTTTGTGTGAGGAGCATGAATGTTTGTACACGAGGCGTGGATGTTTAATATCTATGTAAGTTTATGCTGAGATCACCCCATTTTAATGTACCATAATACAAGTTCAAACATTCATGCTCATCACACAATGTTTATCTCTACCTAGGCCTCTCGGTAAAGAACCCAACTACTGTTCCAATTTGGGTTGTTTATATACCATGTTTCTCAATGTATAAATAGTACATAGCCGATAATAGAAAGTTCAGTTTTTCTAGCTGTAAGATACACTAAAAAGGTACCTCTGGACAGATAATTAATTGATACACAGCCTATGCCGCAAATTACAAACGTGTGATATGATGTCCATGCCTTTTATGTCGAGACTACTAAAACGGGATAAAAATTGGAATATAATCTATCTCTTTGCCAAATTTCATCCAGAATCGGTTTTTTTTTTGGAATTTTATCTGTATAACCTACAGCTAGCCTTGTTAAAATATAGTACAATATATTTATTATTATAAGTTATTGTGACAACACTTTAAATCGCCCTTCTTGTTTCAGATACGACGACCTAATAGAGAACCACAACACGACCTTGGAGAAACTTCGAATCGTTCAAGAAGAGAACAGTAGACTGAAGACACAGTGCCACGAGCTAACACAAGAGAGGAATGCGGTCGTGAGTAGCTCTTGTAATCTCCTCCTGTGATCATCTTCTGTGATCTTCTGTGATTCTTGTGTGATGTGGTGTGTTCTTTTGTGTGTATGTGAATGATGATGATAATAAATAAATGTCGCCAGATGAACACACCAACTATACGGTCCCACACTAAGCAACGCTTGTATTATGGGTACCGTACACTGGACTGAGGGTGAAGTCAGTATATATTACTTATATCGATATTAAACATCCATGACTAAGGTACAGATATTGGCTGTATCTATCAGTAAAATTGGTCTTAATGGAATGGGTTTATGGTATATTTTGTTTTTTGGAATAGGATAACTTTATTGACACACTCCCATCACTGCTACTCCTGTAAGTCAGGATCTACAGCGGTGTCCAATAATGACACCGACGTTTGTCCCTCGGCGAGTCCCGGGATAAAGTGAATTGTCTTCGAACCCGCATGAAATTAATCGAAAGATAAAAATAGGAGGAGTTGGAAGAAAATTATCCACCTCCCTCCATTGCAAAGCGGGAGACAAAAAAAAAACTGGTAGACAAATTTCTACAGAAGCAAGACTCTTACAGCTGGACTAATTCCAGGTGTAAGGCACCACGGCGAGTTTAAATACTAGTTGTTCCTAAACTTGTGTGATAATGATGTTGGTTGTGGGCAGATCCGCGAGCGCAACGCGCTGAAGCAGCAGGTGGCGGCGGTGGTGCGGCAGTGGGAGGGCGGCGCGCGCGACCGCGCCGACATCAAGCGCCTCACGGACGAGCGCAACGCCGCCATGGCCGAGTACACGCTCATCATGAGCGAGAGGTGAGCGCCCGCCCACGCCCACACTATATAATACTCATCGTTACTCATTTATCACATTCCCTTTTTAAATAGACTTCAAAAAGAAAGAGGAGGTTGTTAAGTCGATGGTTTTTTTTTATATTTGTTACCCCAGAACTTCGTAATGTATAACCGATTTGGATTTTTTTTGTTTATGAAAATCGTTATTCATTTATTAAATTTCCTTGTTTAACAGTCTTCAAAAAGGGGGAGGTTCTCAATTCGATTGTATTTTTTGTTTATGTTTGTTACCTCAGTACTCCGTCATTTATGAACCGATTTGGAGGTTTTTTTTATTTGAATGGATTTGGCACCAACTTCATATTTGATTTAGTTAGACAAGGCAGATTTCGAGATTAGATGTTTTTGTAGCTTTCAAGTAACGTTGGTTCCGGGTAAAATCATCTCGAGTACCATAAAGTTAATATGATTGCTGGCTCGATCTTCATAGACGGAGCTCACAGCATATGAATAGTGTCATATGTTACAATAGATAGATCGGGTATTAAAAACCGGAATGTAACAAGCATAGCTCACTCCGTTACGTGCTGAACGCCCTCGAGCTTTCTTATATGGCCCATATGTCATCACTGGACAAATAATAATCACTGTCACATTATTATTAGTACCTACTAACACAGATTTGTATCTATGAGTTTTCCACGAGACAAAATTTAAACAATCTAAATTGAAGTCGGTACTACAGAGACACAGTACACAAGGAGATGGAGAAGCTGTCGGACGACTTGCAAGCCGCGCTGAAGCGGGTCGCGGCGCTGGAGTCCGCGCTGCAGGCCTCCAGGGAGGAGCAGCGGGCCACCGCGCTGCAGGTTCGTGACCAACTCTGCTAATTTAAATAGAATTACCATTCCAGCGACACACTATTGAGGTTCCATTACGACTGTGACAGATTGGCTATTCTGCTAAATCTTTAAAGACATCTCGATGTAGTTTCAATGGTTGTGTGCCATTACATAGGCTATCAACATTATATTGACATTATATACACAACTGAAGTACAGAATATGAAATAGTTCAATGGCAGTTGAATGGCTCGTCAGTGGAAAGCCGCTGGTCTTAAAAGCTAGTAGACTACCAAATGTCTAAAATCATTCAATCGACACCCCACTGAAGCGTTTATAAATTAGCAGAATTGAGCCCCTGTACGGCCCCAAACTAAGCAACGCTTGTACTATGGGTACCACCGTGCAATAGGCTGGGGCGAATCCAATATAATTAGATATTAAATATCCATGACCCTAGTACAAACACTGTGCTCATCACACAGGTTTCGAACCTGGGACCCTCTGCACATTAAGCGAGGTCACTACCAACTGTGTTAGTCAGGTCGTCTACATATGCACAATCGGTACGCTATACGCCTTGCAAGCCGCCATCATACTAAAAATTGCAGGAGAACTTTGAATGTTTTGTAGCGAACTCTATAAAAGCAGTTGAGGCTTTTTTTATTTTTTTTTGTTTTTATGCTCAGGCGGAAAGTCTACGTCGCGAGATAGAGTCAGCACTCGTCGATAGAGATCGTGCAATCAAAGAGTGCACTGATCTCAAGACGCCACAGAACACATCCACACTTGGGAAATCCAGGTATGTAGAGTGCTGGGTTTGATCACCAAGCAGCTCCAAGGAAAGACCAGCACATGGTGTTGGGGCCGATTTATACAATGAAATATTGCCAGCCGAACACACCGGCTATACTGGCCCACACTAAGAAACGCTTGTATTATGGGTACCGTACAATAGACAGGGGGTGAACCCAGTATATATTACTTATATAGATATTAAAAATCCGTGACTTGGGTACAAACTTTCGTGCTCATCACACAAAGTATGTCCCTACCAGGAATCGAAAAGGAAAGAAAAGGCGTCAATTTGTGGCAAACATTTGGATATTACTGCCATATACTCGTACTTAGTAATGAAGTTTGATGTTTTATGATATTTTTTCACAAATAAACGTATTGCTTTCTCGTCATTTGTTTAGCTGTGTCTAATAGTAAAGTAGGTCTTAATGGAATGGGTTTATGGTGTATTTTGTTTTGCAGACAAGACAACTCAGCGTACCATCACTTGGGATTAGCAAGTGGTGTGGGCAATGACGGATTTCTAAACGGTCAACACTCCAATGATCCATCATTGGATAAGTTGCAAGGTAATATTTCAAGCGCTTCGTGACTGGATTAATTGTCATGTCTAGAGGCAAGTTGGCCAGTCATTGCCGTAGAGTCCCTACTAGATTGGGAATACAGTGAGTTGTTTGCGGCAGGTCTAGTGGGGATGGTGGTGGACGCGGTGGACAAGGAGCGCGTGGACAACCTGGAGCAAGCCAACCAGGAGCTGGAGCGCCTGCGCAAGCAGATCGACCGCCTGCAGGCCGAGCTGGCCGACGCGCAGCGCGAGGCGGAGGTACCGCACATTTATACACGCTTACAAACTATTTACAATTACATTACTAAGCATTCTTAGAAGAGCGATTTAAGCTACGTTTTCTTTGATTAGAAGTAATCTTCATTTGGGGGTACGCGGCGTTTAACTACATCCGTGCAGCAATGGAATTTTACGGATTTTAAGGCGTTAATTTAAAAAAAAACGCGATAAAATCGGTAAAATTAGTTTTATTTAAATGTGTAGTATTCGCGTAAATATAAGAAATCAATATCGAAGATATTGATGTTGAGATATGTTAAAAATTAAAAAAAAAACTCATCATTCTTTTAAATTGCTGTTGGTTACTGAAATAATACTAGTAACGCACGCGCATGCTCATGTCATATATCTAGGACGTCATATTTATATGATAATGTGATTTAGACACCTGATTCTGTCTACGATAATACACAGTTTCCGTTGTTTCATACATTTGATGTTAAATCATATCTATGTCATAGATGTAATAATGAAAGAGCGAATGAAGTTTGAGCGAGTTATGCTGAAGTTTAATAAGACTGCAGAGTACAACGATTTGTTTCAGGTATCGAAACGCAGGAGAGACTGGGCGTTCTCCGAACGCGATAAGCTACTGCAAGAACGAGAAAGTGTTAAAGCACTATGCAACAGACTGAGAAAGGTATATATACGTCACTGTTGTTTTATTATTCAATTGCAAATGGATAACAATCTTCCACATCTTCTTAGGTATTAAAACTGCGCTTCTGTAGCGAATTTATAATCATTATATGAAGTCAGAATTTGGATAAAAGAAATGGTTCAATATAAGTACATCACAAATTATCATGTTGTTGGGAACAATATTTATTTTGAAATCGTCGTATCGAGATTTTGAGTTCACATATAGATTATAAATACGCTAAAGATGTGCGTATATTGAGAGGGTAGTATAACCTTTCTGAATTCCGACTCTTGTGACAGGAGCGTGATCAGATGGTGGGCGAGCTGGCGGAGTCGCGGCGGCAGGGTGGGGGCGGCGGTGGCGGCGGCGGCGGGGGTGGTGGTGGTGGGGGCAGCAAAGAGGCGGCGGGCTCGCCGGCCGACGAACCCGCGCGCCGCCCGCCGCGCCCGCGGGACTCCGCCATCGACGCCGACCTGCAGGTGCGTAGCGCAGGGACACCCTGTATACCGATCATATGAGGGCGACACTGACAGTTTTTAGAACTGGCCACTTTTAAACGATATAATAAAAAAATAAGTTCAAATTTTGAAAATGGAACTCTGCCAATATTATTGTGTATGTATTTTATTCATTTGTCATTTGTTTACGATTTGGCGGCAAATTGAAAATTGTCTGTGTTACGTCAGCGTGAATTTAACGCGAGTATTATTTAACAAATGTTATTAGTGAATTATAATATAAGTAGTTAAAATTCCAGATGCATTCGAGAAAATGTCACTTTATTGCGAATTTTGGATCTTCCTTAATGAATAGATTGACCTTGAGTCGTAAAATGTGTTTTTGTTGCGAAACGATGTGATGACGACCGCGAGTTATCGTCGAATGGTATGTCAGCCTGTTGACAATAATGTGTGGTGGCAGGAGTTGGAGTGGGAGACGCTCGAGGTGGAGCTGAGCGGGCTGGGCGCGGACGGGGAGCTGGGCTTCGAGCTGGCGGGCGGGCGCGAGCAGCCCGGCCGCGCCGCCGACGGCGCCATCTACGTCACCGCCGTGCAGCGCGGATCCCTCGCCGACGGGAAGATCAAGTGAGCTCACACCTTCTCATCTATACAACGTGATACTAGGGCAATTCATTAATATAGATTAAAAAACAAGAATGGACCGAGCATTGAACCTTGAGGAACGCCCATTCAAACTACAGGGCCGAGAGATTTTTTACCATTGATATCGACCTTCTAAATTCTATTGTTTAAATATGAAGAAAAGAGGTCGAGAGCCTCGTTCCTAATACCTTTGTATATAGATCAAATACAATTCCTGTATTATTCAGTCGTCACTGTGGTGTTGTGCGGTATGCAGTTATTATTATGTCGGGGCTACACTTGGGGCGCTAGTGTATGTGGTGCGGTGTGTGCAGGGTGCTGGACCGCGTGGCGGCGGCGTGCGGCGTGTGCGCGTGGGCGAGCGGGGCGGCGGCGGCGGCGGCGCTGCGGGCGGCGCTGGCGCGCGGCGCGCCCGCCGTGCTGCGCCTGCAGCGCGCGCGCGCCGCGCGACACGCGCTGCGCCTGCCCGACGCCCGCGGCATCGCGCTGCACCACGGTGCGCAACACATTACTATCTATACTAATATTATAAATGTCAAACTTTGGATGGATGGATGGATGGATAGATGGATAGATGTTTGTTACTCTTTCACGCCAGAACGGCTGAAGGGATCTGGATGAAATTTGGCACAGAGATAGATTATAGTCTGGAATAGCACATAGGCTACTTTTTATCCCGGAAAAATGTATGGTTCCCGTGGGATAGAATACCAATAAATTAACTTTCTCATACATTTGATTCTGAGGCGGTACGAAGTTCGCCGGGACAGCTAGTTACACATATACATCATTCATTAGTGATTACCATATCCGAAACTCAACGCCTCTATATTTAAAAAAAAAACAAGCTGCATCATTCCATTTTTGAAAATAATAATTTCTTCAGCCAGGAATGGAGCCCGTTGAGTTTGAAAAAAAAACATGCTGCATTATTGCGCTATCGTATAATGTAGCTTATAAGGATCAAGTGCTGGGAAGAAATGACATACTAAAGAAAAGCAAGTGCATTTTTTTAATAATAAAAAAAATAATGTTGTACAGGTATCTTCATCAGCAAAATAGCGAGCGGCAGTGCCGCCGCTAAAGACGGGAATTTGTACGTCGGCGATCGAGTTGTTACCGTGAGTTCTTAATCATATTATTTTATTACTAATTTTATATGAAATACTTTTATTACCAGTCAGTTGGCTCCATAGATATGTAGAAATAGCATGGTTCTACTTCTGCAGTATATATAGGAATGCGAAGATAGTGCTAACAAATAATAATAACTTTGTCTTGCTGGAAAAATATATAATCCTCTTCAACATTCAGCATTTTCATGCTCAGAAAATAAAACAAAAGCAACTTTAACAACAAACGTCATGCTGACATAAATCGAAACCGGCCGTGAAGCGGCCAGCTACATTTCGCGGACATAGAACCTCCGCTACAGATATTAATAAATGAACCAAAGTTTGCTGTGTTGTTCTTACATACCCATAAAATAGAACTGCTCTAAAATGTAAAACATCTTTTTAAAAAAGCAACCATGAAGTTTCTCGCCCGTTATTCTCCATAGAAACGACATTCCGAACGGGTGGTAAAGTTGTAGCTTAGCATTTTGTAACTATTTTGATGACTCATAATTACTGTAATTAATGGTTTACATTAATAATATATATTCTGATTCTAACGGGTACCATAATTATGCTCTTCGTAGGCATGAAATCTCTATTTGTGTGGCGCTACATTTTTAAATTACTTTATTATTGTCCACAGATAAACAATATATCCCTAGAGGGTGTGAAGAGCGTGTCGGAGGCGATGGCGCTACTCAACGAGTGTCAGTACGAGTCTGTGTCACTCACTCTGCTTAGACCCTTGTACCCCTGTTGCAACAGTAACCGGGACAGGTGAGTTAGAGAGTGTTCAAGTATTAGGTAACGGATTGGGGGGGGTCTTCTGAAACGTTGCGATGCGGTACAGAGGCGGGAGGGGGGTTTGAACAACGCTTTACGTACCATTGTTTTAACCCTTCAAAACGGTCGCATAGTGATTTTACGTAAAGAAAGACGTTACGGCGCGTTCCATGGAAGGGCGGGAACGGGGGAGGGCGGTTAAAAATCTCCAAAATTGCGTTACGTTATACTTGAACGCTCCCTTACCATATAGACCCTTAAACTACCTTCTTCATACTGTATATATATATTCTAAGTTAGGGACGGGTTACAATCCATTAGGCCATAACAACTATCGCCTGTCTATATTGTGTTGCATGGATTAAGATTTAACACTAATTCCTCATTAAAAAAATATAAATAACAGAACAGAATTTCATTCTTATGTTAATATAACAAATTTCACAGATTTTATCGCGTGTTTTTGACTGCAGGACAGTCCTCCCGTGACCATGGTTGCTGTAAAGCAGCCGATAAGTCGGGAACATAAAAACATAATAGACACGCGATAAAATCTGTAAAATTCGTATTATTTCAATGTGTGGTATTTGCGTAAATAAAATAAATCAATTCATGCTTACGTGTTTCCTTTGCTATGTTTTTTTAATTAATTTGTTTACCAACACGACATAATGTTGGCATTCTTAAAATCAGTGCAGACAATACGAAAGAATTCGGTATTCGTATACATTGCGAGATAAAACCTTGTCCGGATGTTGATACGTGATCAAGGTTGGTATCAGAGCATTATCATTTGATTGCAAATGGTGAGTGAGGACACACACTTTGTAACGTTTCGAATTTCTTACTAAAATTTAGTTTTTTTTTTATGGCTGATAGCGTGTTAATAAAAACAATTATGTATACCATATAAAGCGCTTGCAAAGTCTCTTAGGTAATGTACCACTTGTTCACATATTGATTTCTTATATTTACGCGAATACTACACATTGAAATAAAACTATTGTTTCGGATTTTATCGCGTTTATTTTATATTGTTTTTTTTTTAGCTAGCAGATTCGTAACATATGGACGAACGATAATTTGATGTCACATAAAATATAACAGCGATAGTTGCCAACTAATCTAAAGTATTTGTCAGCAGGATGTCAATGTTCGATCGGTCGTACTCTGATGGGAAGATGGTGAACATATGCTCACAGACTGACGAGTCCTGGTGTCAGTTCGCGCAGCCGCCCCCAGATCCTAAGGTAAGCTGCTCCCACTACAATTTAGGAATTGTCTCTGGTAGGTTAACACCTTAAGGACTCCCCAGACGTGCCTGTTCGCGGTAGCTATAAATAGTCCTCGGCCTGAAGTTCATCGAGGTTGGCGTTAGAAAACAGCGCATTAAAAAAAAATATTGACAAAAAGTCAAACTGAAATCACCTTGTGTTGTGTCTCACACGTTTTTGTCCCGAATTCGGAAACCCTAAGATATTTGAAAATTATTTTTGTTATAATAGGAAGACGTAAATTCTTAATTTTGGTAAAGAAGCTTTTTATTAGTAGGCTATTATAACTTAAGCCCGTAAGCACTCGAGGTCGTGTTCCGATCCGGTAGCAGAGTTAAGAAAAAAAAATTAAAATGACAATTTGTAAGTGCCCCATAGGCTCGTATAAGCTTAATTAATGATTTAACTTTGACTCTCCTACGCTGTTAATTACACGCAGACACACATCCATTTCGCGCTACAATGCAAGGCGATCTCTTAAAGCAGGAGCCGAGTGAGCTGTATAGACGGCACCGGCCCACATGCTCTGTCCATACAAAATGTATGAAAGGAGTAGTTCTTAGCTTGACTCTAGCCACTCAGTCACCTTTAGGTATAGCTAATTTTTAGCTTGGATTTTTTGTCCACAGGTCTACATAGACCACGGCATTCCGGATTTCGACAGGAGATACGTGTACCATGTCGCGGCGGGCAGCCAGAGCAAGATACCGCAGGAGAGAGGTACCTCGTGTTCACATTCATGGTCCATATTGATGTTATCAATAGGTGTTCTTATGTAAGAGGTTTTTGCAATCGGTTCATTGCCAGCAGCCAAAAGTGAAGGCAAACAGAACAAGTACGGAGTGTGAGAGAGGAAGATACTAATAGGATTTATATATAAAATGTTGTATGACACTCTACAGGCTTAGGAGGACTTTGCATCGTGTCACTTATATATTTGCATCTAGTGGGGAATAACAAAAGTTAAATGTTTTGTCTATGTCGAGACGATGTCCACGGACAGCTTATGCTAATTGGAAATAAGATTCGCGCATACAATCCGAAAATCCCAGTGGTGTGATCCGGGATTTGAACCCGTATACTATGTTTCGAAAGCGAGTATTTGACTAAATTTTTTTCATGAACATTATGTTCCATTAAACCTTGAACAAAGGTTACAATGTTCTCTACAGCTTGGCTGAAAACAATCAGTCTGTTACACTAGGTCAGTCTTCGCATAAATTATCGACACACGATAATATATTGCAACATTAAATAATTATATTTATAGAACCCTAACTTGTTATAGATAACTTTACGCTCAGATAAGATACACGTATAATCGCTAAGTAACATTTATCGTATTGATAATACTATTGACATCACTCACCAAGTATGAAAACATAGACAAGTAAATTTGTAAAAATAATAGGAAGTTTGTGTTTGTGGGAATTTGTTTCTAAAGTCTCTCGGATTAAGGGTAGGTTTGGTAATTAACACACCGTGTTGGTGGCAGGCACATGGGACATGATCCGAGGGAAGATTGAAGCGGTGACTGGACGGAGCAAGTCGAAAGATAAGCAGAACAAGGTCAGTGGTGTTTATTACTTATACACATATGTACTGATACATGTATGTACTTATAACTATTTAAAGCATTGCATTGTGGATTTACTTCGGTGCTGCCAGCCTAATTTTTTTTTGCAAAATTCCGATAAGACAGTTTAATTTGTCCAAGTAAAATAGAAATTGCACAGACAGATTGGTATAAGTGGTTTTATCCATTCATTTCGCAGATTTTAAAAAAATACGATGTGTCCTGCCCTAAGTTGGCTAGCTTAATAATTACAGAACTACTTACGAAGTTCTTTCTTGCTGATAGTTCTGGGCACAATTGTTATTTTGGAAGGAAGTAGTATCATATCCGTCAGCCGAAAGACGTCCATTGCTGGAAATAGGCCCCCCTAACACTTGCACACATCACGGTCCTCCGCCACTCGCATTCATGGGCCTCCTACGACGCTTTTGATGGCATGACTCCACATTGTTAAGGCTAACCTACACCACGTCTTCTGCCTCGTCACCATTTCTAGAATATTTTTTCATCAGTGTACTGATATTAACAATCGACTTTTCGCATGCAGGTACCGGAATCTGACGCTATCGCGGAGTTGGATTCAGTTATTGACAGCTATCATGGCAAAACTAGTAAGTACCACTAATCAAAGTCTCCATCCTGGTAACTAACATAAAATAACATAAAATAAATGCTATGTTTTTTTACAGTCAAAGAAACTAGCAGCGTACTAAAACGCTCGCGCAGAAAGAATAAAGACTCACAGGGCGACTCCAAAAATGGCGGCACGTGGCCCAAAGCTCGTGCTAATTTTATCTTAGACGAGAACTCCACCGGGACTATAGTGCAGCCCCGATCGCGAAAGGAGAGGCCTCCCCTATCTATACTGCTCAGTCCGCCAACTAAACTCCCCCCGGAACCGCAAAGATCGAACACCAATAGAAACTCGAATCCTATACCTTTGGGACACGCCCCATTAACCCAAATCACCGCACCGGCGAGGCATTCAGTTTACAAGTCGATCGAATCTTCCCCCGCTATTGAACACTTTCCAAAACCGGCCCCATTGGCTATACACAACCCTTTCGCATCGCCAAACAGTATAAACTTCGAGAAAATTCGAACGTTAGAAAAAGACAAAATGTCAATAAGTGACTATTCCGAACACGACGTGACACCAAACAGACTAAGCTTAGTCTTAAACCCGTCTGATGACTCCTTGGACTACCAGCCAGTGATTAGAAGCAGGACTAAGAGTCCACATTCTTTAGACTTCATGGTGAACAAAGGACCCAGCTCTTTGGATTTCGTCACAAGAAAATCGCCCAGTTCCCTAGATCATTCTATCAAAAATCATCCCGGGAAAGACATATTGGAACAGTACTACTCCACAAAAAAGTCTTCGTCGCCAAAAACCGTGAATAAATACCCTTCCGATAGCGACAGCTTTGGACCGGACAGTTTGAACAGCAACGCCAACTTCCCCATGGCGGGAACTTTGCCTTCCCAGTCGCGTCTTCAATCCCCTTATTATAGAGGACCCTTTGTCAATGTCAACCCACATACATCAAGTAGGTACCCGCACCTAGCGAGTCCCACAAACATACCACAAAGTCAGTCCGGCGAGAGTATCGGAACGAGTTACGACTTGCATTCCTTCACGTCGCACACACACAACATGTCCGATTTACAACCTGTTCCTAGAACAAACAGGGCTGGCGACTACCATCATACATATGAAGGCGGGACGTTTCCTCGTAAGAAAGAGAACCAGAGGTTTCGTATCCCGTCCAACCCTAGTGTCACGTCAAAAAACTCGGCAGGCAAGCTCAGTACGGGGTCTATAGAAAGAAGTTCTGAGCGGAATTCACCAATGCCTACATTTCACGTCGAAGTACTGAGTCCGGGGCGTGGAGCGAAGCAACTGACCCACAAAACTAGAAACTCTATGCCCGAATACTGTGGCTTGGGGTGGAACAAACCCTTACCGGGAGAGTTGAGAAGAGTACATATCGATAAAAGTCAACAGCCCCTAGGTATACAGATATACTGTCCACCAAGTAGCGGTGGTGTGTTCGTTTCCACAGTAAACGATAATTCTCTTGCCAGCCAAGTCGGCTTACAAATAGGCGACCAGCTATTAGAAGTGTGTGGTATCAACATGCGTTCAGCGACTTATACATTAGCCGCTCGCGTGTTACGTCAAATAGGCAACTCAATAACAATGCTTGTACAATACAGTCCAGAAAAATACAAAGACGAGGTGGAAGTACCAGGCAGCTCATCATCAGGGGAGAGTTCACACGATGAGGAGGTGTCACTATCAGGGTCCCCAACACCTCGGAACTCCCCCGGACCGCAGCAGTCCATACGAATGGAACAGCCTACTACTGAAGTCGCGACTTTGAGGCAATCTCAGGCTAGTAAAGACTTACCCAGGTTTTTGTTAATAGAAATGAGGAATTGTTCAGATCTGGGTATCAGTTTAGTCGGTGGCAATGCTGTGGGTATATTTGTGCACAGTGTGCAGATTGAGTCTCCGGCTTATAACGCTGGGCTGAGGACCGGGGATCAGATATTGGAGTACAATAATGTGGATTTAAGGCGGGCCACGGCTGAGCAAGCCGCTTTGGAGCTGGCGAAGCCTGCGGACAAGGTAAGACAACTGTTGAAATATCTTTAAATGTTTAAGAATGCTACTTTAACTATTGTTTGACATTATTATTACTCTGTGGATATGTATGTCGCTTTCGCCAAGTTTTAATTATTATCCACATAATCTACCTATCCATTTATTGGGATAAATATTCTGTATGAGCTATGTCTATGCCAAGCTTCATCCAAATTTGTTTAGTATTTTTCCCGTGATTTGCGATGAGGCGACGATAAAAAACAAAAATGGCTAAGGCCTTTGTGTCGAACATTATGTCTCCTACGATTATTTTTATTTAGAAAAAATATTACACACAAGTTGTGTATTAAGGTGGAAGCGATCAGTCGCATTCCCATACATATTTCAACATGGTAATACTCGATACACATACAGTTTTTTAGTTGTACAAGCATTGTTATCAATTCTCTATAAATTAAAGAGCTCGCAGATGAAATATCAGGCAAAATCTTATAGTAATAACATCATAAAACGATATTAAATTTTAGGCTTGTGTGCGTGAATAAAAGCGCCTCTGTCCAAATTAACCCGTAACTAATAAAGCATCCGATTCTTTGTCCTTCAGTATTTACGGCGACAGATGGCAGCAGGAGTTTTTACTTATAATACATAAAGGCATAACATGACAATATATAGAGAAATATGGAAAATTTTCTATAAATAAGTATAAAAATTCATAATAAAAATTTAAAATTAAAAAATACATATAAATTTCGTTCGTCCATCGAACCTACGAACAATCGCATTTCACCGATAAAGTGATCATACAGCCACAGAATAAATGTGGCCCCTTCAGTGTTGCCAGATGTGATTTTCTATTTATACCCAAATTTGATATTATTTTTCTCCAAAATGATACAATTTGCTTGAGTTTTACCCAAAGGCAAAAAGTTAATAATATCGGCTTAGCTTTTTGCCTTTTTCTTATTTTTTCTTTGAAATACTGTTCTAATTTCCAAACTGAAGCAGTAGAATGACGTTTTTTTATACGTTACGCATCCCCACTGCATGGGTATTTTTTTCTCCAAATTTTTATCTAAGAATTTCATTTCTCCAAAATTTCTCCAGAGCCAAAATTTTTACCCTTAATTGCGAAAAAAATACCCAATCTGGCAACACTGGCCCTTATACTATTATAGATGACAGTTCCTGTGGAAACTTGAACGAGCGTCTTTTTTAAATTCTGTATACATTATTTAATAAAAATATGCCGCTTACGCACGTACAAGGTCATAGCAGAGTCGGAGAAACTGATAGGGATGGAGCTATCGATGAACGTAACACGATAACAGACACGATATTTTTTTACAAAGTGTAAGAAACTAAACTATTGCTGGATATTTTTGTACAAATTTATTAACTTATATTACATTTCATTTCAAGATGTAAGTATATTATGTTGATTCTTTATTTATTTATTATAATCGAAATCTGATGAATCATCACTGTCACTCATTGAGCTCTCCCCAACATTTATTATAAGTTCCTGTACTTCTATATTATTATGATTCTATTTTATGTTTATTATTTGAATGTTTTTGTTGTATTTGTCTTTGTTCAAAACATAATAAATATATGGGATCGATATCATTACTTATTTGGTCACAACACTACAACTATAAAATTAGTAGTCGTGACATTATTATTTCATCTAAGCGCTTAGGTAGGTACCTACACAACAAAATCGTTTATTTATTCATCTAGTAGGTACACTATCTATATTTTTAATTGTAAACTTGACAAATAAATAAAATACGTAATTTTTGTTAGTCTATATATTTTAAAATTCTATATACTACAATTACTATCTAGGCATATCTATACCTATCTAGGTAGGAGACATCATTTTGTAATGTACTACCTACGTTTTTTTTAATCTTGAGCCACTTGGGGTGTGTTATTATCTGTGTGTGCAGATCGTCATGAATCCCTATTTCCTGTAATCCAAGTTTTTAGGATTTATCTGCACCCAAAACATATTTTTTTCGGGTTATTATAATAAAACAACCTGAGTAAAAAATAAATACATACCTACCTAAGGCATGTATTTATTTTTTAAAATAATCAATGAATGAATGAATATGTCGTCATTGTTTCAATTGGTTGTAAATATCATTGAAACCTATCGAAATATTCGTCTTCTTGACTAGTGGTCTACGTAGCCTATTGTTCTACACGGTTGATGCAAATGTGTACCATAGCAAGTTCGAATCTTGCCGGGGAATCGTGTCTTTTTGTATGATTGATTCTGAATATTAGATTTCCAAAACACACAGCTCGGCCGTGCTAACATGGTGGTAGTAATATAACGAAAATATTATTTCTGCAATAGTTTATATGATTGCGAACTCAAAACTGCGAATAACAGCCCTTAGGGACATTCATTGAATGAATGTCTGTGCGCACCTGCGCGCGGCTTTGTTCTCCTCGCCGCGCCCCGCGCCCCGCGCCCCGCGCTGCCGACGTCGCATCGGCGCCGGCGGCCGCGGCTCGCGGTGTGCGTATTAAATGGCAGCTCGGGATGGGTGTTGTTCGGCTTTTTGTTTCTACATGTCGACTTTATTTGATTATTATTATATCTTTTATTTTATTTTGTGCTCGTCAATTTTGTTTTTATTATGCTTTTATTTAATTCTCATTTCGCATTTGTTTTTTTTTTGTTACGATTTTTCATTACTCAACGTATTATATCATGTTGCGCGGCATCAATGCGTCATCAAGGCCTTGCTCTGAAAACCAGCGTTGAGGCATCCCTCGGATGCCCCAACTTAGTGCTGAGAGCAGACCTTGTTGGTTGCAGCTACGCACGGCGGGAAACTAACTAATATATATAACTAATATAAATAAGATCTATACAATAAACATTATATTTACGAACATGAAAGTATACATTTTTCTTTTCTATCTTTTATTTCTGAAACGAATATTGCAAAGTTCGCAAAAGTATTTCTATTATTTTACAACCGATAAATAAGTTTTTTTATGATCGCTCTATCTTGTGGCATAAAAAGACAACTTTTAGTATGCGAGACTTTTAACAAGTGCTGCGCTCTAGCGGCACAAAAAGACGTGTATTTGTCTATGTGTGAGTGCCTATTTATACAATGAATTTCTAAGCTATGGTTTCTCGTCCATTATAAATGATTTCTTTTAGATATATCAATGCAATGTCGTAGTAGTGCTCGAAATTTGCAACATCAAGTCTCATAGATGCTCGATGTTCGTGTAACTAGTTGCAGAAAAACAGGGCCATCTATCGAAAATGTGTGGCAACCGACCCTGAGCATTTACCTTAATTTTAAACCTAAAGTGGAGGTGTGTACAGTCCATTTTCCATATTCACAGGTGAGCGTCCTGGTCCGTCACGACATTCAACAATACCACGAAATAAAAGACAAGCCGGGCGACGCGTTCTACATCCGCGCCGGTTTCGACCGCTGTGCGAAAATCACCTCTATAGGCATGGACACGATAGACGAGTATTCCCTGTGGTTCAGGAAGGACGAGGTGCTGTTCGTGGACAACACTCTGTTCAACGGGTCCCCGGGGCTGTGGCGCGCGTGGCAGCTGGACTGCAAGGGCGCTAAGAGGCACTGGGGGACCATTCCTAGCAAATTCAAGTAAGTATACTCGGATATATTTAATACAATGTGTAATTTAAATAACGCAATACCTCAGACACCCCAACCGATTTGGATTGAAGGTTGGTAGAACGTTTGCTTTGCGTCCCCAACAGTAGGTTATAAAAAGAGCAAATATAATAAGAAATCCTCAAAAATTGTCGTTTACTATTTTTTTTCTTAACTCTACAACCGGATCGTAAAGCGACCTGAAATCTTTTTTTATTTTATTTTTTAACATTAGAATCTATGGAGTCTGGTTTCGTACTGAAGCCACTTAGGGACCATCCATAAATTACGTTACACAAATTTCATGAATTTTGACCCCTCCCCCGTCCTTGTCACAACTGGTCACATTTGTAAGACCTCCCCCCTACCTAGTGTGATGTCACATATTTTGCAATTTGAAATTTAGAAATTGATTAAATTAAAACAACATTGTTCCGAAATTGTTTTTATTTCCATTTAAATTATTTTTCAATAAAATTAATAGTTTATTTTGAAAAAATGTGATGTCGCAAAATTTGGGAGCCCTCCCCGCCCCTTGTCACACAATGTAACGCTTCGTCGACCCCCTCCCTTCCCCTTAACGTGTGACGTATGAATGTCCCCTTACACTGTGTATAGATAATGTATGTACAACATGTGGGGCTCAGGGTGGAGGAGATCCTGCGGCGGTCGCTGGGCGCGGGCGCGGGCGCGGGAGCGGGAGCGGGCGCGGGCGCGCTGGAGAGCGAGGCGCAGCGGCGCGCGTCCACGACGGCGCGGCGCTCCTTCTTCCGCCGCAAGAAGCACCGCGACAGCAAGGAGCTGGCCTCCTTCTCCAACACCGAGCTGGGCTGCTGGAGCGACTCCGGCACGCTGGCCGACGACGTGCCCGTGCTCTCCTACCAGCGGGTCGAGCGGCTGCACTGTGAGCACGCATATGATTCTCGCTTCACTCTTGACCCTGTTGCATTGAGATACGAAACACACTTGAGTATTGATATTTTAATTGGTAACGTACCGTTAAACACTTGTTTTGGATATATAAGGCTTGAATGGTCACATTCTCGAAAAATTTAGCTAGATTTGAAATGTTAAAATAACATTACGTACTACGTGATAAGTTCGCGGTTAAAATGTGCTGTCTCGCTTTCTCACAGAAAAATCAAATACAGTATATATATATATTTTATACATAAACGTGAGCGATATCAGTTACTTGTTAATATATTTTACATTAAATATTTTACACTATTTTTGTAAAAAAAATTATAGACGTTCATATACTTAATGCACTTTATTTTTTATCACTTATGTATTAAATGTATGGGCTCAGGTTACATATGATTGTTATAATATTATGTATTGTAGTGATTATGTGAAGTCATAATTTGGATATGTCGATTGTAAAAAAATACAGTTTTCAACAAAATGATGATTCGGATTCTTTATAAGCATTTTTTTTTAAATTGTCCACGTTTAAAATTTGACTTCACTTAATAACTACGGATGTGTTAAAGAGACGCAGGCTCAAAGGTAAGTATACCGTATCTGATAGTGGTTGTGTGTATGTATGTCAGACGGCAGCCAGCGGCCGGTGGTGGTGCTGGGCCCGCTGTGCGCGTGCGTGTCGGCGCGGCTGGCGTCGGACTGGCCGCACGTGTTCGGGTGCGCGCGCGCGGCGGCGCTGCCGGTGGCGGGCGCGGCGCCGGCGCTGCAGCGCGGCACGCACCTGGAGCCGCGCCTGGCGCCCGACTGCGCGCACATCGACTGCATCCCGCTGCAGGCCGTGCGCGACCTCGCCGACAAGGTGCCGCCTGCCTCACACGCACACGCTCATACTCACACATACACACACACACACACACACACACATATACACACACAGGCACACACGCACGCACACACACACGCACACACACACACGCACACGCACACACATATACACACACATACACGCACACATACACACGCATACACACACACACACACACACACACACATACACACACACATACACGCACACACGCGCATACACACACACACACACGCGCGCATGCATGCTCATACTCACATACACGCAACATTCACTTATTCTTCGTTCATTCTTTGCCTTCCTTCACATTTCTCTTTCTGCATTGTGATTCCGCTTCTACGGAATTAGCTCAATACTGGAGCAATAAGGTCTCCAAGAGCCATTAGACATTAGTGAGACCACCAGTAACCTAAATGTAAACCATTTTTGAATTCAATGAATGTCAAAGATATGAGATTGACAACCACGGCTGCCAATGCTAGGTTAGGTTAGTGGCCAAGGGACTATCCAAGATACGACTCAGCTACCCGTCGATCTCTTCTTATAGTCTAACTTTTCGTTATAAACCTGTCTTCTTTTAATCATATAGGACAAAATACTCAAACATTATTTCTCCCCACAGGGCATCCACTGCATCCTGGACATAAGCGTGGCTACCATAGAAAAGCTGCATAAACAGCAGATCTACCCGATAGTGTTGTTCATCAAGTTCAAGTCGTTCAAGCAGATCAAGGAGGTGAAGGACACGCGGTACCCCGCCGACAAGGTGTCGGCCAAGGCCGCCAAGGAGATGTACGAGCATGGCCTGAAGGTCGAGAATGAATATAGGAGTTATATTTCAGGTAAGAGGACGTCCTATGGCCCGTCATTATGCAGAATGTATAGCTATGTAGCCAATAGCAGAAATGATTCATGACATATGACGACCTGATTAGCTGAGTGGGTGAGAGGTAGTGACCCGGCCTTCTGCGCTTACGGTCCTGGGTTCGAATCCCGGTAAGGACACACTTTGTGTGATGATTACGATGGTTTGTACCCGAGTCTCTACATTTGACGTTTGACGTTTTGTATCATCCTGTCTGATCAGTTTCCTGGGTCACTAATTAACATTTATTCCCGCAGCGGAGATCCCAGCGGGCGTGAATATAGCATACATGTGCACGCAAATCAAGGAAGCAGTCGAAGAAGAGCAGAATAAGACGCTCTGGGTGCCGTCTGCGCAGGCCTGACCTCTGCCCCCCACCCCTACCACCACCCCTACCCCCACCCCCACCCCGCCACGCCACGTCACCTTCTGCCAGTGTGCACCATCCCGCGCCGGCCCCGCGCCGCCCCGCGACCTGCGCTACTACTCCGACCCCGGCCGCGACCTCCCACTACCTAAAGCTAAAAAGCAACCTAAGAGCGACTTAACCGACTCAGACTTAAGATATTACTCCGAACCTGACGTTAAATACTTCGAAATTGATTACGAATTCTTGAAGGAATTGAGAAAAATCGCGCGCAACAATTGCCCTAAATGCAAACGCAAACGGTCCTGGAAGAACGACCGTGGTGAGAAATCGTTTAAAGACAAAAAGCCGGCGAGGAGTTCGAGATTGAAGGAGAATTACGTGTACTGCAACGGCAGATATCACAGCGACAAGGAACACTGCCAGCTTTGCTGCAGAGGTTGCAATCGATCCAGCGACACCCTCGACTCGATCGAGGACGACCAGTACTCCCTCGTATCTAAGAGCTACAGTCGGCCGCGAGCAACTTCTCGGGCAAAATCAACTCCACGGAACCCAAAAACCCGCGAGCGAAAGAATTCTATACAATCGAACAAATCCGTGTCGTTCCTAGAGTCGAGTAACGATGAATCGATTAAGGATGAACCGAACTACACAGCGAAGAGCTTCACGAATGACTTGAAGAAGTTCCTGTTGAAGCCGTCGCCGCCGCGGCTCAGCCTCCGCGACAAGTTCATGACGAGCTTCAAGCAGGAGTTCGAGGCGACCAAGAAATCGCCCAAACTCAAAGCTATAAAGGGTCTGTGGAAATCTTATTGAGATTTTTTTCAGTGATTGAAGCTTGACTGATTGTAAAATATATTTATTTTGGCCTTATAGAAAGTTTACGTCCATTCACAATGGTATTACAAAGCACATGTCTTCTAATAAATGCTTTATAATGCCCTTGTGTAACGTATCAAATCATCTGTCAATGTTAGAATCTTCAACTTCAACGTCTTTGTAGCAATTAGACCTACTATTATCATCTTGAAATTAGTTAATCAAGCAAGTTTAGTAGAAATAAATGTAGTTTCGGTCAAGCTTCAACCATTCCTTATCTATTCTTGTTGCATTTTTTATTATATTTCGGTGCTTTTGATATCTATTTTCAATTTCATAGCGTATTTTCAGATACATTTTGTGGGATGATCATTATTATTTTCATCATGTTATTTAATCTATATTTTTGATTCAAACCTCGTCTTATGTTAATTACATAGAGCCCCTGTGGTGGGCAATATACACCCCCTGTTCACGTTTTAATTCCATTTGAACATTGATATTATTGTTATCTAAAAACTCAAGTGTTCATAATTGGTCTAAAGGATACTATATGGCATCCATGGTTTCGGTGCTACGGCTGAAAGGGATATACAATTATACAATAAATATACTCTTACACTTCAATGTTTTACTAGAGGATTAATTATGTAATGTGTGTGCAATAAACATCTATTAAGGTCGCGGTTGATCTATGTGCCAGCAAGTTCAAAATAATTGACACATGATATTATTTTCTTAAAATTGAAATGGTTTAATATTTTTGAAGATATTTTTTTCGTGAAGTAAACCTGCCAACATATAAATGAAAAATAAAAAATAAAAAAACAATTGTAAATTGGTCTTTCTGAAATGAGAAAGTTCCTAACTAATGGCACTGTTGGTATATGAATCAATCTAATGTTTCATTAAATCTCTTAGAAAATAAATATCTATAACTTTACTTCAAATATCACTAAAATATAATGAATTTTATGCACTATAATGAAGTAAATAAGGTCCACATAGATCGTACGCACCATTGTTACAAAATTTTTAATTATGCACTATTAATAGCGCAATTCGGGCTATAGAAAAATGTACCAAGTTTCTATTGTAAAATCATATTGAACATTATTAAACTAATAACACAGGATAATTTTCATTAATTAACAAATAACATTAGCATCTCCGTTTATGTCGCGATTTCGCGTTTCTGCAAACTTCGATCTCGGGGGTCTTCAGTAGGTCAAATGCTGTAGACTTTAGGTAAATGTTTTTACCAAAATATTGATAGATAGGTAAAAATTAGTGGGCCACTAGCGAGTGCATGCGTTCTTAACATTAAGTACTAGGATAACACTATTGATATATTTGTGACGTAATATCAAACCGTGACGTCTTACTATCGAAAAGTTTTCACCAGTAGCTCTTTAGGGATCACTTAGTGATTGTTGTGTTTTATATAGATATTTATACACACACGAGTATTGTAGCTAAATATAGACTTATATATAGTCACTATCTATATATTGTGCATGAAGTTATATATATTACTAGCTGTTGCCCGCGACTTCGTCCGCGTGGTATTTAACAAAGACTCAACCGTTGGCAACAGCCTGCTCGCACGTTCTGATCCCGCGGGACGCATTGCAGATTGTTGCTATCAAACTTAATCAGGCGCAGCGCTGCAACATTGGTTTTAATTTTTTTCGAGAGATCCTATTTTTTTTTTTAAATAAAAGTAGCCTAAGTTACTCCTTGTTACATCAGCTATCTGCCAGTGAAAGTCCCGTCAAAATCGGTCCAGCAATTTCAGAGATTAGCCGGAACAAACAGCCAGACAGACAGACAGACAAAAAAAGTAAAAAAAATTATTTTGGTATAGGTACCGTGTATACATCCAAATGCACTTAGTAAAAAGCGGTTCCATCCCTATATACTTATATATAACATTTATCGTCTATTTACAATAGCATTACGTGACACGTTTCTGCTTTAAAATCCTTTGTAATGCCATTGTAAATGGATTAAAACATAAACCCCCGAATTTATAGACGTTTTATAACTTTATCAAACGTCACCTAGTACTGCGCACAAAAGGTTTGCTTTGCGCAGTCCTATATGACGTTTGATAAAGTTATAAAACGTCTATAAATTGGGGGGAATAATTTAACGGTTTAATCTTTATGATCCGAAGTCTGTAGCACTACGTTTATATATTAATACATTATGTATTGTAACTGAGCCGTTTTATATCAACATCTTAACTCTTTATAGTTTTGAGCAAAATCATTTATATTTTCTCTTATTGAGAAAGTATGTTAGAGTGAAGTAATCTGCTAATTATAATCTAACCCAGAGATTCCCAAACTATTTTGGGCAAGATCCCTCTTTTCCAAAATGAACTGAAGCCTCAGAAGAATGAAGATATGTGGAAGTATTCATTAATAACTCGCACTGCCAACAAATAGTGTTGCCATGACAACTATGGGTGAAAATTAGATTATCAAATATATATGACATATGTAGTTCTAGGACGTTTTATTTCATGATGTAATTTCGATATATGACTATTTTTATCATCATAGTTTCATACATGATCACAATTCGTTCCTAGGTCTATGTCATAATATTTTTTGATGTAATACTCCCCCTATGTTGTATTGCATTCGCTTTGTTGCTGTACGTGGTGTCAGGTGAACTTAATTTTTAGATAAATTATAGCTGAGTTTGGAATTCATTGGCCTAGCTCGAAGGTGCTATGACAATCTGATGAGGGGAATTCATCATCATCATTCATATCTTTCATTATCTCTCCAACAGCCATCAATAGTCACCTGCTTCCATTTTTTTAAACAGAGAACAGTAAACAAAACCTAACTAAAGCATATTATAACTATTAAACATCATTTTTGAGGTCCCAAACATGTCTAACAACAATGTAACAATGCGTGGGATATAACGTAAGTGTAATTGCGATTGGTTGCTTGTATCTTGTTTACTTCCACGAATGGTAGCGAGTTTTCGATAAGTTTCTATAGTGCGACTGTTATCATTCACAGTCGAGTGTCGACTTTGTGAAAAAAAATTACAATTTAACAACAACGGCTCTTACTCGCAGTTACGTTATACGTGCATTTTTGTTCCGAATCGCGTCTTTACAAATCACCGTCCGGTTTAACAACTTTCAGTAATAAAATAGTAATTATTGTGTACAATAAAACTGAAATGCGACGCTTTCCACGCGGCCATTATACAAAATGTAATGCATTTAGCTACCAACATGCGACTCGCGGTGATGTTTGTGTTAAGTATTTATAATTTTACACGAGTACTTGCGTAATGTAGCAATAGTACGTCATTGTTACTGATTCTATGCAGCTACTAAAATCAGGACTATAAGATAATACTTTAGGTGTCACAATATCTCGGGTTTGAGCGTAGATAGTAGTAAGCCGAGTACACGGTAAGTGTATTAAAATATCACATCCGAGTACCAACTTGATTCTTTTTCGAAATAATCAACTCGACGTACAACTTGGTTCATATCTGCTCAGCAGTTTAGTTCACGTTGCAAAATGTAGTCCAAATACGAAATCCGTGTATTATGCGTGCAGTTAAGGCGACTGCTATATAATATAATCTTTATTGGCTGTAACTCCAGTGGTTGCGAACGGTAATTGCCATTTCTATACAACTGTGACGTCGTCACCCATTAGGATTGTATGTCCTAGTCTGGTCTGGCGGTTCCAGTATCATTCGATATAATATAAACGTTGACGACATCCTTAAATCCTCGAAGGGTTTACGACGACGCGTTTAATTAGCGATCTCATTGATGTTATGTGATGAGGCTTATCCGCACAGATTTTTTTTATTAGTTTTCAGCACATTTTAGTAGAATTAAGTTATTTTTTTTGTACAGTGATGTTTTGATAATATTAAAGTTATGTTTCAATGCTGTTGGTGGGCGGATGTGTTAAAAATGGCGGAATACGTGTAAATTTGAGTTCTTTTTATCCATCCTTGGTTATGTAGTATATCTAGAAGTTTTATCTTTCTTGTTTCGTGTTGCCCTCTCAGTATTTCTATTCTTACTGATGTATGAGATGGATATTTTAGTTTTACTTTCCTATAATCATTATGTTATCTACGTAGCACAAGCAGTCATTTTTAACATACTCGCTACAAGCTTTTGCAGTATTTGTTCTAGTTTCAAGATAATTTAAAAAAAAAATAGTATAGAAAATCTAGCATTGATCGAAATAAGTCCGCGTGAGTTAATGCCAAGCAATTAAAGGGCAAAACGGTCGATAAACGTTAAGAATTTTACACACATTTAAAATGGTATGAGTACTTTCTCTGCATTCTAACACACTCACCCAATAATAGCTTAAGGTATTCGCTAAAGAGAAACCAAATTAATTATCAGTGTTCAAGACTGATTGATATCATTATTAATTGATGTTTTCATATTAATTTTGTTTTGAATATCAGTTGTGTGTAAACTTTCTCTGTTTAAGAGCTGGGGCATATGATCTTTCGACTACAACTGCATAGGTTGTGCTAATATATAATTATTTTAGCACTATACACGATTCACAGCATATAGGAATAAAGACTGACCGCGCGGTCTGACAGCGTGACATAACATGAAATCGCTCGGGTACGCTCGGCCGGGGTCGGCTTTTCAATCTTTTATAATACGCGCAATAATTCCCGAGTAGTCGCACGGTCATCTGAACCTAGTTGAATTAAAATGCTTTTTAACTTCGGACTTAACCCAGAGTGAATATGAAATAGTTACCAATGTATTTTTTTTACAAACGCTCATTGCACAAAAGTAACAGTTCAACTTGTTTTTACAAGCAATAGCTTTTAATCGTTAAGTACTACGATAATTTTGATCTGATTATGTTAAAAAATTAGATGGTTGCTAACATTTTTTTATTTTTAACTAAGTATACATAACATACTATACCTAATGTAAATTGAATTATACTAAAGTAGTGATGTTAATGGATGTATTTTGAAATTTGACAATAAAACAAAAGCAGTATTTAAATTATTGAAACTTTTTTGATATGTAATTTTTAAAGGGTGTGTTTCGTTCTCGCAAAAATATGTTGTTGACGGCTCTAAATTAGAGAGAAAAAAAGTGAAAATCAATTGATATACGAATTAAAATCATATTCTTTTCATATTGTAGCAATATAAACAGAAAATAAACGCGCCAGTTGCCATTAGTTCTGAAAGGCACATAATGATAGTGGTGTTGCCAGCCCTAGCAAAGGCGGAAAGAAGTAATTATTAAAATGTATTTTTGCGATAACCGCTCATCCGTTGTGATTTTTCAATTTACTTGTTTTGGAGATATATTTATATTATCTGTTGATGTTTGACTATTCTGTATTTGTATTGGTATTATTTTTTTTGTTTTAATTATTAAGTGTCCCATGTATATTAACTACGGCCAAGTAGATTACTAAGAAGTAATTATTTCAACGAATTGTTTACAATATAGAATGAAGCAATAAATATAATGAAACTAGTGACATGAATTTTATTCAAATGTTTGGTTTTAGTATTACATCTGTTCACATCGTTGCTGTTATTGTAGCCACTCGGGAATAGTAAATTTTTTTAGGCATTAAGTATGCCTTATTTAATACCCTTTGCCCTTATTTAATATGCATCTAACGACCGATGCAGATAGGTAGGTAATAGTTTTGTTCTACAAACATAAGCGTTGACATCCTGTGCGCAGTAAACGCTGGACCCATTAGGGAAAGCGCTTGTGCCTACTACTATATGCTAGCAGTAGGCAATCGTAAAATACACAGAAATAAATTAAATACATTGAAAGACTCCAAAATAGTAGGCATGGAATAACAGCAAACAGCACAGCTAGGGTGCGTCGTCGAAGTATAGGTGTTTATAGAATATATGCGTCTTTTTATAATGGCTTTACAATTCACTTTTCCTCTAAAAATGATTTGTAAAGCTAGGTGAAATCTGGTGATTCTTCGTCTACGTGTACAATGGAGTAGGTACTTCTCTATGCTATTTTTCCGCTATGACCTATTCAAAACAAGATCAAGGCCGTTACCGACAGAAGATATCATTCATGCGTCCTTGGCTTTACGTGGTCATTAGGTTTGTTTTGAGTTTCGAAGGTCTGGTTGAATGTAGCTCCGCGAGCGCGCGCTGTCAGTTAGTTCATCGACACCGCGCATGCACCGCGCGCTGTCACTTCACAAAAATGGCCGAAGCGATTTTAACGCGCCAAAGTAAACGAATGATTTTGAAATCAAAAATTGTTTTCAAGATAAATAAATAAAATAAAGTGTCCGTTAAATGAAATAAATTATACCGCGTGCATAGAAGATAATTAATAATTAAATAAATAAATTGTGATTGAAAACCGAGTAAGTACTTAGGTACTTAGTTATAAAATGTTAGTCTTATAACCAAAGATTTCCTCAACTATGAAACGATTAAAATGCCCTCGAAATCCGTTATCCAATTGGTGATATGTTTAGTGATATTAGTTTCGATACAGTTTATTAATAGTAAAAGTGTGAGGGCTGAAAGAAACTTCAGCAGGAACGGCCATCCGTTCAGAAATGTGTGGAACAGCTTACATAGTGAAGAGAAAAAGACTGCGGTCAAGGAACAAGGCCGAGGGCTATTTGGTAAGTTTTATCTTATCTTACATCACATAAAGGCAGGTAGGTGATGTTGTCTACTTTCTTATCATCATTTACAAAAGTGAATTGTAATAAATGTGGGAACCATGTAGCCATTAAATTGTAATTATATACTTTTTGACCAGCTATTCAAGACGGCTTAGCCGTTCCTACATTGTTTTCACATACCTATAATAATGTACTGATTATTATATAAAATCTTTTTACAAAGGGCAACCATGGAGTTCCTTGTTCGTTCTTCTACAAGACTTCTAGGAACGGATTTGCAAATAGGTGATAAAGTTGTAGCTTAGCATTTTTTTGCCAATTTTGACGATTATTAAGTACAGTGTACATAATGGTTTAGATGGTTTACATAAAAATATTCTGATTCTAATTGGTACTTAATAATCAATTATACACTTACAGTGTTACACATAGAACTAGTTCATACCCATGCATGACCAAAGCTTACCGAAAACTTGTATTAGTTAAGTTTCCCAGAAGTTAAACCTAGACCTAGACAGTAAAAGCATTAACCCTGTTACTGACAAAAGATGCATCTTAACTTGAACATTAAGTAGGACTTATAGCACCTATGTATCTACCTACCTGCTTACATAGATAGATACGTGCCCGAAGACTGTTCATAGGTTCGTGTCTTTTGAAGTCACTAGGTGCCGATAGGTCGATAAAACGCTTTAAACGCTATACACTATAAATATTTTATAGCTCATGCAGTAATTACAACAAGCACTTACATAGGTACTTGACTCCCCCCAGTAGCCTACTGCAGGAACATTTGAACAGTACTAATGTTGGTTACCTATTTAAACCTCACTTTTAAGAATCAAAACCTTGAACCACAGATTAACCTCATAGTTATGTTACACGTAAGATATATAGGCCTGTTAACTTTTTCATACCTATTTAATCCGATGGACTGAGGCACTTACTTTTATATGTACTAATTAATGGATTGCATTACAGACATGATAAAGTTGTAAATTTGTGAGTGACCGAAAAAGCGTGTTCATTCAATTTTTTATCGTTACTCGTTAGTCGATGGTCTTTTTATTTTACTTTGTAAACATTTTTTGAAAGCACAGTATATGTAGGAAGGTGTACCCAACAATTATAATAACATAATTTACGTTACAACAAAACGTCGGGAATGTAAAAACATAAAATCGACGCGATAAAATAGTTTTATTTCAATGTGTAGTATTTGCGTAAATATAATAAATCAATTGCGTTACAATTAGAATCATTCAGAAGGAAAACTTTAAGAAATGATATTGTAATGTTCGTAGTAGGTGTCTAAGTATTTCGCATCAGATTCTAACAGTGAAGTGATACAGTTTTAAATCAGCCGACGCTCAAACCACTTTCCCGGCTTATTATTATTCGGTACGACCGAAGTAGGTGTGCCGTGAGTAAAAACCGAAAACCAGCACGTATCGAGGTTTCGAGGTTCGTTTCACATCCCACGATAAGGACACAATAAGTGTGTATTAAAAAAAGTACTAAACGTCAAATAAATAACGATCTACCAGTTAAGGCGCCGGCGCAGCACTCCGATGATCATGTATTACAGAAAACCCCACGAGCATATTGTCAATTCAATATTTTATTTATTGTCCCGCTCGCTGGATTAATGCGGCCTTCATTTTGCAGAACATCCTGGATGCCATGTGTACATTTAAAAGCGAATTAGGCTTGGTGTTATTTATTTGAATATGTATTTATAGTTGTTCAAACATTAATAGATTAGGTACCTGTGGCGCTGCTTTATGATTTTATTTTATTTAACTAGCTGTTACCCGCGACTTCGTCCGCGTGGTATTTAACAAAGACAACCGTTGACAACAGCCTGCTCGCCCATTCTGAGCCCACGGGACGCATTGCAGGTTGTTGCTATCAAACTTAATCAGGCGCTGCGCTGCAACATTGGTTTTAATTTATTTTCGTGAGATCCAATTTTTTTTCTAAAATAAAAGTAGCCTAAGTTACTCCTTGTTACATCAGCTATCTGCCAGTGAAAGTCCCGTCAAAATCGGTCCAGCCATTTCAGAGATTAGCCGGAACAAACAGACAGACAGACAGACAGACAGACAGACAGACAGACAGACAGACAGACAGACGGACAGACAGACAGACAAAAATTGTAAAAAATGTTGTTTCGGTATAGTTAACGTGTATACATCCAAATGCACTTAGTAAAAAGCGGTTATTTTTATATTACAAACAGACACTCCAATTTTATTTATATGTATAGATAAAACAGCATAAGTACCTACTTATGCTGTTTTATTTACTTTCGACGGTAAACGATTGTAAAGCTCATTTCCCAGGTGTTTCGTTTAGAAATGCTTGAGCCTTTTATTAATTAATCTACTCCTCTAAGTAGGTATATATATAATGTGAGGAACTACTTGGTATAATACAAAACGGTCTTAATTTCTGGAAACAGCTTGATATCATTTTTATTTCCCTTTCAATACTACATACGACTCTAGGTGGAATTCGTGATTGTTTTAAAGTAGACATCTTCTAACTTCCTGTGTATAATATACATAAATTCCAATCTATGGCATAGATGATTCGCTAGGACTTGTCGGATTCTAATAAAACCAGGGGGTCAATTTTATATTTATGTTTGTACTATAGACTTATTAACCAAACTGACTTGGCATTTGTAGAAGGTCCAAACTAGTAATTAATGTTATTTAGTTACTCCAACAGAAATGTCTAAACTCTCCGTTTCGTGTTTGCAATCAGCTTGCAAACACGTTCCGATCCGGTTGTAGAGTTAAGGAAAAAATGTAATGACAATTTGTAAGTGCCCCCGTAGGCCTATACGAAATAAATGATTTGACTTTGACTTTAAGAAAAAATATTTTAGCCTAAAATATTATTTCTTTGAATTGCACCTAAAAATGTTAGGTGCGATTCAAATTAGTTGTACTATGAGTATTATGGTGATAAACTGCCACGTGACACGTACCGTTCTCGTAACTTATATATATATTTATTTTTGTGATAATTTATGTTAAAAATCTGTTTGAAATGTATATGTGACTAATCTTCCGGCGATTGCGGCCGTGATGTTCTGACCGGATACAACCAGACCGCTTTCACGGTACATGTGCCACAAACTTAGTTGCAACTTCTTATGAATAATTCTTTATCATAATCAGCGGTAGTTACCTACAGCGCAAGTACAATTGTTTCAAACTAAACAACGGATAATCATTCACCATCTTAACAAGTTCTGGTCCAGAGCGTGCGCGTTTTCGCCGACATTAATAGTAGTACCTAGCAGTAACAGTACCTAGTGAAAATATTCACTTAATACGAATGAAAGTGATGTTGTAATAGCATCATTACGCCTGTATGCTTTCAAGGGTAGACAGTGGTGCACTGCAGTGCGTTCTCATTTTACCGAAAATGTTTTCGTCCTAATAGGGAGCGAACCTATTGCCATTATACCAGACACATATTTCCTCAAAGGGATGACTCAATTTAAAACGTTCCATTATGTTACTATCTATTGTATATTGTTGTTATCTCGCCACCTTTTCTTTTGCAGCCGATAATAACCCTTCTGGCGAAGGGAGTACGATAACTTTACCAATAGTTCGATTACACGCATGAGGAATCAATGTCGCCATGTAGTAAGTGGGTCGAAGGGACCGGTCCGCTTATCGCCCGACGCGCGCGATTTATAAGGAAAAAGTTGCGGGTTAAGTGTTCCCACTTGAAGCCTCGATGCTATCGCGTGTTTACCTCGAAGGTTAACTAGCTGTGATATACGTACAAGTGATATGTTACATAAGCCATTTTTGTTAAAATTATAGCTTATAATAGTTCTTAAACCGTATTCTACGACTAAATCTAACTATGGGCAAACATAGCCTTTTTATAGTCTGTGCTTAGGGTTCAGATCCTAAAACAATAGCCTTCTTAAATATGTTTTCGGATTAAAACTTGTGCACCTATACACCTAGTATAATTTTGAACCAGATAAGTGACAGTCTCATAAGTATAATGAAGGTATACAAGAAATATAATTTATATATATATGTATATTCTAAACCCATTATGTTGGGGTGGCATAATGTATTTATTGTTTGCCTCCTATCCCGATCATATGATTAATCTCAATGCAACATTCCCAAAGTAATGTTGGTATATACTAATACAAACTTACAGAAAACAAATTGTAACAACCCAAATTCCCGAGTAGTTAGGTTGCGCGGTTACTCCAACACATCCACAGCTCTCCAAGATTGCGCTACCTTATTGTAAACTAGCCAGGCAAATTTGCATGTTCTAATTGCATTGACACTACCACTGATATCGACACTTTATATAAGTTTATGCAAAAAGCTAGCTAGTTTTCCTCATTAGCGGGCTATAAGAATATGGATACATAAAGATAAAGGTGCTGGAACTACTAAGTGGAGCCTGCTAAAGTAATACATAGCATGGTATTCCTTTGGCGAGCATCACTTAATAGCTCTACGCTCTCCGTCCATCTTTTTCCTTGTAGTCTGAGGTACACAGCTAGGGGATCAGACAAGGTAGTATGCGACTGCGATTCTAGATTTGTTTTAAGATGATTCATGCTGACACGCATGTGAGATTGGAAAGTTAATGCAATCTTTGCCGTGACGACAAATAAACTTAGTAACGGAGCAAGTAAAAAGTTAAGGCAATCGTTGCCGCAAGTAATACTATAAGGTAGTAAGCCACAAAGTAGTAAACGTTGATGCTCTTTAAATATTAAATTTATCTGTTACAATTACGTAACTACTTTATTATTTTAAGTGATCCTTAGATAATTAAGTGGGTATTAGCCACAAGACGACATAAAAGGTATGTTACCCTAAACAAAATTAGGTTATCACTCGAATCCTCTATAATACAGTCCGTGTCTATACCCAGCACGAAAGTATCGGGACCATAATCCTGCATGCTCACATGAGTTCTTGAAATATAAACCAACCTCTTTAAAAGAAATAACAAATATTGAGTTTCTTACCGGCTCTTTAGTGGTACTAATATTTCGAAGCAGCAATATTCTCTGATGATCCATAAGTGTTTTTTTGGCCTGCATTGATATTGATTTGAAAGTATAAAAAGGTTTTATGTAAAACAGACTCAAAACAATAATTCACAACAAGGTATGAAACCCGCTGTCCGCCGCCTCCTGCCACGACGTCAGCTCTCGCGTGTGGTCTACCTTATTCGGAGGCTGTCCCGACTGCGGTTACGGCGGTGCGGCATTCCTATATTATAACTGAGACTGGTTCTGCTCGGTCACCCCGTGGTACACTTGTCAGGTGAATCCGTGTCCCATATAGGGTACAGGTTTTATCAATATAATATTTGAATGAAGTTGCAAAAGTATGAGCAGATGGCTATGTGGGTCGTATAATCACGCTACGGGTGCTTTACGGCGAATAATAAAAAAATGGACCAATAGGATTGCTTCATTTTCATTTCATCATAATATACTATAATATCGTAGGTAATAAATTGACTCATATGGAATTGGTTGATATAAAAAAATAGTCAGTATTTTGAAAATCCTCTAAACAGGTTTGTATAGAATGTATTTCTTTGTCTAGATATTTTGAGGTTGCTATGTAAGCACCACCCAAGTAGTTATCTTGTACGTAAAGGTAAATAAGGGACCACGATCAGTATCATTAATAAAATGTACTGACATATCTCAAAAAAAACATTTATAGAAGCGGTAATAATGACCTTTCACTCCTACCACTTTCGCCATGTTACTTATAGCGACTAGAACTGGAGCAGACATAGAAAAAAACCAGAGCGAGAATTCGTAAAAAATATTATAAAAAGTTCGCTTAAATTTTCTTTCTCTTTCGTAGTAACGGCCAACCTAGTTAGTAGCAGAAAGTGCCTATTTTTTTACTGCATCATCCTTTCTGAGAAGCTCTACTATTTATTATTGTACCCGTCAAAGGGAAAATTACGATTTCTCACGTCAGAGTCGTAGATATGTCCCATCATATCTTTTTTTTTCTTTACTATCTTGTTTGTTACACGGGTCTCTTAATATTTGGTTTATCGCTTAGTGTACCTAAGCTCTCCTTATATTGGCCACTGTATCTTTGTATTTATTCAAACACTAACTGCATCTAGTGAGGTTTAGTTCCATGTAATTACTTCCCAGTTCCAGTATATTTCTATGCAATATTTAATATTTTACTACCCTTGGAATTAAGTGCAATAGTCACTCCATTCTTGGGTAGTCTTTACACAAATTATACTACCCCGCAGGCGATAGCCGGCGAGCCAAGCACGCCAGTAATCCCTGGTCAAACCGCAAAGTTAGTTTGAAAGACACAACCTAATCCGATTATAAGCACTCTCAGTCGACTTAGCGGCGGATCTCTGTAATTATGGCGATGCGAAATTTCTGAATGAGTCACTCGCAATTTTATTAGATTAGATTGTTTTAATTGCAGTTTGATTTACGAGTATTTGATTAGTATGGTGTTATATTATTTATTTATTTATTTTTTTTTTTTTTTTATTTATTTATTTAATCAAAAAACACAAAACAGTTGCATACCTTACTTATTATCAATGTAGACATTGTAATGTAGCCTCAAACCGTATAGAGTGATTTCTGGTGTAGGGCCATCGTGTTACGACACTCATGATCCTTCCAACGATGATATTTACTGGGGAGTAGAACTCAAGAAGGCTGAATTGGTGAACAGAACCCAGCCATTGGACTGATAAAGATTGAACAAAAAAGAGTGATGTAATAAAATTTCTATAATAACAAGAGTTCATCTTACTGGACAAATTAATAAAATAGCGTTACATATATCAAATCGTTGAGGACCATAAGGTGCTTACATGAAGGATAAAGCCTAATGTCTCGTTGGAGATATAATAACATAATGTACAATAACATAACCACCCAGAAACATTTTAGGCTGATTGTTTTCGGTAAAGAGCGCGGTAGATTCTGTGGTTGGGGTTTCAATGTTATAATGGAAAGATATCTATAGTTACATATACCTAAAAGGTTAGCGAACATTGCATGATATATGAACAAATTGAAGATATTGTTCTGTATAGATCTATAAGTGGACTCTGACTGAAATGTAGTATAGGTCTGTCGGTCTGTTTTAGTATAAGAACATAGCATGCTCGTGTTTCCACATCAAATATTTTTAGAAAAGAAATATCGTGGGGACGATTTTCAAAACAGTAGAATTCGCCATTAATATATTTTTGTCCTTTTGTCTGTCTGCCTGTGCGCATCCAAGGATTTCGATATAATTTAGCACAGGAATAGCTTGTAAGAAGATCAACTCTACGATATCATTTGGCGAAAAATTGGATGAGTTCCTTGGGGTTACTCAAAAACTTAAGGGCAGGCGTATGAAGTGGCGGGCCCAGCTAATATCTTACACTACATAAGCGGACATTAAAGCACAGGTGATCATACAATTTTGTTGTCATTAGCATATATATTTTGAAAATCAAATACCATCCAATATTCCTTGCTAGTTTACAAAACGAGCATTCGATCCACAAAGCTATAAACGGATTCATGTAGTATATCCATAGATGCTTATCCTCCTTTTTGAAATTGCATGATCCGTTCGATAAGAGCGACCCGAGCAACGAACCTACGAAGGCTCCATTACATAAAACCTTGTGTTTTAAGCACATGGTACCCCACGGTGCTCGTGGGCGACCATATCTCCGGTTGTATTATTAGTATCGTGTATTATTGTAGGAAGTTAGCGGGCTTATTATTCATATGGCTATGCAATGGTATGTGTAAAATTCTATTACTTGTTAAAGTTTTCTGGTTACCCAGGAAAGGATCTCCTTCCATTTTAGGAGTCATATTGATCTTGTTATATACCTATCGTCGTCGGAAATCGAGATGCTGAGCTAGACTATCCCTAGAACCCCATTCATTTTCGAGGGGTTAAAAATTAGTTTATCCAAAAAATATTAAATACATTGAGACGTTACATTATTATTATAATATGTGATAATCTATTTATAGGTGCGCATAAATAGATTATCACTAGATTTGAAAGAGGTTGTCGGGTAAACACATATGGGAGTATGCGACAGAAGTTCAGGAGTTCGCTTGCAATGATAATATAAGACCCATATATTACGTTGGGTTTTGGCGTAGATATATGTCGCTACACCGAGAAGCTTTTACAATCACTTTCGTCTATTTTATGTGTAATGGAAGAAATAGTATGACGCAGAAATAGTCGCTAAACTAGAATAGTATGTAGCCCGCTGTCTCATGTAGGAATCCCAGTTGGTATGAGCTGTATTTTATAAAAGGTAATGTGTGCAAATCTCCTTACATGATTTATGCATTGGCTATACATAGGGTTACTGCCTACATTAATTATAGTTTATATTTGAGTATATTTTTAAATTTCTACACATAATGTCCAGCATTTAAGTACCTTGTTTCTGGTAAGTATCTACTAACAATAATGTCTATGCCAAATTGTATTAATTATACAATTTAATTATATCCCGTTCATAGAACCCTTAAACTGGTCAAAGTATTACACCCAAAAATTAAATAGGTGCCGTGCCTGATCTATCGACTTTGCATATGACAGCCCTACCTAGCCGAAGAAAGTACCATTCAATATGCAGTACATTTATGATGAGGTCTCACCGAAATGGAATTTGTTATCTGTTCGCAACTCGAGGGCGCGGGCGTTATGCCCCTACACGTTGGGCCAATTATTGGCCCAACATAGCAAAGAAATTGATCAAATACTCACCAATGAAACTTTGGCTCAACATACATCAACAGAAGTGACGGTGATTTGTTAAATACAGCATGGAATAAGTTACAATAACTGTTATAAAATGACCTACTGCCATTAAGACCGACAGGTACCTATCAGTTATAAAAAACAAAGGATGGAATTCACCAGAGCAGTTGTAAACCAAGCAGCTGGTTGATATTAAGTTGATGATAAATATTATGTTTTTTTTTTATTTTTTTTTTATTACATTATAGGCAAGTATTTGATCTCGATCTGACCTGATGGTAAGTGACGATGAGATCTACGATGGAGCATACTTGCCTAGGTAGGACGGCGGCAGTAGATCGAGACGCTACATTCACTAGGCACATGCAGCGCAGCTGATCTGACCCGCCATCCATGATGTTAATACTAATAAACCTCACCAATAACATATCAGTCTTATCATGACCATGGTTGCTGTAAAGCACATCGGGAACGTAAAAACATAAAATAAACGCGATAAATACCGTAAGATTAGTTTCATTTCAATACTAATAAATCTTGAACTGAGCATCCACAAATGTTGGCATAGTATTCGTATTGGCCTTATTGGTATATAGTATTGGCCTTATTGGCCCAAAGGTGGTATTAAAATTGAAATATATTTTTATGCGATGTATCTCGTGGTCACTAGACCATGACCCATCAACTCGCAGAGATTGCGGCTTCGGTTTTTGAATTTCAGTGATGAGGGTCTTTATTAGTATTAGGTTGGTAGTAATGTAATATTAGGAGGGTAGCTACTGTTATTTGCATTTTACATTACAAGAGGTCAGGGGTAAGGTTGATTTTTGAACCTTAATATTAAACACTAAAGATGATCGTATTTTGTAGGGCTGTTTTGAGATTGACTTTCAAGCAATCTCAATTCAGAAGCTTTCAATCGAGGTAGCTTGACTACTATGTTTGGTTAAACCGGATAATTTTGGTAACACACCTTAGGATTCCACGAGGAAGATTGGAAATTAAGGTCTCTTAAATAAACGGAACCACTGCTAGATTAACCAAACACTGAATACATAACGTGAACTATGGGAGCAAGTGGAATGCAATCAATGATAAAAAAGTTTTATATCTGTCAAAGCATAATAATGATTTACCTGTATGAATAAAATAAACATGATTGTAACAAAATATAAGTAGAAGCCGTATACTTGGCTAATGTTATGTAGCAGTGAAAGTGACGTAAAGTAGATGACTGGTAATGGCCGACCTCAATGGGTTTCCTTCTATGCCACGGGTAAAATAAAAACAAACGTTTGATCATTAATATAATGTGTAGGTTCTTTTTTAACTCATAATCATTTTTTCCTAAGATCAAAAGGGAATCGGTGAAGTGGCTAAGACTTTTTGGTGAAGGCTAACTCAATTTCTCTTGCATATATTGCCGACTATATTGGCGCGGTTGGTAGTGACCCCGCTTTATGAGCCGATGGTCCCGGGTTCGAATCCTGGTAGGGATAAGCTTTGTGTGATGAGCATGAATGTTTGTACCCGAGTCATGAATGTTTAATATCTGTATAAATATTATATACCGAGTTCGCCCTCAGTCCATTGTATGGTACCCATAATACAAGCGTTGCTAAGTGTGGGACCGTATAGTTGGTGTGTTCATCTGGCGATATTATATTATTATATTTGTATGTTAAATCGATAAAAGCTTCAAAATGTATTTGCAAAGCGACACCACGGTAAGGGGGACACCGAAACGGTCTACTCGGTCAATCTAATGTGGTTCTTGTTTTATACTATTTTTTAAATTCGATCTGGTTTGGACAACCTCAACCAGTAGGGCTGTGCCACTATGTCACTATAATATTTATTATTATTATTTATCCATTACTTTTGAATTGATTAAGTACTTGTACCATGTTTTTTTCGATATAGTTATTCTCTATTCCTATACACGTAGGTGGGAGTAAGAATGTTTTTTTACGTTATTTTACGTCGCTCCCTGTTGACAATACTTTTGAAGCGACCTTTTCAACCGCGCCATAAGCTACACAGATGACACTACAGACGCATTCAAAACAATTGACAATTCTCCATACAATCCTGAAACGCGCTATGAGAGTTTTCGGAGCACGTAACATATATACAAGATCCCGACAATAACCGTCTGGGCATACCACCCGCCTGGCTGGAACATCTTCCCATTTCCGCTAAACCTTTATATGTTATTCATATGTTTCTTTATTTCTTTTCAAAAAGTAACCTAATTCGAAAATATAATATGGCTGTCAACCCTATGATGCTCTCAGCAGCTGCCTCGACAGAACGGATACTTACAAAAAAGCTTGTAAAATAAAATAACCGTTCTTTATTCTAGCATTCCTATTCGGTCATTTCACTTTTCAAACAACTTTTATATGAATTGTTTTGTTTGTTTTGCGGGTGCTGTAGAAATGGGATAGTGTACACAATATAATAAAGAAGTTATATGTGCACATATGTAAGTATGTGGATCACTTATCACATTCAGACTAGGTGTTTCTGGCACGCTCACACTTGGCTCGAAATATGTAGGTAACTAAGGAACACTTTCGTAATTAAAAGGTTTGATTCCATTTATTATTACCACACCGACATTTACAAAAGTAATTTGTAATAGTGGGAACCATGAAGCCATTACCTTGTAATGATATACGTAGAATTAGTACTTTTTTTTACCAGTTGCTAAAGTCTGCCTAGCCGTTCGTACATTGTTCTCACATATCCATAACAATGTACTGCTGTAAAATGTAAAAGATCTTTTTAAAAAGAGCAACCATGGAGTTTCTTGTCCGTTCGTCTCCATAGGAACGCATTCCGAACGGGTGGTAAAGTTGTAGCTTAGCATTTTGTAACTTTTTTGTTGCTTCATAAGTACTGTACTTAATAGTTTACACGAATAAAAATATTCTGATTCTGATTATATAAAATCAAGTAGCGATACCAAAATTACAATTGTTGAATTTTCATGGCCACAAAGTTTTTATATTTCGCTTATATGTGCGTGATGTATATGCTTATTCTCTAATTCTGCATTTGTTATATTATTTTAATTTATCCCGCGTACATGGGAATAGGAACAATTCTAGTGACTCTACTTTTTTTCACTAATTACCATGATATTAAAACATTCAGATTTAGTAACAACAACATCACATTTTCACTGTCTATAAACCACATTGAGGACAGATTTTTATTTGCTCCCCCCGCGGCTGCTGCGATCCATTCCTGTGCATATTTGTCAGGAATATACCGTTGCTTACCGCCAGTTTCCCGAGGGTGTTACAATTTTTATATTTAAAATAAGGTATTACATCCCCTGCGAAGGACCCCTCTGTTTTGTTTATGCAAATTGGCTACAGGCTGGAATTAAAACGCCTTTGTTCACGGAAACTTTATCTTCTGTAGTAAATATATAAGCGAAGTTTAATATGTATTAAAATACTTTAACAATGGCTTAATGTATCTTTGTTACTGACTCTTTGTTACAATTTAAAGATTGAATAAGTAGGTATAAACACAGGGTTTCAACGAGTCTATACGCCTTAATGATAGGATAAACTTGTCAATAAACAGATCACCTGATTTATGGCTAAAATATGATTACTCTGACCAGCATGAACACCTGAGCAGATTTTCCCCGTACTTTTATTGCTTTGTTTGGCGATTCTACTAGCGACTTCGTTATGGCGTGAGAGTGAGGCATGGCTTTAGATGTACGTTACTGTAACGCAACTTAAAATGATTGTGATTGACCTACAGTTCATGATATTTTTTTAATTCCAGGAGGTCTTTTTGCAATCAGTAAAGTGCTCAACTTCTTCCCGGTGGGCGGGGAGCGAGAGTGCCAACCAGAGGGCTACACTATCGCCAAGGCAGGGATATGCCTCAACCCTTACGACTGCCGGCAGAGGGACGGCAAGGCTTCGGGCGACTGCGCCCAAGGGCTCGGGGTGTGCTGTGTGTGTAAGTACCTTTATCAATATCGACAAATAATCAGTGATTGTGACGGTGTGGGGTGAAAAAGGAGTTCCAGGTGACGCAATGTTGTTGAGGTTTCAGACAATGCCATCGCAATTTTCGAAAATATGATTGTTTTAACGCGTTTTTATTTTATGACGCGAGATGAATGTTTTGAAATAGATTTTGCCTTTTCAAGATACGTACGAAAAGTTAGGTTAGGTTTTAATATTTTTCAATATGGTATAATTAAAAGCATTTTTTAGAAATAAAGTTCATTGTAATACAATTGTAAATGGACGAATGCTTTATATGAATATGGACATACATGTTTTGCTATAGCTTTCTGAGTGATACTGTGTCTTCCATAAGTGCGGAGTAATAACATATTGAAATAATGATTACTTTTTTAATATAATATGTGGAGATAATAATTTATTTTAATGGAAGTGCATTGTGGTCTTGGGAACTAGGCAGCTAATATTAGAAGAAAGTTGGGGTTTTTCACTACATCGTAAATCTCAAGTTCTACTTTCATAGTGTTCGAAGCTTATTGACTCGTTTTACGACACATTGTTATAAACCTCCGCAGAATTATCTTCTTACATACAACGGTGTTTCTGGTGATTTCAAATCGAATTCATAATATAACATAACATAACATAACATTTTATTAGGTACTTCTGTTTGTAACTAATGTAACTCATGGTTTTAGATAGGATTAAAAAAATGCAAATTCAACTGTTTCTTGCTTTCATCGTCTTTTTAAATTTTATAATGACGATCACGATGAGTTTTTAAATTTAAACATAGGTACTTGAACTGAGCCATCGCAGCTCCGATAATAGAGCGAATTTACTGAATTTTCCCAAGACAGTTGGTCTACGAATACCGTAGTGCCAAAATTGGCGAGCGTGGAATGATACCACTAATGCACAGCACTGAAATATTTGGAGGCAAACATTTCAGCAGCTGTTACTGCAAATATCTTAATATTGAAATTGAGTTTTGGGTTCATCAAATTTGGTGTAAACCTTGGTAAGATCAAATAATGGTTTGAAATTTACGGATTGAAATAAGATATGAACAATATTGGGTATATTCTCCTGGTTTGGAGACGTAGTTTACGAGTTCATGTATTTGATTTAAAGAAATAATATAAAAAATATTTTTTTTCCGACAAGATTAAACCTCAGAATATCAACATTATTCTAGATTTCTACATCAATTATACGATGCATAAAAAGTCTAAGGTAGTTTAATGTTTGTACTCTAGAGACGGCAACAACTCAAAACAATCTAGTCGTGACATTGTACTCAAGGTAAAGATTCAATCAAATATTTGTCACCAAAAAATGTTGTCGAGTGACGAAGCCGAAAAACAGGGGGTAATTTATATCCAGTTGACTAGTCCGGAGGAATCTGCTTTCTCCAAAACTGGTCCGGACGGCACGTGCCCCTGTTTGTGAGATGACTACCTATTTTACGATATACGATGCGGATTGGTATGCAAGTATGTTAATTAGAATTACAAATGTTTGTAACAGTTTGTACTTATGTTTTTATTTGATACATTCTATATTGACACATTTTGTTTTCACCAAACTTGATGTGCCAAAAGTTATTTTTTTTTTATTTTTTTTATTACATTATAGGCAAGTATTTGATCTCGATCTCACCTGATGGTAAGTGACGATGAGATCTACGATGGAGCATACTTACCTAGGTAGGAAGGCGGCAGTAGATCAAGACGCTACATTCACTAGGCACATGCAGCGCAACTGATCTGACCCGCCATCCATGAATGGCAGCACCGAACATCAGGCCGGAACACGGCTAGGCCGCTTGGTGGTGGTGGTTAATTCAGAGAGAGTATGCTTAGCTTTAAATTAGCTTCTTTAGCGTATTTTTAATCATTATTTGATGTCAGAATTTCGACCTACGGTCAATAAAAATGTTAGAATTGGGAAAAGAAACAGTTATATTTTCGATAGGTAGATGTATATTAAACAAGCTTAAGTTAATTTATTCCTAACATTCATTGCACAATCACAAATCTAGTCTATAGGTGAATGCCCCGACTCGGACTCAGACTACCAATCAACTACAAGTCTAAACCCTCGATTTATAGAAGTGCTCATATAAATAAGGAATATAATAAATTAGCATAGGTATTTCCAAGGATGCTTTGGCAATCCGACATGAAGTATACTAATATTTTTGTCTATGTATCTCTTTCTTTTGGATTCAATCGCAAATACGCCCATACCCACCGTGTGTGCAACTATTATTTAACTTTATATAGTTTACCGTCTCTTTTGGAGGCCAATTTTTTTTTAATAATACTTATTTTAAGGGTTTTATCGCGTTTATATTATGTTTTTTACGTTCCTGACGTTTCAGCTGCTTTACAGTAACCATGGTAACGGGAGGACTGAGGTGGATGACGTCCTAGTGTAATAGTTTGAACTGGGGTACCCTCATATTTAGTTGTTGCTTGCAAGTCTATCCACACAGAAAGTGCTCGCAGTGCCTTGAGGTCTTGCAATGGTGCGCTTGGTATTGGATTTAATTATATTAATTACTGGATCCCAAGTCCCAATCCTTAAAATTAGTTTTATTTTAATGTGTAGTATTCGCGTAAATATAAGAAATCAATTATTATTTAGTTACACAATGAAATAAGATCCGATAATTATTTCGTGTTACTAACAAAACTTGCTTTTAACTAAGTCAACAAAATACTATTAATATCTATGGATAATCATTAGTAGAGTTCCATGATTAATTTATGTTATTTATAGGCCGCTTTCTTTTCACGCGTGCGGAGTAACAAGCATTTGGATGCTCATAAAATATGCTAATTAACACGATCCATAAAAAAAAAAACAACCCGATACTTGACCCACTGTCTGGCTCAGCAGGTTATGAGATAATGTATGCCCAACGGCAATGATGGAATGGCTTACATCCCAATCCCAAGACTATACACATAATAAAAACACACAATAATTTGAATTAACAACTAAGTTTGTATTACACTGGCTTTAGAAATAAGGTGTATAGGATCAACCTTGATTCGCACCTCTCGTAATTAAGGATATGCATGTGCGAAGCTCGTTTTCAATCATATCATCATTTATATATACAGCAAGGGAACCTCACGTCTTTTGACAGCCGTGTAAAGTTTGCCCGTCCCACACTGTGCCAGACTCCGTGGTTAGTGGCCTTACTCCAATGCATCTCGCATTCCAGGGAAAAGTGTGCCTGGTATAATTACATCAGACTCGCCACTGCTGCATTATTGGGACCAAATAAAATTACTGGAATGTGGGTGCACTACAGTTGACCTCTGCGTAACCTTTTGGGGATAACAGACGTGATAGTGACTAAATTTTATAAAACAATCAACATAATGATGGTTTGATGTAGCGGCAAGCGACAAGTGTCAGTGCGACAGGACGACCTTGGTAGTGACCCTGCTTTCTGTGCCGAGGGTCCCGGTTTCGAATCCCCCACTATGTGTGATGTGTTGGAATGTTTGTACTCAAGTAATGGATGTTTAATACCTGTATAATTAATATATACTGGGTTCGTCCAAAGTCCATTGTCACCATAATGAAAGCGTTGCTTAGTGTGGGACCGTATAGTTTGTGTGTTCATGTGGCAATATTTATTATATTATCTACGGTACAAAATGAGTAAATACAATTCACAAATCAGCACAAATAAGTCTCGTCGTACCTCGCTAACTAAGTTACTTCTTTCTTGTCCTTGTCCAATGAGATTTAAGATAAAAGTTTCATTAATTAACAACTTCTCTTGTGAACAAAGAGCTTAGTTTTTTGCTTGTAAAATATTATTCACAGTGAGAGAAAGTGGCTGTTTTAAAAATGGTTTTATGTTTCTACTAATATTAAAGATGAACACAGTAATTAAAAAACTAGTGATCATAAAATAAAATATTTTGTTTTGTATTTAGGTAATGTTAGCACTGGTTTTTACTAGCCGCTATCCATAATAATTTAGTTAGTGCTTAACTGGAAATAACATATTACTTCTAGCTATAGTAACTTCTAACACGGGTTGTATAGTTAAGAAAAAGTTGAATGTCTATTTGTAAGTGTCCCCGTAGACCAAATCAAAGTAAATATGTTGACTTGTCTGTGTCTTTGACATAACATTATAGGCATAATCTACAAAATAATCCATGGTTTTGTGGGGAGGACTTATTTCATCTTAAATCAATTTTATCGCATCGCGAAAGTAGAAGAAGAATCCTCGGTTTTAGGCACATCTGTAATATTAAAAATCTTAACGCTTACTCCAGTGTATTATAATACAACAATGTTTCACACTGATAGAGCATAAACGCACGATAATACCCTAAACGTGAATAATGTAACTATAAAAACATGTAATTGGATTATGCCTCCGCAATAAAGAGGCAGTCAGCCGGCGACGTGATGGGAATTCCTATGTAGACAGAGAAGTTATCCATGTGGTGGACAGAGACCCTATTGACGATTGCGAAAGAAAGAAATCATGGATATGTATTATTCTAAGACAACGATTTGCCTCAAATTCGCTTACTAGCTTTGTACATACAGCCCTTAAGGACTGCAAATTTACTGTGTGCTCAATAAAATGCTGAGTGTAAAACTCTCTATGCTTATTTGAACTTGGTGAAAAGAAAAATCATCTTCATACCGATGTTAATGTGTTGACGGATTTAAGTACAGACCCATATTTTGGCAATAATATATACCAGTGAAATAGGGTATGATTCTATTCGTTTTATCGGGCACACCTCCAAAACTGTGGGTTACATAAACCAGCCATAGTACGGTACCCTAAATTAAAACATCTCTTGTTTCAGTCGAGGTATCCTGCGGCGGGGTGGTCCAGAATAACCTGACGTATTTCATGTCCCCCGGCTTCCCCGAGCTGTGGGGCGGGGAAGAGGACTGTAACATCACCATTGAGAAGACCTACGCTGGGATTATGCAGCTGAGGATTGATTTTCTACATTTTACAATCGTAAGCACTAATGTTTCTAGGCATAGAATCTAAAATGGCTTAACTATTGCTAAAATCCCACATTTTTATGTTATGTGTGTGACGTTGTATGTTATAAAAGACCTAGTTTGGTCCCAACTTTAGCTAGTATTCACTTCACATTGCGAGTGTAATTCTGCAACGTGTACGGTAATTAACGCTTAAAACACGTTGTAGAAAGAAGAAACCAAGTGTTAAATTGACTTAAATTTTTTATGCATTTTTTTAGGGTCAACCAAACCGCACAACCGGGGAATGTGATGAGGATGCCATGATCTTGGGTGACGGTGACAGCAAGTTTAGTTTATGCGGACAAAACCATAATCAACACGGTGAGTACAATTAATTTGGACAAATTTGTAGAAGTGGAACCGTACGGGTGCGTTTACGTAAGCCAGGTAACTTTTCCAAGTAAAAAATGACCCTAGCGGGGCCTCGCTGAACGGTGTACGTAGCTTTAATCAATACTAGCTGTCAAATTCGACTGTTAACTTGTCAACTAGTTGGCTCCAGTTGCGATTTTACAACTTTTGATCTAACCTGACATTTGATCTAAACTGAAAGCAAAGGAAAAGATAGCGACCTTTCGAGGTCGCTAAAATATACACTTGTCAGGGAAAAACGTATACCAGCGCAGCGGACGTTTGTAAACGGGGCAGTGTAAATTTTACCCGATGTAATTTTTCCCCTCGTGGAGTCTCTGAACGGCTTATTTGGCGTTTAACCAGAGTAAATTTTACGCTGGGTAAGTACCGTAAACGCAGCCTAGTAGTAGTAAATATTTTGCTTTTACTATATAAGCCTCAGTCAGACGTGTCTTTATTGATTGATTATTTATTATTTATGATGATTCCTAAACATCAAATGTGTCCCAGTCTACTACACTCTATCAAGTGGCAGCGAGAGGCGGGAAGCCGGTGACCTGCCAGGGTCCAAGACCATCAGTCTCGCGATGAGGATGCGAGGCGGAGACATGCCTCGCTTGTGGCTGATGCGCCTCGCACAAATGCCTCTGGCTAATTCTGCACCACACGGGTGTCTCCAGTACTTTACTTCTGACAACGGTGAGTATATATACTTGTGCCTGGCCTATCCTTCAGGGGTCACGGTCTATGTGATTACACGGCACATGTAATTTGACAGTGATGACATATGGTACTGAGACGTGGTCGCTTACTATGGGCCTCATAAGAAAGCTCAAGGTCCCTCAACGCGCAATGGAGCGAGCTGAGCTCGGGGTATTGCTACGCGATAAAATGAGGAGATCCGTAGACGAACTAAAGTAATCGACATAGCTCAAAAAATTTCAAAGTCGAAGTGGCAGTGGGCGGCACATAGCTCGCAGAACCGATGGCCGTTGGGGCAGGAAGGCTTTAGAATGGCGACCACGAACCGAAAGCCCCTCCCACAAGGTGGACCGATGATATCACATGCGTAGTAGGAAGCCGTTGAATGCGAGTGGCGGAGCACCGTGATGTGTGGAAATCATTGGGGGACGCCTCTATATCCAGAGGAGAGTGGACATCTTTCGGCTGATAAATAGATAGATAGTGAGTGATTTGGCAAGATTTATCTTTGTCTTATCCATGTTTATTTTCTAGGAACAATCAAAACCTTCAACTACGCAACCAATGGGCGCCACCTCGCGAGCCAGGACTACAAAGCGTGCATCAGACGGAACGTGGGGCTCTGCTCTGTGCGATACGTGCCGTGCGACCAGCGCTCCTTCAGGATAGGGCCCGGCGGTGGCGCCCCAGCGGTCATAGATCCTTCTGGTAAGCCCCAGGAAACTGTGTGGTATTGATATGCCATTAACATATGCAATAATATATTAAAACCTGTAATAGAGGACACACAGATAAAAAAGACACAGGTAAAAAAGGCATTATATCCGAGAAAAAAAATAAAATAATTGTTGCTGAGACATTATAAGCTGGTTGTGTTCATAGCATATATTCCAGATTTAAGAATGATCAAAAAATGATTCCACACTCTGTTCGGTATTTTATTCCGTTCAAGAAAAAAAAGGATCGTTAAAATCTGATCACCCACACAAATAAAGTACGTGGTTACACATAAATACATATAAGTTTCTAACTGAGAACCTCCTCCTTTCTTTCGTCGGTGAACACGTGCAAGAACTATTGCTCTATCGCTATTCTTTAAAAGGATTTTTATATGACCATGTTGTTGGATACGTCAAAAATAAAAAGTACATTTTTAAAGATGTTTGCTAGCAATTTTCAAGCCGTTTTACTCACAGCCCGTCTCAACCCTCTATTAGGGGTGCAGGCGTTAAGGTATTTGTTACAATAATTGTAGAGCCCGAATATGGTCCCGGTGCTTCCGGTGGGGCCGGCTCGGGCTTCGACGGACCCGACGGGTCCTTCGTGGCGAATGTGACTTCACCACCAACCACCACTGTCATGGTCATGGACCAACTTGCGGACGCAGAAAATGGTTTCAGAATGTTTTCATAACCCTGGCTTACCCTGACCTGATAATGTCTGCAATGTATTGTACTATAATGTAATAGGATTAATATATACTTAGTGGTTTTGGTTTTAACTTTGTATTACTTAGCTCAAACACACTTACTTTCTAGGGCTTCGAGCTGACGTGTTCCTATAGTCATTTAAGTCATGTATCACGAAATCCTGTCCAAATGTATAGTAGCAAAAGTTGATAATCATAGAATCCTACCCTCATATTAAAATATTATCAAGTTAACAACCCTTAGAACAACTTTTATGGAGGTAATGCTATGATAACTCTTATAGGAAAACTTTACTGATTAAATTTATGCTATAATGCCAATAATCGCTAGTAGACATCCTGAATGCGATAGCCTCCACAATCATCATTTAAGGGCGAACGGGACCATCACTTAATGAATATTGTAGAATTTTGCACAAATACGAAATCGTCATGTATTGCATAAACCTTTAAAATGAAAACGACCCTTTGTCCACTGTTTTTAGACACTCAAGATCAAATGATGCCTATAAACAATACGATAACGCAAGAAGATGAGATCGAAGGCTCCGGAGACGACCCACAAATTGAGACCCCAGAGGCCCCGCCGCAACCCAGCATGATGTCCAGGGTAAGAAACCTGAGTAGAACAATGTAAGGATAATCTTCAAAAATGCATTATAACAATTGCAAGAATACTTTAAGCATTGATTGGATGCTGTTTAGAGTTGTAAGTAACTGGAGAAGTGTCCTAAAGTTCTTCTATCTTTTAAGCTGTGAGAAAAACAACAAAGAATGAAAATATTAATAATTGTAAGTATTTAGGGTCCTTCAAACCGCACTGGGCCAGTGGGGTGGACTATGGCCTAATCCCCTTCACATTTAGGGTAAGCCGTTGCCCAACAGTCGGATGTATTATTTTTTGATAAAGTAAAATCCACTGGATGAACTTTACTGTAATGTAGTATGCTATCAGCTTGAAAACACTTTGCATCTCGGGAAACGAAAGAATTCCTAAAGGAATATCAACAAGCGAATATAACTCGGAAACTCTTAAAATTAATCACTCTATTCTATAAAAATGCATTTCAAGATTCAGTTAGTTACGCTCGCGAAGTGCAAACAGCATCTAAAAGTGTGGGCACACTCAGTATTCCCGGCGGGAAGATGAACCCGGGCAAACACGGCAAAGTGCATTTTATGACTGCAGCTGAGGAGTTGCTGACATCTCAACATAAGAAAATAGACGTTAGGGAAATGTGCTTTCAAAATACTGATATAGTTCTAGTAGGAATGGTAAAATATCAAGAGGTTTTTGTTGTTGTTTGAACTGTACCAGAAGTAATTGTTTGACTTTTATTGTTTAAAAGTTGAATATTAAAGAACTCCGATCTAAGAGCAAGAAGTAATACCCGCAGGTGCCCAAAGCTTAATGACTAATTATATGATAACTTAATAAATATTACAATAATTTATGTAATCATATGCCCTTAATGGATAACAGAAAGATAAAATATAATAACTATCTTAACATGAATATTTAATAATAATCATAAGTACTCTTATATGACGGCCTTTTTAGGGGGTCCACCTAAAGAGCGGCGAGTCACCACCTGCCAATAGTTTTTAGATAAAAATCTTATTATGGCAGGTGCCCGCAACCCTTCCAATATTCCCATCTCATATCCATTCAATCCTCAATCCAAAGTCCCAATTATCTTTCCATATTTCTGCAATAGTTCCTCCACCTGCTGAGGTCAATTCGCTGTTTATACTATCATTTTTAGCAGTTGACCCCAGACAATTATCAAAAAGGGCCTCTACCTGTTGTACCCATGTCCCCACCCACGCCTTCCAGTGATCCGGGTATAGCCCGTGTGGTGAGAAACAATTACACGGACCTTATTGAAACCTCAAAACATATTTTAAGTATATTAACTAAACATACTAAAATTGCTATTAGCATTTTACTAGCAAGATTTCTTTAACCAATATGGAATGCTTTAAAATTTACTACTTCAATATATGTTATAATATATAATTAATTATATACCCCGCAGCATGCTCACCCCCAGCTATTCTAACCCCTTGGCCTCTAGATCTGGCGGTATCTGAGTTCTTGGGTGTGGGGACAGGGCGGAGCCGCGGGTCGGTCGCGCTGGTCGCGCTGGTCGCCGTACGCCCAGCACTACTCCGCCGAGGGGGACGGGTTCCGGTACTTCGGCTACGGGAACTATGGAGTCGGACTCATGGGGTATGGCCGGCAGCGGTGTGACGACAGAGTCACCATACTGTGCGAGAACGAGTATTTTGTTTCGGTGAGTTATGTGTGTTTTGTTTCAGTTTATAAAATTAATATTTCTCTATGCAAAAAAATGGCAAGGCAGACCAAGTAGTCAGTTGAGCTAATAAAGTTCACCGCGAGTTTAATTTCCGAGCAGGTACCCTGTGGAAGGAAGGTATTTGGTATTAGTGTGGGTGTCACTAAATTTGTCTTGGATTGTCTGGTATAAATATTCATGAAACAATCAATGTTAATTTTGGGATTAATACTCTTACCCATTGGAGTATAAGTTCTGAGGTTATCACATGACTGAATAGTGCTATTAGCTCTTCAACTAAGCTTGGACCACATCGAAGGCCGCGTCTAAGCTAACTGTACACGTTGAGGCAAACTATTGCGCAGCCTCGCGCTGACATTTCCCTCGCTGTTAGCCTGCGCGGTGATGGCGTGCGATATATGCCCGAGCTAGCCAAGCGCGGCTACGCGTTCGGTCTGGAGACGGCTTATGGTCTATCAGGCTGATATATGCCATCCATGATTAACGTGAAAACATTCGTGCTCATCACACAAAGTTATGTCGCTACCTGAGACCTTCGGTACAAAAAAAGTGGGTGACTACCAACTGTGTCTATTGAGTGGTCGAAATTTCCAGAGTTCCTTCTACGGCGCCGGCGTGTGCGACCCGCACCACTGCGGCAACACCTTCTGCCCCGGCCAGCCGCACCAGCACTGTCGCGTCGAGACCGCGGTCACGCCCTTCGCAGTGTCCGTGCACTTCGGACCGCCGACACCCAAGAGGAGTCCTGAGGAGAATATTGGCATGTGCCTCAGATATATACAGCTGCCGTGTGAAACTTGAACACTCTAAGGTGCTTCGGTGAGTGCTACTTAAAACAGAATATAATATGTCGAAACTACGTTGTTAAGACAGATGAGGTGTTGATTATTGTGGTTTTCGTTTTTTTTCCAAAAGAAAAGTGGCCTTTTGAAGACATTGTAAATACAGGGGTAACTTTATTGTGTGAACGAGTTTGTGATGAAACTATTCACAGGAAACATTTTTTTTTGTACACAATATATTTTCATAAGTGCTTAGAATTAAGTTCGAGTTTGACGATGACGAGAGGACATTGTAAAATAAATTATGGCAAAAATTGTATGTACGGATAGAACTAACAAAACATGTTATTTGTATTAAGTAAAACAATGCTATGTGCTTAGTTTGTATATTGTTTTGGTTCCTATTTATATTAAATACATATAGTACTATAAACAAACTAAAATAACGTTATCGTTACTCGTAGAATTAGGTTTTTTTTTGTAGAAATTACATTCTTATGTTATGTATTTCATTCTATTTGATGGGTACATAGACAATCAACCGACCGTCAACAGGTTGAACATTAGCATCTAAATTGTAATATGTACGATTCGTAAACTTGGAGCCTAATTATAACCTGTACACATACAATACGTTTAATCTCGCTGATTATATAATTACTTGTAGTTATAATTTCTTTATAATTAACAAATCCGTATTATTTACTAGCAGTGCCATCGTGTAGAGTTGCTTAATAATTATCCTAATAAATAATATACCTGTAAAATAAGTATGATAAATTGTTTTATCATTTATTAAATTTATTTTATAACTTAAACTTAAATTATTGTAAATTTTATCGTCGATATTTGTTTATATATTTAAGATAATTTTTTTCTATTCTCTTTTAAATTTTATATGTTTTGTATAATAATGCAATTTTCATTGTTACGATTTCTTGTAAATACTATGTAGTTATAATTTAAAATTAAATTAAATTTATTTTATTACAAATGAACAAAGTCCTGAATACTTACTTATTTTGCACCTAGTAAATGATTGATAAATCATTCTCCCAACTCCCACCACGTTAAGTATTTCGGCTGCTTTACAGCAACCATGGTCACGGGAGGACTGAGGTGTTTGACGTCCTGGTGTCAAAGTTTGCATGGTTGCTGTAAAGCAGCCGAAACGTCGGGAACGTAAAAACGGAAAATGGACGCGATAAAATCCTTAAAATAAGTTTTATTTAAATAAACAGCTGAATATACAGAACACAGCATTTCCAACAGATCACGAATAGATATGGAATATGTACCGCCAACAATAGATGGTCGTATCACGCAGGCATAGTACAAACATAGTATTATGTAGCCAATATGCAGGTTTGGCGCTGCACAAACAACGGGGCGGGCCAATTTATATGTAATGACCCGGTCGAGTCTGCTGGAGATTGATAACTGAATTTGGATACAATGGAAATATATGCGGGACTCTCGTATCAAATGTATATGTTACGGTCAAAGTGATAAATGCGGTCACAATTAATAATTACCGGTTAAACTGATACATTGATCATATTAACGGTAATTATTAATAGTTTCTAACTAATAAAAAAAAATACAGCCGAATTGAGAATCTCCTCCTTTTTGAAGTCGGTTAAAAACTAACAGGTTCCCGTTTATGAATGGTTCAAGTATCCTCAACAGATAGATTTTCTAGTAAATATTCTAATGTTTTCTGTATAAATAAGTATTCAATTTTACAAAAGTAAGTATATTAAGCGTTGCCCCTAAAAAATGTTAGTGCTCAAATATGAATGGAAGGTCGAATTCGCGAGGTCTCGTTTACATTATATTAAATAATTTATAAGTGTAATACTAGAAAGAGGAATTCTACAAAGTTTCTTTGTTAAATGAATTATTTATGTGATGCTAGGCTCTTTGCTTAGAATTATTTGGCGTAATTCGGTGGGTGGTTGGGAGGTAAGGCTTTTAGTCTATACCTGACTGGTAGCAATCAAACATCTCTAGCAATGGTGTAGCTGGTTATGACAACACTACGGACAAATTTGCTTTTTTATTGTCTATGTCTTCAATGACTCTCTTTACTTAACTACTCTAACTTAATACAACCTTACCGTGTTGTTTTCCTGCATTGCGAATCAGCGTGAACATATTGACTCAACATCAATGAAGGGAACATCGACAGGGACCATTAGTTCTTAATAAGATTGTATGTACTCCTAGTAAGATATTTGGGAACCTCCATCATTTACATACTCTTCCTTATATTTTGATCCAGGACTTTGTTGATGATGCACATCTAAGGAAATTCTATAAATATGAACTGTAGACAGTTATCTTATTATTGTTTTTCATCATTTATCCATCAGCCGAAAGTCGCCCACTGCTGGCCTTAGAGCTCTCACAATGACTTCCATACATGATGGTTCTCCATCACGCGCATCCACCGGGGTTTTCCGACGCGCGGTATATCATTGGTCCACCTTGCGGAAGGCCTACCTACATTTCTTTCAGCTCATAGTAATTATTCTAGAACCTTTCTGCCCATCGCCCAGCGGTTATTCAAGCTACATGCCGCACCTACTGTCAATTCTACTTTGAAATAATTAAGGCTATTTATTGTGATCTAATTGGAACTTTAAGATCATTACTTCAAACTGGCAAGGACAATAGTTAGTATAATCCCATTGACTATCGAAGCGATTAGTCGCAGCCCCAAAACGCGGAGTTAGACGCGATAATCGCTAAATGTGGCAACTCATGGGAGTTGCCGCGACTAATATATCGCCGGCGCGTTTGCTTGTGAAATTTTAATGAGACTATTAGAGGTATAAAACTTTGTAATGGCCCCTGAATTACTATAAACGGTATAGTTTCCCAATGAATCAATGTCATTGGCTCAATTTTGGCAATGCCATTCTGAGAATATCTGTATTTGATAATTTTAATACTTCGCATTTTCTTTGTAGATTATATAACATTTTGTTTGTAGTGTACATATTTTCTAATATATTATTATCGAAACACGATATTATCTGAAAGATTCTGTCAACAGCAGGATGGAAGTTTTAGATAACCTGAACGAAAAGATAACGTTTACATCTCTATTTATCTGATATGCTTGTCAGTACCACTTTATAACTAGCATCAACAAACGTATCTGCATCAATTATTTCTAAAACATTCCAAAGTAAATCGTACAAAAATGAAATTAATACAATTCACGTACAAAAACAATCCAAATGACATCCGCGCCGGTTTCTTAATTGAAGATAATGTGGTCGATATAAACAAAGCCGACCCAACACTGCCTAGCACTATTATCGACATCCTGAGGAATGGGGGTATCGATAGAGTCAAGAAGCTACAGTCGACTGACCAGCCAACTATTCCCCTGGCAACAGTGACCCTCAAAGCACCAATTTACGGAGGCGATAAAGTAATATGCGTAGGACTGAACTACAAGGATCATTGTGCAGAGCAAAACTTCCCTGCACCAGAGATTCCATTCATCTTTAACAAATTCCCAAGCACCATCATTGGGCCTGATGAAGCTATTAAACTAAGACCCGATGTCTCCCAAAAAGTGGTTTGTGAAATTGAATTAACTGTTGTTATTGGAAAAACTGCAAGCAATGTGAAGGCAGCTGACGCTTATAACTACATCTTAGGTTATACCATTGCTCAGGATATTGGAGCTAGTGATTGGGAAAAAAATAAAGGCATGGGACAGTTGTTGCTCGGTAAAGCAATGGATACCTTCTGTCCTATCGGTCCTTGCATTACTACAACAGATGACATCCCTAATCCTCAGACTTTGGACATCAAATGCAGCGTCAATGGAGTTCAGAAGCAAAGGAGTAATACTAACCAACTGATTCATAGGATACCTGAAGTCGTTGAGAGGCTGTCGAAGCTGGTGACTTTGTATCCTGGTGATATAATACTGACCGGTACTCCGGGTGGTGTAGGAGTCTACAGAAACCCACCTGAATATTTACAGCCAGGAGATGTGATCACAAGTGAGATCGAAAAAATCGGTGTAATGGTTAATAGGGTTGAAAATGTTTGATAGTGATGTTGGAATTTTAAATTTGATAGCATGGTGTAAAATAAAGATATTAATAATATATCACTGTAATAAAAGTAATTATATATCTAAGTATGCTATATATTATTATAAAAAAGTATTTAGGCTGGATACTGCCATATTTAAAAATTGTAATTTGAACATTTTTATTGCAAAATTGTGTTCATCTTTTTAAGGGCCATTAAAAGCTATTGGAGCAATTTCTGCGGGGTTTTCGCAGTTAAAAGTATAGTGACATTTCTTGACATATATTTTACGGTACCATCAGCACACTGTGACGATTGAGGGTCAGTAAGCTGAACAGAATTATCGTTTGGCGGACGGAACCGCGAGAAAAACCTTCCTGGAAATATAATTATCTATACATATAAATAAAATTGGAGTGTCTGTTTGTAATATTAAAATAACCGCTTTTTACTAAGTGGATGTATACACGGTACCTATGCCAAAACAACATTTTTTATGATTTTTGTCTGTCTGTCTGTCTGTCTGTCTGTTTGTTCTGGGTTTGACGGGACTTTCACTGGCAGATAGCTGATGTAACAAGGAGTAACTTAGGCTACTTTTATTTTAGAAAAAAAATAGGAACTCACGAAAAAAAAATAAAACCAATGTTGCAGCGCAGCGCCTGATTAAGTTTGATAGCAACAACCTGCAATGCGTCCCGCGGGCTCAGAATGGGCGAGCAGGCTGTTGTCAACGGTTGTCTTTGTTAAATACCACGCGAACGAAGTCGCGGGCAACAGCTAGTTAATAATATATTTCATTAGTTAGTACGGAATGGATAAAATTTATATCGTCTGTTTTTCATTAACAACTTCAACTTGCTACCGACAATTGTTTATGCTTAACTATGATTTAAAACCGGAGTTACAATGCTTAATAATACCTGCAGGCGTAGTTCTAAACATTAATCTAACTAACAAAAGTTTCGCATACCTGTGTTAGACGTTACTGATAAACTATTACCCGCTTCAAGTTCGCAAAAGCGCGTTACAGCTACACAAATTCACTAATGTATTGAACTGTAAACAAAGTTGTGTTTTGAACTCTTAATTTGTTGTGGGCTCTTGTGGAGTTATCAATTTATAAAGTTTTCCTTGGGGTAGTCAAAGAGTTGCTCCACATGACTTCTTTGTTGGTAATAATATTGAGAAACATTCACGCTAAAGGTATTTGTGACGCCCGGCTGTTGATGATTTATCGTTTAAGATCCCAATCTTATTCGTTAGCCTGATATTATTAGTCTGCTGCCAGACAGTATCTCTTAAGTTTGCAGAAACAATCACTAAAGACTAACAGCCTTGCACGGCATAATTTGACGTACCTACATTGCAATATTCAGCCCCTACAAAGATGTTCATTCAAGGTAAGAAAATCTTACCTACTATTACGGAACGTATTTCAAATTCTATACACCTTTCAGAAAGTTCAAAAGCTATCATAGCTTAAACAGAATTCAAGTATCATTCACGAATTTTCAATTCGTTCTGAGATGGTATAGGCAAGTACGGATACCAAAATATACGGGCGGGTGAATTAATAAATGAACATTTCTGAGAACATATGGATAATGATTTAATTTTAAAGATTATAATGTTCATACATTGGTGCAGAAGTCTGAATGTAGTACCACTTTCTGCATGGTTGAGGGGAACCCCACTATGGATGAGAGATTATAGAGAGACGCTGAGGATACCTCATGGTAAAAGAGTTGATCGGCAATTAATATTCAATATAGCTATTACTGCCTTATTCTTAAGAAATTTTAGAGTAGTCCTGCAGGCAGAACTAATGAGAAGAAACTCTCATCTTTAATGCTACACACTTTATTAACTTGAAAGCAGGAATCCAGTCTATTCCATTAACATGTATGTTAAAAGCATCGCCGCCGACCGTTGACAATAGAAATATAAAACGTTCAAAATGTTGTCGGTGTCGAGTTGTCAGCGTAGCATGTCAAACAGCTGCTGTGTGGGAACATGCGAGGTGCATGTTCCGAGGTACGACACGACAGCGCGCATGCTCGGGCCTCACTAAATAACTCGAGTGTATTTTATAAACCCACTAGTCGACTCGAATAAATACTGTCTTGCCTGAATTCTTCGAGGAGGTGTGCAAAGGTGCTCTGTTGTAATGCATTCTATTAGTGGTGTATTGCTTCATACCACATAGGTACAGCTACCTGAACCTGATATGGGTACCAATTTTGGTCTCGCACAGTACACTACTCTTGTTTATCTCACGATTTTTATTGTCCTGTTGATATCATTTCTTTAGGGTGCAGTTTTTTTTTAGAAAATGGCCTCACCTGCCGTTGGGTAGGTATTTTGCTAACTTCCAATGGAATGTTTTTTTAAATATCAAACATGGGAGATTCTATGCAGGCCTAATGCGTAGACTAGAGCACCGTAGACAAATTGCCGTACTTCTTGGGAGTGTGTTGTTTTATGGTCTCTTCAGTGCGTGACAGGAACCAAGGTTTATCTTCTTCTTCTGCACTTTCTAGACTGAGATGTATCATGTAACCGAAAATTTAAATGCGTCAAGTCCATGCGCTGACGGAAAGCTATCTGGATCGTGTCTCGGCACACTCACACAGCACGTAACGATTTCTACAGCTAGAGCAACAAGGCAGCGGTATTTTAAAAGTATTTTTTTTGTAGTCAGGTTGTAGAGTTATAATAACAGTTCACAGTGCACACAGGGTTCAGGAGCATGGAGGAATTGGGGAAGGCGTGAGTAGTCGTCGTAATTGTTGAGTTACCTGTATATTAACTTATCGCAGGCTATGTTACCAGGGGGATGATTTGACATGGTGAAGTAAATTTGAAGTTACATTTAGTTACTTTACATGCCATTACTCGTAAATCCTTAATACGTGCCATAGCTGCCCAAGTTAGATCACTAAAATGGAAAAGTTTATCTAGTTATTCCTATTAAACGTTACAACAGGTTTATGATCACAGAATATAAGATACGTTGAGAGATATGCTGATGCTGAGTGACTGAAGATTACAGCGCTATATGTTTAAATATCTCTGTTTATGATTACATAAGTTTTACGAGGAGTTAATTAAAGTAAACTACAAAGAGATTTATAATCTGGGTTAAAATAACCACATGAAAGTTTTCTAATCTACAAACTTAAAGCTAACTTAATCAAACTTATAAAGCAATAAAGTAAGGCATATCTTATTACGTGAACTCAATATAGGTGAGTGGGTCGGAGCGCATGGGGCGCATGCGTCGCGTCGCGCGTGCAGGATACCTACCAAGAAATTAGTTTGTGACTGCCGTAGAGTGACTCTATATTGGAAAACTGCAGGATAGTTCCATTTAAGAGATGTCTGCGGCACACAATAGCTGGGAAAATCCATCCGCTTAACACGTTGAGTGCGGTGCCATTTTCAGAGGACTTTCAGCCAGTGCGGTAGAGACCTATTCGACCTCATAACCGAGCTTCACTGTAGTGCGTATGAGACCTAATCCATCTCCTAAAATAAGGTATTTTAAAAAAACTCATATCTTTATCAAAAACTAAGATACAATCTATGTTCTTTCTGTAAATAATAGAGAATTAACTGTTCTATCTCAAGTTTGCTACGCATGGGGATATGAAAAGTGGGTTATGAGATATAACGAAAGAAAAATTAGGTATCCATTGAATCTCGCATCGCAACTAAAGATAGATCCATTTGGGTTGTGACTAGTAATGGGATTAAAATAAAACCCCAGTTATCGATAGCTAAACTTTTTATGTAGTAATCGTTTAAACATAGTAATATTGATTTCTTATATTTACGCGAATACTACACATTGAAATAAAACTAATCTTATGGATTTTATCGTGTTTATTACTTGTTTTTTTACGTTCCCGTCGTTTCGGCTGTTTTACAGCAACCATGGTCACGGGAGGACTGACCATGGTGACTGTCCTTCCGTGAATGATGAATTATGATAATCCATAAAATTAGTTTTATTTCAATAAACATAGTGACCTAAAATATATTTAAGAAAAATGTTCGTCATTGACGCATGGTAAACACATTTGTTGATCGCATTGCACACATGGTGTATTTATTCGTTTGGCTGTTTTGGATGCATCTGTGCTACTAAATGTAAACCGTAATTTACTGTGACAGCCTGTGCAACGACTTTTTTTGCTACCACGCTGACAAAATATAAGAGCGTATTATTTTTACATGGAGTGCGCAGGTACACATTATCGACATTTGAACAACACTAAGCGCGAGCTAACGGCGCCCGCGCCGCCCGCGCTCCACTCCTTGCGTCTATGACGCCTGTGTTTTAGGAGGTCCGAAAGATCTCTTCACGCAACAGATGTATATTATTACAACTCAGTGCGTTAGAGACCTCATCCATCTCCTATTTTTTTTATTACATTATTGAATCAAACTCGCAGCGGGAAGTAGGTATGTATATTTGTCTCTGTCAAACACATAGAAATAAAGAAGTTACGACCTCCCGCACAGAGGTGGAGAACACGATTTTCGGCGCCGCACCAGCTGAAAGTCACGTTAGAGTTATTTTAGACCTCCTAACGCAGTCAACGTGTTAATGCTTTAGGATCAAACTTCATTTGGTAAGTTTGTTTTATCATTAAATATAATGAGTCATAGGTTAGTACGTTCTTGCTATTATTTTGATAAGGATATTGGATATAGCACCCAGATTGCCGTACGTACTGACAGCTTCATTCGATCACTTCTACCGGTATTTTAATATATTAAAACAATACGATATATGTGCCCTTAGTAGGTTAAAGACAAATATATCGTACTGCTAAGTCAGAACCAAACTTGTCATCACAAGTCTTTTGACGAACTGATTAGCGAAGCTGCTAAATACCCTGTTTTCTGCGAATCGAAGTAGGGTCAATCTATATGTGATGAGCACGAATGTTTGTGCCCAAACCATGGAAGTTTAGTATCTATATAAGTATTGTATACTGAGTTCGGCCCCAGTCCATTGTACGGTACCAATAATACAAGCGGTGCTTAGTACGGGGCCATGTTCACCTGGCGATATATGTTATAACCAAATGCCAGCATGAGTCATTGTCGCCCTCTTTATAATAGCGTACGCAGATATATCGTGCGACGGTAATATATCACCTGGACGCCTGCACGCCTGGATTTATCGCGGATGGCTGCCACATCACACTATCGCGAATCAATATATTAAAGAGACATACATTCTATTGCCTATAGTTATTTACGAATAGTTACTTAGATACGTAGTGTTAGCTTATAGAACTGAAGGTTCATCATTTTTCGTTGGTTCAGCTTTGCGTTTGTGCCTGCTTCCTTGGTGTCTTCGGATGGTTCAGCAATATGTTTTTCTCCAGTTTCATAGATTTAGAGGTCAAATGATCAGTCCATACGATACAGCAGGTGCTTTCTTGATCAAAATATGAGTAGGTATCTTAATCAACAAAAATACGACAGTATTTAAAGCTAGCCTCCAATTGTTATTCACAAAGCATTTTCGCACCATAGGGTTCATTTTTTTTAAATTTTGGTATGGAAACCAAAAAATCTGTTTCAAAATGCATAAAAGAAACATTACCAACTGCATATTAATTTCATATATTTACGCGAATACTAGACTTTGAAATGAAACTAATTTTAAGGGTTATAAATTGATAAATCGTTTTTTAAAAAACCTTTAAAATCACATCAACAATTCACAACGCGGGAAACGTGACCAGTGTGGAGAAAAAATGTTTAGAGAGAGAGAGCTATCATTTATTTAAATTTAGTGCAGCGTTATATTTAACTTGGTGCAGGTAGTATCAACTAAGATCGAATATCCTTTGCACATCATATGATCGCAAGGCCTATTTTCGTTTGCATAATAAATGTGTCAAATAAGTGACAATTCCTTTTTTTTTTATTTGGCGTCACCATAGGTATTTTGCCAGTGCCAAGTAATATAAATTATTTCTGTTTTTGAATATATGCACAAGCCCAAAGGCTAGGCCCAAGTAAAATACCCCCCCATCCCTCAATCAGTAAAGTGATGGATACTTTGCCGAAAGATTTTTCATGGATTTTTTGTGATAAACTGAAAAGCCATGTTTCGTCACTCTGTTTCAATTACCTACACTTGTGCACTTTACCGGACCCATAATGGTTAATATTCCACTTATATCACTCACTATAACTCGCAGGAACACTAGTTTTAGAAATTAAAACATAACTGACGCCATGACTTTTCAGTTTCCCGCCAAACATCGACAATACCTTTATCGCTGTGACGTATTGTAATCGTTGTCATTATATTACTCTATGTCTACGCTTTAAAGAGGTATATATAATGGCTTTATTATTTTTAAAGTGACTAGTATTTTTGTTTGGGGTTAAAATTTTCGTATTTTCTAGTGATTGAGGTTCAAGAGTATTATACATCTCCGCTTTTGTGTTTGTTTTTAATTAAATAGGAGCTGTTGTCTAATAAAGGACATTCTTGGCCGACCGCACATATTACCTTCCCCTTAGTTAATAAATCCCGTAATTATTATATTCATGTACTTTAGTAGTATTTTGTCCAATATATCGATAGTTGGTCATTGGAAAGACAGTTTTTCCATACAGGAATTAGGTATCAGCCCGTTAAATGCCTGCTTTTGTATAACCTTATTTATTTCATCACAAACGCACTTAGTAGTAAGTATACCATCTACCTTTTCTAATAAATGTAAATGATTTTGTGGAGCTGTGAATAATAATTAGTTGCGGACGCGTCCGAAACAGACGCATCTACGCAATACTCCGTTCAAAGCACACGCATCTACGCAATGCTCCGTTCAAAGCAGACGCATCTACGCAATGCTCCGTTCAAAGCAGACGCATCTACGCAATGCTCCGTTCAAAGCAGACGCATCTACGCAATGCTCCGTTCAAAGCAGACGCATCTACGCAATGCTCCGTTCAAAGGGAATTTACAGTTCGTTTTCGACGAAATGTTAATGTTTATAGCGCGCTGAATCCCGGTACGAAAGAAAGACCACACCTAGTCTCGCTGTCGTCGCCGTAAAACAGACTAAAGGAATTAACATAATGGCTATTTAATAGGAACCACAGGATAGCGACGATGGGCTTACCAGCTGTTAAGTATACAGTTATCTATACCTATAATTTTGATGAAATGTGAATATTAAAAAAACCATTTGAGCAACTCTCTGGGTGTTACGGTCGCAATGTTGTATGTGAATGATCCGGCCAGGATACTTTGCTGTGTCTTTTTTCACGTGCCATCCATTTGCAAAGCAAATAATCCTACGCATCATAGGAATTGTGAGATTTTTCAATTCACTGAAAGTAATCTGATATGATTATTACACGTAACAACCTTATGCAGCCCAGACACACGGGCGATATTCCATTGGCTATATCGTAATAAGGAAATAAGATCAAACCGTTATAACGCGTTGCTTAGTATGGGTCTGTATAATTGGTGTGTTAATCTGGCGATATTATAAATAACCATTATTGATTTTCATACAAATTGGCACCTGGTTATTCCATGGGCATTGTTCAATAAATAAATAAAATAAATATCGCCATACGAACACACCCCACTACCACATTAAGCAACGTTTGTGTTATGGGTACCGTACAATGGACTGAGGGCGAAATCAGTATATAATACTTATATACATATTAAACATCCATGACTCGGGTACAAACATTCGTGGTCATCACACAAAGCGTGTCCCTTCCAGGATTCGAACCCGGGACCCTCGGCGTAGAAAGCAGAGTCACTACCACTGCGCTAATCAGGCCGTCAATTATTGTTATTCTATTGTTTCACATGGTCTGTAAGTAATAGTTAACTGCGACTGGAAAATACTGTTACTGCAGAATAGCAGTGCGACAGTCCGTAAGCGGATTATTTACAACGCAATACCGCAGCGAGTAAGCCATGTGGATTACAATCTATACTGAAAACTGAATGAGAGTGCGGTGAACATTGGCTGTGTTCAGTTTAAATTGCGCTCTATAATCCTGAAGCAGTCTTTTCAGAAATGATAGAGTTCGATGCGACGAACATGAGTAACATGAACATTATAAAACTGTATTCCAATAGGTATACGGCTCGCTCAAGGCAAATTATACTTTAGCGGACTTGCTCGAGGGCCGTCATTAGCTTCGCGGTCTGTTCTACAGCTTTATGTCAACTTCGCGTGTTAAGCAGGAACTATTCTAGATTCATTGAGAGGCATGCTGTCACTGTTATTCTTATTTATTAAGCCTGAGGTGTGTGCGGGACAGGGCGCTTTTGTAAGGCTACGTAAAAATATTGTGATTGCTTGAATAAAAAGCTAGGCTGCCACTACGCGCCATTTCAGACCTGCATCCTCCATTTTTTTTTACAAAAATTCAGTACATTTTCCCGCATTTTATTTTGTATCTTTGCAGTAAAAGCCTCACAACATTTAAATCATTCAGTATACCAACTTCAAGAAGTCTTAGAAAAATAAGAGTTAGATCCACTGGTAGTCCTGATCACTCTGATCACGGTTCCGTCAAAAAGTCGAAATCGTATAACTATAGCGTAACGATTGCACAGCGGTATTGCCCACATAGACATTTCCCACGCAGCTAAAACGCACCAAACAAAACTATATTGACCTGCTAACGTTATAAAGTCGATATTGAATTCGTGCTAAAAAGAAGTTGTGTACGTAGACCAGTTTCTTGCTCCTACTGAAATATCCGCTTTCCGTATGAACCACCACTATTACACACTAATGTCTCCTTTCAGGCAGTGTGCACTCAGCCGCAACGTAGCGCTACTAATTGGACGTACTTTGTGTTTAAGCTTAAAAGACTTTGTAGTTTGTGCAGCTTGTTGTTACTCATAATTACACATGACAACTTGAGTAACATTCGTATTTTTTAAATAGAACTAATTAAACGAATTTTATCGGGTTTATTTTAAGGTCCCAACGCGGATTTTAAGTCAACCACCGACTTAGAATCTGCTCTTATAAAGTCGTAATTCATTTCTAATATAGTAAGAACTAGCTGCGCCCCGCGGTGTTACCCGCATTTAAAAAGTATGAAAGATTTAAACAAATCTATGCCACGGGAACCATATACTTTACCGGGATAAAAAGTGCCTAAAGCCTATGTGCTATTCCAGACTATAATCTATCTCTGTGCCAAATTTCATTCAGATCCGTTCAGCCGTTCTGGTGTGATTGAGTAACAAACATCCATCCATCCAAACTTTCACATTTATAATATTATTATAGTGGGATTAGTGGAATAATAGATACATATTAAACTATATCCTGCAACATTGAAATAAAACTATTTTTAAGGATTCTATCGCTAAGAAATCAATATATATATATATCCTACAATTTATCTTGATGATAGATATAAAACAAAACACGGGTATACTTACATTGTCAGCATTATGATCAGGTACTTACATTTATTCCCCAAAAAAGATACTCATTTTAAGGGCGATAGGTAAACAGAAATGAGTGGCCTTAACAGGCTTTGTCACCGCATTTTAATTAGGGCACTCCCGTGAATATAAAAAATTATTGTTTCACTCATTTGTATGAAGGACCGCGCGGTATGGTGTGGGCCTAGGGTTGTCGAACTTTGGCTATGAGATATTTTTATACTAACGAAGTGGCCATGGCGCGTATCGTATCCAAATTTCGATTAACATTTTTTTTAAAACTTAAGTGGGTAAGTAATATTTCTTACACATGTAAATAATATCGGTGCAAAACATTTATTCTCGCTGGTAATTTAATGTGTCTTAAATATGTTTTACACATTTTAATACTCATACCATTTTTTGTCATATTACTACTACAACTGTTAATGATTTGTTGTCGATTATTTTATTGGTAAATATTCAATATAAGCCTTTTGCAATACAAAGTAAAAAATGAAAATTTTAAATGTGTGGCAGCCCTATAAAATAACCACGGATTAGCTTTTCATGTCCTCGTATTTGACAATGTTTAAAACGACAAAATGTTTGCTTTTTCCAAAAGTTTAATAAGAATCTCCAAGAACAGTGCATTGAAGTGCAAATGTTCTCAACTTCTGGTTTGTGATATTAGCGGCTAGTTATTAGGACATGGTCAAATGTGACCTTGTAAATAATTTAGTTGTTAGTATTGGCTAGTATTTTTAATTTAACGCTACAACCCTGAGTGATTCCAATACTACTACACATTTATCAATGTAAGTATTAATTGTGTATCGATGTCAACGAATGATTAATTTACGACTGACCAAACGAACACAATAAAACTGTCGATGCGGAAATCAGATATAACATGTCATCGGTATTTAATAAACAAATATTTCGTCCGTATCTGGTAGGCGTCGGAGCAGTCCGGCGATCCGGCGATCCGGCGATCCGGCAGCAGCATTGCTATTTAATTAAAAAAAATCCGTTCGGGTACGTCACGTAAAAGTCTGCACAATGCAATGTTTGATTTATTGGGAAATTGAATTTCATAAACTTTTACGTTCTGAATCAGAATCGGAATATTTTTTATTCATGTACCTGTAGTACATATGAATCGTTAAAATAGTTACAAAAGGTTAAGCTACTACTTTATCATCCGTTCGGAAAGCCGTTCCTATGGGGAAGAACGGGCAAGAAACTCCATGGTTGCTGTTTTTAATAAGATCTTTTACATTTTTGAGCAGTACATTGTTATGGGTATGTGAGAATAATGTAGGAACGGCTAGGTGCTACTGGCTAGAATCATACTTGGTGTTTGCTCTCAAAAAGTACTAATAATTAATAATCAGTCTGTAGAAAACATACAAAGTATTTTAATATGAAGTAGTACAACAAACAGTATAAACAATTGTTTTATTTAATCATCATAATTCAAATCTTGATAACTAGTCTTCCCTAAAGGCACAAGTCTAACAATATCGTGAGAATCCGAATAAATGATATTATTCGCGTTATCAAACGCTAATCCCAAAACTCCTTGGATGTTCACCATTTTCTTCACTTTCTGGACAATTTTACTGACGACGAAAATACCTTCATCACTGCACACATAGACCATTCCATTGTTATCAGTGGCAATCCCCAAAAACTTTGGACTATCCCTGAGTAGCACAGGTTGGATGCTATCTTTTTTAACTCCAAACAATCCCGTACCATTAATAAAGAAAATATCATCTTGGGCGTCCAAAACAAATTGATGTACCAAGTACCCGTCCAGCTGATTGACAGTCTTGATGGTTCTGTTGTCATAGTAATAGGCGCTAAGACTTGGAAACTTGATGAAATAAATTTTCTTCTTAAAAAACAACCACCAGATATCTAGATTGTTGATATTCAGTCTTGATAGACTTCTCCTGGACACACTGTACTTGTAGATCCCGTGGCTGCCGCCAAAGTACATATCACCAGTTGCTGGATCATTGGATATAGCAAAAGCGTCTTTAACGCCCTTCAAGACGGACAGTTTTTTGGTGTCGATTTCCAGTATCGCTGGTACGTATTCTCCTTGTCCGAAATCGAAACTGAAGTATAGCGTGTTGGTTTTTTTATCGACCGACAGCTGGTTGGGGCTGTGCGCGATGGACGTCAAAGTCTCCTTTATGTAGCAATGGTTGGGATCGTTGGAAACGATATCGCAGAACTTGTTCCGGGTTTTGCCTTCGATACTCGTTAATATGATAATGAAACAGTATAACCTCATTTTTGGGATGCGATGATTTTGGGGGCGATTGAAAAGCTCCTGCGAATTACTGCAAGTTCTTAATCTGAACTAAAAAACTTTAATCAACTTTGATATTTTTTTATCACTGAGACAATTGAGTTATTATCTTCGTTAGCATGTATACTGCTCGAATGATGAACTGAGAATGACGGAATACTCGACACATATATTTCTGTATCAATGTTTATTCAAAGAATGAAAGGTATTTGTAAATTGGACTGTTTATTATAATTCGCAGCCGATATTGTTGTGTGTAAATGAATAAGATTGGCTTTCACATTATTATTGGAGGAATATCAATGCTGTCTTTAATAAACATCGTTCATTGGTATCCGAGTAAATTGATCTCTTTGAAAACATGTCGTCGCTTTAACGTTCGATATTATAACTTTATTTAAAAAAGAAATATTTTTATATGGAATGGAACGTATCATAATAAATGATTTTAGACCTAATTTTAGGAGGATGATATGCTATGCTATCAGCCAAATGACGTCCATTGCTGGAAATAGGCCTCCCCAATGACTTCCACACATCACTGCCCTCCGCCACTCGCATACACCGGCTTCCTGCTACGCGTGTGATATCATCGGTCCACCTTGTGGGGGGGCGTCCTACACTGCATCTTCCGGTTCGAGGTCGCCATTCTTAAACCTTTCTGCCCCAACGGCCATCGGTTCTGCGAGCTATGTGCCGCCCACTGCCACTTCAACTTTGAAATTCTTTGAGCTATGTCGGATCGTCTACGGATCTAGGAGGATAATATAAGTTAATCCCGTGCTCCCTATAGGTACATGATTCAGATCTATAGTCTCCTCCTTTCGGAGGAGACTATAGATCTGAATCATGAATCATCATCATTCAATCATGAAACCTAAGGTATAAAATAGTTGTTTAGTATCTATAGCCTTATGGTATGTACAATTAAAAAATGTTTATCCTTGACATGAGTCGCTAAATCTAGACTCAGATGTTAGAACACTAGGACTCTAGTTAGTATTCACTGTGAGTAGAATCTTCTTCTAAGTCGTGACGCTCTTATCAGAGCGGTCGTGGTCGTCATGTTTTGGTTTTGGGACTGGTGTTGCTTGCCTCACGAAGTCTCGCCATCTCTCCCTATTGGATGCCATCCTGGTGTATTTATGCAGGGGGCCACCAATGGCAGACTTAATCTGGTCGGTCCATCGCATGGGCGACCTTCCACGTGGTCTGGTGCCTTCCACTCTGCCTTGTATAACTAACCGCTCTATGGAGTCATTTTCTCGAGTAGAATACTGGAGTAGAAAAACGTCTGCGAATACAATTTGTTTAGAAAATGGATGAAGTACATCGCGTAAGCAACAGGGGCTTGTGATAGAACAACATTCAATACGGGCCGCTATCACACCATTCTATTACACAGGTAAATTAACATATTTTGTTTATGTATTTGTTCCATGGAAATAGTGAGATATTTACATTGACATTTATCAGTGAATACCTCAAAAATTATGTAATAATACTAGCCCTTTTTAATGTCCCACTGTTAGGCACAGGCCTCCCCTCAATGCTAGGGGGATTAGGCTTTAGTCTACCACGCTGGCCCAGTGTGCGTTGGCGGACGTCACACGTCTTTCGAGGTGTTCTCTCAGACAAGCAGGTTTCCTCGCGATGTTTGCCTTCACCGTTTAGCAAGTGATAGTCATGGCTGAAATTGAGATTCGCACATGAAATCCAGAAATTTCAGAGGTGCGAGCCAGGGTTTGACCCTGCGATCACTGCTATATAAAATGTTTGTTTATGACGAATTTGGAGAGTATTTTTTGTTGCAACATTACGCGTCGGTGTGACTTCCTCCCCCGGTCATGTCGGGTAAGCAAGTTAGATTGGTTTGTTTGTCACGTCGCTCCGTGTCGTGTCGCGTCGTGCCGCATCGTGCCGCGTAGTGTCGCGTCGCGCCCAATGCGTCTGAAGGAACGTGGAATAAGTAATTCCAGCCTATCACACACAATGTGCGCTCAACTATATCGTTTGCGAACAAGCTCATAAAACGCTTTTATGGGTTATCTGTAAGGGTATCTGATTCCGTTTCTTTACGGAGATATCGTATGTGATAGAATATGTAGGCTATTTATCCTCATCTCCCGTTTGTTGGAAGTGGTGAGTTTAACATTATGATAATAGAAATGTTTCTTGGCTGGTTGATCTTGTTTTTGTTTATTTTATTCAGCAGTGACAGTTAAGTTGGTCGAAGGCTCGCTTTGAAACCCAAGCGAATATGTTCAACTCTCGACTCGTACCTTTATTCGAGACTTCGGAGTTCTTTTTTATCGTAACTCCATTTCAATAATGATAAGTACTTTGTAAACAGTGAAGGTAAAACATCGTGGGGAAATCTGCCCACATTACGGAGTCAGGTGCTCGGTAGATTGGCAATAAGTTCGCCCCAATGACATTGCAGCCATATATCTCTGCCTACCTACCTCTGGTGATAACAGGCGCGATGATGGTGAGATTTTAACAAATTTTGATTTCTTTTAGATACGTTTTGAAACTTAAACAATATACATGTAATTAAAAGTGTGATTGTTATTATGATTATAACCGGAATATCGTTCTTGGGTTATACTTAAATGGTGAAGTGGTGGTTATTTTATACATATATAAAATAAAGTCGTGTTATATAGATTCTTTGAGACAAGTCTTAACACAAACGTCTTAAATTATATTTGTGCAGTACGTTTATAAATCGAACCACAATTCACCGGGCCCTTAGTATAAGTTATGATTGTATTTAAATACCGGTCGCGCGATCGAATGTCTCAATATTTTTATTTATAAAACTGCAGTTTTACAGTAGCGTTGTTGTGAAATGGGTGGCCAATTCGATCAGCATGCATTCAATGTTGAAACCAGCTCACGGAAGCTGTAATAGTGACTCGTGAACTGAGTGAAAAGCTTGGCTATAAAGTTGGATGCACACATAGATATGTCGGCATTAAAATAAATAAATATCGCCAGACGAACACACTAACTATACGGTCCCAAACTAAGCAACGCTTGTATTGTGGGCACCGTACAATGGACTGAGGGCGAACCCTGTATATATTACTTATACAGATATTAAACTTCCATGACTTGAGTACAAACGTGCTTATCACACAAAGTTTGTCCCTACCAGGATTCGAACCCGGGACCTTTGGCACAGAAAGTAGGGTCACAAACTACGCTAATCAGGCCGTCAATTCACTTAGCTACTTGTCCGTACTGGCCCAAACAACACTATTTTCTTGAAAATGTCCGCTGCTGTACCTCCATCAAATGCAAAATATATTGTTGTTTAGCAGCTTGTAAGCGTTCTGTTGATCAAAGTGAAGTATTAATGAAATGCGACGCGATGCAGTCTACATTCACGATTTTACAAGTTCCCCCCTTTTGCAATGTTAATTTTATGAAGGTTTTACGACAAAAATCCTCCATTTTATTACCTACTTTGCCGTCATAAACATAAGTCATAATTTCGCTTACCAAGAGAATGCGAGGATTTAAATAGTGTCGACTTTTTTGAAATAATGTTTATTAGTTAAGAGTCTGAAAAAAGGTTAGGAAACTTGCGGGTTTAAAATTGCTGCCAGTAAGTGCTCTACGGAGTTGTTTGTTCTGCAACTAATATATAAAGCGGTTAATACTTTGCAGTGTCTAGAGGTTACTTTACAGATTTACACAAACCTTCTGAGGAGCGTCACATTGCTGGGAAAAGTTTTGTAAAATTACTATATCCTCTCTTTTGTATATTATTCTGAACGGGCGGTAGCATCTTTTTCTTCTTCTTTCTTTACGAAATAAAATAATATGAAATGAATAGGAATATGGCCTCACCCAAAACTTAATAGGTATTTTCCAATGTCAAAGCATTTTGTGTCATTTCTGAGTACGGTAATGTTTAAAGTAAGTAAAAAAAAAGCTTTGTTCTCTTCCTATTTTATGTTTTTTTTAAACTTTATTCGAAAGTAAGTAACTTATTTTGTTTATATGAGGCGATATCTTTAAAATTTTTCGATAAAACTAAATCGGGCTACTCAATGTTATTGGCTGGGCTGACTTTCATCACGCTTTCATATCTAAAATACCGATCAAACCAATTTTTACCCAGCAAAAGTTCATCAAAGGCAATCCATTAAATAATTTTTGCATCCAATTGGATCGTTTGAAATTAAAATCGCACGGCACCGAAGGTCTTTGTGTCCCAATTACCCATTTGCGATAATTCTCCGCCGAGGTCCAAAAGGTCTTGTTTGTCGAAGGGTTAAAAGGATCTGGGGTTTGTCCGCGAAATTACGAGCTGCGAAAAAGTTACGGCTATAAGTAGGTGGTGATTGTTTTTGAAAAGGTTTTGTTTTGCGGAAGCGAATGCTGGGTTATTTTTCGTTTGGTAATGGCCTCAGTCTAAGGGTAATCTAAATAAATCCTTGGAATATCCATTGTTTTGTTTCTATTTTTTTTATTGTCTTTTTTATAACATTATGACAATAGTTTATAGTATGGTCAGTTTTTATAAATAGATCTCAGCTCTGAGAACGAACTTAAGTGTCCTCCTGAGATGTTTAAATTAATAAGACTGAAGTTCGATTAAATAGTTGAGATCGATTTAGAATATGTAGTATATTTTATGAAGGCATACGACAGATTGGGAGATCTATCTCGTCCAGATTGACGTAGTGTTGGGAGGTCTCGTAGAAGATGAACCGAGAAGACGGTGGATGCTAATAGCGTTGTGAAACATTTTATTTGGTCACTTTTAAAAGTAACGCTCGAGATTTTTTTTTTTATAAAAAGACCAACACAAAAAAAAAAAAAAAAAAAAAAGATCAGGTCACTGAGTTTCTTCACAGGGCTTTTCAATTGGGGTCGCGTTCCGATCCGGTTGCACAGGATAATGAAGTAAAATGAAAATTCGTAACTGACTTCGTAGGCCTGTACAAAATAAATGATTCGACTTTGGTTGCTTTTATATCCCAAACGCAAAGGTGCAGAGATATGTTTTTTAATTCTAAACAGAGGACTGAATACCTATCATAATTATATTGCCAGGCGAAAAGCAGTCTGAAGTGTGAATAGGGCAATTAATCAATCAAATTAACCCTTAAGCCTTACCATCCGACTCGCGAGGACGCAGCTGTTGAAAAGATGAATCATTTTATGGGCATGGACTTACTATACCGAAAGCTCGTTGCAATTATAAGAATATTTTTGTCATCCTTATCCTGATATATATATGGCTTAGGTTCATGTGTGCTTTTATTTATCTGACTACCGACACACTAAAGCGAAGCGATGGCCATCCAATACGCAACTAGTTGGAACTAACGCTATTAGACTACTCACCAGAATACTGAAGTAAATAAAATCCTTCATCACATCGTGTTGCCTCCTTATTTAAGATAGTTCAAGTGTTTTCTTCCAGACTCGCTGCTAGCAGCTCTCAATGTAGGGGATAGTATAATATAACTTTGTAGAGTTTGTATTATTATTAAATGAAGACCAATTTCATCGTAGGCAAATAGCAAAATCGTTCAAGGAATAGTCTGTTGTCTGCAGGCTCTATGTAGGCCTCTAATAGTTCATGTTCTGTTTGATAAATCGCTTGCGGGTTTATTGTATAGTGCGTATATAAGTAGAGTTCGGAGCGTGAGGATTGTCTCCGTTTTCATTAATTTTGTGGAACTCTATCTATATATCTTTATCCAGACCGGGGTCGACAGTTTTGTGCTCTATTAATTATCAATGAACATACTCAAGCAATCTCTATTAAACTCTTTTTAGTGAATGTTTAGGTTATTCTGCTTGTTTTGCTGTGCTTTTGATTAACCTTATTGAAAAACCTTGTTTCTATGTTTGTAAGTATTTCATTCCTGTTATTGAAGGTGTAGATTCCATGTTTTTTCTTCTTCTAGATTTGTAGAGACGTAATTGTTTTTGTTCAGACAAGAGCACACATGTGGTGCAAGACAGAAATAACCAAGCATAATTCTGGTGTTTATACTAAGTAAGGATAACATTAAAGTATAACCACTTGAATGTCAATAGTATTTGCCCTTTTAAACGAGCCGTTCACACCATCAATCCAGATCACAGCTTAAGTATGACGATCCAAATCACATGATTTTGTGTGATTTGAATTTGTGATAGACATTGTGAACGGGGCCACGAATTTACAAGTCAAATAAGTACCAGCCTTGTGTATTATTCTAGTTTTCGGAATCAAGTCTAGTTGCCTTCAGTAAGCTCGCGGCGTTAATATGCTACAGTCGTCGCTATTTGAGTAGTAGTGGTCTGAGCACTCGTTAGATATTCGAGGCACATCTTAGACGAAACTTAACGGCTCAATTAAACTTGGTCGGCGGTCGTTGGTTAAGGAGTGAATATATTTAAACGGAGAAGTTCAGCGTGTTGATTGAGAGCCGTTAGGCAATTTCTTCAGCAGTGATGGCCAAGTTGGTAGAACGCTTGCCTCGGTAACGAGGATCGCTGGTTCAAACCCCAGCTCGCACCTCTGGGCGTGCGAATCTCATTTTCAACCATGATTACAATTGCTAAACGGTGAAGGAAAACATTGCGAGGAACTCTTCATGTCTGAGAGAACCCCTCGAATGATGTGTGAAGTCCGCCAATCTGCACTCGGGCAGCGTGGTGGACTATGGCCTAATCCCCCTCGCATTGAGGAGAGCCTGTACCCAATAGTGAGACATTAAAAAGGCTGGTATTGTTATTATATAGGCAATCTCTTTTACCTTCTAGATACACTCTTACGGAACACCTGACACTTGAAATATGTACTAGATTTATAGGGTGACATGGAAAGCAATTGGCAACATTAAATTAATCGAAACTTGTAACATAAATATATTTTAACTTTTTTATTTTAAAGGTATTCTTATTTTTTCATAAAGTTGTCTGAAGCTTTGTACCAATTGTATATATATATGTATATATATATATATATATATATATCGTGTATTTGCAAATTCAAGCATTTCCCCCTCCATCCTCCCCCTCCCTCATGTCTGGGCCTGTCTTCTGGTGATCACAATGGTAAGGTAAATCCTGATTACCTCAATCAGTTACATTGAACCATCAGATCGTTTTCGCTTCCTTTGCCAATTTCGACGCTATGTAATATCTTGTCTCTAAAACCCATTGTAAATATCTTGGTAAACATTAACACAAACATGGCGCTGGATAACACTTGCGCAAGTTTTTACTCTTGAATCTTACGGCACTTGGGGTGTGTTCGGAAACTTCGAACATTTGCTGGACCGATAAAACGATACAAGTAGCTACAACCTCAGACAAGAGCCATTTCCCCGCGATTCTGTTCCACATTACGAGTTTCGTTGATGTTGTTGAAAATCGTAATTTTGTGTTGCTCTTCTATTGTGGTATAGCGCATGTAGTTATACAAGGTATTTAAGGGACAATGGTAGAGTTTAAACAAAATAAATACCAGGCACTAGCAGAATAAATATTATGTATGCAATTTGAATCGATTTGTGGACTCTCCTTTTTCAAGGCTAGTATTATTCGATTCAAATTGATTCGTTTGTTGGCTCAGCTTTATCAACTATAGGTCGATTAGAACACTCTTTCCGATCCGATATTCGTGTCCAAAAATCCGAAAGTATCTCTTCCAATAAATAAGCTCACGGGCTACATCAATAAATCTCAATACAACAGTTTATCTTTAACATCCTTGCTTCCACAACACAAAACTATATTTATCCTCGCTCAATATTACCCTTCTCAGTCACTTATCTTGCAAAATACACTTTATTTTTTAGTGGAGAAGGTTGCTAAGCGGTAGTTTGATCTGTTGTGGATGCTTTTGTGTATTGGCGAGTATCCGAACGTGGCAAGAAGGTTCACCGTGCTTTGAAGGCTGTACGCAGAGGTGGTCAAGTGTTTGGTTTTTATGTACGTAACATTAAATATAATTATCTAATAGGGTATGGTTAATAATTACTATTGCGTTTGTCTTCGTTACTATCTATCTAGTAGCTACCTATTTGTATGTTAGGACCAAAACGGCCGAGCCGATTTGAATGTAACTTGGTATTGAAGTTATAATCAGGAATAACTAGCTCCAAGTACTCGATGTTATACAAACATTTCATAAATTCTGAGTGAAACTGGAATTAGCAGTGTATCCGGCGCGGAAGATAAAAAAAAAGGTTTCAAAGGAATTAAGTATTGATAATATCTTTTATAAGGAGTACGTACAAATACATATATATAAACATACTTGTATTCCATGGGTGTGGACTGAGGCCACTGTTTGCTACATGTGAAGGTCTTGCCACACACACCTACTTGCCTTTTTCCCTTCATCCATATTCAGAGGAGCCTTTATCTTTTTACGCACTCTGTCGTCGCTTGAATTATATGAAGAGGAACATTAATTTGGGACAGTACAGTTAGGTGTGTACGACAAGCGATAAATCCCGTAAGGCTCAAGATAAATTATAGTAAATTATATTGTAAGCCGCATATTTATAAAAGTTTTAATAATTTACAAATGCATTAGAAAACCTTTTTTGTAAAATTTGTTTGTAACTAATATACATTTGGGCATTTAATTTTGCGCTACAAAAAATATAAACTAATTTTATAAACACAAAATAAACGCGATGAAATCCTTAAAAAATAGTTTTATTTCAAGTATACCAAATAATAAAAAAAAAATATCATCCTCATAAAGCTCCCGAAATAATTGCACCCGAGACTTATAGACGAAAATACAAACACTAATATCGTTAAGCTATTAGGGCTTAAATCCTATCGCTTATTGAATAACCGTTATTCATTAATACAACACGTATTCAGAATATTAATGCTTATGCTACCTTTAAAATCGGTCGACGTTTTAATAAAACCGCCCTTGGATGAAGCTGGTCTAAAGGCGTTGCACTGAATATAAATGACTTGGAAAATAACACGAACCAGTCTGAGAGTCCACGAGAGGGGTGAAAGCCAAAATGAACAAGAGTGGATAGCTTCTATTATTGGTTACAGGATACATGGAGACGCCGTTTGTTTTATACTTTTTCGTATTAAATAGTTTTAGTATTTGTACGAGCCTGTACATTTTTTTTTAATTGCATTATAGGCAAGTATTTGATCTCGATCTCACCTGATGGTAAGTGATGATGAGATCTACGATGGAGCATACTTGCCTAGGTAGGAAGGCGGCAGTAGATCGAGACGCTACATTCACTAGGCACATGCAGCGCAACTGATCTGACCCGCCATCCATGAATGGCAACACCGAACATCATGCCGGAACACGGCTAGGCCGCTTGGCGACATGGCTTTGTTCAGTGGGTGGTGACTAGCCGCGGCCGAAGCCTACCACCAGTAAACATTATTAACTTTAATATATTACTATTATGTGCAGTTTTATAGTTTTACATAACATGCCAGTATACTTGGCAGCACGCGTTTTGCATTGACAACCTGACAAATACCAAAATAAATGTGTGGAGTCACACCTTAGTGACCCATACAATATTATTATCAGTTATGTCCATAGCCTTCTCATTACTTGATTGTTTTAAATATTTAGTGTGTTTTTTTGTGAATTATTATTATTTTCAGGGTACCGTATAACGACAAAATATATTTTATAGCGGCATATTGTTTATCGTCGGTCTTTCAGTGCGGGTTCCAAATTTATTGAAGTTAGTTCCAATTTTTAATAATCATTCCATAGTCTACTCGATAGAATATAAAGATATTACAAACTGTAATTTCATACTGCTCAATCACTGACATAAGATACTCATAAGATTTTCAATTTTGAAAGGCAGGAAAATATTTTATTTAAATTCAAATTTTATTGTGGGATAATTTTAAAGTTATATAATAAAGTTAAATAATGAGTTTATAATAAAATGTTGAACCCGCACGATGTGAGTCAGTCCTAGTCACACTCGTGCGTATTTCTTTTTTTTTTTTATAATTACAAATTATTCTAGCAGCAATGTCTAATCTACAGTTTTCCCTATTTTAACGTAAAGTTTCAATTCCATTGAATATCATTGCGTTGCTTTTTGAAACCTTGTTTGACTTCTTGTTTGATCGAAAACATTTTTTTTAGATATATTTTCGGTTTGGAACCTTATGGCTTCTTTGGTTGGTCAATACCAACGATACCTTAAAAATTACCGATAAGTCAAAAGAATTTCCAATACATAATTTTAAGTTTTCTTTTGATATTAACGATTTATTAAACGATTTAGATTCGTATATTTTGTGCGAATACCGATAAGTACTAACCTTTTTGCATAAAAAATGAGATAAAAAATAGAACGACAACAAATCTGAAGCATACTATTAAGACTGGTGTTACCTATATATTTTCTTAGTCTAAGATGTAACAAGCAAATTACTCAGTTAAGGTAGATGTGATAGCCGATCTATAGATTGTGTAGGTAGTACACGTTTCTAATTTATTTCATAACATATGTACACATAGGATGGCCACCTTTTTGGGCAGGAAATATAGTATTTCATCAAAACATTGCCATAAAAATTAGTATATAAAACAGCGCGAACTGTTGAATCAGCTATGATTTTCTTTACTATATTATTTTTCTTTAATATATGTATAGTACAATTGAATAATATATTATATAATGCGATACTATATAATAAAGTACGCGTGGCAACCCCACACATACACTATGTGCTTTGCGTACATAGACACGCAATCACGACTATTTTTAGATTCATAAGCTAGCATATTCGGTTTATGAACAAAACAACTGAATGGGTATGCCACATAACTGGCCTTATTAAGCCCTTAAATTTATGCCAGTGTTTATTTAGTTTTAAAACAAAACAAATATTAACGGTAAAAATGGCAAAAAAATATTGGTGTAAGTATTTTTAGACAGAACGAAACAAAAGAAGATCGATATGTGTTACAACGTTTTCCAAGACCAAGCAAAAGACTGGCAGTGCCGTAGGCTGTAAATAAAAAAAAAGCTTGCACCAGATGTTCATGTTTCTTGCTTGACTTTTCCTCCATATAAAAGGAAATGTCTAGTCACCCACTATTCCTCATATTCGCACGTTCTGACCCGCGTGTGTTCACGTCGTTACGGATGCCGTGTCTGCACGAAACGTACGCGATACTATGCCCTATACCTTTTGCTAATATATATTCGGAATATATACTTCGCGAAATCTTCATTAAGGCTCATTATATAAAAAGAAGTGTCAAAATAAGGTACCGTTGGAATAAACCAGGAATTATAACTAACGTAGCTATTGGAAGTTTAATCTCTAAGTATATACTTTATATACTGGGATCGCTTCAGTCCATTGTACTTACGGTACCCATAATAAAAGCGTGGTTTAGTATGAGACCATACAGTTGTTGTTTAAATAAAACTGAAACTGGTCCGATCTACGCAGAAAGTGCTCACAGTGTCTTGAGGTCAAGACACTGTGAGCACTTTCTGCGTAGATCGGACCACAAGCAACAATTGGATATGAGGATAGCCCGTTTCAAACTATGACACCAGGACGTCAACCACCTCAGTCCTCCCGTGACCATGGTTGCTACAAAGCAGCCGCAACCTCGGGACCGTAAAAACAAAAATAAAACGCGATAAAATCGCGTAAATAGTATTCGCGTAAATATAAGAAATCAACACAGTTGTTGATTGTTTAACGATATAATTATTTTTTATCTAAAGCGTTTTGTCAGCAAAATTTCTAACCGGACCAATAGGATGATCCCGGATGTAATCCGCTTACAAAGTTGGAGTCCGGTTAAGGATGATTTGACGCCCGGGTATCAGACTTATCAGTTAGTTATGACGCGGTCGGATGATTTGATTTGCGGCTGGGTGTATTTATTAATTAGGAGTTAGTTCTATGAGCTTGACTTTATTATTATTTCAGAGCTTAGAGTTTAAAATATCAGCTTTTATTCGATGCAACATTATAATCTCGATAATATGAATAAGGTTTTAATTCGCAACTTCTACATATTCGTACCATGCATTTTTTGCCAAATATATTTATACTAGCTGCACCCCGCGCTGTTACTCGCGATTAAAAAGTATGTCCATGTCATTTTCTGACCCCTAAACCACTACCTATGCAAAAAATCATGTCAATCCTTTGCTCTATGAAAAATTAAAGCAAATCTATCCCATGGGAAACATTAATTTTACCAGGATAAAATGTAGCCTATGTGCTATTCCAGTCTATAATCTATCTCTGTGCGAAATTTCAGTTTCAATTTTCAGTTCAGCCGTTCTGGCGTGATTGAGTAACAAACATCCATCCATCCAAACTTTCACATTTATATTTTTTTTTAATAGTAATACTCGTAAGTGGGATGTCGCAGCCATATTGTAGAATCATTAATATCATAAATATTTTGTAATTCGACGTTTCGACGTTCAGCCGAAATTGTAATGCGGCTAAGAAAAGGTTCTAAATAAAATATCTTTGGCAGCCCGTTTGTTGAATGTACTACAGAATTCCGGTTGAATGTTAACGCCGCCTCACTAAACGACCCAGTTTTATTAAGCGGCTAGACGGATTGTAACAGATCGCATTCTACAATGCGAATGCGAGATCCAGATTGAGTTATTCACGCTCGACGACATGACAACGTGTCCTCACACGGTTTGCTTGTGTGTGTGTTATGTGTATGTGTTAAAATGAAAAAAATAACAACTGAATTGAGAACCTCCCCCTTCTTGAAGTTGGTTAAAAATTGTATCACGTTTATTCAGTTGTTTCCAAGCTGCTCGTAATATCTTCGATATTAATATTGCATTATATCCGGACCCGGTTCTTGATGGGGGAGGGTTTATACACAATCATAGTCCGCTGTTCTAAGTCAAAGTCAAAGTCAAATAATTGACTTCGTATAGGCCTACGGGGCCACTTACAAATTGACATTTAATAATTTTTGTCTTCCTTAACTGTACACGTAGAGTGTTCTTCATTGTAAAAAAACTAGCTGTCCCGGCGAACTGCGTACCGCCTCAGTATCAAATGTATGAGAAAATGAATTTATTGGTACTCTATGAAAAATTAAAACAAATATATCCCACGGGAACCATAAATTTCACCGAGATAAAAAATAGCCTATGTGCTATTCCAGACTATAATCTATCTCTGTGCCAAATTTCATCCAGATCCGTTCAGCCGTTCTGGCGTGATTGAGTAACAAACATCCATCCAAACTTTCACATTTATAATATTAGTTAGTATAGATTCTGCGTTTTTTGATTACACTAAAGTTCACATGAGAGATTATTATTATTCGTTTATGGTATTACAATAATAAGTAGGTGAGTGGTCTCTGTATTATTTTTCATTCGCTTACCAAGAATGTTCTTTTATGAATAACGTTGTACGTTGATGACGTAAGCGTGGTCCTATAAATGCCGTGACGTGCTCAATTTTCTCACTCCCTCGCATGCAAATTGACGTCATCTTCGTGACGTCGTTGTACAATATCCGTCGGTAATTGATTTTCGGTAAGATAACAAGCAATATGGATATTTTGTGGTTTAAATCTATACATATAAATAAAATTGGAGTGTCTGTTTGTAATATTAAAATAACCGCTTTTTACTAAGTTCATTTGGATGTATACACGTTACCTATACCGAAACAACATTTTTTTAAATTTTTGTCTATCTGTCTGTCTGTCTGTCTGTCCGTCTGTCTGTCTGTCTGTCTGTTTGTTCCGGCTAATCTCTGAAATGGCTAGACCGATTTTGACGGGACTTTCACTGGCAGATAGCTGACGTAACAAGGAGTAACTTAGGCTACTATTATTTTAGAAAAAAAATAAGGATCTCACGAAAAAAAATTAAAACCAATGTTGCAGCGCAGCGCCTGATTAAGTTTGATAGCAACAACAGAATGGGCGAGCAGGCTGTTGTCAACGGTTAAATACCACGCGGACGAAGTCGCGGGCAACAGCTAGTTATGAATAAAGAACGATGCATAGGGAACTATGGACCCCGTACCAAGCAGAATGAACGTGAATTTTGCTGTAGGGTAACTATACCTTCTATCTTATCTTCCCGCCTGATTTTTTTCACCATTAGTAGCTTAAAATCATAAGCTCTACAAATCCAACATCAAATGTAACAATAGAGCGAGACTACTTAAGTGATATATTTTATTACCTTAAATAAAATTCTTACTTAATGAGTAAATAACTATTTTTATTTTGATCTTGCCGGATAAGAGTAATTGTTACCATGTATGTGCGATGTCCTTTATGAAAACAAGAAGTTTCCTTTTCTGTTAAATATCGATAATTTCACATACATTTCAGCGTTATATATAATCGTTTATCTGTTGTCCATTTGTGATTAAAACACGACCTCTACCGCAAAATCGTGAATTAAGATATTAACAAGTAATGCAAACAGTGGATGCGACGTGTCTAGTCCCGGGATTATCCCAGTCACAGGCCTAAGGCCTCAAGCGAGGTACGTGTATCGGACGCTGTAGTGTACCACGTCAAAGCACCTATGTTTTGAAGGCTCAAAAGCTTTGCACACTGTTTGTGTTCCATGTTTGTGACAAACAAAGATAACATTGTGAAATTACACAGGCATACATAAATTATATAGCTGCTAGCTGATAGCATTGATAGCTAAGTTGGTAGAACGCTTGCTTCGGTAACGAGGATTGCAGGATTTCATGTGCGAATCTCATTTTCAACCATGATTATCACATGCTAAACGGTGAAGGAAAACATCGTGAGGAAACCTGCATGTCTGAGAGAACCCCTCGAAAGATGTGTGAAGTCCGCCAAGCCGCACTGGGCCAGCGTGGTGAACTATGACCTAATCCCCCTCGCATTGAAGGGAGGCCCATGCCCACCAGTGGGACATTAAAAAGGGCTGGAATTATAATAATTATACGTAAATTTGATGACAAAATAATTTTAAGCGATAAATAATATTTTTGTGTCCTTTGAATATTACGTCTAAATTTATAGACGTTCTATATAAAGTGAACATGTGTGCGCAGTACTATGTAATGTTTGATAAAGTTATGAAACGTCTAGAAATAGTGGTAAATTTATTATTTTGTCCATGACAGCTCATGCCTTAAGGATTCCTTATCGTAACTTTATATACTATCACACTAAAAAGTATATAACGTAATAGTTATTAAAAACATACCATGTGTCGGAAACAAACAAAACTCTATTTTTTTTTAATTTGGCTTCACCGTAGGTATTTTGCCAGTGTCAAGTAATATAAATTATTTCTATTTTTGAGCATATGCACAGGCCCCCCCCCCCCATCCCTAAATCAGTACAGTGATGGATACTTTACTGAAAGATTTTTCATGGATTTTTTGTGAGAAACTGAAAAGACAAGTTTCGTCACTCTGTTTCAATTACCTACACTTGTGCACTTTACCGAACCCATAATGGTTAATATTCCACTTATATCACTCACTCTAACTCGCAGGAACACTAGTTTTAGAAATTAAAACATAACTGACACCATGACTTTTCAGTTTCCCGCCAAAAAGTACCCAAACAAAACTCTTCAAATGAGACTGCGGGTCTGCATTTTTTTTCTTTCTACAGTAAGTAGGTACAATATTATTCTGCTTATTTATTGCTAACAACATCAAAAAATTAAAAAAAAAAATATCGCCATTCGAACACACCAACTATACGGTCCCACTTTAAGCTTAATGCTCGTGTTATGGTTACCGTACAATGGACTGAGGGCGAACTCAGTATATAATACTTATATAATATTAAACATCCACGACTCGGGTACAAACATTCGTGCTCATCACACAAAGCTTGTGTCCCTACCAGGATTCGAACCCGGGACCCTCGGCGCAGAAATCAGAGTCACTACCACTGCGCTAATCATACCGTCAAAAATACCTTCTACTCCGGGATCGTTTTCCGGAATCGATGTCCAAATACCTTGTCCTTTGTAGGATAATCTCTTTGAGACAGCCTGTCTTAAGATATATTGACTGTTTGATGTTTCATTAGAGAATTGACAAATTGTATTGCATAATATAAAGCTTTAATAGCTCAACCGTACAGTTCAATATCGTTTAAATAATTCAGTTAAGTTGACCCGAAATAACACACTCATTTAATCATGAATTAAAACGTCAAACGCTAATGTGGGCGCAGACCAGTGTTCGCACATCTCATCCCGGGATTACCCCGGCCTCGGGCCTGGTCCGCTGAATCAAAGGTCGGTAGTTAATGTAACATTTCTTCAGATCCTTTGAGCAACTAATTGTTGGATAAGTTGTATAACGTGTTGGATACAAACTTTGGTCGTTAGAGATGGTTGTAGGACCGCCTTAAAGGTATAATAATCACCTTTTGGACAAGTTTAAAACATTCCAGGTATTGATTTCTGTAAGTCGTTGAGCAACTTCGCAGGTGACTATAGTAAAGCATGAACTAGCTACAAGTATCCTTATCAATAAAATAAAAAAAAATATAGGATCTTGTAAGCTTTTTGAATGAAATTTTGTATAAAATTACTAAAACCTATGTAGTTCCAGTACGCATTTTTATTTAATACGATAACCTATAATCTCATTTTTATTCTTAATGCGCGGAATCAGGCACTATAAACAACTTATGATATTTATTTATTACCTTAATGCACAATTAGTTATTTCATAATTAAGAATACCGTTATAAAACACATTGAATACTCACAGCATAGAATCGAGGACAAAATGAAAGTACACTTACCAGCATAAATATTGATAAAAGCAAGTTAACACTACATATATCTTATTTTTATGTAATATTTGCCCAAAGTTTTCCTTACCTTGACCCCACCCTGTATACGTGTGTGTGCCACGTGGTATTACATAATTATTCTAAAACCAATTTCATGAAAGCACCGGTAAATACGGAAATAGAGATAAATACACATCCCTTTTATTTGAAACGAGAACTGAGCAAACCACTGAAAATGTCTTTGAAGGAGAGTGGATTGAAACGGATTTCGTATACATACATAATTTAACAGTCTGTTTTGATTTATAAACACGTTTTCACGTAACGGGTGTGTACAGTAAGGTAATACGTTGTTTTCGCAAATTAATGGAAGCTGTAGCAGTCTGCACTGAATCTTCTAAAGACCATCCGGTACTAGAAGTATAGTGACATTTGAGTACTTAAGTGTTGTCAGATCTTCTTAGTTAATTAAGGTCGCGATCCGATCTGGTTGTAAAGTTAAAAAAAAAAAGATTTAAGTTTGAATATTAATTAAGAGACGTCTCCAGTCTCCAATAGAATAAGAAGCTTGTTTTTTAATAACTGAAATAAATATATAAGAGGCAGCTCCAAAAACATTCCAAAATCTCTCTTAGATGGGACTCAACGGATCAACTTTAATAGAAATTAGTGGCAGAGTGTTGTCTATATCTGATTTGTCGATGCAAAATTTATTAAAACATTTCTTACAAACGGTTCACAACAAAAGGCGGAGCTGAGCGGTTGAGAGCACTAAAGCATAATGAATACGGAACGACAATCGTTCGCAATAAGAGGAATTGCCAATAAGACGCGGGCCGGTTGGGCCGCGGCTAAACCCGGGACTCCACTTGGAAAGCGATGCGACCAACCTATCTTCGGGACAATAGCGTGCCGTAGAATTGTCCCGAAGATAGATTGAAATAGGTTAATAATAACGTTTAAATAATCAGCCTTGGCCTCCCACAATGTATGCATCTTAGCTTAGTCTATAGCTTCTTGAATTCATAATAGCTTCTATAGTTAATAGATTGTGTAGCAACTATAAAAAATCTCGAAATATTTCTTTTGAACTGTATAAGATTGTAACTTTATTTTAAGGATTAAAAAAGTAACTTATTTCATTTCAGTCATAGGTCATTTCCAAAGCTTACACCCAAAGAAGTTTTGATTTAAATGTGACTTAACACCTTTTTTCGAATATTTTTAAACAAAAAAATAAACGTTCATTTGTTTTTATCGCTCGCCACCGCTTCGGAGGGATCGCAATCTTAATGAAATAACCGCTGAGTCGGCGTTCTCAATTCATTTGAATGAATCTGCACTTTGTTTTTTATCGAATTTGCGATTAAACACTTACAAATGAATATTGGTAATTGCAATATAATTAACCTGTAGATCTCCCTCTGGTAACAGATTTTCTTAGAAATATCTGAATATTCTAATTATCCCTATGAAATGAATACCGATGTTAATGTACTACTTAAAAAAATATTGGTGATATCGGGTCCAAATTTGTGGTTGTAGATGGCAAGAATATGTCAACTTTATAGTTCATTCGTTTTAAAAAGCTCTATAGGCTAACTATAGTTTTAAATAGTTCTTTTAGTATAGCTCCAGCAAACTCCATGACAACACTTTTTATAAAAAAGTCTATCCAAGTTAAATAAGCTCCAAGTTCGGTGCATGGCCACAACTTAGATTGCTGGCGATGACGGAGCGTTAACATGCTTTTTACCCGAAGTAGGAGTGCAATAATTGTTGTAGTTAATATTCTTGCTAGGGCTTGCTTGCTTACATGCTAGGGCGGAAACTTTCCAAGAAGACTATGCAATATTGACAGTCTAAGGACTAAGAACCAAAAGTTGAATACACCAATGAATCCTGTTGATCTATTTGATAAAGATCTGCAATCACAATTGTGTTGAATCTGTAAATGGAAATTATGATCAACCCGAATCAATAATATTCACAGTGAGTCACGAAGACGACTCTATAAAACGTTCCGAGTGCACCATTAATTAATGAACTACAGTAAAGGTTATCAGGTTTAATTACCAAGAAACTCTTTGACTAACTAATTTTCTTCGAGCGCAGGTTCCTGCATCTTTTATTTCTTGTGACGCAACTTTGTAAAACTTGCAATCATTTTTAAACACCGTTTTAGAGGAGACCATTTCAAGTAATTGGAACTATATTTCTATAAGTATTAGGTTTAATATCCTTTACGTAAACGACGGCATGATTGTAACATAAATCAGTATCTCGATGAAAAAACCTTTATTGATATTTCCAGATGTCTTTCCCACGACCCGTCGTAGTCTCAGTATCAAATTTTACGCCTTTAATTAACACAAAAGGGCTAGCCCTACTCGGGTGTTGCGACGTCCGGCGGAGTGTGCATGCCCTTATCGCTCTGATGGACACCGATACCCTTTTGTGACAACCCTAGCGGTTACATGCGATTGACGGATTATTTGAATAGCGCTATGATGATGTTTTCTGGCTATTGCATTAAGAAACATACTTTGAGTGATGAGCGTATGCCTCTAGCATATGAGACCCTATGGGAATCTTCTTTTTATTCGGTGGGCGCCCATCAGAGCTGTTGAAAATGAATAACAAACTTTTTAACAAAATAAAAATCGTCTTCAAAAACTAAAAAGCAAAAAATAATCTAATCTTGAAATCTGCCTCGTTTAACTAAATCAAATATTTAACTAATCTGAAGTTAACTAATCTGAAGTCCGTGCCAAATAACTCCACCTTTTTGAAGTCGGTTAAAAATATCATATTTTATATTAAAAAAGCTTCATAACCTATTTGCTAAATAGCACCTACTTGCTATAAAATAACTTGTATCAAAGTAACGTATTATTTTTTCACTCAAGGCCAAAGTTCATTTTCTTTTCAATTTTAATGTATTCTTTTGTTAACTTTCATAAATTAATTTCAGGGTGAGTAGTCAAACGAACTGCTTCAATTATTTAAATTGAATTTCGGAATTTAATTAAAGCTTAATTATGGGTTCAAATATTATTATAACTTATGAGATGGCTTCATAACTAGTATTTTACTTACGATTTTGCTTGCATCAACAGTTTATTGAATGATTTTTTTTTATTAATAAAGTAGTAATTAGGCCTTTTTACGCCACACCAAAGAATTGGGGCGGCTCTAATGTGAGGGCAATTCAGAAGTCTTCTGGGCTAGCCCAGTAGTTTTTATAAAGTTATAGAGTTTAGAAATAATATTACCTATAAAGAAATCATATAAATACGATTTTCTGTTTTGTCTTTAAACTATTAAAACCATAATAATATGTTAAATAAAACAAATTTAACGGTTTTATAGCGTTTATTTTATGTTTTTACGTACCCGACGTTTCCCGACGTAAAAACATAAAATAAGCGCGATAAAATCCGTTAAATTAGTTTCATTTTAATGTAGTCACTTAAATATAAGAATCCAATATAATAATGTGTATTTGTTTGCGAGTAGTGTTTACAACCGTATTGGTATCATCCAATGAACACTACGACTCATAAATTATTCCCGTCTTATCTGATTTATTCAACTGTAGATACGGAGCTTGGCCGATTTTACGTCGGTTGAATGATTTAAAAGGTATTTTTTATGGGTGGCGTGGGGATACCTAGTGCGTGGGGCAGCCGGTCCTAAAAAAAATTGTAATATTTACAGTTCCAGGAGAGTGCGGGATTGAGAAATACCTTCTTTCCATTTCTCCTTTCATCATCCCTTTTTGTATTTCCTAACATTTACACAGAAGTACTGACATCTGTCTTCTGAAACCAGACGATTGGGAATACCGATCACAGAGTTAGATCATTGGTTTAAGTGATTACTTTAAGCAATATGTTAATGTTAGCGTATTATATTTCCATCCCATTCACACCACAGATTGCATCAATATGAATGATAGTGATATCAAGCTTTCTCGATGACGTAATCTTACTATACGCAAAGTAGATTTTTTTCAGGCTTCTAACGAACGTTATGTGAGTAATAGATGAATGACTGATAAATTTACTACCAGTTACCATGAACTTGAATCGTGGGGGCACCGCATCTCAAATTTTTGCATATCAAGAGTTGAGCCTGACGCGAGAATAACTAATAAGCATGATACAGTTATAGCCAAGCTGGTATAACGCCCCCGTTCCCCATGAGAGAACCCCTTGCAAGACGTGTGAAGTTCGCCAACCCGCACTGGGCCAGTATGGTGGTCTACGGCCTAATCCCCCTCGCATCGCATAATTGAATACAAAACCAGTAAAGTAATCCTCAAAGCTAGTTAATAAAGAGATTATTTCGGAGGCAATTTCGCGTTATAAAGATGAAATCGACCGAATATAATGAACTAGTGTTTGTCTGTTTGCTCAGCTCCTTTATATTAGGATGGGATGCTGGAGCGTTGTAAGCCTCTTATAGTATAATAATATTCTTTGCTAGTTACGTACCGCAGGGTTGTCTATAAATATAAGAATATTAGAAAGTTAGATTTACTAACATCGAAAAGAGCGATTAGTCTTATAAAATAACTTTTGCATATTTTTCTTTAAATATGCCTACCTTTTAAAATTGGTTTTGTAAAAAAAACATTTATTCATAAGAAAAACCATGGAAGTCTTACTTCACTTCTCCATAGGAAGGACTTTTGAATCCGCGAATAGTATTTTAGCAGTAAAGGGAAGATCTTCCAGTCAGGCGGGTGTTGGGCCTGGCAGCTATATAATATGTTACGTGCTCTGAAAACTCTCAAAGCGCGTTTCAAGATTGTATAGAGAATCGTCATTTGTTCTGGACGTTGCATACAGCGGCATCTTAACTGTAATAGTCTACTGACTAAATCAGTACTTATTTTCTTTATAGCCAAAATTTTAAAGTAGACTTATGGAAGTTGGGTAAGATGACACGTGGTGAAGATTAGTACAGCCAGATAACTATGTTCTAACCTCACCGTTTGGGTTTCACCGATTCAAAGGAACACATTATAACTAAGTAAACGGACAAACATTTATTTTTAAATTATAAGATTTATTTTTATTAAATTCATACACACAAGACATCGTAGTACGTTATCCAGTAATCTTCATATAGACACAGTGCCTTTCGCCGTATATACAGGTGTTCTTAAAAATATGGATCAAATAAAACCGAGTAATAGAATGGGTCATGATCATTTGGTCATCTGAGAAATTGTACTTTTAGCCCTAATTTATTAGCTATAGTATTTTTAAGACCGTGCGGATACTTGATTGTAGTTAGTTGAAGTTATGTAAGTGAAAAATATAATATCGTATCAAATATTTGAATATGCATTATTACCATGTATGGCTTTGAAATTTGATCGGTTTTCACCCGGATGGATATGTCACTATTGGATTTTTACTCACATATATGTTAAGTGTGCAGAATAACAACTATTTTCTCAATAATCTAGCATTCATATGAAATTAAACGTAACTATTGAAAATATCTCAATTCAAATACTATAGGAGATTTGTTCACCTTTTCCCGGTGGAATCAATCATCTCCAGAATCCAAGTGAATCACATAACAAATAAGAGAGTTACCCGTTACTATTCAGTTCGTCTACCTCCCTCGAGGGCGTGTCGTGGTGGTATAAATAACTTACTCATAGATGTATATCAAGCATAGATGCACGACGATGGACACGCTCGTCCCTAGGAGAGTAATCCTCAATCCTTTCTGCATTGGCGCATCTAGCGATTTCGACACTGAATACACGGAGACATCTTTGGAATTAGATATGCCAATATGGTCACTAGGAATTAACTTATGTTGTTTTATTCGTTATCCTACAAGTAAGATCTTGGAATGCGGAATGAGGTCGTATAGTGTATATATTGGTTATAAACCACAATTAAATATTATATCCATCAACTATTAGTAAAAAGGCAAAGATAACTCTGTCGATCTAAATTAGTCCTGACTACATCTTAGGTCTTATCGTCGATGTCTTACGTCAATTCCAGTTATGAGTAATCATCACTCAGGTGTAGGGTACTTTCTTGCAACAGAGTTAAGTCACTACTTAGATTGTTATTAATAATATTTTGAATTTGAGGAAATACCGCATCAAAACTATTTTACATGAAAGTTTATAGACTCTAGTTCGATCTTATACTGTGACACCACTGAGAACCAATCACGAGAGATGAGATTGCGGGCCATATGTAATCCTAATCCTATTATAGTTTTATTCAAATAAACTGAAATCATAGATTTTTATTTTTATTACATTATAGGCAAGTATTTGATCTCTATCTCACCTGATGGTAAGTGATAATGAGATCTACGGTGGAGCATACTTGCCTAGGTAGGAAGGCGGCAGTAGATCGAGACGCTACATTCACTAGGCACATGCAGCGCAGCTGATCTGACCCGCCATCCATGAATGGCAACACCGAACATCATGCCGGAACACGGCTAGGCCGCTTGGCGACATGGCTTTGTTCAGTGGGTGGTGACTAGCCACGGCCGAAGCCTACCACCAGTAGAGTTGTCACCTAGTTGGCACCACCCAGGGTCACGTGTAGGGTATCTCGAGGGTATTTAATTCTCCTACGGACGAAGGTGACTCGACCCCAAACTTACACATTTTAACAATATGTGATATCGCTGTGATCCCTCGCGATATTTCGTTTATTGTTAATTGGGTATTGCTGAACAATAATTATCATAAATTTAAAAAAAAAAATATTGCCAGGGCTGGCCTGTGGGTCCCGACAAGATGTTACTTTAGTAGATTGTTATTTTTTTCTATAAATTCAAGTAGATGTATGGTATACTTATAATATTGTGTCGGTGTACGTTTGGAGTTTCTACAAATTATCTCGCGTTTAAGTGCGAACATCTGGGGCCCGCGGCGCGTCGTTATCGCTACAATCGTTGTTTAGTGATGGGCAAATGTCGACAGGAAGTATATCGATATTTGGCAGTATCCAATCGCATGAAGTTGTTAGCACAGAAAACTTAGAGATGTTGATACCATTGTTGCGTCAAAAAATATAGACCTAAAATACAAGAGTTTAATACAGCATTTATGTATAGATCGTTTATAAGAGCGAAATGAGGTTTGTAACCGGAACTTAGTAATATGACGATAAGCTGTCATGAATATGACTTTTTACATGACATTGCTTGTAATACATGAATTATTGGAGCCTAGTCTGCTTACTTTTATGATCTGTATTCAAAATATGACAAATTATTTAAATAGCACAATTGATTCTTTTGCGGGAGAGTCTATTTTATAGACTTCCGTTTCCTCGCTTACATTCGATCTCACCTGGATCGTAAAATGTAATGTCAAATCGACGATACCATTACACCACATATACCCACCACTAATAAGGCATACGTATTCCGCAAACTTCTTATCGATGTTTATTCGAGTTATCGATATTGCGTGTCATTAGTGCTTTCCCCTCTATCGGAGTGCGAGGTGCCATAACGATCGGGCGATTGGACGGCGGCGTCATGCCGAAGGAGTTTAGTCTATTATAGCCTTTATTAAGAGAGATTTGAAGTACTGGAATCCATTGTGCAGCTACTTATTGTCATTCTATTTGGAGGGTCGATTTCATATCTTGAAAAGATTTTCGTTGCTGTAATCTAAACGGGAGTGGGTGGGAGGGACAACACTTCAAAATGGAACTGTGGGGCCCTTATTATTTAGATCCAAGGATATGATTATTATTTATGTATAATGATCACATATTTGTTTTACTAATAATAAGTACAGTAGGTATACAAAAAGTTATATATGGTTATTTTCAGTTAAGATTTTATGGTTTTCGTTTCATTTAATGTATCATGTTTGTTAGAGAGATTTGATCCTTTTGATTGCCATAAAAGTACAGGCTGCTACTTTTTCAGATTTTAGCCGGTTAGATTCCTGAGTGCGGCAAGCGAGTTTTCGAAAATCTTTGAATGCAGATTTTTATCGGTTTAAAAATATAGGAGTTTTTCCTTTGAGTAAAATTTGCTATCTCCAGTATTTAGGGAACTTTTACAGCAGGCGCGGTTAAGAAAAACCACACATAAAAAAAAAACAATTTTTTGGAAAATAAAAAAAACTGAGAACTTCTCGTTTCAACTTCCTACCAAAAAGCCATGCATATACTAAATCGCCTGAGTGTTATTTAGGCCAGTATTACATTCATATGGTCGCGGATGTTAAACATCCATGACTTAAGTACAAACATTAGTACTCATCATACAAAGATTGTTGTCTACCAGGATTCGAACCCGGGACCCCTCGGCACAGAAAGCAGGGTCAATACCAAATGCGCTAATCAGGTAGTTAGATTTATAGAATCAATACTTGAAGAATTGAACATCTCACCCAGTACTCATACCTAGTTTTCGAGTCAGTACTGAATCAATTCTAGCACTGGCTTAAGACTCATAAGCTGGTATTACGATAAGCTAACTGTACTTATTACATGTTCTAATTAGCTACTACATAACCCTAGAGCTATATACACAGCTTAGGGACAAGACAACTATAACGTTCCTATTTGCGGAAAAAAAATACGATTGCTGTTTAGGTATGCACCTACAGTTATCAATTCACACGTTTAATTACTTAATTTAAATGACCTAGCTATCGAGTACTTACTTATAATCAGGAATGGCAGTAGACAATAAATCTCTATCATCACCAGCCACTATATCTAATAATCCATTTGCGCTGTCGCTAAACCACTTATTTTTTCTATTCTCCCAAGATAATCACTGCACACTATACCCTCTTCAAGATTCTGTGCAAGTTATAAACTTTTATATATATATATATATATATATATATATATATATATATATATATATTTAATGTTTCTTTTTAATCGAGAATTCCCGGGAAATCTGCACTTACTCGAACGATGCCAAGAAAATAGTGTCAATAATTCATACCCATTCATGATTTAACTACATTTTCTTGTTTATTTATAATGCATTCTTTTTTTTTCAATTAGTTTGTTATACTTGGCGATGACATAAAGAAATTCATTACAATCACATGCTTAGTACCTATGAAATTTCTAAATATGAAAAATAATATTAGTATTGCGTAATGTTTTTTTAACAACATTTCTAACAAATTTTCCGCAAGTTAATGTCGTCATGGTGGGTAAGTTGATTCAAGCTATGTACCGTTTTTTTTTCAATATATTTGTAAGCGTATTTTGCAATTGCCTGTGTTGCCTTATAGTATGCATTTAAAGAAACATAGCAAAGATAATTAACCTAGCCCAATAATTGACACAACAGATTCCCTAAGAAAATAGCACATAAAACCTCCCGTTCTAAATGGTAAGGCATGAATGAAAACATAAAATAGGATCCACGGTAAATCACACTCCTATATCGCTTTCACTACTCCCTTGCACCACACCCAAAACCCGGCTAACTAGTAGCAATTTATCGTTAATTTCCCACTAGAATAGAGGCGGGCAGATACACGGCGCGGCATTGTATCCCGCGGGCTCCTTGCTAGACACAGTTCCCTTTCATTATTACTGGAGTAACGTACGTACCATAGCGTTTCATGAAGTATGTTTTAGATTTTGAGATAATTTGGGGTCGAGTCACCTTCGTCCGTAGGAGAATTAAGTACCCTCAAGATACCCTACACGTGACCCTGGGTGGTGCCAACCAGGTGACAACTCTACTGGTGGTAGGTTTCGGCCGTGGTTTGAGCGGGTCAGGGAGGGAGACGCCCAAGCCGACCCGCATCTTCTCCCCCGCCGTAAGAGGAGGACGTCGAAGGGGACTTGGGCAGGGGGTCGGGGGACCACCTGCCCACACAAAGTCCCCCCGACGGAGGGTGCCAACAGGCACCCCTCCTGATGTCTGCGGCCCGGGACCAACCGGGCCGGCCGCCGGGGCGCCACAGTAGTATGCCAAGTGCGATCCTGTGGCGCCCCGCTCAAAGGCGGTGATGGCGGACCAAGGGGTTTTAGTGGGTATACCGGTACTCTGCCGGGGAGTCCCACATACCCCTCTCGTCCCCCCGGGCGGGAGGGGATGCGTAACGCATTTCCCCTTGTAAAAAAAAAAAAAAAAAAACGTTTCGGCCGTGGCTAGTCACCACCCACTGAACAAAGTCATGTCGCCAAGCGGCCTAGCCGTGTTCCGGCATGATGTTCGGTGTTGCCATTCAAGGATGGCGGGTCAGATCAGTTGCGCTGCATGTGCCTAGTGAATGTAGTGTCTCTTATCTACTGCCGCCTTCCTACCTAGGCAAGTATGCTCCATCGTAGATCTCATCGTCACTTACCATCAGGTGAGATCGAGATCAAATACTTGCCTATAATGTAATAAAAAAAAATAAAAAAAACAATCTGATATGTACCCTTGTCTACTTCAGAATCAGAATATTTTTTATTCATGTAAGTACAATACTAGTTACAAAATGTTAAGCTACATCTTTACCATCCGTTCGGAATGCCGTTCCTATGCAGAAATATGGGTAAGAAACTCTATGATTGCTATTTCGAAAATATTTTACAATTTTAAGCAGTACATTGTTCTGAGTTTGAGTGAACAATGTAGGTACGGCTAGGTAGGCTTGAGTAGCTGGTCAAAAAAATAGTTAGTAGTTAGTAAGTTAATGGCTACATCGTTCCCACATTTAAAAATAACTTTCGTTAATGAAGATATGAAGGAAGAGGAGATGAACAAAATCTAAATAGTCTGCTCGATCAAGGTTATTAATATTCCTGAGGAGTCGGACCAGCACCTAACCAAGCATTTTTATAGCTATGTGCTTCAAGTAGGTACGTGAGTACAATGTAACGTGTTGGTATTTAATATATTCAACAATATCGGCTCCAGCATCCGGGTCCATAATCAAATTCTACACTAATTATATCCCACATCGTGTAGCTAATCCGGATGTGATGAAATATTCAATTGTTTAGGTAAATTTGGAATATAGAATTAATGACGGAGATCTGAGGCAACAAACATAAAAATAAAATAAAAAATAACAACCGAATTGAGAACCTCCTCCTTTTTGAAGTCGGTTAAAAATACAAAATTGCGTAAATACTTTTAATATGAAACTTAATGGTAAAACTGTATCTATCTCGCAACATATATTTTTATTTTTTTGTGTTGTTTTGATTTTTCAGTTTCAGGGTGTTTTATCGATGATCGAAATTTGATACCTTTGTAAAAGCAAACAAAGAAACTTACGATTAACAAAATGCCTATTGTGGCAAACTTTTGACACAGTCATTATCATCGAAATCTAGAACTTAAGTACTTAGGCACGTACGCAATACTTGAACGCTCCAATAACGTCATTGTCGAATCAACTACCCACTTATCGTCTTATAAGTAGGTACTTAACTCAATCGTTTCATGTTTTTCTCTTTGTCTTCGTGTTCCATAGATGTGGCATCGTAACTCTAGTACGAGTTATCGGTTTTAGTACGTATTTTTGCTTCAAAGGTATAGGTTCTACCATTTTAAAAATACGCGCGGTGGTTTTTTTCTTGTCGTATTAATAGTTTCATCTTCACTATACTTCGTTCAAAACACCTATATTGTTAAGGGTTAAGATAAGCCTCTTGTCAATGTACTTGAAATATATACAGTCTAAATCCAACTTTATGTCATTCTTCTAAGGTTCAGACTCGCTTGGGTTATACTACCGTTATAATAGGACAATTTTCCAAGACGCCTATTCTTGCAAAGGGATTTCAGCTCTTATATTCACAACGTTAGAGTTCAATAGCCTGGTTGTATCTAACTATAGTTTGTTCGTCCTTAAATATGGTAGGCGGAAGGATTTGGGGGTTTTTCATGGCAACATCGGTGAGGGTGTCAACTTGCTATCTATGACATATGTTCAACTATCAAGGAAATTCAAGTTTTTTCATACAATATTTCCAACGAATAATATAAAAAAAATGTTTAAACTACATAATTACATCGAAAATAATAACAGATAAAAAACAGATTTAGGTTGCCACCACCGCCGTCGTCTTAAGGTAGGGCACCCGGGTTCGAATCCCGGTAGAGACAAACTTTGTGTGATGAGCACGAATAACATTACCAGAGCCACGGACATTTAATATCTGTATACTTAAATAGAAATGATGTACTAGGATCGTTATATATTCACCCCATTCCGTTCTACGCTACTCGTCGGTAACCTCAATACGAGGGTTGTTTAGTCTGGGGCCGTACAGTTGTCGTGTTTATCTGGCGATATTTATTATTCATCTATCTTTTTCGCCAGACGGTCCTGATGGCGGTACTGATCCACCGGCTTATGATAATGAGTCTATAAACGATAGCCTTTAGTGTACCCGTTTCAATTCAATGCATTTTCTTGGAAGCTCAATTCTAGTCAATTTTTATCTCCTCTTCTAAACGCCTATTAAGATAACTAAGCGGGAGACAAAATGAACAAAAGACACATTAAAATGTAATAAAATAGGCAGTCAACCGACACAGTTAAAACTCGTTATGTGTTTGTAATGACACCGTTACGGCTTAAATCGCTATTCAGTCTCAGTGTAGGTACAGAAGCAGAGGATATGTCGTTGCTATAAAAACAATGATCGCGCAAAATAAAACATCAATTATAAATATTGCAAGAAGAACACATAAATTGCATGAAAAAATATCGCCTGCAAAACTCACTAAACTGCGGGTCCTATAATGAGCAAGTCTTGTATTATAGGAACTTATATTGAATTGCAGGTGATCCTATTAACATCCAGACTCGGGCAAATTACAAAAAAAAACGGCAATATGAAGAAAACAAAAGATAATAAAATAACACTGAAATAAAATTAATTATACGGATTTTATCACGTTTATTTTACGTTCTTTACGTTCCCGACGTTTCAACTGCTTCACAGCATCCATGGTCCATGGTTAGACGTCCTAGTGTCATAGTTACAAATGGGGAAACCTCATATGTAGACAAAACTTCACCAAGCTACCAAGTAACGGATGGTGAAGCCATTGCTGTAAATGTAAACGTTCCATATAATAAACTGTGGAGTTATATAATTTATTTATGTCTTGTCTTATTTAGATCCGACACTTAAATTTATGCTATTCTAATCCCGAACCACAATTCATAGTATTGAAATAAAATTGCAAAATATTTTCAATATACCCAGCAAAAACCGAGCTAATTTCCTACTTTTTGTTCTTGTGAAAAACTTGTACCTACAGCAAATAAACACAAAAACAAAGAAGGAACAAAGCAAACAGTCCACCGAGGTGGGATTTCATTGCGGACAAACAGACCGGTAATACAAACCAGACAGCGCCGGTGTCGCAGTTAACTTGATTAAAATAAATATTGCTTGTACCTACACTGCGCTTTACTGCAGAGACAGTGGATAACACTGTATAAACTTCTTAGTGGAGCTTTAATTGGATGATGCGCAAATAATTGAAACGGCTTTTTTTTAATGGCATACCTTTGGGGTCGAGTCACCTTCGTCCGTAGGAGAATTAAATACCCTCGAGATCCCTACACGTGACCCTGGGTGGTGCCAACTAGGTGACAACTCTACTGGTGGCAGGCTTCGGCCGTGGTTAGTCACCACCCACTGAACAAAGCCATGTCGCCAAGCGGCCTAGCCGTGTTCCGGCATGATGTTCGGTGTTGCCATTCATGGATGGCGGGTCGGATCAGTCGCGCTGCATGTGCCTAGTAAATGTAGCGTCTCGATCTACTGCCGCCTTCCTACCTAAGCAAGTATGCTCCATCGTAGATCTCATCGTCACTTACCATCAGGTGAGATCGAGATCAAATACTTGCCTATAATGTATAAAAAAAAATACCTACAATAGTTCAATAAATTTGTTTAAAACATTGGCATACCTACTGTTGGGTGTGAGAGGCCACATAAATAAAGAAAGAAAATGTTCCACACTCGGTTCCGGGATAATTGACTAAACAATTATAGTGATTCATCGCCGGCCCACAGAGCAGGTAATGAGGAAGATATTTAACAGCTATTCAGTGATCCAACTGACGTGTGCATGATCGGATTATCCGATTACTTTAAGACTTATGGCCACGTGTAATATTGATTAAGACCCTCCCTACACACAGAACGTTTGGCTTTCGAGTTCTATGGGTTACTGACCGCCAGCTGTTCACGCTTTCTGAAGCCCATACATAGGTTACAAAGAACGCGGAACTTAGGACGTAGAACGTAGAATGCTGAACGCACAGATGTGTGTTTAAATTCTACAGTGGGTGATTCGTATACCCTAGTTATTCATAATAAAACTAGCCTTTGTTTTTCTGCATACATTTTGAGTTACGCGACACTTTGCCTATCTCTTTTGAACTGAGTATTTAATATAATTGATAGAACTAGGCGATACTTGGCGGAAATCCATTGATAACAAATGGGGTCGAGTCACCTCGAGATTACCCTCGAGATACCCTACACGTGACCCTGGGTGGTGCCAACCAGGTGACAACTCTACTGGTGGTAGGCTTCGGCCGTGGCTAGTCACCACCCACTGAACAACAAACTATCTATCAAACTATCTATCACGAGCGACGGGACCTCAAATAAAATGCAATTCTCCGCGACACTAAGCGAATCTAAAAAAGTATTCGTATTGAGTATTTAATGTTATTTCTGCCGTTGTACGAAACAATTTTGTCCTGAATAACCTTTACCTATGTCACAATCACACGCATTACTTATGCGATCTGCAATTATAACCACAATAATATATTATCTTGTCCAAGATAGCAACAAAAGCCGTGTGATCATTCATCTTCCAGACATCTGGCGTACAACGTTGACAAATTGTGCCCGCAAGGAAATAAGTTCGGATACCGGACCCTCTCCGAAAATAAACTTCGCCTGTAACTTTTGACGTGGCAAATCTAGAACCGTTTATGGTGGGTTCACATGTATTGACGTACTCCTCCACGATTAGATTGTATTCTCATAAGATTTAACTGATCCAAGATGTCATCTGTCGGCTACTTAACGTAGGCGTCACACATATCACGTCAACTTCTCCCGCCATTCGCATGCTATGGCTCCTCGACACGTGTGGGGTCTGTCCCTCATAACGTCTTCTGGTTAGTGGTGACCATTCCAAAATGTTGGCGTCAATTCTGGAGCAATGTGTACCGCCTACAACTTCAACCTTGCTAGTCAAGTTTCATATTTAAACTTGCCATATATGTCTATTAGATAAATGCGTGCGATCTGTAAATAAATTACGAGTCCTGTAATCGCATTGGTATTCGAGTTAGGGCCGTGTTATATATGTATTATAAATAATTATATATTGGGATTGTACGGTCCCTTGCTTGTCCCGTACACCTTTTCCTTGCTAGGGGTGTTTATTGAAGGAAACACTGAACGTTTAAGTAAAAGTTTATTGGGCTAAATATTTGTTATTCTAAATGGGAAATGATGGTGAGTGAGCACGCGCGGTTTACTTGCTAGCCGATCGCTAACTCAAGTGCATCGCAAAGTAAGTCGCTCGTGCCACGGAAAGTGCTGATTTGGTGCAATGTACGGCTGCACCGTACAGGGATCGCCATCTTCTTCTTTCTTTACGTAGTCTGTAGTCTTAGACCGAAAAACGTGGAAAAGGAAGGACTTTGCCCCGCATAAAATAAGATTGAAGGACCCGGGTTAGTCTGGTTATGTTTAATATGTTAAAAGTCTACCTACTTCACTTTGTGCTATTTAATTCCGACATAAATATTGAAATATCAATATTTGCGAATAATTGTCAACACTGACAACCATTTTCCTATCAAGGTTTTATTTACTATCTGTTGAACATGTTTTCATATCGAGAGTATCTCGATAGTCTCCTGATTTGACGCAGGCGTGTTTGTTATCTTGTCACGGTATCGCCAGCACTGATTGGTGAACAAACATATTGTCATGTTTCGTATTTATGAATACAATGTTGTGAAGGTCTTTACTTGTCAGGATTACGGCCTAGCTATTCCGACATACGTGGTCTTGGCCCGAAATAGAGCAACTTTTCCGACCTAACAAACCTTAGTATCGGACTATTACGATCAATAAAAAAAAAACATAGCCAAAACGGTCCAACCGTTCTCAAGTTATACGCTTTCCAACGAACACCATTTCATTTATATTTGCCAGACATTTTCTTTGTGTGTTATTTACTCAAAAGCCAGGATTACGGTTGTGTCAGAATATTGACGCTTGGCGTTAATGTCGAACAAGTGGATATTTTGTTTTTGTATTTGCTAGATGTTGTATAAAAACAATATAACATGTTCAAAAAACAAAATGTACGTTTACCTTTTCTTTTGGATGGATATAATATAAACAAAACTTTTTATCATAGTTATAGATAGGTGTTATATGGAAGTGATATAGGTCGAGGAAGGTACATACAAAAATCAATATTGATGTATGATAAAGGTGAGTGCTTCATAAATATGTGAAGCTTCGACTATATAATTCTTACCATACTGGTAAGTAGTGAGTACATCGTCACTAAAAATAAATACCTGGTGGTGCTTAACTTCCTAAAAAAAATAGTCTAAATTTCATTGGTCAGTCAAATTTTTTTTTTATTACTATATAGGCAAGTGTCGTTACGCTCGGTCAGGGTTTGCGGTCACGTGATAACAAGTATGAATTCAATAAATAAATAAATATCGCCATACGAACACACCAACTATACGGTCCCACTTTAAGCTTAACGCTTGTGTTATGGGTACCGTACAATGGACTGAGGGTGAACTCAGTATATAATACTTACATAATAAACATCCATGACTCGGGTACAAACATTCGTGATCATCACACAAAGCTCTTCCCTACCAGGATTCGATCCCGGGACCCTCGGCGCAGAAAGCAGAGTCACTACCACTGCGCTAATCAGGCCGTCGAGTGTAATGTTAAGATATTCGGAGTTATTTTATTATAATGTATCTACTTATATTTGTTTGTGTTCATTGTCTTGTTATATGTGTATTAGGATCCTATCGGCTTACATAAAACGATTAACAAGTTAATCCTATTTCACAGTAGCTTAGCTCGGGATTCATTAAGGCTGTTATACAGGGTGTCAGTGGCTGTGTAACGAAAACTGATACCATGGAATCAACTCATGATTCTGAACCCCCCAGAGATAGAATTTTCCGTCAATCTTTTCTTTCTACCAGCTTGGCTATCACTGCTCACTTTCAATCATGATTATCATTTGCTAAACGGTGAAGGAAAACATCGCGAGGAAACATGCATGTCTGAGAGGACCCCTCGAAAGACGTGTGAAGTCCGCCAACTCGCACTGGGCCAGCGTGGTGGACTATGGCCTAATCCCCCCCGCATTGAGGGGAGGCCTGTGCCCAATAGTGGGACATTTAAAGGGCTGGTATTATTCTATATTTAAAATAGATGAACTAATAAAGAATATGATCCAAAGCTATGATACATGCAGGCACATACAATTATTGATCCATCCAAGATGTAAATAACTAAAAGTCACTTTTATCCTCCTTTTGGCTAACTCGATAGTGTTTTTTTGTAATATTTGTCATAAATATGGTCCATATCTTTTACCTAATCTGAATAACTGTTGCTTCTTTATCTAGCGCAGCAACAAGTAAGATTATATGGATGTTTTGTCCTAAGCATCGCGGCACTTTGCCAAAGCCTATTTGTGTTATTGATGGTGTTCTTAATACTTGACTAAATTGTTTTTGTGGAAGATCCGATTTTCGTTAATTGAAATTTTGACGTCCATTTAAAAATATAACTTGTAAATTGACTCGCCCTATGACGTAATGTTTAAATGTCTTAACACGTTGACTGCGTTAGGAGGTCTAAAAGAACTCTAACGTGACTTTCAGCTGGTGCGGCGCCGAAAATCGTGTTCTCCACCTCTGTGCGGGAGGTCGTAACTTCTTTATTTCTATGTGTTTGACAGAGACAAATATACATACCTACTTCCCGCTGCGAGTTTGATTCAATAATGTAATAAAAAAAATAGGGGATGGATGAGGTCTCTAACGCACTGAGTTGTAATAATATACATCTGTTGCGTGAAGAGATCTTTCGGACCTCCTAAAACACAGGCGTCATAGACGCAAGGAGCGGAGCGCGGGCGGCGCGGGCGCCGTTAGCTCGCGCTCAGTGTTGTTCAAATGTCGATAATGTGTACCTGCGCACTCCATGTAAAAAATACGCTCTTATATTTTGTCAGCGTGGTAGCAAAAAAAGTCGTTGCACAGGCTGTCACAGTAAATTACGGCTTACATTTAGTAGCACAGATGCATCCAAAACAGCCAAATGAATAAATACACTATGTGTGCAATGCATTCAACAAATGTGTTTACCATGCTTCAATGATGAACATTTTTCTTAAATATATTTTAGGTCACTATGTTTATAATTTTATGGATTATCATAATTCATCATTCACGGAAGGACAGTCACCATGGTCAGTCCTCCCGTGACCATGGTTTCTGTAAAACAGCCGAAACGACGGGAACGTAAAAAACAAATAACAAACACGATAAAATCCATAAGATTAGTTTTATTTCAATGTGTAGTGTTCGCGTAAATACAAGAAATAAATTACTATGTTTTAATGATTACTTCATAAAAAGTTTAGCTATCGATAACTGGGGTTTTATTTTAATCCCATTACTAGTCACAACCCAAACGGATCTATCTTTAGTTGCGATGCGAGATTCAATGGATACCTAATTTTTTTTTCGTTATATCTCATAACCCACTTTTCATATCCCCATGCGTAGCAAACTTGAGATAGAACAGTTAATTCTCTATTATTTACAGAAAGAACATAGATTTTATCTTATTTTTTGATAAAGATATGAGTTTTTTTAAAATACCTTATTTTAGGAGATGGATTAGGTCTCATACGCACTACAGTGAAGCTCGGTTATGAGGTCGAATAGGTCTCTAACGCACTGGCTGAAAGTCGTCTGAAAATGGCACCGCACTCAAGGTGTTAAAGGTTCTACTCTTGTTGCTGTTGATGTCATTCCGCCAAATTGCTGAACGTCCTACCAACTCTGAGGGCGTATTATATACTTGACTTGTCTCATCCCGTTTATACCGCAGATTATATTAGAAAAGTAACAGCTTATTTTCTCGATTACGTTACGAAATAGGTTAGGGGTGCCTATGGAGTATGACTTATGAAACTCGATTCATCCATCTAAAACTCTTTAATAATTACGAGGACTAATCGACTTTCCAGCCCGTATGAATGTTTAATTTAAAAGCGATTCTGTGTCGGAGCTCGAAAATTTATATACGATATAAATAATTATGCTTAATGACTTGGTTTTAAAAATAATGTTTTGATTAAGTGTGATCTGCATGGATAGCTCCATAACCTAAATAAGTTTTGCAGTCACGCAAGTCCTAATGTCTCGATCTAGCGGCCATCTTCATGTCATTAAAAAGAAATTCGCCAGACGAACACACCAACTATACGGTCCCACACTAAGCTACCCTTGGATTATGGGTACCGTATAATGGTCTAGGAGCGAACCCAGTTTATAATACTTATTAAACATACTCAGGTACATACATTCGTGCTCAACACCCAAAGTTTGTGCCTACGAGGATTCGAACCTGTGACCCGCGGCACAGAAAGCAGGGTCGCTATCAACTACACGTATCAGTTGTCATCATACTTTTTTTAAACTAAATAGGTACTAGAATGTACACAAATTATTTTAAAATTTACATTGTCTGTGTGCTAACAAAGTTTAGTTACACTAGAAGTATATAGTGTTAACTGCACATTGTTGCGAAGACTGCATCCGCATTAAGACTGCATACACAGTAAGATATCTTCTCCAGTTTCGGTAGACTTGATGCGATAAAAAATAGCGGCGATGCGATTCAAATTGGGGCGCTTTTCCGCTGAATTTTTCGGAATTAGCAAACATATTCATCGCGCCCTGTCAGGGCTGAAGTAGCGCTGAATGAATGAAAATACATGATGACTTTTGATATTTACTCAAACGGTATATGTAGATGGAACATTTCACTAACTTACTTATGGAATGGGAAAATTATGATAATTTGATTACAGAAATGTTTTCATGATTTTCCTGCTTGCTTGATAATATTTATTTTGAGAGGCATTCATCGCTAACCGACCGAGCAGTCTGTAGAAGTAAGGTTATGAGTTTTATTTTATGATAAAACTAGCATTATCCTGCGGCACCGCCTGCGCAAACCATCATCCATTTGCGCAATCCATTTTGCTTTGCTTCCTTCATAAGAACAGTGTTCCGAACCGGTAAAATTTTAACATCTTTTTTTATTAAATTAAAACGAATTTTATAGATTTTATCGTGCGTATATTATGTATTAACGTTCACCCATCACCACCATTACATAAAGTTGAGAGTTTTATTAATAAACTGTTATCACACAGTATGGGTAAATAACATACCCCGGTGACAAAGTTAGCCGTGCTGTAACTGGTGATTGATGCGAGGAGGTCGCCGCCGGCCCGGCCGTTAGCTTAAACTGTTCACTTTTATTAACTTAAGATTGACAAAGTAACGTGAGGGGCGTAAGGCTAAGTTATGAGGTACTTTGTTGATATCCTCTCTTATGAAAGTTCTTTTTGAATTTGCTACGTGTGACGTATAATGTAACGTGATAATAAGTCTTTTTGTATGGGACTTGACCACTAACTCCATACCACTTACTCCTGTAGCCCAAGGACTGTAGATATTTTTTGGACTTGAATTGGTATCACCTTCAAATAATAGAAAATTGTTAGTCTTTTAATGGTTCGTATTGCGGACCAAAACAGGGTAGACACCGTTTCTATTTTTTGTGTGTCTTCTTCTTTCTTTACGGAATGAAATGCGATGAAATAAAATGGATATGAATATGGCCACACCCACAACTTAGCGGGTATTTTGCCAATGTCAAGTAATTAATAGCAATTTCAAGTCAATTAATAGCATTTTCAGTCAAGTAATTAATAGCCTTCAATAAATACACAAATAAATAAAATAATGGATGTGACATGATGATATGAAAATGGCGTATCCTGACTGACTGACTGTTTCAATTTTTGTGTTTAATTTGCTCGGCTTGCACTGGAAGTTTTATGACATTTACGGGTGACATTTTATTATTATTATTTGATTTGCAACCGAAATACTGTCTGTGATGCAACTCACAGTACCTAGCTATTATATAGCCCCTCCTTGTATTGAGGGGAGGTTGGAGCCCATTACAATGTAGCAACCTCTTTAACCCCGCCACAAAAACTACACAGGTAGCGCTGCAGACGACATTCAGGGCAAGTGACAATTCTTCATACCATCCTGCAACGCGCTATGAGTTTTCGGAGCACGTAACATATATACACGATCACAACATTAACCGTTGGGGCATATTGTCAGCCAAGCATAACACCCGCCTGGCTGGAAGATCTTGTATATATGTTACGTGCTTCGAAAACTCTCATAGCGCGTTGCAGGATTGCGTGGAGAATTTTCATTTGTTTTATATGTTGTCCCTTTTCAAATGTTCAGAATTATATATTTTACTATTCCATTAAAGTCACAGAACTAATCGACGTCAGCACACAAGCCAACACCATCGATCAACGTCAATATCTGGCGAGCGAACGGCAATCTTTCCGCTATTACAAATTATTTAGCCTGTGATTGTGTTTGTTCGACACAGTTTAATCAATCGATATTACTGAATCGGAATCGGATTTTATTGCTTATGAGTCGTCGGTCATGGCACAACTGTTTACATAAAATTTTGCACGTTCAAAATACCAATCCTATTGTAAAGTATAAACTCCTGAGTCCTCCCGTGACCACGGTTGTTGTAAAGCAGCCGAAACGTCGGGAACGTAAAAAACATAAAATAAACGCGATAAAATCCGCAAAATTAGTTTTATTTCAATGTGTAGTATTCGCGTAAATATAAGAAATCAAAATAGGATGCTATACATTTTTGTGAATTACATTGTTATGGGTACAGAAATCGTAAGCTGGGCTAGGTTAGCGTAATACAATCTTATTTAGTGACATACAAAATATATTCAACATTTTGCACCTCGTCCCTGGAAATGTAATAATTTATAAACAATAAGTCTCTAAATATTTAGCGAAACAAATTTAGTCCCGTTCGAGCTAATTGACTGGATTCTGGCAAATCCACAGCTTATAATCCCAACACCGTATCTACGAGACCACTCGTGAAATATTCAAATTGTATCACCTATTAACAATTTAAACGATTAGGGTCACCGTATCTAGCTGTACATACAGATTAATAGCCGGTTTACGAGCGGTTTCAGCTTTGTTTATGGCAACCCTTGACCTAACAGGTAGAGTACTGAACGGGTTAATGTGTTTTGAATTAATTCAAGGTTCTCTTTTCGTTTTTATTGGGGCATTTTTTGCATAGAGTCAAGATCCCTTTGTTTCAGGAATTGTATTAACTGTAGATAATGAGTTGTTTCAATTAGGCCCCTCAAGGTGCATCAAGGATCTCGGATGCGTTGCAGGATCCTGGTGGATGCAGCTGGCGGATGATGGAGATGTGTGATGGTTCTTGAAGGACTCCTAAGTGCAGCAGTAGACTTCTTAAGCTCCTGCATTGCTTGACGTTACCAATACGAACGTCTGTTTGACAGATTTTTTCTCGAAGCCCGATAGGCGTAGTTAATAGTGTTTTGTGTACCGAGGGTCCTGAGTTCGAGTCCCGGTGGAGGCAAACTTTAGAGTAGAGTAGATACCCATAATATAAGCACTGCTTAGTTTGTCCTTCTGTTCGTCTGATGATATTTATTCGCTTATTGAACGCTTTGTTGTGCGTAGGATACTTTGCATCATACATAATACTTTGATATAGAATAGCTTTGGTCCCGATCCTATTAATTCACTGCTAAATGAGCTCAATTAATATAGAAATAAAACACAAAGTTAGTTTCACATGTTTAATGAACAATGTTTTCAAATAAATCGTTTTTTATTGTTTACAATTGTATATGTATATAATATATAGCACGCTATACAATAACATCAAGCCCTGTTTACTCACTGTGTAAGCCTTATACCCTACGTCATCGCACGAGAATGGCATTCCTATTATAGACACAGTGTTTCTTTTTGTGCCGGAATTATTCCCATAGTTATATTTCAAAGCGACACTGTGTTTGGAATCGTAACTGGTATACCAATCAGTATTTGATGTAAAACGAAAATAAATAAACAAGTGACAGTTTTAAATTATACGGTATTAATCTTGACGTGCTAACCGTTTTGGTTCCAAAAAAACTTAATGAAAATGCATTTTTTTGTAAAATTGCTTAAAATATATATTTTTTTAACTGCAACTTAGTTCGACATTGTATTATTTTGGTCAATAAAATTATTTAATAAGCCTGACATCCGCAAGTACCCAATTTACATTAAAATAACTATTGCTGATCATACATAACTGTATTTACTCGGATTATAAATATAAAAAACTAAACTTGAGTCATTCTTGCCAAAAATGTTGGATCAAATCGAGTTTACAACCTATAAATTATATGTTAGTAAGCTTAATTTTGTATAAAACTTGTCTGTGGTCCGCTTATTTCCCATTTAGAATGTACTAGACTGTATTACAAACAGACACTCCAATTTAATTTATTTGTATAGATTTACAATTTATAAGAGCGAAAAATAAAAGCAAAACCTAAATACTGTACCTATGACACAGACAATACGTTCATTTTGAAACGGGTGGGTCGTTTTTTGATTTTTGACGATTTTTGTATTGTATGTACTTTATAAAGCTATTGGACTGAGATTGTGAAAGTTTGATGGAGAAAACAGTAATCATGTAATATTCTCAAATACGATACATTTAGTGCATATACGTGCATTTATAAGTATACATTCATATTCTTCTGTGTGTGCCTCTTCAACTAGTGAAGGTAGGCTGTCAGCTCAGCATACTCATTACTGACTCTCGCAAGGCGGAACAGTTCTGCAGCACTCGCGATGCTCGTCCATGCCCTGATGTTGCGCGACCAGGATTTCTTTCTACGACTGAATCCATATTACGCACCATGAAATCCAAATAAGTTTTATTAATACGTATTTTTTAATGAATTTGACGGTATACTTTTCAGTATATGCGGCAATATTAGCGTCAGTATCTTGCCAAGATCTCAGTGACGTTATAAACTTAATCGGGAAAGTTTGCTGGCCGCCGATTCGAATACAATTTCCACTGGATTTCTAAAAGATATGAGGAACTTCGTAGACGTACTAGAGATTTCGTAAGTTAACTTATACAGGGTAACAATTTATATTTACCAAAACCTTCGCGTAACTTCTGCTACAGCCCTAACTTGCTTTCAAATGCTCGCTAGGCAATTTATATGAATTTTAACAACATAGATGATGAATACCCTAAAGTGTAGGCCTGCGGGTCGGGGTGGGGTCATAAATTATTACAAAATCGGGTTGTCGGTCGACCCAGGGCTGTGCTTACTATTGTTGGCTTGCGAACTGGTCCGTCGGCTAGGGTTGCCGTAGCTATATATGTTTGTGTTAGATATTTGTGTAGGTAACTGTTGATTTTGTAGTTTTATGAATTAACTTAGCAAGCGTAGTGACCAGTTACTGTGTATGAATATTTTATCGAAGCATGGTCTAGGATGAAATAATCACGATAGGTTATAGTCTGCATTATTACAAGATGCTAAATGCCTCAACAGTAATAAGGGATTATTGATTACAAACTTATTTCGCCTTGATACGGAATATGTTACCAAACTGTACCTTAAACATGTTTGAATTTCATGTCTTGAGTTTCAGTCTCATTTTAAAGTATCATTATCACTTGGTAAACGGTGAAGGAAACCTGCATGTCTGAGAGAACCCCTCAAAAGAATTATTATTATCACTAACTTAACGTTGAAGGTAAATATCGTTGGAAAACCTGCATGCCTGAGAGAATGTATGTACAGTGTTGTAGTCGGTTCTCATTTTAAAATAATAATAGTAGAGTCGAGTACAAAGTCATAGAGTAATATTACACTGGAACAAAAGGCGCTTGGTAAAGTTAATAAAATGATCAAATTTGCATACCCATTGTGGGAGCTGGGCTCTATTTAACACATCTAAGTTAGGCTTCGCTAACTTATTTTTTTATTAAAGTTTTTGTAATTTCAATAGTGTCTTTGTTTTCTTTTTTCATTATAATTTCAATGTTTCACCCAGTAATTTATTGTATCGAACTCTACTCTTGGGACAGACTCATTTTGACATTGAAACTATAAAATGTAAAAGCCTACAATAAAAATGTCTATGAAAATGATAGATTGCATGATTTTGTAATATAGTGGAGAAGTATGTTAGTAAGTTTTCACAATCCCAGAGCAATATCAAATAATTTTATTACACTAAGTAATAAGAAAAATAATAAGTAAACGAAAACATTCCCAATTGGTATACTCTATGGTATATTTGCATGGGCGTAGCGTCGATGGGGTAAAGAGGGGCAGCTGCCCCACCCTAGCTCATGGATTCACGATATGACATTATCACTATTGATGTCAAAAAATTATGGGCCTCTATAGTATCTTGGCAAATGAGTGAAATGACTTCAAAGTAAGAGCGACTTTCTATTCGTATTGATTTCTTATATTTTTGCGAATAAAACACATTGAAATAAAAAACGATTTTACAGATTTTATCGCGTTTATTTTATATTTTTAACGTTTCTGACGTTACGACTGCTTTAAAGCAGCCATAGTCATGGGAGGGCTGACGTGTTTGACGCCCTAGTGCTATAGTTTGAACTGGTGTACCCTCATGTTTAGTAGTTGTTTGCGGTCCGAGTCACGCAGAAAGTGCTCACAGTGTCTTGAACTGTAAAGCAGCCAAAACGTCGGGAACATAAAAACATAAAATTAATGCGATAAAATCGGTAAAATTACTTTTATTTCAAAGACGTGTCAATTTTTTTTTACCAAGAAGACATAATGGTTCAAATCGAGTTTAGTTGCATTGCCCCATCTTGAAACAAAACCTGGCTACGCCCTTGTATATTTGTGTTACATTAAATTAGGTACATACAAAAACTTTTTAACTCAAATACCGTCATATCTAAGCACTTAAAACTTATTGCATCATATGCTTAATTACAATGAAAACTATTAATAAGTTTATAATATTAAAAAATAATCAAATACACTTAATTGATAGTTTCGATATGGTATTACTGTACACAAGGTGATTCAGAAACGGCATACAAGGCCTGGAATTGGACTTCATGAACGTATTAACATTTCTAAACATAGTGAAGTCAGAATTTCAATGGAATGAATTAAAAAAAAAATAGCTTGAAAAATGATAATAGTGATTTTATTCGACCAAAATATATTTTTTTGAATTGACGTATCAAACCTCTGCCTTCATATAATGATTACAAATGCGCTAAGGAAGCTCAGAATCCAGGCTTTGTTTACCTTTTCTGAATCACCCTGTCTACATCCAGGGTATAAGAATTTAACAATTACAAGCAGCATAATGTTGTAACTGTTATACAATGCATTGACCAACCGACATTTGTCTGTTTCCTTAAATATGGCTCTTATCTTGTTTATATTAACTGCTTGTTTTCAGTACTAACGATACCCTGGCACATAAAATATTAAAAAAATGGTAATATATTTATTTTATACATATAAGACATGGGTCCCAGAGTTTAGACATGATTTTACTTACGATTCACTTTGGTTTAAAAAATAAAATAAAAGTAGTACTTTATTAGTTGTAAAGCTACGGAAATCTGTGCCGCCCACTGGCGCTTTCAACCTACTACGCACCGCCCTTTTGCTTTGATGTCCTCACCTTGCCACTAAATATACTCGTATAATTAAGTATTTTAGACGTCGACATTCTATTTTGACGTTCTATTTCAATCCAAAATTGAAGCAGCAGTTGGTCACGTAAAAAAACTTATGTTTTTTTTATAAAATAATATAATTTCGTTACTTCACAGATCACAGTTACATGATAATACATTTAAATAAAAATGCCCGAATATGTTTTTTTTGTGATCTTACTAGCATTCTGGATAAGAAATGATATTTTAGAAGGGATTAATGATGTTACAAGTAACACTGTCATTTAACTTCAGGAAATTATTTCGAAAATGGCAGATCCTAATAATACACAATTATTTAATGAACTTTCACCAGAAACCAAATGCCGTATACGCCTAAAGATATGCTATAAGTAACATGCTCCTCAAAACAAAATTGACTAACAAAAGAAAAATAATTATCAGATGATCCTGTGTTTAAATATTTAATTTTAATTCTATCTACGCTTATGTATATTTTAAGCTATTTATATTCATGTATGTACACTTAAAACAAGTATATAACACCAAGAATGAAAGAAGTGCCGATGATATGTGTTGTCTAGTGATTTAACTGTTAAAGATATAAAATTATTAACTCTAGTGTTATGTACAGTCACGTTATACTTAACTTATTTGAATTGAGGTTTGGCTTATTTTGGTTTGATAAGCAGAAAATATAGCGTTTTGATATTTTGATGAACAATTGTTTTTTTTTAATTTGAACACTGTCGAGTACTACAAGAGCACGTTTATATGATCATTGGCATCAACTTATCTGAAATCTGTTGAACCACAAAGTGCAGTAACTGCTTGTCTAAATTCATCTCTGCCACTACTCTCCCTGGGGTTGGTTAGTTTAAAACTGACTTTAACTATTCAGCAGAGTTGTCAATTCGCTTCACAGAATATTATGACCAATATTAGTATTCCATATTAAACCTAAATAAGCTTCACCTCTCTCACTAATGGACAGTAAACATACTTGACTATAATTATGAATATTCTGGTCAGTAACGATGACTATACGACCAGTGTAACTGGAGCCATCGGTACTTCATAGAGTGGTATAATGAAATATCCAGTCACTCTGGTCGCGCTCTTATAATTACTTTTACTAGTTTGTGATAGGCGACTATTACTAATATACGTATGTGTTATAAAATATTAATAAGTGCTGTAAACACTTAGCAATCTTATTCTATCACGGCCTTGAATGCTTTATAAGAATTAAGATTATGATTATTACAATATGTTGTATGTTAACAACGCTTTGTAAAGGCATAACTGATATAGCAATAACTGACACCGATAATGTATGAGTTCACTTGGATTATGTGTCCTTATAATTTATATTTTTTCCTTAAATTTCCTTCATAAGTCATTTCCATTAGTCTTCTGTATCATTGTCAGATACTTCAAGTCTCGCTTCTTCGTTATTTTTGATTTAAAGTTCAGACATTTCGCCTTTATGACTTTCTATATGCACCATCACGACTGCTTCACCTATTAATTGTTACACCTCAAGAAATAGCTTTATATTTTTAATTAATCTTAGCATTGGTCAATAGCAGTAAATTGTGTAACGCTATGTTGATGCGGATGATTTGCGTTTCTCCACCTTAGTCTCCCTCAGCTTCGATTCGTCTAATGATTCATTCTTATGATCTCTTAGCAACGGTGTTCTCGCGTCAGTTCTTCCTTCACTCCCTTTACCCAGGTAAACATCATTCTTGTAATTATTAACTCTTACTGTATTATCACTATCAACTGACTCTTGCCGGCTAGAAGCTTTGCTCGTTTCTTTGTTGGACTCCTTTCCTTCAGATTTGTCGCTGTGAAAAGCCATGTTGTCGAAACACTGCACTGGTACGATATTGACGGATTTCATCATAGGCAACGCTATGGCTAAAGCTGGGCTCATGTCCCGAGGGCTCGGTGTCAGGCGCGTGGCGACTGATAAATCCATTCCAGGCATCAAAGTTGCAACTGTTAGGAATAAAATTGTGAAATCAGTAACAGTTGTAACATAGGTATGCTAGACACAAAACATAAACGATTTAAAGGTTATAATCAACAATCATGCATAAGCATGCTTCTTGTTGGAGTAAATATATATAAAAAACTATTGTAGTACTTTTATGAAAAAAGGTTAGGATAATATCAATTGGAGACATAAAGTATTAAATAATGTTATTATAAGACTTGGTTAAACACGAATACGAGATAAGAAAACTAGTGCTCGTTATTTAAAGTACACGAGAAATATATAAAACGTTTTTACATAAGCGTAACGACACGGTGAGTATACATTAGTGGTAAAGCAAGTTTACTTATATCAGAGGTGTACCGCTGTGTTTGTCTGTAAATTTGATACTTCGTTTGTCGTTTTGATTTGATTGTAAAGTGGTGGTATATGGTTGTTGCCTGAAAAAATGTAAAGCTTCACTATCTAGACTATAAAACATCCTTTCAATATTTACACCTACATCGACGATGAAGCGTTGAAAGATAATGCAATTACTCTCTACAACAACATCAATTTAGGATGAAGGAAAGCAACTACAGTTCGGGAAGATGGACGTTTCGAAAGATAAATTGCCCGAACCTTCATTTCATCGAAGCAAAGGGAACTAGACGGTGGATCCTGTAGCACTTGAAGATACTGCCGTGTGCAATGATAATGACAATGATGATGATTTAGAGACTAAAGTTATAGTAGCATTCCTGTAAGCTAAGTCCAAGTGTGCAGGCGATATAGAAAGCCCGTTCGTAGACCCAACGGCGCTGTGTGATGCTTTCTAAAGCATGTTTAAATTTTTTCTTTTGCAGTTGTTTGGTGTAGTTTGGATCATAGCCTCTAGCTCGCTACGATCACCATCTGTGGAGGATTACATTGCATAAGCTACGGTTAGTAGGTGAGTACCTAGTACCTAAAATTATTTATATTTGAGAGGACATTACGATTTTTTATGTGATCACAGTTCACTTAAAACTAGGAGAATTCATTGATATCAAAATATTATTTCTGCTTTTACTAAGAGTGCAATGTGATCGATTATAATGAGATCTCATTGAGTAATATTTCTGTTTTTATAATTTTTAATGACATAATTTGATAATTCATAATGTCCGTTCAAGTCACACCCATGAGTTTTGATTAATTAGTCATATTAATAATGAATTATATTATTGTTTGATGTGTCATTCTTTGATGTATATACCATCGGTGATTGTGAGATGTTCTATTTTTGTGAAAATGCCAATCAGGTCCTCGAATGTTTGTCCATCAAGAATTGTATGCTTCACTACAACGTGATACTCATACATTTAAAGTGCTTATTTACTACAAGTGAGTCTCCGAAGGTTTATTTTTAAAACCACAAAAAATTTGCCTTCGGAATGAAATTATGAAGACTTTTTACAGTTTTCTATAACTATGGACAAGTTTGTTTCCATAGATTTGTTATAGACATGAAGCCATGAATAATATACATTTCAAAGCTAAAAGCATTACCATGAAATGCCCTTATCCATAGCTTTGAACTGTGCACCGAGAGTTCGTACATACTAAATCTTACCCATGTTAGGTCCTATCATGTCCTTAGGATGGTTCGTTTTTATGGCATTCATCCTACGGTTGACGACTTGTGCCCCCATGCCTGGCGCTAGGGGGTTGGGCGCACCTGTTACAGCTGGTGTACCTGTTTTATATCACAATATCAGGATAGCAGTAATGATATTGTTACGCTGACATATTGATAATAATATTCTTTAATGGTATGACATGATCAACAATACGGTTGCATCAAATGCCGATGCAAATTATTTGCTAAAAGATAACGGTGTAGCCAATAAACTTTGAAATCCATCGATGGATTACAATGAAACCAAAAACAGAATCAAATCCTTCAATTGATGTGTAGTCTCGAGGAATTTGCAGTCAGACGGAAGTTCTTAGATCGATTTTTTACATCATCATTATGAGTCTCTTACTATCGACTGCATGCGACTAAGCTCGATCTTTAGCTCTTTGTATCTTATTTACTAGCATTTTTTCTTATGACGTCTCATTATATTGTACCAAAGAAGCTAGGCTAGAGCTATATGCTTCATGTACGTTACTACTTACGCATCGGCGGCCTCGTAGGTTCCACGTTGATAACTCTTCGGCGTTTCTTAGGCAGTTTTGCCCGCGCTTGCGTGTGTGAGTAGTACATTGCGAAGTTGGATACAATAACCGGTACTGGGAGAGCGATTGTTAGTACCTGTTTTACACGTAATCATGAGCAGTATACATTGAAAAAAATCAAAATACCACAACAAGTTTTGTTATAAAATAAAATATTGAATTTAGGTAATTGTGTGCTATTTCAAATCCTAATAAAATATTGGGAATATATTTTTATTGCCATAATCAATACATAGTTCCTTTTGAGTATAATAAGTAATTATACTTACACCAGCCAACGCGCAGAGCGCTCCCACGAACATCCCAACATACGTCTTCGGCGCCATGTCACCATAACCAACCGTGGTCATAGTCACCAGCGCCCACCACAGCCCCAGCGGGATGCTGTTGAAGTCATTGTGGGGGTTCGTCTGTATCCTCTCCGCGTAATACACCAAGCTAGCGAATATCACTATACCCAGAACTAAGAAAAACACCAACAGCGTCAACTCTTTAGCCGACGCTCTGAAGGTTTGAATCAAGATCTTCAACCCTGAGGAATGCCTCGTCAACTTAAACAGCCTCATGATTCTGATGATTGAGAAGAACTCCAAAATGTCAGCGTTCTCGACGTGAGACGCATACTTTTGTAAGATCAAGTCGATGTAAAAACTCATTGTGGCGATGTAATCGATGATGTTGACGGAAGATTTGATAAATTCACATTTGTTCGGTGACGATATGAAACGAACTAGTATTTCTAAGGTGAACCACGCGTTACACACACACTCGATGTAGAAGAACGCAATGTGTGCGTTTGTTTGCACTTTGTCCAAGGCCCAGCCGGGCGACTGATTCGCGGTGGTCACTGAATAGTTTCTTATCACTGGCACTCTCATGTCCGGGTGTGTTTTTAGGCAGAACGATATTATTGACACGCATATAAAGAACACTGATATCACGCCGATTATCTGGAAAGAAAATTTTAGCAGTTAGTTTATTCTTTACTTTACTATTATTTACTTTGCTCTTCTGTCTACTCTCTCTTTCTTTGCTCCAAAGATATCGGAGTTGGTGTGGACAAAAATATGCTTTGATTAAAATTGAGTTTTGTATTTGCAGCCTACTGCACTATTTTCACATTGAGTCCAATGAGAGTTATATCTCTAAACTGTTAAATATCTTCTTACTCATTTTTAAAAAGATAAATGTTAGGACTCCTATTTGTTTCATACATAAGTAATGGGTAATGGTTGAATAGCCTCCGTACAGTACATGCCCAAGTTAGCCTCACTGCAGCAGTCTGTGCTCGGTCATTGAAATCAACGATATTAACCCAATAATTATTAGAGTAATTATCAGCAAAGTAATCTTTATAGCAACTATAGAATGGTAATACCAAAATGTACGATCACATTTAACTGTCGAGAGCTCGATTCACTCTCTATTTGCAGCGAGCACGTCGCCAAATTACCGCAGTATCGCGCCCCCATCTGCCGGGCGGGTCGTAAACTGGCCATATAATCGGACGGACCAATCATCTTTAAGCGTGCCATAGACAAGGATGCGTACTTAAACTCGATATTGTGACTTGCGATATAGATTCAGAAATATAGGGTTTTGAAGAATAGGTTATTGTTCAGTCGTATGAGCTCCTACTGGGAAACCAACTGAAGTCATTTATGATGTAAATAAAGATGACGGTAGAGTGTCAGGCCTATTTAATGTCGAATAGTGTGCTGGAATAAATAAAAGGAAGATTAGAGTGAGCATTTATATACTGTTTACTTTGTTAGCTATGATTCCTAAACACACAGGCCCGAAAGCCGCTAGGCAATTTCCCTGGGGCGGCGATCTCATAAATTTTTACAACAGTTTTATGGAAAAGCACACAACCCTCATTGAAGATCGCATTTATTTTTTATTCTGAGATAACCATTACACTCTGTATAGATTAAAGCGTACCTTCCAAATAAAGGTAACCTTCGTCCTTCCTCAGTACATGACATTACCTCGCTTACATTCTCATGTTAAACGTAATTAAGGTAAATACCGACGACTTTATTACTGGAAAAGGGGGACTTATTTACTGAGACGTTACGTTAACGAGGCAGATGATAGAATTTTGGGGCGTAATAAATTTGTAAAAGGTTTTAAAGGCAAAAATGTTGGAGTTTTTATTCTTAATGATACGTTAGGTTGTGTCCATTGTAACAAGTATGGCATTAGCGCGAGATTATACTGGGCTGGATGTTTTTCGACCTATTGAAGTATTAGTAGTTATGGGAGTTTCTTGTTTCATATAACCGGCCCATTGTGTGAATCTACACCAGGGGTTCCCAAACTTATTTTGTCTACTGCCCACTTTGAGAATGAATTATTTTTTAGCGCCCCGTTTTTTCACCTACTTAAAAACCACTATGACTTCAAATTAAATTAATTATTGTAAGCCTCAACGCCTCCATTTTTTTTCTGGGTCTCTTACCCCTTTAGGCCTGATGCGCCCACAAGGGGGCTTTATCGCTCACTTTGGGAAAGGCTGATCTACACAGTTGATTTTTTTACAGTTTATAACTAATATAAAATTCGTTTTTTTTGTAAGTCGGTCAATCAGAAAATAAAATCCAAGCGTAATCAGGTAAATTGTAGAATAGCATTGCCCATCCTAATGTGCTGGTACACCAACGGGTGCAAAGCTGGAGTGCTTCGATTAGCATAAATTTGAATTAAAACGACTGGTCCCAAGGAGCTGTGGAGATCGTAGCAACAATATTTCACACTCCACAATCTCCAAGTAGCATTCTTGTGCTATAAAAAATGCAAAATACTGTTTATTCAAACATTTGGATAGATGTTTTTAATTATTAATTAGTTCTTAGAATTTTAATGCCCGCAGTTACATCCTTTGATGTTTCGACTAAAAGCTTTTAGCTGAAGGTCTTGAACAAATTGAAGCAAGAAATTGAATTGGGAATATATTTTTTACATTTGACTAAAATTAAGTGCCTAAATAAAATCAAGGTACCTAATGCTTAAAAGGTCACATCGTGAGCAAATGGTAGCCATGCTGTGTGATGTGTATTTATGCTTCCGAATAACTATATGTTGTTATTTTGATCATATTATAAAGTACACAATTTAAGTACTATTTCCATGTACAGTACATGAGGTTCTATAATATTCTTCAAAGGTGTCCTGAATTAAATGAGAATTGTTCCTAAAAAAAAAACAGTGTCCGACGAGAAAAAAACCGACCAATCACGTTATTTGTTTGTATGAATTGACGTATAAAGCAACGTTATTTTTGACCTTGATTGTTTCAACCGAGATACCCACCTCACAATTTTGGTAACTAATGCATATAAATATACAGGTCAAATTACTTTGGCAGCATTGGAACTATACGGCTCGTCGAACAGGGACCACATTTGCGGCTTGAGATGCTGCCACCACGACACCGTGCCCTTCATGTAGTCTTCCTCGAAGCCGAACTTGCGGGCCACCTCCTCATCGGTCGGCTTCTCCGTGTCAAGGTCCAGCCGGTCAAGAACTGCTAGAGTCTCTTGCGTGTCCCGGTGCTAGGAAAAGAGACAGTATTAAAGATACTGGCGCTTTTTAATTTGGCGTACAAATGTATTAAAGATGAATTAGCTCAGTGTGCAAGGAAGACGTAGTGTAGAACGGCCCCTAAAAGGTTGACCGATTATATCACGCGCGTCGCAGGAAGACGGTGGATGCGAGTGGCGGGGGAGCGGGATGTGTCGAAGTCATTGGGGGAGACCTATGTCCAGCAGTGGACGTCTTTCGACAGATGGACAAGCTATAATGACACGGCAGTGGTTACAACACTTAGTATCTATCACCTGTTAATGCCTAAAATGTATTATTCTATTGAAGCTTTAAACGTAATCCCACTAATATTATAAATGTGAAAGTTTGGATGGATGGATGTTTGTTACTCAATCACGCCAGAACGGCTGAACGGATCTGGATGAAATTTGGCACAGAGATAGATTATAGTCTGGAATAGCACATAGGCTAGGCATAGACATTTTTATCCCGGTAAAATGTACATTTTTTAATCGCGGGATCACCGCGAGGCGCAGCTAGTGAATACATAAAGCATATTTTAAATTATACAAAACCGATGATTGGCGCACACATCAGAAGTAATTCACCAAAGTATTGGAGCAAATTTAAATTTAATTTCGACCATTATATTGATACCTACGTAACCGCAACTGCAATTTGTTCGTGTGTCTGTAAATATTTTCATTCCGATACGAAATTTAAATGGAATATTTCGACCAATATTTTATATTTTCACTGGATAAGTAATATGAATTATGGTTATACTAATTGTGGACGAATTCCCATTGTGGCTTTTGAATAAAAGAAAGCCTATACACAATCTCAAATATTGCTTATTGAGAAAGTGATACCACCAAATAATGCATCTGTAGGATCACAACTATCTATTTAAAATAATGTAACCGACTAAACTTTTTTTTTATTACGTTATAGGCAAGTATTTGATCTCAATCTCACCTGATGGTAAGTGACGATGAGATCTAAGATGGAGCATACTTGCCTAGAAGGTACCTGTTCACTCTCGACTTGAAACTAATATCATATTAATTGAATATAACTCAATGAAGTCCCAAAGGAGAGTGACGGTTTGACTAACCCAGCTTTTTAAAAAAAATATAAAGAAGTGTATGTGTGCCATAGTCAAATAATTTATTTCGTATAGGCCTACAGGGGCACTTACAAATTGTCTTTTACATTTTTTTCATAACTCTACAACTGTATCGGAACGCGACCTCAGCTGAGAAGATCCATAATAGATATTCCAATCTACTCCCTAATAGCTACGAAGTGATCATGGGAACGGTAATAAATGTTAAGTTATTGGCTGGTTTTATTGCTTCGGAATATTGCTTTTGAGGGCTGTTTGCAGATTACCGGGGGTCTTATTTGATCATTTTATGATGTCAAGAATTCTTATATACAGTTCGGAAGATTTTCATTAATAAAACAGTGGCGAAAATATTTACAAAATATATTAATTTACAGTGCAGAAACTTATGGTAAATTAAATTTTAGGCTCAGATTTCCTTACAACTATTAACATTGTATTGTTGTAGAATATTCTGTATCTTTCTTTCCCAATTTACGGCTTGAATATTGGGATCCAATATCACGACTATAAAAAAAACTACAAAATTTTCTCACACCCCACAGCAGCTTGATAAAAAATACGGCATGGCGTGGCAAGCAGACTTAAAAAAGTATCGAGTGACGATCATATATGAGACTACCAGGAGGAATCAGGGTTAAGAAATCTATGGCGTATGACACCTTTGCCTTGCCTTTGCCACCGAGTTATAAAATAAATAATGACAAATTAACTCGTCTCCGTAAGACCGTATGCAAATGTCAATCTGTGAAATTATAACTTGAGACATCAAACATGACGGTAACATGAAAAAGGGTTTAGTACCAAAGAGTAGTGGCGACATCCAAATATAAAAGGCAGACATGTCTGTAAATCTGCGCAAGAGAGCTGTGGACGCGAGGCAAGTCGTAAAATCTTGAGAATGTACTGAGTGCGGGACATTGCGGGACGACACGTGATGTAGCAGTCATATGTTTTTGGGGCAAATGACCAAGTGATTACAGGAAAGAAATAGCCACAAGATGCCGCAAGGTATCGTAGACACAACCCAAGTATAATAGATCAAACAGACCCCACATTTTTGGAGTTTTAATTGTGAAATCTATGGCACATAAGGAAGATCTAGAATAATATGTAGTAGCTTAAAGACCATTAAAACTAGCTAAGAATAATGCCCACGGAGCTAATGACCCAGGAACAAGTGGCATCAAAATCAATCATGGTGTTTCATAGATTACACACTCAATATCCCATAAACACCAAGCGTAATTTTTGTAACATAACCAGGTTAAAGAGTTATTAAAAAAAAAAACTATAACTTCTTTAAAAAAATGGTCGTGTTGCGATTTCTGCAAATTTCACGCTTTATTGAACAAAAGACATACTAAATCAACTTTAATGCCTTAAGAATACATCTTGAAATATAAAAAGTGCGGAGCTAATAGATTGAATGAAATCCTTTAATCAATAGTAAAAGTCTGAACAATCTCCTTTTGGGTATTTCTATCTATACATATAAATAAAATTGGAGTGTCTGTTTGTAATATTAAAATAACCGCTTTTTACTCAATGCATTTGGATGTATACACGGTACCTATACCGAAACAACAATTTTTACAATTTTTGTCTGTCTGTCTGTCTGTCCGTCTGCCTGTCTGTCTGTCTGTCTGTCTGTCTGTTTGTTCCGGGTAATCTCTGCAATAGCTGGACCGATTTTGACGGGAATTTCACTGGCAGATAGCTGATGTAACAAGGAGTAACTTAGGCTACTTTTATTTTAGAAAAAAAATAGGATCTCTCGAAAAAAAATTAAAACCAATGTTGCAGCGCTGCGCCTAATTAAAGTTTGATAGCAACAATCTGCAATGCGTCCCGCGGGATCAGAACGCGAGCAGGCTGTTACCAACGGCTGAGTCTTTGTTAAATACCACGCGGACGAAGTCGCGGGCAACAGCTAGTTATAAATAGGAACATAATCCCATTCCATTGCAAACATAAAACAAATCTTCTTTTCATTTTGTCTCTCACAAATAAGAAGAGTTCCTACAGACATAATAGCTACTGGACTCTATAGTATCTCTCTATGGTACTGAACTGAAACGTCGCGCATATAAAATTCGGACGTGTACCTCAAACGAGTCAACTTTGATGTCGAGCGCTCATAAAAAGTTAAATGTATCTAGTCTATTGTGGTTTTGCTGTACGCAGTACAAAGTGTAGTTAAATTCCGGACAAAATGTAATGGACTTATGTTTGGAAACGGTGAGTCAAAAGCGGGATTACGCAGGAAAAAGAACTTGATCCAATATTTACCAAGAAATAGCAATTAACGATTACACAGGTTTATGGTCATTCTTAAACTATTGCGAATTTAATAGACACAATCAGAACTAAACTTGTCATAGACAATTAATAATATTTCAGAACTAGCTGTTACCCGCGACTTCGTTCGCGTGGTATTTAACAAAGACACAACCGTTGGCAACAGCCTGCTCGCACTTTCTGAGCCCGCGGGACGCTTTTCAGGTTGTTGCTATCAAACTTAATCAGGCGCAACGCTGCAACATTGGTTTTAATGTTTTGTTCGTGAGATCCTATGCGTTTTTCTAAAATAAAAGTAGCCTAAGTAACTCCTTGTTACATCAGCTATCTGCCAGTGAAAGTCTCGTCAAAATCGGTCCAGCCATTTCAGAGATTACCCGGAACAAACAGACAGACAGACAAACAGACAGACAGACAGACAGACAAACAGACAGACAGACAGACAGACGGACAGACAGACAGACAAAAATTGTAAAAAATGTTGTTTTGGTATAGGTACCGTGTATACATCCAAATGCACTTAGTAAAAAGCGGTTATTTTAATATTACAAACAGACACTCCAATTTTATTTATATGTATGGACGATGTTTGTTTTTTTACAGTGAAGCTTTGTGGCGCTGTAATATATTCCTAGCATGAGTTACGTGCTAGGACTATGAAGCTATACAACATGACGTATGTATACACCGATATGAACTCGGACATCTCGCCAAATCCGTATAAACGAGCAAACTTTGCGGGCGCGAGTGGCGCGCTCGTAAAAACTTCACATTGCAGTATTGTATACTTATGTAGAGCTTGTGAGTCCCGTAGCTTTCATCATATTTTGTAAGGCTGTCGTAATATAAATAAGGCATACTATTTCATCTGTTCGCTTATTGTCTACTCACATAATTTCTTTATATTCGTTAAGTCACAACACTATATGACAATGCTTGATGGACTATAGAAAGCAATCCGTTGCTTGTTCCTAGGTACTTCTTTATAGCTTAATTATGTATAATTACTATAATTCATATTGAAAAATCACCAACTGTGAAATCTTTTTAGAAATAACTCGAAAAATTACAACCATTTATAATATTCTGAGTAAAAGTAAAGATAACATTACAAATCTGTAGGGCCATGACGTCACCGCCATAAGTCAACGCATGTGTAACAGAGAGAGAGCACTACTCTCTTCCAACCGATGCGGTGCACTGAATTTTATAATATATATATTTTTAACAATAATTTTGGGGTCGAGTCACCTTCGTCCGTAGGAGAATTAAGTGCCCTCGAGATACCCTACACGTGACCCTGGGTGGTGCCAACCAGGTGACAACTCTACTGGTGGTAGGCTTCGGCCGTGGCTAGTCACCACCCACTGAACAAAGCCATGTCGCCAAGCGGCCTAGCCGTGTTCCGGCATGATGTTTGGTGTTGCCATTCATGGATGGCGGGTCAGATCAGTTGCGCTGCATGTGCCTAGTGAATGTAGCGTCTCTTATCTACTGCCGCCTTCCTACCTAGGCAAGTATGCTCCATCGTAGATCTCATCGTCACTTACCATCAGGTCAGATCGAGATCAAATACTTGCCTATAATGTAATAAAAAAAAAAACAATGAAAAATTAGGGGTTCTCAATTTGACACGTCTTTTGTTTTATTATTTGTATCCATCTGTACCATTGTCTCTATCTCTCTCGCGCATGAGATCCGGTGTTTTGCAGGTACTCACCTGCGTATACGTCATCCAGCAACAAGGCTCCACCTGGTTGGCGTCCAGCCCCCAGAACTCCAGCTCCTCCTCGAAGAGAGGCCCGCAGACATCCGTGGGATAGTGCAGCTTACCAGTTCTGGGGACAAAGTTGTGTGTCAATAGCCGCGTACTGACCGAACGCTCAGCCTTGCGAGTTGCCTCGGGCACCATTTTTAACCAACTGCAAAAAGGAGGAGGTTCCAAAATCTTAAAAAAAAAAAAAATATTTTTATTGGCAGTATTATTATTGAAATAAAACTTCTTTCGAATTTTGTCGCGTTTATTTTATGTTCCCGACGATTCGTTGGTGTAAATATGAGGGTACCCCCGGTAAAAACTATGACACTAAGACGTCAACCACCTCTGTTCTTTCGTGATCATGGTTGCTGTAAAGCATCCTAAACGTCGGGAACGTAAACACATAAAATAAAAGCGATAAAATTCGACAGAAGTTTTATTTCAATAATAATACTGCCAATAAAAACACAACCGATTTTAGAACATCTAAATGTGTAAATATAAGAAATCAATATTATTATTATTCGTAAATGCAAAATCCCTCGCCGATCCATCCCGCCAGTGAGCGCCCCGTGCCTCAGTATCAGTTTGATAGCGTTTATTGTAACCTTCATTTTAATTGGAGTGCGAACAAAAGTCGCATTGTTTTGAGGATAGGACTCGTTTATTCGAAAACCCCTTTTTTACGTAACAAGGGAATTTGGACCGATAAGCCTGTTACCCTGGCTTAGAGCTGTTACAGAACAGGTCGGCTGACACAGACAAGGGGCGCAGATAGATTCAATAACGTCTTACCAATGCCAAGGATTTTTTTTTGCCAATTAGGTTTTCACAGATATTTGCGGTGTTATAATAATCTATACTAATATTATAAATGTTTGGATGGATGGATGTTTGTTACTCAATCACGCCAGAACGGCTGAACGGATCTGGATGAAATTTGGCACAGAGATAGATTATACTCTGGTTAGTCTGGTTTTATGCCGGTAAAATGTATGGTTCCCGTGGGATAGATTTGTTTTCATTTTTCATAGCGCAAAGGATTGACATGATTTTTTGCGCGGGTAACACCGCAGGGCACAGCTAGTAGTTTCATATTTTTTTAAAGAAAAGGTAGGTTATACAGGATGTATGTGGCTTCGTAACGAAATCGGATACCGTGGATTCAACTCATGTTTCTAAACCCCGAAAAGATCAACTTTCCGTCGATCTTTTTATGAATTATAAGCATTTTTATCAAATTGATTTTAGCATAAAATCATTAACGAAGTCTTTCTCAACGTGACTTGAAAAAATAATAATACTAATTTAGGCCTTAAACAGCAATGTAAATTAAAACTCGATACGCTTGAGCACGCTCCTCACTCGCACGCTCGGCGATCGCGCCGAGTGCTGTGTTGTGATCGCGTTGTTTACGACAACTTTTGTAACCAATGACTTTCGACAAAACTAATTTGAGGAAACATGTCTATAATTTTATTATAGACATGTTTCCTCAAAGTTTTCGTTACCATGCCCTTATACTCTATATAGAACAAATTCTCATAGAAACAAATTAAATTATTACAAATTGTAAAATAACACCACTACTGATTGATTGAGTGAACAGTATATACGCTAGTCGTTACGCTCTTGAAATATTTGAGACAATTTTTATTACACCATATATATGCTAATTCAACCCGGCACCTCAGGCGGCTATTCTATCTCGAAATGTTGAAATCTGTACAGCTACACAAAAGCCGGTACGAAAAGGTACGCTTTTGTTACAACAAAAATATGTTGGACATAAATTATGAACCAAAAACAATACGCACAAAGGAAAATTGTATCGCCGAACAAAACACAAGAATACTTTTAAAGCACTTTATTGCTTGAGGGGGTGGTTTTCGGGGGCGAATTTATAGCGCGAACGCGACACCGTGGAAAATATAAATATATATAAATAAGCAACACTTTCGCTCAGGGTAAAACTTATGTGTACACACCGTTCTAAAAGAATATATAGGAATATATAGGAAGAATATATAGGAAAACCGCTAAATACGGATCTTTTGAGACGAATACCTAACGTTAAAGTAATAAACCGATGGACATCATTATCTCCGCCCCCATTCACAGAACAGCCCCCTGATTACGTAACTTGCAATAGCCTAGCGATAGCAGTAATCGTATAATATTTGCTTTTAAATTGCTAATTCGTATTACGTAGCGATGCGACGCCATACAAATCGGCGATTTGAAGGCAATTATTGCGAGATTATTGCTGTCGCTTTGCTATCGTTAGGCTAGGCAAGATACGTAATCAGGGGGCAGGTTTGTTCTTTGATCGCACTCGCAGTCTGTAAGTAGGCAATTGAGCCCCGTATCTTGGGAGTATGAATATTACCGATTAAATTAGGAATACTATACTGCACACATGACACCAATTGTACGTCAATAAGCTTTAATCAGTGGCATTTATACGGCATTTAAAAAAAAAGCATAGAGTGAATGACTGGAAAATCTAGATGTGCTCGTTATAGACCCAGATGATGAACTGCATTCATGGAGAATAGAAAGGCCTGACCCGTCAGGGAGGAGTAGGGGTAAGCATGTGCACTACAGTGCGACTTATCCACCATTTAACAATAAGTAAATTTCACCAATATGTCTAGCTAGAAAATATATTTTATTTCATTTCCCAAAAACACAAAATCTTATTAACAGATGGTGGATTTTCTATTCAAAAGATACTGCGTGTTTGTTATTCATGTTAAAGTAAATTGGGTAAACGATTTTATAATTATTTAATTATATTTGCTTACTTACCGTTAAAATTTTGTTTTACTTAGCTACATAAAATATTTCGTATCAAAATATCTTTTTTGTATTTCCAAATTAATTGAATCGAAACGAGCGAGGCACTATCATCTTCGGAACCTTTTAGATCCTTCAATATCGCTAACATTAATCAATGTAGCCTTTCATGTAATCAAACCAATATTGATTAATTAAAGGGAGGTCGCTGTTACTTCTGTTTTAGTAATAGGATTAACAAGGAATGGTAATTAAACGTTCATTTCGCATAAAATATCATCTTTGAGTTAAGTTTCGTTCGTAAAATTTGTTAATGCCGTTTGTAACTTGAAAACGGCATTAATAGTTATCTACTTCGAAATGATTAATTTTATGTATAAGAAGGGCTTCTTTTAGATAGCCTCACTGGTCTAGTGGTCGGAAACTTGTGTTTTCGATCACTTGGTTCTAAGTGTGCAAATTGCTATGATATGTAAGCACGACAATTTAGTCTAGAGACTCGACTCAATGCACTGAGTGAGTCGATTTAGGCGCAAGAGGTGTCATTAGAATCGTCTTAATTGTAGGAGTGACATTTAAAAAGAGAATAGAAAAGCTTACCTACTTAATATGTAATACCTATTAAATGAAATAAATAGCTTCAAATATATTTGCTGTAAAAAATAAAATGGAGTCTTCCTTAAAGGTCACTTTGAAACATATTTTGGTTATTATTTTAGTCCTTATATAATTAAAGTGGATATTGAATAACAAACTTTGCATGGTACATTTTACATTGTTCAAACAAAATTCCAAAGCTGTTTTTTCTTCTTTTCTTTCAGTGAAGTGTTCTTAAAGTCGGATTTCTAGTATTTTAATACATGTTTAATGTATATAAAATTCCAACGAGTTTCCGACGTTTTAAGGTTATCTACATTTTTTAACCTCAAGGGAGTCATCGCTGATGTCAACCGCAGCATTTGGTTGGCAGCTGCGGCTGCGGCTGCGGCTTAGGTACGGTGAGGTAACCTCACAGCGGCTACAAAGGCACTACGTATAAATTTTTCCGTTACACAATTTTGTAAAGGACTCGTTGCGGTTTGCGAAGGGTTCCAGGAAATTCTGACGAACTCAAATTGGTCTAAAGTAATTACGACAGAAATAACTCTACTTTTTATTTTTTTAGATTTGGCTACAAAATAGTGGCATTTTTCCAGTGTCGAGTTAGAGGTCTACAGCGTTGTTTTAAGTATAAATACCCCTGATCATAATAATGATGTCGATGACGATGATGATGATGAATTGAATCCCCTACCGTTATCAGTAAAGCTGTGGACACTTTACTGAAAAGTTGGTTTCGTAAACAATTTGAATTTAGCGGTTACACAACAAGTAGTAGTGAAACCTAGAAAAAAAAATCTATTATTATTTTACCTGTAGTAATTCAGGACCTGCGCAAAGACCCCAGGGTGCCTGTCGAAGAAGTACTCATTGAGGACCGGGTCGTAGTTGGCGAGCGCCTCGGTCAGCCGCGAGAGCCTCGTGGCCGGGATCTTCTTCAGCGTAGCTTTATAAGTCTCGTGGCGAATCCCACCCACATTCAGAACCACTCGGTTCTCCGCGTCCATGTTTAGTAGATTCATTTCTGTTGAAGAATACATATTCATTGCATCGCATGGCAACACACTGGAGCTTATTTAAAAAAAACATGGCTGTTAAAAAATAATAATAATGTAAATGACAAATTGTAAGTGCCCCCGTAGGAATATACGAAATTGAATTTTATATTAATGGGTATCTAAGATACCAGCTGCATATCCTTATTGAATAGCCAAAGCCACTTACTGAGCGAGGAAAATACCCGGCTCTCTGGTCGCCAGTGTGTTGACCATATTTTCTCGATTGATAAAGATGTTTTTGTTGCAAAATGTTTGTAGTACTTCAATCTAGACTTAAGTTTTACTCGGCTTTGCCGTTCGATAGTATGACAGTAAACTATTAAATTTAGGTAGCAGGGCCCCAAGTCTGCTAACACAATCGATGCATAATCGAACTGCAACCGCATAGTAACTGACAGTTACGTGACAGTTGCGGTTGCTGTTCGATTATGAATCGATTGTGTTAGCAGACTTGGGGCCCTGCATTATTGTTGCTATGCTTAATGAGTACTTACTCGCGGCTTTCTCCCTCCCCTCTCAATTGGAACAGCAAGTTGTGGCTACGGCGACCGACTCTGTCCTCTCCTTGACATCACCGCGATATATTCATCTTCAAGTAAGCTGAATCTCTCGCGCTGCTGCATCTCTGGTGGGGGAAGAAATCCTGGGGACAATGACGATGTCGTTTAAGTATACATCAAATTGATCTCATTCTTAATAGCTCCACTAAATATCAAGCATTATGGCTAGAAGATCGTCAATAAGTTTGATAATGGCTTCTATCTGATAAGAAGTTGAAAGCGCAATGGATTCTCAGATTTGATAGCTGCACTAATGATTTACAGAGTACATGCAACAATTATCAAAATATCAAAATATTTAGAGATCAGATTTGGCGTCAATGGCAGCCAATACTCTTCATAAACTATTATCTATTTCTTCTTCTATATAGAATCTAGTTCTTCTTTCTTTACGAAATGAAATGCGATGAAATAAAATGGATATGCAAATGGCCTCACCCACAACTTAGCGGGTATTTTGCCAATGTCAAATAATTAATAGCAATAAAACATTCAATGAATGCACATTATAAATAAAATAATGGATGTCACATGATGATATGAAAATGGCGTGTCCCTCGAATCTAGTCAATATTGGAACAATTCCTTGTTACAATAACGTAATATTTACGTCAAAAAATCTCAAAGAAACTGATTCTATTCACATTGACATAGGTACTTCAGTAACATTTTGAACGATCGCTGCTTTCCTGGAATCCTTTGACCCTTTATAATATGAGGAAAAACTTCATAAAAGACTTCTATCTACATTTACCCGCACCCTTCATAACAGTTGTGCCCTACTTTCTCCACAAATATTTCTTCTACCGTCGAAGTTTTGTTCATTTATTAAAGACACCATGGACGCATATCTATTGTCAAGAATACAATGGAAACTATTACTTATAGTTTTCTAACAACACCTTGTTTCGCTATTTATATTGACTCGGCAGACTTTCATGGAAGCTTACGAAGCATTTTTCAGTACAAAAGTGCTTTGTAATATCGTTGTCAATTTTCATAAATTTTGGAGTACCTAAATAAATCAAATCGTAGTCATCACAAATATGCTCCCATCCAACTGTTTTTATGTTTCTGCTCTACCGGTTAAGTTACATCTAAGATTTCTGTAGCAATGATCTTTCTTTAGCTCATACATTTAAGTCCATTTTAGACCTCACGATTTAATCCTCTTCTTAGCAAAACAGCAGAGAAATGTCGTGCAGCCACAGTCATGATTTTATTAGCATGGAAATGTCGCGACAGAACTAGTACGAAAGCTCTGCACTTAATTATGACTTGTAGAACGTCATAATCCTACGTCGCTGTACCAGAGACTGCACTCCCACTGAATGTGATGTGCTAATTGCAAGTAGTACAGTACTGTGCACTCTGCATAAAAAGGTCGTAATTATGTATCTAAGTTAATTAGTATACTTAACTCCTAACTCCTATTTAGAGCACAAAAGCAAGGTTGCTATTTACCATTTTATTAGAAAAAATATGATGTGTTAAGAAAACATGTTATAAAAGATCAGTTCACCATCATCTTATACAGATGATACCAATAAAAAAAGTGAAACTGTATCCTTTAACATAGTACCATATAAAATAAATAGAGAACCCCGAATACAGTTGTAAGTGCCTTTGGATCGTCGAAATTTGACCCTGACACGAACCGGTAAATGGGTCGATTTTATTTCAGTACCGCACTGGTATTGATTGGAGTATATTATGCCGTTTTGTTGTGTATTACTTGTTTAAAATATGGCGGTGGTGTGAAAATGGAGCATGGGCGGCCTTGTATATAATACTTAATATAACGATTATTTTACTTACCTACCAATATTGAAATAAAACTAATCTTACGGATTTTATGGCGTTTATTATGACGGTAGTCGGGTACGTAAAAAACATAATATAAACGCGATAAAATCTGTAAGATTAGTTTTATTTCAATGTGTAGTATTTGCGTAAATATAAGAAATCAATGTACATACCAATAGTAAAGTAAATGAATATATTGAAATAAAACTAATCTTAACGATTTTATCACGTTCGTTATTTTATTTTACGTTCCCGACGCTTCGGCTCCTTTACAGCAGTTAGTTATTTGCCATTAGTTTTACTTCAATGTGTAGTATTCGCGTATAAGAAATCAATAAAGGAATATACTTTAAAAACTAATGTCAAACCCACTGACCGAAGTTATAATTGAAAATGTTAACCCTATCGCATTTAAACTTTGGACACTAGAACTCGTTCCGTGCTTCGCGTAAAACTTAATTAAAACTGTCCGGGTAAAAACCCGGTTCTTTTATGTTTTAACACGAACACACCCGGTTCCCGCCGGATTCTGGCCGGGAATTAGGGGTCCTCTTAAACAAAAGTCTTCGAAAAAGCATTAATGGCCCGCGGATACAAATATCTGCTTTTATTTCTACAGGAAGATCCGGAAACATTTTACTATGTTATCAGCTGGTCTATTGCTTTGCTGCAGGCAAAATCAATATGGTTCCTTGTGTCAATTACTTAGGTTTTATCAATATATCAAATGGTTTTATCTTTATATGTACAAGGGTGATGCTAAAATGATAGGTTTTCGTCTGTCATCCATTATTGTCATAAGTGTGTTTTATTAATAAACTAGCTGTCCCCGAGAACTTCGTACCGCCTTCGAATCAATTGTACGAGAAGATGAATTATCCTATCATTATTTTGACTTTTTCCCATATTTTAATAGTTATTCTGAGTGGAGACAAATTCAAAAAATCAAAGATCATATAACTCGGTACACAGCTTCTTGAAATGGCGTTACTAACACGACTTTATATACATATTGAAAATAAAAGATAGATAGATTAGGGTTTTTATTATTGTTATTAAATACTTGACATTGGAAAAAGACCTACCGTTGGGTGAGTGAGGCCATTTTAAAAGAGGACCATTTTAAAACACAATGATATTTCTTTGTAAAAAATATACAGGATATAAACCTAACATTGTTATTATTCAGTCAGTTATACCTACACAAGTCTTCCAAACACTTTTTACCGAGATCATGGACCCAAATATATTCCAAAAGTTCAACAAAAAAAAACACATTTAAAAAAAAGATGATCCAACTTTTAAACGAAAAAGGTACGTTTCCAATACAAACATTCCGCAACTTTTTCCATCAAAATCGAAGCTTGTGTAAACATTGCTTGCTATTATGGATTCACAAATTGCTCGAATGACAAACCATAGTCCATTGATTGATAGACCCCATGGGGGTTGGGGAGTAATAAATTGTGAATTAGGGGAATCGTTAATCATTTTTGTTGGAAGCCTTCTATTGGATGTCGACGGGGTCAAAACCGGGCGTAATGTTGAAAGCGAGCAAACAGTTCTGTGGGAAATTTAAGGCGCTGAGTGCATTTGGCTTTCATTTGATTTACCGTTCACGAGATCCCATTTTTTATTTCTGTTCTACATGTAAAGGTATTTGAATAATCATAATTGTATTACATAATATTGTACATAACTAAATATGTTTATTAGGTATATGTACACATTTCCATTTTTTTCGACAATAAGTTGAAAGCAACTGGTAAAAATCATGCGAGAAAATTAACATGAATACTTATAAGTTCAAATATTTTGTTGAATTGCAGTTACTTACAAACTTCGTTTAAATTATATTTTTTATTTATATGAATATTTTGAATTAATTTTAACAGAAAATAAACAAAAGTCTGATAATTTCTCTTCAAGTCTATTCTATCCTGACATGGGCCCCCTCCAACGACTTCCACACATCACGGACCTCCGCCACTCGCATTCACCGGCTTCCTGCTACGCGTGTGATATCATCGGTCCACCTTGTGTTGTTGTCCACCCGTTCTACACTACGTCTTCCGGTTCGTGGTCGCCATTCTAGAACCTGTCTGCCCCAACGGCCATCGGTTCTGCGAGCTATGTGCCCCGCCCACTGCCACTTTAACTTTGGATTTCTTTGAGCTATGTCAGTTACTTTAGTTTGTCTAATGATCTCATCATATAATATAGAGTTAATTCATAACGTGCAACCTTTTTATGTGAATTTCCAAATATAAAGTTCAATTTAGCTTGACCGAGCAAATTAAATTTAATGCAGCCATCACTACTCTACCTGTTCGTGTCCGTTACATAGCAACCTGAAGGGATGCATTATTTAGTTCAATTGATCGGCTGAAAGTGACAGCAGGTCTGCTCTCACGACTATTGCGAATGTCCGGTAACCTACTTGTGGTATAATGTATTAGTGAAGTTATATAACGCGATGGGGTCGAGTCACCTTCGTCCGTAGAAGAATTAAATACCCTCAAGATACCCTACTCGTGACCCTGGGTGGTGACAACTAGGTGACAACTCTACTGGTGGTAGGCTTCGGCCGTGGTTAGTCACCACCCACTGAACAAAGCCATGTCGCCAAGCGGCCTAGCCGTCTTCCGGCATGATGTTCGGTGTTGCCATTCATGGATGGCGGGTCAGATCAGCTGCGCTGCATGTGCCTAGTGAATGTAGCGTCTCGATCTACTGCCGCCTTCCTACCTAGGCAAGTATGCTCCATCGTAGATCTCATCATCACCTACCATCAGGTGAGATCATGATCAAATACCTATAATGTAATTAAAAAAAAACGCTTACATGAATTAAGTATAAGTCTGCTAACAAATTAACTTATAACCAAAAGGCCATGGCATAGAAATTACCAAATTATTGTCAATTATTGTGTATTTATGGGACTAGACCCACCACATACTTCCACCACCAAATTGACTCTATGTCCACTCTATGTACTCTATGCCCACTATTACTTCCGTAAGCCCGTATCCACAGCGGTGACCAACGACGAAGCCAAGGTTTGACCCACTGTGAGTCCACGGGAAATGCTAATTGTCTTAGAGCCCGCAATGAAAGAGTTTTAATTTTTTTACGTTTGTGTACACTGACCACCTACTTATACCTCTAGAACGGCAGACTCAATAACAAGCATACTACTCTACTAATCCCGTCTACATTTAGTATAGTTGGTAACATATTTAGTACTCTACTGCGCTATTCTGTCGTTTACTCTACCCTTACTCTCGTCTAGTCTTAACAGTAATAGCTCTGAATATTTTAGTAGCAAGGGATTGTGACTGTGTTCGGCTTGCTTGCGTAGCGTTGACGTTCCTGAAAGTGTTTATCTACCAGCATTTTTCGTTTATAAAGAGTAACCATTGACGGTTTTGTTAGCTTCTATTGTTATAACCAACGTTCCGTATAAGTGATCGATTCGGTATATTTAAAATTTTCTTTTGGCCTTCATGAAAAATGATAATTTCACGGATACCTCCTTATAATATTGAAGGTGAATCTGCGTCTTGTTATCGAACGTCGAGCTCACTTCAAAGTTCCCATCGCGATCTTTTCATGATATTTCATACAAAATGCATCAAGTTAATGATAAAATAGTAAAGACATACATACAACATTATTATTTACAACCTATACGGAGTGTACGGCTTCGTAACAAAAATTGATGCTATGGATTCAACGAATGATTCTGAACCGAACGAAGTAGGTTTTCCGTCGATCTTTCCATGAATTTTCGTATTTATTCAGTTCTTCTTAAACTGATTTTAACATTAAATCATAATAGAAGTACATACCAAAGTGATTATAAATAAAAAAAGTATAATTACAAATTTACGCCTAAAACTGCAATTTAAATTAAAACTTGATACGGTTGAGCTTGGTCCTCACTCGCACGCGTCAAGCATCGCACTGGGCGTTGCAATGTGATCGCGTGGCTTACAATACATTGCGCGCTCAAAAATTACAACATGTGTAGCCCCTGGCATTCAATAAAATTGGTTTGTATAATTTTATTACAGGCATTAACCTTTACTCAAAGTTTTCGTTACCATGTCCCCTACAGCCTGTATAATATATATGACTAATGAAAGAGTACCAGCCACGAAGTCAATTACAATGATGCCCCAGCCAATTAGCGAATATCGTGCTACTGTAAATAAAGTTACAATGTTTGTTCAAAACTATTACCTCTATCGCGATATCAACACGCAAATCTTAATAATTGCTTTTCTGTTAATATCTTATCTTATCATATAATCAAAATATTACCTGGCTGGGTGCTATTATGAAATTAAAATAAAACAAAGTCTTTTTAGAATTCATGTCTGTTCGTCGATTAGTATCAGTGGTTAATTACTGGAGCGATTTTAGTGGGGTTTTCATTATTGGATATATTATGATTTGATTCACTCTCATAATTGTAGCGGACCCATTAAACTAGCCATAAAGTAAAATAATGTAAAGATGACCAAGCGCTCAAACTAGAAGGAGCAGGAGTTTTTTTTTTAATATAAAAAAAAATATATTTAATGTATCAGGCTACATAATATCTGTTAGCTCTACAATAGCACTGATGCCTACATAATTAAATTCAAAGAATCTTTAATAATGTTCAGTCCAAAAATGTATATTTGTCGGAGTAAATTATCCCTTATAAATGGGTTATAAAAATTATATCCGTACCTCCTAAATCCATTTAGTTGCTTATCCCAGCCTCGACCTTGTTTAAGTATCTTGAAGTTTAACAGACAAAAGCTCTCTCGGATAATAACATTTTGAAGAGAAAAAAAAAGTGTTTCGTATTATATCTTACCTTAAAACATTTTATGTTCTTAATTACTATTATTGTAACATAAGTTGGACAACCTAACTAGTGTAGTTGGTAGTGACCCTACTTTCTGTGCCGAAGGTCCCAGGTTCGAAGCCTGGTAGGGAACAATATTTTTGTGATGATCACGAATGTTTTTACCTGATGAGACCTGATCGATGTTCAATATCTATATAAGTATTATATACTGAATTTGCACTTAGTACATCGTACGGTACCCATAATACAAGCGTTGCTTAGTGTGGAACCGTATAGTTGGTGTGTTCTTCTGGCGATATTTATTTACTTATTAAGTAACGAACGTGAATATATAACGAGATTTTTCATTAAATTAGCTTCAGAGCTAATTTAATGTAAATTCTCGTTATATACTCATTGCTATATCTGCTATACCCCTGGGGTTATAGTAGTGGCCTTTACCAAGTTGTTTTCAGAAAAATTTAACGAAAAAGAAAGGTTAAATTGAAATTACAATATATATTTTTTGATTCTTAATATCATTACCATCCGTCTTGTCCTACAGCATACTGTAATTAAATTACGTTAAACTCTTTATTGCATGTCTACGTTCAGCAAAACGCAGTAGCGATCTCCAAATACTTCTATCTAACGCACGCAGTAATTTTTAATTAATAAGGGTCCATTTTTAATTAATTTTCATAAGATACTCTCTCATCGTCAAACCTGAAAGGCCCGCTTATATAATAGCCTTCTTGAAGTTGTCGTTCACAAGGACGCCCTCATCTTTTTCGTGGACCCTAAAAGATAGCATCTTAAGTATTAACTTGTATACTCACGTATCTATCTTGGCGGTGACCGCCGTTTTACTGGTAACCCTTACTGGGCTGTATATTATGAAATCTGAAAAAAGAAAAAAGTCATTTAAAGATAAGGATATCATATACCGAGTGTAGGCTTTGTAACGAAAACGGATACTATAGATTCAGATTCAGTAGGCAGCACGTCAAGTGCGAGCTAACTATATACTTTATAGTCTACCGTATTGAAACATTTTGTATGGAGAATTGAAACTGCGCCTTTAGCGGACGGTATTTAAATCTTTCAATTCTCCATACAAAATGTTTCAATACGGTAGACTATAAAATATACGGTTAGCTTACGAATATTCTCGCACTTGACATACAGGAATTTCTAATGTAATCTTAAAGTTATAAACAAAACATGCTGTCACTGTCATACTTATTTATGGAATCTGTGGTGTGAGAGGGATGGACGACGTTACGCTACCGAAACTGTGCGTAAAAAGGATTGTTCTTGAGGTAAAGATGCCACGCATCAAGCTAAACATTATCTGTTACTAGCTTCCCCAAAATAGACGAGGGTCTTTGGTCTCTCTTGGCGTCGAGTCACCTTCGTCCGTAGGAGAATTAAATACCCTCGAGATACCCTACACGTGACCCTGGGTGGTGCCCACTAGGTGACAACTCTACTGGTGGTAGGCTTCGGCCGTGGTTAGTCACCACCCACTGAACAAAGCCATGTCGCCAAGCGGCCTAGCCGTGTTCCGGCATGATGTTCGGTGTTGCCATTCATGGATGGCGGGTCAGATCAGTTGCGCTGCATTTGCCTAGTGAATGTAGCGTCTCTATCTACTGCCGCCTTCCTACCTAGACAAGTATGCTCCATCGTAGATCTCATCGTCACTTACCATCAGGTGAGATCGAGATCAAATACTTACCTACAATGTAATAAAAAAAAAAAGAAATTAATTGTTTTTTACCCTTTACATAATATTACACTACTAGCTGCGCCCGGCGGTGTTACCCGCGATAAAAAGTAGGAAAATTAAAACATCTATCCCACGGGAACCATACATTTTACCGGGAGAAAAAGTAGTCTATGTGCTATTCCAGACTATAATCTATCTCTGTGCCAAATTTCATCCAGATCTGTTCAGCCGTTCGGGCGTGAAAGAGTAACAAACATCCATCCATCCATCCATCCAAACTTTCACATTTATAATATTATATATAGTATAGATAGATTATTGTTAAGTACTATGTATCTTAACTACGCTTGAACACTAAATTGTAGCGATCACGACGGGCTGACGTCGAATGTGGTAGTAAATGTCCCAAAAAGGTTTGCCAAATAAAGTAGGTAAACAACTGGGAACGGCCATGAACCTTCAAATGAGACTGGCATTACTGGCTAGGTGTGTACGATATGGATATTATATAATCTACTTTATAGAATCAGGGCCGCATTTGGCAATGTAGAGTTGTCTTGGCGATGCAAGTTTTGAGGCTCCCAAACCGGTGACCGGGAATTGGTAGTATTCAAACCGTTTTGTTCAGTAAATCCGGGATATAAGTGTTCTTTAACTGTTGATATGACTATATAAGCATGCTAAGTATCATCAGTATCCGACTAGAGGTTTTCCCGTCATGAACGAACAGATAAATATTTTTAAAAATAACGTATGAAATTCAAACTGTAGACTTAGGTATGTCACCCGAAAGTCCCGGGGCCCTAGGCAGGTGCCTACATTTCCTATGTATAATCCGGTACTGGATAGTATTACCATAGGAACGACTGCTTGTGCCCTATGCCGTCATCTTGACAATTCGACATATTATTTAGAAGTGATATACAAATTAAAAGACCGTAGAAGACACGGTCACCGCTAACTGAACTACAGATACTGAGCTATTTGCACAACAACATTGCATTACTTACATATTGAACAATTCACCATGGATACGAGTCCTGCAGCTGGGAATTAGTGGACATAGTTTGTTTATAGCGCGTTGCCATAGCAACCGTGGCTATACCCATGACACCGTGTTGGGTAAGTCACGACACGCACTGTAGACTATTTTGAAATGAGTTTAAATAATAAAAAAAAAAATATTTTTAAAAAGAGCAACCATGGAGTTTCTTGCCCGTTCTTCTCCATAGGAACGGCATTCCGAACGGGTGCTAAAGTTGTAGCTTAGCATTTTGTAACTATTTTGACGAATTATTAGTACTGTACTTAATGGTTTACATGAAAAGAAAATAGTCTGATTGTGATTCTAGTATAACACATACAATACCTCTGAAATTACACAGTTTGTAATGACTGCTTTAACCCTTGTAACCAAAAGGTTACAAGGGTCCCCGATTCTAATCCCAGTGGGGTAACATTTTATTTAAAGAGCACGAATGTTGGTGCCCGAGTCATTGATGTTCAATATCTAGATACATTTTGTATACTGTAATCTTCAAGTCCATTGTGGGGTACCTAATATAAACGTTGCCTAGTTTGGGACCGTCAATTTGGTGTGTTCGTCTGGCGATATTATTATCTTTCACTGAATATATAGAATACTAGCTGTTGCCCGCGACTTCGTCCGCGTGGTATTTAACAAAGACTCAACCGTTGGCAACAGCCTGCTCGCGCGTTCTGATCCCGCGGGACGCATTGCAGGTTGTTGCTATCAAACTTAATCAGGCGCAGCGCTGCAACATTGGTTTTAATTTTTTTTCTAGAGATCCTATTTTTTTTTTCTAAAATAAAAGTAGCCTAAGTTACTCTTTGTTACATCAGCTATCTGCCAGTGAAATTCCCGTCAAAATCGGTCCAGCCATTTCAGAGATTAGCCGGAACAAATAGACAGACAGACAGACAGGCAGACAGACGGACAGACAGATAAAAATTGTAAAAAATGTTGTTTCGGTATAGGTAACGTGTATACATCCAAATGCATTTAGTAAAAAGCGGTTATTTTAATATTACAAACAGACACTCCAATTTTATTTATATGTATAGATAATATTAGTGCGATTAGTCGCAAATGTGCGCGCATTCGTTATTTACCATTTGGCGTGTGAAACTTGGCCTAGTTCGCTGAAGTTTTATTACTATTAGCAACTATTATAATAACTTATGGCAATCAATGTTGTCACTAAAGTACAAAATGCTGAATTATATTTAATAGCGGCTGTCCCGGCGAATCTCGTACCGCCTCAGAATTAAATATATATATGAGAAAATGAATTATCTTTATTTTTATTATTGTAGTGTTTTTTTTATGTTTTATAGTTATTCTGCTAATTGGGAAGGAGAAAAAAAAAACAAAAATCAGGAAAATTGGCCCACCCGTTCTTGAGTTATAAATGGGTAACTGACACGTCTTTTTTTTATATATATATCGCCAGACGAACACACCAATTATACGGCCCCACCCTAAGCAAAGCTTGTATTATGAGTGCCGTACAATGGACTGGGGGCGAACTCAGTATATAATACTTATATACATATGAAGCATCCATGACTCGGGTACAAACATGCTCATCACAGAAAGATTGTCCCTACCAGGATTCGAACCCGGGACCCTCGGCACAGAGAGCAGGGTTCTGGATAAGGTTTCACGGCATCAACATTGTGAAACAGGTCATTAGTAACATAGATTTATCCTCAAATTTATAGAAAGTTATAATGGATTATAAAGCCACTATAACGCACTTTTTCCTCTGAAAAGATTCTAATAGAGCCATTTTAATCCATTATAACTGTCTATACGTTTGGGGGTTAGCCTTTAGATACTAAGTTTAATTAAATATGAAATCAAAATGAAACCGCTTTTCGTTCTACATACGAGTATAACAATATATTACTCGTACTAATTATTCTTACTATACGTATTATCAAATGTCTACTTGAAACGTACGTGTACTTGTGAACTGAAACCGAGCGAAGTACCCAACGCTAATTAGTTAGTCACGGAATCGTAGGTACACAACTTTTGCTTTCACACAGTTTAATTAAATTAGCAGACTTGTTCAGTACACATGTACTTGATAACTTTGCATCGATATAACTTTATGGTGCTTACATTGAAGTTGTAAATATACACAATTTCGTAACGTGTTAAATTAAAGCCGCGATGCTTGGAAAACATTGTATTTATGTAAAATATTAACCCGCCATATTATTTTTTTATTATTAGAAAAAGAATATTAGAAGAATAGTGCTTTTTTTTACTTCATGGTAAAAAGCAAAAAGTACAAAAAATTTGGGGTTTAATTTTAAACCCCAAAAAATAAAATATATACAGTCTATTGCTTGAACTTTTACCAATTTATATAAAAAGGTATTTTTACTTATTTTTATTATTTTTGCCAATTTATATAAAAAGGTATGTTTCTGAATATTTGTGTGTTGGTAGAAGCCGAAAATTTCAACTTATCGTCTAATAAGGTTCACTGATGTGTAAAAGTGGGAGAAAATGTAGCATAAAAGTTGTTTTCAACATATTTATTTACCTTCAAATGTAATTTCTGAAATGTGTTCACATTATTAGCGAGAGATCCACCGAATCGAACCCGGAGGAATTGTAAAAAACATAACCTTTCTAATCCATATCAATTACTGAGCTATAATTGACGCGCCATTCTGGGTATGATTTTTATAACACTAAAATACGAAATATTTGAACTATCACTCACAATGTTTCAATTTAAGGTCTATATTTTTACGCAGCCATAAAAATCGTTCCTAAATCCCATAAAATCACCATAAAAACGGACATATGCATTTATTTTATAATTTATGTGCACAAAAAACTGTTACGTTTTTTGAGTTAAAATAGTATAAATAACATGACTCTGTTTTATATATATATTATTATATAGATACTATATATTATATAACTAAATTATATTGGTAGAACGAGCTGATACTTGGCGAAAATCCATTGTTAAACAATTGCGGGAATAGGAACCTACCACTGACCCTCGGCTTGTCAACTTTACAATTAAGCAAACAAATTGATCGATAATTAAAGAAGTCAACAACACCAAACTCCTCTAAGATGTTAGTCGAGAAACTGTCTGTCACGAGTTTCATTTTTCAATAATAAGCAGATAAGTTTTTAAATTCTCTTTTTTAAATTCCTATTTTCGTTGTGCATATTGCGTCAGCAAATATATAAATGCCTACTAAATGAAAACAAAATTACTTTGTAAGAACATTCGGATATAACGGTTGAAACAGTTACGGGGAATTATCCTCGTAACTGTTTCAACCGTTATAACGGTTTTGTTTTAATTTTATTCTAAGAGGCAATATTGCCAAGATATCAGGTTACACAGCCGGGTTCGGGTGATTAAAGCAATAACGGTTATTAACTTAACGTTATAACGAGCTATGGGCGTAAAAATGAAACCGAATACCGTCTAAACGTTTCAGGAGCATTTTCATTTATAAGCCTTCTATGGCAAGGCTAATTTCGCAAGGCTCCGTCGATTTTAAGATGAAGTTAGCCCTCTTCATTTAAACATGGTAGGAAAAGACAAAGCTTGTATTGTATTCTACTTTCAAAGTCAATTCGTTTATTTTGTATGGCACTTACTTAAATTACGTACTTAAATTCTCATTATCATGTTTTTTTCTTAACTCTAAAGATCGGAACGCGACTTCAACTAAGAAGATCCGGCGAAAAACTCGGCGTACTTGTATTTTTTTTAAAGCCATTATTTTTACAAAAAATAAATAAAAAGTAAGCTCCAGTGTGTTGCCATGCGAGGTGCACACACACTACACTTTGACATTATAAATCTTCATATTTGCTCACACCACGGACTTTATAAATACGAATGACAGTGACAGCATGTTTCCTCGATGACGTCACGATTACATTACAAGTTCCTGCTTACCGTACTTCTTCTTTTACGAAATGAAATGCGATGAAATAAAATGGATATGCAAATGGCCTCCCCACAACTTAGCGGGTATTTTGCCTATGTTAATTATTTAATAGCAATGAAACATTCAATAAATACACATTATAAATAAAATAATGGATGTGACATGATGATATGAAAATGGCGTGTCCGCTTACCGTACTGCTCGCAGCGGAATTGCGAGTCTGCGCGCCAAGTCAGTACGCAGCTATTAGCGTGTGATCACACCAATATTTTATGATTCTGTTTCGCCTGACGTCAAATTTATTCGTTTACGTATTAAATGTAATTTATTGTGATGCGTTGCGTAAACACAGCCTTAATTACTCTCTGTGACATGTGGAGCCCTTAATTTAAATCCACATTAACTTTTTTAACGACATCCAACGTTTTAAGCGTTGATTTTCTATGTAAAGAACATTAATTACCGCAATAATGTTGATGAAAAATTATTTTGATATTATGAAAAGCTCAATGTGTCGTTTATTATAATTTAGTGACTATACAGGATTCAACTAAGAGCCCCCGCGCACTAGGCAGCCTGGCTGCGCAGCCAGGCTGCGGCAGCCAGGCTGCGGCAGCCAGTTATAGCAGCCAATCGACGACTATTCGAGATATTTATTCTATTCGTCATTTGTTTTTTATAGTTCGGAACCCAAAATACTTCTGGCTGCTACAACTAGTGCGCGGAGACTGACGGCAGCCACATACATTCGCCTATACACGCTCTGGCTGCCCGCAGCCAGCTGGCTGCCGTGCAAACAGGCGCGTTCTATTGGCTGCCGCAGCCGGGAATTCGTGGCTGCCTAGTGCGCGGACTCCCATACAACGTCATATGATTTACTGGCTGCCGCAGCCAGGCTGCCTAGTGCGCGGGATGTCTAAGACGAAAAATGTGGCACAGGCTGATATTGAACGTATAATAATAGGTGGGCGCTGACACTGCGACACAGTTTGATAGCTTTGCAGATGTCAACGTTTTTTCGTTAATATCTTCTATGTCTTGTTCCTAATAAATTTATTATTATTATAATGTTATGTTACCTTTTTAAAAAACAGCTCTACAAATACAGATTCCTCAAAACTATTGGAATCTTTTAATCCGTTTACAGAAGGCACTACTTACATCGATTTCTTATACTAACAATGCTTTGACTCGTTATTGGAAATCGATTATAAATATGGAATCGATAAACCGCTTATAATGGTGTAATTTACTTATTCAATAAATTGGAGATTATTTGGCTTCATCTCAGTAAGCCTGTAGATACTAACGGATCAATTAAGTAACCGCAGTTGTTTAATTTGGTTCGAGAATTAATTAAATTAAGATTACCCCTTTGACGGGCAAAAGTTCAGTTCCGTCTTGGTTACTTTGAACTAATTTTAAAATAAACAATTTGGCTACTTTCCCATTAAAATTATCTTCTAGTTAAGGTTGAAGTTTAACGAGCAAATATTGTTATATCTTCTTCCACAATGTTCCGTATTTATCCGTTTAGTTTCACGGCAGTATTTCGTAATTATAGTTATATACATAAATATCTCGTCCTAGAAGGATATTAAATAACTTTTCTAACGCTATCAAATCATTTCTTTTGTGTAAGAGCACTTTCAAATAATACGGTATATTTTTCATATTAATGAATCTGGATTGGAACGCAACTGAAAAGATCTGGTGAAAAACTCAGCGGGCTTCTGGGCTTAAATCGCCAATTTATCATGTGTTACAAAAATATAATGTTTTAGGTTGTGTATGTGTGTGGGGGGCATGTGTGTGCGTATTTGTGTGTGTGTATTCGCAAACGGTGCTGTTCAAACTGATAATCAATATTGGGAAAATATGTATGTAGCTAATGCAAAGTACTTCTCTACATGTAGAGCTTCATTCTCTCTTATGGAGGCCACACACGCTACGACAAATCGCTACGATCGTACCGTACAGTTCCAAAGGCACAGTTCGTTGCATACTGCCTACACAGGATACGATACAACTGTTAAAGTCAAGTCAAAGTCAAATCATTTATTTCGTATAGGCCTACGGGGGCACTTACAAATTGTCATTACATTTTTTTTCTTAAGTCTACAACCGGATCGGAACGCGACCTCAACTGAGAAGATCCGGCAAGAAACTCAGCGGGCTTGTCTTTTTTTTAAATTCATTATTTTTACAAAATAGAATATAAAAGTAAGCTCCAGTGTGTTGCCATGCGGGGCGCACATATTCATTTCGTACCAAGAGGAAAGACGACGCATTAGTTGTTTAATTATTATTCGCTCCTAAGAAATATGATAGGGTTGATAAAGAAGGGCTAACAATTAGCTACATACGAGATATTTCATTTTTTTTTATTCGGAGTAGCGTAATAGATAATTCCAAAAGCGATCGAAGGACACGTTAAATAATCATGTGGACGGCTCTGTTTATCTTTTGGCTGGGGTTTGCCCGAATTAGATAACGAATTATTTATACAAGTCAAATGGAAGTGGAATGTTGCCTGGTAATAATTGAGTAAAAAGTACTATCTAGTATTGCATTGAGTACGATTGTCAGATTGAATCATAAGTACTAATTATTTTATGACACATTGCCAATTTTTTTGACATAATTAATAAATAATGTAATAATACAATGATACGCTAGTCCATTTTTCGCTACGCTAGTATACGCCTCGATACGCTAATCTGCGCCTCGCTACGTTAGTCTACGCCTTGATACGCTAATCTGCGCCTCGCTACGCTAGTCTACGCCTCGTTACGCTAGTCCACGCCTCGCTACGCTAGTCTACGCCTTGATACGGTAACCTGCGCCTCGCTACGCTAGTCTACGCCTCGTTACGCTAGTCCAAGCCTTGCTACGCTAGTCCACGCCTCGCTACGCTAGTCTACGCCTTGATACGGTAACCTGCGCCTCGCTACGCTAGTCTACGCCTCGTTACGCTAGTCCAAGCCTCGCTACGCTAGTCCACGCCTTGCCACGCTAGTCCACGCCTTGCTACGCTAGCCTACGCCTCGCTACGCTAGTCTACGCCTCTCTAGGCTATGCCACTCCTCGCTACGCAACGTCACGGCTCACTACGCTACGCTAGTACGCTACCGGCGGCTACAGCCTAGTCCTTCCCTCGTCGCCGTAGCATGGTTAGAGAACCGCGACTACACTTCTATTGGATTTGTTTTACCAGTAAATCTCTTAGCACAAAACCATAAAAATTGACATAATTAGCTGTACAGGTACTGGACAAATAGACTAAGGTACTGACTTAAACTCTTTTATAATAGGAAATGGAGGGCGTCGTCGCTTTCGTCGTTTGCCTATAATTTCCTGCTGTCTATATATCTTTACTGTATCATCATTATTCCAGTGCAGAGCTATGATTTTAAGATGTATTTTAAAACAATTTCCCAGTAGATTTAACGGCGGTTGTAATATTTACGAGCCATTGCTATCCGTTCGCGCTGACGATGGCGCAATAATTTGTTGTAGAAAATTGCTTAAACTGACAGTTCAATGAAGAATAACGTACTGGGGTTATACGAGTATTGAACTGCTTGCCCGTTGCTTCTGCCGTAAGTCTGCTCTCATAAAATATAACTAACTTTGAAATAAGACTAATCTTACGGATTTTATCCCGTTTATTATACATTTTTTACGTTCATGATGTTTCGGCTGCTTTACGGCAACCATGGTCACGGGAGGACTAAGGGGGTTGCCGTCCTAGTGTCATAGTTTGAACCGGGGTACCCTCATATTTAGTCGTTGCTTGCGGTCCGATATACGCGGTGTTTTTGTTTCAGAATTCAACTAAGTTATTTTAATTGATTGGTAATAAGGATGTCATTTGATCACTGGTTAGATTTTTAGATGTGCAGGTTTTTAACGATGTAGGTGTTCCGTTTTTAGCATGCCATGATCATTCTGGAAGCTCAGAATCAGAATATTATTTAATATTGTCAAACATTAAATACTTGGATATTTATATGAATCGTCAAATATGTTAGGAATGCCGTTCTTATGGAGACGAAGGGTTAAGAAGTTCCATGGATCGCACATGAAATACGGAAATTCCAGGTGCTATATGGTGTGCGAACCAGCGAGCCTTACTTCCAAGGCAAGCGTTCAATAATGGTTTAATTAAATTCTATGCGCCCAATGACAGTTAGGCGTCTTCACATAATAAAGATTAATTATATCTTGATTACCGTTGTCTGAGTTTCACACAAGGCCTGCAATTACTGGTGACGTCACAGTACACATAGTATATATATTCTACTTGATCACGTAAGCCTCTTGTCAATCGCTTTGTGAGGGGCGTAATCAAATATGAAAGTTGAGCTGATCATCGGAATACATTTATGCTTTAGGTAATTTTTTTTTTCTGAAAATAAATTACTTGGGTATATAATTGTAATTTTTAGGAACGAAGTATATTTAAAAAAGTGTATTCTTTAATAAAGAAAAGATAGGCACGTACTTTTTTGAATTTGAAGAAAGCGTAACTCTCATTTTTATTCATATAAAATGCTGCTAATTCGCTTGACACCAACTAGCCTAAACTAGACCAAATTATAGTTTACTCCTGTCAAACGGCGTTCGCTATTCTGTTAACAGCAGATTAGACTAATTTTAGTTTGACAGCTCCTAAAATTGGTTTAGTTACTCAACTTAGCTTAGTTGGTCATTTTTGTATTCTGTTGTACACACTTTACGTCAAATTGCGTCTAAAATTAGAAACGTCAAACTATAATCCGCCTTATTTGGTCGGCATCTAATTTGGTGCCACCTAAATTTAGTTCGTAGTTTTTCAGGTGATGTTTTTATTAAGATAAGTTGTGAAAAACTATTTTATCAAACACGATGGAGGAATATGTGGTTGTGGCTCTTGTGGATTCATCCGAAAGTGCTAATTTAACCAAAATAATAATAAAACAGAGCCTACTTCAAAGTACTTACTTTAAACACAAAATTAAGGCCTTTCTAACCGTAGAAACTATGAAGAAAGAATACGCCTCGAAGGTCTTAAGAGAAGAACACATTCAAATCCCTTCGAATTAGCAGAGGAGAAGTTTAAAAAAACTTTTTTGGCTTCCCAAATTTGCAGCACTTCAATTACTGAATACTCTAGATGATCCGCTTTTAGTGGAGGGGCACATCCCCAAAACATAATATAAAGGTTTGCGATTTAATATTTTATACAGATACCTAATTTTTACTTGTTTATATATGTTTATAAATACATGAACATGACACTTTGCAGATTTTAACAGCACTGCAATTTTACACTCATGGGAGCTATCAGGCTGCTGTAGGCCAAGATAGTATACCAGGAATGCGCCAACCAGCAGTGAGTAGATGTTTGGGAATAGTGTTGAACATAATTGTGCAACAATTGACACCCCAAAATATAAAGTTCCCTACAACACAGACAGAGAAAGAATCTGCAAAAACTGAAGTAAGTTTCATTTCATATCCACTAAATTGGTTTAGTAATGTTTGAGCTCATACATTATAAACAAATAAATGAATAAATATCGCCATACGAACACATAACCAAACGGTCCCACTTTAAGCTTAACACTTGTGTTGTGGGTACTGTACAATGGACTGCGGGTGAACTCAGTTTATAATACTTATATACATATTAAACATCCATGACTCAGGTACAAATATTCGTGCTCATCACATAAAGCTTGTGTCCCTACCAGGATTGAAACCCAGGACTCTCAGCGCAGAAAGCAGAGTCATTACCACTAGGTTAATCAGGCCGTCGAACCAATATATCTTTTGTCTTTATAATATTAGCATAAAAAAATATCTTGACATCAAGTTATAACATGTAAATGTTTCTACTTTTGCAGATACGGATGAGAATTATACCATTGATTTAGATCATACTGATAAGCTATCTATGGTGGAAGAGTACATTGAAACAGATTTCCTTGCTGAAGCAAGACACATTTGGCAAGTGTTAATAAACACTATTTTACTCAAAATTAATAAAAGTATGGCAAATCATAAACAAGACTTTAATTTCTGAATTATTATAATAAAGCTTTTTACTTATTACAATGTTATCAATAATCAATAATAAACATCAACATTAAAAATAATTAACAATCAAAATAATAAACAAATTTGTAAGTAATAGAATTTGAAAGGCTTAAACAACAAGCTTCTGCACATGGGGGCCATTTGTTGCTCACACTCAATGAAAATGGCACTACCGAAGATAACAACTATGCAATAAATGCTTTGTATTACTAACTTATTACATAGTATTATGGTACACTTCCAGGCGGCAAAATCCATCCACATAGGCATGCCCAACAATATCCAAAATTTTGGATTCTATGTCTGTCGGGGCTCCTCCTGCCGGTTCGTTCGCACCTTGCGAGCCTTGGTCTATAACTTCGCCACCCACACACTCCAAACCTGTTGATAAAAAAACCATATAAAAACCATTTAGATGAAAAAAATGCATAATATTCAGAACACAAAACTTACATGCTCCCACTGCTGTGCAGTTCTTCTGCAGCCGAGTTGTTTGAGCTCATCGTGGTTGGTAGGGCCCCCTAAAAATCTACCACGGCAGAATCTGCTTGGTTTCCTGAAAATATAATTGATTTTTAGATAGATGTCCTCGCGCGTCGATGTAATTATTACCATTGATTGATTATAAGTAAAACAAAACTTTGAATCCTTTCAAATGCTTACCCCTCGCTATTTTGATGTTGTTGTGGAGTCGCTCCACAAGCAACTCCTGTTGTCTCTCATTAGACCCTTTCCTATCGTTTTCCATATTAGATTCAAGCCACTAGATAACTTATTACAACAACTACAATGTAGCACACCCGTCTGATCTGAAAACGGTGTTTTGTTTACCTACTGTCAACAGATACAAAATCGAATTTACCACAGAACAATAGATATGGAACACAACCACAGACGATATAGAACAAGTCTCTATAATTTATTATTGTAAATATCATAAAAAAATAACAATTAAAATATTTAGACGCCGACATATATTTTAAATTAAACTTTTATATATATCAAGGTTATTTTAAAAGAATTTAATCATGTTATTTCGATTTTCTTTTCCATTCACCTTATTTTCATTCATTCTTCAGATATATTTTTTAAATACTGGCAACATACCTCAATTCAATTTAGGTGCTGTCAAAATCAAATTAGTCCTGTCAATTACGATATTTAAATTAAGTTCGATGTGACAACAGAATTGATTTTAATGATTTCTAAACTATACTTAAAATTTTAGCTAGTTAAGTTAAGTTTAGAGAGTGTGCAAGCGAATTAGCACCATTATCTAGTTTGTAAGAAATTATCCGTGAATTATTTAGATAGGAATACTTACAGTAAACCTCGCCTTATTATTTTAACATAAGTGTCACAAGTTAATTCCACGCACCATTTCATAAAAAATCCATAGCTGGCAACATTCCAACACGAATAAAATGTAATTTACCAACAACTTAATCATCCTACGCGGAAAATGTTTGCGAAAATAATCCTTATAATATTCGCCAAACATAAGGCAGAGTCCGGTTTGATACGAAATGTAAATGTCGAAAATTAAATTCTGTGTAGTCAAAGATACAGTCTAATTTTCTTTGATATATTTTGTTTTGAAAATCTGGTAGAATGGGCTCATTTTTGTAAGCACCCGTTGATTATTATGTAATTGTGGGAATCTGGCTTTACTTAACGGTGATATTATGTTGATCAGGGGTAATTGGCCAGATGGTGTTTTGGAGACGGCCACCGAATTAGATGATACGTACATACATAAATATATTATGAGTATACTCACGCCTGTATCCCATGGGGGTAGACAGAGATTACTGATAGCTTCATCCACATTCATACATCTCCTTATACACTTCTATCGATGGAGGGTACTACGGACTTGTTTTTTCTGGAATATACCATTTATCTGGTCGTGAAAGGTTTTACTCGGGTGCCCCCTTTTGACGCTACCATACATTCACTCGGTATATTTCTTACGTCAGATGGTAGTAGTATTATTGGTATTTTTGCGGTGAATAAAACTGACCCCATAAAATTGAACCCATAAAATTCATTCTACGTAGATGAGATGGTTACCGTTATAAAAATTCAAAGCTATTTCTTCCTGCGGTACCCAGGTCCGGCCTAACGTGGCTTAAATTAAGAGGCCACCTGTCTCTTCTTGGGTCTCAAATTTGCATTTCTTTTCCACGCCTCATGCATAAAATATTGAGTTTTCTCCAGACTGCGAAAAGGTTGAAAAAGGTTTTTGTCTAAAACATCTTTGGACAGCTTATTATTTGTCATTGTTTTTGTACTGGATTGGCGTTACCTATGCCTAGATTTATCAATGCGTCAGGGCACTCAATGCTCCAGTGGCAATAATTTCATAGTCACAGAATATTATTAAATTAATTTATAATTGATAGAATACTTTTTTTTAGATTAGCTTCGTTTCGCGGAGAATTACACTTTATTTGGGGTCTCGTCACTCGTGATTAATAGTTTCTCGACTAGCATCTTAGAGGAGTTCGGTGTTGCTTCTTTAATGATCGATCAGACTTGTTTGGTTTATAATTGGAAAAGTTGACAAGCTGGGGTCAGTGGTGGGTTCCTCCTCCCCCATTTGTTTAAATTAATATATGTATTAGCATGTTAAAAAAGAAGTTCCAAAAAAGTCCCTTTTTGAAACTTATTATAGTAGGTTGCAATAGGGTCGTACACACAACACAAATTACAACAACCTAAACAAACATAATATTTCATAGGTCATTAATATGGGCATTTTTGTAAAATCACTCTCAATTCGTCCTCATCACTTAAAGTTTATCACCAGGGTATGGGATTGGGATGGGATTCGAACCCTCGGTACTTAAACCACGAGTCCCTACCACTGTGCCAGTCCGGTCATCGCTTAGCTTATTTTACTTCCTCGCATTAGTATTCTCGACGGAAGAACGGGAAACGAAAAAACCCGGAGTAAGTGAGGTAATATAGCTGTGCGTTCCAATTTCCCCTCCTTTGGGGCCGGCAAAGCTAGGAAATAATGGGTCTATTAATATTCCGTTGCTTCTCCACGGTTTCTGATATTAAGAATGTTTGGAGGTATAGTGGACACACATTATAACATTCTAGAGATCATGGTATTAAGGTGTAGGCGCTGAGTCAGGGCGCGGATCCAAAATTTCGAAGTTTATATATTTTTTTTAAATATTATATGGCTCGTTTTTTGTTGTTTGTGACTTCGGCATTTTATATTGCATTTATTTATCTGTTAAGTTTGCTTCAAAGTTAATGTCAAATGAAACAACACTCCAAAGTCAGTTAAAATTGTTTTTATAAACTTTGCAGTTTTGTATCGTTGCAGGTATTTTTTTAACCCAACTTAATACATCGAGGAATCTAATGCACAATGCCAATATAGCAAAAACTAAATTACATTGAAAATAAAATCTATCGACATTTTGAATTTCGCGCCCTGTCCTGAATTCATACATTTCCTATATTGTATATATATTCATATATTTATATTATACATATTTCCTCTGCAGCTTTTCTATTAGATACATCGGCGAACGGACTGCCACACCATTTGCTAAAAGACTTATCTACCTACAACATATCTTTCATAATTTATTCGTGGCATTTGACTTTTCAAGTTCTCCCAATATGTCCCGTAAATGTTCAGTAAAGTATCCACAGCTTTACTGTTACGGGTAGGGTATTCATCTCATCATCATAATCGTCATCAACATTATCACTATCATCAGGGGTAAATATCATTCATAATTATCAGAAATTACTCGACACTGGCAAAATGGAACTATTTTGTAGCTGGTTGCCAACCTAAAAAAAAGAAGAAAGAAAAAGTATTTCGTTAAAAAATCTTATCAATGCCAGCCTTATAAAGTTGTTCAAACGGCTCGTGACGCGGCGTGTCTATGTCTCTATCAGCAATCTCTCCACAGCCACATACCAAAATGTTTGCTTTTACTTTTTCGTACAACTATGTGTGAAATAAGATAATAGGCAAATGGTTTACTGTAAAACAGTTCCATAGCCGAACTAAAATATATAAAAAAACTATTATAACCAGCTTTTAAACAGAGGTCAGTGACATTCTATAGTTGAAATGAATCCTGTGCACTTTGAACCAAGATTTGATAGAGTAGCAGATTCCTTATGTTGTTGGTTTTATAGTAAATTTGCAACTTCTTTTGAAAGGTGGTGATGATTAAAAGTTTCAAGCGAAATCGTTATCGCCTTGAGATCCTGACCTTGACCGGTTCAGGAAAATGTATACCATAATTATAATATTACAGATGTCATGGGGAATTCAAATATATTCGTGCCGCTACACAGATGGCGCTGTAAACAAATGACGATTTTCCATGTAAACCTGAAACACACTATGAGAGTTTTTGGAGAACGTACGCATATATAGAAGATATTCCGTAGAATTCTGCACTATGAGAGTTTATTGAAAAATATATACCTACCATAATTAATATCGTTTGATAAAGTGATGGTTAAATACGTGTGTGGCGACCTCTCTACAATATATTCACCGCACCGCTTCACAGATGGCGCTGCAAACAAATTACCATTTTCCATAGATTCCTGAATCGCACTATGAGAGTTTTTGGAGAACATACGCATATATACAAGACCCCGCAACGAAGTATTGGAGCATAATGGCCATCCTCGCTAGTGATTCTACCCGCCTGACTGAGAAATCTTTCTTTATCCGATAATCGTGTGCTTCTACCACCCTGTTCTAGGGATAAAAGCTATAATGTGTAATATCATGTGCATTATATCATATGTATATTATAAAACATGTCAGTCGTGTCGGACTAAACTTTATCATCGCTCTAGCCAGATGTATAGAAATTTCAATGATTACATAGAAAATAATGACTCACTGAATCCGAATACGAAGCACTTTAATAAAACAATGAACCGGAGTGGGCGTACCACACAAAACCAAACAAACTCTATATAAATGGAGGCCGAATGAATATCTTTGAGTTTTATATCAAATTGTTTCATTTGGTTTTGTATAACTTACAGGAATCTCTGTTAGCATGGATCAGAGATTCCCAAAGTATATATATACTACTCAGTCCTCACGTGACCATGGTTGCTGTAAAGCAGCCGAAACGTCGGGAACGTTAAAACATAAAATCAACGCGATAAAATCCGCACAAAATAGTTTTATTTCAAATTTGAATGGTTATTACAATTCCACTCCATCCAAAGACGATTCAAACACAATCAAGTTCATTGAATGAATCATTCTATAGACTCTTAAACATTTTTTTCTCTATGTAGTATCAAACAAAAAGTGTAAAGGAAAATATAATCTTGACTAAGGACTGTCGGGTCGGCGAGCTTGTTGAATTTCCTGTGAGATTCTCACTGAGAGCACACAATCTGGAAGTGGTCCTATAATGTAAGATATATATATGTGTTATATATATATATGATATGTATGTATGTAATAGGAGCGTACACAAAGAAAAAAAGTTTGTATTTGTAAAGGAAATAATTAGAGATAGAGCGGTTCACGGTTGATTCAGACGGTACCCTCATCAATCAGACGCCAGTCGCCGCCACATACTGCGCTAAGTAACGGACGGACAGACGGCATGAATAATGTTTTATTTACAGGTAGTCTGACAGCGAATAGGTAGTAATTGCGTAAGAGGCGAATTTGGGTTTTAGAAATGTACAGATCTGAAAAGATGGATTATAGAATGGAAATAATTCACTTCAGTCTGTCACAATTCAAATGTCATCAGATTTCGACTCGAGTTTTGCAAGCAGATTTCATTCTTTCATGATCTAATCTGGGTGTGACTTAGTTCTCTGGTCTATTTTAAGGCGCCTATAATATAAGCTAACCGTTGCTTACTTAGCTACAATTATGTACCTATTTATTTATTATCCCACAACATAGACCTTCATAACTACGCTGCCACACCTTAAACCATCAGCTAGAATATTCACCAAAGCCCATATTCCCATGAGGTAACGAGATGTAAACGAATTCTTTTCCATGGCAATGTAAATAAGGAAAGAATATAAAAACACACGAGAAAAATACGCGGTGTACAGTAAAAAAATCATTCAAACAGACCGGCCCAGCAAACCCTAATGGAAATGACGTGGTGCGAATACTGGCTATGTTTTGTATCACGTGCGAAGGTGAATAAACTGTCGCAGTTGGAGTAAGGCTGTGTCCCCAGTAAGCAAACTGTTAGCGCCCGACTGAGTGAGACGCAAATTTGTGGCGAACTGAATTCGAGTTAGCTGCAAACTCAGAGCAATTTGCGTGCGTCGCAAGCAAACTGTTATGAGTTAGCCGCTTACTTAGGTCGTCCGATTGAATTTTCACTTTACTATTATTGTACGAAGGGAGTGGTTGTGTTGGTTACAATGGATATTATATGTGCTATGTGCGTAGAGATTGGTTATGTAAGCGATGCAAAAAAAACACGTCCGGACACGTCAATAGCTTCTTTCCAACTGTCCACATGAACAGTTTGCGGCACTACGTCGAGCGAACAACCATATCGTCGCCGCCTACTGGAACGGGTTTTGCTGTGAGGCAGCCGCTCACTGAATCAGTCGGCGCGCGTAACGCTGCATACTGCGTAGAGTGAGCGCAAACTAGCAAACTGTGAACAGTCCATTTCCAATATATGGAAGGGCGTAGTAACCCGATACGCCGCAAACTCAGTCGGCCGCTAACAGTTTGCCTACTGGGGACACAGCCTTTATGTATGTTGGAAAATTACTACTAGTGTCAACTACACTTGGGCACACATGTCTGAGTTATTTAGCATAGTCATTATTATGTGGTGCTTGCATGATTAGGTGCGACAATTTAGGGCCTTTTATATAAAAACAACTTTTTGTAAAAAACCTTTTTGTTCGACAACATTAAAAATAAATATACATCGTTTTTTTAATGTACCCGCAACGTGACTATCGTGATGTATACCTAAACGACTCTTAATGGTTTGCGTTTTAGTGTGAATGTTGTAAAAAAACGTGAACGAGCTAGCACACTCAGAACTAAGCTCCGATTGTCATTTGTTTAATAGTTTGTCCAAAGATATTCAAACCAAAAGTCTGCATTGGCCCTCCGTAAATGGAACGACAAAATTGTGCTTATAGGAAACTGTAGACAAGTTTGCTATATAAGCACAATTTTGTACGTAAAAATCATAATATATATGCGATAAAATCCTTAAAATTAGTTTTATTTCAATGTGTAGTATTCGCGTAAATATAAGAAATCGATTCTGAGGTTGGCCAGCGATCGTTCACACAAAGCTTCATGTTAACTTGTTATTCTAACCCGCCAGCCAGTATCTCCAAGATAGCCAACAATTTATTTATTCATATCATAGCGCTGTTTTCACGAAATATATCTGTAAATCTTTTCTATAGGAAGCGATCGTCTAATATTTAGCAGGCGTGATATTTTCAGTTAAAAAAACATAACGGTTGCCAAGATGATGGTTATTTAGCAAGATTGATACGGAATAGTGATAGAGCGATGATGGTCTATGAAAATATTCTAGTGTGATTATTGGTTTTCATTTGCGTAATCAATATGGCCGGTACCTACGGTGTGTTTACTGTTTTGACTCGATCATTTCTGATAAATATTTCAGAAGCTACTTGAAACCATGTAAGTACCACTTTGATCTTATTTTGAAAACATCTCAGTACTTATACAGCGTGATTCAAAGAGGGTATACTAATACTTGAACTTGCGATTGAAATTTAAAAAAAACATCCTAATTTCAATAGGGAAGATGGCTGTGCGCTACCAACGACTTGGGATCCAGTAGTAAATATAATTAAATCCAAAACCAAGCGCACCATTGCAAGGCCTCAAGACGCTGTGAGCTCTTTCTGCGTAGTTCAGACCGCAAACAACAACTAAATACGAGGGTACCCCGGTCAAACTATGACACCAAGACGTCAACCACCTCAGTCCTCCCGTGACCATGGCTGCTTTACAGCACCCGAAATGTCGGGGACGTAAAAATCAGAATACAGACGCAATAAAACCTTTGATGTAGTTGTTTCAAGGTTCAACCTACATCAATGCATCCTATATGAAACAAAATTGCAGCAGTAGGTAAGCACAGTATTTTTTTTTATTACATTATAGGCAAGTATTTGATCTCGATCTCACCTGATGGTAAGTGACGATGAGATCTACGATGGAGCATACTTGCCTAGGTAGGAAGGCGGCAGTAGATCGAGACGCTACATTCACTAGGCACATGCAGCGCAACTGATCTGACCCGCCATCCATGAATGGCAGCACCGAACATCATGCCGGAACACGGCTAGGCCGCTTGGCGACATGGCTTTGTTCAATGGGTGGTGACTAGCCACGGCCGAAGCCTACCACCAGTAAAACAAAATACCAGTATTACAAAATAATATATTAAAATAGGGATTGCACGTACTGCAGAGTGATTTATAAAATCTGATAGCCAGTGGTCTTAACACAAGGCAAGCCTGTATTATGCGAACCAACATAATATATTATTATTAGAATATATTATTATATTTTTTACTCAAAGCTATACATGTAAGGCCTCTTTGACAGGCCGAACGAAACTGACTGGAAAATCCGATGCCACCGATTTCCATCAGACGTAATCGGATCACTGCTGCCGGGCTCTTCACAGTGATGTGAGCTTTAAATTATGTTATTTAGGTCGTATATTCGCGTGATTTTGAATAGGATGACTTGTTTTCAAGTTATTAGGGTGGATTATGAGTTGGAGCGGTAATTTTATTTGAAAAGAAAAAGTATTATTTTATTGGATTGTTCGGTCTGTGCCTGAAAGACGAATATCTGGTTGGACCATAGACATTCATGATATTTTGGAAACACTATATTGTACTTTTAGGTATATGCTACTAAAGAGAACGTATACATATATCATACTAGAATCACATAAGACTCATACATAACATTTGTATCTTATCAAAAGCTATGATCGATAGAATCAAGACGTCTTCATTGCATTATAATAATATATGTGAGGTCTAAGATCTATGTCATAGATTATAATATAATGGAATACCCTACATAGAACAGCCCAGCAATATGGCCTTCATATAAATAGACCTGGAAAAAGAAAAATGACAGTATTTAATACCTCGATGGAAAAATTAATATTTGACTTTTAAGTTTGAATATAGAAGACAGTAGAGTCAGCATGTTTTTCTATAAATATTTTAAAAATGTATATTATCCATAAATCGCTTGCAGTCAGACGCCAAACTCGTAACATTAATAGATTCGTTTATTGGACATCACGGTACACTTATCGCAGCTCAATATGATGTTCAAATCAAAGATGAGATGAAAGATCCCAAATCTATACAAATAAATAAAATTGGAGTGTCTGTTTGTAATATTAAAATAGCCGCTTTTTATTAAGTGCATTTGGATGTATACACGGTACATATACCAAAACAACATTTTTTTTCAATTTTTGTCTGTCTGTCTGTCTGTTTGTTCCGGCTAATCTCTGAAATGGCTGGACCAATTTTGACGGGACCTTCACTGGCAGATAGCTGATGTAACAAGGAGTAACATAGGCTACTTTTATTTTAGACTAGCTGTTACCCGCGACTTCGTCCACTTTTTGTTAAATACCACGCGGACCAAGTCGCGGGTAACAGCTAGTTCAGTAAATATAATATAATAATAAGTTACAAATTCAATGGAACAAGTTAAAGCACTTTATCTCAAAGGTCCATCAGAGTAATTATGTTCGTACCTAATTAATAATTATCTTTGAAGTCATTTATTTATTAAAATGACGAAGAACTATTTAGATAAGAAGACTGCTCAATTAAAATAAATTAATATGTTTATGGTTTTCCTTTCATTAAGTTTATCGTGTATGCTAGAGAGATTTGATCCTTACGATTGACGCTATCGATTGATGCCATAAATGTACAGAGTTTTTTTTTTGGATTTTAGCCGGTTCGATTCCCGAGTATAGCAAGAGAGTTTTCGAAAATCGTTGAAAGCAGATTGGTTTCTTTTTAAAAAATAAGGAATGTTTCCTTTGAGTAAAATTTGCGATATTTAGAGCACTTTCCCTCCAGGTGCGGTTTAAGAAATCCATCCTGTATTCCTTATACTTTATTTTGACGACCTGATTAGCGCAGTTGGTAGTGACCTTGCTTTCTGTGCCGCGGGTCCTGGGTTCGAATCCTGGTAGAGACACTCTTTGTGTGATGAGCACGATTTTTTGTATCCGAGGCTAGTGTTATATACTGAGTTTGCCCTCAGTCCATTGTACGGTACCTATAATACAAGCGTTGCTTAGTGTGGGACCGTATAGATGGTGGGTTCGTCTAGCGATATTATTACTTCCTTTTTCATTTGCTAGAAGTCATATTATATGGGGATAAATAGATACACACAATATCGGGCATAAAAGTAACCGCAGTGCCATTTTTTCCCACGCTACGATAATTATGTAAGCAACATAAGCCCAGCACTCTGAAAACCGGATTAATTAAACATACAGCGGTACATATTATAGGCCTACACCGCACGAATCCCGAACGACTCTGGCTATTCCAAACATTATTAAAATGAGTGCCGCTTCACCTTTTCAACGCGAAAAAACGAAAGTATTTCGGCCTTTTCACATAACACCCGAAAAAATCTTTCGCCAAGTTCTAAAGGGACCTTTTATTTATTTCAGAAAATATTTTTTATGTATAAGAAACGCCAGTTTTGTTGCCGAATGAATGGACTACATCATTTAACTTCAAGATTAGATATTGAAAACTGTTTTTTTTTTTTGGAAACGGAATCTTGCTAGTGACTTCAAGATAACGATAAAATATATTCTATGCCCTCATAATAAAATGCATTTTATATTATTAACTAAATAAAAAAAAATGTTAAAATCAGGAGAGCCGAGCCCTAAACATCTTAGTTTTTTTTATTTTCTCAAGCTTAATTATAATATTGTGGCTATACAGCCATGCATGGGCTGATTTTTTTTACACTTTTTGTAAATATTAAGTAGTATGTTGAACAAATGGGGGAAGAGGAACTCACCACGGACCCTCGTCTTCAATCTATCAATCAAACAACTTGATCTATAATTAAAGAAACCAAAACACCGAACTCCTTAGATGATAGTCGAGAAACTGTCCGTCACGAGTGTCGGGACCCCAATTAATATGCAATTCTCCGCGAAACGATGCGAATCTACAAAAGTATTCGACACGTGTTTCGTCTCTAAACGAGGCATCCTCAAGACGTTTGAGTTACGAATGAGCCTCTCCCCCCATTTTTTAACAATAGATTTCCGCCAAGTATTTCCTAGTTTTATAATTATAAGTGGTAAATATTCTCTTTCTAATTTCTATTTTCGTTGTACATACTGTGTATATAATATTATTTATGATAATCTTGAAATAAAACTAATCTTACGGATTTTATCGCGTTTTTTACGTTCCCCACGTTTCGGCTACTTTAAAAAACTAATAAAAAACGCGATAAAATCCGTAAGATTAGTTTTATTTCAATGTGTAGTATCGCGTAAATATAAGAAAGCTTATAAAAAGCTAAAGCTAAACTAAGCTAAAGCTTATAAGATCAGATGTGTTGTTAATATGGTCTTTGAGTGTTTAGCCGGTGGGCACATTTCAGCTAATCATTTGAATCAAAGTGCAGGTTAGAGGATGTCTTTGATCACGCACGCCGTCTTATCCTGTTTATTCACCTTTACTGGCCGATCGTATATGCTGGCAAAATATAGAATCATAGAGTTTTAATTAATTTCATTACCTATTATTCATCGACTTTAAAAAAGAAAAGATTCAAAAAAGGAATACGACTACGTTTTTCTTTTTTTTTATCTCCGGAGTTTATGAACTGATTTCGATTATTTATAACGGTTCGGTGACTTTAGGGTTGAAATAATAATTGGATCAATTAACTCTTGACACGTTTCTGAAAAATCGTCCTTTAGAAAGGTGCAATGAGGTGTTAAAGTTTATGTTTAGTTTAAAAAACAAACAATAAATTAAGTAACAGTTATAAGAAAAACTCATTAGATAGGAACTGAACTGCAACTATTTTTATAATCCTCGATTACGAGCGCGACCCCCTAACCGCCAGGCTATTGGCGCTTAAATTATTAAGTGCCTACGTAAACAAAATGGCGAACTCATTTTGATGTGAAGTGTTTAATCTTGTGAGGGAACGGACGCCTTTGATCATAGAATCCTGTTGCAGTCTTGCTATTTTGTCATAAAACGTGAAGCCAACGTGGCGATATAAAGGATGTTTATTTTAAATTTATAAACATACATTTATATTCTTAAAAAATATACAGCGGTAACGACCAGTTTCACAATATGCTGGTAGATTATAATATGCGCACTTTATTTGATAGCATTTATATGGGCCGTTTGTCGAATAAGCCGTGGTTTATCAACAGCACATTGCAAAGGAGGAATTAAGAAAAGAATATCGTTTATCGTGTAAAGTCTGGGGTCGAGTCACCTTCGTCCGTAGGAGAATTAAATACCCTCGAGATACCCTACACGTGACCCCGGGTGGTGCCAACTAGGTGACAACTCTACTGGTGGTAGGCTTCGGCCGTGGTTAGTCACCACCCACTGAACAAAGCCATGTCGCCAAGCGGCCTAGCCGTGTTCCGGCATGATGTTTGGTGTTGCCATTCATGGATGGCGGGTCAGATCAGTTGCGCTGCATGTGCGTAGTGAATGTAGCGTCTCGATCAACTGCCGCCTTCCTACCTAGGCAAGTATGCTCCATCGTAAATCTCATCATCACTTACCATCAGGTGAGATCGAGATCAAATACTTGCCTATAATGTAATAAAAAATAAAAAAAGTCTGAAAGTGCATCTAAGGCAAACTTGCTCGCGATTTTGGAATTTTCAAAACAAAATATGACGGAGAAAAAAAGCAATACCTTTTTTAAACTAAGCCTGGTGATAACTTCTAACCCTGGCCAACTTAGAGGATACTTTGTGTCCCGGGAAATTTATAGGTTCCTGCGATATAGCCAAAAAAATAATTGAACATCGTATGGAGCTGTCATGCGCAGATGCGAATCATCTCACGATGACTCACCGTTAATGTCTCCTTGTGCTTTTTATGCAGTATTTAGGCCTACATTTATACTCAGTTTAGTTTGTAAAAGAAACTGATACAGCTAGATGCCACTGGGCGGAAATCTATTGTTAAACAAATAGGGGAAGGCGGACCCACCACTGACCCTCGGATTGTCAACTTTTCCAATCATAAACCAAACAAGGTGATCAATAATTAATGAAGCCAATAACACCGAACTCCTCTAAGATGTCAATCGAAAATCTATCCGTGACGAGGGTCTTGACTGAAAAAAATCTTTATAATACTATTCATTTGCAGGCATTTATATAGCTTCATTTGTAAGTATTTAATATAAGACTCAATGAATATCTCCGTCGGATTCGAATCATTTCCCAGTTGAGAAAAGGAAAGTATAAAAAGGCTACAATTTCAATATTCCATTATTAATTTTCTTTTTGAGACCACTACCCTTCATAAGCGTATCAAATAGGTATAAAATCCATCTAACAAATTTGTAATTGGAAACGTAATACTCCATATTTCCCTTGTTACTATGGAATGTATATTTAATTAAGAAAAAACGTACACCGGCCCATATAATTTTCAACAAAGTCCATTTTTTTTTCGCTCGTCGCTTAACGTGTTTTCGGATAACTGCTAAGTAGCCGTGGTGATAGCCTATAGCACGGGTCAACATAAAAACGATTCTATCCGGGAAGCTTATATTTCCTAAGGGAAAGCTAAAAAAACCACTGAAACTTTCTATATTGGGGGATAGACAATGGAGTGATTGTTTGTCCTTACAAAAACAAACACCTTACATAGATAAATAATCCCCTCATATAAATGCCGTGTGGCGGAGTATATGGGTTTTTTTTTATTATTATCGTATGTTATGTAACTTGGTCTGGTACAGGACATTTATAATTCAAATTATTAATAAATCGGTTTATAATGGCATCACATAACATTGTACAGATAAAATAATATGTCAAATAATAGGTTTTTAGTGACACAACAGCCCAGAATGTACCAGCAAGGGTTCTTACTGCAAGCATCCGTAAAATTACTTACTTAGGCAAGTACTAAAACTACAATGCCCCAAAACAATATCTGATATAGCCAAACTGTAGCGTCATAAAACAATATGGCGCTTGGCGCGCGCCAATATTGTTCAGAAACTATCCTGAAAAGGGAAAAAACCTCTGTTTTTATTGTTCATCAATCTTCACTCCAACTCGATAGGGTGCGACAAAGAAATGTATACCTTATTTTGCCAATGTTAAGACACGGAATCGACGGACGAGTTGAGTTGCTACAAGAAAAATGTCACCTTTGTTTGCGTTTTTACGAGACACGAAAGTTTAGTGGATTTGTTTCTACCAACATCGAAGCACCTGCTGTAGCCATAGATAACTATATTTTACTGACATACCTATAACAATGTATTGCTCAAAAATGTAAAAAAGCTTTAAAAAAAAAACCATGGAGTTTCTTGCCCGTTCTTTTACATAGGAACGGCATTCCGATCGAGTGGTAAAGTAATAACATAGTATTTTGTAACTGTTGACGACTCATAAGTAAAAAATATTCTGATTCTGATAACTCAAACCCACGAACTGAAAAAGTGCTTACATATAGAAATATGCAGTACCTACAAGCTTGATCATATGCAACTCCTACACATGATGTGTATAAATATGAATATGCAAATGCAACATTAAGACCGCACTTATTAAAATGCGCTTCTGCCATGTAAGTTTATTGCTACTTTGAATATTATGTTGTGTTTCATAAACTACGGGTCGTATTTCAACTAACATGTTTTTGATTTATATTTTAAATTGCATATGCCGTTTCACTTATTAATATTATGTTTAACTGCTTATTTATTAAACGTTACAACCCTTTATTAATTGAACACCATATTAATGTATAACTCACTTTTATTTAAAAGTACTGTTAATAGACGAGGTAAGCAGAGGTGCATTAAAGTGCACCCACATTTCGCCACTATACCGGGCACATTCCTCGTCAATGAGGAATGAGCACGAATGAGGATATGTTCCACCACCCTGACCACACAAGCTTTGTGTGATGAGCACGAATATTTGTACCCGATTCTTACTTCTGGATGTTTAATATGTATATAAGTATTATATACTGAGTTCGCCCTCAGTCCATTGTACGGTACCCATAACACAAGCGTTGCTTAATGTGGGACCGTATAGTTGGTGTGTTCGTATGGCGATATTTATTTATTTATATAGTCCCGTCCAGTCTATTGTGCGGAACCCAAAATACATATGTTATTTAGTTTTGTGCCATACAGTTGAGTGGTCATGCCGTTATAGCGACTGGCATTTTTTTTGTAGTCTCGGCTTCATATACCTGCCTATATTCAAAATAAAATCATTTATTTCGTATGGGCATATGGGAGCACTTAAAAATTGTCATCAATATTTTTTTTTCTAAACTCTACAACCGGATCGGACCGCGACCTCAACTGAGAAGTTCCGGCGAGCAACTGAGCGGGCTTGTACTTGTTTTAACGTACTATATATACGATAAAATATCCGAAAAGATTTACTGATTCACCCACGGTGGCGTTAACGCACTGCAACATAAACTAGGGATACAAATGTTTACATGAAGCCGTACAGCGAGCGGAATCACCACTGCAGACAGATTTGCGACGGTGAAAAATATCCGAAAATTAAATAACCAGCTGCTGCGCGCGAGTTAAAGCAATTCACTATCGGCCTTATAAATAAAGATAGACTAAAGCAAGATTAACTTCATTCTAAGTATTATGGTAATATTAATTAAATTCAGTATTAATAAACTAATCCGAGGTAGTAAACTAATCCGAATCTTCTCTCGCAATAAATCTTAATCGTCGCGGCACATCGTTTTATGTCCGAATACGCATGTAATAAGATGACAGATGTCAAATTGCCCCCCTTTCATTTATTTAATAAGGAATTACATTATATCTAACAACATATTAATAAATTAAAATTAAAATAAGATAAAAATTAAAATTAAAATTTGGCATGTTTGAGAATGCACTCAGCCTTCCACATCCCCACCACCATAGGCCGGTAGGTGCCCAGAACTGGCAATGCTGATGTGTTGGCCAAAATATGTGCCAGCGTTCTGGTCACCTGAAGTCTCCACCAGACGGTTGGTAAGCTCCCGGTAGATCCGATGGGCACCCGGTCCCCACGGACCCAATGTATGATGTCTTATAACCATTATGAGACTATGTTTTATTCCACTGACTAAAACAGGTACTTCACTAAGTCGGTATACATTATTAGCTCAGTTGGTTTTGAGTCTGCTTTTTGTGCCGAGAGGTGCCCGCGTTCGGATCCCGCTAGAATAACAAATTTCGTCTGCACGAATGTTTGTTCCCGAGTCGTGTATCCCACTAATATTATAAATGTGAAAGTTTGGAAGGATGGATGGATGTTTGCTACTCAATCACGCCAGAACGGCTGAACGGAACTGGATCAAATTTGGCACAAAGATAGACTACAGTCTGGAATAGCACATAGGCTAAGCTTTTTATGCCGGTAAAATGCATGCTTCCCGTGGGATAGATTTGTTTCAATTTTTTATACTTTTTAATCGCGGGTACCACCGCGGGGCGCGGCTAGTGTTTAATATCTATATAAAAATATATAAGAATTATAATCATCCCCAGTACATTGTACGGTACATACAAGCGTTGCTTAGTTTGGGACTGTACAGTTGGTGTCGTCGTCTGGCGATATTAATTATTATTAATTTTATTAAATCCACACAAAATAATTCTTGTAAACATGAATAAGTCTCATGGCAGCAGCCGTGAGGTATTTAAAGATAAGTCTTTGAATGTTGCTGCTTTATCTTATATCGCTGAATTATTACGATAGCCAAGTAAATTTATGCCAATTGTTCATTCCCCAGCTACTTATCAGCCCCGAGTAATGGCATTTTGTGACTAAACTTGCCAAGGAAATTGTAACAGCGCTTTGTCTACAAGACTCGACGATAAAGCTGCATATTATAATATAAAAATAATCCGCAACCCTATCCAAGCCTCAATCTATAGTCCCAATTATCTTTCCATATTCCAGCAATAGTTATACTCGTAATTCCTGTTGAGGTCAATTCGCTGTTGATGCTATAATTTTCAACAGTTGACCCAAGCAGGTGGCTAACATCACAACAAAATTATCAAAAACGGCCTCAATTCTCAAAAAGTGCCTCTACGTGTTGAACCCATGCGCAAGCCTGCCAAAGATTCGGGTATAATGTGTGGTGAAACCCATAATAATATCGCTATACGAACACACCAACTATACGGTCCCACACTAAGCAACGCTTGTATTACGAGTACCGTAGAATGGACTGAGGGCGAACTCAGTATATAATACTTATATAGATACTAAACATCTATGACTTGGGTAAAAACATTCGTGCTCATCACTCAAAGTGTGTGTCACTACCGGTATTTGAACCCAGGACATTCAGCACAGCAGGCAGGGTAACTACCCACTGAGCTAATCAGGTCGTCGAGGCTGTTATCTTGGTGAGGTTCTGTATAATTCTCTATGGTACATAATGTGTCACATTCATCGTCGCGATAATCATGGGGGAAAATGGAGGGGAAGAGCTTTTATTGATATGAGTCATGATTTATGGGAGGGATGGTTTTTTTTTTCTGAATTACTATTTAGAACCTTTCGACGGTTATGACCCGGTATGGGTTCTATTGAGATTTATTCTCAAAGATTATTATCACCACCATTTTATGATGATTTGCGTCAACACCATATTATAGATACTTAACCTAATTTATTTTATTGCAAGGGGAACCGACATTAATATTTATTTATAGAAATAAAACGAATTATACAGATTTTATCCCGTTTTTTATGTTTTTTTTTTACTTTCCCGACCTTTTGGCTACTTCAGCAACCATGGTCACGGGAGGACTGAGGTGTTTGACGTCCTAGTGTCACAGTAAAACTGGGGTACCCTCATATTTAGTTGTTGTTTGATAAAATACGTATAATTAGTTTCATTTCAACGTGTAGCATTCGCGTAAATATAAGAATTTAAGATTTATTTTATAGTGGAGTTCAGAATCTGATTTCATGAAAAATTTTAAGAAATCTTGTTGTAGCTCTGTTTTTGCGCTGTTTCATGAGAGATAAATAATATTTCTTTGGTTTTTCTTGAATATTTTTTTTTACTAGCACCGAAAACCGCAAATAATTAGTCGCAAGTCGCAATTACACGGGCACGTGCCATCAGAGGTATGGTTTACAACATTGTAAAGATACAAAAATCTCCGCCATGTTATTGCTAGGTAACATTATTATTGCCAGTATTGTATCATAAAAAAAGTTTTTTATAGTGAACACATCCAGCTGTAGGAGTGTTTATGCAGATTACAATTTTAGCACTAGAGCATAAGATACAGATTCGAATGGAATGCGTAGGTGGTCTAGATTTTTTTTATAGACGCGCCATATTTTTGTTTCCACATACTCACCTGACGGCAAGGTCGACGACGGGAATATGCTAATACAGGTAGGTACATGCAAATAGGTATCTCTAGCTAGAGCGTTTTTTTTATAAAAGGTAGGTTAAGTTCTTATAACCAGCCATTTATTTATTTTTGAAGACCGTCAATTAGGCAGGCAGTAGTAAAAAAATAAGTCCTGCGCGTGGCTTAAGATATCATTAAAATAAGCTTATTTTACTTGAACCGAACCTTAAGAGCTCTTAAGGGCCACTTTGGGTATGTAATATCCGATAGACTAGACTTAACTGAATACACGAGCCGGGATTAAAGCTCAATACCATGATTGGTTGGCCGCGTTTGCGAAAAGACCATCGATGCAGTCCTTGTACTTTTACTAAAGGGGATATTACACTATCATATATCTGGGATCATGTATATGGCCAAAGGTAAAATGACTGAAACTCTATCTAAATCTATATAGCTATAGTAATTACATTCTCATATAAATATCTTAGATCTATTCCATTGGTATGATATGATACCCTGATATCTCCCTAAATAATTACCTTTACCTACGATACCAGACTATATAAAACTTTGAACGGTGCTCAGTTAAAGGTTTTCTACTAGGTACCTAGTGCGTTGCCCGCACAAAATCCTATTTTAAGTTTGAAACACAAATCAATATGTGGCAACATCGAGAATCGCGTGCGGGTGCAAAATAAAACCTTCGTCTCGGTCCCACGGGGTTAATATATTCAGTAGATAATCTTATATGAATATAGATAGGTATATATTATGCATAGACGATGATCTACTACATCTTATACACAGAGTGCACGACTTCAACCAGAAACTTCGGGCGGTAAACTCAATTCACTTCTCTTTTTAACACATTACGGCTTCCAACGTATTTCATCCATGATTTCAGCCAGCAACAGAGTTTGAAAAGATACTGTATATATGTTACTAGCTCCGAAAACTCTCATAGCATGATTCAGGATTGTATTGAGAATTATTGTCTATTGTTTTAATGCGTCTGCAGCGCCATCTGTGTGCCTTGTGGTACCGTTGAAGTGGTCGCTACATATGCATAGGTATGAATTTGATTTAACCTCAGATTGGTACTATCTTAAAATTGTACGAAAAGGAATCTATTCTAAACTAGTTCTGCTAAACGATGACACAAAAGCACAAACGATGAAAGCCCGCATTCGATTAAAAAATGGAAAAGCAACTCGCTCTAACCATCGCACTGTTGCACGGGCACAAACGAATAATAGATTCTGCATTTTTAAATGCCCATACTGCAGGACAACATTTTGTGGTTTAGTAGTTGCCAAGTGAATGTATATAAAGACTAAACTTGCTCTTCTATTTTGTCAATCTAGGTTCTCAATCTTCAATTAATATCCAATGTCCCGTTTAACCGATTCAAGCGTACTAAGGTACCATCAAACCATTTCATATTATCGTAACCTGAATCCGAGCCGGGCCCGTCACAGCAACGCAGCAAACAATGCCTCTCTGTTCAACGTGATAGCTTTTATACTGCTGTTTGCTCGGGCGTGTCCATTTGTGGCCACCGAACTAGTGTTGCCAGCTATTGTGACGCTTTCGAATAAATTAAAAATAGAAATAAATAGAGAGGTTGCTAAATTTGTGGCAAGAAACCGGGCACAGAAAAAGTTATATATATATATTTAAACGGCCTGATTAGCGCACTGGTAGTGACTATGCTTTCTGCGCCGAGGGTCCCGGATTCGAATACTGGTAGGGACACAATCTTTGTGTGATGAGCACTAATGTTTGTACCCGAGTCACGGATGTTTAATATGTATATAAGTATTATATACTGAGTTCGCCCTCAGTCCATTGTATGGTACCCATAACACAAGCGTTAAACTTAAAGTGGGACCGTATAGTTGGTGTGTTCGTATGGCGATATTTATTTATTATATTTATCGATGAACTACATAAATACTTGATTGCGTAAATCGTTTGTATAAACAGTGATCAGTCAATTTGATGTGACCTGCCTACCGACTGAGCGAGCAGCTTTCATACTGTGCATGGTAGCCTTAGTTTTGACTCGAACAATTACTTTAATACGCACTAAGTAAGTATAGTCTCTGTTACGTGAATATTATGTTTGTTTATATCATATTCTGATCTTCATGATTTGGAAGACAAGTTTAGCTAGCTGTTACACCTCAAATATGTTGGTTGCATAATCCGATTTTTTTTATTCATGTAAACCATTACGGTCACAAAGTGTTAAGGTACCATTTTAGCGAATACTTGTACTGTCCTTATAAGTATCATATACTGAGTTCGCCCCCGAGTGTGCGATACCCATAGTACAAGCGTTGCTTAGTGTGGGGCCGTGTAGTTGGTGTGTTCGTCTGGCGATATTATTATTATTGGATAAAATTTTACATGTGTATCGCCCATTATAGAGTGGGAGTACCAAAAACTATAACGACTTCGTTCAACTTTCATTACGATCATCATTCGACCGGCATGTATAAAATTAACATCGGATTTGCGTGATACAAATGATTTGTTGTACAACATTATTTATAGTGACTTATTTATAGTAACCCTTCCGGGTTGATTTACAATATCAAATTGGCATTAATAATTTAAGTAGACTTTTTACGTTTCAACGAACAATTTAAAGGGTGTATAATAATAACAAAACATTTTTATGTTATGTTATAGTATGTATTTGGTTTCGTACTTTATGTTTAGAGCGACTACATATGTCATGGTCTCGTTATGACCTATGAGATTGTATAAGATCCTAGATTGCAGGGTGAGAGAATGTATAATAAACTGTATACTATGTTTTTTATTGACATGAAAAAAATAGATTGCTTTTGTTTTTTGATTCGTTGACATGTGTTTTTAATTTTCTCCCAAACTTGTTTTAATAATAATCTTAATCCTAATCAGCAAGGTGAGATGATAGAAGGACTAGATAGGAAAATAGACAACTGTGTTGAATTCTTATTGCGCTTCTTTAGCGTATTTGTTTTCTTTATGTGAAGTCAGAATTACGATGTCAACTCAAAAAAAATGCTTACACAAATTCACAATTGTAATTTTGTTGTAAACGAATTCTCTTTTTTTAATTTATAAGTCGTAATTCTGGTTTCAGGTGTGCTAAAGAAGCGCAGGTTTAACGCTTATGACATTTCTGAATTACTTTGTATGGTCATGAAATTTGCATTTTGATTCAGATAAAGTGTATGTAGAAGATAAAGTCGGGCGTCCAAGTGGTTTATTGGTTATAACAAAAAGTCCTAGTTAACGAAAATATCATTAAGGTTGAGTTAAGAAATGTTCTGCGTTCGAATTAATAACAAACGGTAACGAAAACAGACTTGCCATCTATGGTGTGCAAATGATATTGGACCTTAAGGTGATGAAGGAATTCCTCAGCCGACTTTACCAATTTGATTAATTACTTACCTGCCATTTTCAGAGATCGCTTGATAGAATAAGTTATAATAAGATTACTAGTCGTTTCCCGTGACTTCGTGCGTAGAGACGCTCATAAAATAATTCAACACTATTAAAATATTAACTTCTACGCTAATACGTAGTAGAAAAGATAAACTTTACACCTATGGAAAATATTTTATAATAATAACAGTATCGGAATGGGGTTGTGACACGGACAGACGGACATATTGAAACTCTAACAGTTAATAGTTTGACTATGGAACCCTAACGAGATGACCAGCTACTGTGATGGTCGACTTTGCCTAAATAACTTCTTTAACCTCGCACAATCGTATGCTTCGTTGATGACATATGTTACGGAGACGTGGTCGCTTACTATGGACTTCAAAGGAAAGCTCAAGGCCGCTTAGCGCGCAATGGCGATATCTATGCTCGGGGTTTTGCGGCGCGATAGAATCGGAAATTTGGAGATCCGTAGCCGAACTAGAATAACTGACATAGATCAATGAATTTTAAAGTTTAAGTGGCGATGAGTGGAGTGCATACCTCGAAGAAATGACAGCAGTTGGGGCAGAAAGGTTATAGAATGGCGACCAAAAGCTGGAATATGTAGTGTAGGACGGACTGAGGATATGACTTGTGTCGCAAGAAGCCGGTGGATGTTAGTTGCGGAGGACCGTGATGAGTGAAATCATTGGGGAAGGCCTATGCTCAGTAATCTTTCAGCCGATGGATATTTGCGAATATCTTATATTGCGAATATCCTAGAATGGCAACCACGAATCGGAAGACGAAGTGTAGGACGGCCCCCACAAAAGGTGGACTGATGACATCACACGCGTCGCAGGAAGCCGGTGGACGCGAGTGGCGGAGGACCGTGATGTGTGGAAGTCGTTGGGGGAGGCCTATGTCCAGCAGTGGACGTCTATCGGCTGATATATATATATATTGGGCGAAATTCGTACTGGCCTTGAGTGTTTCGTGCAGCATAGGAATTATAAATCAATATATTTTCACCAACTAGCCGCTCCGTTTAGCGAATGTTTTAAATAGAACCGCGTTATTGATACTTCGCGAAGTGCTCGAATCAACTGTAATGTTATTTATAGAAACGTGCATGGACGTGTATAACAATAATTCTGTTTTAATTCTATTTAGTGGTGTCCAAAAACGGGCTCAGTCTTGCGTTCTTGCATGAACAAGCGATCGCCTCATTTCGAATCAGAATCAGAATATGTTTTATACATGTAAACCATTAAGTGCAGTACTTATGAATCGTCAAAATAGTTACAAAATGCTAAGCTACAACTTTACCACCCGTTCGGAATACCGTTCCTATGGAGAAGAACGGGCAGGAAACTCCAAGGTTGCTCTTTTTAAACAGACCTTTTACACTTTTGAGCAGTATATTGTTATGTCATTATAGCCAGAGTAGGTGTGGATACAGGATTTCATGTAGGGGCGGGAGGCATATTCATTAAGACTTTTCGTCTCGCAGTTACGTCAAACTGTAGTTTGTTTTTTTTTAAATTATGCTCAAGGAAAGATTTTTTTTTTATTACATTATACGCAAGTATTTGATCTCGATCTCACCTGATGGTAAGTGACGATGAGATCTACGATGGAGCATACTTGCCTAGGTAGGAAGGCGGCAGTAGATCGAGACGCTATATTCACTAGGCACATGCAGCGCAGCTGATCTGACCCGCCATCCATGAATGGCAACACCAAACATCATGCCGGAACACGGCTAGGCCGCCTGGCGACATGGCTTTGTTCAGTGGGCGGTGACTAGCCACGGCCGAAGCCTACCACCAGTAGACCGAAGTAGAAAACCCTATGACAGCATATTGTTGTCCATAATTAAGTGGTCTTGGTAGAACAAGACTGATTTTAGCAACACTCATTCTATTTGTAACCATATTGTAGGTATCCAGAAGATTTAATTATTTTAACAGCCACGGGCAGTTGTACAGTTGTATAAAAAATCCTCAGTAGATTTACGATGTTATTTTAAGTTCAATTAACATAAGTATACCTTTTTATGAAGCGTCAAATTTTAGTTAACTACAAAAAGATTTCGTTTGTTATCGGCCCGTGACGCTTATACGTATTACGTATCGTTTAGATTTTATATTCCGAACCAACACCGGGCTCACGTAAGATGATAAAGCCAAAGTGCTAACCTTCGGATTATTACAGAATCTTGCATTATTTGGATGAAAAGCAGCCTCGGACTGATCGCTCAAATATCAAGATTTATAATGTTAAAGTGTAGCGTGTGTGCTCCTAGCGTGGCAACACACTGGAGCTTACTTTTTATTTTTTTTTGTAAAAATAATTGCTTTAAAAAAAAAAGGACAAGCCCGCTGAGTTTCGCGTCGGATCTACTCAGCGAAGGTCACGTTCCAATCCGGTTGTAGAGTTAAGAAAAAAAATGTAATGACAATTTGTAAGTGCCCCCGTAGGCCTACACGAAATAAACGATTTGACTTTGGCAGTCATGCTTTGCGCTGCAAAAACCGCCCTTGCTATAACTCACTACAGATTCTAGAATTAAACATTGGACTAACTTCATTATCTACATTTTTTATATTCCCCGTACGCTTTTATAACTACTTTAGTTTACAGCATAAAATGAATATAACGTTGAAATTAGTAGCTGGTAGTGGGTAAGATATGGATTAGTTTCAATATTCAGTTGGTATTTTCCCCATTTTATATTAATAAAACATTTATTTAACTACTAGTCTGATAAAAGAAAATACTTTTAGTTTCATTCAAACCAGTTATAAAAGCATAATGATTATGTAGAACCAAGTATAATATAATATAATATCGCCAGACGAACACGCCAACTATACGGTCCACCACTAAGTAACGCTTGTATTATGGGTACCGTAACATGAACTGGGGGCGAACCCAGTATATATTACTTATATAGATATTAAACATCCATGACTTGGGTACAAATATTCGTGCTCATCACACGAAGTTTGTCGCTACTAGGCTTCGAACCCGAGACCCTCGGCACAGAAAGCAGGGTCGATACCAACTGCGTTAATCAGGCCGTCAAGTATTATATAAATCTTAAAATAACTTAAATATGGTCATATCTTCCTCTTTATTGCACTTACTTGCTATTATATAAAAGCTTAAAATATACCTACATAGTTGGATACCATTTCATTATATTTCGATATAATTTCAACGGATTTTTTCCTACAACTTTAGTATCAGTAATTTAAAAAATACCATAGTTCTGCATAAGTCTCTAATAAGAGTATGACTTATGTTAATTTATAATATGTACGTATTACAGTTTAGAGTTGGGAACACGCAACAAAGTAATTTAATTCACTAACCTGTATAGGAGGCTCTATGTAGCTGGTGCCGCAGTGTTACGCTCGCATCAAAAAATCATTCAACAAAGTAATTAAACACTCAAAAATATATAAATGGTCACTAAGTACACATGCACTTAATAACGGTCACAAATTTATTTCCACTTAAATTTCGAATTTCATGTTTAGTTTAGTGCAATCGCCAACAGACGGCGCTGGTCGTCCGTGACTATACGCGGTCCTCTCACCACTAAAGTCTGGCCGTTCTACGGGTTGACGCATGCGCCGTAGCCAGTGCGGCCGGTACATACATTTCATGTAATGAACTGAATTTTCCGGCTGCACAAACCAAAAGCCACCCTAACTAAAGTGTTGAGAGTCTCTTTTCAATTTGATTTGTATTAAAAGGTTGCGATTAAACTTTGGCAATGATTTCCATCCCGCTCGCACTGACCATGTCCACATGTATTTAAATTTAAATTGATACATGAGCAATATTAGAACTTTTAAAATGCCAAACAATCGATACTTAATATAATATAAAATATTGATAAAAATTCCTTCACGTGCGTACTTTCCTATTCCTTTGAACGCAGTAACCTATATATTAAAAGGTTTAAAACAATTATAAACTTCTCTAGGGAACCCTAACAGAATTTCATTTAAAAAGTCTCACTTAATAAAAGGCCATTAGAGAAAAAAAAATAGTTGAGATCTCATAGGTTTTTTGGCTTGTGATTCTGACACCTGCATATTGCTTGGCTTACAAGAGGACAGTACATAGGAAATAAGTGGCAAGAGACGGCATGTAAACAGCACTGCACGTACGACAGTGTCAAGTGTCTGAAAAATATTTCCATACTTTTGCATGTTGTCTACTTATTACTTGCGAACTGTCGTCGTTAAACTTGAGCAGAGCGACATAAAAGACATGAAAGTAAAAATATATTCCAAATCTGTACAAATTATTTGGTATATCTCTGACCACACTTTCGGGGATTATGATCGTCATGATCAAAAGTCACAAAAATAATGGTGATCACTATTTGCGATCATGATCTTTTATTGGTGACTATACACAATAAACAATATTATTATTCAAAGTAACTACTATCAGATCATGACGAAAGATCCATACACTTGAAAATCTTGAAATCTTTGAATGCCGGACTCGTAAACAACAGATCTTCTGCACTAATGAGCGTACTTACCGCAGGTAATTAGTCGTGAGGATGTCAAGGCGCCGAATTACGTCACATTATCGATGTTCGCACCCCCACCTCCCCTCCGCCTCCCGCCTCCAGGGTGGCATTTCAGCGACCAAATATGCTATTATCATTTTAATTTTATACACACTGTTGAATAGTTCGTGCAGCATTTTTTTAGTGCTGCCTGTGTCATCATATTCTCGTCATCTTAGTGATAGCTAATTCTTTCAGACTGCACCATTTAACTGTACTAAATGTCACCCCCAAATAATTCGGAAGAAAAGTGTTTTGTAATGTCATTGTAAATTTTATCAATAACGAGGGCTTATGTTTAACGTTAGTCACAATAGATATATCAATAGGGAAAACTTAAAACTCAATGGTTGGCCACGCCAACACCACTGGTTTGTTCTATAACGCTTGCCAGGATACATTCTTGAATTATCAATCTTATCAACAATCTAGCGGCAATATTTGATACGTGATATTTGAAAACGGCAACCATCCGCCAACCATAGCTAACAAAAATCATCCGTGACTAGGTATATTATTATGACAGGAAAAAAAAACAAACATGCTGAGTTTGGCTTCTATGTCGAAATTATTGTCCCCTGCGTCAATTTTCCTATTTTTTATCACAAATAATCTATGTACAAACCTTTTTTTTTTTTTTTTATTACATTATAGGCAAGTATTTGATCTCGATCTCACCTGATGGTAAGTGACGATGAGATCTACGATGGAGCATACTTGCCTAGGTAGGAAGGCGGCAGTAGATAGAGACGCTACATTCACTAGGCACATGCAGCGCAACTGATCTGACCCGCCATCCATGAATGGCAACACCGAACGTCATGCCGGAACACGGCTAGGCCGCTTGGCGACATGGCTTTGTTCAGTGGGTGGTGACTAACCACGGCCGAAGCCTACCACCAGTAGAGTGGTCACCTAGTTGGCACCACCCAGGGTCACGTGTAGGGTATCTCGAGGGTACTTAATTCTCCTACGGACGAAGGTGACTCGACCCCAAATGCTGCACATTCATGTCAACAGTGTGTCCATCCCGCGAGGAGGCTTCGCTCATTGTAGCCAAGCAAGTGTAATTTCCCCGGGGAGCCGCGGCTAATTGTGTTCGTTTGAAATAATAACCCATAACTGAGGTGGACCAGCGCACTATGGCAATGCTATGCGATTAGTGACTCTATGTCGTATGCATACATAACTAGACTTGACATCCAACTTTTTATAGGAATGTATACACAAATAAATATCGTTGACTAACATTAGGGGCGAATCCCAGTATAAAATAAATTATAGGTATCAGAACATCCATGGCTCAAGTACGTATAAATAATAGTAGTATAAATAATACAAGTACATATAAAGTAAAATATTCATGTTCGTCACACAAAGTTTGCCCCTACCTCCTCCACAACTCTAATAGGGAGATGCAATTGATTCATAATTGAATCGCGTCGTAATTGTCGCGTCGATTTTTTTATATTCTGACCTCGCTCCACTCGCTGAAATATTAAAACAACAGCCTCGGTCCATAACAAAGTTTTCCCAATCGATGGTAGAAGTCCGCGCGATTCTGAAGTGAGTTAATTAACGGTAATGGTATCAGAACAAACTGTGCCTTCACGGGGAACGACTACGATAACTATAAAGTCTAGAATTGCGTATCTCTGTAGTCAGCTAGTATGTTGTTGTTGCTTAACGCTTTGCTCACTACACCTTATAGGTTCGATTCCCGCGTGGAGAATCATGTTTTCGTAATTTTCCAGGTCAGTCCATTGTACGCTACCATAAAGCTTGAGTCGTCTGGCGATAATGTTACAATAATGAATCTGTTGATCGAACCCAAATCAGGTGCATTCTTCTAAATTTGACTTTTAGTTTTAATATTGGGGAAATATCAGACCCAGCTAGCCCTAAAATACGTGAATAAATAAGTATATTTTGAAAAAAGTAAAGATTAAATTTTATACTTAACTTCTCGAAAGAATAAATTTAGAAGAAAGTAAGAAAGACAAGAGAATAATAGCCAGTTTTCTTTTTAACGTTCGGGCTTTGAGAAGCTCTCGGTACTGTCATCGCAACTGGCATTATATGTTAATTTTTATTTTATTTTCTCTGTGGTTTCTTATGTCATTGTTACATTACGTCACTTCCCTAACTGATTACTTCATTCACTTGCTGCATCAAATATTATGAATATGATTAAAATATTAAAAACGAAGACAAGAAAAAACCTTTATTTTTACTGAAATCATCTGCACGAACATGTTCCTCCGAGCCACATAGCAGCCATCGAGCCAGCAAAATCAACAATTTAATCGATCAAGCAAACCCAAGCCGAAGAAGCCGCATTATTGCATCGGGACGGTAATAAGCGCAGCCGCAGCGACAAGACACGAAGAAGTGGCCAGGTCTGAGCTTCCTACCCAGTATCCCATCCTACAATTCGGTTTGTGTTAATATCGTGTTGTGATTTCAGTTGCAAGCCTACTACGCCTTATTGAACAGCCGCCATTTTGACGTGATTTGGTACAATTTGCATAAAATTACCCGGAATATATGTGAGTACTCTTGTTTTTCCATAAGTCTACCAAAATGAGTGAATCTAAATTTTCTGAACTAATTAAGAAGAGAGGGGTCATTAAAGGAAGGTTAACATTATTCGATAAATTTGTAAAAAAGTTTAAGATGCCATTAAATGAACAACAAAGTATGGAATTAACTTTACGAATTGATAGTTGTGCAAACCTGATAGATAACTTTCATGACATTCAAAGTAGAATTGAAGATGAGGTGGATGACGATGAGGATATGTTAAAACAGATAGAGGAGAGAGAATCTTTTGAGGATCAGTTTTACAAAACCTTAGCTTCTGCCAAACTTATGTTAGTGAAAGATGTGTCAACCAGTTCCAAACCTAATAATAACATCCACAGTGGTGTTCGATTGCCAGACATAAAGATACCTACCTTTGACGGCTCATATGATTGTTGGTTAGAGTTCAAGAATTCTTATGTGACAATGATCCATGATCGGGATGACTTAAACTCAATACAAAAGTTTCATTATCTAAAATCCTCTTTGACAGGGAACGCATCACAGGTCATAAGTGCTCTTGAATTCACACCCAGTAATTATTCTCATGCGTGGGATTTGTTAGAGAATCGCTTTAATAATAATAGGTTGTTGGTGCACAACCATGTGAAGTCATTGTTTACTATTTCTTCTCTTAATAAAGAATCTGCTCCGCTGATTAGAAAACTGATAGACACGGTCTTGAGGAACCTACGTGCGCTTCAAACATTAGGCGAACCGACAGATTCGTGGGATACCTTAATTATATTCATGATTGTTTCCAAATTGGATCAATCAACTGAACGAGAGTGGGAGCATTTTAAAAGTACAATTAATTCAACTTCACTGTCCAAGTCCAAGTCTGGTCTTAAACTAGATGATTTACTTAAGTTTCTTAAAGATAGGGCAGATATGTTGGAAATGATAAAGGTAAATACCAACAAGACCACACATGACAATAAACCTTGTCAAAACAAGCAAGTGATACAAAGTTATGTTGCTACTCATACAAATAACAATGGGAGCAACACAGGTGTTAAGCGTACTCGCATATGTACAATGTGTGGTGCCAACCATTCAATATATTCGTGTTCAAATTTCCTTAATTTATCTATACAAGATAGGTTGCAAGTAGTTAATAAGAAGAAATTGTGTAACAATTGCTTACGGGTAGGTCATGCGGTTACTGAGTGTTACTTTGGACCGTGTCGACTTTGTAATAAAAAACATAATAGTTTACTTCATGTTGAGAGTGGCAAGGAAAGCGCATCAGAAGCAGGTGGGGCAACACAATTGCAGCCTGCTATTGCCACGCCATCTGTGTCGACCACATTACATTCCACAACCCATTATAACAACTCACAAGTTGTCGAACAAACACAGTCATTACTTCCTGCTGTTTTGCTGTCCACGGCTTTAGTTGACATTGCTGACAGTAGTCATGATTATCATACAGTGCGTGTACTCCTGGATAATGGCAGTCAGCACTGCTTTATAACAAAAGCTTTATGTGATATATTAAACGTTCCAATGTTACAGTCCACATATCGAGTTACTGGAGTAGGACATAACCTCTCACAGTCTACACAACTATGCAAAGTAGGTATACGATCAAAGATAAATAACTTCTCTACAACTATAGATTGTTTAGTTTTACCACGCATTACAAATACATTACCTACATTTACTATAAACACAAATAACATGCACATTCCAGACAACATCCCATTAGCTGACCCCACATTTTACTCACCGGCGGATATCGATATACTGATCGGTGCGGATAAATTTTGGGATTTATTAAATGATGGTAGAATTAGGTTGTCTAACGGGCCATACCTTCAGAACACCAAGTTTGGGTGGGTTATGTCCGGACCTTTACATAATAATAATAAGAGCTTGCGCATAAATCAAGTTCAATGCAATTATTCGCAAACGTTAGATACGCAATTAAAACAATTCTGGGAGCTTGAAGAGATCCCGAATGTAAAAAATATTCTTTCTACCGAGGAACAGGAATGTGAGAATATTTTTATGAACACTACCAAACGTACCGAAAATGGTAGATTTTCAGTACGTATACCACTAAAAGAGCCTGCCGAGGTGCTCGGCAACAGCTACAAAACAGCTGAGCGGCGCTTATTATCGCTTGAACGTAAATTCGAACGACAACCAGACTTTAAAAAATTATATGTTAATTTTATGCATGAGTACGAGAGTCTCGGACACATGAGTCGCATAAGTACGTACGGGACCCCACACTATTTTTTACCGCATCATGGTGTCATAAACGAAAATAGTTCCACGACAAAATTACGCACAGTATTTGATGCGAGCGCAGCGACATCTACCGGCAAGTCGTTGAACCATATCCAATATATTGGGCCGCCTTTACAAAATGATATTTTCTCCATATTACTTCGCTTTAGGCAATATAAATACGTAGCTTGTGCCGATGTGGAGAAAATGTATCGGCAAATTTTAGTACAGGCTGACCAACGCTCTTTACAACTTATATTATGGCGGGACAACCCGACTGACTCAATAGGTATATATCGTCTCAATACCGTGACGTATGGAACCGCGTCAGCACCCTTTTTAAGTCTTAGATGCTTAAAACAAGTCGCGTCAGAATGTAATGATGAATTAGTGGCTAGAGTGTTAAGAGATGACAGTTTTGTTGATGACGTCATATTTGGCAATGATAACCTAACTACTTTATTGCAAATCTGTGAAAACTTAACAAATACATTAAAATCAGCATGCTTTCCTTTACGAAAGTGGCTTTTTAATACGGATATCAATGTCCATGACATATCTAAAAAATTATCATTAGGAGATCATTGCCAAAATAAAACATTAGGGTTAGGTTGGTATAATAAAAGTGATGACCTCCATTTTACTACTAAGATTGATAGTCCTCATAATAACCAACTAACTAAACGCATAATGCTGTCTATAATTTCTCAAATTTATGATCCCTTAGGTATTTTAGCCCCAACAATAATAGTTGCAAAAATCATAATGCAAAAACTATGGTTGTGCAAAATCGGCTGGGACGATCCAGTTCCCAATGACGTCATAGTTGCATGGAACAGATTCATAAATAATTTGCGGTACCTACCTGAACTGCGCATTCCACGTCATGTCATAGGTCCACACACGCAGTATGTAGAACTGCACATATTCACAGACGCCTCACAAAGTGCATACGGAACCTGTGCGTATGTGCGTACCTATTCTGATAGTACACAGGTAACTACTAAATTATTATGCGCAAAGAGTAAAGTCGCACCTCTCAAGCCTGTAAGCATACCTAGGCTCGAACTGTGCGGAGCTCTACTTGGTGCCCGTCTATATAGGAAGATAACAGACTCATTACGCTTAAACATTCATAAAACTTACCTTTGGACGGATTCGACCATCGTTCTCGGATGGCTTCGGATGTCACCGCAAGCATTAAAAACATTCGTCCAGAATAGGGTCGTCGAAATCAATGAACTTACGAGTAATGTAGTATGGTCGCACATCGACGGTAAAAATAATCCAGCTGACCTAGTATCACGCGGTTGTAGTCTGGACGTACTCAGTACATGTGATTTATGGTGGACTGGTCCAGCATTTTTACAGAATTCGGACTTCACTCTGTTACCTCAGAATTCGCCTAACACCTGTGACTTAGTTCCACTAGATTTGCCCGAAGTTAAATCACAGACCACGAGCATGGTTTGTGGTATCACACAATGTATTGTACAGTTCAAGAGGTTTTCATCATTTGACCGTATGAAGCGGGCAACTGCTTATGTGTTGAGGTTCATTCGCAACGCACGCACTCAAACCCAAGCCCGCAATACGGGACCATTATCAGTAGCAGAATTGACAGCTTCACTGCAACTATTGACCCGTCTTGTACAAGTTGAAACGTTTCCTAATGAATATTCTAAATTAAAACTTAACTTACCCTTACCAAAAAAGGGCGCTATTTCTAGGCTTAATATATTTCTCGATGAGAATGACATTATAAGAGTCGGTGGACGCTTAAGTAATTCGCCTAACTTTGAGTATGACAAACGTCATCCCATACTCTTATCTAGTAAACATTACTTCACATTGCTTCTGTTCCAGCAACAACATAAAACCCTTCTTCATGCTGGGCCCCAGTTGCTTTTGTCCACTTTGCGTGAGAATTGGTGGCCGCTGGGTGGCAGAAGCCTAGCACGACAAGTTGTACACGCATGTGTACAATGTACACGCATAAGGGGAATAACGTTGACCCCTATTATGGGTAATTTACCTGCTTCACGGTTAGAACCTGGGTTTGCTTTTATTCGGTGTGGTGTGGACTATGCTGGTCCACTGCTCGTTCTAAGCCGTAAAGGTAGGGGCGCTAAGCTTCAAAAATGCTACATTTGCCTGTTTGTGTGCTTTGCAACGCGTGCTATCCATTTGGAGCTTGTTGGCACTCTATCATCGGAAGATTACTTGCTAGCACTCAAAAGATTCATCTCTCGCCGCGGCAAACCGCTGCAGATATATTCAGATAATGGTAAAAATTTTGTAGGATCAATGAAAGAGCTTTCTATAATGTTATCTTCAAATTCACAACAGATAATTGATACTCTTTCAAATGATAGTATTGAATTTAAATTCATTCCGCCTTATTCACCACATTTTGGAGGCTTGTGGGAAGCTGGAGTCAAATCTTGTAAACATCATCTCAGGCGTGTTGTAGGAACTGCAAACTTAACATACGAGGAGTTCAGCACGGTCTTGACACAGATCGAAGCCGTCCTGAACTCCCGTCCTATATCGCCTCTTTCCACAGACCCCCATGATCTTTGTCCGTTGACACCAGCTCATTTTCTCATCGGCCGGCCACTCACCTCACCAGCTGTCGCGGATGTGAAGGCAACGCCCATCAACCGGCTTACCCGCTTCAAGAGGATAGAGCAAATAAGGCAACATTTCTGGACAAGATGGGCAAAGGAATATGTATCCGAATTACAAATCCGTTCCAAATGGAAGACGGATAGTCAAGACATAGCTTTACACACACTTGTACTCATCAAGGAAGATGGCCTGCCGCCCATGAGATGGCGCTTGGGCAGAGTTTTACAAGTGTTCGTCGGACGAGACGGCGTAACGCGGGTGGCGACTCTTCACACTTCAGCGGGACCTATCCAGCGGGCGTTCTCGAAAATTTGCCCTCTGCCCATTCTACCAGCTGCTGTTGAATGAGACCCCGACCACATCGACCTGACATCATTTCGGAAGCTGGCACTTCCAAGGCGGCCGGCATGTCATCGCAACTGGCATTATATGTTAATTTTTATTTTATTTTCTCTGTGGTTTCTTATGTCATTGTTACATTACGTCACTTCCCTAACTGATTACTTCATTCACTTGCTGCATCAAATATTATGAATATGATTAAAATATTAAAAACGAAGACAAGAAAAAACCTTTATTTTTACTGAAATCATCTGCACGAACAGGTACAAAAAAAAGTTGCCAGCCGTATATATTACAAAGGGTACATCAGACGATATTAATGACTACCTTTGTTTTTTAAGCTGGCAATTTTTTTATATTAAATTGTAACATTATTTATAATTAATTGTGTTACATAAATAGAACTTGTCTTTATTTCATTTGTCATAAGGTATATGAGCAAGAAACAAAGATCACATAGGTTAAGCCATTAAGATATTATATAATTTGACATTTGATATATGTAGGATCATTTAAGATTTATAATATGACTACGATTTTCTCTGAAATTCATAAAAAGCGTCCCGAAGAAATGTGACTCGAGGAAAATTTACATCATTATTACAATCGATACCTACATATTTCATTCTTACAGCGATATCGAGAAAATTATATCGATAAATCGAGCAAATTATACGATTTCCATATTTAAATGAGCGTTGAGCCGTTCGTAATAGGGTTCCTTGAGAGATAAATCATCATTGGGACCCCTCCAATAGTCTTGCTAAGATCATTCCGAACGTGGAGCTAGAAAAACAGCTTAGGAGTAGGCATGTTTCGGCCCTGATGCCCAGGGCCTTAAATAACGGGCTACCCTCGGGGTCGAGGACGACTGGGGTGTGGGCCCCGGACGTCCGGTGACGATGACGACTCCTGAGGAGGACGGCGGCGGGCGTGGCTCCCCGCTGCCGTACGCAGCGAGGGCGCAGGGGGAGCAAACATCTGCTCCCCCGAGACGGGCCCCCATAAGGGGGCGAGGCACAAGAGGGGCACCGGTGCGTTCCGTTTGGAGATCCCGGAGCCCCTCCAACATGTGTCGAAGGCGGCCACCGGGGGGGTTTTAGTGGGTAAGAATCCCACATAACCCGGCCCTCTCCCACACAGAGGCCGGGTATCTATCGAAGATTTCCCCCCCGTCAACAAAAAAAAAAAAAAAAAAAAGGAGTAGGCATGTTTATTAGTTGTATAGATCCATGTGACTTAAACAATGTTTTAATGTAGAAAAAGTCTAAAAGAATTATCGTAAAACATGGCTACCAACAATAAATATAGCCGTTATAAACTTTAAAAAACTTGAATCGATTAATTTACTTTTAGGACTATAATGCCAATTATATTGTTTTTTTTAATAATCTTTATAACATCATTTACTAAAATGTACCTATCCTGAGGATTAATTACGAGTAGTACGAGTTTCTGATCGGTTAATTCAACATTTCCATTTATATATACTTCACAAAAGAGTCCCACGGAAATAGCGGAAACACGTTTTACTGTTAATTTATATTCAAATACGTTTCAAACTCATACTAAAGGCCCTGAACTGAAACCACGTAACCGTACCCCACTTCTACCTGTCACCTCCACAAATACCCTTTAGTACGCCGTGTTAGGGATGGATCGGGTTTTTCCTATATAAAGATTATAAGATAACTGTCTAAATAGATTGAGTCAACTTGTATTCGCTCTGCCCTCTATTGTTATCAGAGTAAACTGATATTGGCGTAAACTAGGGATATCAAAGGATTGCCAAAATCTAGCAACACAACTCTTGACAGACACACGCTATCATTATACTCAAGCCCTTATTTATAAATTAGTAAAAAAAAAAAAAAAAAAAAAAAAAAAACATTCCAACGTTAATTTGTCTGTATCAAAGGCTTCCACTGTCGACGTACATAAAGTTGCTCTCCATAGTGTATAATGAGAATAATAGTTACTCATGGTGGGAGCGCGTCACTACGCCTGACGTGTTGTAGTTGCTTCGGCGAATTAAAATCACAAAGTTGTTAAAAGTGGACATTTTGAAGTGTAATACGTACTAATTATTTGCTTATAACCCTATCTATTAACTCACTAAAAATAAATACACCACGTGAAACAGTTAAAACCATAAAACAATTAAAAATCATAATTCGTTCTAACGAACAGAGTGCGGTGTTTACCCAACTATTTTTTCTTATTCTACCCGTAACTGTTTAATAACAGTCAACACGGAACAAGAGACTATTTTCAATACATTTATTACTGTTGGTGTAGCACAATTATCATAACCGTCCGCGTCGTCGAATATTGTTAGAAAGCTGCTGGATCAAATCCGCTAGGAACTTGTCGTGGCTTTTTGTGACCGGAATAAGTTAGGCACATCTGAAATGCCTAACCAGTGTGGAGCATGCCGCAAATTCGCGTCTACTAAAGATGTTAAATGCTATAAATGCGCTGTTTACTTTCATCGTGCATGTGTTGCTATTGCCAGTACAGCGAATATTTCGCCGAATTGGTTATGTCCAGGATGTAAAGCAAGAATGCCTAAAGGGGATAACTCGTCCACCCCCGTAAAGGGAATTGGTACTCAAGATAATTCACCTCCCGGCCAAGAGCGTGTAGCTCCTCTGACTGCCCAGAGCGAAAATGATAATTTGACATTGTCAAAGGATATCGATATAGCGTTGGAAATACGCAGTTTTCGCCATGAAGTTAGCGCCATGCGTGCTGAGTTTCGGGAGGTCCGTCAGGAATTCTTGGATCTTCAACAGTGCATTAAAACCTCTAGTGACCGTATCGACGTCCTTGAAATACGAATGAATGCCATCGAGGAGAATTTAAAACAAACTAAATCACCAAGCTTGGCTCGTTTAGAAAATACCATTGATGAACTAAAACATCAAATCAATGATCGAGATCAAGAGTTGTTACTCAGTGATGTCGAGATATCCGGCCTACCAGAAGAAAGCGAAGAAAGCACACTTCATTTGATTGGTTTAATTACGTCTAAACTCGGAATGCAGGTTGATTCGCGTGATGTTGTCTATGCGGAAAGGATCGGCAAAGTAAGGCGCAACAGGACCGATGACAGCGATGATACTCAGCGTCCTCGTGTTATTGCGGTCCGCCTGGCCAGACGTTCCATACGTGATGAATTTTTGCGCGCCGCGCGCGTGCGGCGAGGGCTAACGAGTGCAGATATTGAAATCCGGGGCTCGTCACGGCGCGTCTACGTTAATGAGCGCCTAACACAAACTAATCGTCAACTATTTTATAGGGCGCGTGAAGCTGCGCGAAGCTTGCAGTGGAAGTATGCATGGACCAAGAATGGTCGCATTTTTGCCCGTCAAGAAGATGGGAAAAACGTGGAACGCATTAAGTCCGATGCCGATTTGAAACGGATTTTTGGCCTAGATTAAGTTTGTTAATAGTTATATACAATAGCAGTATATTTTTAAACTTGCTGGAACGCATTGGGTTTAGTGATGCACGGATGTGCATCTTGCACATATTTACCCATAAAGGTCTAAATTACTGCCTGCACTTATTACAAAAAGGATTTTTTATATTTTCTTTTTTCATTATTTTAAACATTTTCTCAGTGTTTTATATTTATGTTTTATTAATTGGTTACATATTCACACTAGTGCTATTCGAAATAACCCCCGATGACACTCGATTTACCTGTACCATATATACATTTAAAAATACATCAACAGCTGGTTGCATGTGTATTTGTTTTTATTATGGTAATTGTTATATTTATTTTATTATAATCAACCTCGCCATAATTTATACCGTTTGTAGATTCTGTAATTCAATTGCTCACCTCGTTATATACCCCATTATGTATAGATTGACATTCTATACAAATGTTTTTTTTATGTATGAGGTTACAATATTTGTTATCTTAAAATGAAACCAACGTGGCTTAAATTTGGTCTTTTTAACGCCGGTTCTTTGAACACTAAACATGACGAGTTTATTGCTACGTTAGAGCGTCATGATGTCGATTTGTTGGCTATAAATGAAACATGGCTGCAGGCAGATGGAGATGGTCGTGCTCCTACTTTACCGGGTTATCGATTTCATCACATACCGCGCCCAATGACAGTCAAGAAAGGCCGGGGTGGCGGTGTCGGGTTTTATATAAAACGCGGAGTAAATGCACGGTTTGTTCCACATCCCGCTGATTCATCTCATAGTAGCGTAGAACAAATGTGGTTAACACTTAATCTCTGTGGATTAAAGCTGGCGATTGGCACTGCCTATCGTCCACCCTGGTTGGATGTTGAATTATTCTTCGATGCTGTCACTGATTCTATAAATTCACTTGGGTATTGTGATCATGTGATACTGTTGGGAGACTTTAACATTAATATCATAAACGAAAACGATAATAAAACAACCAGGTTACGAACTTTTTTGAACTGTTTAAATCTGAAACAAATAGTCACAGAACCCACACATTTTACAATTCATGGTGGCACCTTGATTGATATAATTTGCACGGATATAAAAGTTCAGTCTGTCTCTGTGGAGCCTATACCCGATTTGGGGGCACACGCATTCTTGACATGTGAAATCAAAATTAAAAAAGATAAGATAGCACCTACAACTATAAGCTTCAGACCACTTAAAGAAATATCATTGGAGTCATTTGATGCTGATCTAAACTTAATAAACTGGGATAACATAACTGCCTTGCATGATGTGAATGAAGGAGTGACACATTTTAATGCCAGGTTAATTGAATTATTTAATAAACACGCGCCTAAGAAAACGTGTGTTATTAGGGAGCGTGGCTGTCCATGGATTACTGATAATGTCAGGTTGATGATGCGTTTACGGAATCAGGCACATGCGCAGTACATTAAAAATAATATTGAAAGTAAAAAACAATATTACAAGGATTTAAAATCTCTCGTCAACAAGACTTTGTATCTCGAAAAGGAAGCTTACTTCAAATTTAACATCAATAATCGTATCAAAGACCCTAGAGACCTTTGGAAAAACTTAAAATCTTCTTTACTCCCACCTAAAACCTCTACAGAGTTACCCTCACATTTCACAAATCCAGACTTAATTTGCGATCACTTCATGAATATTCCTGGAAATTATGAACTTAGCCTTTCTACGCTAACATACTTTGAATTTAGACGTTTTAATAGTCATGATAATATATTTTCCTTAAAACCCGTAACACAGGCTACTATAACAAAGATAATTAGTTTTCTAAAGTCCAACGCTGAAGGTTGTGATAACATAAACCTAAAAATGGTTCTGCTTACACTTCCGTTAACTATAAATGTTCTGACTCATATAGTAAATACCTCTATTCAGACTTCCACGTTCCCAGATTTATGGAAGACTGCTATAGTGCGCCCTTTACCAAAAAAAAATCTTCCAACTGTTGCGAAAGACCTAAGGCCAATTAGTATACTTCCATTTATGTCCAAAATATTGGAGAAATCAGTATGCTCGCAAATGACCGATTATATGGAAAACCATGGTATTTTACCTGACTTGCAATCCGGTTTCCGGAAGTCCCGCGGCACTGCGACTGCATTGTTGGACGTAACAGATAATATTCTGTGCGCCCGAGATAATGGCAGGTGCACGCTTCTAGTACTACTAGATTTTTCGCGGGCTTTTGACAGCATCAATATCCCACTCCTTCTCTCAAAGATGGCATACTACGGATTCGATCCGGCTACAATAAGGTGGTTCGACAGCTACCTAAATGGTCGTGCACAATATGTGGAGTTAAACCGAGCAGACGGTACATCTATTAGTTCCAGCTTACGGGCCGTCACTAGAGGAGTCCCGCAAGGTTCGATCCTAGGACCCGTACTCTTCATATTGTATTGTGCCGATATAACTGCAGTAATAAAAAAAAGCAAGTATCACATCTATGCTGACGACACCCAAATCTACATTTCATTTAAAGCTGAAGACTATGAACTAGCAATAAGGGACATCAATGAGGACCTTGAAAGAATAGCTCAGTGGTCGGAAGGCAATTCACTGGTTTTAAACCCCACCAAAACCAAATTCATGCTGTTTGGTACGAAGAACCAGCTACAGGCAATTTCACCTACTGGGTGTCATGTAATGTTGCTGGGAGAGCCGATAGGTCGTGTGTTCGAAGCACGTAATCTTGGCCTAATCATGGATCCAGATCTTCGTTTCGAAAAACATGTTACAGACGCCATCCGCAATGGTTTTTACAGACTAAAGGTCCTCTATAGAATACGTCAATTTCTAAGCGAAGATCTGCGTGTCCTTCTAGTGGAATCATTGGTGCTGTCTAGGCTAAATTACGTGGATACAGTTTATGGCCCTCGTCTTTTATCTACAAGTGAACGTCAGATACAAAGACTTCAAAATGCCTGCGCGCGATTTTGCTTTAATATTCCGGCAAGGTCACATGTAACGCCATATCTCAATAAACGTAACTTACTGAATATGAAAGCTCGACGCAAGCTTCACTTGGCGAGTCTTTTATTTGGAGTCATCAAGTCACATGCACCACTATATTTATATAAAAAATTGATTTGGACTAGCAGATATCGAAGGGAAGATGGTAGACACCGACAATGTGCTCAACAATTACCATATCCACGCCATAGGACCGCAGCATTTAGGGGTAGCTTCCGCTACGCGGCAACTAAATGTTGGAATAACATCCCGCCACCAATAAAGAACTGTGACACTGTTACGACACTTAAAGCCAATCTAAAACAATTTTTATTAAGTCATCAGAAGAACTGTGAAAACATACGTGCGAATGTTTCCGTGTTATAGCGGTAGTTTCTCATTTTACTAGTCTTAATCGACTTTTCGTCGATACTCAATCAAACACACCATTGTATTTATTTTATTGTATAATAATGTTCTATTAATAATTAAAGATAATAATATATAGATTTAAATTTTGTGAATGTAAAAAAATAATAATTAACATATATGTACCGACTCATGTTTAAGTCTGTGGGGTTATTAGCATAAGCATCTTTATTTTGTAATTACTTAAGTTAGTTTTAGTTACGTGCTCCCGTCACCCGCGGGTTGCAGCTGAAAATCAGCGTTGGGTGCGCATTTATTGCCATTCAACAATAAGCTGAGCTGTTGACCCTTTTGGCAAAATATCAGCGTTGTTATATATTTAATTGTGTGTAGCTATTTCTTTGCCAAATAAATACTTTCTTTCTTTCTTTCTAAAAAGGCAACCACTTTTGTAAACAATTGTACAGAAACAGGTAATTTTTTATTTTTTTTTTAATTACATTATAGGCAAGTATTTGATCTCGATTTCACCTGATGGTAAGTGACGATGAGATCTACGATGGAGCATACTTGCCTAGGTAGGAAGGCGGCAGTAGATAGAGACGCTACATTCACTAGGCACATGCAGCGCAACTGATCTGACCCGCCATCCATGAATGGCAACACCGAACATCATGCACGGCTAGGCCGCTTGGCGACATGGCTTTGTTCAGTGGGTGGTGACTAGCCACGGCCGAAGCCTACCACCAGTAGAGTTGTCACCTGGTTGGCACCACCCAGGGTCACGTGTAGGGTATCTCGAGGGTACTTAATTCTCCTACGGACGAAGGTGACTCGACCCCAAAATTAGGTGCCGTTATTCTTTTCCATCCGTTTTCCACTGTTTCAGAAAATGTTTTTCTTTCTTCGTTCGCTCAACAAGTGTGTCCCTTTTCCATTTAGCTTTTGTTTTATTATTTTAATTACCCGCCATTGATTTGTTTTCTTAGGCGAGGGGAGGGTATCGTTTTGATTTCGGAATTCCTTCCTTTATACATTTCGTGGTTGTAATTAATTTAATCAAAGCCTTGTAATGTATTTTTGCTAGGCAACCATGACTAGGCTTGGCTTTCCAAGACTGACTCCTGTGCCAAAGCCTTATGGGCATTGGCCATAAAAGTTATGTAAAACCGTAACCCTATAACTGTATGTAGGCTTTTCTGCTTTAAGTGTGTAGTATTGACAGACACTAGGCCTTATCTTCATTGGTACACACTCAAAGTTCGCTTTTCAATTTAGTAATTGCTTACGTGTCTAGTTAGTACCTTCATCAAGATGTAGAATGTAAGTACGAGTACTTTACTGGTGGTAGGCTTCGGCCGTGGCTAGTCACCACCCACTGAACAAAGCCATGTCGCCAAGCGGCCTAGCCGTGTTCCGGCATGATGTTCGGTGTTGCCATTCATGGATGGCGGGTCAGATCAGTTGCGCTGCATGTGCCTAGTGAATGTAGCGTCTCGATCTACTGCCGCCTTCCTACCTAGGCAAGTATGCTCCATCGTAGATCTCATCGTCACTTACCATCAGGTGAGATCGAGATCAAATACTTGCCTATAATGTATTAAATAAAATAAAAAAAAGACTTTACAAAGTTTTAATGTATTCGGATAATAGACGCTCGGCCGCTAAGACGACGCAAAGTAATGCATATTAAATGCATTCCGTGGGTTAGGTTACGGCCATATTATACAAGTACAATTTACAAATCTTGTATTCTTGTACAAAATTTGTAAACTGTACAATTCTTGTAATTGTACATTGTTCGACTTATTTTGGATTGTATAGATTGCTGCGAGATTCTGTAAAAACGTTTTTTATATACACATTGTAAAAGTTCGTTTAAAATTAAAGCTTGTTGTATTACTCCCAAATCTATACGAAAAAATATCCATTATTGATGAATTTTACATGTAAAAATGTTACGTAATGTAATTAAAACTTCTATAAATCTCTACTTTTGATAAAAATTAATCGAGTATTACACACACACAACACAATCGAGTATACAATGTATCTACTTATACTGTATACAATTGGTTTTGTATACAATTTGAGAGCAGTAACAGTGTAGGACCCTTACAATCTGCGCCGAGCCCAAGAGCAAAACAAACTGCTAATGAGTACTGCAAGGGGGCCAAGTACCAAGCCCGCCGTGGCTTCGAAGATTGTTATTTTTTATTAAAAACAACGCTTAAACCAGATGTTTCCTTTTTAAATAGCTCTTGTGCGATACAGTTAAAACCTAGTACTATGAAATAAGTTTTTAATGGAGAAAAATTGCAAATTAAACATAAAAATAAATATATTTTTGCTATTTGTAATACTATTTTAGTTTGCGATGTGGATGGATCGTTGCGTACCAATTTATTTATTTATTTTTCATAAAAATATATGGGGGAAGAGGAATACCACCACTTCAACTTTTCCAATTATAAACCAAACAAGTTTGATCGATAAAATTAAAGAAATCACCAACACCGAACTCCTCTAAGATGTTAGTGGAGAATCTGCCTGTCACGAGCGTCGGGACCCCAATTAATATGCAATTATCCGCGAAACGATGCGAATCTAAAAAGTATTCGACACGTGTTTCACCCCTAAACGAGGCAACCTCAGGACGGCGGAGCTGCGAATTGGCATTTCAACTAATGATTCTGGACCCCCAGAGTTGGAATTTTCCGTCGACGTTTTCATGAATTGTTCGCATTATTTTTCGGTATGTTTACATTGATTGTAGCATGAAATCACAGTGAAGTCTATCTCAACGTAATACTTAATAGCAAAAACATTATCACTAATTTACACCTAAAACTGCAATGCAAGTCGGTACCCTCGAGTGTGCTCGCCCCTTGCACGAGTCGGGTATCACGTAGTGCGCTGTGTTGTGATCGCGTGATTAACGATATATTGCACCCACAAAAATAACTACATTAGTAACTTTTGAGAGTGTGATCATAATCCAAAGTTTTCGTTACCATGCCCCTTTCACCCTGTATAAAAAATATAAGTATACTGCCTATTAATCCATTCTTATTAAGCTTAAACCGATATACAATTAAATAAACATAATAATTCAGCTTATCCTCCTTTAATTAATCCATCCATTGCGACTCTCAAAGCCCACTATAATCAGTTCTATTCAATCCCCATCGCACTTTATAACCTAGATAGAAATCGTCCATTTTATATTCAGTCAACTAATCTAATCACTAGTAGAAGTTTATACGACACCTGCTGAAGACGAGGGATTCATCTAAGAGCTATTGTTTTGTAAAACAGGGTCTTTGTTTATCGTCATGTTTGGTTAGACTTGATGTAATGTCAGCACAAGTTATTGTGGTCGTGTAAAGTGTAGCTTGTGTGCGCCCCGCATGGCAACACACTGGAGCTTACTTTTATATTTTATTTTGTAAAAATAATGAATTTTAAAAAAAAGACAACCCGCTGAGTTTCTTGCCGGATCTTCTCAGTTGAGGTCGCGTTCCGATCCGGATGTAGACTTAAGAAAAAAATGTAATGACAATTTGTAAGTGCCCCCGTAGGCCTATACGAAATAAATGATTTGACTTTGACTTTGTGGGTCCTCATAATATTATGTGCCTAGTAATAACCCACCCAGTTCAGCGAGCATCATGCCGAAACACGGCTAGGCCGCTTGGCGACATGGCTTTGTTCAGTGGGTGGTGACTAACCACGGCCGAAGCCTACCACCAGTAGAGTTGTCACCTGGTTGGCACCACCCAGGGTCACGTGTAGGGTATCTCGAGGGTACTTAATTCTCCTACGGACGAAGGTGACTCGACCCCAAAAAATGACCTCATGCTGCACGCCTGCACTTTTGATGATCTTACATGTACAAACTCCAGAGTTTTAAGCACTAAAGATAGTTACTGAGTTAATTCTTAAACACGATCAGAGCATTTGTATTTTATTATTTCAAATTAAACAGTCTACAAATTAATTAAGCGTTTTTAAAAACACCTCCATGAGCTCCTAGCAGTTGACTACGTAGTCACATCGTACTCTACATAATAGAACGCAAAAGTATCTAGTTTGATAGCTAAATCAATTAACATGAATGTAAGTTTCGCAGAAGAATAATTACGGAATGAATCAGAATCCGAATATTTTTTTTGTTCATGTAAACCATTAAGTACAGTACTACTACTATACATTACTTATAAATCGTCAAAATTTTTACAAAATGCTAAGCTACAATTTTACCACCTGTTTGGAATACCGTTCCTATAGAGAAGAAATGGCAAGAAACTCCATGGTACTCTTTATAAAAAGATCATTTACATTTTTGAGCAGTACATTGTTATAGGTATGTGAAAACAATGTAGGAACGGCTAGGCAGACTTTAACAGATTGTAAAAAAAAGTACTAACTCTATTACGTAAGTTAACGGCTACATGGTTCCTACATTTTCAAATTACTTTTGTAAATGGAAATGAAAATGGTCTGGGTATTATTTATTTTGTCCCCTATTTATTGTAATACAAGCTCCATCTCCATTCTATCGTCGGTCAACAAGTGTCATTCGTACACTGTTATAATTCCTTTGGTACGTACTAAGCGTTTTGCTTCTACTTTCATCGTGCGAACTGCCAAGGAATGGAACACGCTACCGGCGTCTTTGTTCCCCGTTGACTATAATCTGGGTGTTTTCAAGTCGACAGTGAACAGGTACCTTCTAGGCAAGTATGCTCCATCATAATCGCATCGTCACTTTTCGAGATCAAATACTTGCCTATAATGAAATAAAAAACAGCGTTGTTTCAGGTTTCCGTGTTTATTGGGCGGTGTTCATGCAAATTCGATAGACCAACCCCTAATTCCATATTTCAAAATAGTGGTGAACATTTCATATTCAAATCTGCACAGTGTGCATAGAGTAGAAATTAAATTAAACTGCCTTCCCGAAAGTTCCATTTACCTATGCACACGCCCCGACAAACTATGTTAGCTCGCGAACTAGCTAACGAGTTGCCAGGTGGAAATTATGGTTCAATATGGATCGATGAACACAATTATAGATCTCTCGGAGGGCTATGGTCTTTGGCGTACTAATAACAGTCTCAAAAGGTTGTCGTCTCATGAATGGAACAATAATTAATGAAAGAACTTTGATGAATTCACGAAATATATTTTAAAATCAATTCTTTTACACAATCCGCTAAAATTTTGATTGAAAATTGCTATGTAGGTTCATTTTCTTTCGCTAGGAAAAATCAAGTTAACGTAGAAGACTCTCTAACATTTGTCCGGAAAACCCTATTAATTCCTATATCCAAACAAAAGCAAATCGTTGAGTTATATTCCTCAGAGTACACTGATGTGAATAGCACAACATAATTCCATTTGGCGCTCAACAAGTTGCTTACTGGGGAACCGTAGTTGATGTGTTCGTCTGGAGATATTATTAATAATTATACAATGCATTATTTTTAAATATGTTGCATCCTTCGTCTATCTAGATACCTACGGTTATCAATAGTTTTGGTGTGTTTCAAATTGGTGCGCACCAGGTAATGCTACATCATAGATGGGGCAGAGCGCTGAGGAAACGCCTCTCCGTAGTTAGCTAAGCATGTAATGGGTTCTCGCAAACACTTGACAAAGCCTAGTTTCATGTATACAGGAGTGCTAGGGTTGGCAACAGTCAAAGCGCAGTGTCAAAAATAAATAACCATTAAATGCTGTTCGCTGGTAAGCGTATCGCTTTAGAACGGCTGGAAAGATTTGGCTATCCTTTTTAATGTTCTAGGGAAGGCAAAAATCCAAAAATTGCCCGGAACATTGGATTATTCGGGAAAAAACTCAGTGTTTTTTCTTTGGCATAGTCAACAAGACAACATTGCAGATAATAAAAAAAGACTAGCCTAGTAGTTTAGCAAAAGTTTTTTTACTTCAACTGTCAATTAATTTGTTAGATCGTCGATTCTTATCGTAAGAACATACACTTCATGTAAGCATAGCTTTTTCCCTAAAAAATGTAACGACCAACTATCTGTAATCAGTAGGATAAGCACGAACTTCGAATGTAATCGTACCGTCATTAAAAAATCATGCTGTCCCGTCATACTAATTTATAAAATCTGTCGTTTGACCCTCTCAAACGACAGATTTTGACGATGGACGACACTTAAGTACCGAAACACTACATAAAAAGGATTGACCTCAAGGTACTGGCTGCTTTTACAATAGCTAATTTGCCCGTTACAATTTAAAAAAAAAGATAATACAATCCCATACAACCCTAATCTGACTAGGGTTTGCCGTCAATATTTATCTGTATGCCATTGATTAGAGATGCGCTGGGAGCTACGAGACACGCCTCGCAAACCTAATTACGTGTGTTATTCTAGAACACCTGCATCGTAGGAAATACGTAGTGTTTGTTAAAGAGACTTAATAGAGTTAATACAATGCAGTCTAATAAATATAAACCTTGATGCCTGTATTTCTCGGCAAGGCAGGCTAGAGAGATTCATGGGTCGGTTTCGCAATGTTCCATCCATCAGCAGATATACGTCCAGTGCAGGACATAGGCCTCACATCACGGTCCTCTGCCACTTGCATCCACCGGCTGAAAGATCGGTGACACACAAATTGAACTCCCTCCGACCCAAACGATATCCTAAATCTACGTCTCCCTTACATGTGAAGTGGTTACATGATACAAGTTATGAGCATACTCACCGTGACAAGTTTGATTAATCAACTTTAATATTGTCCCCAAAATTTTCCATTGACTTTCCATTGACCTGGAATATATGCTTCACCAAGATCAGTTTCATTAAAGTCCTTCAAGCAATTCCCGAGTGATGAGTGCACAAACTAATACATTGAATGTACAACCAACATAGATAATTATGGTTGCCGCACCACAGTTCCAATTACCTGTCAATATTATTCTACCGCCATTGATCAGAGGTACGGGGCGCGGGTCAGAAATTTAATTATCTAACCGCTTTGAAGTGACTCGACGAGGTATTTGTATGCGGAGAGGAGACAATGTACTTCAGTGATTAATAATATAGTTTGATCAGATGGGAATGGCGGGAATATTCAATTAGTCGTGATGTAATTGCAGTTACGAAAATAGTAGGTATTGGTTTGAGCTGCTTTTTTAATTTCCATTCTGTTAATAAAGGTTGGTACCCAGCTCCATAAGCTTTCTTTGTCCAGCGTTTGAATAGTTGTTCTATAGTTCTATTAGAATATAGAGATAAAGATAAAGATCTGTTACAAATTGTCCCATAGTAGAATGTTCCCGAAAGGCTCTACATCGAGATTGGTGGAGAAAAACAGCAAGAGCAGCGTCCATGTCCTAACAGTGCAACCCATTACCACGACCACTCTGACAAGAGTGCCCGACTAAGAAGAAGAAGTTCTATTAGACCAGGGGTTCCCAATTTTTCACCTACTTAAAAACCACTATAACTTCAAATTAAATTAATTATTGTAGGCCTCTGCACAACGCCCCCATTTTTTTCTGGGTTTCTTATCGCCCCCTTTAGGCCTGCAGCGCCCACAAGAGGGTGTGATCGTCCACTTTGGGAAAGGCTGTATCAGCCTTTATAGATTTGCAATATAAAGTGATGAAGATGCAAAAGAAAACAAAACATCGTCTATTTTCGATTTATTTAAACAATAAAATATTAGGTATAATATACAATGACTGATTGACATTTTTGAATATGGAATTTCAAAAATTTGGCACCCATTTAGAAATTGGCACTTAGTTACAAATATTTAGTGAGGAACAGCTATGACCATGTTGACTGATGAACTGCTGTTTTTACGTTTTTGTCAGTGTTGCTAAATTATGTTGCTAATCTATAACAACGATAACATTCGAAAATATCTACATTGTTAAAATCATGGCACGCATTGTCGTAAATAATTTGCAAATATTAAAATAGCCCATAACAATGTTAAAGGGAATTTACATAGTGAGTACCTTAAATATTCGCGGAGAGTATCATAAAGAATCCTAAGTACAGTATTCACTTTTTATATCATTTAAAAATGCTTATTCTAATTCTATTGTAAAAGCTATAGAAGCAAATGGACCTATAATTGAAGAGTGTGAGCAACAATTAATTAGTGTGACTGATAATCTATACATATAAATAAAATTGGAGTGTCTGTTTGTAATATTAAAATAACCGCTTTTTACTAAGTGCATTTGGATGTATACACGTTACCTATACCGAAACAACATTTTTTACAATTTTTGTCTGTCTGTCTGTCTGTCTGTCCGTCTGTCTGTCTGTCTGTCTGTCTGTCTGTCTGTCTGTCTGTCTGTCTGTCTGTTTGTTCCGGCTAATCTCTGTAATGGCTGGACCGATTTTGACGGGACTTTCACTGACAGATAGCTGATGTAACAAGGAGTAACTTAGGCTACTTTTATTTTAGAAAAAAAAATAGGATCTCACGAAAACAAATGAAAACCAATGTTGCAGCGCCGCGCCTGATTATGTTTGATAGCAACACCTGCAATGGTTCCCGCGGGCTCAGAATGGGCGGGCAGGCTGTTGCCAACGGTTGTCTTTGTTAAATACCACGCGGACGAAGTCACGGGCAACAGCTAGTTAAATATAATATGTAACATTATAAAAATATATTAGCTTAATCGAAGAATAATTTTAAACAATGACTAAGTAAGTTTGGGGTCGAGTCACCTTCGTCCGTAGGAGAATTAAATACCCTCGAGATACCCTACACGTGACCCTGGGTGGTGCCAACTAGGTGACAACTCTACTGGTGGTAGGTTTCGGCCGTGGTTAGTCCACCACCCACTGAACAAAGCCATGTCGCCAAGCGGCCTAGCCGTGTTCCGGCATGATGTTCGGTGTTGCCATTCATGGATGGCGGGTCAGATCAGCTACCCGATCTACTGCCGCCATCCTACCTAGGCAAGTATGCTCTATCATAGATCTCATCATCACTTACCATCAGGTGAGATCGAGATCAAATACTTGCCTATAATGTAATAAAAAATAAAAATAAAAAAAACACTCTTAGTGTAGCTTATAGTCGATTAAAATTGATTCAGATTGTGAAGAAGAAATATATTTACAGATTTTGGGGTTTAGTAGGGATTCAGTAGCAGGTAGGTACAGGCAGGTTTGTATTCATCGTCGATTCCCAACTCATATAATCCTAGTGTAACATTAAACAGCCATCATTTTGTTGCGTACACTAATTAAATCTACGTATCTACACAAGTTATTTGGCACAGATGATTTCTACAAAGAAGCATGATTTTCGAAAATATATTTTATGTCATAAAAAGGGCATATACTATGCAAAAGTTTGAAATAGAACTGAACGAATAGTTTAATATAACACTGCAATTTATCTTTGGTGAACCAACGATTTTTAAACTCTATGATTCAATAATTTTCATCAGTGTTCAGTATCAAAAGCTGTAGTGTCTTTGAGGTAAGCGGACAAGATTATCGTAAAGTTTTAAGAATCAGGTTGTAGATAGACTTTGAATCGTTATTAAAATGGTATTTGCAAAAAATAAGTAAATACATCGTTTCTTTATTTACAATCACTGTTGTGTCTTCCGGTTACAAAATATACAAAAAATTCTAAATATCATGCTCCTGGTTTTCGTTCCTAGTCTACATTTGGTCGTCGAGGGTTGACTAGATGATCGCTTTCAGCGAATTAATATTTATACATCCATACTTTTATACATCTTTTCTACCATTTGGTTTGATATTTTACAATAATTTAATTGTTTTACTCCATCCACATGTCACTTTATCTTTACATCTCTGCTAACAATAAATACAACTTTATTATGTGTGACTTATTCTATAATATTTTATTTAACACAATAATTACACTGACTTAGTTTTATGGGAGACATTATTTAAAACTATGTTGGGGTTTCGTAGCTACAAAAGTCATCTCGAGAATTTGCCATTATTAAAGTCACAATTTAAAAAAAAAATGAAATTTGAAAGTTCATATCGTATCCACAAATATGTTCATTGTTTTAATTTAAAATTGCTTCTAATGTTGCCCAGAAGAGACTGACTGACAAAAAATGTTCGAGATCACTTTTCAATTTTAACATTTAATAAGAATTGTTATTAGGACTATTATCATTTGAACTTACTATACTACTATCCACTGTCGTATCTATTAAATTTGAATTGATTTCATCTTTATTTACATTATCAACTACATCTACATAATGGTTATCACCACCATCACTAAAGCTACCATTTACATTATAAGAGTCATTGGTATCATTGCTGTCGACTGATTCTCCCTTTTCCACAATTACTTCAACTCTTGGTTTGAATGCATCGTCTTTCTTATCTATATCAGGGGGTCGAACGGTAGATAAGGTGCTAGATAAAAATGACGATTGCAGGTTGTAGCCTGGTAACAGCTTTGGTTGCAAAGGTAACATCAGGTCTAAGGAGCCGGTGGTTGCAGGCCGTGGTTGCAGGGGGGGGACTGTCATGAGGGGTGGTTGCAGAGACGCTAGCGATATCGCTCCTGATTGCATGTTGATGATCGGACTCTCGACTGGAAATAGATAATGTTTGTAATAACAATTGTGTTAATTTTAATCTCAGGTTAAACAGAGACAATAGCTGAGTTATCTTTGGAATTAGAATTGCGTGTAAACGCTTTTAAGTTAAAGCATTTCAGTAATATCAGGTTAGTACTAGTATTTATTTGAATTTCTTGAGGTAGTATGAGTATCAATAATACTAGACTGTGCTAGGGTACGTGCAACATTTTTCCGTTCAACAATTAGGGAAATATGGGTGTTATGGTCAAGGTCCGGTTCTATGACTGGATAATAATGATTCGTGCTTTACCTATCGGTGCCCTCGCTTGTAATGGCTGTGTGATCGTGGTCGGAGGCCGGAGCAAGTTGGTTGTGGGTCCCTGAAGGGCTAGGCTGATCATATTCATGCCGTTAACTCCTGAAATTTAATTAGTTTACCACCTGTAAGGTTATGCAAATTCAACTGGGCAGTGTCTTTTATTGAAGGTGTGTTAAAATAGTGTGGTTATATAGTTCGTTTGAATGTCTCTGAATCCAAAACAAGTGTTTTTAAGGAATTCTTGGCTGTTTGTTCAAGCGTTTTAGACAATCTACTTGACCAATTTTAACGGGGTTTTCACTTTTGAATAGTCTATTTTTGGACTCAAAATATAGAGGCATATCATCTTATTAGGTTATTAAGGGTAAAACCCAGAACAAAATAAAGGAAATGTTGGTTGCTTGTATTATTTAGTTCAAAAATCGTATTTATAATAAGATATACATAAACCAAAGTTATGACTAGTTTGTTCAACTGGCCAAAGAAATTGGATAATTGTAAATTTTACTAAGAAAAACCACTGAAATTATTTATTACGTAATATGGTTACGTTAACTGCTCTTGTACTCCAAATTTCAAAGGCCTCTACAATAAGCTGAAACCGCCCTCTAGTGATTCTGGATCGAACATTTCAATGCTTACCAAACTTATTACCTCCGGGAGACAAATCCTTCAATACCACAGGATGTTTGACTGCATTGACGCGCCGGTTGGAGGCGCTGGCGTCGCGTTTCCGTCGAGGTTGCTCCACGGGTAGAACTCTACGCCGCTTTTTCGGAAGTTTCGATCTTGCCTGCAATAGATGGCGATAGTTGCATTAGTGAAAATTGGGTTTCTGGAGATCTCATAGGGGTCTGTTAGGTGTTTCTGTAGATGTTATGACTTGTTTACGGGTTTTTGAGATAAGTTTTCAGTTAACTTGGCTATTATTCTGCTCTTAGAATTTAATTTACAAAGGATGAATGTTTTCCAAAAAAATGGTTGAGCGATAATTATGTTTTCATGCATTTCAGTAACTATTTCAGTTTTTTTTAAGTATTTCCAAAAAAAAATATGGTTGACCGATATTTTTTCATGCATTTCAGTAACAATTTTTTTTTTATACTTCATACTCCATCTAACTCACTTTACGTACTTAATCACTATTTACATTAATAAATAACCGGTTTCTATGAAAATTTGCGCCATAATGTCCACTATTTCAACGGGGTACATGTTATTAGCTATCTACTTAAATTGAATGAAACTTGTTTGTGAAAATTGTATTATTATGTACAGTTAATTCAACGTGAGGAACTCATTTATTATACAAAACAAACAAACTAGCCTATAGCCCGAAATCCAATCCCATCACAAAAATGTGTTTTTCGTGTTTCGCGAGTAATCTGTATAAAGCTGTTGCCCAAACAACACAGATTCAGGGCAGTTTTCAGTATCGGATGGTATAAATGTCAACCAGTACCTATATGACCCGAAGGCAACTGTTAAATACTGGCGAAAAATTATGTAGTCTTTAGGCGATTAAGTAAAAATAATTAAACAAAAAGTAGGTATAGGAAAAATATCCGTGAACAGTTTTTTTTTTTTCGAAAACAACGAAGAGTCGACAATATACATAATTAATATAGCTGTCCCAATATGTACCAAAATATACATAAAAAATCGAGTAAATAATATCTGATTGTATTGATTTCTTATATTTACGCGAATATTACACATTGCAATAAAACTTATTTACAGATTTTATACAACATCCTAATTTCAATAGGAAAGATGGCTGGGTGTTGCCACTGACTTAGGATCCAGTAATTAATATAATTAAATCCAAAACCAAGCGCACCATTGCAAGATCACAAGATACTGTGAGCACTTTCTGCGTAGATCGGTCCGCAAGCAACAACTAAATATAAGGGTACCCCAGTTCAAATTATGACACTAAGACCTCAAACACCTCAGTCCTCCCGTGACCATGGTCGCTGTATAGCAGCCGATACGTCGGGAACGTAAAAACATAAAGTAAACGCGATAAAATAAGTTTGGGGTCGAGTCACCTTCGTCCGTAGGGGAATTAAGTAGCCTCGAGATACCCTACACGTGACCCTGGGTGGTGCCAACCAGGTGACAACTCTACTGGTGGTAGGCTTCGGCCGTGGCTAGTCACCACCGACTGAACAAAGCCATGTCGCCAAGCGGCCTAGCCGTGTTCCGGCATGATGTTCGGTGTTGCCATTCATGGATGACGGGTCAGATCAGTTGCGCTGCATGTGCCTAGTGAATGTAGCGTCTCTATCTACTGCCGCCTTCCTACCTAGGCAACTATGCTCCATCGTAGATCTCATCGTCACTTACCATCAGGTGAGATCGAGATCAAATACTTGCCTATAATGTAATAAAAAAATAAAAATAAAATAAAATAAAAGTTTAATTTTAAAATGTCTGATAAATAATGAAACTAACATTTAACCTTCATTTAATTAATGTAATCAAAATGGAACCAATCAATCTTCTCTATTCCCGTACCAATTAGTTTATAATTACATATCTTAAAGCGGGACTTCCCAAGTTTAACACGTGTGGGCTTTTACTTAACCAGGGCTGTTAGGACTTTTTTATATCGTACGTTTATTTAGATTTAAAAATGTTTTTTTTTCACTGTAATATAAGGCCTGACCTAAACTATCGCGCTTTGAAGCCATCCACCCTGCCGCCGCCAGCCCAGCCCCCGCTCAGTCTCGCCATAGAAGAGCGAGAGATGCTTACCGCAAGCACCAAGTGCGCGAGCGGGATAGACAGTAAGTCTGTGCAGCTCGAGCGAAGGTAGTATAGCCCTTAAAATAGCCCTTTGACAGCTCGTTGGAATCGACATGAATATTATAAAGTATAATGTATCCAAATCCATGATCTAAATTAGCCCTGCCGCTTTATTTTCAACTGAGAGAGATAGAGCTAAACACACGACAGTATTTGCATATAGCTCTGTCTTTTTCTTACTTGGGATAATTGGGACTCCGATTAAGTCGTAGCAAGTCTCTGATCCTTAGATAGGGGCCGCCCCTGCGCCTATTACTGTTAATTAACGCGCTAATTGACATAAAATACTAACAATTTTAGTCCATTAACGCGTTACGTAAGAGAGTGCAAGAAAGAAGATCATTATTTGTAAACCATACGGAATAGAAGGCGGACGATGATAGGCCATCTCATACGACATGATACCTTCATAAAGAACATCATAGAGGGGAATATCGAAGGAAAGCGTGGATGAGGAAGATCAAGAATAAGCTACATGAGTCAGATAAAAGAAATGATCGTTGTCAAGTCGTACAAGGAGGTGAAAGAAGCTGCTCTTGATAGAGACAGATGGAAAGAGCTTCATCAGCTACACCGACAAGGGTCTAGCCCTTAAATTAGAAGAAGAACGCGTTACTTAACGGCATTAGGCGTAAATGTAGCGGTGGCGTTACAAAAATACATAACTATATCAACAGCTGCAAGTAGAAGATAGCCATGTATGGGTACATGTTTATCCCAAGGATATCAGGCAATTATAAATTAATACCCACAAGCAATACTGTTAGTCGAGTGAATCTCGCGCCAATCTGATCGATCGGCTAATTACATTAGTGACGGCTTGCCGAACGTCTAAGGTTGCTGATATCATTTATTAGAAATTTCTCAGACGATTAGCGCTAACTGAAGCTAATAAAATATGTATTGATTGGACGTTATTCATTGAAATTAAACTAATCTTATGGAATTTATCGCGGTTATTGTATGTTTTTGGGTGTTTTGGGGTGGGGTATATATGATGAGGGGGGTACCCTCATATACAGTTCAAACTATGACTCTCAATCTCAGTCCTCCCGTGACCATGGTTGCTGTAAAGCAGCCGAAATGTCGGGAACGTAAAAAAACATACAATAAACGCGATAAAATCTGTAAGATTCGTTTTATTTCAATGTCTAGTATTCGCGTAAATATAAGATATCAATATGTGGACGTTATTCATCTATACATATAAATAAAATTGGAGTGTCTGTTTGTAATATTAAAATAACCGCATTTTACTAAGTGCATTTGGATGTATACATGTTACCTATACCGAAACAACATTTTTTACAATTTTTGTCTGTCTGTCTGTCTGTCTGTCTGTCTGTCCGTCTGTCTGTCTGTCTGTCTGTCTGTCTGTCTGTCTGTCTGTCTGTCTGTCTGTCTGTCTGTCTGTTTGTTCCGGGTAATCTCTGAAATGGCTGGACCGATTTTGACGGGAATTTCACTGGCAGATAGCTGATGTAACAAGGAGTAACTTAGGCTACTTTTATTTTAGAAAAAAAAATTGGATCTCTCGAAAAAAAATTAAAACCAATGTTGCAGCGCTGCGCCTGCTTAAAGTTTGATAGCAACAATCTGCAATGCGTCCCGCGGGATCAGAACGCGAGCAGGCTGTTGCCAACGGTTGAGACGTTGTTAAATACCACGCGGACGAAGTCGCGGGCAACAGCTAGTTAATGATAAAGAATATAGTGGAAATAGGTTTAAGACGCGAGAAAATAATATCGACTCTATTATATAAACATCGATAGATACTAATGAAATTATATTATTAAACTAGGTTCCATAACAGGAATATGCAGAGATGCCTACCTCTTTGGTTAAGACAGGCTTAACGATGGTGATGATAATTTATTAATAATTTAAAATACCTACTTGAGAATCCTCAAATAATCTTCTTCAAAACCCTTTTTTTAAATTTCTCCCAGCGTCCCATATTTTTCAGTGGTGTAACCTGTTTTCAGCGGGTTCTCGTGCTAATGACGTGGAATATGCCAATATGCTTGCCCCTCTACCTCAAGAGAGGGTGAAAAATATTGAAATATGACGTGCCTTGCGATGTTAAGATACCTATTACACATATAAAAAAAAAAAACAAGGTATTATTGAAATATAAGGAGTTTGCAAAATAATGCTTCGTTGGTTTGGTGATAAAATACGTGTGGTCGGCCGATTATAAAGTACTGAATTTGGTACCCGGGTGCTGCATTTAGTATAAGTCTTCCATAAAACAGTCAACCTCCGCCTACCCCTTCGAAAAATTATAGTACCTAACCTTGATCCGTGTTCCCACCTACTACAACGGTTTGACAAATTATCATAAAGCGAGGGATTTACGATATATTCGCATTATATCGCTGACGTTGATCGTATTATAATGCCGTCGTACGTCAAGCGAACGCGTAATGTAATGAGGTGAATTCGTCGCTTATCTTGTTTTCCACTTATAGTCACGAAAAATTTAGTTAGAAATATACGGTACGGTGTTCGGACCAACAAATAGGAAAGACTGGGATTGAAATTGTTTTTTTTAAGTTCGAGGTAAGTACGAGTAGTAGTAGACTTTATTTCTTTTATTTTACTAGAGCTAGTGCGAAAACTTACTTAGTTAAAATACTTTATTACGACCAAATTGACACAGTTGTTTGTGACTTTACTGTCTCTACCGAGGGTCCCGGGTTCGATCAACGTCCCAGTAGCGTCAAACTTTAGGTGATGAGCACGAGTGCTCGTACCCGAGTCTTGGACGTTTGATATATTTATATATTGTTATCCTATAGTGTGCTACGCACTATCTGTATATATAAAACAAAGTCGTGTAAGTTACACCATTTATAACTCGAGAACGGGTGGGCCGATTTTTATGATCTTAGATTTTTTTAATATTTCTCTACCGCCAGCAGAATAAATATAAAAACATAGGAATAATTCACGAAAAAAAATACTAATAAACATATTTAATTTTGATTCTGAGGTTGTACGAACTTCGCCGGGACAGCTAATACTAATTATAAACTGGGGTTGCCCCCAGTCCATTGTAAACCCATAATACAAGCAATGCTTAGTTCTTGACCGTACTGTTGGTGTGTTCTAGATATAAATATAGCCAAGCTTTTATATAAGCAGTTATACAACAGGTTGTAGATTAAATAACCTCGATATATCAATACTAATTAGTGCTTGCAACTTTAAACCAACTATAAAAGCGGAACGCGTGCATAAAACACGAGAATACCATTAGCGCATCAACATTTGATTTAGTACCCTATAGTCGCCCCCAGCATCCCTTTCTTGCCCCATCTTGCAAAGATGATAAGTTAGTGGTAGTTTTTTCGTTCATTCACGAATCAGTTATCTTGGGAAACTTTTACAATAAACAAAAACAACGGGTTAACGTATTTTTAACCAACTTCATTCTCAATTCTATTGTATTTTTTTCTTGTTTTTTAATTTAACATTATCAAGTCTATTTATATAAAAATGGCCGAAAACGGCGATAGAAGAGGAAAGATCCATCTATGTAAAAAGGGAATGCAAGAAAAAAATCAAATGATAATACCAGCCCATTTTATGTAGAACTATTGGGCACGGGCCTCCCATAAATGCGAGGGGGATTAGGCCATAGTCCACCAAGCTGGCTCAGTACGGGTTGGCAGACTTCAGACATCCTTCGAGGGGTTCTCTCAGACATGCAGGTTTCCTCGGGATGGTTTCCCTCACTGTTTAGCAAGTGATAATCATCTTCGACAATTAGATTCACACCTGAAATGCAGAAATCCCAGAGGTCCGAGCCATGGCTTGATCCTGATATCCTCGTTACTGTGGCAAGCGTTCTACCATCATCGCTATCACTGCTCGATAGCTAGGTAGATAGGGCTAGATAGATAGGGCTGGTATTATTATTTTTAGTATAATAAAAAATTAGTAGAACATTTTAAATTGTATTTAATACCAGGCTTCTGCGTTCATGTAATAACATAGCACGTCATATAATAAATAACTATCGTTCCTATCAAACAAAAGCGACTGAGCACTTAAGCTTCATATAACAGGCTCGCTACAAATCACCGCGGCGGCAGGTGAATTTAATCAAAGGCGGAGCAGATTGCCCGCCGCAGTCTAATTTACGACCTTCTAATAGACTTTCCCTATTTGCCGCTACTATTGTTACAAACACTCCAAAAGGACGCTCCTGTGTGTTGTTTGTGAGATCTCTAATTTGTTAAAGATACTGTCTTGAAAAAAAAACCTATATTTTCGGATTTTATCGCGTTTATTTCATGTTTTTACGTTCCCGACGTTTCGGCTGCTTTACAGCAACCATGGTCACGGGAGGACTGAGTTGATCGATGTCCTAGTGTCATAGTTTGAACTGGGGTACCCTCATATTTAGTTGTTGCTTGCGGTCCGATCTAAGCCGAAAGTGCTCACAGTGTCTCGAGGTCTTGTGAAGTGCAAATGGTTTTGGATTCTGAAGATGCTGACTGTTTACTTTATTTTTCATTATAAAGTATCGTAACATAGGTAAGGTCAGCCATGAAAGTGGTTTATTAGTGTTAACGAAAAGTAAATCAAAATTCTACAAAGGTCCATATTTGTTACATTCTATATTCAAATAAATAACAAATGACAAAATTCTGAAAATGTTCGGAAGATACGTACTGCAGATTAATATTATAAAAATAATAATATCACCGGACGAACACTATACGGTCCTACACTAAACAACGCTGGTATTACGGATACTGTAAAATGGAGGGTGGTGAGGGTGAACTCAGTATATAATACTTATATAGATACTAAACCTCCATGACTCGGATATAAATAGTCGTGCTCATCACACAAAGTTGGTCCCCACTAGAATACGAACCCGCGACCCTCGGCACAGAAAGCAGGGTCACTACCAACTGCGCTAATCAGGTCTTCAAACAACGAATCGATATAGCGTTGGATATTAAAAAATCGCAGAGAAGCAGTGATAGCCAAGTTGGTAGAACGCTTGCCTCGGTAACGACAATCGCAGGTTCAAACCCCCCGGTTCGCACCTCTGGGATTTCTGGATTTCATGTGCGAATCTCATTTTCAACTACGATTATCACTTGCTAAACGGCCCTGCATATCTGAGAGATGTGTGAAGTCCGCCAACCCGCAGTGGGCCAGCGTGATGGACTATGGCCGAATCCCCCTCGAATTGAGGGGAGGCCGTGCCCAGCAGTGGGACATTAAAAAGGGTTGGTATTATTATTATTGTATAAAAAAATCAGCATGTACAGATAGTAGGGGTACTGATGACTCAAGTGATTAAGATTACAACATGATCAGAGCGGAACGCCGCATCTTACGATACACTGACAGCTGGGAATTGTTAAAGCAAATTATTAACCATAGCCAACATTTGCTATATCTTGATAGTGTGTCACAAATAGAAGTTCCGCGTCAACCAATATATGAACCTAAATAGAGAATTAATATATCCCGTGACTCAATACGCACGGAGTCTCATACTTTCTACGCTTTTTTTTATAAACATTAGGGAAATAATTTTACTAGGGAAGATGGCTGGGTACACCACCGACTTGGGATCCAGTGGTAAATATCATTAAATCCATTGCAAGTCCTCAAGACGCTGTGAGCTCTTTCTGCGTAGATCGGACCGCCAGCAACAACTAAATATGAGGGTACCCTGGTCAAACTATGACAATAGGACGTCAACCACCTCAGTCCTCCCGTGACCATGGTTGCTGTCAAACAGCCGAAACGACGGTAACGTAAAAATAAAGGCGATAACATACTTAAAATTAGTTTTATTTAAAAAAACATAAGGTTGAATTTGAAGCAGCAGATAAGGAAAACACTTGTAAAACACATTTCAAATTTCCAAACTCTTCTGGCGTTCTAGGTATCTGTTTTTAAATATAGCCCTAGATTTCTTGATGGTTTGTATATGCGGTATATAAGTACAAAGCCAGCAACGATATTTAAATATCTAACCAGAGCGTAACAATATATTAAGCTCCATAGTTCAAGCTTCCATAGCGGCCCAGTTCCGAGTGCATGAAATGGTAGGCCTTGCATCAAAGTCAGTGTAGCGCCACAGGACTGATTGCCGCCATTCATTGTGGGTGAACTTGCAAAATGTGTTGGAGGGCATATTTTATCAATAGCTATGCAGTTCGGTAGTGCAGGCTGGTAAGAGACCTTTGATGTTAGAGTGAAATGAAAATGATTTAGGACGTAAGCAGAAACTTCTAATCGTAACGTCATCGAGAAAGCATTCCGTCACTGTCAAACAGGTCAGCATGTCACTGTCAAATTACTGGTGGTAGGCTTCGGCCGTGGTTAGTCACCACCCACTGAACAAAGCCATGTCGCCAAGCGGCCTAGCCGTGTTCCGGCATGATGTTCGGTGTTGCCATTCATGGATGGCGGGTCAGATCAGTTGCGCTGCATGTTCCTAGTGAATGTAGCGACTCGATCTACTGCCGCCTTCTTACCTAGGCAAGTATGCTCCATCGTAGATCTCAGCGTCACTTACCATCAGGTGAGATCGAGATCAAATACTTGCCTATAATGTATAAAAAAAACATATTTATGAAATATGTGGTGTGAGAGGGATGGTAGACGTTACGTTAACGAGACGGTACGTAAAAAGGAGTGTACTTGAGGTACTGAAATCTCGGATCGAACTTAACTGAGAAGACACGCTGATTAGTAATCTTCTAAGTGGGTTTAACTTTAGTATTGCCAAACCTAATTAACTAGTTAACCAATATTAGTAATTTAGTATTTAAACGCTGCGTGGTGCCTTACACCTGGAATTAGTCCAGCTGTTACTGGACATTTGTCTACCAGATCTTTTTGTCTCCCGCATTGCAATGGAGGGAATTGGATACTTTTCTTCCAACTCCTCCTATTTTTATCATTCGATTAATTTCGTGCGGGCTCCAAGACAATTAACTTTATTCCGCGACTCGCCGAGGGTCAAACCTCGGTGTCGTCATTGGACACCATTGTAGATCCTGGCTTACAGGAGTAGCAGTGGTGGGAGTGTGTGGCGGGCCTAGTCCCAATAAAAGAAAATGTCTAGCTACAGAATCAACTAAGTATCGTTAGACCCGCACGCACGATGGCATCAATTCAATCAATCAGGACTAGAGGCAAACCGTGTGCGGCTGTCTTAATCTGAACATCAAATATTTACTGTGTTACGTGGGTCTGTAAAAGTTAGGATTACAATTTTCTAATGAAAATGTTTTATGCTGTTATCGGGAAAAGTTTATGTTTTGATATGTTTTATATAGACTGTAGGGTATAAATATACGATCAGCATCAACGATCGCCTGTTCTAGAGGCTCAGGCATAGGCCGTTCAGCTCACTGAACCGAATGTATGCGGGTTCAATCTCCTTCGGGGCTAATTTCAGAAACGATCTATTCGCCCTTCGGTACTCGCAAAACGTTGCTTAGTTTGATACTACACTGTAGAGAGGTATGTTTGTCTGTTATTATAATTTAAAAAACATTGCCTGATGAACGAATGGAATATTGTAATAATATATTTTACAGTCCCTTGTACAATTATTGATACACATTTTTAAAATATATTTATTATTTAATTCCAGATGAGTAACTACTCATATTTTTTATTATCTATATGTATATATATCTATAGGTATTATATAAAACAAAGTCGTGTTGGTTACACCATTTATAACTCAAGAACGGATGGGCCGATTTTTATGAGTTTTTGAATTTATCTCTTCCCGGAATAGTACAATAATATGAAATAAAAAAAGATAATTCCCCGTCGCAGCGTCGCAAACATTTGATTCTGAGGCGGTACGAAGTTCGCCGGGACACCGAGTAATATAATAAAAGCCGGTATTATGTTTTGTAACAAGACACTGTACTTGACTACTTCCCTGCGGCCCTCGCCCACTCATCTGTGTGAATACCTGTTGAATGGTAAATAGAGCGGCGTACAGAATATTATATTCAACTAGCTGTTACCAGCGACTTCGTCCGCGTGGTATTTAACAAAAAAGTTTTTCCATAATAATAGTACTCATATTACTCCTTGTTACATCATCTATCTGCCAGTGAAAGTCCCGTGAAAATCGGTCCAGCCATTTCAGAGATTAGCCGGAACAAACAGAGACAGAAAAAAAATGTTTTAGTATATATACCGTGTATACATCCAAATTCACTTAGTAAAAAGCGGTTGATCTAATATTACAAACCGATACCCTAATTTTTTTATTTGTATAGATTTGCGAGTCAACTTGCCGCAAAATCATTATAATATTATTTCTACAGCTTTTAGCTACTAATGTAACTATGCAAATAGTCATTGTTATCCTTATAAATGAGTAATTAGGCTTTGTAATTCTAAGCTAGAGCTCGCTGGCAGCCTGTAACTAGCTTTAATTTTTACAATATTTTAGTTAACTACAATGGTCGTACCTACATAATTACGAGGCAACAATTTTATAAATAACATCATTTCAATTAGACCTCAGTATGTTATATAACAAAATAAATGGAACATTTGCTGTGGAACTAGAGACAATCTGGTGTTTAAACATACAAATTGTGGCTCCAATCAGCATATTTTTATGTTGCGTTACGGTAATGTTAACGTATTCCATCCTGCTCATACCATAGGTTTTTAAATATTGTCGACAGCGACAGCACTCTTTCCCGATGACGTTGCGATTATGATAAAAGTTCCTGCTTACCTTACACTGCTAACTCCGAGGGTAGAATAATCTGCTCAGGTGCGGAAAACAAACCTTTTTAATATTAACTTGCTGTCCCGGCGAACTTCGTATAGCTTCGGAATCAAATGAATGAGAAAATGAGTTTACTCATTATTTGTGTTCGTGAATTTTCCATGTTTAAATAGTTATTTTGACGGCCCGATTAGCGCAGTGGTAGTGACTCTGCTTTCTGTGCTGAGGGTCCCGGGTTCGAATCCTGGTAGGGACACAAGCTTTGTGTGATGAGCACGAATGTTTGTACCCGAGTCATGGATGTTTAATTTGTATATAAGTATTATATACTGAGTTCGCCCTCAGTCCATTGTACGGTACCCATAACACAAGCGTTGCTTAAAGTGGGACCGTATAGTTGGTGTGTTCGTATGGCGATATTTATTTATTTTGCTCTTCGGGGACGATACAAATTCAAAAAGATCATAAATTCGGCCCACCCGTTTTTGAGTTACAAATGGTGTAACTAACACGATTCTGTTTTATATATATATCGATCACAAAGAAATTCGCGTTGCATCGTAGCTACAAGTAGTAGTAAAATTTGTCAATTAGTTACAGACGAAATTAAAAAATATAAAACCCAATGAAAAGTATACTATTCGCCCCTGGATGCTGCAACTAGCAATTTAATCTAAGAATTTCACACCAAATGAAACCGCTCGCGCGAAACTTCGAGCGTTAAGTTAAGTCATTTAAAATGTGTGAGTTTATTATTCGTTGAATGTGTAGGTACCGAAGATTTAGTTGCTTGAAAACCACTTCTTTTTTGTTAATGTTAATTTAAATGACCAGCTGATTAGCGCAGTGTGTAGTAACCCTGCTCCCTGTGTCAAGGGTCCCGGGTTCGAGTCCTGGTAAGGACAATCTTTGTGTGATGAGCACGAATGTGTACCCAAGTCATGGATGTTTAATATATATACACAATTATTATATGCTGAGTTCGCCCCCAGTTCATTGTACGGTACCCATAATAACAAGTGTGGGACAGTACATTTGGTGTTCGTATAAAAAACCGGAAAATTATATTCTATTAAGTTCACAGCAGTATATTTCTTTTTTTCTCTCTATCTTTTCACTACACCCAATGGAAGATATTAGGGATGGGACGTACTTACGCTACCAGGTTTTAAAACCAGGTGTTAAAGTCGAGATCCGTGATATGGGCGGAAAATCATTTTAGGTGTGAATGTACATATAAATAGGGACCACAATCGTATTTACGAAAAAAAATGTGGACCTCCAAGAATGTTTATCGTTAATACTATTGTACTCAGTATTTATATGAAAATATATCAACCCATATTTCCAATGTAAGTATTTTATGCCCTGGAAGCCGGGGCTCGCGCGAGACTAACTTTCAAGAATCACATAAAGCTTGTCCCTACCAGGATTCGAACCAGGTACCTTCGGCGCAGAAGGCAGCACTACCAACTGAGCTAATCCGGTCAACAACCAATGTAAAACAATCTGTAAATAGTTTTTGTTTTTTTTTTTAAGAAGATAAACCAGTCTGGATTTACCGCGCCATACTCTCATCCTTTCAACGAACCTTTTTTTTCGAAATAACTGGATTTAATCCTCGTGATACTTAGAATGGGATTGAATAGGATTAAATCAAATTAAGGAGATCTTAGTTGTTACAACGCGAATGGAGTAAAGCCTGGGTAACTCATTTATTCGATCTCTACTTTTTTCTTTTAATTTTTGAGTAAAATATCAACGTTACCAGGTCTGAATGGTATCACTCCCAATCTTCTAGGGATGAGATATACTTAATATACTTAAAATCTATACATATAAATAAAATTGGAGTGTCTGTTTGTAATATTAAAATAACAGCTTTTTACTAAGTGCATTTGGATGTATACACGTTACCTATACCGAAACAATTTTTTTTTAATTTTTGTCTGTCTGTCTGTCCGTCTGTCTGTCTGTCTGTCTGTCTGTTTGTTCCGGCTAATCTCTGAACTGGCTGGACCGATTTTGACGGGACTTTCACTGGCAGATAGCTGATGTAACAAGGAGTAACTTAGGCTAATTTTATTTTAGAAAAAAAAAAGGATCTCACGAAAAAAAATTTAAACCAATGTTGCAGCGCAGCGCCTGATTAAGTTTGATAGCAACAACCTGCAATGCGTCCCGCGGGCCCAGAATGGGCGAGCAGGCTGTTGTCAACGGTTGTCTTTGTTAAATACCACGCGGACGAAGTCGCGGGCAACAGCTAGTTATTATATAAAGTTTTGTTTCAATATAAGTACTTTAATTAGATTCTTCGTCTGTACTTTCACATTCCCACATTGCAGTGTAAAAATAAAATCGCACCCAATAGATGGCGCTGTAAATAAAATAAAATCGCACCCAATAGATGGCGCTGTAAATAAAATAAAATCGCACCCAATAGATGGCGCTGTAAATAGAGCGCACACCTCGTTAGTTGATCCAATTAGTTGGTTTCGCCGCGGACCGCTCTAATTGGGTGCTTTTTGTGGCTAACGGGTTGGAAGTGGATGAACAGATGTTTGGGTGACGTTGGGATTTGAGGATCATGAAATAATCCATTGGAAGCTTTGAACAACGTCAGTGTAATACCAGCTATGCTCTTAATTTAAGTTGTGCTATAAGAATCTATCCATCTAGCCAAGTTCAAACCCCGGCTTGCACCTCTGAGATTTCTGGATTTCATGTGCAAATCTAATTTTCATCCATGATTATCACTTGCCAAATGGTAAAGGAAAACATCGCGAGGAAACCTGCATGTCTGAGAGAACCCCTCGAAAGATGTGTGAAGTCCGCCAAGCCGTACTGGGCCAGGGGGGTGGACTATGGCAAAATCCCCCACTCATTGAGGGAAAGCCTGTGCCCAACAGTGGGACATTAAAAAGGGCTGGTATTATTATTATATAAGAATCTATAAACAGGAAACCTAGACATAATTATACAATAGCCGCATTCTGATTGGTGTTGCGTTAGTCTCAATTTTTAACCTAGCAATCGGTTCACGCGAATTTGACATAAAAACTGAGCTGATTACGAAATGGCCAATGGCAGCGGTCGGAGAGGCGGCGTGCGCGTTTGCCTCAGCTGAGCAAATAAGTCCTGCTCGAGCAAGGCAAAACAGCCTCACGAGGCTGTTCAATTAAGGTGTTAAAAAAAATGGGATTCACCTCAAGTCCTTGTTCTACCGTTTTCTTGTAAACAAACAGTATAATATAAGCCTTTCAGCTGTTTGAGCTTCAGTCTGCGATATGAAATTTTATATTATTGTCTTCAAACCTATTACCCACGCTGTGGGAATATGCGAGCGGAGAGTTGGAAGTTTGGTACAAAGTATAAGAAGAAAACGCGGTGAATCAAGTCTATACACACTCATGGATGTATATTCTAGATTCGTGAAAATCATTACAAATGCCATGAATCTTAGAATATTAATTCAAATGACTAGTCTATAAATTAACGAGTTGTAGTAAGTATAACTATAATATATACATATTTTAATGTATACATACACTTAGTAGGTAAGTGTTTACAATAAACAAAATCGCTTTCAATTGAACTGGTTACACCTAAGTTAGCTGGATTTACGATCTCAAAAGTGTAAAATAATTCATTTTGATTTAGATTTTTCTTCTCAATGTTAATTTGTATTCACAATGAAGTATTTAAATGAGAAATAGACCGACTACATTATTCATTACGTGAAAATTTAGATTTTAATTAGATACTTTAATTTTCATTTATACAAATTGAAAAGGAATTAAGTTTGTTAATTTTTTTTCAAATTACAATCATAATTATTACCTCAGTTATGGACCAAAAGATGATAAGATAAGAGCCGACCAAGTTAATGCAAAGTTTTTTAAATTTTGAATCCTTGCTGAAAACACTCAAAAGAGAGAGATCTATTCTATATAGCAATTCATGGCTTTGTTTTACTGAGGTACCTAACAATAAGTTTCTGTTGGCTACGTATATCTTAAAAGCTACTATTTTGGCTGACGTTACTAGGGACAGCTACTCTCAGATATACAACCTTAATGCATTATAACTGCCATTGCAAATATGAAGGAAATGGGTCCCGTGTTAACGTTCGCGACTGTACATGACCGGTTTTTTATCATCATGTCAAAAAAACTATGGCACTAAATAGTTCAATAACTTAAATATGTATATGCCATATTCCCTTTATCCTTAATTCAATCCCAGATCTGGTTATTCTATCCAACCATAATCTCCCGGGAATCTCGCCTCCCGACCTCACTGCTACAGCGCCTACTCGTATTGATAAAATCTCCTCAAAGAAATACGTAACAAACACAGCTAAGAAAACTAATTCATCTCGGTGTGATACGAATACAAATTCCCTTTTTGTCTGTAACCATATGTAGCCAAACACACTGGGTGATTATTTGAAAATATTTTGTGACTAGAGAACGCGGGATCGTCCCCGCGGCAGTTCAATCTACGTGAATGTAGAAAATATTATAAACTTTTGCACAGTGGTTTGAATGTTTTGATTCGTGGAAAAAAAAATATTTTGTTTTTTTTTTTTTATTCTAAATTTGAACGTGATTTTAATTTGCTGTTGTAAATGTAATTCATATAAAATCTTAAAAATAAATGTTTTTTTCCAAACCTTTTACATAATACAAAAAAAACTGATATTCCATAAACATATTATTAAGTAAAAGAAGTTCCAAATGACCGTTAAGCATTACTTAAGCTTTTGCAAAGAATACAAATAACAGATATTAATACCGTCTTTGTACTGAACCCGGATTCGTATACCGTCGTTATTAATTGCGGTACCAAGTGATATTAATGCGGACGCCATTGATCTGCAGAATGAACCTTCATTAGTTACCCTAACAAATACTCAAGAGATTTTGTCGTAATACTACACTACACAATGCGAATTAAAATTGATTTAATTTTTTAAAAATAGGAATTATATTTTTAAAACCATTTTTTTCTTTATTTTTTTTTTCATGGCATTCCATTTTTTTGACAATTAGTAAAAATGAAATTGTAAGCTAAATAGTTTTAGGACCTTCAAATACAAAATGTGTTTGTGGTTCTAATTATGTTTTTTAATGCAAATTTTGGCGCTGTGTAGGCGATGATGAAGCACTGTGCACTTTGGCTGGTCCACGCCGAGGCTTCATTCATTAGTGAGCACTAATGTCGCCAATCAATTTAGAGCATTTTGGCACAGTGTGCATAAAGCTACAGCGGTTTGGCTGGTTGATAACTTAAGTTGGAACCAAAAAGGTGTTGTCAAATTGTAAAAAAACCGTACTAGCTATATATCTCATTACACTACCCTGATAGCAGTGATAGCCAAGTTGGTAGAACGCTTGCCTCGGTAACGAGGATTGCAGGTTCAAAGCCTGGTTCGCATCTCTGGGATTTTTCATGTGCGAATCTCATTTTCAACCAAGATTACCACTTGCTAAACGGTTAAGGAAAACGTCGTGAGGAACCTGCATATCTGAGAGAACCTCTCGAAAGATGTGTGAAGTCCGCCGACCAGCACTGGGCTGGCGTGGTGAACTATGACCTAATCCTCACATTGAGGGGAGGCCCGTGCCCAACAGTGATAAAAAAAAAGGGCTGGAATTATTAAGTAATTTTATGTTATATAAATCATTGTAAAAAAAAACACAGTGCGCCAAGTGTGAAACTTGCCATGGCGATAACTTTGTACGATGTCAATGTCAATAACAATATCCAACTATAATGTTTCCAAGACTATTATGGTGACAATTAATAATTTATCCTTTCCTCCACTGGGTGAAGCTAATTGAATAAAAAACATCGTGTTCGGCCCTGGCATCCCTCGTTCATATCGGTAAATTTATTTGGGGTTGCCCGTAATATAGTTAGGTAACGGTTTAAAATGGTGGAAGGCGTCATTTTCGCGCGCACAGTGTGCTGATCATTTGAATCGGCAAAAATCTACACGAAAAATCTTATTTAGGTTTATCTTTTTTTACGAAATGAAATGGAATAAGATGTGGTCTCGCCCACAAATTAGTGGGTATTTTGCCAGTGCCAAGTATTGAATAGCGATAACAAATTCAATCAATACATACTATAAATAAAAAAACTATTATAACATGAAAAAATGAAATTGGCGAATTTTCTAGGTTGTATCTTTACATACAACGAACACTTTAGATACTCTGACGTCATACATGTCACGTAATAAATGTCAGAGTGGCCAATAAGACTGGTTTTGTGACATAACATAATGAAATAAACCAACATTTCGTCGCAAGGGTAATTTAACTCTTATTTGATTGCAGTAAAGTACAGTATTCATTGTAGGAATAGTGTATAGACCATGCCGAGGTCAATTAATGTATTTAAATGGTGCCAGGGGAAATGACAGGCAAATCGGTGAATTCAGTGCCTTTTCACATATAAACTATCACGCCTCTATGCCCTGATAGGGTCGGCAGATGTGTAATTCAGTGTGGGACCGCATAGTTAGCATGTTCGCTTGGCCATATTTTGTTTATCTATACATATAAATAAAATTGGAGTGTCTGTTTGTAATATTAAAATAACCGCTTTTTACTAAGTGCATTTGGATGTATACACGTTACCTATACCGAAACAACATTTTTTACAATTTTTGTCTGTCTGTCTGTCCGTCTGTCTGTCTGTCTGTCTGTCTGTCTGTCTGTCTGTCTGTTTGTTCCGGCTAATCTCTGAAATGGCTGGACCGATTTTGACGGGACTTTCACTGGCAGATAGCTGATGTAACAAGGAGTAACTTAGGCTACTTTTATTTTAGAAAAAAACATAGGATTTCACGAAAAAAAATTAAGACCAATGTTGCAGCGCAGATTGATAGCAACAACCCGCAATGCGTCCCGCGGGCTCAGAATGGGCGAGCAGGCTGTTGTCAACGGTTGTCTTTGTTAAATACCACGCGGACGAAGTCGCGGGCAACAGCTAGTTTATTAATATTTCAGCTCCATGTCAAATTCCACGATTATACGTAGATTATTATCAAATTATTTTCAACGCGAGTTCGTCACAAAAGCATACTAATATGTTCGTTAGCGAACTCTCCAGACGCTTGGTAACGTTATTACTTCTTTAACGTGAACATAAGCTCATAAATCAACATGTTAAGAGGTGTAGGTAATTGAGCCTCGCTCATCACTCAGTGGGTGTATGTACCTAAGTTGATATTTCGCAAATCTCTTTGAAAAAGGTTATTATCATTTAAAACGTCTAGATTGACTAGTAATATTTTTCAACGTAGCAAGTTGATATTTTGCTGCGTAGAATAATCACGCTACGAAGATGCGTAGTAGAAGCTACGGCTTGCTACGCGATAGCGTAGTAGATGTTATAAACTTTCCCCCGAATTTATAGGGGTTTAATAACTTTATCAAACGTCATATAGTACTGCGCAAAGCTAAACTCTAGTGCGCAGTACCGTATGACGTTTGATAACGTTTGGGGTCGAGTCACCTTCGCCCGTAGGAGAATTAAATACCCTCGAGATACACTACACGTGACCCTGGGTGGTGCCAACTAGGTGACAACTCTACTGGTCTGGTCTGGCCGTGGTTAGTCACCACCCACTGAACAAATCCATGTCGCCAAGCGGCCTAGCCGTGTTCCGGCATGATGTTCGGTGTTGCCATTCATGGATGGCGGGTCAGGTCAGCTGCGCTGCATGTGCCTAGTGAATGTAGCGTCTCTATCTACTGCCGCCTTCCTACCTAGGCAAGTATGCTCCATCGTAGATCTCATCATCACTTACCATCAGGTGAGATCGAGATCAAATACTTGCCTATAATGTAATAAAAACAAAAATGGGGGTTTGTTTTTGAATAAACACAGTGGGACAGTGGCCTTATTTTCTTTACAGAAACTAAACGTGACTGAACTATGTATTGCGATTCGTATCGTTGTCGTAATGGTGGGCGTTAAACAGGATTGGCGACGTAACTCGGCAAATTGAAAACCAATTTTATGATGTAATCTTAGCTTTTTCTATAGAATTCCATATCTATACATATAAATAAAATTAGAATGTCTGTTTGTAATATTAAAATAACTGCTTTTTACTAAGTGCATTTGGATGTATACACATTACCTATACCGAAACAATTTTTTTTAAAATGTTTGTCTATCTGTCTGTCTGTCTGTCTGTTTGTTCCGGCTAATCTCTGAAATGGCTGGACCGATTTTGACGGGACTTTCACTCGCAGATAGCTGATGTAACAAGCAGTAACGTAGGCTGCTTTTATTTTAGAAAAAAAAATAGGATCTCACGAAAAAAAATTAAAACCAATGTTGCAGCGCTGCGCTTGATTAAGTTTGATAACAACAACCTGCAATGCGTCCCGCGAGCTCAGAGCGCGCGTGCAGGCTGTTGCCAACGGCTGTGTCTTTGTTAAATACCACGCGGACGAAGTCGCGGGTAACAGCTAGTTTAATATAAATAACAAAGACTTACTACTTGAAATGTCGACATTGCCGTGATTATCAAAATTCATCATGAAATATTATTTAGCTGATGCCAGTTGCCTTTGCGAGATAAATAAGACAGATCCAAGGTAACGGTTTCATATACAGATCAAAAGGTTGGAAAGTTATATCCTAACTTTGTAATTTAATGGCAGAATCAATTTATTTTACGAAAACGGAATATCTTGTTGAATCACTTTGTTCCTAAATTTCACAAGCGTTCAGGATACGAAGAAGAAAGAAGAAGAAAGAGAATAGAAATCTCCATAGATGGATGGCTCGGATCTCGGACGTGAGTGTGGCGCTTCCCTGTAAACCAGGGGTTCCCAAACTTATTTTGTCTACTGCCTACTGTCTACTGCACTTTGAGAATGAATTATTTTTAGCGCCCCCCATTTTTTCAACTACTTAAAAACCACTATAACTTCAAATTTTTATTAATTATTGTAAGCCTCTACACAATGCCCCCATTTTTTTTTCTGGTTCTCTTATCGCCCTTTAGGCCTGCAGCGCCCACAGGGGGGCGTTATCGCCCACTTTGGGAAAGGCTGCTGTAAACAATTATCTCTTATATACCTGTTCTTACGCCTAGCAGAGTTCTGGGTGTTTAATTTGATTTAACCATGAACTCTTTAAAACTAAAACAAGCGTTCTTGGCTCTCTACTGCATTTATGAAATGTAGTACATGTGTAGGTTAGCCATTATTGGCCGCGAGTATGGGAATATAATAATATATATGTATGTTGAGATGTGGTGTTGGAGGAGAATGGAAAAGATCAGTTGGACAGAAAAAGTAACTAATGAGGATGTATTGAAGAGAGTGCAAGAAAGAAGATCATTCATGGAAACCATACGGAATAGAAGGGGGAAGATGATAGGCCATCTCATACGACATGATACCCTTATAAAGAACATCATAGAGGGAAAGATTGAAGGAAAGCGTGGAAGAGGAAGACCAAGAATAAACTATATGAGTCAGATAAAAGAATGGATGGGTGTCATGTGGTATAGGGAGGTGAAAGAAGCTGCTCTAGATAGAGACAGGTGGAAAGAGCTTCATCAACTACACCGACAAGGGTCTAACCCTTAAATTAGAAGAGATGTATATACATATATATTAAAAAAAGAGCAACCATGGAGTTTCTTGCCCGTTCTTCTCCATAGGAACGGCATTCCGAACGGGTGGTAAACCAGTAGCATAATGTTTTTGTAACTTAACGATTCATAAGTACTGTACAAGAATAGTTTACGTGAATAAAAAATATTCTGATTCTGATTCTAAATTATCTAAGTTAATCGCAAATATTATAAACGACTTTGACGTTCTTAAAAAATGTTGCCCAAAGTAATTAGTTAGTATATATTTTTTACACGTAAAACTTACGTAAAATAAATCACATTTAAATCCAACAAAACGTCAGATGTTTCTAGAATAAGTGTTTGAACAAAACTCGCAAAGTTGGCGCCGTTCTGGCTCAATTCCCATTTGGAAGAATTTCATAATGTTTAGCTTTTGATTTTGTGTCACAGCCTAGTTTAATTGGAGCCTTTGAAATATTCTGAAATTGAGCAAAGTAAACATTTATTAGCTGTTATTGCCTTGATCTTACTTAATTCAATACTAAGTTGGAGCAAAAATGTTAGTCTAAATATAGTTGTAAAAGTAATAAATGGTTGGATCAATAAAAAATATTGTTATTAAGCGACCGTGTTCCTATGGAAAAGAACGCGCAAGAAATTCCACGGTTAGTCTTTTTAAAAAGATCTTTTACATTTTTGAGTAGTACATTGTTATGGCTATGTGAGTTGGTGGGATTTATATTAAATTATTTAGAATTTTTTGTTATTAGCATTGGGGTTGGCGGTGACCAAGTGAGGCGGTCAATTTTCTATTTTTCTTTGATTGGTCGGCTTGTTATTGAATGCTAACTGTATAGATTTGTATGAATTGCGAGTTAATATACCTGATCGCCTACTCTATCTGTTGTCATTAAAATATCTATAAAATTACTGATGGTCAGTCAGAAACCATATAATATAGCTCCTTCAATAAATATTAGTTGTGAGTCCTTACTTTATTGATATGATGAACTATGTCTTAAACGGCAGACAGCAGAACTTTAAATATCTGTAAAAAGCCAAACCATGGTCATAAATTGTTACCCAATAGAAAGCCCCAATAGGTAAAAATTAGAAACAATTTAATAATAATAATATCGCCAGACGAACACACATACTTGCTTAGCTTGTATTATGGGTACCGTACAATTGACTAGGGCGAGCCCAGTATATAATGCTTGTATAGATATTAAACATCCATGACTCGGGTACAAACATTCGTACTCATCACCGAAGTTTGTCCCTACCAGGATTCGAACCCGGGACCCTCGGCACAGAAACCAGGGCCAATACCAATTGCGCTAATCAGGTCATCATGTCGCTGTGTTTGAAAATAATAGCCTACATTCTACCTTACAAAAGAACAATTATATTACCCGAGAAAAACCCCAGCCAGAAACATAATGTAATAACAGAATAGTGCCCATAATAATCAAATAAGGTACACGAAACAAAGATAGAAACAACACAGATGCTTACAAAAGATATACAGAGAAAGAAAAAGATAAGTTTATTGGGTACATAGAACATATGATACCATTAATGTAGTTGTTCTTAAGGCTATGACTAAGAGCAAAGTTATGCTTGCCTAAAAAAATTACCTGTTATGTTATTGATTTCTTATATTTACGTGAATATTACACATTGAAATAAAACTAGTTTTGTAGATTTTATCGCGTTCCACATCAGTTCAAATTATGACACTAGGAAGTCCAACACCTCAGCCCTCCCGTGACCATGTTCGCTATAAAGCAGCCGTAAGCCGTTAAGTCAAATAACAAGGTGTTTTTGTTCTTCAAACAATTTATTAAAATTAGTTTAGCCGCTTGGTTTTTTTATAACCTAGGGTATTCTAGAAAGCTTAATATTCACTGCTGGTTGATACCTCTACACATTCTTAACAGTGTTATAAATATAGTTCTATTTGCTGCATTTGGGGCGATCGATTCCTGCTCATTTCACTATTGTATAGTCGGCATAATAGCGCTACCGTAGTTGACATAGAGCAGGGGTTCTCAAACTTATTTAGTCTACAGCCCACTTTGAGAATGAATTATTTTTTAGCGCCCCTATTTATTCACCTACTTAAAAACCACTATAACTTCGAATTAAATTAATTATTGTAAGCCTTTATACAACGTCCCCATATTTTTTCTGGATCTCGTACCGCAGCCCTTTATGCCTGCAGCGCCCACAAGTGGGCGTTATCGCCCACTTTGGGAATGGCTGATATACAGGCTCGTTGCTGGCTGAGGTCACAGCCTAGTTAATTAACACCCAACTCAATTGGCGGCGGGCATTTGACCATCATCTGATAAAAACTCACAAGGATTTTAGTAGCCCAAAATCGATGAAAAATGTTTCTTAGGTCTTCCTGTACAATCGATTAAGGAGGAACCATGAATGAGGGAGAGCAAGGATCTTCTCGTATGTTTGACAGTGAGCTCAGAGTTAAAACGGATAGCTTACTACCAATAGGATATCAGATCCAATCACATCACTGTTGATATAAAACTAATCTTACGGATTTTATCGCGTTTATTATAGGATTTTTACGTTCCCGACGTTTCGGCTGCTTTACAGCAACCATGGTCACGGGAGGACTAGTTCAATGTGTAGTATTCGCGTAAATATAAGACATCAATACATCTCTATTATTTTTGTTCCTTCAAACAATATTCGAATGTTTGGATACCATACAACTCTGTATTTGTGATTTGCGTGAAATCATTTGTTTGAAGATTGAGGTCTTGGTTACATTGGACTTTGTTTGATTGTAAGTAAAATTGCGATCTACTATTTTTCTACTAGTATTATTTCGTAAACCAAGCAATCATATTAGTATTTGTTTACGACTAGCTAACATAATAGACTTAAGTTTTATCTTTTTAATTTTTTTTCGCCCTAACAACCTTCTTCGAACTATTATGAACATTGAAAACAGTGCTAAATCCCTCCAGCCGTTCTCAAGTTATGCCGCTTACAAACAAACACCATTTCATTTTTTTTTATACGTTGTTATAAACAAAATGTTTAGCAATATTTGGAAAAGTCTTCAAATACACGAATTATGATTCACATCGAAAACAACTATAGTTGAAAACATACTAAGTACGTTATTTAACGTAAATATGTAATACAGTGTTTACTTTAAAACAAAAACGGCTGGCTTACGTCCGTTCAAACATATGTCTAACGGAAAACCCAGGTGAATTGCTCGGGAAGGCCCAGCAATTTCGACTACAAAGAAAGCGGAAAATCTGTACAGCCATAAAGCATTCGACATATTCAGGATTTCTTTCGAAATTCTGCAAATGATACGCAGGTGAGGAATACTCGTATGTTGTAGGAAGCTGCCTTTTTTGGGTTCCGGATAATCCAAATAATTGAACCATCTAAGTTGTAAAATACATATACAATTTCACGATCACCCTTAAATTACTTTATAATTGACCCTTTGGATCGTTATTATGAAAATCGAGAATTATTTTTTCCACATCACGGTTCGATTTCAAGACGACGCGAATAATTTTATTGTTATAAAAATTGAATACAGTACTTACTTTTTAAAGATAAAATAATCCCACTAATATTATAAATGTTAAAGTTTGGATTGATGGATGGATGGATATTTGTTACTCCATCACGACAGAACGGCTGAACGGATCTGGATGAAATTTGGCACAGAAATAGATTATAGTCTGGAATAGTTGGTTTCATAGGTTACATTTTATGCCAGTAAAATATATGGTTCCCGTGGGATAGATTTGTTTTAATTTTTCATAGACATTATTTTTGGCATAGGTAGTAGTAGTTAAGAGGTCAGAAAATTACAGACAATTTTTTATCCTGGAAAAATGCAAGTATCTACAGAAAAGGACATAGTTTTTAATCGCAGGTAAGACCGCAGGGCGCAGCTAGTGTCTTTATAAAGCAAATTAATCTATCTACAATATTTGCCTACTTTCTCTCCGTGTCGCATGCCCATGGGACACACTGCAGGCAAAAATCCTGAAGCTGAGAGTGGAACATTCAAATTGAAAACGGTTATCCAAATATTGGCTACATGAACGGTCCTAGCGAACGGTAAATCGCAGAACCGATGATCGTTGGAGCAAAAAGGTTCTAGAATGGCGACCACGAACCGGAAGACGTAGTGTGGAACGGTCCCCATAAGGTGGACCGATGATATCACACGCGTAGCAGGAAGCCGGTGGATGGGAGTGGCGGAGGGCCGAGATGTGTGGAAGTCATTGGAGGAGGCCAAAGTCGAGCAGTGGACGTCTTTCGGCTGATAGAATAGAACGGTCCTAGCGCTTGGCAGCTACGATACTTTGAACAGACACACAGACAGATACTGTACTCAAACTTATAGTACTCACGACGCGGACGTGTTTATTCGGGGTTAAAATATGAAACGTTCTAACATCGTAACACAACTTTTGTCATTTTGCGACTGAATTTCGCATAACTTGTTGAACTCTTTTGCGAAGCGATATTGGTTACTGCAAGTTGAAGTATGCGACAAGGATGAGATGTAGCTCCAACGTTCTACTTGTAATGTTTGGTGCCAACAATTGTAATTTGATAAGCAAACCGGTCGCTCACGAGGAAAAGAGATAGCAAAATGTAACTTTAAGCGCGAGTCGAAATGCATTAAAGAGAGACACGGTCACTTACTTGGTAGAAAATAAAAAACTAATCGATTGTGAGCACATAGAACATACGTTACAGGTCGCATAAAATAAAATGAGCAAATATGGTAGATCTACGCACTCATATTGTATAAACTCATTTTGCACACAGCAGCCACATTTTCTCATTTTATTTGATGTGACCTCTATATTATCAGCCTACTGACAATTTAAAATGTCACATTACATCACAATCCATTGAATTTGAAGGTCAAACCATTCGCTTAACAATTTCACCGTTCACCAACTTTCCTGAACGATTTCAATACAAGTTATGAAAGTCTTTAGCCGAAAAATATCTTTAGAAAAACGTTGAAAAAAGACGGTGAAAATCTCAATAAATGTTAAGAGGTCGCGAGGCCTTTGTGAAGAGCCTATTGTCAAAACGGATTTATTCAAGTTTAATATAACGATAAAGAATGACCTCTTGACATAGTTTGGGGAAAATGGCTATTGTATAACTGCTATCAATATGACATTGATATAAAACTTTGCCTTTGTACAAGGCAGTGATAGCCAAGTTGGTAGAACGCTTGCTTCGGTAACGAGGATTGCAGGTTCAAACCCCGGCTCGCACCTCTGGGATTTCATGTGCGAATCTCATTTTCAACCATGATTATCACTTGCTAAACGGTGAAGGGAAACATCCTGAGGAAACCTGCATGTCTGAGAGAACCCCTCGCAAGATGTGTGAAGTCCGCCAACCCGCACTGGGCCAGCGTGGTGGACTATGGCCTAATACCCCCTCGCATTGAGGGGAGGCCCGTGCCTAGTAGTGGGACATTAAAAAAGGACTGGATTTTGATGAAACTTTCATAGTATAGGTATTATAGTATTTATGAATTTCACTTTATAACAGTATTTTTTGGCATTTTCAGTGGAACGGTGATTTGTAATTAGTTGAAAACTTTTTTAAAGTTTGAACGGTTTAACTATAGTCTCTTAGATATAGAGCTATTTATATTTTGATATAGTGCCTTATATTTGCTATCAAAACTGAATTGTTTGGTATTGAAGAATTTTATTCAGACTAGTTGTCCCGGCGAACTTCGTACCGTTTGAGAAGTTTTAAATATTGATTTAGCTATTCGGGGCGGAGACAAATTCAAAAAATTAAAGATCATAAAAATCGGCCAAACGTGCTTGAGTTATAAATGGTGTATCTAACACGACTTTTTTATATATATAGATAACTAGCTTACCCCGGGCAACTTTGACCGCCTTAGAGTCAACTGAGACATATTTGAATTATTAAAGAACCATAAGAATCAGGCCACTCGTTCTTGAGTTAAAAACGGTGTTACTAACACGACTTTATTTTATATAAACATAATAAACATTGACATTTTAAAAAGCTATATTTCATCACAATATATATATCTAGAGAAGGTTTCAATATAGTTCAATGTAGCCTCTTCAATCCATGTGAATTAAAAACTTAATCTTTTATTTAAATATCAACCGTTACCACATTGTTATAGTGTCCAAGTTTCACCATCCAAGAGAACCAAGTACATTCAATTAGTTGTATTCTCTTGCATCTCTCAAGGAAAACCAATTTATCTTGGATGCTGCAAAATGTCTTTGTAATAATCTGGGAACGGTTCGCTTGTAAAACTGTTGTTTCTAAGTGACCGTTTGTATTTCTTAGTTCCCTCGTTCCAGTTATTAAAATACTAAAAGAAAATTAATTAAAAATAACAATGATAGCCAAGTTAGTACTATGGCTCGGTAGCAATGGTCGTTGGTTCAAACCCCAGCCCGCACCTCTGGGATATCTGGGAGTCATGAACGAATCTCATATTCAACTATGATTATCACTTGCTAATAAGTAAATAAAGCATTCTGAGATGTGTCTGAGAGAATCAAGTCAATTCTCGATAGACTGAAACCACTAGGGGTTTGGTCTATGGTCGAATCCCGCTCACATTGAGTTGAGGTCAGCTGTGGGGCATTGAGAGGCTTTTTATTAAAATATTTTTTATAATATATATATATATATCATAGTAAAAAGCAGTATGCAGTGTATTGAAACAGACAATTAGAAAACAACAAAATTGATATATTCATAATTTTCATACCAATATTTAGTTCTAAAATTATTTCTTGCAACTGCAGAACAAATTCCAATAGTGCTGTATATTTATAAAAATAAAAAAAAACAACTTACTGTAGCAAAAACAAAATCGGCACAAGGTAATAAAAATATTTTACGGGTCGAACAATAAGTCATATGGATCACGGATACAAAATAATGGTGTAAATGATGATTGTTATGTTTTTTTAAAGTAGGTGAACCAATGACGTTTGCCGTAGCATGTGGTGTCATTCCTAAATGTCTAATAATTTAATTTATTTCTTTGACAATGTTATCTTTATAACCTACTGATAGCCCTTTTAAAACATTTTACACCATCATTGTTACACCGTATGCTACAAAGTTGGTAAGTAATAAGTAAATAGCTGGATTGTAGACGGGAGATAACTGTTTAAAATGCGTCATTTTTGCTAGCATCACTGAACCCAGACGTCACGCCCAGCCACCCGAGTATGGTCTGAAAAATAGCCGCCATTTATTTTCCATTGTTGAAAACAATGACAACCTATAGTCGACGAAATTGTGATGACATTTTGTGCTACAGTACGGGCGTAGGTATATTGAGACAGGCTCCACAGTTTCCATAGTAAGTGAGATTGTAAATAAAAAAGACTTATAATAATATCGCCAGACGAACACGAACTATACGATCCCACACTAAGCAACGCGTGTATTATGGGTACTGTACAATGGACTGAGGGTGAACTCAGTTTATAATACTTATATCGATATTAAACATCCATGACTCGGGTACAAACATTCAAGCTCATCACACAAAGCTTGTCCCTACCAGGTTTTAAACGGGGCTCTCGGCGCAGAAAGCAGGGCACTACCAACTGCGCTTATCAGGTCTTCAACTTCACATATCTTTTTCTTGCGTGGGGAAATCCTCATAGATACCTGCAGTCCTTGGGGGAAGCGGGTTATGTCGGACTCCTACCGCCTAAAACCCCGCGGTGGTCCTTCTCCCGCCTTGAAGGGTGACTTCGCACACCTATTCTAAGTTGTGTGAATGTACAAGTATTTACGATGCCAACTGTACCCGCGATATGTTTCTCATAAGAAATTCCTTTTGATTTATACCATCGTTGGCACAAAGAGCCTGCCGTACACTGCTGGTCGAAATAATAGCTGACATTTTTATTTGAAGTTGCTGAATGCTCTGTTAAGGGTCGGCCAATGTATTTGTGGTTTTGTAAAATGCATTATAACTCATGTCTGGGTGGTGTTTGTTTTATTCACAAGAAAACTTTGTTTTTCATTCATATATACTAAAAAGGACTTTTAAATAGTCAGAAGTTACGACTTGCTTGTTACTAGTTGTTAGTGTTGGTTCCTCTGAGACCAGCCGGTAACCAACAAAGTGGTAATATTTTTAAAAAGAGCTTGTTATAGGCTCATTCATACATACTCAGTAAAATTAACACCATGTGAGCAAGCAGCACCATAGTTAATAGCCACATCATTCAAGATAATAAATAAATTCGTTGTTTAAACTATCATTTTCAGCATTTGACCCCAGCAGGTGGCTAACATAACATTAAAATTTTCAAAAAGGGCCTCTACGTGTTGGACCCACATCCCCTCTGAAGCCTTCCAAAGATCCGGGTATAGCCAGAGTGGAGAGATACAAAATGAATAGTAAATATTGCCAGACGTACAAACATTCATGCCCATCACGAAGTAAAGCCAAGACCCTCGATATAACTCGCTGGGTACAAACTGAGAATGACGTTATTATATATCAATGACGATAGACGCGACGCAACCTAACCTTCTTAAATACTGAAGATAATTTTATAACTTTCTGAACACTAAGAAACATATCTAGATACCTAAACCTAATGAACCCCTGTGGTATAAGAACTACATGCAATCGACCAAGAGTAACTTACAAAAAAAAATACCGATAAAACAATTATTCTCATCCCAAGTTCCATAAGTTTGTTCCTTCAGCTTTTATTCCAACAAGATGTAGACAATGACGCTCTACGTATACTCTAGAGCCCCTCAGCACTGAGCCGTGAGTACATACTTCATTGTCTCACGTCATATACGCCTCTCATTCTAGCAGCCGGAGTTTCGTATATTGCAGCCTTTTTCTAGTGTTCTCACGCGTTCTTTAGACTTCAAGATGTACTTTTCATAATCCGAAAACCAAAGTGCTACGTAGAAATATGTTTGTGGCATTTTTAAATGATGGTTTGCAATTGAAACGATAAAGTCTGTACACGGCGTGATTACCTCAGTTGGTAATGACCAACATCTGAGCCGAGGGTCCGGGTTCAAGTCTTGGTAGGGGCAAATTTTGTGTGATGAGCACGAATTTCTAACCCAAGTGATGGATGATTTATATCTATATATAAATAAATGGGTAACGACTCATAATAAAGCGTTACATCGTTTGGAACCGTACAGTTGGTGTGTTTGTCTGGTGATATTTATTTATAGGTAACTAGCTGCGCCCCGCGGTATTACCCGTGATTAAAAAGTATGTCCTTGTTACCGGGATAAAAAGTAGCCTATGTGATAATCTATATCTGTTCCAAATTTCATCCAGATCCGTTCAGCCGTTCTGGCATGATTGTGTAACAAACATCCATCCATCCAAACTTTCACATGTATAATATTAGTGGGATTAAATTGAACCTATGTTTTATATCTTCATATCTTTGAAGCTATTACAAAACCCATTTCACCATTGGTGAATTATCTTAACGTTGGTCAAAAGTTAGATGATAAACCACTATAATTACCAACTAAATTTTGGCCCTGCCTTAATATTCAGTACAGAATCATTCTCAATAAAAAATGAACCTCAATAGCCTTATTGTAGAGTTAAAAATCCACAAATATGTCTTCAATTAAAAGCAACCAGCACTTTACAGAGGATTCGTTTCGGCAGGAAATACGGGACGAGACGCAAAAGTTTTATATTGGCTTACGAAGACAACTGAAGAGTTAGGGATGCAAGAAACGCTAAGAAAGTTAAAGCAGTAACAGTCACTTAAGTAGTTAAAAAAAAGGATACTGTATCATATCCCTCTTTGAAATTTAACAAGCTTAGCGGTCGAAAGCTCAAATTATGCTCATATATAATGCGTATCCATAATAAGGTAAAATATTTTTTCATCGGTACATTATAAAGAAGAGTACCTCAATCGCAAACCTTTTTGCGTAGTGCGTTTTTGTTCGTAAGCGTCGTCCAACCCTCTGACACCACAGATTATATAAATAAGTATGATAGTGACAACATGTTTTGTCGATAACGTTACAATAGAAGTTCCTGCTTACCTTACAGGTTCGCAAAAAAAATATATTACAAAAATAAGAAAGAATAACATCTCGTACTAGATGCACGGTAAATGAGTCTGGTTCGCTATCGTACGAGTAAAATAAATTACAACTTACACAAAATATTTTTGTAAAACTTTATACGAGTATCTAAGTCCTAATCAAGTGTTATAGACATAATTTAAATTAAGAAACTCTAAAAAAATCGAGTATACTGCATCCAATCTCCACGTAAAAAATACTTATAAATAAAACACAAGCTTAATATCATCAGACATAGCATAATATGGATTCTTAATACGCGGAAAAGAAACACAGTCTCTTCCAGAAAATTTACGTACTTCACGGAAAAAAGAATTGCGCGAATAAAAAAGGAAGATTTTCAGTAATGCGCAGTGGGATACTGGCATCGCACTTTTTGAGAGCGACTGAGGGAGAGCTCTTTTTGTTTTTTTGTAAAGAACTTAACTTGAGACGTACACTTAATTTGCATCTGATGCAGTTAATTCTCTTTGCTGGCATGCTGGCTTACCGCCAGGGTAGTCTTGGCACTGTGTTATTTCTTTTTAATGATTTACCGCCGTATGACGACATTTTGGGACCTGCTATTGTATCGTTAAAAGGTTTTAAAAACCTTATAAATAGGTGCTTAAAACAGATTTTACAATGTTACCCCAAACACGAATTAAAGATGTTAGAATTGAGTCAAACGTTATGGCTGGTATATTTGTTAAGGTAATTCTGTTCTTTGTTTTGAGATAACCAGAATGTATAACATGAGTTTGCTTGATGCGCAAGACATTTTGTTCTATTGCCATTGGGAACCAGGCGTTCGAGATACGAATAATGACAAAATATACTTTTTTTTTATGACCTTATTAGCGCAGTGGGTAGTGAGCACGAGTCATAGATGTTTAGTATCTGTCTAAGTATTATATACTGAGTCCGCCCTCAGTACATTGTACGGTACCCATAATACAAGCGTTGCGTAATGTGGGACCGTATTTGGTGTGTTTGTCTGGCGATATTATTATGTTTAAACTTAGCAAAGGCCGTAACAGTTTAACAAATCGTGCGATTAATTCCTTGGAAGCTCCCTCAATTTATGTCCACCAAATAGCCTTCAATTTAGTCCCTTTGCTGAATTTACGATTTATCTTGTTTCAGGAAGTTTCACTGAAAACCTTAATTGTTTCAGACAGCACCCTCTACCCTCATCGGAACGCAATTAAATTTTCCTTGTTTTGTCCTTTTTATTCGTATTAACATACGTAAATGAGTGACGGAGATGTGCGAGTGGGTGTTACGGTGATTTATACGAAATAGGTTTTATATGTTTATGGCGAAATAGCTTTGTCCTTTTCGTAATGGATCAAGAACAGAGAGCACGCAAAAAGAAATTGGTATAGAGTTTTTTGCGAAGCCGCCATTGTTGATGGCATTTTCGTTTTCCTTTAAGTAAATTGTAGAAGAGCTAACAATTGATGTATATAACCGTACCTTTATTAAATACAAAGCTTATTTCAAATCAATACAATAATACCGTTATCAGACTTTTAATACAACAAATCTATTTAATGTATGTAATTTCAAAATCCGTGCTATAATATTTTAATCCTCCCACAAATTGAAATATTCGGTTAATAATTCCAGCCCTTTTTGATGTCCCACTCCTGGGCACGGGCCTCCCCTCAATTCGTGGGTGGGACTATTCGGGAAATATTCGGTTAATTACCATGAAATATGAAGATATAATTTGTCACTGTTTTACCATATAGAGATTAGTCTCTGGTACGTAAAATTAATCATTTGGTTGAGATTTTCTCGTCATTACACCTAAATTAGCTGATTACATTTATCTGATTACATAAGTACATAAACTACAAGGTAGCTCGTATAAAGTACTTGTTAGCTACTTAATAAGCGAAATCTGTAAGGTAGAGTTTTGCATATATTCCCGTAAGAAATGCTTTTCTACAGAATAGCTGACATTAAATTTGATCAGGAACGGAATTATATATTACGTTATACAAACACCTTTTTTTAATATAAAACCTTTTTAGCTCAAATGGAAGTAACGTGAAAAGAAAATTGTCTATAAAAGCGGAAATCTATTGATTATTACAGCCTCTTTATAAGCCCTAGGCGATAAAATATAAAATTTCAAATATATTATATCAATGCATATGGCATGCCTTGTTAACAAGTGGTTTCACTAAAATCTTGTTAATTTAAAATTTCGCGAATTTTGCGTCTAGAATCGGAAACAGAATATTAAAACAATGTATTAATTATGAATTGCCAAAATACGTTACGTTACGAACGTAAATTATTACAGTTCTTTAGGGTCTTCAATCAGGATGATATATGATGTCATCAGCTGATCTGTCCTCATCTTGGACACCAGACTGACTGACTGACTAGACGTTCAATTAAGCATAAACCTTTTGGTCTGGAAATATTCATGCAGGTACATTCCGAAATTGATGGAAGTTATTTCATTTCATTTCAGTTTGTCAGTAAAATATGAACAGCAAATACGACACTGGATCGTCGTCGGTAAATATTTTACCGCATAACCGGATAAGTAAATATTATTATCGGTTTGTGGGCAGACGCGCGTGATTTATCATCGCGACTGTACTCGGGTTGCAGGGTTGTCGGATCTCAATTAAATAAATGTTATTGATTGCTTTTTCAAAGGTTGTCTTATTTTGAAAATAAGATTAATAGAAATGGTAGACTAACCTTGAAGCCGTATTATTTAAGCGCTTTTGTAACGTCAATTTAAAAAAATGCTGTAAAAAAAACACAATTTTAATGTCGTTTGGTTGGTAACATTGTTATTAAATCGCCATTGACTTATTACATTATTACAAATGTGTTAAAAAAGCAATAGCGCAATGCTTACTATACGCTTTCTGAATCAACCGTATAACTAAAAAAGTATATAATAACTTCACCACTCGATGCAATGCAGAGGTGACTAAAATTAACCGACTTAAAAGAATATAACATATCAAAAAGGAACCCCGTTCAAAGTAAATGACGCAACCTTCTTCTTCTACTTTCTTTACGAAATGAAATGCGATGAAATAAAATGGATATGAATATGGCCTCACCCGCTACTTAGCGGGTATTTTGCCAGTGTCAAGTAATTAATAGCAATATTAAATTCAATAAATACACATTATAAATTAAATAATGGATGTGACATGAAGAAATGAAAACGGCGTATCGACATATTTGACTAGATCGTATTCTAAATTCAAACTCGACATCCAACCAGTATTTTCCATTTTAGGATCGATTAATTAGAAATCCCTTACGAAGAATATACCTTGTTTGTTGCTCATTATTTATACGAATCCCATTATGTTTCTTTGATGCTTCTCACAAACGATAGCATGTTGGTAAGGCATTTAATGCTCTAACGGGACGGGAGAGCAATCAGCGTCCTACATTTATTATCCTAAAGTTGTGATTATATTCAAATGCCGATCGAGAGAACGAATGTAGTGAGAGTAAATCTGTGCATCACATTTTGCGCTGCTGTGAAATATGAAAAGATTTGTGCACTCAATTCTCGATTGTAAAGGACGCGGAACGTAGAACGCGGGTCTCTTAGTATATCATTCATATAAGTTCCACATTTTCGCTCCAGTTTCTCATTTTACTACCCCAACAAGACAAAGCACAGATTTATCAATAACTAGCTGCGCCCCACGGTGTTATGGATATGTATATGGTCTATCCCGCGGGAACCATATATTTTACCGGGATAAAAAGTTGCCTATGTGCTATTCCAGACTATAATCTACTTCTGTGCTAAATTTCATCTAGATCCGTTCAGGCGTTCTGGCGTGATTGAGTAACAAACATCCATCCACCCAAACATTCACATTTATAATATTAGTGGGATAATATAGAGTCATTGAGAAAAGATTTAATTATTGGATAACGTTTTCCATCAACCCTATTGAATGAATGAATACCATGGCGGTATTATGAAAAATAAATGCCATAAACGGTACCAATAGCTTCCTTATAGTTATGATTTATGAGATATCGCCTGTATTCCCGGGTCTATGGGAACAAAGCGCTCTGTAGTGCATGCATGAGTTATGGGTGAGCAAATATGTTTCAGCGCTGAAAAATGTAATGCTGTCTTTACGATGATGTGTGCGTGTGAGTGACTGGCACTGTGTAGACTCAACTATACAAATGAATACAATAAAATAAAACTATTTTTACGAATTTTATCGCGTTTATTTTATGTTGGTCACGGGAGGAGCATGTCCAGTCCTCCCGTGACCATGGTTGCTGTAGAGCAGCCGAAACGTCGGGAACGTAAAAAACATAAGATAAACGCGATAAAATCTGTAAAATTTAGTTTTATTTCAATTTATAGTATTCGCGTCGATATAAGAAATCAATAAATAGATACATCTTTTTTTAGATATATTATAATACTTCCCTACAACAATAGTATGTCTCGTTTAAGTGGGAATGAAATCATCTACGTACAAAATAAACAAAGCTATAAAACGCTAATTGTTTTTTCCAAGCTCTTTTCTCATTTGTTATTAAATAGAGTCGGCTTCCAGTCTGATTTGGTTGATTACCGATATTACATAGAGTTATTGCTATCTACCCTCCAATACAGACGATGACATTATATCCGGAATCTGCTACTTACCGATCCTTCCGAAGTATAGAGGAATTAAGATGATATTTCACCCTTCCATCGTCCGAACGAGTATATCGGCCATCGTTGATCGTTCAGGCGTTTTCATCAACATACCTACGAGCCCTTTTTTTTTATTATTACATTATAGGCAAGTATTTGATCTCGATCTCACCTGATGGTAAGTGACGATGAGATCTACGATGGAGCATACTTGACTAGGTAGGAAGGCGGCAGTAGATCGAGACGCTACATTCGCTAGGCACATGCAGCGCAACTGATCTGACCCACCATCCATGAATGGCAACACCGAACATCATGCCGGAACACGGCTAGGCCGCTTGGCGACATGGCTTTGTTCAGTGGGTGGTGACTAGCCACGGCCGAAGCCTACCACCAGTAAAAATTCGCCCTGCTATCGTCCGAACGAGTCATACGTTGATCTTTTAGGCGTTTTCATCACCAAACCTACGAGCACTTTTCATAGCGCCTCTATGTTTTGGGTACTTGTATATTACCAAAAAGGGTACGAAGTATTTTTTATATTATTATACTTTTGTTTATTTTACAAAATAATACACTTTGTAAGTAAAACAAAAGGAGAAATGAATCAAATAACGTCCGTTGGATAGCCCCGGCCAATTCCCCAGGTCGTAAACATCGGCCTTATCAAATATTTGCGAGGCCGCCAAATATTTTGATGTAGCACCTATATATTCTGGTATGTAAGGAATTTATTATTATTTATAAGATACGCGAGCACGTGTTGACACTGTTTTTATAATTAGACAAGACATTTGAGACAAGTCAAATCTTTAAGACCTACTTAACGGTTTGCAACGTCGTTTTTGAATTTTTTGTATGATGCGACGAAATTAAGCGGCCTTATAATGTTCATGTAAGTATATACCAAGTTTTATTCGAGGTTATATTGTCTGGGATCTTCGATTGTAACTTGTTTGATTAACAAACAATACCAAGTCGACATTCCATTGAACGTCTATTAACATTGATTTCTTTGTTTACACGTGAAGAATTTTATTAGACACATTTAAACATGGCGTATTAAGAACTATCTAACTTATTTAAACTTGGTATTTTGTTGCGAACTAGCGTAACATCATCGCGTTTTCAGGATGTTAACTTCAGCAGCATATACTAACAACTTCAGGCGTTTCACGAGGAAACCTGTCATAGTAATTTGCCGCTGAAACTTTTTAAGGAAATATGTGAAGGAATAATTATTGATACTGCAGCAAGTGGCCGTAATATCGAATAAGCCTTACAAATGATAATGTCCTAACAGATAATTATATAAAAGATATAAATAAATGACCTGTTACTGTCTTATTTATTTGTATATCTCTGTCACTTTCTGTCAGGTCAATCTTGTCATCAGTGAAGATATTCTGGGGTGAATATTTAAATAATAATGCCAGGTTTGAAACACTGTTAGCAATTTTTGGTGACTATCATTTTCACTTAAAAAAATAATAAGACATTAGACTGATAATAGGAGACAAAGTGTCTGTTTAATATCAATCTTTCCGAAATGCCGACAGTTGCCGACGAAAAGCGGAGACTGTCAGTCGTCTGGTAAGAGTTTTTGAAGTTTTCTTAAAGTTAATTACAGTTTGGCAATTACATTGAAATTGATTTTAGAACTTTCTGAAGTGTTAAAATGTTGGAATTCTAAAATGTAAACGTATCAAATATACAAGGTGAAAGGGGTAACGAAATCTTCGGGTAGAGCTTACACTTAATGCCTAAAATAAAATTATAGAGAACATTCATGTCGACAGTCATCGGTAATTATTTTTTTTGCGGGCAATCTATCCCAAATCATAAAATAAATGCCGTCCCAAAAGTATGTATCAATGTTGGGAATATTTCGCTTTTTATATGAAAAGATTCTTACTTCATCGATCCTAAAGGTTTCATTTATCAGAATATCGGGACGAAAACATTGCCATAAATATAAATATAAAAGATGTACAATAATATTCCTGGCTTATATAATGTGAAAAGCCAGTCGTGGTTGACCTTTTCGTCTAGTCTATATTAGTATCCAGGTCGCTTGGCTTTCGGGTCAAACCTAATTTGCCGCTGAAAATACACCGAAAATGCATTAGCTTAGTTATCTATAATATATTGACGACCTGATGAGCTCAGTGGGTAGTGAACTTGCTTTCTGTGCTGCGGGTACCAGGTTCGAATCCTGGTAGGGGCAACCTTTATGTGATTAGCACGAATGTTTGTACCCGAGTCATAGATTTTATTATGTATATAAGTATTATATACTAAGTTCACTTTCAGTCCATTGTACGGTACCCATAATACAAGCGTTGCTTAGTATGGGACCATATAGTTGCTGTGTTCGTCTGACGATATTAATTTACATTTAAATAATAATTGAAATAAAACAAATTTAAAAGATTTTATCGCTTTTATTTTATGTTTTTACGTTCCCGACGTTTCGGCTGCTTTACGTCTGCTTTATAAATTGTTGGGAATGTAAAAACATAAAATAAACGCGATAAAATCTGTAAAATTAGTTTTATTTTAATATGTAGTATTCGCGTAAATATAAGAAATCAATATTTAAATAATAATTTATAACATTTTTTTTATCATTTATGATAAGTACCTTAGCTTATTACTACATGCTTTTATGTTAAAATATATATTGAGAGGCCAATCGATCTTAAGTTATGAAGAGAGCCATTATTACGCCGTTATCAAAGACAACAAAATGAGTAGAACTTAACTAGATTTAGGAAAATATCAATGCCAGACAACATTTCCTCCATCCCCTCGCACTTCATAATGGAGTTAATGGCACAGAACTGAGCCTCTTACATTGTTCTCAAAATTACTGGCGTGACATTAATGGTACTTTACATTTAAAGCACTCACTAAGATATTACGGTGTAGTTGCCAGGATATTTAATGGGTATAAGTTGCACACTTGTGAGTGAAGATTGATGCATAAAACCATTCCCACACTATCCAACATTAATCCGTACGAGATTATGATGTTTAAAAAAAAAGCGCTGTAGTTACTGTGTACATCTGTAGATCATTTACTGTAGATCATTTACTTTACATCGTCAATGTTATAAGCTTTCGGAAATATAACTGTTGAGTTATTAGTTTCTTAAGTTAACTTATAAGGAAACAAACAATTGTGTAAAGTAATTTTTATTTTAAACAATTGCTTGTTTCTTTCACTTAAAGAAATAAATAAATTGCGGCCTGATTTGTGCAGTTCTAAAATATATTTTATTATATTTATGTTTAAATGTATTAGTTTTTTAAGCTACATTTTTCAGGTAATTGGAAGCCAAGTTTCGCAATACCTGCCAACGAATGGTATAAAGCTAACATTCACGTTCAATTTAAACTTTCAAACTATAACATTGATGCTTAAACATTGTATTGAATAAACAGAACTTTAGCGGTATCAGTGTAGTCGTTAGAAATGTGCAATGAATTGTGGAGTTACTGAGTTTGATCCGATGAGTTTTGAACAGATTGCAAGTTTGTTATCGCTTTTATTGTTTGGCGGACTGGACACGTCTTTAGAATACTTTTTAAATGTTCGCTCATCCCTGCAGTTTCATTTTTAACCCGCGATGTGTTCCTTTGCCGTTTAACAAGTGATAATTATTGATTTCTTATATTTACGCGAATACTACACATTGAAATAAAACTTATTTACAGATTTTATTATGTTTAGCAACCATGAAACGTCGGGAACGTTAAGACATAAAATAAACGCGATAAAAGCTGTAAAATAAGTGATTAACATTAATTTCTTATATTTACGCGAATACTACACATTGAAATAAAACTATTTTTTAAGGATTTTATCGCGTTTATTTTTCGTTTTTACGTTCCCGACGTTTCGGCTGCTTTACAGCAACCATGGTCACGGGAGGACTGAGGTGGTTGACGTCCTGGTGTCATAGTTAGAAACGGGCTACCTTCATATTTAATTGTTGATTGTGGTCCGATCTACGCAGAAAGTGCTCACAGTATCTTGAGGTCTTGCAATGGTACGCTTGGTTTTCGATTTAATAATATTAATCACTGGATCCCAAGTCGGTGGTAGCACCCAGCCATCTTCCCTATTGAAATTAGGATGTTTTTTAATTTCAATGGCCTCGCGTATCATCCTTGGTCGGAATCGGTGTTCTTTTGCGAGGATCTGTGGCTTATCAAATCTGATATAATGGCGGGTGCGATCTTGTACATGTTCACAGATTGCAGACTTCGTGGAGCGCCGGTGTTTCACGTCAGCGATGTGTTCTTTTACGCGGGTTTTTATTGCTCTTTTAGTTTGTCCTATGTAAGAGAGCCCACATTCACAATCGAGTTTGTATACCCCTGCATCTTGTAGAGGAATGTGACACTTGACAGATGGTAAGAACTGACTAATCTTCTTCGGCGGCTTGAAAAAAGTTTTGATTGAAGCGCGCTTCAAGATGTAGCCAATTTTGTCTGTGACTCCTCTGATGTATGGTAGTACAGCAGGCAGACGCTCGACTGTGGCTGGTTTCACTCGGTCACTGTGACGGCGGCGCGGGATTCGGAGCTTGTTGTCATGCAGTACTTGCTTGACATGATGGAGCTCGGCAGCCAGATGTTGCTCGTCACAGATCCCTTTGGCTCTCTGAAACAAAGATTTACCCACGGTAGCTAACTGTGTTGGATGGTGGTGAGATTCACCGTTTAAGTACCTATCTGTATGGGTCTTTTTTCTATACACGGTGTGGCCTAAGGTGTTGTTGGAATTTCGGATGACTAAGACATCTAAGAAGGCTAGAGAGTTATTGGCCTCTAACTCCATTGTAAATTTAATTTTAGAGTGTATGGAGTTGAGATGGTCTAGGAAAGCTGTTATTTTGTTAGATGGTAATATTGTGAAAGTATCGTCTACATACCGCTTGTAGAATCTTGGGGTAACAGGTGAAGTACGAAAGGCTTTCTCCTCAAAGTCTTCCATGAATAAATCGGCGACAACGGGGGAAACAGGGGAGCCCATCGCCACACCATCTACTTGCTTGTAGAACTGTTCATTCCACAATAGATAGCCAGATGTAAGGCAATGTCTTAAGAGTTCAGCATATTCCTCCGGCATGTTGTTCTCTTCTAGCTTCTTAGAGACTATTGTGATGCAGTCTGCTACAGGTAGGCAGGTAAACAAAGACTGAACATCAAAACTAACCATTGTTTCATTGTCAGCAAGACATAGGTGTTTAATCTCACTGACAAAATGGTAAGAATCCCTTGTATGTGCTCTTGTGTGTCCTCTTAGTGGTGAGAGCACCTTTGCTACGTGCTGAGCCAGACTGTATGTTGGTGTGTCAATCTGGCTCACAATGGGACGCAGCGGGGCCTCAGGTTTGTGTATTTTGGGTAACCCATACAGCTTTGGTGGTTTAGCGCAGGAAGGTATCAGTGATTTGACGTCTAGATTCAATGCTTCGGAGTGTTTCTTTATTAGTGCGGTGGTTGTTTTTAACACGTTTGTGGTTGGGTCTGTTTTGACCTTTTTGTATGCGCTTTGATCCGATAAAAGTTCGTCAATTTTTGCATTGTAATCTGACGTATCCATTATAACCGTCGCATTTCCTTTATCCGCGCGGAGAATAATTATATCTGTCCTAGTACGTAAGTTCTTCAACGCTAAATATTGCTTCTTAGGAAGATTTTGTTTCGGCACTGCACTGCGGCGTAACAAAGATGATACGTCCTGTCTTATAGCCTCTGAATCTTCCTTTAATATATTATTTTTGGCCAGACAATCCTCAACGTTGCAAATAATATCCTCATAAGGGATCCTGCGAGGTGGTACTGCGAAATTTAGGCCTTTTTTAAGAACATTAACGGTGTTTTCATCCAAACTTTGTTTTGACAGATTGACAACTGCGCGTGAGTCATGATTGTCTGTGGTGCACGGCTGCGTTCCGTTACCATGTTTCGAAAGATTTTTGACATTTGATTTGGTATTTAATTTTTCATATTTTATTATGTGTTTATTCTTGCATTCATTGTATTTAGATGTTTCGCGCTTATTTAATGTATCTATGCATTTATTAAAATCAAATGTCGTCAAAACTGTCTTAATTTCCTTGGATGAAATCTCAATTTGCCGGCTGATGTTATGTAGATCGGAACGCGTTTGATGAATCATCGCCCGTAGTAACTTTTTACTCGCCTGGTTTAGGCACACCTATGTCTTGCTGACAATGAAACAATGGTTAGTTTTGATGTTCAGTCTTTGTTTACCTGCCTACCTGTAGCAGACTGCATCACAATAGTCTCTAAGAAGCTAGAAGAGAACAACATGCCGGAGGAATATGCTGAACTCTTAAGACATTGCCTTACATCTGGCTATCTATTGTGGAATGAACAGTTCTACAAGCAAGTAGATGGTGTGGCGATGGGCTCCCCTGTTTCCCCCGTTGTCGCCGATTTATTCATGGAAGACTTTGAGGAGAAAGCCTTTCGTACTTCACCTGTTACCCCAAGATTCTACAAGCGGTATGTAGACGATACTTTCACAATATTACCATCTAACAAAATAACAGCTTTCCTAGACCATCTCAACTCCATACACTCTAAAATTAAATTTACAATGGAGTTAGAGGCCAATAACTCTCTAGCCTTCTTAGATGTCTTAGTCATCCGAAATTCCAACAACACCTTAGGCCACACCGTGTATAGAAAAAAGACCCATACAGATAGGTACTTAAACGGTGAATCTCACCACCATCCAACACAGTTAGCTACCGTGGGTAAATCTTTGTTTCAGAGAGCCAAAGGGATCTGTGACGAGCAACATCTGGCTGCCGAGCTCCATCATGTCAAGCAAGTACTGCATGACAACAAGCTCCGAATCCCGCGCCGCCGTCACAGTGACCGAGTGAAACCAGCCACAGTCGAGCGTCTGCCTGCTGTACTACCATACATCAGAGGAGTCACAGACAAAATTGGCTACATCTTGAAGCGCGCTTCAATCAAAACTTTTTTCAAGCCGCCGAAGAAGATTAGTCAGTTCTTACCATCTGTCAAGTGTCACATTCCTCTACAAGATGCAGGGGTATACAAACTCGATTGTGAATGTGGGCTCTCTTACATAGGACAAACTAAAAGAGCAATAAAAACCCGCGTAAAAGAACACATCGCTGACGTGAAACACCGGCGCTCCACGAAGTCTGCAATCTGTGAACATGTACAAGATCGCACCCGCCATTATATCAGATTTGATAAGCCACAGATCCTCGCAAAAGAACACCGATTCCGACCAAGGATGATACGCGAGGCCATTGAAATTAAAAAACATCCTAATTTCAATAGGGAAGATGGCTGGGTGCTACCACCGACTTGGGATCCAGTGATTAATATTATTAAATCGAAAACCAAGCGTACCATTGCAAGACCTCAAGATACTGTGAGCACTTTCTGCGTAGATCGGACCACAATCAACAATTAAATATGAGGGTAGCCCGTTTCTAACTATGACACCAGGACGTCAACCACCTCAGTCCTCCCGTGACCATGGTTGCTGTAAAGCAGCCGAAACGTCGGGAACGTAAAAACGAAAAATAAACGCGATAAAATCCTTAAAAAATAGTTTTATTTCAATGATTAACATTATTTAAAATGAGAATTGTATTATATATAGTAAGCAATTTTAATACTATAGAAGAGCGAATCATAGAAAATCATGTGGTCAATTTGGCTAACAATCCTGCACATCCCTGACTTGGTTATAGCCTCTACATATAAGGTGAAAATTTAAGTTGACTGTCCGTGTCGTATCAACGACTATAGGTAGTTTGCCAAGAGATATATTTATCACCTTAATAGCGAACATCAGTTGCATATTCTTATGATGGATATTACCCAAGGTCTATTTTCGTTAGTAATGATAAATTTGAACACAGAACATTCCAAATCCCAGCCTTAGTGGTATTTCCATTAACTAGGAGTTGTTGTCACAACTGATAAACCGCTTTCATGGCTGACTTTACATGACTATGGCGTTTCATATGAAAGTGACTCGACTCGGCGCCAATCGCCAGTTTACAGAACATTAAACGCGTAAAGCCCTTGAATCTCTGCTAATAAAAGGATCAGTGGATATTCACATCTTGGTACCTATTAAATTATGGAAACTAAATTGATTTTAATGGGATTTAGAAGACACAAGTTTAGAAAAGAACAGGAGTTTACTTTGGAAACAAAATCTCGGTAGAGTATTTAAAAAAAATTAGGCATAATTAGAACATAATTATGCCGTGTTTTAGCTTAACTATAAACAAAATAGACTTGATGGGAGTACTGCCGCGCCCCAAATGCGAATTTAATCGAGAAGTCAACGCAAAGTTAGTTAACTTGTGTTTTTTTCCTATTAATATCGGCGGTGTTTTTAAGATTAGCTCCAGACTTCCAAATCTTATTTCACTCTCACAAAATAAAGTGAGTTTACTGAAACGTGTGATTATTAAAAAAATATAATCTTCTCTCCAGTAGCGACATTCAACTGGAAGACGCAGCGTCAGACGGCCCCCACTAAATGGACCGAAGATCTGGTTAGAGTCAGGTGGAGCCGTTGGATAAAGATTACTATTAATGGCGTTCAATAAGGGAAGCCTATGTTCAGCAGTGGACATCTTCTGGCTGAAGATGATGTTGATGATAGTAAAAAAAAGAACAGCCCCTACCTCCCTCATGACCGTTTTTTGGTGGATGACGGATCAGCTTGTCTTAAAATACCTATAAATGAGTCTGAAAAGAACCAAATCCGGAGTTAGGTAGAGCGCATTTTAAACATATAAATAGCAGCGTACTGACCGACCGCCCCACCTTCCGTTACCTTAGACAGGGCTTGCCTTGATCCAACGTTTTCTTCTATCATTTTTCTAGACGGCTGGTCGGGGCCATCACTGTCGTTCAATACGCAGCTTATGCACCTTATGGAGTTAAACAACATTATCATAAATCACTCACCTGCGTATGTGAATAGAACATGGAGAAATTTGACACGATGACGGGTACCGGCAGTGCAATGGTCAGCACCCCGGCGAGCGCACACAGCGCCCCGACGAACATGCCCAGGTAGGTTTTGGGCGCCATGTCCCCGTAGCCCACGGTCGTCATCGTGACGATAGCCCACCACAGGCCAAGGGGGATGGACTTGAATTGGTTGTCTGGGTTGTCCTGGAAGAAATGAAGAAATGTTTGAAGAAGTTTGGGAACAATTTATGCGCAAAGGCTGTTCTATTCCTTTATCCATTAACCTCTGGATTGCCTACCAATAACTATTGCGGTAGTTGATCATTAGCTGTGTACTAACTGAGCGAGCATTCTCGCGGGGCTGAGCCAGTACATGCCTCCTACGATTCAAGCATTCGCGCCGACTCACCCGAGTGCTGTTATTTATCATTTACCTTGTAGTACACCCCAAATGTAGGTATATTAGATTTACTTCGCGTCAAACTAATCGGGTTTTAACAGACTAAGTATTATTATTTATTTTTTTATTACATTATAGGCAAGTATTTGATCTCGATCTCACCTGATGGTAAGTGATGATGAGATCTACGATGGAGCATACTTGCCTAGGTAGGAAGGCCGCAGTAGATCGAGACGCTACATTAACTAGGCACATGCAGCGCAGCTGATATGACCCGCCATCCATGAACGGCAACACCGAACATCATGCCGGAACACGGCTAGGCCGCTTGGCGACATGGCTTTGTTCAGTGGGTGGTGACTAACCACGTCCGAAGCCTACCACCAGTAAAATGTGTTTTATGTCCTTAAACCTGGCGTTGTTCAGCGCGGTATAAACCCGAGGCAGGCTTTTAGGTTTATTCAGCAAGTACACGGTACGGTTCTGTGGAAATTTATCTACCAGATCTTTTTTGTCTCCCGCTTTGTAATGGAGGGAAGTGGATAATTTTCTTCCAACTCCTCCTATTTTTATCTTTCGATTAAACTCTTGCGGGTTCCAAGACAATTAACTTTATCCCGGGACTCGCCGAGGGTCAAACCTCGGTGTCATCATGGTACACCACTGTGGATCCTGGCTTACAGGAGTAGCAGTGTCGGGAGTGTGTGGCGGGCCTGGTCCCAAAAAAAAGAACACGGTAATTGACCCATATATGACATATTGACAACCCGCTGATTTCGCATCAGCACCGCATCGCGACCACTTCATTATACCAATAATAATTAAAGTAATATTTAAATCCCTCGTTAATAGAGGTTTAATCACGAAGCTTCCGAGCACTCTCATTAACACGAATCGTAATTATACACATCAATGGAACGTGACGTTTTCGTTGTTAAGTAGTGATAAGCCTACACTATAAAATAATGTCACGATAATTGGACAAAATCTATACATATAGTAAAAATGTAACTGATTGCTGTCTGTTCATGGAAAATATGTTATTGGGGCTGTTATCAACGCAATAGAACCCAAAACAATTATTGTTAGAATGTTTATCTGTGTGTCTATGCGTTTGTGGTGATCAAGTTAACCGAATCGGTGCGGTTTTCACTACTATATTTTTTGTTTGTCTGTGCGTACGTGCGCGCTCATCTCAGCCGGCTTCAATCAATCAGCTTAAACAACTTGGGTGCGGTTTTCCCAAATGTATTGTGGTAAGCTTCACTTAAAATTTTGTGTTTGTTTTATTTAATCCGTTCATAAATAAAATAAAGTTATATTAATTTAAAAACGACTCAAAGTTAATAAATATAAATACTGATTGGAAAGGATTGTGGAGTTTCAGCGACATTTACTGTCCCAAATCGACTCAAGAGCTCTTCGGGCTAGTTGACAAAAGTAAAAATAGCAGTACGTACCTACCTACTAAAACAGCATCATTCATAAACTATCGAACTAATGGAATCAATGCGCCACATCACTAACCGATATTGGATAGTTTCGCGTTCCGAATGATTTGGTACAATATCGGTTCGGATAATTAATCCCATCCTTGGTTGCTGACCCAGATCCGATGAGCTTTAAACTTTATTTCACTAACCACCAGTTTCGTTTTAATGGACTGTGTAACGGTGTTCACATTGGGTTTTAAACGAGGTTCAATTACATATTTGAAAATTAAAAAAAAAATACAACCGAATTGAGAACCTCCTCATTTTTCGATGTCAGTTAAAAAGTACAGGTACATACTGCATCTGCAAATGTTATACTACATCTCTATCCCAGTGATCAGCGCGTCAAGTTCGAGCTAACCATATACTTTATAGTCTACCGTATTTAGATATTTTGTATGGAGAATTGCAAAGCGCCACTAGCGGACGGTATTTAAAACTTTCAAGTGTCCATACAACATGTCTAAATACGGTAGACTATGAAGTATACGGTTAGCTTTCGAATAATCTCGCACTTGACGTAGAGATCATTTTTATTTATTTTTTCTTATTATTATTTTATTCTTACTGTAGTCAAATCAAAGTCAAATCGTTTGTTTTGTATAGGCCTACGGGGCACTTACAAACTTTACTTTACTTTACTTGTCATTATTATTTTTTTCTTATCTCTACAACCGGATCGGAACGGTACCTCAACTGAGAAGATCCGGCAAGAAGCAACTCAGCGAGCTAGCCTTTTTTAAATCCATAATTTTTATTTTATTTAATAATAATCATAATAATCTCGTGTCATGTGTTATCTGTAACCAAATAAATATTTTTTTCTTTCAACATTACATAAGTGCTCTGGGCTTGAAGTACCCCATAGAACACCGATATTTATCCAATCGCATTAGCCCCCGATGTAATAAGAGATTTGCCAACACGCGTACTTCTATACATTCAAATATTCTAGCCTAATCTCAATGCAGAATAAGCAATATACATACTTATTGCGTATCGTACGGAAAACCTAAAAAAATATTCATAAGCCGCATTGAAAAAAATACAAGGTCTGTTTGCGAAATTTCAATACGCCATATTGGCAAAGTTTCGTTACACATTTTTGAGGAAAACGCCGTCAGCTGGGATGACTAGGTGAGCCACACGTTTGGTGTTTCGAGACATGTTGTATTAAATGCCTTTTTTATTATTATTTGGGACTAGGCCCGCTCACACACACTACCACCACTGCTACTCCTGTAAGCCAGGATCTACAGTGGTGTCCAATGAATACCGAGGACCGAGGTTTGAGGTTTTGAGGTGTTAAATGCCTGTATGGACCCAGAAATTCATAAGCGAAATTACTGTTAGTTATTTCTGACAATTTTTTGTCCTAGTAAACAACATCACATAATCCCGACACTTCACTCACACAATACTGTAAGCCAAGATCTTCATTTGTCTCCCACGGTGACGGCAAGATTTTGACCGGAGATTACTTTATAAAGCCGAATAATTATGGGATATATAATTATATTATGTATTATCACACCAACTCTAATACCGAAAAGTGGACATTGCATGCGCTGTCATACATTCTCAGAATTTACAAAACACATTATTATCTCTATATATATAAAATTCTCGTGTCACAATATTAGTTACCATACTCCTCCGAAACGGCTTGACCGATTTTTATGAAATTTTATATGCATATTCAATACGTCTGAGAATCGGCTACTAATTATTTTTCATACCCCTAAGTGATAAGGGTTGTCCACCCCTAACACTTTATTTTTTTGGACAACATTTTTTATTTTTTTATTATGTAGCAATAAAAAATACATACAACCCTAAATTTCAACCCCTATTTTTTAATGGTCATTTTAGTAATTAGAACCCGCGAGCGGGCTATAACGGTTGTGACTTTGTTAAATACCACGCGGACGAAGTCGCGGGTAACAGCTAGTTTTCAATAATTTTTGAAAACCGCAAGAAATACTATATTATGGTGGCCCTACCGCAAGCGCTTGTGTAGGTTTTTATTTAATGTCACGTAGTAAATTACAAGGTGCGCTAAAGAAAACACGCCCGTATTGTAGGATTTCGTTCAGTGCCGTTATATTTTGTGAGTTTCATAAGAAAACATACTTTAGGGACCTGAGAATAGGGATACTTGTAAAAAAATACTTACAAAATAATTGAAAATATTAAAGCTGTAAGCCTTACTATGTCTGTTTTTTTAAGCTAATTAAATCCTTATAATTAATAAGAAACAGTGTATATTTCAATGACAGCGGATCGGTTTGGTGATTTATACCGAATAATCGTTTAGTTAGTTTATAAAAATCGCTTCTTCAGTTCTCGAGACCCGCGTGAGGGTTTGAATTTTTTTTAATGACGATGACCTGATTAGCGCCGTTGGCAGTGAACCTTGTAACTGTTCCGAGGGTTCCAGGTTCTAAACCAGGTAGGGACAAACTTTGTGTGATGAGCATGAATGTTTGTAACCAAGTCATGGATGTTTAATATATACGTATTACACTTTAATGTGCGATCGTATACCGTACCGTATGAATTGCATTAAAACAATTAACATGGAACATGGAAGCGCAGCGCTGAAAACTGAAATTATGTATGCAATCAAATTTTCAGGATTAATTTAGTGCGCCTGTAAATTGGTTGGCTTTTATTCCTGTTTTCACCAATGTGAAATATTGAATGAATATGGCATTAAATGAGTGATATTGATGATTATAATATGGTGGAACACGAATCACTTTATGTCATCATGAAAAGCTCGATATCTCTATCATCATCGATCACTTGTTGATTGTATGGTTGATGATTTTACAATCGGTTTTTTTTATTTTTTTTTTATTACATTATACGCAGGTATTTGATCTCGATCTCACCTGACGGTAAGTGATGATGAGATCTATGATGGAGCATACTTGCCTAGGTAGGAAGGCGGCAGTAGATCGAGACGCTACATTCACTAGGCACATGCAGCGCAACTGATCTGACCCGCCATCCATGAATGGCAACACCGAACATCATGCCGGAACACGGCTAGGCCGCTTGGCGACATGGCTTTGTTCAGTGGGTGGTGACTAACCACGGCCGAAGCCTACCACCAGTAAATACCGGTGATATATTATGATGAAGGATCATAAATCTCAGAGGTGCGAGCTAGAGTTTGAACCTGTGAGCCTTGTAACCGAGGTGAGCGCTCTACCAACATGGCTATTGGGGACCGTATAGTTGTTTTGGTCTTCTGGCGATATTTATATTGCCTTATTTACTTAAAGTATATTTCTATACATAAGGAATGGTTTGTTGCCCCACAGTAGCGTCGCTACGGCAAAACTATTGACACAAACAATAAAAGACACTTTGACAGAGCCGTTTGGGAATATTTACTTATATATTCGAATGTGTATATCAAGTGTGAGGGTGTCCAAATATTTTATCAGGAAACATGTTATTTTGTATCGCTATCGATGAAATAAATACACCGAGCGATCTCGCCTGGAAGTGTCGGAATGGGGCACCCTAAAAGAATCCTCAAGGACACACAATATTTGTTCCGTAGTGCCACGTTATACGCGGGTTTGATGCGATGGCCCTAACATGTTAATCTAACAAAATATGGGAAAAGCGTAAGTGACTTAAAAAAAATTTTTTGATAACACGAATATTTTAGATTTTTGAAGCTGCAGAACCGGTTTACGCAAACGAGTGCCGTCTCGCTCACATCACAGATTTAATTAATGAGGATGATAGTGACAGCAAGTTTTCTTGATGCCATTACAATTTTATTAAAAGTTGCTGCTACGCGCATAGATTAATTGCCTCTTCCAGAAAGTTGAAGGCACCTCAACCGACGAAAATGTATGAAAAGTTGTATGTATGTGATTGAAGCTTAAGCGATACGTTATCATCGTATCATCTGGGAAATAGTTGTCTCTACCTATCCCTTTGGGATGCCAGCGTAATAATGTAATATGTATGCTATAAAATAAAGTCGTTTTTTGAATCAACATCGCTATGAGTATTTTTTTTAAAGACCCGTTTCTTTAAAGATACCTACATCAAAGAGATTCAGATCATTTTCCCTCCTACACTACATAAAGTAAACACCACTATGTTAATTGGATGAAATGAAGATTTTACAAAGAGATTTCAGCATTTTTTTTTCTTGGTAAAGCAGTTTTATTTTATAGCTAAATTGTGAATGAATATGGCATTTATAAATAAAATTGTCGCTTATGTGTGTATCAAATAACAATTATACCTGTACGTCAAGTGCGAGATTATTCGTAAGCTATAACCTATATAGTCTACTGTATTTAAACATTTTGTATAGAAATTTGAACAGCGCCTCTAGCGGACGGTATTTCAAACTTTCAATTCTCCATACAAAATGTCTAAATACAGTAGACTATAAAGTATAGGTTTAGCTTCGAGTAATCTCGCACTTGACGTACAGCCCATTTAATGCCCCACTGTTGGGCACAGGCTTCCCGTCAATGCGAGGGGGATTAACCCATAGTTTACCACTCTGGCCCAGTGTGGGTTGGCGGCCTTCACGTCAAATCAATAAAATATTTATGCTAATTAAAATGTAGAGAAAAATGTGTTTTAAATATAGGTACACCCAAATTCCGTTCATATCAATTTAAAATTACAATGTAATCACAGAGCTGTTACGGAATTAAAGTAGGTAATATGAAATACAATTTGTAAATTTACGAAATCGTTTATAAATTTCGTACTTAGAGGCTTATCAAATAGGTACCTACTTAAAGGTTTTATACATTAAATCATTCTTAAAACTACTCACCTGAGACTTCTCAGCGTAATACACAAGGCTTGCGAATATCACAATCCCGAGCACCAGGAAGAAGACCAAAAGCGTCAGCTCCTTTGCGGACGCCTTGAAGGTATGCACCAGGATCTTCAGCCCTGGACTATGCCTCGTCAGCTTAAACAGCCTCAGGATCTTGATAATAGAGATGAACTCTAAGATATCAGCTTTATCGACGTACTGTCTCACCACTGTTAGCTCTACAACTACATCCATGTAGAAGCTAAGGGTAGCAATAAAGTCTATAATGTTCACTGGCGATTTCACGAACTCTATTTTGTTGGGCGCTACCTGTAACAAAGAGAAAGATCGTAAGACATCAGATGTGAAAGATATTTATGTCAGCATGTTTGGTTGTAATCAAAACCTTACTCTACTATTCATTAAGTGCAATATGCATTAGATATCAGCTATAAAGTCTTGCTGCGGTTTGAATATTATCAGTGCTGCGATACAAAGCTGATTTTGCTCAAACGTATCACAAACCAGAATATCTCCAGAAGTCCCACTCGATCTTACATATAAATTCTCACGTTAGGCAGCCTCGGGTTCGATCCAGAACGTACGCCCAGGCAACACCTCTCTTCTAAGGTCTCTATTTAAGTAATAATGGCTGTGTATATCACTACTCGGGCTGTACCCGGATCTTTGGAAGGCTGCGCACATGAGTCCAACACGTATAGGCCCTTTTGAGAATGTTAATGTTATGTTAGCCACCTGCTGGAGTCAACTGCTGAAAATGATAGCATAAACAGCGAATAGACCTCGGCAGACGGAAGAAGTATTGCAGTAATATCGAAAGATAATTATTGGGTCAATGGATTGAGGCTTGGATGGACATGAGATAGGACGATTTAAAGGGTTGCAGTCACCTGCCATAATCAGCTTTTATCTAATTGGTATTGGCAGGTATGGCTGTATTATTACCGGGGCTTTAACTTTATAAAGGCAAATCATGATTTTAATACACGAGTGAATTTTTTGGCTGAATCTGTACTGTGATATTCTTCCATTCAAATGCAGGTCGCTTGTATGCACGGGTGCTTATTAATATGCAAATCAATTGGCGAGTGCTAACAATAGAGAATATAGTGCTGATGTAAGTGCATTTTCAAATCAGTTTGACGTCAGAATTTCGTGTATTTGTCTATTATCTTAGGGAGAGACGGATTCAGATTTAACTGTCCTATTTTGTGGCCACCTCTTAAGTATTTTGTTGTTTATTAAACGACACTTAAGTCCACACTTTTCCAAAACAACACATGGTGTTTAATTTTCAGGTAACATCTGGCTTGCGTTGTTGAAACTAGGGCCAATTTTTGTAAATACAAGTGAATTTTGCCAGACCTTTTACTGAAATTAAGGCAAACCAACTCACAATATTGGAACAAACTGGTTTAATATCATCCGTGGTGCCTTAGAACTGGGCTTTTTCAGTAAAACAACCCTTAATAAAGGGTTGTTTTTCTTATGCAATCAGCCTACTTATACATTTCATTCATCTATTATGCCTCACCATGATATATATCTTTATAAAAATAGCAACTATGGAGATCTCGTCCTTTCTTCTTCAAAGGAACGGCATTCCGAACGGATGAAAAGTTGGATCTTAGCATTTTGTAACAATTTGACGATTCATAAGTACTGTACTCAATGGTTGACATAAATAACAAATATTCTGATAAAAGGAAGTAGCTAATTAATTAATTCAATTAATTATTTGCGAGTTTCATGACAAGTATCTTTTCCCCCGGGACGCGCCGACAACGTAGCCTCAGATTCTTCCTTGGACATTGGTGTAAATCCTGGCTTAGCGGAGTAACAGTGGTATGATGAGGCGGGGTAAGCCTCATGAGATTTTAAGACCAGTATAGATACTATAATGAAACGTAAATGTGAATTAAAAAATTCCATCTCTCAGTTCGCCGAAACACAAATTTAATTTAATTTTATAATAAAATACAGATACACAAAAGACCTAAAAAACTCCTACTGAGCCTAAAACAATAATGAAGCCTTTCCAATGCCAGTGACATCAGCAAGGGGTCTAAACCGTCAATTGTTCGAGAAAGACAATAAATTATGATTGTTCTGAAACAATTACAAGATCCTTTGAATTTCATTTTGATAATATTTCGTCTGAATGTTTGCCATAGAGATATTAGCGACACGCTCTTCTCTTAGCTCGTTAACAATTGTTTTATAAACCGTTGCTTTAATATGTTTATTAAATTTGACTAACACGTAAGGGTAATTTCACATTAATCGTAAATATTTAAATTAATGTATGAAAACTGTTCCTCAAGCGCCATGTTTAGAAAAAAAAAACATTATTCTATTCTATGCCTTTAAAGAAAATAAACCATATTTTTCCAGAAAAATTAAGACTAATAGTTATAAAAAGCTATAATATTCTAGGATCTCCACAATTATAGCTAATTTTTAATACAGTCAAACACCCTATTTGCAAAAACAATCGCATTCCAAAAATCACCAGATTGAATATTAACCTTTAACGTCGAAAGCAAAATTGGGTGAACCCTTGTAAAACTGTTAAGTGGTCGAATAAACAGGGCTCTAATTGTTGCACCCTTTTCGTGAGCTGACCCTTCAGGCAGCCTCCCATATAATGAGATGATTCCATGTATAAAAAGTGGTGGCGGCCGGTTTGGGGGGGGGGGGGGGCAAATCAAGACAGTGGGTGAGCATAGAGGCTATTTACCAAGCGGGCGAACTTTTGATATTTTTCAGACGTCTGAATGAATGAATGAATGATTTTGAACGACCGGTTGATTTTAAAAAGGTCTGTCAATGTTGAAAGAAGTTTTGAATTCAGAACCTTTTTACACGCTGTAGGTATGTTATACGAGTGTTTAGGTGTCCTGAAATTTCATGAATAAAAATACCTGTTTTCATAAAATTTTACATCCTTTATCAATAGTTTCATGTTTCATAGAAATTAACTGATATTGCATACAACGGAATAGTCAGTGGCTTGTTTTGTATGGAAATAGAATGTCACTCAAATCAGAGTGAACTATGACAAGGTTAAGGAAAAGTTTTGGATCGAAAATAATTAATTACACAAACTATAATTTGATGATATATATTCACTATAGCATTTTGGGAGCCTGCGAAATGCGAAATCTACAAAAAGTAGCAATACATACGTAATTTGAAAATAAAAGGATTACACGAACGGGTGGCTCGCACAAAGGATCGTCGTGAACCCAAGTTATATTATTGTTCTGAATAATTCATGTACTCGATGCTTGTGTGGGTAGAAATTGGATGTGTCGTTTTGATTTCGGCTTTAAATTTTAATTTGAATATTATCCGTACGGACATGATGTTGATAAAATGAGCTAAGAACGCCAATATTCCCTGGAAGTTTCAGAGAAATTTCAAATAATCCCACTTAATATTATAAAGGTGAAAGTTTGGATGGATGGATGTTTGTTACTCTATCACGCCAGAACGGCTGCACGGATCTGGATGAAATTTAGCACAGAGATAGATTATAGTCTGGAATAGCACATAGGCTCCTTTTTTATCGCGGGAAAATGAATGGTTCCCGTGGGGTAGATTTGTTTTAATTTTTCATAGAGCAAGGGATCGACATGATTTTTTGCAGAGGTAGTGGTAGTTTAGGGTCCAGAAAATGACATAGGCTAATTTTTATCCCGAAAAAATGCACGCTTCCTATGGGATAGCAAACAGGAACCGTGTTTTTTTAACTTAAATTTTTAATCGCGGGTAACACCGCGGGGTGCCGCTAGTAAAACATATTTTGGACATAATTTTTGACCAAACTTTTTACTACAGACTCGAAAACCAATTACTTAAGTTGTACTATCGTACTAGTGTTCGAACTAAAACTAGTCAAAGTTGAACGTGAAGTTCGAGTTAGGTAATAAAATTCGCTCAATACTAGTTGCGGTCAGCAGTTACCTTTGAAATTTAACTCGTGAACGTTATTTGATGCTGACCCGAGCTACAGTACAGTCAAGGTTTATGAAGAAGTAAATAAGCAGTCTTTCATCTTCTGTTTTCCTAATAACATCTCAATCTTTTATCAACAAAGGTTATTGTTGGTTCGCAGAATAATATTGAAACCAGACTAAGTACTTAGAGCACAATTATGAGTCCCCATCGCTGTATAACGGCCTGGCCACGGGACATTCGCCATAGCGAAAAATCGCGCGGCGCGATACGGCGAGTGCGAGTGGCGGGGCAGCAATTCGCGCGGCATCTTTTGCAGGCCACGGGGCACGGCGGCAGTCGCGATCGCCGCCGCGATCAGTAAGGACGTCAGAGAGCGAAATGTTGCTATCAAAGTGATCTCGATATTGCTATTAATAGTATTTTTGTTCAAGACATCACATTTGGAAGAGATTGTGGAGTACATGTTTTTTTTATTACATTTGAATTGATTTGAATAGGAATCGAGGTATAGATGAAGAATTCCACAAGAAATATGAGAAATACAGAATGTATCCAGAAAAAAATTTAAGAAATAATTTTAAAGACTACTTTGTAACCTACTAACTAATTATTTGTACCTATAAATAAAAAAAATCTACCTTCAGAACCTGGGATTTTTTTTTTAATTTCTTCCCACAATATCTTCTCTACATGCTTATATTTATGATGTGGGTGGCCAGACTTCCAAATAGGCGGCCTGGCTAATATTTCGGCAATAAACAGCTCCGTGTTCATAATTCGCGGCGAAAACGACTAAACAAATTTAATCGCTGCCGTGTCGCCGCGAATACCGCCCGACGCCGTGGCCTGCGCCGTACTGATTCATGTATTTGTTTCACCCGCCGTCCGCGCTGTCCGCCGCCCGCGCGATTCGCCCGGTACAAGCCGCCGGCCGCGCTGGCGTTCGCCGCGCCCCGTGGCTTGCTCAGTACATTTCTATACGTTTGTTTCAATCGCAAGACGCGCCGCCGTATCGCGCCGCGCGATTTTTCGCTATAGCGAATGTCCCGTGGCCAGGCCGTAAATGTTTAAAAATCGACACACTAAAAAAAAATGCTTTACATCTTTCAACGTCTAAAATCATTAAAAAAAATACAGTGACAGCCAAGTTGGTAGATCTCTTGTCTCGATAACGAAGGTTGCAGGTTTCGGCTCGCACCTCTGAAATTCCTGAATATAATTTGGATTTCATATGCGAGTCTCATTTTCGACCATGATTATGATTTGCTTAACGGTACAGGAAAACAACAACACAAACCGCTCAAAAGACATGTAAATTGCGCCAACCCGCCCTAGGCTAACGTGGTGGACTATAGTCTAATCCTCCTCACTCATAACAAAGAGAAGCCCGTGCCCCACAGTGAGACATTTGAAAAAGGGCTAGTAAAAAAATACAATTATTTATATTTACTAGTCATACATTAATTGTGTTGACTCTACCCAATTACCAGCTGACCGTCCTACAAGTATGAACATCCAGGCTTCACTTGGAGGTCAATATGTGGTTGGTAGGGCTTCAAGCTCTCTATTCCCCCAAATTTATAGATTTTTACGACGGACTTACAAAGCTCTTTTAAGGAGAAATGGGCTTTTTAATGTCAGTGACATTTCTATGAGTTGGGACATTGATTATTATCTGATCCATATGCTGGAATTAATCAATTTGTAAATATTTTTAGTGCAGCTCCTTGTAATGTCGTGAGCTCTTTATATTGCAAGACGCAAGCAATTTGTAACGTTACATAATTGTCGTCTTATTTTTGCTAAAATGTAATCCCTAAATTCATAGAAGCTTTAATAAATTTACAATACTATTGCCAAGTATTTTTCAGAAGAAAAGAGATTGGATTAGTTCAAGCCCCGCCGGTATACAGATGAACCGGTTTCACATGACCAAAATGGTCATGTTCCGCGCCAAGGCGTAAGAAAAAGTAGGGGTATTATATCGTAGATCTCGAATTCAGTAAAACAACATAAAATGAAAACTAAAACCTAAATATAATATAAACAAGACTTGAACCTAATTTTAGTCCAAGTTCTTCATTTAAATATTTAACCTAGATTACTTTGTACATTAGTACGCCACCGTACAGGAATGTCCTAGAAAGTTAATTTAAATTATTCTCTCTCTGGAGGTGTAGGATATATGCTTTCCTGGACACAAGCCAAAAGCTGAAGCGATTATATACCTTATGCCATATTTATATAGTGGTCGTTATTAATGAGTTATGTCCACACTGATCGCGCTGCCATGCCATTCTGTGAGCACCCAGAGCAAACGCTCATAAATCTTCACCCGAGCGGTCTATAGCTTGCTTAGTCTTCAGTTCACGCGTGGTAAGTGCCCGAACTAGCCTCGCAGGTCAGCGCGGTTGGTTTGGATACGGCTGTTGATATTCAAGAAGCAAATGAATCTTTTTGTAAAATATATTTTTTATATTGCCAAATAAAAAAACACAAACTGTACCGACCCCAAACTTAACCATACTTCTTTTAAGTATACCTACCTGATCCCAGTTTATAATAACTCATTTAGATTGTAAACATCAATGACTCGGGCGGGTAAAAACATTCGTGCTCTTCACAAAAAGCAAAGATTCGAAGCCGGGATCCTCGGTCCAGAAAGCAAGGTGGCACTACCAACTGTGCTGATCGGGATTAAGTTAGTTTATTAACATACTAATTAGTTGTCCTAAAGATGAATGTTTCAGGTAGAAGTAGTTATAAACAGCTTACCAAGAATACATAAAACTTAACACTTTCCATTAGTTCTTAACCTCCAAACGTAGTGAATTACTCTACATTAACTCTTGAGGTTCCAACACCAAAGTTTATTAGCGGAGCAAGAAAACTTGAGTTTTCTTAAGTTATTTAGTAGAGTTGGATGTCGGCGTTTCAAATATGCAACCGGAATATCCAAGAAAGTTTCCGCTTAAAACGAATTCAATTTCGCTTAAACTTTATATGAGTCTACTGTATAAAATCTCTACGAGTACTGAAAATCATCACAGCATAAACGAAAGGACCGCTTTACCTGTGTTACCTACAGAATGTATTTCAAGTACAACCTTATTTATGTACAGTTTCGGTAACGTTACTTCTTTGTTCCCTTTCACACGACAGATTTCATAAATGAGTATGACAGTGACAGCATGTTTTCTCGATGACGTTACGATTACATTAGGAGTTCTTGCTTACCCTACTGGTTACTCCATTCTGACGTTGACAGAAATTACTCAGTGATTTATGTAGCTTCCTAAAGCTAAAAAGTTAATGCTGCACAACATTTTGATTTTATTCAATCATTTAGCAAAAATAGTGTGTTATGTATTGATATTGTTGGCCATATAAAATTATCAAAACTTAAGCCTGAAAATAGTGCTCGCGTTTCAGTTTATAACTGGTCCAGTACAGTTTCGTTTTCGACAAAATAATAAAATGAATTTGAACTCAAAATTAAATTCAAATAAACCTAGAACAAAAGCCTCAATTATTCTGAATTCCGGACGAACGTAATTTAATGTCGTACCTTTCATTAAAGTATTTGTTTTCAATTAGAACGAAATTTGTTGACAATTGGACCGATAATTGGTTCATTCACCCTACAACCAAATGAACAAATTATTCAAGGAACGTGAGGATTAATTTGATTTAGGTTTATTCATTTAATTTAATTATCCTTTATTATATTTTTTCTAATCTTTTTCCCATTTCTTTTCAGAATTCCAGGGACAAATGATTTGGCATTTGAGTAATCAGCGCTATTGTCATTCCTACCTTTCAAAAATCTTCTAGGGGGTCGACCACAAAATAATTAAAAAACTGGCCATTGCCAGAATTTGTCAGGCTTCTGTCTTCATGTAACTACTGACGAAGATTTTAGAATATTTACGAGGCAGCTCAGTTAGTCAGTACAAGGAAATTTGGTGAATGAACTACCTCTTGGTTGACACATCTACTTTAGGAACTAGGTCACAAACCCTTGAGGGGAGAGACGACACTCACTCTCTGTAGATATCAAGACTGAACTAGCGGTTCAAAGAAAAGGTCATGCAGAAGATTCTTTGCCATGTTTCAAAGTCCAACTTTGTCATCACTCTCCTAAATCATAATGATGATGTTTAATATTAGAGGCGAGGTGGTTTTAACGACTTTGGGGGGAAGGCGTATGCATAATTAATGACGAACTCTTTACTCTGTTGTATAAAATATTTTGTCACTTTGGCATGTTGGGAGTTGGGAAATATTGTCGAGGAGCTAAGTAATATTATGTGGGGGCTTGGCTTTCAAACTTCACCTAATTTTGCTATAAGTAAAAATACTCGTTTTGTTTATGATATCATAATGTTTAGAAATACGTCGATTGTTGGAATGAAGTATTTCTACAATATATTCTTACGATGGATTCATAGAAAGGTTTTAACGATTAAGTAAGTTTTAAATAAATTTCCAATATTGATACAAAGCAGTTTTGGTAGAAAGCTGCTGATATGAATTCAACGATTGATACATTTCTATGTGAAAAAAGTAACGGCTCATTCTCTTTTAACCATGGTCCCATCATTAGGAAATTGCAACACTAACAAATCATGATTAAAAGAATAGTAACTATCTGTGTGGCAAAGTTGTTATCAAAGACGAATCGAGAATCAAAGGGAACGATGGCTCGAATAAGAGGAAATCTAATTAATGGGAGGAAGATAGAACTAATGAGATTTTGTGACGTTTCAACCAATTTTTGTAGTGTATTCTTTCAAGGTGACCAGAGTCACATTGGTTGTTTCTAATAACTCTTCTAATTATGACGAGATTTGTAGTTAATTTCATCTATTCATCTATCCATCAGCCAAAAGATGTTTACTGCTAGATATGCCTCCCCCAATGACTTCCACACATCACAGTCCACCGATACTCGCATCTACCGGCTTTCTGCTACGCGTGTGAAATCATCGTTCACCTTGTGGGGGCCATCCTACACTATGTCTTCTGACTTGAGGACGCCTTTCTGGAACGTTTCTGCCTCAACGGCCATAGGTTCTTCGAGCTAGTTAGTAGTATCTTTCGGTAGATGAAATTGGTAATTATAGTCTGTTCTGAAAATTCTTCCAGTGTCTAGAATAACACTATTGCGATTTTCAACATATAATTATTTATTCTGAGAAATGTACTGAACCCAATTAGGACACTAAGCAATTCAAAGTACATTTCTTACGAAAATATTTTTTGCTAAACAAGCGTCAAGTAGGTGTGTAACACAATATGAAAAAATATTCTTTTCGACATGTTTATAAAAATATTCGACATTATTACAAGAATTTTCTTGGAAAAAATAACATTAAATTGTTAGGCTACTTCAAATATAGAAAAAGAAAAGTTATTTTTTCGATCATAACGACATAATGAATGAATTATGTAAAGGGAGTTGAAAGCGTTTTGAATAGATCACAAAGCCATCTTTTTGAAGAATTCCGAAATGAAAGGTAACGATCGTATGTCCTTAGAGTTAGGGAATTTGCGCACCGAACCACGCAAGTGTGAAAGATTGCTTATACCGATAATGGACTTAGAACCGAATACATCATAATATAATATCGCCAGACAAACACACCAACTATACGGTACACCACTATACAACGCTTGTATTATGGGTACCGTACAATGGACTGAAGGCCAACTCAGTATATAAATAATACTTATACAGGGTGTTACAGAAAGGGTATACTAAGCCTTGGACCTCAGCTTCTTTAGTGCATTTGTAAACACTTTATGCAGTCAGAATCGTAATATGTTTATTTTTAATAAATAGTTTTGTACCCAACAAAATGATAATTCTGATTTATTAAGAACAATAGTTTTTTTTTTAAATGGACATTCTCCACATTCTAACTTCAAATAGTGTTTATAAATGCGCTGAAGAAGCCCAGGTTCCAGGCTTAGTATACCCTTTCTGAAACACCCTGTATAGTCATTAAACATCCATGACTCAGGCACAAGCATTCTTTCCTCATCAGACAAAGGTTATCCCTACCAGGGACTGTCATCGCGGAAAGCAGGGTCACTACCAACTGCGCTAATCAGGTCGTAATTAACAACGGCAAAACGTAGAACCTCCCGAAATCATCATATGATTAGATCGCTTGTCGTCATATACATTACCATTTCACAATCTAGCTTCACAAATACGCTCAGCTAAGATAAAGCAATAAATTAAATAGATAACTAAATAGTCGTGTAGGTACGGATAAAAATAAAGTGTCGGTAAAATGTCTCGTACAAACTTCAAATTTGGCACGTGGGCATCATGATGCCAAATTTGATATTAGCGAGGTTGTAAAAGCCTAGAGCGATCTCATGGCTAGGGGGGTTATACAAGATTTTAATGCCCACTACATTTTTACGGTGCTATTACTAGACCTATAATAAGGGTTTGCCCGCAGCTACACCTACGCAGCATTCGAATTTGCTCTGCAGCTTGAACGGCAATAGTCAGCCTAACTACATCCCTATTTTCTGAATCAGAATCAGAAAAAAAAAAAATCCTGTAAACCATTAAGTACAGTACTTATAAATCGTCAGAATTGTTACAAAAGGCTAAGCTACAACTTTACCACCTGTTCGGAATGTCGTTCCTATAGAGTAGAACGGACAAGAAACTCCGTGGTTGGTCTTTTTATAAAGAACTTTTAAATTTTTGAGCAGTACATTGTTATGGGTATCTGAGTTAACCTACTCGTTAAGAAATAGTGAAACCATTTTGCATTTAGTTCAGTATTTTTATAAGATACTCGAATAATTGTCAACAGTCATCCAAGCTCACACACTGATATATTTTACCTTATTATATAACATTAGTAAGTAGGTATGTAGACAGATATAAAAACTTCGATATAGCTAAATTATCTAAATATTGAAGATCTGTTAGTTAGATAGTTGGTAACGGAAATTGTCCAACTAACACATTGAAATAAAACTAATTTTAATTTTTTTATCGCATATATATTATGTTTTTTTACGTTCCCGACGTTTCGGCTGTTTTACAGCAACCATAGTCACGGGAGGACTCCCTAAAATTAGTTTTATTTCAATGTGTAGTATTCGCGTAAATATAAGAAAACAATATTTGTACGGTTATTCTTAAACCCCAATTTTTGTTTAGCATTTCCAGTGTCTCGTTTGGTTACATATCAGACACGGGTATAATAACAATATCGCCAGATATAGTAATTAAATAGTCTCATACTATAATGCTGATGATGTTTAAAGAGGATTACTGAGTCGAGGGATTATTAGAAGATTACATATTAGACGCAGTGTGCTTAGACGCGTAGATCTCTCGTTATTTAACCAGGTTAATTGGATATCTTTATGCAATGTTGCTAATACTTTAATTAACCTTCATCTGCTAACTTAGTTAATTAAGAACAGAAATCCACATGCTAATAATACCATGAATCATCTAGTTACTCGTATACTATGAACATCGAGTATACGACGACTTGTTTGCCATTTAGGGTCGATATTGCATTGTTATAAATTGTTTGAAATGCCTTTTTAGTTCCCTTATATTTACTTGACCTATTGTTTTCCATAATGTACTACTTATTTTTGAAAAACTTCAGAATTTGATAATATATCTTGTCCACAACTTATTTGATAGTAATTGTATGGGTTACCTGTTAAACGAGTTGCGGAGGATTTCATAGCGTATTGTGGATTCAGAGAATATATATTGTTAATGATAGAACGATAGCTCAGGAGATATGGTGAAGAAGAGGGATATCAAAGGGAAAAGACGATATTAATTCACGAACATTGTATTCACCAAGACAGCAACCAAAACACAACTCCTAATGACATGGAACAAAATATAAAAGAATACAATTTAAAAATATTAAAAATAAAGTTAAACTAAAAAGAGGTCCAATCACCCACATTCTCCCCTTTTTTTTTAAGTGAAGTTTACATAATAAGCCCTTAGTAACAACTATCGGCCGAGGTATCAATATCAGCCACCCAACACCTCATCTCCCACTTATTATATTGATTCGCCGCTCAGTGCTTCTAGTTAAAATTGTAAAGGAAAGCATTCCAGCATCCAGGGTCGCCAAAAAATGGTAATCAGGATCAGGAGACGTGCGTGATTTACAATGGCTTTCGCTTCCAAGATAAGAGTTGAGGTTCACTTTGAGTGCGGTCTTCATACTGAGTACTAAGCGCTTCCAAGCTCCGCCCATAAAAGGAGCAGCGGGTGAAATGAACTTCCATTGTATCATTTCATTTGTAGCAAATGTTGACATTTGTTCCCCGTTCAGTTTCTTAAACTCTCTACTCAATCCAAGGAAAGCAATAAACCTCGTCGAGCAATAAACCTTCTCATCATAGCTGCGTCCGTTGTAAGGCTGTAAACTACTTCCAGGTGCACGGCTCTTGTAACCAGACACGTATAAAGAGCGACGTACCGCTTTTCGTGTCTTCGGCCCACGGAGACTTGTATAGGTCCGAAGTAGTCTAGACCAGTAATTTCGTGGTGCGCAAGTCTTGCCTCGATCGAACGGTTTGGCCTTCTGGTGTCTACAAAATAAGCAACCATGAGCAACGGAGCGAACTGTGCTTCTCAAATTGATGATCCAGCAACTTTGACCGAGTTCGTTTCCAACTGTCTTAGTATTAGCATGGGCAGCTCTTAAATAATAACTGCGTACTAGGAGGCGAACCGCTGGATGTTTTCCGTCGAGAATGATGGGAGATTTGGTTGACGTCTTGACGTCAGCAGCAGCAGAAATGCGTCCGGACAAGCGAAGTAAGTTGTCTTCGCTCAAAGTGAGAGATAGTTTAAGCATTTTGCTGTTCCGTGACAGGTGTGGGTTCTTCCTCAGGCAAGTGATCTCTGACTTCAAACAATCTAACTGGCTTTGCCATACAATATGAATATCGGCTGTTATATCCGAGGCTGTTAGATAAGAAGTAGTTAACCCAGTGTTATTTACTCTACTGCGTAAAGTGAGAAGTTTACGGGCGAATAAATGCGCTAATGCGGTGGCACGAACTAAACATAACGACTTACTAATACGATGGGGACTAGCTGAAATGGGAGCCAGAGGATGGAAAGGCTCATTAACTATCGCATGACTAATGATTCTACGCTTTGGTTTCAATTCAGACTGATTATTTATTAAATGGGCTGTAGGCTCAGCTGGCCATTGGCTTAAATATAAACAGTCTAGGCCGACAAACCAACGTGAAAAAACCCATTTGCGCCGTTTTAATTTGTAAACATTGCAAAGAGTGTCAGCTAAGCGTACGGCTACTAAAGCGCCTTGAAGCTCTAGGCATGAGAATGAGACTAGTTTTAATGGAGCTACTCGAACCTTGCTACTTATTAGCGCTATTTTAATAGTCCCATCTGGAAGGACTAAACGCCAATACGCTACAGCGGCATAGGCAGATTCACTAGCGTCACAAAATAAATGAAAATCTATTTCTACGGCTACGTCATCAAAATCGCTGAGGTTGTACCGTCGAGGAATTTTAAAGTTAATAAGGAAACTGGTGCAAATTGCGTGCCAATCTTTCCATGCGGTAGTAACATCCTCAACAAGCTGATGATCCCAATCGACAGTTTTACGCCAAGCGTTTTGAAATAGAATCTTAGCTCTTGCAATAAGTGGCGCTAATAATCCTTGTGGATCATATACGCACATCATGATCAGAGAGAGAGCCTCGCGCTTCTTAAACTTTGTGGAAAAAGACTTTTTAGTAAAACCTTCAGCGTTAAAACTAAGCCAGTCTTCAACAGGCTGGCAAACTAAGCCTAAGGTTCTAACGAATTTAGCTAACTTACTTAAATCGACATTGATTGAAGATCTATCATGTAGAAGCTGCTTTGGGATGAAATATATGGCTTTAGGTTCGTTTGATACCCAAGATCTCATCTGATAGCCAGCTTTTTCATGAATGTTTAAAATGTCAGCGGCGAGATGAGCTGCTTCAACTACTGAAGGTGTAAATTCTATACAATATTTTATGGAATTACTTTCAAGGATAGCTTCCATAGTTTCAGGGAATTGAGTATTAAAATCAAGCACGCTTTTATTTTTAATAAATTGTGCGGAGAAAGGACTTGAAGCTGCACCAAATATCATAGATGACATTCTATAAACTTGAATTGGTTCATTAGGAAAATCTCTCCGTAAAAAGTGTTGGGCATCCCTGTCAATTGAATCTAATTTACAATAATGCTGATTGAGCATGCTTAAGCTTTCAGAATTATCAGAAGTATTTAAAGGTTTGGCAAAATTAACAGGTTTAGTTTTACTGGAATTAAACCCAAATAATACCCAGCCTAAGCTAGTTTTAACTGCAACTGGCTGAGACCTAGTTCCGATTCGAGAAGCTTTAGAAATTAAAAGATGCCAGTTATCGATTCCAATTATCAATTTAGGTTCAGCCATTTCGTGACATACTACAGTGGCTAAATCTCGTAAATGCTGAAAGTGCATGACGTTATCTACACGAACTTTTTGTTTTGACAGGCCTAGATTATCAATCGAACGAGCATTATTAATAGTAAATACAGCTTCAGAATGACAGCCCTTAATTTCAAAGCTGACATGCTGAGCCTTTGCTTTTTTGCCTAGCCCACCGACACAGTCCAACTGAATCTCTGACTCAGGTCCTGTGACGCCTATTTGCTGACATAAATTAGAATCAATAAAAGTAGCTGTTGAGCCATCGTCCAATAAAGCATACGTATCGACGCTGTCTAATGGCCCCGTAATAGTGACAGCTATGATTTTCAACAAAGGTCTAGAGTGCGTTTCTTTAAAAGATAACACCGGCAAAGAAGTCTTCTCAGATGTGTAAGTTGTATGGGCAACTAACTCGTTTGATTGTTCATTCGAAAAAGAGACCTGACTTTGTGAACTTAAAGTATCATTTTCAACAATCGTGTGTGTAGGTAAAAAATCTTCTTTGTGTAAAAGTTTATGGTGCCTAGGTTTGCAGTCCGTAACGTTGCAAACCTCTTTAGTGAACTTGCAATATTTGTAACTATGAGAACCTTTTTTGAGACATTTGAGACAAATTTTATTTTCTTTTACGAACTGCCACCTGTCAAGGATAGACATTGTCAAAAACTTTTCACATTTTGATAAATTATGGTTTTGTTTACAAATAATACATCTAATAATTTCAGAATTTGGTAAAGTTGCGTGCTTACTAGGAGACTTTACTATTGTAGGATTCTCAGAATATTGCGAAAATGAAAGCGCATGAACTTTTTCAAACCTTTTAGGAGGAACTAAAGAATCTGAAATTAAGCCAAACTTGAGCTGCAACTCGACTTCTCGAGATAAAAATTGCGCCAATAACTCAAGTTTAGTCTGTCCCCGAGGTATGAAATGTGTCATGCCAAATTCAGTCCATTTATTACGCAACAAAGGTGTTAATTTAATTAGAACAGCTTGAAAAAGCTCAGGAGATTCTAAATAACATCTCTGATCGAGGAGTCTCATAATATCTACACAATTTCGTACTCTACAAGCAAATTTATTAAGATCGCAACTATCTGAATTTAATTTAGGTAAAGAGCGAACTGAGGACATCTCATTGAGTACTATGAATTCAGACCTACCAAATCTCATTTCTAGAGCGTCCATGATTTCAGCGGGACACCAGAAGAACTGACACTGCCTCACGAGCTTCTCCCTTGAGACCCATGCTGATGCGTGTCAAGTTCTCGGACGCAGAGAAGGAAGTCTTGCTGTCCTCGAAGACTCGCTTGAAGGCCAGCCAATCTAAAGGCTTACCGTCGAACATAGGTAGCCTGCTGTCTCCACACTTGTGCTTGGTACTGCCATTAGCGAGTGATGTAATAGCCTGTGCTAATAAAGATATGTCAGAGGGTTGTTGTGTTTTCAATTCAGTAGATTTGTGTGTGATATTAGTAGGAATAATCGCTGTGGCAGCAGATTTAAAAGGCTCTTGCGAGCATCTTCCACCACTTTTATGAAAAATTTGGCGACATCCTAAATCTTCGAGACGTTTAGATGCGCTAGGGCCGTCTTTAATAGGCTCTACCGTAACGTCTTGATTATTAATATCTACAGTATCTAACCAATTTTGAATAATGTATTATTTGTAAACAAAACCATAATTTATCAAAATGTGAAAAGTTTTTGACAATGTCTATCCTTGACAGGTGGCAGTTCGTAAAAGAAAATAAAATTTGTCTCAAATGTCTCAAAAAAGGTTCTCATAGTTACAAATATTGCAAGTTCACTAAAGAGGTTTGCAACGTTACGGACTGCAAACCTAGGCACCATAAACTTTTACACAAAGAAGATTTTTTACCTACACACACGATTGTTGAAAAAGACAATCGACAGTTTTACGCCAAGCGTTTTGAAATAGAATCTTAGCTCTTGCAATAAGTGGCGCTAATAATCCTTGTGGATCATATACGCACATCATGATCAGAGAGAGAGCCTCGCGCTTCTTAAACTTTGTGGAAAAAGACACTGTCGATTGGGATCATCAGCTTGTTGAGGATGTTACTACCGCATGGAAAGATTGGCACGCAATTTGCACCAGTTTCCTTATTAACTTTAAAATTCCTCGACGGTACAACCTCAGCGATTTTGATGACGTAGCCGTAGAAATAGATTTTCATTTATTTTGTGACGCTAGTGAATCTGCCTATGCCGCTGTAGCGTATTGGCGTTTAGTCCTTCCAGATGGGACTATTAAAATAGCGCTAATAAGTAGCAAGGTTCGAGTAGCTCCATTAAAACTAGTCTCATTCTCATGCCTAGAGCTTCAAGGCGCTTTAGTAGCCGTACGCTTAGCTGACACTCTTTGACGGCATTGGTTCACTCGTGTTGGCATTTATGCTCTGATCGTCTCCCATTTTCCCAAGCTTGGCTTGGGCCCTAGTCTTCACCATATGTTTTTTTAAAATGGATGAAATTTTGCATAGGAATTAGTTCAAATTTTAAGGAGAAGGACCAAATGTTAATGATAGAACGATAGCTCAGGAGATATGGTGAAGAAGAGGGATATCAAAGGGAAAAGACGATATTAATTCACGAACATTGTATTCACCAAGACAGCAACCAAAACACAACTCCTAATGACATGGAACAAAATATAAAAGAATACAATTTAAAAATATTAAAAATAAAGTTAAACTAAAAAGAGGTCCAATCACCCACATATATTATTTCATAAAAACCATTATTTTTGAATGATATTGAATTGGACTCATCAAGACGTTCGGTTCATCTCGTACCTAAGTACCCATTTGCATATAATTGATAGAACTAGGCTACACTTGGCGGAAATCCATGGTTAAACCAATGGGGGAAGAGGGAACTACTACTCGAATACTTTTTTAGACTCGTTTCGCGGAGAATTGCATATTGTTTGCAGTCCCGACACTCGTAATAGATCGTTTCTCGACTAACATCTTAGAGGCGTTCGGTGTTGTTGGCTTCTTTAAATATCGATTAACTTGTTTGGTGTATAATTGGAAATGTTGACAAGCTGATGGTCAATGGTGGGTTCCTCTTCCCCCATTTGTTCCATTATTTGCAGTAGACGCGTAATATATATTTCCATCCAATAATCATTCATATATATCATCCCTTCACACGTAATATTTTCAGACGACGGCGTATTCGCTTATGTTCCATTACTTTTCTGGACATCGCCGTATATTTGTCATTTGGATCATCTGACGGCGACAGATGGCTATGCCATATGCCAAAGTCATTGGTACATTGTACGATACATATTTTGAAAAAAGAACTGGTATTATTATTATTTATAAGCTGTCTCGGCGAACTTCGTACCGCCTCGGAATCAAATGTATGCTCGTAAATTGTTCCCTTGTTTCAATAGTTATTCTGCTATGCGGTGCGGAGACAAATTCAAAGATCATAAAAATCTACTATGGGGTTTATTAACCTGGTTAAATAACGAGAGATCTACGCGTCTAAGCACACTGCGTATAATATGTAATCTTCTAATAATCCCTCGACTCAGTAATCCTCTTTAAACTACTATGGGGTCGAGTCACCTTCGTCCGTAGGAGAATTAAGTACCCTCGAGATACCCTACACGTGACCCTGGGTGGTGCCAACCAGGTGACTACTGGTGGTAGGCTTCGGCCGTGGCTAGTCACCACCCACTGAACAAAGCCCTGTCGCCAAGCGGCCTAGCCGTGTTCCGGCATGATGTTCGGTGTTGCCATTCATGGATGGCGGGTCAGATCAGTTGCGCTGCATGTGCCTAGTGAATGTAGCGTCTCGATCTACTGCCGCCTTCCTACCTAGGCAAGTATGTTCCATCGTAGATCTCATCGTCACTTACCATCAGGTGAGATCGATATAAAATACTTGCCTATAATGTAATAAAAAAAAAATACTCCCCCCCGTCTTGTAACTAACACTACTTTGATTATTATTATTAAGCCTTATTAACCAATATGATATACTTATAATACTTATCTAATTGTTTATTCGTGCTCATCATCCAAAGCTTATACCAGCCAGGATGCAAAGCCAGCCCACGGCATAGAAAGCATTGTCACTACCAACTGCGCTAAGCAGGACGTCATAGTGGTTAGCCAGATAGATTTAGCTGTGATTTATTCTTCAAGTTTTATTACTCCATCCATACCAAAATTGGATTGGATTTTAACATTAAAAACTGCACATAAATTTAAACAACTTTTGGTACTTACCTACATATTTTTCATAATAAATGTTTGGTAAGTGTCTACTAAAACTTTTACATCCGAAAACTCAATCCTTGTTTGCTGAACAAATTGCGTACCTACCTAACTGTGGAAATAAACTTTACTGACGAGACGGCCCTCGACAAGTATTATTGTTTCGTTCAAATAATACTTGTGTTGGTTGAAATTTAACAGTTTGTATGTTAATCCCTTGATGTTTACCTTTTGTGATTTTGGCAGTTAGGGACTCAGGAGTTTTGTTTTAATCAGTGATATACACCCGAATCCAAAGTCACTTGTTGAAATAATAAATCCAGTATATTATATTCAAAGGATCGAAGATAGTTTGAAGAGAATTGCGCATTTCCCGCTAAAAATATAACGATTCTGGATATTTGATTTTGTTGCTTGAAAACTACTCTTATGCCAAGGTATTTGTGTGGGAGATTGTACTCCATCTCTTAACTTTGGAAAATAATATCTTATGCATAGCGTTTTTTTTTACCTTTTGTCAAAAAAAAACTCAACAAACTAATCCCCAATTGAACCAAAAATAATTATCGAAATCGGTTTGCAAATGTCAGAAATTACCAGCAAAATTCATGGAAAAAAAATTCACAACGAATTAATATCCTCTGAATACAAATCAGTCATGTAATTTTCAAGATTGATCGCGGATTTGTCTATGCTAACACAAAAGCAAGTCACAGCCCCGGTAACACTCACCCTTGAACCAATTGTCACATCCAACTTACCGTGACATCGCGAACTTGGCGCAAGTTCGCACACAAAACAAACTCTCTCAAGTTGTATGAATGATCAATTTTCCCGCGGGAACCTCTTAACAAATTGCCGGTTGGAAGAAAACCGCTCCACTCTTGCGGCGTGCTTCGGCGCAATTACCGCCCACTTTGAATGATAATTTATTTTTAATTGCTCTTCTCTGCAAATTGTGTGTGAAATTGAAAGGGGTATTGACTTAGCACTTCGTAGATAGATATAAGTAATTTTTTTTATAGATTAGGTATACCAAATATATAGATTAACATCTATATTATATTAGAATTCTAGTCCCCACGACACATGGGTTCTAGTGTGGGGGGAGTAGAACCTTCACTTAATGCTAGCTTTCCTAGTGTTAATAATGTTGATTACTCTATAAAATTAAAGATATTACTACCAGAGAAATTCAAGGTTATATTTTCGCCTGACGTCGTAGCACGGTTACGGTGGCTACGGAGTCAATAGTTTTAGCGCTACGGTTTGCTACGGCTACGGCCTATATCAGTCAAACTAAATCTTTCTAAAGTGGACAAGGATATTCCTCAATATTACTGACATTTTAATAATATTTCACATTTACATAGAACAGTTTCATAAGTATTCATATCTGAAAATATAATATAAATAAATGCCATCTCTGTCGGCCCACAATAGATACGCAAAACAAAATAAAAAAAAATCGGTCACCCATCAATTTCGCGTCCTCCCTACCTCACTCACCACAGATCTGACGAGCAGCTCAATGGTGAACCACACGTTGCACACCAACTCGATGTAAAAGAAAGCAGAATGCGGCTTCCCGTTGTCATGCCAAGGCGGTTCCTCCAATAGTGTGTCATTCTGGATGGGTGGCACGACGGTCGGCGCGAAGACCCGAAGGTCTGGATGGGTCTTCAGGCAGAAGCACAGCACTGACACGCAGATGAATAAGACGGACATAGCTGATATCACCTGTGGGAGAGAGAGTCATATACTTTAGCCAAGACTAACATGGCAATGTAAAAGCACGTTATTGGAAAGACAAATAATGGCGAGAAATTTCTTAGTCTCATAATGTTGAAAAAAATAAAAATCTTTGCATTTATGCACTGTCTATTGACACCCATACACTAAAAAAGCAATAAAAAAAACATTTTGTCACTTTAAAATTATGTTACTACAATGTATGAGCTCAAGCAAATCTTTTCAGGCTTTTAGCAACACACACAATAATTTTATGGTAGGCCTAACCAATACTATATGTATGTCCACTACCTGTGATAATAAAAGAGAGTCTATTAACAAAGAATCCGAATCACACTTTTTATGATTCTTTGAATGATTATCAGCAGGTCACGGCTAGGCGGGCCAAAGCAGCCGTATAGGAATTTAACATTTTTGTATTCGAGGAAAGGCAATATTTGATGAAGATATTATCGTTATCAACGTTCCTCATCCAGTGACCTACAATGTCGTCTGACACACCACGCCAATTATTCTAAAAAATCATAATATTTTTTTTATTAAAGCAATCTATCTTTCGAGTTCCTTTGATATTCTGAAAAGATTTTTTCGCTCGTGAAACAATAATAAACACGAAATATTATAGCAAAAAACGTACCATTCTTGCTGTACAAAGTATAGCGTATTTTCTTAAGCGTTAAAAAAAACAGGTTATGGCCACAAAAAGCCAGATCGCGTCGTCAATCATCACGTTATTCTGTCGTCGACGTTTTGTGGAGGTGGTATAAGTCATGAACTGGTAGCGATTAAGTAAAATGTATCAATACCTGCTTTAAAAAATACTATTAACGGCAATTACAGTTTTATAATAATTATCAAATTGTTGATTATTTACCAAACACAATTGAATTAAGCTGCTTCAACAGCAATATTTTTTGTAATACCATAAGTTATCATTTTAATTCGGTACCTCATAGTAAAAAATAAATAAATAAATCCCTACTGATTTTAATATGTAGTTGTGAGTCCCACTTGAGTGTCTGTCTCTGCTTATTTGCATAATTTAAGTTATGTTGAATCCATTTCAACGCACCATGCACGCACATAATTTTATGACGTATTGTTTATTTTTTAAACGGTTATTTCAAGAACTTACAAACCGATGAAAATATTTTTAATCACCAGGTTTCATCAACAAGTAACATGACTAAATCATCGCTGCAAATTCAGTTCCTATTATATGGTTCATAGTTTTAATTTTTGTGTGCATATTATGATATCAACTCTATCTCTTATGAATTAACGCCGTAATAAGTTTCATACTATTTGTCCTAATACAGTGAAGTGCAAATATTTGCGAAACCTGGTTCAGAGATATCATTCAACATCTACACAGAGGCAGCGTCGGTAGTAAATAACTTACTGATAATATGAAATAAGGTACTGCAATATTTTAATAGGTCCAGTAGGTTATAAAGATCATCATCCCAAAATTAATCAAAGCTATTCAAAGGGGACCCGATCGAGAGTGAACTAGTTTTATATACAGCTTATGGGCAAATATTTCGATGAAATCATTCTATCGTCGGTCGACAAGACGCACGGACAAGTGTCATCCGTTTACTGTGGACATTCCTGCGGTACGCACTAAGCGTTTTGCTTCTACTTTCATCGTGCGTACTGCCAAGGAATGGAACACGCTACCGGCGTCTTTGTTCCCCGTTGACTACAATCTGGGTGTTTTCAAGTCGAGAGTGAACAGGTACCTTCTAGGCAAGTATGCTACATCGTAGATCTCATCGTCACTTACCATCAGGTGAGATCGAGATCAAATACTTGCCTATACAGCAATAAAAAAAAATAAAAAAATGCCACGTCCCGGCTTTTCGGTCTGACAAATAATGCCAATTCTACTTATAATAAAATTAACCCAAAAACAATGCAGTATATTGTTTTTTTAAAGGGGTTTGATCACACTTTTTATAAGATTGAAATGTTAGTGTAGCTTATCATGTTATTATAAAACACCCCTAAGTACTCTCTCATAAACTTTCCACTCCTTGCCAATATTTTATTTGTTAGGGTCAACAAATCAGAGAACAATCACTTTTAAGAAAATATCGGTGGTGCTGGCTACAAATTGCAATCCAATGTAAATTGCAATCCAATATATACCTATTCTAATAGATTTAACTTTTTTACCGAAATGGTGACGCTTTTGTGTAGACATTTTCGAGATCAAACAATGCCTTTAGCGAATCAAAGATTAGTAAGGATTTAAGTAAGTTAAGTAAATGGGTCTAGTACCAAAGTCGATAGCGGTTCCAACGATTCCATCTCTGTTAAGCTATATATAGACGCATCAAGCTATGAATGTTAGTAAACACTCTAGGAAAATATCTTATGAAGCATTTATGAAAACTATTTTATTCTTATTCCAGACAGGGGTAGCATTTGACCCGTATATTATTTTGTAGGAATTGCTCTTTTTCAATTCTAATACATCAAAGGTTATGGTAGGAGACAGTTCACATCAATCGTTTAGTGACCAGGACGGGAATCGAAGCTGAAACCTCTCGATTAAGAGATGGGATCTCGAGCCCGATTGGACATTACAATTCTTGAAGCTCATTGTTTATTGAATCATTTACCAATCCCCTTATTTTTTATCCAGTATTTCCTATTACAGGCACGTGTACTACTCCGCCATTTTATTTAATGGCCTTTGAAAATGGAAGCAAGGCAAGAAACGCCTTTGATGACCCTGATAAGTCTTTTTTATTTTATTTCTTGCGATTGACTCGGTTGTGAATTGCTATTATTGCGGGTTTTCTCCGTGGCTTTGATATTTAAGGACCGCGGTATGGAGCATAGAACTCTAAATATTGTGGAGTATGATGTCATCTATTTATAAATATGGTATTTAATGTTCACACTATTTGAAAGAAATAAAAATCCAACTTTTAATAATTCAGATAAGAAGGATTAATTAATTATATTTACGTGAATACTACACATTGAAATAAAACTATTTTTGAGGATTTTATCGCGTTTATTTTATTTTTTTACGTTCTCGACGTTTCGTGGTTGCTGTAAAGCATGGTTCCGGTAAAGGAGCCGAAACGTCAAAACATAAAATAAACGCGACAAAATCCTTAATAACAGTTTTATTTCAACAAGAAGATTTAATTCATATTATATTTTAATGACGCAGAGCTGAATGACGCTTTGATAAGAGTAGTCTGTCGGCTTTACAGCATTTTACAAGTAATTTCAGAAAACCCAAATTGCATTTTTTTGACTTTACCCTTGACCTCATACTTTGGCACGTGTTCCTTGGCATTCATTACTTCAAGGCTTAGCTTTCAATTTACAGCCTCTCCATTCCTATAAATCTAACTTAATTCGGGACACCCTGAAAATTCCTTAGATAAAGTTTTTTTTTAGGTCATAAGGGTGTACTTAGCCGTACCATATTTAACCCACGTACAATTAGCTGAAATTGGACACTTATGATGGTTTTTGTGATGAAAAAAAAGTCTCTTAGAGGGTCTCGCGTCGGCAACGAGTTTTATTTCTAAGCTTGATATATTGCGAGTGTGCGCTCACTCTCGGTACATGAGTGTAAAATGGCGCTTTTTTGAGTGTGAGCGGAAGAAATTGAATTCGTATAATTTCTTTTGTATTTGGAATAAAATTGTCCATACTATGTATGTCTGACTCATTAAATTTCTAGTGATATTTGCGCCAACCTGATGATAAGTAAGTGTAAATATGCAATTGATTTTGGATGGTTGCGTTAACTGGTTTGCGCAAAAGAATGCATGCTTGCATGCGTTACATGCGTAACCGACGTTTTTTAATTCAGGGTTCTATCACCAGGTACTAAAGGAATTTATACTCGTTAGGTGAGTGTATGTCACTTGGCCCACAAGTGATCTGTAAATTGTGGCTGCCTCAGAGACTTAAGTTCCAATAGAAATGGTGAGCAACCTAGGGCCCAAGTCTGCTAACACAATCGATTGATAATCGAACAGCAACCGCATAGTAACTGTCACTTTTAACAGCTATCCCATACAATATCTGTCAAAAGTGACAGTTACTATGCGGTTGCTGTTCGATTATGAATCGATTGTGTTAGCAGACTTGGGGCCATGCTGGTCGGAACATGTTTTATACGAAAGCGTCATTTTACTCGCCCGGCATTTTTAGCAAATGAGGGCTGTGATTAATCGCTGCCTCCCATCTCCGCGTTACAATGCCGCCTACGACGAATCATTATGACGACCCGATTGGCGCAGTTGGTAGTGAGTGACTCGCTTTCTGTACCGTGGGTCTCGTGTTCATATCCCAGCGGTCAAATTTAATGTAATGAGCAAGAATGTTTTATAATCTATACACCTTATTAAAAAGAGTATAGAAAAGCTACATAATATTAACAAAAAGTGTAAAAAAATTGGGCCATGTGCTAGCGTGTCCAAGATGCTGGCCGCATTTCCTCGCTGAATAGCCAAAGCTACTTGCTGAGCGAGGAAATGCCCAGCCCTTGAGTCGCCGGTTGCGTCGACCAATCTTCCTGAACAGGTACCTAATTATATATTTGGATGAATCCTAGTCCATTGCAAGGAACCCATAATATAAACGTTGTTTAGTTTGGGAACGTACAATTCGTGTGTTTGTGTTAACCTAACAAAGTTTTGTCACGCCAAAGTATGTTGTACCAAACTATGTTATGACTGAAAATCATTTACCAATAATGAACAAAGCCCATTGTTTATTACACGACAGCTGTCCTGAAAACTCAACGTGACAAAAAATGGGCAGTTACTTTGTAAAAATATTATACGCAACACTATCTGGTATGAATCTTATTAACCGACTTCCAAAACAGAAGGTGGTCCTCAATTCGGTTGTATTTTTTTTTCGTAATAATATGGATGGGATCTAAAAGCAGCAGTGAGTCATTAAAACAACTGATACACGTAAATTCCAACATTCGTTGATTGGTAACGCTCACTGTTATAAATAACAAACTGTGAAATTGAACTCACAGCCCATTCAAACACGGCTTCATTTACGAGCACGCTAATTGCCGATAAATAATACAAACTTTGATGGTTTTCCCCAAATCAAATGACCGGGAATAATTTATGAAAACTTTGAGCAAAATTAAAACTGGAATTGGCTATGAATATATTAAATTAGAAATCATAACTTCAGAAAATTGTTATTTAATACTAGGGTTTTATTTTATAGATTTCTATAGAATCTTATACTTTGCAGTTTTATCCCAATGGTTTTTTTAAAATATCGTATCGAAGTTAGACATGCAATTCAAATATAAGTCACATTCGCATCATTTATCTTAAAGTAATCCTACAAAGAATTTAAAAGTGTGTTTAATCTTAATTTACATAAAAAATGTTAATTAAGATCAAATTTACATTTTAATCCTTCGTGAGATTAGATACTGTTTTCCACTAAAGTGACCGCAAACTCCAGTTAAGTTAATTAACATTACTCTAAAAACGGTATCAAAGTTTGCCTAATACATTTTCATTACGTGTAATCTCTTTGTTCAGACGTAGGGTTGTCCCTATCAACATTTTTCATTTCAATATTAAGGTATCATCTTAAAAAAAATATATTAATCTCTTCGCACTAAGGTGATGCCCTGCTCAGCAGTAGGACATGAATAATGGTTAAATTAGAATTAATATATTTTCGCTGATATATAGCGTACATGCTCTAAAATATGTTTTTTTCCTAGCAGCAATTTTTTTTTTTCAGACGTTGCGAAGTGGCCAATACGATCATTATTAAATCTTATATATTTCCAACTAGTAATCACGTACTACGTCTAATCATATTCCGTAAAAAGGCCACTAAATAAGATTCTATCACGCGAGTCAACCCTGGGGTCTCGATCCTTGCGACGTTTATCTAAATAGGTTACGGTGAAATATCTCTTCTAATAAATTAGTTAGAGTTTAATTTGCTTGGTCCATTTTATGGTCCCCACGTGTATTCGCATGATATGATGTTCCTCTTAACTGATATAAACGGAATTGCGACACGTGTCTTGATAGACTCCATTCAACTGATGAATGGATGTGAATGGATAACATCTCCCGGGATTCTCTGCCTAATATCGGAAAATTTGAGGTTGTAGTTCGTTCCCGGATCGGCAATTGGGTGTTTTAATATATTATTGATAAACAACGTTGAAATTGATTATAACTAGCCACGCGGCTAGACGCAGTCTCGGCGATCTTCGTACCACCTCAGAATCGAATGTATGAGAAAATATATTATCTATATTGTTATCATTATTTTTACTGAAATTTTCCCACGTTTTAATGCTACAAGTATTCGGGGCGGAGACAAATTAAAGAATCTAAAGGTCATACAAATCAGCCCACCCGTTCTTCAGTAAGGTATTGTGTAAATAACCTAACTGTATATATATATATATATATAATATAATAAATGCGGAACAAGTTCCGTAGTGGTGACCACGATTCACTACTTTTATAGATATTTTACCTTTATGACTCGGATACAAATATTCATGCTCATCACGCAAAGCCTTGTCCCTAACGGGCTTCAAACCCGGAATCCTTGGTAAAGAAAGCGGGCTCAACAACCGATCATTCCAATGCCGTTGTCATGATTATGATAAGAAATCATTTAAACACTTAATAAAGAACCAGCAAAATATTACTTTATTTCCAATAGAAACCTTAACGATGTGAAATCTAAATGCTAGGTTCGATTTACGAACGGCGAAATAAACCAAAATAAAAATCGGTCTTCAAACGAAATTGCAACTCGTGCCATAAGGGTCAATTTCCTATGCACAGACCTCGTTTCTAGTTGAGTCTGCTAACGACTTGCAACCTGAATGCACAGACGTTCAACGTTAGACGCTCCCCGTTTTGAATTAGGTCCTACAAATAGTAGACTTGAATATGAATTTAGAATGAAGTATAAAGCGAAATATAAGGTAATCACCAGACTTGCGGGTACTACTTTTTTATGTGGAATTTAGTTTAGCCTTAACATTTTCTGGAAAGTTGGACGTTTCGAAGGTATTCAACTATAATATGTATAAAATCGCTGGAACAACATACCAACCGCATAGTCCTAAGCTAAACAACGCATAAAATGGACTTAGTATATAATTACTAATATAGATATTGATTTCGTATATTTACGGGAATACTACAAATTGAAATAAAACTTAATTTACAGATTTTATCGCGTTTATTTTATGTTTTTACGTAACGTCGGGAACGTAAAAACATAAAATAAACGCGATATAATCCGTAAAATAAATTTTATTACAATACTAATATAATTGTTAAAAATTCTTAACTCGGGTACTAGTGTTCATGCACATTACACAAAGTCTGTCCCTACTGGGATTTGAAGCCGGATCCCTCGGTACAGATAGCAGGGTTACTAATAACTTTGTTACTCGGGTCGCAACTGCTTTAGACTTTTTATAAACAACCTTAGGGAATATAAGGTATCTGTTGGTTTCATGGTTTTACCCACCTTAGCGGTTGATGAGCTGGACGGCTCATCAAACAACGCCCACACTTTAGGCTTGAGTCTCTGCCACACGCCCAAGTCTCCTGACAGGTACGCCTCTTCATAGCCAAACAGTCTCGCGATCTCCTCCTCCGAAGGCTTCTCACTATCAATGTCCAGTTTGTCCAGGATGGCCAGGGTATTCTGGTGACAATGATAAATAAATACATAAATATCGCCATACGAACACACCAACTATACGCTCCCACACTAAGCAACGCTTGTGTTATGGGTACCATACAATGGACTGAGGGCGAACTAACGATCGCCTTTGAAATAAGGTGTGCAATTTCAAAAGGCTCTTATTTTTCGGATTTTACGTGTGAATGTAACAACACCTTGATGGAGATATGAATTTGATAAAGAATGAGTATATGAATTACGGCACATCGAGTCTCTACTCTCAGTATACTACAGTATAAACTATTATATTCTGACATGACTGATTGTAGCCTTATTCAGACGGGGAGTACTACGATATGATCAACGGAAATCTTTGACGAAAATACCCGTACATATAAACAGATCTCCGAATCTACAAAGCCCACAATCTTAGCCTACGAACTTGGATTTAGGCACGTATTTTCCTCTTGGATTCCAGGTGCTTTGATTAGCAATTATTTACTTTGACGGTATCATCCGAAAGCTTAAATTATCATGCATAAGAATATACTTATATTATAGTAGCTGCGCCCCGCGGTGTTACTCGCGATTAAAAGTATTTCCTTTTCCTCTATGTCCTTTTCTGTACCCCTGTGCATTTTTCCGGGATAAAAATTAGTCTATGTCATTTTCTGACCCCTAAACTACCACTGCCTATGTAAAAAATCACGTCAATCCTTTGCTCTATGAAAAATTAAAACAAATCTATCCCACGGGAACCATACATTTTACCGGGATAAAAAGTAGCCTATGTCCTATTCCAGACTATAATCTATCTCTGTGCCAAATTTCATCCAGATCCGTTCAGCCGTTCTGGCGCGATTGAGTAACAAACATCCATCCATCCAAACATTCACATTTATTTATAATATTAGTGGAATTACATTTGAGTGATTCAAAACGTTTGTTTGATACTCCCATTTGTATGTTGCGTATAATAAATACCTATCATAAAGATTGTACAGAAAAAACAAATAAGTATTATACGACAGACATTTTTGTCTGAAAGTTTTAACGAACGAAGGAGGCAGCAGATCTAATACGGCCAAGTTATATAAACTCGGTAAATAAATTCGTATCTGCTTACGATTCTTCAGGGGGATAATAATGTTTTTATGTTCTCTTGAAAACTTGGTGTATTTATAAACAATAATGTAAGTAAAGTAAAAGTATTTCAGTTAAGCCATTTGACATGGTAGGTTTAGTTGCGGTTGCAAGTTAGGCGACAACCTGTATCTTGGAAACCTGATTAGTTTGCTTATATTTAAGCATATTATTGTATTTATACTAGCTGTTACCCGCGACTTCGTCCGCGTGGTATTTAAGAAAAAGCGGACGAAGTCGCGGGTAATGGCTAGTCTAAAATAAAAGTAGCCTAAGTTACTCCTTGTTACATCAGCTATCTGCCAGTGAAAGTCCCGTCAAGATCCCGCCGTTTCAGAGATTAGCCGAAACAAACAGACAGACACACAGACAAAAATTGTAAAAAAAATTGTGTTGGTATACGTACCGTGTATACATACAAATGCACTTAGTAAGAAGCGGTTATTTTAATATTACAAACAGACACTCCAATTTTATTTATTCGTATAGATGTATTGTAATATAGTACCATAGATTTGATGCATATTTACTTTAACCACCTAATTTCCTGTGGGAATATAAAGAATCTTTTCTTTATATCGATAACCGATCTGGATATCAAATTATGTGCAAGTTTATATTCGATCACAAAGTATCAGTCCCACTCCTGGGCAAAACCCTCCCCCGGACTCATCTCATCCATTTATATATAAGATAAACATACTATGTTGTTTTTATCCAAGAAACGTTTTTCAACAGTTATTTATGCCTAAAATAATATCAAGATGTCCAAGTAATGAAGAATAAATAACAAAAATGAGTTGCTGAAATTATATTTGACAAGAGATAGTAGGTATTATGAAGTGCAAACTTTTCTTTGAAGTTAAATTTCCGCTGAACGACGCCAAAAGAAACTCAATGTAAAACCTCGTTTACATTGGACCGGTGACCAAGTAGACACAGTATATTTTTTTTTGTATTATTTGCGAGAAAAATTTGTCTATGCTACTTCTATGGTTCCTATTTTCATTGGCTACCCAAGCGGGTACACTTTAAAATTGAAGATTTAGGAAATTGTTAAAATTCAGTTGGTTGTATAAGTCTCTGGAAATATTTACTTGTTTGTGATCCACATTATTCGCTATATTTTTTCGTTACTTATACCAAACATACATCGGTATATCATTCGATTTTATTAAACTACCTTATCTTTTTGGGGGGAAATTGAACTGTGAAGTTGTCAAATTTTGTGAAGTTATTAAAAAAATATGTTTCTTTGATAAATAACATGTAATATTAACCTTTGTGTGTTCATAAACGTGCACGAGTGAAGGAAATTGAAATAAAATAGTATAAGATGACTTTTCAAGTTGGCCCAAGATGTACGGTGAATTTTCAATAAAGTATCCAGCTTACAGATAAGGGTAGGGGATTTATTTAATCATAATCAACATTATCATTACCATCAGGGGTACCTACTGTTTTTTTTTTATAACAGTTATCAAGAAATACTTGATACCGGCAAAAATGGCACTATTTTGTAGCCGATTGCCAAACCTAAAATATAAAAAAAGAACTACATAATACTCAAGTACTATTCACAGATACCGAATAATAATTCAGTTCATTATACTATAGTATAAACCCACCTTAAGACGTCCCAGATTTTCTCTAATTCACTGAAGAGAAACGAGAAGCAATTTATTAGAAATCAACTTATAAATTAGATTAGTATACATAAGATTAACTTTCAGAAACAATTTGTAACGATTCTAAATTCTATAATATTATTATATTAACCGATAAAACGGTCCTAAAAGAGCCTTTAGCTGCTTACGCAAGTTGCCAGCAAGCGTTATAAACATTGTAAGAAGGTTTACGTTCTACAGGACGGTTAGAGCTACAGGCTACATAACCTAACAAACACATCTATATTTTTATAGCTCAGACGTGTCTGCAAAACGTGTCCGGAACATTCCTCGGGCCTCTAATGGGATTTTTACGGCCCTCCCGGTATTGCCGTGTTTTTTTTTATATATTTCTATCAAAAGCGAAATTCCGCAATAAATTTTACTCTCCTTTTAGCTCAGTAATGAAGATTGATGGTCGCACCGTTGCCTAAATTAAGTTTTCATTAATTTAAGTAAATTCCAGAAGTTTTTTTATATACCAAAAATATGTCTTTCATTTTAATATGGTTAGTCGGTAAGTAACTGTATCAGAGTCGTTAAAAAGCGATGCGGCATCTATTAATTGAATAAAAAATGTTTTTATTTTTATTTTACTTCTTTAAAGTTGCTCGTCAGTGTCCTGGTATAAATGAATCTACAACGAGAGAAGAACTTTTGAGCGTTATCACCATGGAAAAACAGTTTCCTTTCCTCTGTCCATTGTTTTTAGTGGAGAACACATTCTACAATCAACTAAAGATATATGTGTTTTATCTATAGGCAGGTAATTATTTGTTTTAGTTTATATTTATTCGATACTATACGAAGGCCGCAGCAAATTGCTTCGTATGCGATAGGCAATTTATAGTTCTGTTTTTATTTTCAATTAGCGAGCAGTTTTTATGTTAAAAATAAATACATAAAGGTGTTTACTTCTTCTACCAAGACTCATCACTAACAGAACGATGGTATTATCACGAGCTAGATCTACAATAATATTAGATTAGCACTGGGTTACAGCACTTCAAATACAAATGACGAAAACAGGGACAAACAGACAGGTATGAGTGCGACAAAGCACAAGGCACTTCTCGCTACAAGCTGTTAAACAACATTATATGAATCGGTAACGTCGCTGTCGCAAAGCGATACCTGACTTTGTCACAGTGTGTTAGTTATCTACAGACTTAGATACACGTACTTTGTCAGGGTAAATTGAGAATTACAACATCTATTTATGTTGTATTTACACAAACTTATGAAAGGCTGTTCAGTAGTAAACGTTTTATACTTTAATAGGATTTAATAACGTTTCCTTCATGAATCCGTTAACATGCGTGGGTATATCGACGAGTCCCGGCTAAAATCGCCCGGATCCCGGATAATGGAATGGGGAGCTACAGTTGATGTACCTATCTGGATAACACTTAGCGCCGATTATATTATACGGCTACAGCTGATGATAGCAATTTTTTTAGGTAACCTGTTTGTAGGTTGTGTGATTTTAAATATGTCAGAATATGCCAGAGATACTCACTGACTTGATGGTCACAAATAAATCAACACTTGTATTATTATAGCTCATACAATGGACTGCAGGCATGGACTCCCGGGATTACTCGCGGCGTTATGCCCTTTAACACTTTCACCCCTGGAGCATATAGGTCTAACGACCTCTCTCTGGACAGCCAACTAAGACAAGGCAGTGCTGAGATTCCTGCCGGCCCACGTCGGTTTCCACTCGACCGACGAAGACACGCCGAGGTGGCGGCCCTGACCGACTATCTGATGCACTCGGGTCCGTGGTGTCGCTACTCACCAACAACTCGCGACAAGCTGCCCTGCGGTTTTACCCCGACGGAGATTGGTCCCACAATATTATAAAAAGCAATACCTAATACTTAAGTATATATTTTATTACTGTTATACAACTTCTTAAGCAGCTTATAGTCACCGTCAAGTAATTGGCGAGGTTCGATTTGTACCTACAGTCGTAAATCTTCAATTAGCCAACGATCCTTGATTGAAGGTACTACACTCATTCAAAGTATGGTGTGCAAGTTACAAGCTTAAAAATATAAAGCAAAAAGTCATAGTCAAGTTTGTTGTGTGATACTTATAAAGGTCTCTGAGGACACTTAAGTCTGCTTTGAGTTTATTTCCATCCCTGTATGATGGTTATACAATTGAGTGTAAAATTTAAAGTTTTTAGTTTAAATTATTAAAACATAAATTATTATTTATGGTTAATTAATACATAGTGTATTTTTTTTTTAATACCGAACATTGAAGCCCGCTATTTGTATTTCATGACGGCACAAAGCTCACTGTTGTCCAATGTGCACATCGAGGTGCGTGTCCAGTCGCGGAGCACACCCTACCATGTATGGCAATATGTGTGTGTGGTTGTATGATGTTACATGATAGTGGGAGCTTACAACTCGTTCTCAGTTGAAAACGAAGGTTCAATTTCATATACATCTTATTTATCTTACTTATCTATTATCAAATAAAAAAACTATGTAGCTTACATTATCAGATATTTCTATTTATGCAAAAAAAATATATCCAAATAATCATTAATGCATTTGCATAAAATATTATGGCACCAAATTAAAATGTCATATAAGTTTACTTGATACGTGTTAAATAGGGATGTTTTTTTATAATTCATACTCTAGTTTCGGGTACGGGGAATGAGGTGATTTCAAATTAAAGAGTTATTTCATAGTACTAAGGTTTGACAGCATCTCGCAGCTTTTGCCTTGGACCAAACCCTAAGCACTCAAAGCAACAGATTGTTCGACAACTAAAAAAGTTTTTCCATTTCTTTTAGTATTACTTTTTGAGGGGATTTGTTTCATTGGCGCCCTCAGTTTTCAGTATTTTAAAAGAGAAATATCCACTGTATTACTTTTCACGTAGTTTATGTAATAACATACTGATTTGATACTACGAGTACAACAGATCGCAGACGGAGCTGATAATTGAGTGATCTGACCTTATATAGCTACTGCTGCTGTACTTAATTAGCATAACAATAGTCTTTCCATATTCCTGCAATAGTTCCTCAGCCTGATGCGGTCAATTCGATATTTATGCTATTATTTTCAGCAGTTGACCCCAGGAGGTGGATAACATGACATTACATTCTCAAAAAGGGCCTCTACGTGTTGGTTGTTCCCTGCGCGAGCCTTCCAAAGATCCGGGTATAGCCCGTGTGGTGAGATTCATATTTCCAGGCGAACAAACCTACTGTACGGCCTCAAACGAAACAACGCTTGTATTGTGGGTACCGTGGAATGGACTGGGGGCAATCTAAGTATACTTATATAGATATTAAACATCCATGATTCGGTTAGGAACATTCCTGCTCATCACAAAAAGTTTTGCGCAGCCAGGATTTGCAACCAGCACCCACAAAACTGAAATCCGGGTCACTAACAACTATGCTATTCAGGTCATCAACTATTTTATATGATCGGTAACCTGATACAAAATCACCACTGGTCTCAGACTCTCCAGGCTCTTGACAGATGGCCAAGCGCGGAAATACAACGAGAAATAGTCCTTCATTTTACACTCAGCTACACATCAGAGGGTCCAATCCTTTTAACTCACCCCAACGGTTCTAACATGAAATTATTACAATACCCGAAAACGCGTGCGAAACACATTTGGGAAGACGCCCACATAAACTTGAGCTACTGATACACGGAAAACTACCTCGAATTCACCTGTTGTTGTATATGCAAAGGGGAGAGTGGGAGGTCGTGTGTAACTGGTCGTCAAGTACAAGGGTCGAGGGTTTCGAGTATTGTAAATGAAGGGATTGCCATTAGCAATGGCAACATATGGAGAACAATTTCTTATAGTTTCTATAAACAATTTACTTAATATGTGCATTATATTATATCGTCCTGAAATAAATGCGCGGAAATAATTATACTTATACATCTCTTACAGATAAAGCAGCGATAGCCATGTTAGTAGAATGCTCGCTTTGAGAACGAGGTGAACTGGTTCAAACCCCAGGTACCTCTGAGATTATCAGATTATTATGTGCATAGTAGATTTTGAATAATTATTATCACTTTCTGTACGGTGAAGACAAACATCGAGAGGAAACGTCCACATCTATTCAAAGTCGTGTATAGTTCCCCAAGCCGCACTGGGCGAGCGTGGTGGACTATGGCCTGGCTCCTCCGTATACTATGGTTTATCTTTAATTATTCGAAACTGACCGTCTGTATCTAGTAATAATCCTAACAATATCCCTAAATATAGTGCAATCTACTGCAAGATGGACGGAGCATACCAAGATTGGCGACAATACAAAAGTGTAAGGTGTGTGCGCCTTGCATGACAACACACTTTGCATGACAACACACTGGAGCATACTTTAATTGTAAACAACACACTGGAGCATACTTTAATTGTAAACAACACACTGGAGCATACTTTAATTGTAAAAATAACGGATTAAAAAAATGACAAGCCCGCTGAGTTTCTCACCGGATCTTCTCAGTTCTCAGGAAAAAAAATGTCAATGACAATTTGTAAGTGCCCCCGTAGGCCTATACGAAATAAACGATTTGACTTTGACACCGCATCGCCAGGGGTTTTCTTAAGGTTTAAGGTCACCAGGAATCTATCATGAAAATATTGAACTATACGAACCTAAACCAGCCAAGTCATGATGCCCCAAATTCTTGAGCTGCCTTCGCTTGCTCACGCATGCCGCTGAGCAGTGCGAACTCGTAAATACTCGTAATTAGGACGTGGTTGTACAATTCAGCTGAACGTAAAAATGGCGCACGCTTAACAAGCGAAATTGGAGGTCGCGTAACACCATTACAATATGGCTAGCCGTATTACAATCCGCTTAACGCTAACCAGCCGTTGTATAGAAATGAAGCGTTTAGTAAAGCACCTAATTCTTTTGTAAAAGACAGGATTCTATGATCCGGCTGCGACAGATGCACCATTAAACAAGTTTTAGAACTAAAACTAAAATTGAGTCCTACATTGGCAATATTCCAGCGTTACTTTAGTAAATGGAATAAGTGTTTTTTGGGTTGTGACAAGTTTGATCATGTAGCTTTTAGTATTGAAACCTTTTAGTAGTTCACTTGTCACAGAATCGTTGGTCCATCCGAATATAAATGGCTTCCAAGTTGTTGACAAAATCGGTTTTGTAATATCTGACATGCATCCTATCATAAATACTTATATTAAAGAGTTTTAACCTCCAATCTGTAGGGTCTATCTGAGGTCTTATGAGTCAGGGCGACTTAGCCGCCAATAAATCGGCCTGTCAGCCAACTTTCCTCTTGATATGCCAATTCCTGGGGATCAGGCGGGCCTACAGCAATATTATAGTAACTGTCACTTTTGACAGATATCCCATACAATATCTCTCAAAAGGGACAGTTACTATGCGGTTGCTGTACGATTATGAATTTATTGTGTTAGCAGACTTGGGGCCCAGATTGCGTGCGATTTGTGCCGTTCGTAAAGGCTTTTACTCAATGTGTCAGAGCATACAGTTCCACAAGAAGTTAGTCGATAAGTTGGCTAAGTGACTGCCTGACTACTTCAAGAAAGAAACTTGCGCAACACAAAAAATAACAGCAATTATATTAAATAAATTTGACACATTTTTTTGTATTCAAGTTTGCAGTAACTTTTAATTACATAAAAGCTCATTCGTTATCAAAACAGGCAAGGTTGATTTACCGAACCAGACCAGACTACGAAGTAATTATGACGCAATTGTGACGTATACGCGCTATTAACCCCCGCTACAATGACGTAATTTCTTCCGGTTGTTTGTGCTGCTAATGTCCTCTACGTGGAATGTGATTTATGAAAATTGTATTCTCTATCATAGAGCCTGAAACTATTTTAATTAGGATGTCGCTACAATTGTACTATATTCAAATAAAAAGGTTAGTGGCATTGCTTGTACGCAATTCATGACGCCTAATTATCTCAGTTGGTGGTAACCCTGCTTTCTCTGCCGAGGGTCCGGGATTCGAATCCTGGTAGGTGCAAAGTTCGGGTAATGAACATGAATGTTAGTACTACACTATTATGTACTGGGGCTCGCCCCAGTCCATTGTACGGTACCCATAATACAAGCGTGGCTTAGTTTGGGACCGTACAGTTTCTATGTTCGTCTAGCGATATTGTTATTACTTATATGTTATTCTATATATATTCTCCTTAACATATATTATTTACTAGCTGTCCCAGCGAACTTCGTGCCGCCTCAGAATGAAATGAAAGAGAAAATATTTTTTTCATGTTTTATTAGTTACTAGCTGCGCCCGGCGGTGTTACCCGCGATAAAAAGCATGAAAATTAAAACATCTATCCCACGGGAACCATACATTTTACCGGGATAAATAGCCTATGTGCTATTCCAGACTATAATCTATCTCTGTGCCAAATTTCATACAGATCCGTTCAGCCGTTCGGGCGTGAAAGAGTAACAAACATCCATCCATCTATCCATCCATCCATCCAAACTTTCACATTTATAATATTAGTATAGATTCTGCTATTCGGAGCGGAGGCAAATTAAAAAAATTCAACGATTATAAAATCGGCTCACCCATTCTTGAGTTATAAATGGTGAACTAATACGACTTTGTTTTTTATATATACATATTCCCTCAGTACGTATTAATAAAAGCACATATTTCTTATAGACGCGAAGTGTATTCAATTTTCTCGTTACCAAACAAGAGAGTGTTCTTTCATCTTTTGTTTTTGTTAAACTGCCTGTTATGGGATTACGTCGGGGTTCTCGTGTTTTATTTTCATTTTCTCCAAACGCTCGAAACAATATTTGGAGCAGATAATCATTGAAGATGTTCGATGAAAAAGCGATCTAATTTACGAGGTAATCGACTATCTTAAGATTGCTTTTCACACGGCATATACACGAGACTTCTCTGTGGACTAAGCAAACTGAGAGTTTTCGACGTATAACTATTTTTTGTATGATTTAAGCTGAAAACTCTTTCTCTTTCTCGCGAAGCTACATTTAGGTCGCACTAAGGGAACAACTACACTGCCCAGTTTTCAACCTTCCTGAATATGATACTATGTAAGTATGTCTCATATCCATATGTCTTTTGATAATTATGTGTCCCTAGTCTCTCTCAACAGTGGAATATAGCCCAGCAGTAAAACCTATAATAATCATATCATAGCTCACAAACACCGCTCATAATTCACGAAGCTGTTAGGACTTCGCGCCAACAAAGTAACGAAGCTATAAAATATATTGTGGCTTTAAAGCTAGAATTGCGATGTGTTTACTGCGATGCTGTCAAGATTATTATAGCGAAAATTTCGTGTGGAATGTAGAATAAATAAAATGAGATGGTCGAATAATGTACCTAATTATATAAAATCGAGTTAAGTATATATAATGTCGAGAGTGAACAGGTACCTTGTAGGCAAGTATGCACCATCGTAGATCTCATCGTCACTTACCATCAGGTGAGATCTAAATCAAATACTTGCCTATAATGTAATAAAATAAAATAAACTATCAAAAAGATTGGTCTACGCAACCGGTGACCCAAGGGCCGGGCATTTCCTCACTCAGCGAGTTGATTGGCTATTCATCAAGGAAATGCGGCCAGCATCTTGGGTACGCTACCGCATGGGCCAAATATTCAACATTTTTTGTAAGTGAAATAAAACTACTCTTACGGATTTTATCGCGTTTATTCTACGTTTTTTACGTTCCTGAGTTTTCGACGATAAAATCCGTAAGAGTAGGTTTATTTCAATGTGTAATATTCGCAAAATGTTTGTAAATATTAAGTAGGTAAGTTTTTCTATTGTCTTTTTAATTTGTATGTGCATGTTTATCTACTCAAAAAAATATTTATATACTTATGTTTATTATAAAACCCAGTTCGCGCTTGTGTTATTTTCACGTATCATTTTATGAAGTGTATGACTGAAGTATAACTTTAACAAACGTCATTATAGTACTGCGCAAAGCAAAACTCTAGTGCGCAGTACTATATGACGTTTAATCTATACTAATATTACAAATGTGAAAGTTTGGATGGATGGATAGATGGATGGATGTTTGTTACTCTTTCACGCCCGAATGGCTGAACCGATCTGGATGAAATTTGGCACAGAGATAGATTATAGTCTGGAATAGCACATAGGCTACTTTTTATCACGGTAAAATGTATGGTTCCCGTGGGATAGATGTTTTAATTTTTTATCGCGGGTAGCACCGCTGGGCGCAGCTAGTAAAGTTATAAAACATCTATAAATTTGACGGTTAGAGTTTACCCAATATCGATACAATATCGTATCTTCTCAAACTCAAATAGTCTTTGTTTATGTTATAACACTCAATGGTATGTATTTTGTATGTCTATCAGTATCTTGCTGTTAGTTTAGGGTGTAAACAAACGGAATGTGGAATACTATCGTCGAATCGATTCAGATACCATAGGCCTCGGGCGGGACAATGGACAGGTATAGTACAGAAGAACAACTTAGAAATATATCTTAATTTTGAACATTAAAATAAACTATGAATTATAGATATAAACAGTTTCGACTGATAGCGACGAAAATGGTAGATGAAAGCGATTAGGCGAGAGCCACGTACTGATTGAGTAGGAGGCAGAGTAGCTTAGCTATGGTTCACGTTCGTTTAGTACTCGGCTTCGATAAACAAATCGATTCGTAGGCATTAATCGAAATAATAAACTTAACTTCTGCACAAAGTTCTGTACAAAGGTTACATGCGTAGGTACACTCAGAATAGTTTCGAAATACATGATACAATGTTTATTGGAACGGACTGTACATTTATTGGTAATTGTATTCATAGGCCAAATAAATCTTAATCTATACTAATATTATAAATTTGAAAGTTTGGATGGATGGATGGATGGATGGATGGATGGATGTTTGTTACTCTTTGACGCCCGAACGGCTGAACGGATCTGGATGAAATTTGGCACAGAGATAGATTATAGTCTGGAATAGCACATACGCTACTTTTTATCCCGGTAAAAAATATGGTTCCCGTGGGATAGATGTTTTAATTTTTCATACTTTTTATCGCGGGTAACACCGCCGGGCGCAGCTAGTATATATATAAATTACGTGTCACGGTGTTTGTCCGCTATAGACTCCTAAACTACTAAACTGATTTAAATAAAATTTTGCACACTGTGCAGTTTTATCCAACATGAACGATACTTTATATCTCAATTTATAATCGCAAATGTTTAACTATAAAAATATTTCCTATAAATAATGTATATGACAAAACAACGTTTGCCGAGTCAGCTCGTATATTATATATTATTTATATACATATAAATACATTATTTACCTCGCCTCGGTAACGAGGATTGCAGGTTCAAACCCCGGCTCGCACCTCTGGGATTTTTCATGTGCGAATCTCATTTCCAACCAAGATTATCACTTGCTAAACGATGAAGGAAAACATCGTGATGAAACCTGCATGTCTGAGAGAACCCCTCGAAAGATGTGTGAAGTCCGCCAATTCGCACTGGGCCTAATCCCCCTCGCATTGAGGGGAGGCCCGTGCCCAGCAGTGGGACATTAAAAGGGCTGGAATTATTATTATTATTATTATATTATTTACAGTGTTTGTAGTTACTGAAATTGCTGTTAGCGATATTTTAGTATATATATATAATAATAATATCGCCAGACGAACACACAAACTATACGGTGCCACACTAAGCTAATCTTCTCAGTTGAGGTCGCGTTCCGATCCGGTTGTAGAGTTAAGGAAAAAATGTAATGACAATTTGTAAGTGCCCCCGTAGGCCTATACGAAATAAATGATTTGACTTTGACTTTGACTTTAAGCAAAGCTTGTATTATGGGTACCGTACAATCGACTGAGGGCGAACTCAGTCTATAATACTTAAGTCAATATTAAACATCCATGACTCGGGTACATTCATGCTCATCATACAAATATTGTCCATACCAGGATTTGAACCCGGGACACTCGGCGAAGAAAGCAACGTCACTACCAACTGCGCTAATCAGGTCGTCAATGTGGTTTTGATTCCACTTTCAGCAGTATATTACATGGATATAGAGTACACTTTATTGTAAACACGCTATCGAATAGTGAGAGCATCAATAAAATCGGATAAGTCGTTTTGCGTGATTCTTAAATAAATATACAGAACAATTGAGACGCTCAAATACTTATTCAAATAGTCTATTTTAGATCTGTTTTATTGAGCTATACTGCAATCATATAATAAATTCAAAATGTGCTATCTCTGACAGATTCACCGTAAATTTGAGACGAACATAACTTTTTTTATAAATGACATGGTTACATAAAAATGTATGCAATGTTCCGGGAAAATATTTGCCAAAGAACATTAATCACTATTGAAAACAAGCTATAAATTATACTGTTCCGCATTTAGTATCGAAAATAAAAGAAAACGCACGAGCTGCGATCGTTCCAAAAGATTTGTTGTCTGCAACCTTTGTACATGCAACATTTTATTACTCCATACCGATTTTATTATCTAGCAGAGCTTAAATCATAATAATATATCACTATTTGCAATAAAATTAATTTCAACAAAGTCTAAATAAATCTCAAGAATACAAACCTAATTTAAAGTTTAAATTTGGAACGCCAGTCGGAACCAATAGCGGCATTCCTATTTTAAAATTAATCGATACTATTGGCTGACTACGACCCAAAAACGGCCCTATTCTGGTGGCCCGTTATTATTAAAGTTAATACGATGATCGGAATCGCTAGCAACGCGACTGGGAAGGCTTAACAGCTCGCTATTATCGATGTAATGTCCGTGTTAGCCCGTTAATGTGTTTTATAACTGCTTTATGCTCACCCGTTGTAATAACGGGTCGCGGTAATGTCAAATGTTTTATTCCTTTTTGATGGAGATTGTGGCGTGATAGGAATTATGATTAGAAAACGACTTTACGTGGGGGGCTACTAAAATATAATCTGTGTCGTAAATGTTGGTGGTTCTAAATCCACTAATAGTCTTATCCAGACACTAGAGGTCTTGGGAAAAGATCCATCTATATGAGTTTGAGCGCAATGCGGTGGAAAAGTTCCGTTGGGGTTGGTTAATTGGGGTCAGGTCTATTAATTTTTAAAGCGCCTTGAAAGAACCACTAGAATTGAATCATTCCTAATCATATACCTACAATCACTGCTCTTATGATGGATCTATATATTTTCCCCTTTGTGTAGACAAGTAAATGTATAAACATTTTTCCTTCAAATATTGTAATGAAATTTCTCGCTCCAATTCCTTAACTACAAACAGAGGCTGTTTCCCCCACACGTGGAGGGAAAAATGTGTTTTCACGCCCCCATACGTTTGGGTAACCAAAGTATGATCGAAATAGATATTACTACATTTGTTACGAAGTTCGATCGCGTGTTTACTATACCTAAACTACTACCAGTCTTCGTTGTTTACCTCCAATGCCATGCAAAGAGGGTTGTAAGTTTCACACCTAGTCTGTCTGTGGAATTGTAGATTCAGAACGGTTGAGCCGATACAATGCGGTTCGATGAAGATGATGCAAGAAGTCGTTTGCGTATCGAGATCGCGAATAACGCGACTAAACTATGCGACAGCGATACGAATACGCCTTAAAAAAAAAAGAAATCTGTAGGACTTTCACGTGACTATCTATTTACAAAAAAATATATTTCATGTGTCGTTTTTTTTTTAAACATAACAAAAGACATTTTAACAATTAAAAAATAAGTACTCAAATGCCGAAATATATTTTTCAGAAAAATAAAATTCGGAATTCAGTACAGCAAACAACAGAATTGTTTTTTGTTTATCTCTAACACCTAATTTTCCAGCTAAATATTAAATAATGTAAAGCAGATTACCGAGGGTTCTAGTTGTTTAATTTATGCTGTAGTACATCAAGAGCTGTCAGAAGTGGGGTGTTGCGTAAAAAAGACAAAGAAGCGATTTGTACCTAGGCAGGGCTGAATTCAGTATCGTTATTAACTTAATTAGCTGTGTACTGACTGACCGAAAAGGATTACGAGGCCCTGCTCGTTCAGTTAGTACGTAGCTCACCCTACAACCTAATTAAAAGGTTTATTTATATCTATTACAAAGTGTAATGAATACATTATAAGCGTATACTGAATATAAATTGATGCTGTAATGAAAATGGATAGCTTAACGAGATGCGGAATTGCAGATGTGTAGATTTTGCATATCAGTGTTTTTTTTTTATTTAGGGTTCCGTTGTCATTGTAAGAAATAAAATGTAAAAAAGAATAGAGTTTTACCTTTCATACTCTACCCGACATGTGACATTAAAAAAATAACGTACCATTTGTACACAGATTCGTTGCAGAGGTATTTTGAAAAGATGTGACTTTTGTTTTAAATGTGTCTCGTTTTCGAAATATGAAGCATGCATTTTCCTTTTAACGTGAGTTACACTTATCCTTACTACTAACTACTCAACTACTGTTCAGGAAAATCTGCACTGCACACACTCAACACTTCTAGGACTACACTTACTATCAAACAGTACTGAATTACAACTAAAATGATCACAACGATAAAGACTTAGATCACGAGCTACAACCAACAATGTTAATGTAAAGTATTTCCGTGTCTGTCATTGGTTAACAAGCTCGATGGTAAATCAAATCCAGGAAATAAAGAGAGAACCGCAAATACAACATTGATTCATATGATTCAAACCTTGACTTATTTACGTACTTACTATAATCTTTCGGTGCCGTTGTTGACATAGACTACGGACTACGGAACCCGACCTTATGTGAGCCTCGACACGCTTGGTCGGTTTTTATTTTTGTAGTTTCGAAAAGATGCATATACTGCAGGCTTCAAACAAGATTATTCATGTATGCCCTTTGCACGTTTCATGCTTGAAAAAACAAGCCAACTCAATCAGGATCCTGTTACGTTAACGTCAGTGTCTCCCATCTCGCTCACACAACAGATTTCATACATAACAATAACAGTGACAACATGCTTGTACGATGACGTTATGGGTTGTGCTGCGAGTATAGGGTAAGCAGGAAGTTTTAATGTAAACGTAACGTCATCGAGAAAACTATCAGTCACTGCCATACTTATATATGAAATCTGTGGTGTGAGAGGGATGGACGATACTTACGTGCCGAGAGGCTGTGTAAAAAGGATTGTGCTTGAGGTTCTGTTCTTTAACGATAAGGGTCAGCGCACATCGGCGGAGTAACAATGAAGTATCTAAATTTGATACTTAACTATAAAAAGTCATCTAAACTATTTTGGAAGAATAATCGGTACCAAACCAAACAAAAAAGTTATACACGGATCAATATAAAATTGTAATCCTTGAAATTTGTGTAAAATAAAAGAAAAAATATCCAATTCTTTCCTTTCCCAAATTCAGGTATCTGGAAATCGACAAACGAGTTCCGGGTTCAAATAAGCGCAGCGCGTACCGACCAATGTTGCTAGCGCCGCCATCTTTATGCAAATCGGTAGTAGTGACACTATGATTCAAGGCAGGCAAGGATAATTTCTTGTGTCTTCGAAATTAGAGTACGTGTTCGAAATTTGAAAATTTGAAAAATCGCGTATAACAATCAACCATAGACGTTGTATTTCTATCCTTTGATTGATATTCTCGATTTTTTCATAAGGAATACAACAAATCCTGGCGCAGTGCATACGGATTGACACATTTTATTTTTGTTGAATCAAAAAAATCTGTGCTCGTTTGAAATTCACTAACTTGTACCTGGTGGCCTAAATCTATCTTCTATCGTACGTCGCCCCAATTAATCTATTGGGACTACGATATTGGGACCATCGACGGCCCAAATCTACCTTCTTTGTACTTTACCCCAATTAATCTATTGGGAGTCAATACCATCGATGAAATGAGTTTATTGCACTTCACCTCTGCCTACCCCTTCACGAAATACAGTCGAGATAGTAACAACTTATGTAAAGTCATTTAGTTTCAGTCGATCCTCTACCCACATCAAACATGGTAACCCTCCCGTCAGATGCGGTCGCTGGGAGATATTCGGTGACATTTCTCAAGATCAATGTCTTCGCGTATCTCAAGGGTTGTGTGTGACACCTGATCGCATTCGCCGGGTTAGATGGGATTCATTTTCTCCCGAATAGTTCGGATCACGTGGGAATGGATCAAATGAAGTGAGTATTATGTATACCCGTCGATTCTTTAGTGGATGCTTTTACAAATTGACGCTTTATGGTAATAAATAGGTACAATGTGATTCGGAATCATTATACTAACCTTTCGATCTGCGCTTTATTAGCGCACTTGTAATCATTATGTAAATTGAAATAAAACTTATTTTATCGCGTTCATTTTATGTTCTTTACATTTCGGCTGCTTTACAGCAGACATGGTCACGGGAGGACTGAGGTATTTGACGTCCTAGTGTCATAGTTTGATCTGGCGTATCCTCATATTTAGTTGTTGCTTGCGGTCCGATCTACGCAGAAATCGGTCACAGTGTCTTAAGGTCATGCAATGGTGCGCTTGGTTTTGGATTTATTTATATAATAACTAGCTGTTGCCCGCGACTTTGTCCGCGTGGTATTTAACAAAGACTCAACCGTTGGCAACAGCCTGCTCGCACGTTCTGATCCCGCGGGACGCATTGCAGATTGTTGCTATCAAACTTAATCAGGCGCAGCGCTGCAACATTGGTTTTAATTTTTCTAAAATAAAAGTAGCCTAAGTTACTCCTTGTTACATCAGCTATCTGCCAGTGAAATTCCCGTCAAAATCGGTCCAGCCATTTCAGAGATTACCCGGAACAAACAGACAGACAGACAGACAAATTTTTTAAAAAGGTTGTTTTGGTATAGGTACCGTGTATACATCCAAATGCATTTAGTAAAAAGCGGTTATTTTAATATTACAAGCAGACACTCCAATTTTATTTATATGTATAGATTACTGGATCCCAAGTCGGTGGTAGCATCAAGCCATGTTCCCTATTGAAATTATGATATTTTTTTATTTCAATGGCCTCATCCTTGGTCGGAATCGATGTTCTTTTGCTAGGATCTGTGGTTTACCAAATCTAATACAATGGCTGATTCGGTCATGTACATGTTCACAGATTGCAGACTTCGTGGACCACCGGTTTTTCACGTCAGCGTCACGATCAATATGATTATGTGAAGTCAGAATTTGGATACGTCAATTTAAAATAAAAGGTTTCCCACAGTAATCGGCAGCTGCCCCACTCTGCCCCATTCTGGCTTCACCCATGGGGCCGTCCATGGTGCTCTTGTAAGTCAGTAAAATAAGTAAATTTAGCATATGATACCTATGAATTGCAATGGTTCAAATCTCATTGTCTTCCTTGGGTACCCTGTATGTGTGTTTTGTTAAACCTATAAACAAAAATCGGAAGCGACTAATCAATCCCATCGCAACCTTGCGAAGGACATTCTATTTTTATCCCTAAGCCCAGTACCATACCAATTTATATTCAAGATACTGAAATCTAACGAAACCATAGCACGGAATATCTTTTAATACGACTCCTAATCCCTATTTACGATTTATATACCGAGTTGGCCAATAAAATGCCTATAAATCGTTAACTACTTGATATAAAACCAATCTATACTTATACTTAACATTATAGGCCGTACTGTCTACCTATACTATTCCTTATAGGTGTATCGATGGCTGGTTTTGAGACCGCAAGCACGGAATAAGGAATTCATAGAAAGAGCATGTAAAAGGACGCGACGTCACTCTACATAAACAACAGAGTCATGCCCAAGCATCAAACAAAAACGCGTCACTGCTTTCAGGGAGTACATTACTAAAGAGGCGTAATTGTGTGACGTTAAGATTGGGTCGCATGATAGGCGTCTAACGCGCGATTAACGCTCGCTTTCAATTTGTGCAGTGTTTAGATCACAGGTTTAGATGTTGTTTAGATCACACATTAATTAATGTTCCGCTTGTGCTGTGCGTGGGGTGCGGGACGCGGGGCACCCGGCCGTAAGAATGAACGAGATAGATAATCATTTGTCAGTCCGTCTTGTTTACGGTTATTGGGCGAGTCTATTATTGGACTTGCCCGTGTGCAGAAAAAAAAAATTAATTGGTTTAATAATGCGTTAATTAAATGTAAAAATAATTTAGTATTACTTACTCATATTTTTTGTTACCTGTTATTTATTCAACTACAATATCATCGGTTGCGTTATTTATTCAGCGTGAGCAAAGCTGCGTTCCGCAAGTGCAAGTTAATGGGATTCTGAACAAGGTGTGGTTCCGGAGCCTCAGTTTTATGGACCACAGTGATTGTTTCAAACGCTGAATCTACTTCGTAGTACATTCGGAACGTTGAATTCATGTTAACATTCTCAATGGTTTACCCCTTAAGATATTCTAATTAAAACCCCACAGTCTAAGAAGTATGCTCTTATATTGATATCAAAATGTAGGTGTACAATAGCGCACCCTTACTTACTTCTGAGTATAATGATGCAATATATTATGGGATTCTGCACGTAGGTGCGGTCAGAAGCTATAGTAAATCGTATATATTTATTGCAAAAGTATTCGCACAAATCCCCAGTATCTACTGACACGTGGAATGTTTATAAAACCCATAGATTTGTAATGTCAATCTAAATCCAATGATCACTTCACATCGGCTTGGCTAGACAGGGCGGCCTTCGTAATCCAACCATCAATCATGTAACATCAAAGAGATACTCGTATAGAGTTCCATTCCTGGTATTCCTAACTGAATAACTGTACGGAGATCAAAGGAAGAAAATGTTATTAAATGATTAATATAACATTTGCAACAAACTTCATAATGGCCTAAGTCATCCCTAAATATACGGGTGTAGGGGGCATGATAACGAAAACTTTGGGTAAAGGTTACACTTAATGCCTATAGTAAAATTACAGAAATCATTTATGTCGAAAGTCATAGGTTATAAATGTTGAAATATTTGAGCGCGCAATCTATCGTATACAATGCGATCACAACACAATGGCCCGCGCGATACGCGACGCGTGCGAGTGACGAGCGTGGTGGGACGAATCGAGTTTCGATTTACATTGCAGTTTTAGGTCTAAATTATTATTATTTTTTGATTATAATCACGTTGAGAAGACTTGTATGATTTCGTGCTAAAATCACTGTAAAATAACTTAACAAAATTCTTTAAATACATGAAAAGGTCAATGGAAAACTGCAACTTTGGGGGTTCAGAATCATGAGTTGAATTCATCGTATCAGTTTTCGTTACCAAGCCACACTCTGGATAATATTACGGCTCATTGCCGAACAAAGTAATAATCGATTTACTGAAGCATTATCTTGGTGTAACATGTAATTATGTTATGTGAAACTGTTCGGCAGTTATGTAAGTACGTACGTACCAACGTCGTATCATACACTTTCATACAATAAAATTTAATGATGCCATATTCAGAAAGGGAAGTAAATTTTCATATTACCTCGTTTGTTTTTTATCACATCTTATCTCGTGGCCCCACCAGCGCGTAATGATCGATTTTTTCATACAATGTACATTTGGTATGTTCTTATCAAATTAAAACCATTAAAAGCTTGTAATTGAATGAATGTAATCTACACCTTAAAGGTGTTTAAAAAAGTCGTCATTTTTTTAACATTTGTTAATGTAGAGTAATAAAATTTTGAATGATTTTGTCGTATGATTTTGCACGAGTGGCACGCAATAACCGGTGATCCAATATTGATAGAAATATTATGTGATTTAGTTGTAAAATCACTACATAATGATCACACTATGACCGACTAAAACATTATCAAAGGTAAAAGTTCGATCTGCGGCACCTAGTTGTTTGTGCGGGCAGAACTGCGGCACTAAAGATATTTTAGTGTTACAACTCTATATAGAGTGGTAGTCTAGACTTACACTCAACAGGGGTACAATACGACAGATATGACAGCTCGTAACGCGAGTGGTGTTAGCTCGGAAACAATTGTCTCTCGCTCGCTGATGGCCATTCGCTTCGCAAACGAGAGTATAGAGACAGCGTCACATAACAACATAAAGCTTGTCTACCATAGACGGACAACCATAAAAAAGAATGTAAAAGAGAGTGCTCTCTGAGTGCCTACCTATAATTTAAAGCTAATCAAACTATTGTTGACTCACTCTTTATGATGGGTTTTCTCTAAGGTTACTCTGCTTGTCTCCCTGTCTACGCATGTTATACCTAGAGTATAAAACTAGCGTGCAAAGAATAACAGATCCTTTTTGCTCTAGATAGAGCAGTCACATGGGAGGCAGTACTAGGTATGTGCATACTTTCAATATTTATATATTTTTGTGACTAGCCATCAATAATATAAATAAATGACTCCATAGTCACTATAATCTCGGGTTGCTATCAGACTATAACCGATATTACACAATATCCAATACCACCCACACAAGATTAGTACCTTCGACCTTTACTTACAATCTAATTATATCGAAAATCCTATTTTATGAAGCATTAGAGGGCCAATAGCGATAATAAAACGGGCTACAAAATATACTCTTTCGAGATTTTAGAGCTCAGTTTTGTCGCTAGGGCTCACTATAGAAGTTACTACAGAAAGAGTTACAGTAAGGTTTAAAACAGCGGTTCCTAAACTTTAAAAATAACCCCTTTTACTATATCCCCCTTTTACTATATATGGTATCCCAGATAATATGAAAGACGCTGTCTCAAAAATAAGAGTTCAAACCTGTATTCAATTGACCTGCAACTAGGTCGTTCTTCTGTGCGACAATTGAATCTGGGACATCAGCAATCATTACCACTTTAGGTTTGTAAATTATGAGATGAAAAGCCCGTTTTACACTGAAGTATTCCCACTAACTACAGAAATAGGTTATTTTATTGCTAAGTAGTAACAGGGTACCCGTGGCTGCAGGTCTGTAACCAACTTCTTAACACTTACGTGGTGACGGTTAACAAACAGTAATAGAGCTATAATCTATACTAATATTATAAGTGTGAAAGTTTGGATGGATGGATGGATGGATGGATAGATGGATGGATGTTTGTTACTCTTTCACGCTCGAACGGCTGAACGGATCTGGATGAAATTTGGCACAGAGATAGATTATAGTCTGGAATAGCACATAGGCTACTTTTTATCCCGGTAAAATGTATGGTTCCCGTGGGGTAGATGTTTTAATTTTTCATACTTTTTAGCGCGGGTAACACCGCCGGGCGCAGCTAGTAAAACAATAAAGCAGCTAAGTCACCTTACCCTTTTATATCTTTCGTCCTCATTTTCATTTTTTATCCGTCTTTTTCCTATCCTTTTTCGGACTACCTTTTACCTTGGAGTATGCTTTCAGTATACTCTGACTTGATACATAACATATATTTACAAAATACTCACTACAATTAATATAATAAATCACTAGCCTGCGTGTCCCTGTGTATGCTGTATGTAGACCAGCAGCAAGGCTCCACCTGGTTGGAGTCCAGCCCCCAGAACTCCAGCTCCTCCTCGAAGAGGGGCCCGCATACATTTGTTGGGTAGTGCAGCTTCCCTGTTCTGCAAGAAGACAATAAAGTCAAAGTCACTTTTGAATCCAAGAATATTGGAATATTTATGGTTTCTGTAACTAGATGATGTCATTAGAACCCAAGAGGCAGATGCTGCTCAGACTTGGCGTCTCCGGCTGCTGAACTCTACGCTCTGTTCTGAACTGTACGCTCTTTGTCTGTAGGGGTCCTAGTGTGTATCTCATCAAGAATTTAAATTCCTCACTACTTTTTCTTCTTCTTATAAGATGTTCTAAGTTCTAAGAACAAGAAACGAACATTCGATTTCTCGAAAATAAATAACTCAAATGTTTTCACAGAAATTAACCGAACTAGAGGTATAGGTATTACGTGTGCTTGTAGTGAGAAAAAAACTCGATTGGATGAAACGAAAACACAGCTTCCTGAATTTATCGTAACGAATCCGGGATTTATTTATTCAATGATGTTCAATCAAACCGGTATATGTGTTCCTGTTAAACTAATTTCGCCAAACATTGTTTGTTTACCTTGTATCTATATAAATAAATTTATTACGTATCGAAATTGTATAGCCATGATCGAATAAAACCTATGCACTTACGAAGTTATTTGAGTAGCCTTTGTTAAATAGTTTATTCTACTAATGGTATTCAACTACTTTCGTAGTTCTTTTAAAAAGTATGTGATTTTTCCTTTAAAACTTATGGATACTGTTAAGTGTCAGCCGGCACTGCTCTGAAAACCGTTGCCATGACTACGGTTATACACAATCTGTGAGTACACAACTGTATTTCTATTCTCGAAAATATCGATCAGCCAAAATTTAAATAAAATTGGTAAAAAGCTCTCTTGCGCAATAAAAAGTGATTTATTCATTCGTATGTTTATAATAGACGTCGGATGTCGGTTTTAGACTTTTATTTGCATTGAATGCTGTTTCTTTTGAGTTGTAGCATGCCACGACTTGGATCGTGTTGCCAAACTTTTGGACATTATCAATTGCTTGTGTGGGGATTAGAGATTGCATTAGCTATGTATATTCTTCTTCTTTTTTTTTAGGTTGGCAGTCGGCTACAAAATAGTGCCATTTTAGCCAGTGTCTAGTATTTCTTGATAATCATAAGTACTCCTGAAGATAATGGTAATGATGATGAGACGAATCCCCTACTGATAGGGGCAGTAAAGATGTGGACACTTTACTGAAAATTTACCGGACATCTTGGGATAACTTGAAAAGTCAATTTCCTTCACTCGTGCACGTTAATGAACACACAATGGTTAATACCACGAATTTAAGACATATTTATCAATAAAAATAAAACAAATAGTGACAACTTCTCGGTTCAACTTCCCGCCAAAAAGTCCTCGCTGTGTATATTATTCGTTACCAATGAGGTGAAGAAATAGACAAGAAATATTGATCGTTTGCTATAAACAATATTGGCTATCTACTCTCCAACTAATCCCGCTCCTTTGCTACGGTTTTAATCGTATTTCTAAACCATTTTAATTTAGCTTTATATCAACTGTCGTTCACGGCAAAATGTCGGCACTAGGATTTTTTTTTTACAAAAATAAACTTTGAAATTATTTTATTAAATAAATAAAAAATACGCTGAGAGTTAATTGGTTCGATGAATTATAAAAAACGAGATTGATTTTGATTTAAGTCAATACGGGGTCCATTTAGACTTCAATAGGTATTGTTATTCTTTTTACCACTTGAAATGACTCACCGCTTTGTAAATTAAGGTTAGGATATACTGCTCATAGGCCTAGCTTTTTCAGTATTCACTAAGCTAAAACCTGTCTAGTTCATGAATAGTTTAAATGTCAATATAATTATATCAGAGTATTCCAACTGGGTCATTATTAATTTTAAAAGCGTCTATTTTCTCGTGCCTTGTGACGTCACGGCGTGTCGACTGGATCGCTGGCTCGTAAAAGATTTAACGCTTCGTTACCCGCCTTAAGTCAACAGGGATACGTACTAAGTTGGAAAAACGCAGCAGTTAGTTGGCCTTGTGTGATGGTAGTGTAGCGACCTCTTCGCGCCACAAGTTACACAGATGGCGCTGCAGACGCAATCGAAACAATTGACAACACTCGAACAATCCTGAAACGCGCTATGAGAGTTTTCGAAGCACGTAACATATATACAAGATCTCAAACGACGAGGCATAGCGGCCGCCTAGCTGGAAGATCTTCCCTTTTCCGCCCAAGTACTTTTGCTAGTACATCCCCGATAATAAACGATTTTATCTTATTTATTTTACTATATACTGGTAAGGTTATGACATCCTACTCGATTTATGTTTGCGTTGCGTAGTTCGTAGTTGTAATATTCGGTCATAGACACACCACCAGATCCAATAACATACAAAAAATACAATTCTGACAACTCATTTTTGTCATGACAGCCGTTGGATTTAGCGTTATGTAATTAATAGTCTTCTGAGTGACTCGAATATGAAACTTCACTGGTATATTCCGCGATATTTAAACAAAAGATTGTTATAAAAAGCGTAGCGTTTTTTTATCTAGTGCGCTACAAAGCAACAAGCGTTCACCTCTAGAAAATTCCTTTATCGGTTCAGTAAATCTTGTCGGTTCGATCTTCGTATTACGTTTCGAAATATTCTCACCACTCTGAACATCAGCTGACAAGTAAAGCTAGCTACTTTTAATATATCCCCAATTGCATTGTACAACATTTATTGCTATAATTTGTGTCATAAATTAATATTGGTCTAGACTTGTTATTGACGGCCTTTTTAGTGCAGATTTCTGTGCCGAGGGTCCTGGTTCGAACCTGGTAGGAACAAACTTTGTGTGATGATCACGTATGTTTGTATCCCAGTCATTGATGCATAATATCTATAATATAAGTAATATATACTGGGTTCGCCCCCAGTCCATTGTACGGTACCCATAATACAAACGTTGCTTAATGTGGGACCGTATAGTTGGTGTGTTCTTCTTGCGCTATTTCTTTATTTACTTAACTGCCTAATAAACTATTGAAACATAAATCTCCCGGAGGTTTATATATTTTGTCTAGTCCCCGTGAAGGCCCGCCGGGCGTTCTCGGGATTATGTCGTGTTGTACAAAAGCTTTGTTTCGGATAACCTTTTGAGGTACATAAAATATTGCGTCCTCACAGCGGTGTCGGCCTAATCCTTATATCCAATGCTTACCTACGACATTACTACAAGTTCCCAAGTCACTGTTTTATCACTTGTATATTCTTGCTTAGGCGCGCCAAGCCGTTCCTATATAAGAATAACGTGGAAACTGCTTAGGGGTATTTATATGGATGTCGTAATGGTTGATCAAATACACACTACCATGGATCATGGACTCTCTAACAGGAAATAATATTTGCAGTGCACTACATATATGTAGTTATTCTAAATCAACTTTTCGTAAAGTGGATATTCCAACTATTCTTTTGTTAGGAAAGTCTTGAACCATCCTATCGACATTATGCTATATGTTTATATACATAGCTTTTAGGAGCTTTTGTATTTATATATATAACTACTAGCTGCGCCCCGCGGTGTTACCCGCGATTAAAAAGTATGAAAAATTAAAACCAATCTATCCCACGGGTAACATACATTTTACGGGGATAAAAAGTAGCCTATGTGCTATTCCAGACTATAATCTATCTCTGTGCCAAATTTCATCCAGATCCGTTCAGCCGTTCTGGCGTGAAAGAGTTACAAACATCCATCCATCCATCCAAACTTTCACATTTATAATATTAGTGAGCTAATAAAGGTGATAATAATATGACTTTTTGTATCATGGTTATGAAACCTTAATAAAAATAAATAAGAGCAAACAAGACAGGAGCATCCCGCAAGGGTTACAAAAGGGACCGACCAGTAAAGGTTCAATGTAAAAAAAATACCCAACAAATTACGCGAAAGAAAATTGGGACCAACTGTTTATGAAGTGTATTGAAAAAACAATAGCCCCGAAAATTAACACCGAGTGGAATTATGAAAAATGACAACGGGCGATTCTTTTGTAACAAAATAAAAACAAAAAAACAACATATATGGTTATTCTCTTGGCACACAAACTAAACGATAACTAACTAAATGTATTGCTGTGTTTTTAATTGCTAAGCATTTTTATGCGAACGGTATTACGTCACTTCTGCTATTTTAGTAAGGAAAAAAGAAAAAAATAGAATGTATACCCAACATAAAGCAGAAGAAACAGAAAGCAGTGATAGCCAAGTTGGTTGCGTTGCGTTGGTTGGTTACGCTTGCCTCGGTAACGAGGATCGCAGGTTCAAACCCCGGCTCGCGCCTCTGGGATTTCTGGATTTCATGTGCGATCAATCGAATTTTCAACCACGATTATCACTTGCTAAACGGTGAAGGAAAACATCGTGAGGAAACCTGAATGTCTGAGTGAACGCCTCGAAAGATGTGTGAAGTCCGCCAACTCACACTGGGCCAGCGTGGTGGACTATGACCTAATCCCCCTCGCATTGAGGGGAGGCCCGTGCCCTACAGTGGCACATTAAAAAAGGCTGATATTATTATTATTATACCCAATATAGGCCTCAAAATTGAACGATATCTACCAATGAGTATCCATTTGTGTCCCTTTTTTTTTTTTGTTTCCGCTGGGAAATGCATTTACGCATACCGCCCAAGCCCGGGGGAGCAAGGACGGTTATGTGGGGCTCCTGGAAGAAATCCATTTGTGTCCCTGAAGTAAGGACAAATGAACATTTTGTGGACCGTCTTGTCCCTTTTAAATCTTCGGCCCACAGACCATTTAGAAATTCATTAATTATGCTGATCGGTCGCTGGGGCTTCGTTGAAATGTTTGACTGTTGAAATCAAAGCGTTCGCGTAATGCCACAATACAATATGACAAGTTAGTTATATATACGAGCGTACCAATTAAACGCTTAAAATACGCGGTTGATGGTGCCATATGATTGCAATCAAGGTCGTTACTGCAAATTTTAACAACATAATTTATCGATAGAGTGATTACATCATTCAATACATTTCACGGCAATCGTGTAGTTTGGCTGGAAAATGTCATTCAATCAAACGATCAGTATACGTTAAAACTCATACTATAGCTCCAGTACACACATTCACACTAATGTTCACATATTCAGTTTGATTTTTTTATCACACAGGCAACTATTATTATAATTGAAATGGTAACAGCCCAGTTGGCTTATAATAACGTACTTATAATTATTAAGATAGAAACCTGTGTTATCCTACTGGTCTTGTTTTATTATGACGATGCTTTGAGGATACTAGAAGCCGAGCCCATTTCAAATTGGAGAAAAGCCTGGGCATTGATACAATGGTGCTCTGGGGAGTTATAAAGGCTGTTAGGCAAATTTAAGAAGAGTTTGGATTGCATAGCCATTCTTCAAACGGCTTTTTCACAGTCGGATTACGGAGACGGGAATACCTACGAACGTACGCATAGCAACTGTCTCTTTTATTCCTAAAACTCTATCTTTTTCTCTCCCTGTTGGGTGGTAGTAGCTAGGCAATACAGTTTAATCGCGCATTTAGTTACCAGTGTTTTTTTTTAATTTGATTTTTTTTTCGAGAATATGACATTTATAGCCTACCAATGGAGCCCTAAAAATATTTTACACTATTATTGTAGAGCCCTATATAACAAAAATATAGGCAACAAAATAATGTTGCGTATTCTTGACAAAAATCTAAGCTTTATATTTTTTACTAAATTAAATCTTAGTACAAAGTTGAATACAGACTTTAAGATTGTAGTATTAAAATACAATCTGGCTTGCTAACAATTTGAGGGATAATCCGCCTGTCTTTCAGAATTTGCACTTGAAAAATCCAATTGTATTCTGCTTCTGCGCCTGTGTGAAGGAAATAACAGTTTTAGCAAAGTAAGTACCTAGTTGATTTACAAAATAGGGTATTCGACGCTTTCATTACGACATTTCAAATATATGCAGCTGGCTTATCATGTTCGGGTTCGTTTGTAATATTGGCATAATTTTTAGTATTCTAAGCACATCGAGTAGGCAAATCAACGACTTTTTCATATGAAAACGTACGTGAAAACTTGATAAAACCTCCATTGTGAAGTCGATTTAAAAACGATCAAAACTGTTTGATCCTAACAAATGGTGTTCAAAGCAAAATTTTTGTTGTATTAAGGATTCTACGATGCATAATGTCCTTTTAGCCAAAATATTTATGACCAGAGAGCAAATAAAGTGTTACCCGCTTTCATTGGAATACCATCTTGTCAAGTCCGTACGAGGTTTCGTGTTGCAAACCCCATATTTGAACGTTACAGAAAACACGTGTGGACTAAATTTGAATCCAATTAACATAATACGCTTACCGTGAGAGAAAATATTCTTATGGAACACTTGATAAAACAACTTTTAGCAGACATCAAGTTTGGATGTTTGGATTTGATGGTTATGATTACCGATATTTATGTATGAGGTCCCGCAAAAATAATTTTAACAAATAGACTCCACATACATGGAATAGATGTGTTTGTTTTCCTTATAAAAGATAGCTCAGAAAAGATTAAGACGTCCACATTTTTGGTATATTTTATTTTCAGTGCTATCTTGAGAGCCAATTGAATTCAAAATCATTCAACTTCATTTGCGATTTTTATATTTCATTTGAATTTTAACACTTAATTTGAAACGATACTTGTAAAAACACAGGTTTCGTTTCAAATGAAGTAGGTGCCTTTTGTATGAAATTCCTTTAATAAGGTTAAGGGAGGAAGCCTTTTTCCCCTCCTGTAACTTATCCTTTACGCCTCTTAGCTGCTAAGGACCAATAATCTTAATATGATTTTAGCAAGATTCACCATCTTAATTATTTTCATTCACCAAGTATTCAGTGATATGAACAATCTATACACAGCCACAGAGCGAGCTCTGAACAGAACAATTTTACACCTGAAAACCCTACCCTATATTAACGTGCCCCACTTTTACGATTTCCAATTCGAAAATACTTCAGCAGGTAATATTTTCAGAATATCTGGACTATAAATCAATGGTGGACTTTATCTGGGCGGCAGTGGTTCTTTGTAGCCGCTAATGGAATATCGGCACCCAAAATTTAGGCCATCTGAGGATGACAGATGGCGTGGCTCTTAGGTACACTATCCACTGTGGTGACATACGTTTTACAATCAATAAGTAATTATCTCCTGATGACAGGTCAAATTCTTAACACTCAACTGGAGGAAGTACATAACAAGATGTGTGTAGTATGAATTTTAGCACGTGGCTATCAATGTTGTATGTATATGCCACCATTATATTACTTACAACCCCAGTGACTTCGTCCGCGTGGGATGTAGTTTTCTTATCATCCAGAACCCTTTTATTGCGCGAAATATTCCGGGGAAAATCGTAATTTTTTTGGACATATTCAATATATAATTTGATGAAAATTGAAGTCGGTATAGCTTCATAAAAACCCGTCCAGTTATCCGCGAACAAACAGACGAGCATAAAATCCAAAAAGGTGGTTCGTTCAGTGTCAAAGATTTCCCATATGATTATTTTACAAAAACATTGACTACCCAGAGACTTCTTTGCAATTAATTTGTTACACTACAGTGCTATATAACCTTTACAGAATAATTCTAAGTTGCTCGAATTTGAAATATCGAATCGAATTAATAACTAAGTCGGGCACCATCGGGTCGACCCGATTGTTCATCAGTCACTAATGTTATGTCGCTCGCACTCGCGGCTCGTTTCTGCATATTAATCGTAACGTCATCGAGAAAGCATGCTATCACTGTCACTCTTATTTCTAAAATATGTAGTATCAGCAGGACGGTAGACGCTTACGTTACCGTGGCGGTTCGGTCACATCTGGTTTAATGATAATGTTAATGTTGATGTCAATATACGCCTTAATTAGACGTTAAAAATTATCACGTTAAACGCTTGGCTACATCAATGTTGATCTGCTATTATAGCTTAATGTCTAACGTCATTAGTAATGCCGTTAGTAATTGAATGTACAGGCCACATTTGCTTAGTGACATTATTAAGGCACTAATTAGTGCACTAGGCCACAAATGTGACCGTAGCATGACGATACGTAAAAAGATCCTGCTTGGGCCACTGATGGGCCATTTGTTATTGGAATCGTGATATTCAGTAGATAAAGCAAGATTATGTCATGAATTATGTCACCTAAAGTCGTTCTATCACTTTTTTAATTCATAGGAGAGAATGAGACAAAATCGAAATATCTCACATTTTGCCTTGTCACAGCAGACCGTGATGTACGGTCCCAAACTAAGTGATGCACATATTATGAATATGAAGAGATATTGTATAATGGACTCGGGGCGATCCTAGTATATAATGACTTAAGCACAGTGTTTCCGAGAGGGTAAACAAACCATGGAATCTATGCATCTTAACACTATTTGAATTTCAAAGTTTGAACATGTCAATTTATAAAGGAAATTACAATAGTAGTTTTTTTAGAATATTTTTTAAATTGACGTATGGAAATTCAGATGGAACGTAATGATTACAAATGCCGTAAAAAAGCGCAGGTCTATAAGTTAGTATATCCATTCTGTTGTTTATAAGTTAGGTATCACGCTGTATAGACATAGTAAACGTTCACGACTCGGGTTCAAACATTCGTCCTTATCACACAAAAGTTTGCCCCTACCGGGAGTCGTAATGGTAAAAGGAAGAAAGGAAGAAAAAAAATCGAATGTTAGACTTATAACTAGAGGTTGTTGTATAGAGTTTTATAACTCCAATAACAACCCAAAAACAATAAAAATATTTAAGTTTAATAGCTACCGATAGGATCGTAAATCCAAACGGTCAGTAAGCGAGAAACAACCGCGAGGCATCGTTGTGTACTCTGATTTATAACTTTTACGAGTTCGAACCTCAATCAGTATTTTGATGCGGATATAAAAACACGATTCCTTTGTCCACTTGTCCACTTGTCTGTACATAATAATTCTTAGTTATAGCATGTCTAGACGCAAATAATGTTGATTTTTACGATCTTCGAATGTTTTGCCGTGGTGTAATTTCAGTTACATTGTTTGGTAACTCATTTTTATAGCGAATTATCCGATTGATATGTATATTGTTTACCTGATAATAGCCGATTGTTTTCTAAAGGGCAATAGATCACAGGTTTGATAACAATGCATTGTTTATTGCAGAATTCAATCAGAGTTTAAAAATTACACGTACTTTTAAATTGCACTTGAAACCTGCTCTACCTATTCGTATATCTATACCTACAGTATCCCACGGATCCCTAATCGTTCTTACCCACCCTCATAATAACTTCCACACTGACATTTTAGTTAACAAATTGCCGCCGTTAAAATCGCGGCTGTAATAAGCGAATTTATGCACTATTTTCAAAGGAATAAGGATGCAAGTGGTCACTCTTCGTGTATGGGTTGAGGGTTCATAGTTGGCTGAAAATATAGGGATGCGGAAAAGGTTCCTATCTCGTTTTGCGGTTGCTAATGCCCACGAAAACTGGCTTGCTAGTATGAGGCTTAAGGTGGTGATAACAGAGTGCATTTGCAGTGAATAATCAAGTACGGCCTCGTTGATAGATTGTATACGGAGTACCAAAAATAGTGTAAATATTTTAACAGTTAATTTATTTAAATAAATAATGAATAATATAAAAATATTTTACACTATTTTTGTGACACCTTATTTAGGTTCACGTAGAAAATAAAATAGTACAATAAGTAAAAAATAACCATCACGTTTTCCAAAAAAAGCCAATTAAGCCTTTGAATAAATATGGTTTGTTGTCATATATAGAAAAAAATAGTTCTATAAATAAACTGTGTCCATGTTCTATCGATAACTAAGCAGTCGTGTGAAATTGTAAATTCATATTTGTTAATACCGAACACTCACTGGAAGCTCTTTAAACTCCACTCAACTTGACGAATAAGATAAGTTAAGTTAACTAAAGTTAATGATGTGTAAAGATAACCTTCAAACGGAAATATGTATTATTGCCTGTGTAGCATCAAAATGAAGACAGCAAGCGAATCGCAATGATGTATGACAGTGTTTACGTCACTTTGCGCATTGAACACAGTGAATGACATAAAGTAAATGTTCTATATTATACATCCATATCGCTGGTGATATCGGTGACGGTTCGTAGGTGATATAGGTGACGTATCGCTGGTGATATAGGTGATGTATCCTTGGTGATATTTTTGACGTATCCTTGGTGATATAGGTGACGTATCGTTAGTGATATAGCTGACGTATTCTTGGTGATATTGATGACTTTTCAGCGTGATATTAGTGACGTATCGTTGGTGATATAGGTGACGCATCCTTTGTGATATTGATGACGTATGCTTGGTGATATAGGTGACGTATCGCTGGTGGTATTGGTGACGTATAGTTGATGATAATTGTGACGGTGACTAAGGACAGCCAAAAATGACGAAAGTCAAAGGCATGGAAGTACTAGTCAGATTATAGGATGTTGCGACCAGCTTGGTTATGACAAGCGCCATTTATATTCTTTAAATAAATGCCTAAAATTAACGGCCGTGGTTTCGCTTACATCGTAAAAGATAAATATAAGTAATGTGTGTTGTGAATGTGATTTGAACGTAAAATTTGGATGATATATTGACCAGGGTGGCTGTGATACCGTTGAACGGTGGATATATTATTTTTGTTTATAGTATCATTTATTTTTTGGATTGCGGCCATTTTAGTTAAGATAAATGGTCGTTCTTGTTATTGCTCAACGAGGACCCGTGATATATCCTAGGCTATTCCATCTCTATCTTTAAATGTTTGCTCGTTTTATCTGTTGGTGCAGATGAAACTTTAAATCATGTTATTATATTATTAATGCACCGAGTTACAAATTCGTTAGATATCTGATTTAGTTAGACAGGGTACATTTTAAGATTAGATATTTTTTGCTTTTTAGTTTTTTGAAGTACGTTAATTTTTTTATAAAAGTTTTCTTTTAAATTTTTTTTTTATTTCAAGTAAATTTGTTTTACATTTCTTAAATCCGATAGAGGTTTTTTTATTAATCTAAGAAAAACACTTGACTACCGTTTGATATTCCCGACGTGTCCCAATATCCCACATAGGTACTCAGGGTATACCTACTTATTCACACCGGTGTTCTCGCCACATCAGCCCATTGTGAATGATTGATCGCCCAATAAGTCCCGTCGAGTGGGATGGAGAGGCTCAAGAGTTAGCAACTAGCTTAATTTCAAATCATTTAGGGCAAGCATCCCACTGAGGGACCGAAATGCCAAGTTTGGGAACCAGAAATAATTATGTGAACATGTGTAGACACGTGTAAAGGTACTTTTTAACCGACTTCAAAAAGGAGGAGGTTCTCAATTCGGTTGTATTTATTTTTTGTTTGGCACCGACTTCAGATTAGTTAGTTAAATATTTGATTTAGTTAGACAAGGTAGATTTCAAGATTAGATTACTTTTGGATTTTTAGATTTTGAAGACGGTTTTTATTTTGCTAAAAAGTTTTTTATAGAGTAAAGTTTTCATATATATATTTTTTTTACATTATAGGCAAGTATTTGATCTCGATCTCACCTGATGGTAAGTGACGATGAGATCTACGACGGAGCATACTTGCCTAGGTAGGAAGGTGGCAGTAGATCGAGACGCTACATACTAGGCACATGCAGTGCAACTGATCTGACCCGCCATCCATGAATGGCAACACCGAACATCATGCCGGAACACGGCTAGGCCGCTTGGCGGCATGGCTTTGTTCAGTGGGTGGTGACTAACCACGGCCGAAGACTACCACCAGTAGAGTTGTCACAAGGTTGGCACCACCCAGGGTCACGTGTAGGGTATCTCGAGGGTACTTAATTCTCCTACGGACGATGGTGACTCGACCCCAGATTTTGTATGATATATATATTATGATTTTGTATGATTGGTATTCAATACGCGTTAGGTGTTATTCTTTTTCTATTACTCTTGTGATCAGTAGTATAGCAGAAGTCACCAATTACTGGACAGTCTTTACTCAAGATCTCTGACTCATAATATTCCTGAAAACAAAACAACAATACGCCATGTTACCCACACGTGACCGTACATAATGCTGTGTGCCAACAGTGCGGGATACATCAAAGTAAGTAATATTTGACAGGCCCCGGCTGAGTAGGGTACAAAGTAAACGCGTTCGATATCAACAAAGTTGTGTGCAGGGTAACCAGATCTGAAAGTTATTGTGAGATAATATTTCGTATGGTTAACAAAGTGTTTACTGTTATCAATGGTTTGACACGGGTGAAAGATTGCACCAAAAAAAAATAAAAACGTAGCTTGAATACTGCGCGATGGGTCATAGTTTAATCATTTATTTTGTATGGGCCTAAGTAGGCACTTACATATTTGCCATTGCCAATATGAGGTTTTTCACTATCTCTACGATATGGTCTGAATTCGACATCAACTAAAAAAGGCCAGCAAGTAACTTAGTGGGCTTGTCTTTTTCTTGTAGCTTTTGTTTTTAAATCGAGAATTTGCCTGGACTTGGCTGCCCAAGGTGTACATCTCTGCCAGTCTTATAGGCATTGGCCATAAGCAGTATATAGAATTAGTGTTTTTTGACATGGTAGTGTACTGTATCAATTGACCAGCCTCACTCAAGAATTGTCACAATAGTATGAGTATAAATACTACTTCTTTTAATAACTCCACTGTTGACACTTAAAGAAAATGTATCATGCAGCAAGTATCTTTTATAGGTAAACTTGCAATGGGGTAACAATGTTGTACACATACACACACCAAATTATGGACTATTAATGAATAGTGCTAATTTTGATTTATACTTAGTCAGTCCTGGAAATTTATCCAGAAAATGTGGTGACCCCACTGAATCCGCATCGAAGTTTGACGGTCCGCATGTTATTTGGATTTGTTTGAGGTCCCAAATAAAATAAAGGACAGCCGGCAGGACTTCCGGTGGAATAGCAAACAGGATATGAGCGTTTAATTAATGTTGAGGATTCTAACACTTGTGAGCGAGAAAAGGATCGGCAAACAAACACACTAAGTGGTATCTTCCGTTACTATACAGAGTGAATCAGGAAGGGTATACTAAAGCGATTTTGTAATCATTTTGTAAAGTTGGAATTTCAAAGTGAAATTAAAAAAAAAAATTGTCCCCGACGAAATGACAATTGTAACTTTACGAAAGCAAACATTTTTTGTATAATTGACAGAACTAGGCGATACTTGGCGAAAATCGATTGATAAACAAATAGGGGAAGTGGCACCCACCACTGACCCTCGGCTTGTCAAATTTTCCAATTATGAACCAAACAAATTGATCGATATTTAAAGAAGCCAACAACACCGAACTCCTCTAAGATGTTAGTCGAGAAATTCTCCGAGAAATTGCATATTAATCGGGGCCACAACACTTGTGACAGGAGGAGAACAACAGGAGATGCCATTAGAAGATACGTTTTAAGTAAGAGTCCTAAAATCTACTTTTGCCTGATTGAGATGTAGAGAGTCTACTTCGTATGATCATACTTACGTGTTTAGTAAGCATTTCTGTCGATTTCATCGATTTTGATAACGATTATTTTATCGATGGGGGTAAATTAAAATTTTGTGATTCCGTACTGATTCACCGAACCGATCCTCTGACTAATTGTACGAAAATAATATTGATTTCTTATATTTACGCGAATACTACACATTGAAATAAAACTATTTTTTAAGGATTTTATCGCGTTTATTTTTGTTTTTACGTTCCCGACGTTTCGGCTGCTTTACAGCAACCATGGTCACGGGAGGACTGAGGTGGATGACGTCCTGGTGTCATAGTTTGCAACGGGGTACCCTCATATTTAGTTGTTACTTGCGGTCCGATCTACGCAGAAAGAGCTCACTGTGATTTGAACGTAAAAACAAAAATAAACGCGATAAAATCCTAGTTTTATTTCAATGTACGAAAATAAATTATTTTCCAATGTACCAGAGATTTTTTAATCCTATTTGATTCTCTGGCACATGGAATCATTTGCAGAATCCTATTTGGACGAACCGAAACCATCGATGATTCAAATTCAAATATATCAATCGCATCCATCCACAAATACCATGCGGCCATTTGATAACGTACAAAACACACGACTAATTACAGCCACTAAAACTGTCTAATGGTAGAATTATGTACGCACATAAACCGTAAAAAGTGCGGTTAAACACGATATAAAATATTACCGGTTTTTATGTTCTGTGTTGTATTTACACGCTCGGCGATTGTATCAACAGTATTACGACCGTTAACTGACTGCGCACAAAGAAAACCGTCAACTGTTTCTGTGCGGGAAATTTGACAAAAGCGACGATCACAATGTCATTGACAATCGATTATGAGTCGATTGTGTTAACAGACTCTCCGACAGAAGTATAATGTGCCAGAGAAATGAATATGGTCTGCTTTTTGTATTTTTTTATTCTCACGTTGAAATAGGCTTACGAATTTAGAGTTAATACCGATTCCATAGTTCTTCCTATTCACATTTGCTAAATCAATGTGGACGATAACTTTTAATTTATTTACACATGGCTGTCGGTCTGCATCACTGCTATGCTGATCACATCACACATGGTACAGCATCCAGTAGTTATCTTGATGATGATATGCCATTACTAGTCGTTCCAGCGTACTTCTTACCGCCTCAGAATTAAATGTATTAGAAAATTAATTACGTGATATTTTTATACAGTTATTCTGCTATTCGGGATGGAGACAAATTCAACAAATATTAATTCCACTTCCCACTAATATTATAAATGTGAAAGTTTGGATGGATGTTTGTTACTCAATCACGCCAGAACGGCTGAACGGATCTGGATGAAATTTGGCACAGAGATAGATTATAGTCTGAAATAGCACATAGGCTTTTTATAGGTTATAGGTGGGTTTTTCGAGGTACCGCGGCAGGAGCCGCTGAAAAAGCTAGTTGATTTATATGTGTTTAAGGTCGTTTTCCAAGGTTCACTAACATAAACTAAACATCAAAATCGGCAAATGTCCCTAACAAGTCGTAATTCAGAGGTCCCTAGTTCTCAAAGCGAACGGAGAAGTTCGCTAATCTTGTTAATTTCTTAGGTATGAGTTACGACTCGTATTAAGTTACAATAAGAGTATTATTTCATGTGTATATACAAATACTTATAGTAGCTCTTTAGCTGTTTAAGGCCACCTTAATTACATTTTAAAAGTAGCTCTACAATATCAATAATTAGACTTTATAATTATCTGTAAATATTGCTTTATTTTATCTCTTAAATGTATGTTAAATAGGAACCGTATACAAAGTTATAGACCATTGAATTAAACTATAACAATCTGAATGCCTCTGAAAACTGTAAAATGTATGCTCTAATATCCCACTTCGCATATTTTACCGCTCGTATAGTAAACGCAAACAAGATGATAAATGTGAATTCCTATAAAATTATAACTCAAACTGCATACTTTGTTACATAGTTTGAGTAGATTGAACTCAAATAATGATATTACATCGACGACCTGGGTAGCTCAGATGGTAGAGACCCTGCCTGCTACGCCAAGGGTCACGGGTTCGAATCCTGGTAGGGGAAAACTTCGTGTTATAAGCGTGAATGTTTGTATCTAAATCATGGATGTTTAATATCTATATAAGTATATACTTAGTTCGCCCTCAGTCCACTGTAAGGTACCCATAATACAAGCTTTGCTTAGTGTGGGATCGTATAGTTGGTGTGTTCTTCTGGAGAACCACTGAACAAAGCCATGTCGCCAAGCGGCCTAGCCGTGTTCCGGCATGATGTTCGGTGCTGCCATTCATGGATGGCGGGTCAGATCAGTTGCGCTGCATGTGCCTAGTGAATGTAGCGTCTCGATCTACTGCCGCCTTCCTACCTAGGCAAGTATGCTCCATCGTAGATCTCATCGTCACTTACCATCAGGTGAAATCGAGATCAAATACTTGCCTATAATGTAATAAAAAAAAAAAAAAGAAAAAAAAGAAAAAAATTGGGAAACAAACAATATCTCAAATCTGCTTCTTGTCTGAGACCGACAAACAGAGATATAGGGCCCCAAGTCTGCTAACACAATCTATTCATAATCGAACAGCAACGGCATAGTAACTGTCGGCATAGTAACATTCACTTTTAACAGATATTGTATAACATTCACTTTTAACGGATATATGTCAAAAGTAACAGTTACTTTGCGGTCGCTGTTCGATTATGAATCGATTGTGTTAGCAGACTTGGAGCCCAGGATTTACACAGCGCAACGTAACCGTTGACAGAGAGACGAGTTAGTGAAACTTTATCGTCCCCTCCGAAGCATGGATCTCTCCATGCTGTATAATAAAGCAATCAGCCATCTCGCAAATGGGAAGCGAGCTCGTTTGAAATTGATACTCCGATGCCCTACCGTAAGTGTGGTATCGAGATACGATATCACGCAATCGATGTCACAAAATGTTACCGTAATGTCACAATATACAGTAACCAACGCAGACGCTTAGACGCTCTCGACAGTCGATGACTTGCAATCGACGACTTGATGACAGTGCATTCGCTAGCTTTGAATAAAAATTTGGTAACTAATTGTCGAATAGAAATTGACTTCAAATTTTAGAGAGTCGCGGGTTTAATTGTTAAATTGTGAGGTATCTACAATAGTGTAAATTCAGTGATCAGTCAATACTGAATAGGTTACATATTGATTTCTTATATTTACGCGAACATTGAAGTTAAACGGTTTTTTCGAATTTGATCGCGTTTATTTTATGTTTTTACGTTCCCGTCTTTACAGCAACCAAAGCATAATTGCAAGACTTCAACACACTCTGAGCACTTTCTGCGTAGATCGGACCGCAAGCAACAACTAAATTTGAGGATACCCCGGTTCAAACTATGACACTATGACGTCAACCACCTCAGTCCTCCCGTGACCATGGTTGCTGTAAAGCAGCCGAAACGTCGGAAACGTAAATACATAAAATAAACGCGATAAAATCCGAAAAAATGTTTTAGTTCAGAATAGATTAATAAGTTAATAGTTGGAAGAAGAATACTTCATAGGAGCAATATATACAACTAATCAAGGCCATATTCTGTTTCGTACACATTTTTCTATCCATAGAGATTAAATGTGTCTACCTATGGTTGGGGCAAAACACTCTGCTCCAAACCGTTTGATTTCACTCCGGTTACCATCACAACGACTTCGCTTTGACGGCATCTAAAATAAATACTTTCTTATTTTGCTCATTTAAGACTATTTCAATAAGTACAGGCTTATAGTAAAATATTTTTGCAAATAAACTTGGAAGCATAGATTTAGGATCACATTTTTTAAATGGGATTTGAAGTTGGCGGTCATTTGAAGCTTACTTAAGTATAATTTTAGACTAAAGGCTTATAAGTTAAGAAAGCACCTATACTTATATTGTTAATTAGTTAAATTAATTACCTACTCTGGTATAACCATTTCCGCCATTGAATAAACATCGTTAGACTATCCAATTGTCGTTTACAATTTACACACAATTTCGATATTCGTTTTGAAATTACATTATGGTACATACTCTCAAATGACCGCGACCAGACCAACCGCGCAGCCTCGTGTGGCAGCGAGGTGAATGTCAGATAACGGTGCTTGGGCGTGGTATTGCGAGCGTTTGCTGCGTGGTTGGTCCTTATATGGCAAATTACCTGTAATAATTAAGGATCTGTGCGAAGACCCCCGGGTGCCTGTCGAAGAAGTACTCATTGAGGACCGGGTCGTAGTTGGCGAGCGCCTCGGTCAGCCGCGAGAGCCTCGTGGCCGGGATCTTCTTCAGCGTAGCTTTATAAGTCTCGTATCTGGAAAGATAGTGTCTTGATTAACGTCATGCTACATGGTGGTTATAGGCCGTAGAAGGCTTAGGCGTTATCACATGCACTCTAATATATGAAATTATAATGTTGGGAGTTAGGGGTCAAGCCACGAAAATATCATTCCAGATATATTCTCAGACAGGAATTGACCCGCAACGCGCAATGAACCGGGCGGCATACCCTCAAACTATAAGACAAAGTTGTCATCGATCCAAACAAGCAGTTACGCGAAGTTGACATCAATCTGTTGTTATCAACATATATGTTAGATGAGAGCGAGACAATCAACAGATTAAAGTACTAAAACAGGGTCACGTAAGCTTTTAGCTGAGGCAGCCTCGCGAGGCTGCTCAGTGAGTAAGTACACGGCTATCCTTCAAGTATTAAGAACTGCACTTTTGGCGATACCTATCACAAATGCTTCACTTAATTTTGGTCAAAATATGTTCTAAAATATCTCTGACCAACGCTTCGGGCGTTAACAGTCGAGATATGTATGTACATATGTGAAATATAACATAACCTGAATTTCAGCATCGCACACCAGCAACACCTGTCCATTTTGAACTCAAATAAAAGGATAAGAATAATTAGAAAACTCCATTTTCCGCAAACATTAAACAAATGGAAAACGAAAATGTTTCCACATTTTCGACACAAAACATACAGTAAACTGGCTCTGTGCTGTCATAGAGGGCTTCTTAATTAATTAATTAACGCTTTTTAAATTAATTTTTAGGTATTACCGAAAACCATCACGTAGGTAGATTTTTTAAAATATCGTAATATTTTGATTACAAAGTTTTCATTGTGACATCACAAATGTAATCAATTTATTTCTATGTATATATTTTAATAAGCAGATAATCAGTGATAGCCATGTTGTTAGAATGCTTGCCTCGGTAACGAGGATCGCAGGGTCAAACCCCGACTCGTACCTCTGGGATTTCTGGACTTCATGAGCAAATCTCATTTTCAACTATTTATCACTTGCTAAATGCTGAAGGAAAACATCGTGATGATCGATGCATGTCTGAGAAAGCCCCGCAAAAGTTGTGTGCAGTCCGCCAATCCGCACTGGACCAGCGTGGTGGACTATGGTCTGATCCCCGTCGACCTGATAGGAGTTCTCCGCCCAACCGTTGGACATGACAAAGGGCTGGTATTATTATTTTATTATAAATATTTTAAACTAATTAAAAAAATATCCTTCCTTCCTTGTCCTTGTGTATTTTTCATTAAGAATTATTTTCTCAATTTTTTTCAAAAGAAAATTAAAAACAATATTTTATTATACTTATTCTCTGGTTTCTCATCAAGGTTGTAAAATGTATTCTCTTTTGGTACAAATTGTTCTAGTTCGCAAGGCAGAAACGTACTGGTAACTGTTTTGATCGTACGCAACAAACGCACCAACGGCTGTAACGTTTTAAAATAATCATTTATATTTAAATTGATAGTTTTCGTATCAAAACACTGTGCAACTGGCCTTGGCCCGAAACGCTTTTAATTTTTTTCAGGGATCAGTGTCTCGAGAAACAAATAATTTTAGAACAAAACATAAGCTTTTCTTCGAAATAATTTCAGTACAAAAGTTCGTACAGCGAAGATTATCTGGCAACAGTTATGATTGATATACAATTAGGTGGATCCGGGGCTAAGTATGATAGACAAAAAAACCTGTCTTCTATGAGCCGTGGGCTACAAAGCGTTCAAACGTCGGAAACATAAGTATTATACAAACTATCTATTTATAAAACAAAGTCGTGTTAGTTACACCATTTATAACTCGAGAACGGGTGGGCCGATTTTTATAATCTTAGATTTTTTAATGTCTCCGCCCCGAATGGCAGAATAATGATTAAAATATGGAAAAAAATATATAATTCATTTTCTTATATGTTTGATTCTGAGGCGGTACGAAGTTTGCCGGGACAGCTAATACATATATATATATATACGGAACCTTCGCAATACGTACACACGCTTTACACCTTTTTTAATAGATTTTTTCATCATTGCATTACATCGACCGAAACTTACGCATGTATAATATATTATAATGTTATTCAACACATTCACAACCTAGCGATTGAACTTGTGACCTTGGCCAGAATAATTTATGATTGCGCGGTTATTTTAGATTTATTTTATGGGTTTTGAGTATCACTTCAGCCGGAGATGTGACGTCACGATCTGTCCCACAAGTCCCACAACCACATCCTATAACATATTCTTGATAATACTCGAACACATTTTTTTACAATATCAATTTCATTTATGTAACACCGCACACTGGAGGCAAATAAATATATTTTAAATAAACCTTTGTAATATTTTGACCCTACTTTCTGTGTTTATAGCAGTGATAGCCAAGTGGGTAGAATGCTTGCCTCGGTAACGAGGATCGCAGATTCCAACCCCGGGTCGCACCTCTGGGATTCCTGGATTTCATGTGCGAATCTCATTTTCCACAACGATTATCACTTGCTAAACTGTGAAAGAAAACATCGCGAGGAAACCTGCAAGTCTGAGAGAACCCCTCAAAAGGCGTGTGAAGTCCGCCATGTCTCTTTGAGGTGCATGATCTATTTCGTGGATGGTGGCCGCGAGGCAGGCCAACGTGGTTGGACGAGGCACCGATACGTATTTTTACTGCCACTGATGTCTTCAGTTTGTCATCGGATTTCCTCGTTTCTAATTAAGTAGGTCTGGTCCATATTTTCCGAGTTTCCTCGAATGAATTTGAAATAATTTTCAAGGCTTCAAAACATCGCTGCAAAACTTTCACAAGTAGTATAAAAGCTTTTTTTAAACCGTGAAGCCATAGACACTCTGAAATTTGCCAGTTTGGTTTAAAATCGGCAACGCTTATTTTGGGACCAAAATTCCGGTATCCCAGTAATACCCAGAAAAAGGTAAATCACAATAAAATTATTTCCAAAATTTATCCAGGCAGCAATCGAACCTGCATCCACTCTCTGTAGGGAACTGAGCGCCCTCAAGCCATTTCACTGTGCTAATGTTGATATAGAATTCATAATATATATTATTTTATATTGTTTATTGTTAAACATATATATTAAAGATCCGAATAAAAATAAACATCAATCAACTCGGTATTTCGCTGTAACTGAAAAATGACTGGGATATATTGTGAAGGAATTTAATTAAATGGTCCGACTCTCGATGGAGGATCAATATCTCCGCGAAAAACCAATTTATTTATACATATAATAAGGCTGTAACTTGGTTGTATGTACGTTGTTTTTTTTTGAAAAAAAAAAACATTGTACCTATACCCATCACGTCGGGGTCACCAGTACTTCTTCTTTGATTTGATGAGATGCGATGAAATAAAGTGAATATGAATATGGCCTCACCCACAACATAGCGGGTATTTTTCCAATGTCAAGAAATTAATAGCAATAACACATTCAATTGCACATTATAAATGTGAAATATAAAATCATTATAAATGTGAAATATAAAATCATTATAAATGTGTCATTATTTTTGATACATTATCCGAATTCGTCATCTATAGAACTTTCGCTAGTTTTCGCTCGCGATCCAAAACGATGTGATAGGCATCATTCTGTTCACAGAGACCCAACGAAATATTTTATGAACTATATTCAGTCATATTACGTTTCCTATGGGAAATATTTCCCGCCGTAATAAAAAAATAAAACGAGCTATGTAGTGACCCTGAGGGCTCACTTAAATTTTCATGGGCCAGATCCTCCAATTCCGCTTAATGTTTCACCTTACACCGTTTTGGCATAAATGGTTCCGTCAAACCGACGAGTCTGACGGTCAATTGACCTTAGTTAGGTATCTTTTGGAGTACGGGACCTTAAAATAGCACATGTACGAGGGTGACACTGAAAGTTTTTAGAACTGGCCACTTGTAAACGATTTAATAAAAAAATAAGTACAAATTTTGAAAATGGAACCTGTCATTTGTTTATGATTTGGCGGCAAATTGAAAATTGTCTGTGTCACGTAAGAATCAGAGTATATTTTATTCGACAACACAGAAGAAGTACAGTATTTATAAATCGCCAAAATAATTACAACTTTACCACCCGTTCGAAATGCAGCTCCTATGGAGAAGAACGGGCAAGAAACTCCTTGGTTGCTCTTTTTAAAAAGATGTTTTATTTTTTGAGACGTACACTGTTATGGGAATGTATCACTGTTTTATATGTAGGTATGTGTTTGAAATAGCATCACACTGACATTAGCGATGTTTATGCGATCAACTTTCAACTTTGCTCAATGTTAAACCGTCAACAGCCCGACTAAACACAACCGCGGCTTGTTTTTTTTATTTGTTTACTCAAATGGAACGATCCAATCAATTTGTGTTTAGAGACGTGCTACGAACGTTTTCGATTTCCCAGGATATTTGTTTTTTTTTAAAGTGATTGCTAAAGTTTGATATTTAATATCGTATATCATGATTGAGTCTAGGATAGTCAAACGTACCGGCCCCGAAGGAAATGTACCGTAAATATGAAAAATGGCATAGTTTACATATTGATCTCTTATATTTACGCGAATACTACACATTGAAATAAAACTAATTTTACGAATTTTATCGCGTTTATTTTATGCTTTTACGATTCCGACGATAAGTTATTTTTTTCTATTCAAAATAAAATACAATCATAGATTTTTTAAAGTCGGTAACAGAACCGGTACACATAGTACACACACACTCGTAGTAATATGTGATAAGCACCATACAGTATTCTTATATGTATACTCTCTTAAATTTCAAGGCTCACATCAATAGTTTAATGGCCAAGGTGGGGATTGAATCCAGCACCTCTTGGTTACTAGGACGGGCTCTCCAACAACTAGGCTATCATATCATAGTCATAGTTTATTTCAAACCTTTTATTGAAGTTAAATCTTCAATATCTCAAGTCTAGTCTTTCTGGACTTCCAAAAAAGTCCAGCTATACTTCGGACTAACTCGATTACCAAACGATCTCAAGCGCAGATCGACTGAGTTACTCTATATCTTCCAACAATCAGTTGTGTCAAATTGTCTGTTACTGTGGCAATTTATTGGTCCCAAACACTTGGACCTTTTTTTATTTGAAGTCAGAATGACATTGTGCTGACCACGTAGATACCAATGCGCCTATAAACTGAGAGTTTGTTAACTGGTTCAGTTACTTTACTACTGGGCCCCAAGTCTGCTAACACAATCGATTCATAATCGAACAGTATCCGCATATTAACTGTCATTTTTTACAGATATCCCATACAATATCTGTCAAAAGCCCTGCTTGCTTGGTGGTGAATGTTAGCATCGTGAGAAAACCTTCACGGCTTTCGAAAATCATGTGAAGATCGCCAGCCCATGCTAAGCCATTGTGGTATACAATATCTGTCAAAAGTGACAGTTACAATGCGGTTGCTGTGCGATTATGAATCGATTGTGCTAGCAGACTTGGGACCCTGCTTGCTTGGTGGTGAATGTTAGCATCGTAAGGAAACCTTCACGGCTTTCGAAAAACATGTGAAGATCGCCAGCCCATGCTAAGCCAATGTGCTGTAAAATGACCCAAACCCCCACTTATGTAAATAGGTCCGTTATAGTGGCAATAAGGTCACCCCCTATTATCTACATGGGCCCTTGGGATTCTGCACTGCAGTGCACCACTGCCTACTTATATAAAGAACTAACTGCGCCCCGCGGTGTTATCCGCGATTAAAAAGTTTGTCCTTTATCCCACGGGAACCATACATATCACCGGGATAAAAACTAGCCTATGTGCTAAAAAATAATTATAAGCTTTTGTAATATAAATTAGACAAGCCCGGTGAGTTTCTTGCCGGATCTTCTCAGTTGAATTCGCGTTCCAATCCGTTTGTAGAGTAAATAAAAGACAATTTATAAGTGGGTACGAAATAAATGATTTCAATTTGAAGCAGTACATATATGTTACTTGAGAGTATTATTACATTGTAGATCCTGGCTTACAGGAGTAGCAGTGGTGGGAGTGTGTGGCGAGACCCATTTTTTTAAATTTATATTTTACCTGAAAATGTAATTTCACGTAGCAGATACAGCTCTCTGTGTATGTTATATAATATCAATGCGACTATTCCTTTCAGCAAAGAAATAATTAAATTCACCCTGTCCCTTAGCCCTTAGAAATCATATCAGGGTCCACATTGTCGTGAAAGGTGGGCCCTGAACGTGAAGGTAGGTATAATAATACCGCGAGCAAAATACAAATGCGTGATTGGCGAACCTATATGGTGTTTCATTATTCAATAGGGCTGTTTCTTTCGTGCTGAGAATGTCTGCCTAGCCGTTCCTACATTGTTCTCGCATACTTATAACAATGTACAGCTCAAAAATGTAAAAGATCTATTTTAAAAAAGAGCAACCATGGAGTTTATCGCCCGTTCTTCTCCATAGGAACGGCATTCCGAACGGGTGGTAAAGTAGTAGCTTAGGATTTTGTAACTTTTGACGGTTCATAAGTACCGTACATAATGCTCTACGTAAAAAAGAAATATCCTGATTCTGATTATATTAAATCGGTTCTGGAGTGCTATAGTTAAGTGCATCTTAACGCACAGACATATAAACGTAAAAAAAGTTTTATAAAAGTCGTGTTAGTTAAACCAATTTTTAAATTTAGAACGGGGGCGCTGATATTTTTGATTTTTAATTTGTTACTGCCCCAAATAACAGAGTTACTATTATAAAATATAGGAAAAACACACAAAAACAATAATAATAAAGATAATTCATTATCTCATACATTTGATTCTGAGGTGCATGGAACGAAGTTCGCAGGGTCAGCTAGTTTGAAATAGTAATCAAATTTAAAAGCAGTCATAGCCATGTGGAAAAAAACATTTGCCTCGGTAACGAGGATTGCTGGTTTTATAACTCTATCTCGCACTTCTAGGATTTCTGGATTTCATGTGCGAATCTCATTTTCAACCATGCTAAACGGTGAGGGAAACCATCATGAGGAAACATGCATGTCTGAGAGAACCCCACGAAAGACATGTTAAGTACACCAACCCTCAATGTGCCATCGTGGTGGCCCTCGCATTGACAGGAGGCCCGTGCCCAACAGTGGGACTCACAGATCACGATCTCATATATCTGTGGTGGGACTAGTGGGATTATTAGTAAAAAATCTATTTTTTAAACAATATTAATAATTTTGCAGTTCACACTTAGAGGAGTTCGGTGTTGCTGGCTTCATTAATTATCGATCAAACTTGTTTGGTTTATAATTGGAAAAGTTGACAAGGGTGAGGGTCAGTGGTGGATTCTTCTTCCCCGATTTGTTTAACAATGGATTTCCGCCAAGTATCGTCTAGTTCTATAAATGATAGTTCGCACTCCAATCAGGGTTCCGTAACGGGCCATGGATACGGGCTTATCAAATGGCTTTTTATAGCTATTACCCATTAGGTGAACCACAAAACGAATTCTTATAAGACTAAAATAACCAGATCCAATGGCACACCCAGAGTCATGAGTCAAAGATCGGACTTGTGTAGGCGTTATGATGTAGAGGTCGAGCTCGTGTTACACATGTAAGATGTATACCTAGTAGTATGCCTCATGACATTATTCACGCAAAAATAACAATTTAGTATCAGGAAACTGTATATATATCGAGAACGCAAACCGCTCTCACTTTATAAATTAATAAATTATTAGAAATAGAATCCAGCACGTCAAGTGTGAGATGATTCGTAAGCTTACCGTATAGGTACTTACGTCATAGTCTCACCAGTTCCTTATCGCACGTTACGAAAGGGGGCTAGACGGAAAAAATTCAGACGAAAAATTAAGATGAAAAGTTGTAACGACCAATTGTAAGCTTTTTTATAAACGAAAGTATAGTTTACTATATAAAACCCAAAAACATAACGATACCTCGTTCAAAAACATGCCAGCGACATCTATCGCTGACAAACATAAACATAAATAAACGAAAGTATAGTTTACTATATAAAACCCGAAAACATAACGATACCTAGTTCAAAAACATGCCAGTGACATCTATCGCTGACAAAAATAAACATAATTTTTTTTTGTTACCTTAACGCTATTACAATACACACAAGGCTCATTTTCCGGTGGGCGCGTCTCTGCTATATGTTACCTAATCCCATGCGAGGTTGACAACTCTGCAAGGTGTTTGTTTACACGGTTGATGTCCTGAAAAAGCGCTCAACCGTTTTTGAAAGTCACTGAATCTATTAACCCGTAATAGGAACCCGGGAAATTTATAGGTCTATTTCCCGGGATTAAAAGTGTCGTATAAAACCCTATAAGGTACGTTGCCTTGGTTAAATTAAATAGTATAGAACTTGTTTTGGAGTATGTAGATGGGTATACTACAGCGACCTCGCTAAGATTAATTTTTAAAAAATCAGAATTAATTTTTACGTTACTTTTGCATTAAGTAAATAAAAAATAATATTTGAACATTCCGACAAATTAAAGATAAGCTTCACTCAAAAATATTTGCACAGATAGATAAAACTTCCAACGTAATATGTTTTTATTTATAAATATATGGCCCTTGTTATATTGATTTACTTATCAATAGTTGTTGAAAACAGTATCGTCTTCACATCACAAAACTTCATGCCGCTAATTGATTTCCAATAACAATAGTCCGTTCCCTATTCAAGCGGGCAACTTTGAAAGGCACTGGGACGCCTCTATTGTGGACCAACTATGTACCCTATAGGTACGTACCCTGTACCCTATACGTACCTTATGCCGCCGACGTTTAAAATTATTCTATTCTCCCCATCCATCACTGACGCACGAGCACCAACATTTAACTATTTATTTCACTATCACAGCCATATTTAATAATTTCAAGTGAAAACAACCGTTTGTTATTCTAAAAACAAATGACGGCGGTCATATATTCGATTGTTTTTTTTTTCAAACAATAATTCGGTATTAGAAAAATAAAAAATAAATTTATGTTCGAAATTTAAAATTGTCCTGTTCTCTTTTCAAAAACTGAACTGTTTGTATGCCGAGCGCGGTAAATTGTTGATCGTTTTTACGCGTGTTTTGTGAGACGGCGGGTTTTGGCGAGATTTGCGGGCGCGTGTTAACCCTGTGGCCGTCCTCTCGGCACTGGGGCTGGGTTGGATGCTGGGGGACGCCACCCCCCACCTGTGGACTGCACGCACTGCAGTCGACCCGCTTGCGCCTTTCAAGTTATGATGGAACCAGCGGTCGCGCTTTGAAACCATTTTATTAATGGTCTACGTAAATGTTGGTTATTTAAATGATTTCACGTGTTACCAATAGATAGGAGGATGGTTTTGCAATTGAAAGCAAACGATAGAATCTTTCACATTTATTGGAATCGAAATTATAGCGATTTACAAACTTAGTTTTATTATTTGGGTAAAATACATGAAAAGGTCGGCGGAAAATTCCAACTCTGGGGCGTTCAGAATCATGACTCGAATCCATTGTATCAGTTTTAGTTACAAAGCCTTGCTTACACCCTGTATAGGTAAAACAATGTGCAAATAAACCAATAAAATAATTTAGTTTTTTTTTATTTCAGAATGAATTATTTATTATTCATCAAAACCATAAGTACAAGACTTATGAGTTGTCAAAATAGTTACAAAATGCAAAGCTACAACTTTACCACCCGTTTGGAATGCCGTTACTATGGACAAAAGTTGTTATGAAACTCCATGGTTGCTCTTTTGAAAAGATCTTTTACAGTAGCGGGGGTGTGTTAGAACAATCTAAGAACGGCTAGGCAGGCTTGAGTAGGTGGTCAAAAAAGTACTAACTCTAATATATAATTACAAGTTAATGGCAAATTTTGAAAGAAGTACTTAAATTATTTATATAAATCAATTTTGCACAATCGATTCAAAGATCAATTCAGAGATCAATTGAATTCATCGTAGCAACAAACATTGCGAAAACGTACGATAAAGTTAATATTATAGCATAGTAATAAAATTCTGAACGAGTAAAGTTTTACGCTAGAACAACAGTATGATGGATATCATAAAATTTATACAGACGGATCTAAGGACAGTAGTGGCAGTGGTGCAGCATTTCTAGACCCACTTCACAAGTGTAGCATAGGACTCAAGATTGATTCTAACATTTCTATTATGCACATTGAGCTGATCGCTATAGCAGAAGCCTTGTCATACATCAAATCCATCAGTTATGATAAATTTGTAATTCTGACCGATTCTAAAAGTTCATTGCAACACTTGGCTCGATGTACCTCGCACGTGCGAGGTAATCCGATAGCCTACCACATATTAGAATCAATCTTACATTTTCAATCTAACAGTAGGGAAATAGTCCTCCAATGGATTCCGTCGCATGTAGATATAAAAGGAAACAATGACGTGGATTTATTGGCAAAACGCGCTTGTATTAATGGTGTCACGGCTAATGTATTACCCCTATTTTCTGACCACGTTAGACTTGTAAGAGATCAGTGTAACGCGTATTGGCAAGAATATTTTGATGAGAGATCGAGAGAAAAAGGAATTTGGTACCGTACAATACAGACAAAAATTATGCCATACCCATGGATTGACAAGGTAACGTTGAGTAGGAAATCGTTAGTGACTGCTTTTAGGCTGCGATCTGGTCACATCCCGTCAAACAAGTTCGCATTTTTAATGAAAAAAATGGCATCTCCTAACTGCGAGGATTGTGGGGTGATAGAAGATGTCATACATGTTCTGTGGGAGTGTGTGAGGAACGAAGCATACAGATATACACATTTTGGTTCTACGAGAGATTTGGATATTGGGCTTTGTAATAGTATTTTATCTGATCCGGTGTCAGATAAAGCTCAAATTTTATATAAATTAGCAGACCTAGGTTTGGTTAAGGAGTGATTAATGTTATTGTGATTTGTGATATTATGTTGATTTGTTATTTATTTTAATTTGGTTGTTTATTTTTGTATGGAGGTTCTATAGGGCGGTGTGGTCGCTAAGCGACAAAGCCCTTTAATTAATAAAAAAAAAAAAAAAAAAAAAAAAAAAAAAGTTTTACGCTATGTGGTAATGAAAATATAATATTGGATCAGCCGGTTTGAGACCTATTAAGTATAAGATGGTGAAGTACGGTGAAGGAAAACATCGTGAGGAAACATGCATGTCTGAGAGAATCCCTCGAAAGATGTGTGAAGTCCGCCAATCCGCACTGGGCCAGCGTGGTGGACTATGGCCTAATCCCCCTCGCATTGAGGGGAGGCCCGTGCCCAACAGTGGGACATATAAAAGGCCTGGTATTATTATTATTATAAGATAATATCATACAGCAGTGACATAGTGATTTCGATCCACATCGAATACATGGAATAATAATGGAATACTTACCGCAAGTTCATACCCGTGTCACAGATTAACAAATAGTTTTTACGAACAGATATTTCACTCTGCAAAAACCTTTAAATTAATCGCGATACTTGTTACAAAGCAATAAAGTGCACTTCAGCTCGCACACCGCTGCATGTCATGCGTTAAAAAGTATTATTACGTAGGTAACTACATATGTGATTTTCTTTCTATAGTGATTTTCTTCTATACTATTTCTATATGTCATCCATACACTGTTGACATTCCTTTGGTACGTACTAAGCGTTTTGCTTCTACTTTCATTGTGCGAACTGCCAAGGAATGGAACAAGCTACCGGCGTCTTTGTTCCCCGTTGACTACCTACAATCTGGGTGTTTTCAAGTCGAGAGTGAACAGGTACCTTCTAGGCAAGTATGCTCCATCGTAGATCTCATCGCCACTTACCATCAGGTGAGATCGAGATCAAATACTTGCCTATAAAGTAATAACAAAAAAAATAAAAAAAAGAATCGATGAAAGACGGATGCCTGCCCGTGTTGGCAACTTTGAGATTTTCGCGGGCAACTAAGTCGAGATGGTTTCCACAGATCGAGAGAGATAGATATCATTACACTCAAACGACCGATTGAAAATATAATATAACTCATACTAAGTTCCCTTGGTACTGTAAATTATAATATTAAGCCCTAAGTTCTTGGGAAGGCCTACCCCCTACACAAAAGCGTGAACAGGTAATAATTTTCCAAGTTTAACCAAAATGTATATGAACCACCTACTCGTGTGTCAGATTTGTAAAGTTTCTATTTCATATTACCATGTAGACAGAGGGTTAACCGGCCATTGTTCTATTGTTCAAAACCGTACCATCCGCAGACGAAGGGTATTCGTTGTTGTATATTAGTTTGATTTTAAACAGACTATTAAGTGCAAAATTTATTAATTTCATATAAAAATATATCGATAACTATCTGTCCCGGCGAATTTCGTACCGCCAAAGCGTCAAATGTATGAGAAAATGACTTATCTTTATTATTATTTTTTGTGTTTTTTTCCATGTTATCAATATTATTCTGCTATTCGGGGCAGAGAGAAATTAAAAATTAAACATCTCAAAAATTGGCCTACTCATTCTTGAGTTATGAATGGTGTAACTAACACGACTTTGTCATATATATATATATATATATGAGTCATAGTCTACCTCGCCGATTTCACACGTCTGTCGAGGGGTTCTCTCAGACACAGGTTTCCTCGCGATGGTTTCCTTCACCGTTTAACAACTGATAATTATGGTTGAAAATTAGATTCGCAAATGAAATCTAGAAATTCTAGAGAGACGGCGTTTGAACCTGCGATCCTCGTTACCGATGCAAGCTACCCACTTAGCTATCAACCTAATCTCTTTATATAGGCCTAAACCAACTGAATCGAGTCGCCGGTTGCAAAGATATCGGCTAGATATCAGCTGAATTACGAAATGTTCACAATTTCAGTGTTTCCCTAGGTGTTATCTTTGATATTTTATCTTGGTGCCATTTTCATACTGACTAGTGATCCGTAACAAATTTGCGAAGGTTCCTAACCGCAAGTTCGTTTTGATGTTTATCGATTTAGATCTTAGATTATTGAGTTTCCTATATTAATAAAACTAATATCTGTAAATACGCTATTTAATTAGTATAGGTACTATGGTCGCCGCCAGTCCATTGTGTGGTACCCAACATATGAGCTTGGATTGGTTTGGGACAATACAATTGACGTGTTCGTCTGGCGATTTAGGATACCATCTAATCCGACCCGATTCCTTAGAAAAAAAACACGTTCAGTTTTATCCCGAATTTTTAAATTTTCAGAATAACTTTTTTTTTTATTTCCCTGCAAAATCGATTTGGACTATAGCGAACATTTAAAAAAAATAGTTCCGCCGTTCTTGAGAGATGCGCTTACCCACTAACAGTATCATATAAAATATTATATAATTTTTATTACTATTGTATACATTTTGAAATATTAATAAATAATCGAAACCTATAATTTTAGATTATCTTACTTAGATTATATTAATAATGTTTTACTCTACGGAACTCATGGCTAGCCCAATTCATTTTTATACGAAAACACGCACATCTCAAAAACGGAATGCAATAAGAAAACCTTATCTCAATCTCCGATAACCCGATAACGCGACATCCGAATCAGTAGCGTAACCATTGTACAGTCACTTTTGTCTAATGATCAGTACGAAACTATTTAGAACAGTTTTTCTCCAATCTTTGAACAGTTTCTCCGCATTCAATTGGATTATTCCTTGAACAGTTTCTTTGTGTGCCAATAATTCGGGTGATATTTGAACTATTGTGACGTCACGATGCAGAAGTGGTTATTGTTGTTCGCAAGCCTGGGTGTGGTGTGGTGTTACCCTAACCTGTTCGATTCGAAGACATTTCGTATTGGAGTTGAATATGAACGTATGTAAAGGACCCTTAATATTTACCAGGTCTATGGCCAGAATCCTGCTTGCATTGGCGGGAAGCCCCTGCCTACTAATAGGGTTTATGCAAGCATTGTTCGGTGACGACCCAACAATGACGGGGTTTTTAGTCAGCACGTAGGAATAGGTATAAATGAATTTGAGAACCCCAAATGTTATGTGCGGTGGATACCTCACTGATCAATCGACAGCCTTCAAGTCAAGTCAAGTTAATTATCAGCACTCGTGCACGTTCATGGATGAAAAAATAAAAGTTAATATTACTTAGCTTACACAATCGAATCAAAGTTGAATTGAAATACAGTAAATGTCACTTGTATACCTGTATATCATGCTAAGTTACTCGCTTCGAATCTCGGCTTTTTATCCGATTCAGACAACCTTACGACAATTTGTGTGGTGTCGACCAATACGATTATTAAAGCACGCTTCACACCTTCCGATCTATCCCAATTATCGGTTGAAATGTGTAGGGTAATCGGACGTCCTAAATCCTAATTTAAGTGCTTTAAACATTAGGAAGGTGTTGGGCCTGTCCAAATGTCATCTTGTATGAAGAAAAACTTACTCTGTAAACACAACCAGTATTCGAGTAGAATTTCCGATTCGTTTATACGATACTGGAGAATTTTTATACCTATCAAATATATTAACGATGCGGCTGAATAAAATCACATCTAAGTATTGAAAAGTAATCAATCTTTTCTGCTTGTTTTCAGATTCCCTACCAATGTGTGGCGGTTCAGACAGATATAGACACAGGAATAACTACGAACCGTTCTTCGTTACCGTCAGAGCGAATTCTAAAGTGAGTAACTATGGCATAAGGCTAAGGTACTTAAGTAATTAGGGGTGTAAGGAATACACTGAACCTATTCTCGATACCTATGTAAAGTGCCAGTTAGACTTATATTAGAATTAGATACACTGCCATCTAGTGAGAAGTGATAAAACGTAATAGTTTCTTCTACATTAGCTAGATGGCGTTTGTAACAAAATATTGTAATCTTACTCAAACCACGAACAAATCTTTTACTCAGACGAAGAAATATATTTTTTTTTATTACATTATAGGCAAGTATTTGATCTCGATCTCACCTGATGGTAAGTGACGATAAGATCTACGATGGAGCATACTTGCCTAGGTAGGAAGGCGGCAGTAGATAGAGACGCTACATTCACTAGGCACATGCAGCGCAACTGATCTGACCCGCCATCCATGAATGAATAAACAGAAATAGTATCTCAAATTAAAAATGTAAGCACATATAACTAAGCCAAACGCGAATTACTCTCAAACGTGTCCTCAACTTCAATAAATCGACTTGGATTTTTGTCAATTAGCCCATGTTTTCTGTTTATCAATTTGATGTTCGCGCAATTCCGTTTTAATATATATTTTCTTTAACAATCAAGTACTTCCTCAGAAAGGCTACGTAGTAACCTACCTAGAGGTGACAGCAACAGTCGACGCACCAGGAGAGGTGGACTTCGTCATGGTGAGAGGCCAGACTGGCTCCTACTACATGACCTTCCAGTTGGTCTCCAACAACACGGATTTCCTGTCCTACTCTTACATGGCGTACGGCATTAAGGAGGAAGAGTACAGAAAGGTGATATCAGTGTCGTCAGTATCGTGTGGTGATTAGGTCAGTGAGGATTGCGCTTTACCTAAGATGTCATCATCATCATTTAAATCAGGCTATGTCTACGAATAAATAAACAGACTAAGTTCATTGGTAATGGGAATATGGAAACATTCTCATTCTAATTAAGTTTCGAATAAATTTGACTAATTATCACCCAACAGTTATCCAGTATTTTTAGAAAATATGTTTTAAATATATTGAAAATAGCGCCATCTCTGAAAAGTGTACAATACTGAGATGCAATGCATTCTCCTTTTTAATAAAGCGTAATTGGTTCGGTGTTATTGTTATTAAGTCATGAAAATGTTAATAGATGGCACTAGTTGTGTTTCTGTGGTCTGATAATTATGATATGAGGAAAATGCCAATAGATGACGCTAGGAGTAACAAACAGCCACAAAAAACAGTTTTATTTTAATCTAAGTAAAACTTATTTATTAGGTATTTTTGTACGTCGATTTTTGTAGGCACGGCTAATTAAACTGAAGTATGCGCTAGGATAGAGAACTTAAGTATATAAAAATACATTATCACAACATGTCTATTCTTACAATCATTTAAATTTATTTTAATTGCACATTATTCCAGATGGCGAACATAATATCTCTGCCCATGACAAACAACGGACGACGGCTTCGATAAAAATGTTACACGACCTATAATTACATTTATATTATCATATTGTGTAATAATTACGCTATAATATTATTTAATAAATAAGATTAATTCAATTAGATTTATTAATTTATATACCTACGTAACTATTTGCCGAGACACATGACTTTTTTTTTTCTTTAGGCGTAACACGTTTGTGTATATTGCCAGTATCAAATTAACAGAAATACGTAGTGATGCACCATATTCTTATCGATTGTTTCGTATTACCGCGTAATTATTTTGTGTGCTCGGCTGCCACTAGTCTCGGCATTAATATTAGATCGTGTGGATATTTACAAATGTAATATTTTGTTAATAACACTCAAATATTTTCCCAACACACTTGCGTCGGTACCATTAGTGCTGGGACACTTGTCGACGCTGACACAGTCTCCGTTATCGTTGCGCAAGAGTCCGGGGGAGCAAATGCACCCACCGATGCAGACTTGGGTGCAGAACGGCTCGGGGAGACCGCAGGAGGGTTCGCACCCAGCGTTGCAGATGTCATAGACCTCGTTTTGATTAAGGCATTGCTCTGGAATTCAAAAATAATATTTATAAAGATCAGTTTCTGGCTAGGGCTTTCATTTCTGCACCCTGAGCAAACTTAACATACTTACCTAAATAAGAACAAGAACCCGTTATATAAAAACCCTTTCTACAAGAAACGATTATGTAACCTCTTATGCAAGATATAATAGCTAAGTGCCCTTCATGTAATAAGTAACCGTGTATTTTATAAAGTATTAAATGCAAGAACCCCTTATGTAATAACCTTTTATACAAGAACCCATTCAAACACGTTTATGTACGAACCTCTTACACGAGATCCTAAACAAGGCATTACCGTCTCGAAAAATCCCAAAAGATGCAAGAAAAAAGCTTTTCTTCGGCGCCTACCTGGCGGGCATTGGTCCAGCTTCACACACTTCTTGCTGGTCGTATCCCTCACGAAGCCTCCCTTACAGAAGCACCCCATGCTGCAGGCCAGACCGCAGACCAAAGGTTCCGGCTGCGTGCAGGTGAGAGGGCAAGCTGTCCCGCAGGATAGGAACTCTTCGTTTTCACCGCAAACGCTTGAAGGGTCTTTACCTGGTCGAGTAACAACTAGGCATTATAGGTCTCGGTACTGTATGTATTATCTATCATAGTAACCTCGAACGCATCACCGAGGAATTAAACTCCGCGATAAATAGTGTTTCTAATGTAGGACCAGCGATGAGTTCGATTCTAGAGCTAGACCTAATTACATTGCCAAAAGCACTAAAGCATGGGAGGCTAGCCTTCTTCCCCCCACCCCCTTCCACCTTCTCGACCAAATACAATATAAACAAAGCTGAATCCCGAATATAATCTCTAAAACTAGGTATATAAGACTTATTGGGTCGACATTTTTAGGTTTCTTTCAGCTACTAGGTGGTCGCTGACGAAGGATTTTATTCTGCACTTTCGTAGTCATATGGATCCACTAACATTTATGAAGGAGAACTTGGAGGTAGGTACTTCATCGTCAGAAATATATCACGGACTTAACATGTGGAAAAAAACATATTTTTATGGCGCCACTGGTCTATTGTGTTGCATGCATAGCGCATTAATTCAAATAGGTTTATCAACAGGCTAAAATAGGTTACTACAAAGGCATTATTCATTCCTTATAGCCATGAAATAAAAATTGTGAAGAGACTCACCAATACATTGATCAGCACTCACACACGTGCCGTTCTCATCTCTTAAGAAGCCGGACTTGCAGAAGCAGCCTTCGATGCAGTCATCACCGCAAGACACAGGCCCTTCAGGGTCCGTGCAGTTGAAGGGACATGCGGATCCACAGAGGAGATACTCCTCATTGGTTGGGCAGTCCTCTGAAACAGAGTGGTTATAAGAGGCATACCTCTCAAGGATTGATCAGGTTCCAAACAGTTTGACTTATGACCAATAAACTTAGTACTAGGTACCATTTAATTCGCTTCAAGTACAGTTTCGGTTAGATGATACACGCTGTCAACCTTTCAGTTCAAATAGGTAAACATTGTTGTCCTATTTTAACACAACAGCTTATGGTCTACCTAAAAATAACAATTTCATGTTTTTTCACAATTTTTCAATTAATTTCATGTTTGAGATTATTTAGTTACATGCAGTAAGAGCCATGTTGGTAGAATTCTTGCTTTGCCAACATGGCAACATAGATTTCTGCATGATGCGTGCGAATCGTATTTTCAATGATATCATCATCAATAACTTGCTCTGAGGTGAAGACAAACATCGTGAGGAAAACTTCAGGTCTTGTGAAATCCTTTTAAAATTCGCCAACGTGCACTGCGCCAACGACTATGTGACTATGGGAGGGTGTATCCAGTATACTGGAAAAAGGCTGCCCTCGCTCCCCTTTTTTATTTAGGACTATTATAAGACCAATAATAGGTATCTAGTTACTCCTTGCACCTTTTGCTCCTCTTTCAGGCATTGCAGACATGGTGTTCATTTTTTAAATAAATTTGTAAAGCAGCCATTCTAAAAAATACTCCAACTATGGCGTCTATAGATCGCTGAAAAATCCATAGTACCTAACTATTAAAATGGAAATTCTCCCCACTAAATAAGTCCGTTCAAGTATAAAAGATGGAAGTAATTGGTCGACTCCATAAAAACTCATCGTAAACTCGAACGGAGCTTAATTGATTCCGTCTCATTTCACAGTTGACTAATTACCTTTTAAATTGCTGACAAATAAGGATATTTTGACTGAAATTATAAGCAACATAATACCTATACTTAAGTAGGTTTAGAAACTTGTAGCTTGCTAGAGAAAACCTTAAGTGATCAACGATGTTGGTTTAACAATGGGATACGTTTTTCTTTACACACTGAAACTGAAAGCGTAGTTAGTTTGTTAATTTTGTGTTTAGTTATAGCTCAGTTATGTGTAAAATTGTGAAGAATCTGATTTTAGTCTTCATGGCTACAATTTTAATATTTATCGGAGAAAATAATGGCATTATGTTGAGTGAGTATCTAATATATTGTGGTAATATATCTTAATTTATAATGTTTACAATTAACAAACAAGTTAACAATACAAATTATGAATTCGATGGAAAGCCTTCAGAATCAGAATCAGAATATCTTATTATGAATCGTCGAAATAGTTACGAAATGCTAAGCTACAACTTTACCGCCCGTTGTAAAAGCCGTTCCTATGGAGATGAACGGGAAATAAACTCCATAGTTGCTCTTATTAAAACGATCTTTTATATTTTTGATCAGTACATTGTTATGGGTATGTTGCTTCATTTCAATGTCCGTTCAGTACAAATGCCTACCATAATAATTAAATTTAAATATTATTTTATTGATTATAGGACCATTTTTTAGAGAAATCAGTTTGATTTACCTACCAGAGTTTAGAATAGATTCACTCCTAAGAGGTCCTAGGAGTAATTTTAGGCACCTAGGTAATTACCTAGGCGAATAGTCTTTGCATCTAGGAACCGGGTGTTGGTTGTAACGAAGGTGGTGTGATTACAAAATCATTGTGTCAGAGAAAGAGTGTCCCCCGGACGAGGTGCACAGGTCCTGTGCCTTCACTGACGAGTACATATGCTGGGTGCAGCGCGACAGGATGTACAGGGTCAAGACTCCCCCCAAGAGGCTACCTCACTGCAGGGCAGGCTGCTATTGCAAGTACGCAATTTTTTTATTACATTATAGGCAAGTATTTGATCTCGATCTCACCGGATGGTAAGTGACGATGAGATCTACGATGGAGCATACTTGCCTAGAAGGTACCCTTTAACTCTCGACTTGAAACACCCAGATTGTAGCCAAAAAAGGGATACTAAATACTTTCTTAAAGGGATCCTAAATTGGGTCTTGCTCGGCAATATTGCCAGGGATACTCTCTTGCTGCAGTGTCGTCGTTAACAGCATTAGCATTGATTGCGTCAAGTGCTGATATGCACAGTAACTCGACGGTTATACAATTGCAGCTACAAATTGCTACAAAAACAGCCTGTTTACGAGGGCTTTTATGCAGTGGTGTGTAATAAGAGTTGGCGCTTAGGGACTAAGAGACCTGGGCCTATGAGGTTTGCCGTCCAATAAATTAACGAAAGATAGGTAATGAAGGGACTTTTGGCGGGAAACTGAAAAGTCATGGCGTCATTTGATTTAATTTCTAAAAATAGTGTTCCTGCTAGTTGATAATAGTAGTAGTGATATTAGTGCATATGCTCGAAAACTGAAATAATTTATATTAAGACAAAATACTAAATTTGGTGATGCCAAATTAAAAACAAAAAAGGTAATGAATATGAAAGGCGCCAAAAAATTTGCAGGACGATGTTTCAGGAAGAATTTGGTAAGAGAGTTTCCTGGAGGGACCTGCATACTGGCGGCCGGTTGCCGCGACCAGAAACTTCAGGCCGTATTGAAAAAGCTACCAACCGAATAGAAAGAAGAAGAAAAGTTAAGTTAAAGTTAAGACTATACTTCCTTCTAAAGAGCTACCTATTTGGTAGCTCTTCAGAAGGAAGTATAGTTAAGCAGGTCCACATGCCACTTATTTGTAGTGAAACTTATTCTGCCTTATTAAGATACAATTTTAATAAATTTCTATTTAGGTTGTATTATGTGTAAATGAATTATTAAGAATATTTCTTTATTAAAAAAAATAGAAGTTGACTTTCGAAGAAGATAAGATCGTTGACTTTCGGCAATAATATTTTTGCCATTCAAGATTTCTTAATATACTTAGTATATCATCAAAATAATTGCGTACTCACCCTTAGCAACATAGATGGCGCTACCTAAAGCAACAACACCGAAAAAATATAAAAATGTATCCTTCCCAGAGATTCTCAACATTTTGTTACTAAACATTATATTAATTTATTTCCCTCACGACCGTCACCGCAGACGAATGAAAACAGTCTGATCAGTCAAAAACTGTCCCACTCAGGGTTGCGCCGGCCTCAATTATTATTGAATGGTTTTTGTTCGATTGAATAAAAACTATGGCATCCTTGAGCGCATTGAATGCAATGAAGCGTGTATCTAAAAACGCATTGAAAAAATGTACTTACACATTCGAGATCAGTCTGAAACGGATCGCGTTGTGAAATTATTACCCAGTACTATAATAATGCAATGCTATTGTAATCTAATCTGTGGCGGATTAAAACGTCCGGCGATGCTTTAAAGGCTATTCGAGATTTTTTTATGTATATAATCGGAATTCGGACAATGAATAATGCACACAAAATTACATAGTCTTGCAAAAATCAACACTATAATGACTAATTCGGTTTTAAATAAATGTCGCGAAAGTATGACGGTGTTTTTATGTAATATTTCATTCACAACTTTATAATAAAGCCTTATTAGCATTGTGTCCCCCATGAGCATTGATTTAATTATAAAACTGCGCACTTATATAACTACATGGATGGCGGGTCAGATCAGCTGCGCTGCATGTGCCTAGTGAATGTAGCGTCTCGATCTACTGCCGCCTTCCTACCTAGGCTAGTATGCTCCATCGTAGATCTCTCACCACTTACCATCAGGTGAGATCGAGATCAAATACTTGCTATAATGTAATAATAATAAAAAAAAACTAACGTAGATTCATCTAAAAAATATTGAACTGGTAATATGTGGAATAAAATATTTTTTGTGTCATCACTTAGGTAATAGAATATCTTACAGTCCCACTCAAAGCTATTTCCCACTCAATTTATATTAGAATATATTAATTCAGTTTATCTCCCTCATTTTCTATTTACTTGCGATCATCATCATCTGTTTCCAGAATTTCCATTTGTCATGTGTATTTTATAATACATAAACTATGGCCATGAAACTGCTGTTCGAACTAAACATTTATTCAATCAATAGTTTTTGCCTGCGGACCTGCTCACCAACCATCGTCTTTCCTCCCGATTACAACCCCGAATAATAACTGTAGGAGGATCAACCATTTCTTCTATCTTCACAAAATGATATAATATGGCTTCACCCGCAAATTAGTTGGTATTTCGTATTTAATAGCAATATCAAAATCATATGACATGAAAATATCGAATTACCCTTTGGTATTGGTGTTATTATAGGCACAGAGTAGGTAATTCAAAAGCTAAAATCATTCGTTTTGAACTCAGAATCGTTCAAATATTTCATTGATATTTTAATGTACAGACAAACCAGTTTTACAGATTTCAAATATTATACGCTGGCCTTAAACTTTCCATTGTTTCCTCTTTAGCTTGCCAGTTAAAATAATTATATTGTTTTACCACGCTCTCAGTGGAGCCTCGCTTCAATACACTTATTATAAAGCTGTTTACGCTGAGCGGAGTGTGTACAAAACTATCCCGTTACGTTCATTGGATGGACGGACAAACAGACCAGCCGTCTGTATTGCGTTATTATATTGCGATTCATTCTATGTACGTATAAGGTCAACGGGATGATATTATTTCCTATTTTTTTGTATGTATCCCATTGTTCGTACTTTATGAATATTTAGGTATAGATATATTTAGTCTTTATAAGTTTTACAACCTAGTTAAAATGTTTGCGGTTTATGTGGTCTATACATGGTTCGGGCGTTACTGAATGTATATATATGTAGTTGGAATAATGCAGAAAAATTCTCTGATTTGGATTACAGGTAGGGATAGAGCTTGTTAAATCGCTTGTTACTGTGTATAAATTTAAGCCTCCTGCTTAAGCCTCAACTTACCCACCCATTCGGAATGCTGTTCCTATGGCAAGAAGCCATGGTTGCTCTTTATAAAAATATATGTTTTATTCACTGTCTTGTTTATACTAGAGCAGTGGTGTTATAATGCTATAAGCAAATTTCAGTTGTAAGTTTCAGATACTACATAATCTAGTAAGACATCTGTCGATTTTATCTCTCTCTTGATAAATACCTGAATAACATGAAATAAAAGTAGGGTTTTTCTTTCAGTAACATAAACATATAAAGGCTTTCCCAAAAACGCTTAAACGTAATTGTTTTCGAGGTTGTTGTGCACCATAAATCATTTTCAGCGCCTGAATTATAGTTTCCCGGCGCCTTAACCAAATCCCATTCACGTTTCATACAAATTTTAACCTTATGCATTCGCTATGTGGTGTGTATTTGAATACTATTATAAACAAAGGAAGTACTCTAAAATGAAATAATAATTTTTCATTTTAAACAAAGAGGTGTCACAGAAATACAGAGGAATACTGTTTGTAATTAATTAGAAGTCTTATTGTACGTCTGACTTCAATGGCGTCGGCTGCAAGCATTCAATATAATTCTACCATGTCAGATGGTATATATAATAACAATTCATTTGATGATCGCTCAACTCTTTTCAACAAGCAATTATGAAAACTTAACTAAATATCCTACTCTAATAAAAAAGAGACAAAATGTTGAGAAACTCTGACACAGTAAGCTATTCAATAGACAATAATAAATATTTTTTTGAGAAGAATTACATCAAGTGATTATTTTACATTTGTCAATAGGTACCTAGTGAATGTAGCGTCTCGATCTACTGCCGCCTTTCTACTTAGGCAAGTATGCTCCATCGTAGATCTCATCGTCACTTACCATCAGGTGAGATAGAGATCAAATACTTGCCTATAATTTAATAAAAAAAAAGCAACAAAAGCACAGGTATAGGTATTTATTTATACCTAGCTGTCAAAGACTCCTAGAGCGAGATAGATATTTATATAAGTATCATAGACCTCGTGTATATCCTTTTGTAAGTCAGAATAATCCAACTAATGCGATATTCATGTTAATAACGAAACATAAATTAGAGTGTATGTACAAATGGCTTATTTATGACTATACAATGAAACCCCATAAAACCCTGCGTGGGTGTTAACATGACTACTGGACACAGACTCAGATATTACAGTAAGATGTTATAATTCATGAGCCTGTTTTGTCAATCTATACAAATAAATAAAATTGGAGTGTCTGTTTGTAATATTATAATAACCGCTTTTTACTAAGTGCATTTGGATGTATACACGGTACCTATACCAAAACAATTTTTTTTTTAAATTTTGTCTGTCTGTCTGTTTGTTCCGGGTAATCTCTGAAATGGCTGGACCGATTTTGACGAGACGACTTTCACTGGCAGATAGCTGATTTAACAAGGAGTAACTTAGGCTACTTTTATTTAAGAAAAAAAAATAGTATCTCACGAAAAAAAATTTAAACCAATGTTGCAGCGCTACGCCTGATTAAGTTTGATAGCAACACCCTGCAATGTGGCAGGCTTTTGACAATGGTTGTGTCTTTGTTAAATACCACGCGGACGAAGTCGCGGGTAACAGCTAGTAATAAAATATATCTCTACACTCCAAAAGTAATTGATATATAACTATTTTGAGCAAACGTGACGGTGTCGAATAGTTTTACCAAAAAAAAAATGTAGCCAATATTTTTGGAACGTTGTAACACTGTTCTTTTTTTTTATCGAACCGATTGTGTTCCTTTTTTTTTTTTTTGTTGACGGGGGGGAAATCTATAGATACCCGGCCTCTGTGTGGGAGAGGGCCGGGTTATGTGGGATTCTTACCCACTAAAACCCCCCCGGTGGCCGCCTTCGACACATGTTGGAGGGGCTCCGGGATCTCCAAACGGAACGCACCGGTGCCCCTCTTGTGCCTCGCCCCCTTATGGGGGCCCGTCTCGGGGAGCAGATGTTTGCTCCCCCTGCGCCCTCGCTGCGCACGGCGGCGGGGAGCCACGCCCGCCGCCGTCCTCCTCAGGAGTCGTCATCGTCACCGGACGTCCGGGGCCCACACCCCAGTCGTCCTCGACCCCGAGGGTAGCCCGTTATTTAAGGCCCTGGGCATCAGGGCCGGACCGATTGTGTTCCTAATCTAATCTATCTATCAGCCGATAGACGTCCACTGCTGGACATAGGCCTCCCTCAACGACTTCCACACATCACGGTCCTCCGCCACTCGCATCCACCGTGATAGACAGACACCATTGTGTTCCACTGCTGGGCAAAGGTATCCTCCAACTAGTCCACATATCACGGTCTTTAGGTCTTTCGTACTACCCGTGTACATGAGCGTCGACGTATTCACTTTCTGGGTCCCCTCGGCGACGTCGTCTTTGGTCCGGGACCTCGTTGGTGTTTATTTTTGACTACCTCTCGTCGCTCATACAGCCTAGGTACCATCTCGCATCCTTGTTCTAAAGGCCAACTAACTAGCAAGAAACCGCTCGAGTGTGTAATTGAAATACAAAGGTAGAATAAGCGTCCTTGACATGATCAAATATATTTCCTAATATACCGCCGACGAAATATAATTCTTTCACATACAAAACTAAGTTATCGCGATCCTAAATCGCATTACTCGGTTGTGTTGCAGTACAAGTTATGAGCTACGAGCTATATACTTAGACAGCTTAAAGTTGGGGCAATGAGTATTTTAGAACTAGCAGTATCCGCGACTTTATTATAATATATATTATAATTAATATCAATAATAATATCGCCGGACAAACACGAACTGTACGGTCCCAAAAAAAGCAACCCTTGTAATATGGGTACTGTACAATGGACTGGGGGTGATCCCAGTATATAATACTTATATATCGATATTAAACATCCATGACTCGGTTACAAACATTCGTGCTCATCACACAAAGTTTGTCCTTCCCACGATTCGAACCTGGGATCCTCAGCGAAGAAGGCAAGATTAGTACCAACTGAACTAATCAGGTCGTCAAAATGAGACCCTAGACGATTTTACCGTGCCCATAATTGAGGCGTTGCTTCTTTTGAAACCATAAAGTTGTTAACAATATTTTGTTATTTACTTATAATGTACCGCCGCGGTACATTATAAGTCCTGGCATATATTAATGAGAGTGTTTAAATGCCTACTATTTAAAACGCTAAAGCTCATATAATGTACTACACTCCATTTATCTAGAACGCGCCGCATCCTACGGTAGTGCAGAGTGCAGACTGAACGGATGTTCTCTGCAATACTCTGCAATACAGCGGTATTACGCCTCAATGCTGAACAAACGTACCTACAGCGTATGTGAGTTGAATTCGAGACTCGACAAGTTTCTTATACTCTGAATTTATTTCGCATCCAATCAGTCTGCGGATGAAATGGAATTCACCGGTACGGCTGATGGAATTTGTTCAAATTGTATATACAGGGTGTATGTAGCTTCGTAATGAAAACTGATACCATGGATTCAACTCATGATCCTGAACCCTATTAGGACCCCAATAGTATTCCCCCCATGGGGGTGATAACCCCAGAGTTGGAATTTTCCGTCGCTTTTTTTTTCAGTTCTTCGTGAACTGATTATAGCATAAAATCATAATTAGAAGTCTATCTTAACGTGATTAAAAAAATAATTACTTATCTAGACCTAAAACTGCAATGTAGATTACAACTCGATACGGTCGAGCGCGCTCGTAACGCGCACGCGTCGGATATAGCGCGGAGCGTCTTGTTGTGATCGCGTTGTTTAAGATACATTGCGTGGTCAAAAATAACAACATTTTGTAAACGATGACTTCCGACATAAATTATTTCTATAATTTTTCCATATCATGTCCCTTACACCCTGTTTACCGGTACATAGCATATTGTAAGGTTCTCTTCAATAGCAAATAAGGACGAGGGTATGAAATCCCCTTGAATTGAAGGTTATAACAACAAAATTATACGTACGTATATCGGATGTGAGACATCTACCAAGCTATTTTCAATTAGACAACTATAAATCGCCCGGGTACGCTCGCGTCGGATAACACCGTTTTACGAATGCAGTAACTCTTGTGACCCACATATTTTTTATATGGAACCCTGATTGATTTAATGTCGACATTCATTGTTCGATTGTGAGTGATATATACTATAATACAATAATACTGTTACTTGGTCGTGTAGGTACGATCTACAAATAAATATAGCAAGGATATTTTTATAGGTATTGAAGATGTATCCGCGATCTATCTTCTTACATTGTTTTTTTTTTATACTTACGCGAATACTACACGTTGAAATAAAATTAGACTATATATAGCAGCCGAAACCTCAGGAATGTAAAAACAGAATAAACGCGATAAAATCCGAGAGCAAAAAAGGTTTATTTCAGTATCTTATTCTATTTAATAAAATTCTTAACACTGCCTGACTGACAGGCAAGGCAAATCCTAAAGTGTTGGACCTTTGCTTTTTTCCTTCGGAAATACGTAACGTATCCCCTCTCACCTCAGGGGGGGGCGAGAGGGGTATGTGGGACTTTGGCACACCAAACACAGCACCAAAGTGAAGGACCTAGAGATTTGACATTTTGAAGATATATTACTTGTGTACCCTGGAGGTGCAATTAGGAGGGATTTTTGTAAATTTAACCCCTGGGTTAAATAGGGGTCTAAGTATGTAATAATAATACCGGTCCTTTTAAATGTCCAACTGCTGGGCACAGGCCTCGCCTCAATGCGAGGGGGATGAGGCAATAGTCCACCCGCTGGCCCAGTGCGGGTTGGCGGACTTCAAACATCTTTCAAGGGGTTCTCTCAGACATGCTGGTTTCCTCACGATGTTTTCCCTCACCGTTTAGCAAGTGATAATCGTGGTTGAAAATTAGATTCACACATGAAATCCAGAGCACTCGAAGTATTTCAATAAAAAAAAATCCAAATCGGTTCATCAATGACGGAGATCTGAGGTAACAGACATAAAAAAATCTATACATTTTTCGAAGATCAATTCACAGGCCATAGCGAACTCCATTAAATAATAGAGTCGATAATCTTGCGAGAGATTCCAGGCCACATATTCGTCGCGTTTGACAGTTTCCCCGAGCTCAGCCGTTGAGGTATTTCCCATTTCAAATAGTCTAGATATATCGACTACTGGATGAATGAGAGGAATTTTATGCTGAATATCCAGATTTTTTTTTATTGAAATGTGTTTTTTATTTGTTTGCCGCTAGTGTATCGAACACTCTTTTGATGCTGGATGATAAATGATAACGAAACTGACGATTCCAAAAGATTTTTGACAAATAAAAATTATTTTGCTGCTACTGATATGTTGATGGAAAATTATAAAATGTTGATTAAAATAATGATTATTTTTCCGAAAAAAAAACGCCTGGCATGGCCATGATTAACAGATATAAGTATGTACTTTCAATGATTCCAACTGTCAATATCCAGCATCTCACGCGTTGCGGGTCAGTCGATGGAAGATATGAACAATCCGCTATCACATCTCTCGCGCTATGAAGCCGGTGGAAGCTGGTGGCGGATAAATGTCATGTGTTAAGATCACATATCACGTATTTCGGCTTATGGATGGATGACCATAATCCCAAAAACGTCCTCCCCGAAGACTCCCGCGCATCACAACCCTGCCCCCCCCCTCACATTCACCATAAAAGGTTAATTATTACACCATGATTAATAGGTCATTAGCTAACCATAAACAGATAGGCCCTACGTGTGCAACATCAGACGCGGTGCGCCTGCGACGTGTAATGTAATGTGACCATTTTATATTGTCATTAATGTACACCGCTTTTGTTGCACCGGGATGCACGGCTTTGAATATGAACGAGTAGGGTGAGAGAACTGTTAGCAGTCACTAGGTAAAAAAAACATTAAAAAAAAACACAAGCTATTTACAGGATTCCTGACCATCGTAGTAAGTCTTGGAAATAATTGCGTCAAGTAGCCACGCCCTACCATATGTCACAGTGTTACAGTCTTAAAACAAGAAATAAGAACTAACAATACTATTGTGGTTTAAACTATACGTCTAAATGTGGTTAGGTCTGTGTTGTGTGTATGAATAGGTCGGGCCTGAACATTGAGTATTTTTGAAAAAAAAAATACAATCGTGGGTGACATTATTTTGGACTTCTTTCTCCGTCTATCTATTCGTTCGTACATCACAGGACAAGTTTTGATGAAACTTGGGTGGACTCGGGTCAATAAAGTATACTTTTATCCCGTCAAATGCAAGGATTCCCTAGGATAGCCAGAAAAACTAAAGTCCACGCTTGCGAAGTCATATGCTAGTGCATTCATAAACCATGAGCAGAAAACCAATGAAATAGTTTAAAAAAAACTAGTTTTTATTTTGTATCACGTAGTAGCTAATATAAATATCCGTTAATTTACAAACAAAACTTATTAAAACAAACCTTGACATTCTCTCAACAATAAATGTTTTATGTACCATAATGTCGACATCAGGACCTTTCACCTTGCACGTGAGTCCCGCTATTACGAAACCGGATGCATTTGTTAGAATCATAGCGACTAAAGGACAATGGCATTATAATATGTTAATTTTGTGCATTTTCACCTTCCTACAATCCTGTAGGGTCGTGGTACAAGTTATAATTAGAATTATTTATCACGTGACATAAACATCCCGTACAAGGCTAGATCGCTTTTCTCGTCTCGTGAGAACGATGCAACGTGGCTGTGTGGTTTCATACTTCTGTTCTTTACCTATCTCTTAGAACGTTTCTGGTGATACTCCGGGGTTAGAATAAAACACTCCATTGTTATTTTCAAAGTAATTCCTAACAGCAAAGTTAATTTTCGCTTTTCTGTCATTTCAATGACTGTCGTTTGCAGCTATATAGCGGCAAAATGCTTCTCCGAAGCAGTAGTAGTTTTTTTTTATATGGTCGTAACTCGATTACGTTTAAAAAATATACTCTTGGGGCTTGTAGGATAGGTGTAAATTATAAAAGGCTAAATTTTATTTTGATGTATCTTGAGACGGAGGTCCATAGTTCCGCGACCATTCTCCTTTACAAAAGGTTTTGTCTTAACAATGCTCTCACATAGCTCTCTACAAGACCATTGTAAATTGATTGAGGCTTCTACAAATTTCAAAATATTTACAATCACTTTATCTACAAGTCGATCTCCTGTATATTGTACTCCACAACGTATCATACTATGCACTTGGATGCTCTTATGTTTTAAACATTTGTCTGAACCAATGATATTAAGCTATTACAGTACTGTTATTACAATGAGCTTTGTTTCGTTGGAAGAACGCTCGCCAAGGCAACAAGGTGTGCAGGTTCAAACCAGCTGCTAAAGTCTGCCTAGCCGCTCCTACATCGTTCGCACATACCCATAACAATGTACTCTCAAAATGTACTGTCAAAAAAATAAAAGGTCTTTTTAAAAAGAGCAACCGTGGAGTTTCTTGCCTGTTCTTCTCCATAGGAACGGCATTCCGAGCGGGTTGTAAAGTTGTAGCATAGCATATTGTAGCAATTTTGACGATTCATAAATACTGTACTTAATGGTTTACATGAAGAAAAATATTCTGATTCTGATTCTGTATCGGGATTTTCAGATGCGAATCTCATTTTTAATAATGATATTCACTTGCTATACGGTGAAGGTAAACATCGTGAGGAAACTTGCACGTCTGTCAAAAGTCGTATTGACGAGGAAAGTATCCGTGGTATAATGGCAAAAAGGCAATTTGATTTATTCCTTTGGGAATATTATCTTTATAACCTACTTTAGCCCTATTAACATATTTTTACCCTATTATTATTATCTACTATATAAAAATAAGTCGGGTTTTCCTTCCTGACGCTATAACTCCAGAACGCACGAACCGATTTCCACGGTTTTGCATTCGTTGGAAAGGTCTCGGGCTCCGTGAGGTTTATAGCAAAGAAAATTCATTCATCTGGTGGCGAAACGGAGTTCGCCAGGTTTGCTAGTCTACTATATAAAAATAAGTCGGGTTTTCCTTCCTGACGCTATAACTCCAGAACGCACGAACCGATTTCCACGGTTTTGCATTCGTTGGAAAGGTCTCGGGCTCCGTGAGGTTTATAGCAAAGAAAATTCAGGAAAAACCAAACGAAATGTTACATAAAACGAAGCCATCTGGTGGCGAAACGGAGTTCGCTGGGTTTGCTAGTACCTTATATAGATACTTATAACGAAGAATACCTGCATTCCTCATTTGAATTTTTGATGGACTTTTGAACGGCTTTTGTCGGACACTATTTAAATTTAATTAAATCCAATGGGCGATAAATGTCGGGAAATAATCGGAAAAGCGCCCCGTGAATGGAACGCTGAATGAGTGAATGAACGAATGCTTTAATGTGAATGATATCGCGAAGGTTTTATTGGTTTATAGTGTGTTGTATTGTTATGTGTCTATATAGTTTATTGTATACCTTATCTAGTAATTTTTGAATGATTAATTGTGTAAAATATGGCTCATTCTTACCATGAACGCAGTTTTTGTGAATAATCGTATTCCCCGATATTGTTGCGAAACTGCTTTAATTTTCTAATGATGATTACAGATAATAATGGAATACTGCGCTTAACATTTGAAAATCTTAGATCACTGACACAAAAGTTACATAGAAATCAGCCTACCTACTTACTTCTCGATTCAAACAATAAATAAATATCGCCAGACGAACACACCAACGTACGGTCCCACCGTACAATGGACTGATGGCGAACCCAGTATATATTACTTATATAGATATTAAACATCCATGACTTGGGTACAAACTTTCGTGCTCATCACACAAAGTATGTCCCTACCTTCGAACCCGGGAGCCGGCACGGAAAGCAGAGTCACTACCAAATGCCGTCATCTTTAAATACTTATCTGTGTTTATTTTTGTTAAATCTCAATCATTAAATTAATAAATGATAACCACACGTGTCCCGACGTACTGATACCGACTACTCATTTATCACAGCTGAGCTAACGAAGCGTCCGATATGGCCGCTCATTCATTATAGTTTTCTAATTGAATTATGACCGAGAAATTAATTAATTGATTTATTAACTCGTAGGTGCTGGTATTCTACATAAGCTACATAAGACTTTGATTATTCTCGTAGGATACACTCAGATTTGGGTATTAGTAGGCGATAAGAAACTTTACGTGCAAAGCATTTTCCAGAATCCGATTGATCGAACGTATTTAGCGCAAAAGAGTGAATGACCAATTCAGATAGAATATGGTCAAATACATCACGGGCGTCAGATCTTGTGATCTGTAGACTGACATAGCACAGCAATACGAAGACGTATAATCAAAATCAATAAATAAAGCGCTTATGAATAGTCAGAAGTAACCAACTCGCTCTGCTTCTTCTTTTTTATGTTGACAATTGGGTACAAAATAGTGCAATTTTGTGCCAGTATCAAGACAAATGTTTCTTCGTTAATTTTAATATAAGGACCCCTGATGAGTGATGAGTGAGTAATGATTTTGATGATGATGATGATGCAATGAATCCCCTATCAGTAAAGTTGTGGATACTTTACCTAAAAACTTACCAGACATCTTGGGACAACTCGAAAAGTCAAGTGCACGCACTAATATTACACATTGCATAAAAAAGAAAAAATAATTTCAAAAATGGAACATAACTGATAACTTCACTGTTCAACTTCCCACCAAAAACAGGTCCCTATTGGTCAGATGCCATATGATTGTAATACCTACTATCTGACCTTGGTCCAAATTGGTAACGTGTTTAGCATCAATTTTACGTGTCAAACTCATCTATCATTCACCATCTGTTCCCAACGAGTTTTTTTCTCTTTTTTCATTCTATTTTTATCTCGCTCCCTCATTACGGGTGAATTACGGTACTTAATAGTGATTTGACGGACGGCTTCCGGATAGTACTTTCATCTTATAAGATTTCTTTTAAGCGAGCGTAGATTCGTGTTGAATGGAATAAGTAGGTAAAGTCGGCCAATAAATTCCTTTATCACTTTAAGATCGAATATCGTTTGCACATAATCGGATAGCAAGGTCTATTTTCGTCATTTGTTAATTAATTTGAACTAAGAACATTCTAAATTGCAGCCTTAATGAAAATTTAATTGACTAGGAGCTGTTATCAAAAGTGGTAAACCACATTCATGACTGACTTTATCTACATTAATTTTCTTTTGATTTTATTGGATAAATCTACAACCTGCGTTCAATAAAAACTATCTTGACTGATGTTTGGTTACACCATATTTGGTTATAACTAAATGATAGAATAATAACTTTATGATTAAATAAAGTAACCAGCGTTACCCGACTTTATAGATAACAGTTATTTTCTTATAAGTAAGTAATTGATTAGCGCAGTTTGTAGTGACCTGTGTCAACGGTCCCGGTTTCGAATCATGGTACGGACAAATTTTGTGTGATGAGCACGAATACTTGTACCCGAGTCATGGATATTTAATATCTACATATGTTTGATATACTGAGTTCTCCTCCAGTCTATTGTACCGTACCCATAGTACAAGCGTTACTTAGAATGGCACCGTACAGTTTGTCTGAGGATATTATTATGATAATTACGTAACTCTATATGATTTATTTCGTGTTAAATGTCTCCTGGAAACGAGAACTACTCCGGAACTCAATAGTACCGGAGTAGTTCTCGTTTTAGTTACATTACTATTGAGTAATGTAACTAATAAGTCCAGTTCATGAATGTTGAACCAGCCCTAAATAAGTACCACGTCATTAATTCCCGTTCGAAAACACGACTGCCAAAAAAGTTGTAGGTATCCATAAAACGCAGATATCGTCAAGGAGTATTAAAAGTCGCCCAAAGGTCCCCCTAGCTCTCCCTACCGCTTTACGATGTTTTATTTTATACCAAAACTTTCTTTCGACTGCTCTGAACAACTTCAGTAGGAAGAATGACAGAATTTATCTGTTATTAAATAGTTTCAGCAATAAGTGTTCTGTGGATTGGTATTTTCTTCGAACTTTTGAGTAAACCACTTTTACACTCTGACCTTTCACCTGGCTTGGTTTATTATAATTATAATTATAAACGGATTTAATAATATGAATATTTGTGAACTCTACCATCTAACCAAATAGAGCTTACCAATGTTAGTACAGAGATATGGAAGCGCGCTTTCCAAAACGATTAACATTCAATTCGCTGTGGCTGACATTTGGTCCCTCACGATATCACGCATGGGGACTGGCTCTCTAGAGAGGGATAGTTATCTAACTACAGATATCCATAACCTATTGTATGATGAGAATGAAAGAGAAAACTAGAGTTAACAAGGACCTTGGATTTTATTGACGTTGGCGTCAATAATTAAAAACAAGAACTTTCAATTCTCGCCACTATACGAAGTTTTTTTTTTGACGGGTCCGTATTCAATTTGAATTTGGAACGAACGTTGTTATACGCTACTTCACCAACATGCCAGTATCATACTCAAATGAATAAAACCTTTTTCATATTGTATTTTTAACAGAAGAAAAATATAAAAACCGTCTGTTTTTAGCAAATGAGTGTATACCAGTTTTTTTGGCGGCAAGTTGAGTATAATATGAATATATCCCAAACTTTTGTCCACTGAGTATGACGAGAATGCACTACAAATCCAAATTCTGAATTCTCACAGTATTTTCAAATGGCCTAAAGAAGCCCAGGTTTAAGGCTTATAGTATAACCATTATGAATCATTCCTCCGTACACCTTATTCTGTAATTTAAATACATGCCTATCTCAATCTAATAAATATTTTATTCATTCGGAAGAGGAACCATTGAAAATACCCCGTTAAAACGTATAAATTAGTTTTTTTTTAATTCCATTTTATTCCGTTAACCATCTGTGAAAAAGGAAATAGGCAGTGGTCACGCCGGCGCAGGCGGACCGTGAAAATAAAATATGTATTGTTAATAGCACCATCCCACTAATATTATAAATGTGAAAGTTCGGATGGATGGATATTTGTTACTCAATCACGCCAGAACGGCTGAACCAATCTGGATGAAATTTGACACAGATATAGATTATAGTCTGGAATAGCACATAGGCTACTTTTTATCCCGGTAAAATGTTTATACTTTTTAATAGCGGGTAGCACCGCGGAGCGCAGCTAGTATGAAATAATTATGTGAACATTAGGCCATAATAAATTACATACCTACCATGTATACAGGGTGTAAGAGGCATAGTAAAGAAAACTTTACGTAAATGTTTTTTTTTTATTATTTTTTTTATTACATTATAGGCAAGTATTTGATCTCGATCTCACCTGATGGTAAGTGACGATGAGATCTACGATGGAGCATACTTGCCTAGGTAGGAAGGCGGCAGTAGATCAAGACGCTACATTCACTAGGCACATGCAGTGCAACTGATCTGACCCGCCATCCATGAATGGCAACACCGAACATCATGCCGGAACACGGCTAGGCCGCTTGGCGACAAGTTACACTTAATGCCTATAATTGTTATATAAATGTAAATAATCATTTATAGCGAAAGTCATTGGTAACAAATGTTGTATTTTTTGAGCGCGCAATGTATTGTAAACCACGCGATTAATACATAACGTTCCGCGGATCGGACCGCACGCAACAGCTAAATATGAGTACCCTGGTTCAAACTATCACACTAGGACATCAACCACCTCAGTCCTGCCGTGACCATGGTTGCTGGAAAGCAGCCTAAACGTCGGGAACGTAAAAATATAAAATAAACGCGATAAAATCCGAAAAAAAATGTTTTATTTCAAAACATTACAAGCTCTAATAAAAAATATAGTAAGGATTCTCTGCTTTGAAGATCATTAGAAGTACCTTACAATAAGGTGATGAAACAATAAAATATATTGCAAAACTTTTTCATTAAGATTTAACTGAAGTTACTAACTGTACAGCGGTATCTACATATTAACTCAGCCCCAACTAAGACTGCTTAGCTCCTAGGCTGGGACTCATACTTGAAACCTACTGATTGTTCTGGCAACTACACAGACTTGGTTAACTATTGTCGGGGAATATAATAGCGCGAGTGCGACAGAGAAAGGGCACAACACCGGTCTCCCTCTACTATCCAAGCTTTATCAAAGCGATCTTATTACGCCGATATTCAATACTTAGCAAACACAAAATAGGCTAACTATACCTAAATGTCAACCACCTGAGCAGGCGCCGCTACAGAAGAGCAGGATATGCTTCAGTTGCGCTTATTGTGCTTTATCCTGACCAATTTCAATGTTTTTCTGTAAGATATGTAAACAAAAAATCACAAAAATCGCTTGGCTGACCGTCTACTCGATTTGACTAATACTTTACGTAATCGTTTGATTAAATAGACTGACAAGCACATAACTTTAGGCCCCAGTGGCGTAGCATAGGGGGGGGGGGGGTGCGGTCCGCACCGGGCGGCACTTTTCCAGGGGCGGCATTTCACAGGTGGCGGTTAGAGAAAAAAAAAATGTAAACAAAAAATCTTTCAGTGACTTTTCGACATTTTTTGTCGTTACCATGCCCGAAATTGTTTATAATGAATAGCAAAAATAAGAGGGCGACAAATTTTAAATCCGCACCGGGAGCAAATGACCTATGCTGCGCCACTGTTAGCCCCTTTACACTGCTTACCCCGCAAAGGCGCGATACTAACCACCCATATACTGGTATTTACATAAAATCTTGTAGCCCACATCTCAACACAAACAGAACAACAAACACGCTCCCGCGCAAGTAATGGGGGCAACACAAACGGAACGGTGTTTAATGTTAACTCCCTTTATTTGCGCACCGTACTGCTTGTTTGTGTTGTACGCTATTAAGTTCGATGTCAAACGATATTTCGATATGCTGTTGTGATTAGAATCGATGTTTAGTAAATATCCAGACGAGGTCTCAAATAATTTCAACGTAAAATATATCGATATTTTATAGATTCGTGGTCGATTTATAGTTTTAACTGGAGTCACTTTAGCTCGGGCGAGGCAGTGCGAACGACATAGGTAGCTAGTGGCCCAACCCCCATTGACGGAATTGATCAGACTCAATGATGAGACGGCTAGGGTTGTACCAGGCCGACTCCCTTTAGCGCAGGAGGTCTGGTACAGGCTAGATCGGTCGCAATGCAAGCTAGTGCAATCCCATAGCGCTCCAACAAAGATGGAATGGTACGTACACCGTGGGGGGTCCGCTTGCCTCCCCTTGGGCATGTGGGAGTCTATGAGGATTTGCTAACGATAAAAAAAGGCAGCGCGAACGTTTGGTTCGGGCGATCACTATCAGGCTTGCGTGGCTGCATGTTCATTATCTGGATTCTGGTAATTAGATAGTAATTGCCATTTTCTGGATAGAACGATAATGGTATACTTACCTACTGAATTAATTTATTAAACTAAGTACCTACGCCGTTCTGAGATAAAGGCTACATGGTGGTAAGTATAATTATATTTTTATAATTTATATACGTACGTACTGGCAATAAAACCAAACGTACCTACATATAAGAAAAAAATATAATAAAGAATTGCCAAAGAAATTTGAAAATCCATCAATCAATTTTATTGAAAACTAGCTGTTGCCCGCGACTTCGTCCGCGTGGTATTTAACAAAGACTCAACCGTTGGCAACAGCCTGCTCGCGTTCTGATCCCACGGGACGCGTTGTAGGTTGTTGCTATCAAATTTAATCAGGCGCAGCGCTACAACTTTGGATTTAATTTTTTTTTGAGAGATCCTATTTTTTTTCTAAAATAAAAGTAGCCTAAGTTACTCCTTGTTACATCAGCTATCTGCCAGTGAAATTCCCGTCAAAATCGGTCCAGCCATTTCAGAGATTACCCGGAACAAACAGACAGACAGACAGACAGACAGACAGACAGACAGACAGACAGACAGACAGACAGACAGACAGACAGACAGACAGACAGACAGACAGACAGACAGACAGACAGACAGACAGACAGACAGACAGACAGACAGACGGACAGACAGACAGACAGACAGACAAAAATTGTAAAAAATGTTGTTTCGGTATAGGTAACGTGTATACATCCAAATGCACTTAGTAAAAAGCGGTTATTTTAATATTACAAACAGACACTCCAATTTTATTTATCAATTTTATGGACAACTAGCTGTTGCCCGCGACTTCGTCCGCGTGGTATTTAACAATGTCTCAACCGTTGGCAACAGCCTGCTCGCGTTCTGATCCCGCGGGACGCATTGCAGATTGTTGCTATCAAACTTTAAGCAGGCGCAGCGCTGCAACATTGGTTTTAATTTTTTTTCGAGAGATCCAATTTTTTTTTTCTAAAATAAAAGTAGCCTAAATTACTCCTTGTTACATCAGCTATCTGCCAGTGAAATTCCCGTCAAAATCGGTCCAGCCATTTCAGAGATTACCCGGAACAAACAGACAGACAGACAGACAGACAGACAGACAGACGGACAGACAGACAGACAGACAGACGGACAGACAGACAGACAGACAGACAAAAAATGTAAAAAATGTTGTTTCGGTATAGGTAACGTGTATACATCCAAATGCACTTAGTAAAAAGCGGTTATTTTAATATTACAAACAGACACTCCAATTTTATTTATATGTATAGACTAGCTGTTGCCCGCGACTTCGTCCGCATGGTATTTAACAACGTCTCAACCGTTGGCAACAGCCTGCTCGCGTTCTGATCCCGCGGGACGCATTGCAGATTGTTGCTATCAAACTTTAAGCAGGCGCAGCGCTGCAACATTGGTTTTAATTTTTTTTCGAGAGATCCAATTTTTTTTTCTAAAATAAAAGTAGCCTAAGTTACTCCTTGTTACATCAGCTATCTGCCAGTGAAATTCCCGTCAAAATCGGTCCAGCCATTTCAGAGATTACCCGGAACAAACAGACAGACAGACAGACAGACAGACAGACGGACAGACAGACAGACGGACAGACAGACAGACAGACAGACAGACAAAAATTGTAAAAAATGTTGTTTCGGTATAGGTAACGTGTATACATCCAAATGCACTTAGTAAAAAGCGGTTATTTTAATATTACAAACAGACACTCCAATTTTATTTATATGTATAGATGTATAGATGTAAAGTTAGGTACATACGAATTCGTAATAAACCATGCCACAAGATGGCGTCGTTAACCCCATTATGTCAATGTAGACAAACACAATAAAATATATTATTGTAAACTTGAAATGGAAAAATTTGAACCTATTCCAAGTGTTGTTTAGGACTTAGTGCTATTATTTTTCTTGTTTGTTTTTACCCCTATTTTTTTTCTGTGCATAATAATCTCTACGCTATTATTTAAAGCCGCATTCTTCGTAATCTATAATATTCCAAGATTTCATTGTAAATAATGTTTCTGGCCAGTTATAACGTGCAGACATAGAATTAAAAAGATCATGAAGACTGGATCACAAATGTAGTTCGAAATTTGAAGTATTTCGACGCTGTCAGAAATTGTTTAAAAATCGAATATATTTTTTTTTCTTTGTGAACTTTTCATGTGCTTTTACATTGATCTAATAGACGTAGATGTTTTCTCCACATAAAACATTGAGAAAATTTTATAGAGAACTTACACACTTTGGTTTATTTTTAATTGCTTTGTGTATTCAGAAACGTGCATGATAGTATAATATAGTATAGTATCATTAGCAGCACCTACTTATATTTAAAACAATTCTCAATAAATTTTACTCGTCACTTGCAAAAATGGTACTATTTTATAGCCGATTGATTGCCAGCGAAAAAAAGAAGATGACAAACCAACCTCTCTTATTAAGTCACTCAAGGGAAGTCGTAGAAGCTAACTATGGTTAGTATTTTTTTTATATTCTGCTTTGAATGATCTTTCTACACATTGTTTTTTTATTCGATGTAATAGGTAGTGACTGAAAGATTTTCTTTCGATCAATTATTATTTTATGACGCTCGCAGAGGGTGGGGTAGAGCGCGGACCACGAAAATGATGGATGACCTGCAATATTGCTATCATGCTTATATATTTTTTTAAACTACCTTTTATTACGTCAATTTAAATTTGCTTCAACTCAAAATCGGTAACTAATAAACAGTGTTTCTTTTAAATCTAGCCTAGGTAGGTACCTACCTACTTATAATCACCTATGTCCAAAAAAAACGTCCGACTTAATTGACAGGTCACATCAAATAAAATGAGCAAAGAATGGAATGAATTCGGCATGCGCAGAGCCGACATCTTTGCTCATTTTATTTGATGCGATATAAGTATCCTACGTGATGACTTTTCCCATTTTATTAATTATGATTGCTATTAGGTCGCATTAATTACAAAATTATGCAGTTTTTATGACATCGGCTCGACTATAAAGTATAAGCAATTTCCTTTTGTATTTTACGATATCGTAAAGTGGCGCCACCTACAGTCCGAATCGTAAATGGCGTATACTGCGTTACATTGAAATACCAAAATCTACGTTGGGAGAGCTATTAGGATAATCTGTGATGTTGGTATTTCTCTGTAGGTGGATAATGTATTAGCCTGGGGACGCATAAGTGAGGTTTTTACGAAGGAAAGGTAAATTCACATTACCTAGTAGAAAATCTACCATGCCAAGCTACCAAAATCAGTAGTAAAGTAGTTTTATATAGCAGTCACATCTAAAAACACGATCGCGACTTTGATTTATTTTTATATAAAAAAAGTTTTCTTCTCTTTTCAAAAAAAGAAACAACGTCGTTTTTCATTCTTCAAATGGCCTCACCCACCATACTATAGGTATTCTGCCAATATCAAGTATAAATTGTTTGTCGCAGAAATCATCCAATGTCAAACATAAAATAATACGATTTCCCAGTAAATGTATTATTGATTTACTAAAAAAGTCTTATTTAAAAATAGAACATCATCGCGGCGTGTGGTCGCACACACCACTATTAACAAGTTAACAGAGCTAGCGGTTAAGCTAATCCGCGTTGATAAGCGAGTCGAGTGTCACAAGGGGCATTGTTCCAACAGAATAGATAATTTAACGCCGACAACGCATCGTGAACGGATTACGGGAGTTTGTTGTGCGTTGTGTAATAGGATACTATGTACAGAGGACCTCTGCACTATGGTAATAATAGGCTGCACAAATTATTACCTGCCAGATGACTGCCGTATGTTTTTTTTTAATTAAAATCGAAATTTAAACCGAGTTGTGTTGCTAGGATATTATGTTTATCCAAGGGTGTGTGAAAATTATTCAGTAAATTATTAACCGCTTTATTTATCATCAGTGACATTTTTTTATTATCATCACAGCGTACTACAATTTAAAAAAAACAGTTACGAAAAAAAGATAAATAATGTATCTATGTATAAACAATTTTGTCCATCTGATCAAAAAGTACCATAATTAAAACAGCAATCAATAACATAAATACAAGAATAAATCATAGGAGATCGATCAATTAACTATAAAACGCGTCCGATCGGTTTGTATGTATCAATTAGCGGCGGCCATTGCCGTGACGTCAGTAAACATGGCGCCCGGTGGAGCGCGGGAAAACTCGTAAAGCGTGGAATTAACGAAATAAGCGTGGATAATTGGAGGGAATGTGGATGACGTCATTCGGAAACTGACCCCCCATTATGATTGGTGGCTTCTATCTGACTCTGAGGGAGATCACTCATATAGGTGGTATCATATATAAGAAATATCCTGAGGTTAGCCTTCCAATAATACACCACAGCATTAAAGAATATAAAATGTAATTAGATATGTACTTGAATTAGTTTTAGTTTACAAGCCACCAGTACAACCACTTTTTCTCCTCTTCCAATTCCCGCCTCTTTTCTTACCACAGACCCCGAACTCCCGATGCGCTGATGTGCTGTTTCTTTTTTTTTGCAAAGGCCAGTTTTAATGTAAGATGCTTACAGTTAATATAATAAAAGAACGTCATATTTATATGATAACATAATTTAGACATAAATAATATGATTCTATTGAGGATCGTGATCCAATAGTGCCATATATTTTGTCTATGATCACTGCATTATAGACCTAGATCTAATTATGTTTTAATGCACAGCGTAAGTAAGTATAAAATATGATCATTATGATAGTGTATTTCCCGCTTAAGATTTGAGGATAAGAAATACCTTGCATCATTACAAATTTCAAAGACTGGAATAAAACGAATGTACTGATCGCTCTAGTATGTAATTTTCTTTGAATCCTGCAAATAACGAAAAATTACTTAAAAAATAAAAAAAATATTTTTAACAATAAAGCCATAATCTTTCTTTCATAGGTAATCAAAATCATGTCAGTCAGTGAAAAATGTCGAAATCATCGCAAACATTCTGAACCCTTACTGGCCCGTAAAATGATGATTGAAAAATGTATTGACGAAATAAATTATCATTGCTGAATACGGGCGCGTCGTGGGTAGCTCACATACATTTTCATGACATCATAAGCTTGTGTATTTTGCCACTGTCAAGTATAATAGCATTCATTTCTAGTAAAAAAAAAGTATGAAAACCTTGTGAATTACAATACCCACAATAATAATTACAATATACAATAAAATCCATTATGCGAGTGAGATGGCTAACTAGCTACTTCCACCAATGAGGTGCGCTCAATATAAATTGAATTCGATAGGCATATTTTTTGAAATATAAATCGGGATTAGTCAAGTACACACATACACGCTCATGTAAATAAGAATACCGCTCATTCGAAATTTAACTTTTATAATTTGTTTATCGAAATTCCAAATTCAAATAAAACAAACAGAACTCCCGCCGCAACAGTAGGTAGTACAGCCGAAACCAATACGAAGAATAATGAGAGCGTTGGAAATTCGGAATAAACTTTACTAATAACTCAACAGAGTTGCGAACCGCTCGCGTCAATAACAGAAAATATTTCGCTTCAACCAAGTTTTGGAACGCACCTGACCGCTATTGTATAGAAGAAGTGAGGGCACGAAAATGTTTTCAACCGTTTGATAAAACTTGATCAGTTTTCCGCCAACTCGTGTTTATTCAACATTTTATTCGAATTCTAACAACGTGACATTTCGTTGGCACCTTTCACACTGTCAATCTAGATCTCCATACTGTTTATGGTTAGTGTTGAAAATTAAGTAGATTTTTAGGTTAGGTTCGTCCCAACGATGGCCATTTTGATTATATTAACATACAGCCATTAAATCCTAAAAGATAGGAAGAAACAATACTTTTCAAAGCAACCTTTTACTAGTTAACGGACTATTTAAATGAACAAGTTAACAAATTAACTGTTTCATTGATAAAAAAACGTTATTATGTATCTGTACAAAAACGATTTATATTAAATAACGATTTCCCTCCCCAGCACGGGCCTAATATCATCACAAATTTATCATCACGACCTACCCTATGTTACGACAGCTTATGTTTTACGATGCTTAATCATAATCAACCTTAACAAACTTTAGCTTACATTCCAGACCGAGGAAAATAAACCTTAGTTGGTGCAAAATAAAGAACTCCGATACAACATTGTTTTTTGTATAAAAAACACGAAAGCCAACATTGACACGTCGTTGCGACGTATCTTATCTGAATTATGGTGCGAAGAAGTATATACAAGAATTACTGTGCCACCCCTGATCGTGTCGATAAAAACGTTGTTATTCTGTTAAACTGACAACCCTAAACAAGAACAGATTCTTGAAGTAGTCCATTGGCTATGATAGTCAAATTAATCAAAATTAAGACCGTTAGAAGATGCCAAATCATTTCGCGTAAAGATCAGAACAGTCTCTTATTTTCAGCCGTCTTGGACACATTATCGCGTCTCCAGATCAAAATGATACACTTGACATCATGCCCATATTCTCCAGAAGTAAAGACGTAATGGTATGCTATTGTACACCCTCATGCGTTAGATAGTAAGATTCAAATTTCTTTAATAGGTCTCAATAATTATAGGGTTGAGTTACAGCTATTTCTTCTTAATCTTCAAACTCTTGACCGAGTAGTCTTAGTCAACACTTGATTGTTAAGAGCACGCTTCACAATTCATCGCCATTTATTACGCCTTGTTTCCTTTCTGGTCACAGGAGACCAGTAATAGCAGCCAACATTCGTCAGTACGAGACCCTTAGACGATCTGACGTGTACTATTTACCCTTAAATTTCCTTTGTGGCGCTTTGCGGAGTGACCTCTACGGCCCAATATGTGCCTAAAAAAATTGAGGTTTCGGGTTTTACGATGGAGGATAGATTCTTGTGATTACCAAGTTTATTAAAATGGGGAAGCCAGTACTAAATATCCCAAGCATTCTTTTGCATCACCACATTTCAAGATCATCTACTTATACTACTTATTTTCTATTCTCTTTTGAGGACCACGACTCCCTAACTCGAACGCGCCACCTAAACACCTGACTGGGCCAACCCAATATCGTTTATAGGTTATCATAACATTAAAAGTAAGACACCATTTCATTAAGACTTTGTTTCCCTCAAATATTCACAAAAACATAAAACGCTTACACCCATATCTGTTCACACGAGCGTAACAGTTGTTTTTCAACCCATCTTTAATAGACTTCTCTGTCATTAGGTGCGAATGAGCATCGCAACAGACGTGTGAAGTGGCAGATAGTTTTTTTTTTTTTTATTTTTTATTTGGCATCACCATAGGTATTTTGCCAGTGTCAAGTAATATATTTTTTTTCTGTTTTTGAGCATATGCACAGGCCCAAAGCCTAGGCTCAAGTAAAATACCCCCCATCCCTCAATCAGTAAAGTGATGGATACTTTACCGAAAGATTTTTCATGGATTTTTTGTGAGAAACTGAAAAGCCACGTTTCGTCACTCTGTTTCAATTACCTACACTTGTGCACTTTACTGAACCTATAATGGTTAATATTCCACTTATATCACTCACTATAACTCGCAGGAACACTAGTTTTAGAAATTAAAACACAACTGACGCCATGACTTTTCAGTTTCCCGCCAAAAAGTCCTCGCGTGTGTGTCCCCCAAGCAGATAGTTACTTACCACAGATAATCTTGCTTTTTTTCTAAATCATCGAAGGGTACCTAAGTGGATGTTTTTTTTTGGGTATTTGGCCAGCAACACATTCACTGTGTCTCGTCCTGTAAATAAGGTTTCACAAAGATTTCAGGGAAGGACTCCGGGATTAGAATCTCGACGAGTCTTAGGAAAACTATTTTGAAACTATAAATGTATCTTATAAGAATATACAGAATTGAAACAGGATAGAACCATTCCATCACTGAACAGTATACGGGCAGCGAAGTCTTGACAGCGAAGTCTCGCAAGACTGACTGGTTTGGACCTAAACTTCCCGAGTTGACAGCGAGGCAAATTACAAATAACAGCGCTCGGACTTGGGTGAACCGCATAAGGACTCAGAAAAGTCGAAACAGCGCGGTCTGTCAGTGCGCGACCATTACATTACCAAGGCCATTACTTATGTAATATATATCAATATCTCTCTAACCAGTTTATCATCACTAAGGCTAACTGCGTGTTTACTATTACTATTATCTTAACTCAATACAGTAATGTACGATATCTTAACGGCCATTGAACACGACATGGGGGCGCCAGAGTTAAAAGCATATCGAATGCTCACACACATTAAATTATCGATTTATTTGTCAATGAATAACTATTGAAGAGAATACAGTCGTGGAATGTTAACGATCAGGAGAAATGAAAAATGGTAAAGTTGCAGGGCTGTGACGTCATTGCCACAGTCAACGCGTGTGCGACGGAAAGAACACAACATTAACTCTGCCCAAACTGCTTGAATCTTTAATGGCGAATGTCATTGAAATTATGAAAATCTAAATCAATACTGTATTTCTATATTGTACTACAGTAAAGTTGTATTGTATTAAAAAGTATGTCTATCCCACGGAAATCATACCTTTTACCGGGATAAAAAGCCTATGGGCTATTCCAGACTATTTTCTATATCTGTGCCAAATTTCATCCAGATCCGTTTAGCCGTTCTGGCGTGAATGAGTAACAAACATCCATCCATCCATCTATCCATCCATCCAAACTTTCACATTTATAATATTAGTATAGACTAGTCGGAAGTGGGATAAGTACAAGAATATGAATACAGCAACAATACTCAATTAATAATAGCGTAACACCCAATAGGAATATCCGATCGGAAAATTGTTGAACCGATATCCAATTTCCATTCGGCAGGCTGTGCTAACGTCCACTACACAAAGGCAACTAACCAATTACCTTCGCGCGTTGTAATATCGCGATACACTGAAAGTGATAGGGCATTATCCCAGCGACAGCTATGCTATAATTTATAGCGTATCACGCTCGGAAACACCGACTCGTTATAGAATTAAGGACGTCGCATTCGCCAGCACTTTGATATCGCACGTAATTAAATTCAGCGCGTTAATGTAATATTAGATACTGTTTGTTTCTCGTGAAGAAATGTCGTTGGAAATTGAATTTTGACATTAGTGTCATATTGTATTTTTTTCTTTGCCGCCTTTTCTAATTTTTGTGTTGGACCGACTCCATTAAAAAATGTGAACACGTTTTTGTCGGTTGTTCGGATTTAAACATTCATCCATCCATCGGCCGAAAGACGTCAACTGCTGAACATAGGCCTCCCCCAATGACTTCCACCCATCACGGTCCACCGCTACCTTCATCCATCGGCTTTCTGATATGCGTGTGAAATCATCGATCCACCTTATGGGGGGGGGGGGGTCCTACGTCTTCTGGCTCGCCGTCGCCATTCTAGAACCATTCTGCCCCAACGGCCATCAATTCAAAGTTGAATTGACAGTGAGGCCCGCTCATTGTCAATTCAACTTTGAAATTCTATGAGCTATGTTGGTTACTCTAGTTCTTGGATTTCCTGATTTCTGATTTGGCTGATTCTGAATGGCATGAAGCGTGCTACCCACCAATTATAACAATGCTTACTGCGATCGCCCCCAGTCCATTGTACGGTACTCAACAGCGTTGCTTAGTTTGGGACAGTATAGTATTGGTGTGTTCATCTGGCGATTTTTTTCAGGCACAATTTTATGCTAAAAATAATAAACATAGGTAATTAAACGCCCATGGTAAAATTGTCTATGCCATCTGCAACCCATACTGCATCCCACGGGAGGGCGGTGGAAAAAAAAACAAACAAAAACATCTTGTTTGGTATTGGGCATTGAGACAAATTAGGTTTCAAATGTCGAGGATGCTTAGGGCTGCCCGCCCTTGAAGAGACAAAATATATTTGCTCTTTATCTATACATATAAATAAAATTGGAGTGTCTGTTTGTAATATTAAAATAACTGCTTTTTACTAAGTGCATTTGGATGTATACACGTTACCTATACCGAAACAACATTTTTTACAATTTTTGTCTGTCTGTCTGTCTGTCTGTCCGTCTGTCTGTCTGTCTGTCTGTCTGTCTGTCTGTTTGTTCCGGGTAATCTCTGAAATGGCTGGACCAATTTTGACAGGAATTTCACTGGCAGATAGCTGATGTAACAAGGAGTAACATAGGCTACTTTTATTTTAGAAAAAAAAAATTGATCTCTCGAAAAAAAATTAAAACCAATGTTGCAGCGCAGCGCATGATTAAGTTTGATAGCAACCTGCAATGCGACCCGCGGGCTCAGAATGGGTGAGCAGGCTGTTGTCAACGGTTGTCTTTGTTAAATACCACGCGGACGAAGTCGCGGGCAACAGCTAGTTATTAAATAAACATTGACTGGAGAGTAGGTGTCGCCTAAGGGCGTTAATAATCAGTAACAAGGATAACATGTTCAAGAAAATAAGACTCTCCTATGAAGGCAATAGAGTGTCTATTTTCTATTTCCATGTCTTGACTGGCTCATAAAGTTTAACCAACTAGCCACCCTAGAAGCAATTAAGTAGAAAAGTACTCGTAAAGCGACTCCCCTACACTAGCCTCTAAAGACTTTTAAGCCTTTGGGCGACTATCAAGTTTAAGAAAACAGTTTCAATATACAAAGGATTCAAAAGAGCTTACCAATTCCATTTAAAAACTATGGCTCCATCGTTTACCGATGATTCTGCCAACGACAAGTGTAGAGGAAATAAAAAAAACACAAAAAAAATACGGTTACATAGACACTTATCTGGTAAGTGGAGCGCTAATTTCAATTGAGCATACTGAAAAATGACAAATTTAAACTACTACTACTGAAAAATTACCAAATACACGTGATAATAAGGTAATGTAATAAATCTATAGTGATAAAAAAATAAAAGTACATGACCCATATATTGTTATATAACTTGGAACAAAAGAGCTTTAAGTAGATGTGATTATTGAGAAAGCATGCCGTCACTGCCATACTTATTTATGAACTTTGTGGTTTGAGCGGGACAGAACACGCTTCCGTCACCGTAATGATACGTACAAAGATTGTGCAACCTCTCTCCTGTGTGACGTCAACTGTACCGTATGACGTCAGAAACATTGACAGCTGATAGTGAACGAGCCTGCTGATATTTCATTTATGCAACGGGTGTTCCTGACTCGTGATGGGCGCGCGCTGAACGATGTACGGACTGCATGAAAATCTATAGGATATTAATTAAAAAAAAAACAAATAAATAAGTTTCAATATGTTTTATATCTTTATTATTTGCAAACAAATTTTTATTTGATAATCTAACTGCTTATTTTGTCAGAAAGGTTATACTAAACCTTGAATCTGCGCTTCTATGTTTCGACATCATATAGCCTCTCTGAATTACCTGTCTTCTTCTTTATTTACGAAATGAGATGCGATGAAATAAAATGGATATGAATATGGCCTCACCCGCAACTTAGCAGGTATTTTGCCAGTGTCAAGTAATTAATAGCAATATTAAATTCAATAAATACACATTATAAATAAAATAATGAATGTGACATGAAGAAATGAAAATGGCGTGTCGAATTACCTGTATATTAATACTTGTTATGACGGTTGACACTTTATGACGGTTCAAAGTACCGGCTATCAAAAAAAATATCTTAATATACTTTCTTTGGCTATCCCTACCCGCCTTTAGGATCTGTTTAGCGGTAACCGAAGGTGCCCAAAAGCTATATCAAATGATTTATAAAAGGCCCACTCATTTGAATCTGAATGGCGAGTGTCGGGTTACCTCCCATTTAACCCTGCCGCTGCCGAATCGTTACCGGTCTGTTATACCCTTTGACAGATAAATGTTTTTTTTTTTTCAAATCAAAGTAGGCAAAATTTGTCGATATTTAGTTTAGATCGTTATTGGTAGGTGAGGTTTTGTTAATAGTTCCAAGGAAACGACGAACATTTTCCACCAATCGGCTCACTTCTACATCACGTTATATTGCTATCACGTATAAAGTTAGTAAAAGTAGCGGTTTTTACAAACCTTATGGTATTGTATCGGATTAGGTACTTTTTTAAGCAAACTTAATACATCAAGATATCTAATGCAGAATGTTAATATCGCAAAACACTAACTTACATCGTAAAGATGTCCAAATTTTTCGTAAAAAATAAAAACCATTGACATTTTGAATTTCGCGCCCTGACCCTGAGCTTCCCCCTTAAACAATGAACTCTACTATTCTGTCGTGTGTAACCGCACGTGCGTCCACACGTGTTGCTATACTCATATCGATATTTAGTTTGCGGTTGAAATATGAAACGGAATAATATATTGGGTTTTATTGAATTAGGTATTGTGCCATCGTGGATATAATGGCATCACTCTCTTCACATTGATAGTGTTAGATGACTAATAGAATAACCACCATGGACCATCTAATTACCAAGGAAACTAAAGGCCTATTTTTTTTATGTAACACTAAGAATCTGTAGCGACCACTTCAACCGCACCACAAGGTACAAATGGCGCGCCGCAGACGGATTCAAAACAATAAACAATTCTCATCACGCAATTCATCCTGAATCGCGCTATAAGAGTTATCTTTCCCGCTAAAAAATCTTATCTATGACCGGTTCTTTCTTCTTTTTTTTTTTATATACATTATAGGCAAGTATTTGATCTCGATCTCACCTAATGGTAAGTGACGACGAGGTCTACGATGGAGCATACTTGCCTAGGTAGGAAGGCGGCAGTAGATCGAGACGCTACATTCACTAAGCACATGCAGCGCAACTGATCTGACCCGCCATCCATGAATGGCAACACCGAACATCATGCCGGAACACGGCTAGACCGCTTGGCGACATGGCTTTGTTCAGTGGGTGGTGACTAACCACGGCCGAAGCCTACCACCAGTAGAGTTGTCACCTGCAGTGTGATTTTGAAACCTCGGAAATCGGATTCGGATTCGGAACGGTAGTTTGCGTCTACGAAGTTAGTTTAATAATGGTAGGAAATAGTAGAAAAAATATTGATCGCGAAATTTTAACTAATACGGGTTTTTTATGATAAAAAGCTTCAAACTTATAACCACACACAAGAAATATTAAGTCAGACACTTGTTATTTTTGATATTCACGTTTCTAGGCCTATATGTTTTTATTATTCTTTTTGGTGTACTGAACTTCGTAAACAAATATTGCTATTTTGATTTCCGAATTCGAAGATTGTTGACGTTTGTCGACGGAAAATCATTCCGATCCGACCATAACTTTCCGAGGAGATTTATGTGTAGGAAGTCTTTCCGATGGCATTTAGTTTTTTTTTTACTCAATTTGATATTATACGAATTATTGGACATTGCACTGGCTTTAATAGCATAATTAAAACCGTATTTTTGGATGAAACAATAAATACAACGCAATCCCAGTGTAGCTAAATGTATTTAGGTACCAACCTACTTATTTATTTACTTTAATACAATTTGGTCATTATACATTTAAAAAATATTTCATTCGCATTATTAACAAGACAAAAGCACATACTCAAACTTTATAGGGACAGACAGGGATGAATACGCAGGTTCGGTTGCCAATTTTTTTCAATAGATGGCGCTGTAGCCTTGCAACCTAGTTTTTTATTTTTACACGAATATGGAGCATCTATGTGACATGATGTTACAAATTATATAGGTAATCAACGTTCATTTTAGTTATTTGTAAATTTCTCGTCAACAACAATAAACAAACCTCAGACATAGATTAAACAAACTTTTTTTTCATTGGATTTGTCAGTTTACAAAGATCGGTACAAAAAATAAAAAAACTAACACGTAGGCTTAGAAACGTGAATATCAAAAATAACAAGTGTTCAAGTGAATGTTTGATTTATGTGGTTATAAGTATGAAGCTTTTTATCACAAGAAACTGTAATAGTTTAGATTTTGCGTTCAATATTTTTTCTACTATTTCCTACCATTATTAAACTAACTTCGTAGACGCAAACTACCGTTCCGAATCCGATTCCGATTTCCGAGGTTTCAAAATCACACTGCTGGTTGGCACCACCCAGGGTCACGTGTAGGGTATCTCGAGGGTACTTAATTCTCCTACGGACGAAGGTGACTCGACCCCCTCGTCTTCTAAATAAGTTATTGATCTCCTATATTTACGCGAATACTACACATTGAAATAATAATCTAACGGATTTTGTCGCGTTTATTATTATGTTTTTGACGTTCCCGACATTTCGGCAGCTTTGCAAATGACTATAGGTACGTATTTATATGTAAGTAACACTAGGTAAATTCATGCCTCATTACACAAACATGTCTTCCCATTGGAGTGACAAGAACACTTGAGTTGTAATCAAAGGGTCCTCAAGCCATTTGTCGTCAAAGGGCCTGCGGATACGGATCAATTATTAAGGTCACGTGTCCGCAATATTGGGCCTTTGAACTCAGTATCCCTATGTATGTGATCAATCGTCTAAAACATTTTTTTTAAATTAATATCGCCATACGAACATACCAACTATACGGGCCCACTTTAAGCTTAACGCTTGTGTTATGGGTACCGTACAATGGACTGAGGACGAACTCAGTATATAATACTGATATACATATTAAACATCCATGAGTCGGATACAAACAATCGTGCTCATCACACAAAGCTTGTATCCCTATCAGGATTCGAACCCGGGACCCTCGGCGCAGAAAGCAGAGTCACTACCACTGCGCTAATCAGGCCGTCAATTTCGTCCAGGCTACTCTGAGACGTGTGGTTCTTATAAGAGCTCGTATAAAAGGGGAAGAGTCATTTTAAAGATGGTGGGTTTTAGAGGATTTTTTTGGGGTTAGGCCCGCCTTGCACTACCACCACTGCTACTCCTGTAAGCCAGGATCTACAGCGGTTTCTTCTGGGCACGGGCCTCCCCTCAATGCGAGGAAGATTAGGCCATAGTCCACCACGCTGGCCCAGTGCGCTGGGTTTGCGGACTTCACACATATTTCTAAGTGTTCTCTCAGTCATGCAGGTTTCCTCGCGATGTTTTCCTTAACCGTTTAGCAATTGATAATCATGGTTGAAAATGAGATTCGCACATGAAATCCAGAAATACCAGAGGTGCGAGCGGGGTTTAAACCTGTGATCCTCGTTATCGAGGCGAGCGTTCTACCAACTTGGCTATTATTGCTTTGTCGTAATTAACATAGTCGTAATTACATCTTTACAACATAACCAAATCAATAACAGGATCCATAAAAAACCTCGCCCAGCCAAGATCCATGGCGCACCGCATCTTCCGCGATTGCCAAACAAAATATACAAAACGATGCCACCCGGGCAGCGAACCGCCACCAAATAAACATAACGGCACGTGTATCCGGAGTGCCAAAGAGATGCCAAGTGGAAATATGGTGCTGTGCCAAAATGTCCATATTTGAGCAGTTGTTTCAATGTTTTACCACAGATATTTGGATTGGAGGATTTAGGTGTTTAGGGCAAAAAAAAAGCTGGAAAATTGGAACAGAACAACGTCTGTTGGGTTAGCTAGTAAATCATGAATAAGCATGTTTGCGATAGATGTACATATACAAATATTATTAGTATTATATGTACTTGTTTCCTATTTATTTCTATTAATAATATTTACCAGCCCGTAGTTATACAGCTCGGGACCAACTTCAGAGGTCGACCGGAGACAATAAATAACACAACAATCCAAAAAAAGAGTCAAAAATATCTATTAAGTATGAATAAAACAGTGGGTTGGTTAAGGCATTAAGGGATGGGGGGGGGGTAGGAACGTCCCCTCCACCCCCCACCCCTGCAACTTACAACTAATTAACTACACACAATATCCAATGATAAATAACAAGGGATAAACAACCCAATTTATAATAAGTCACCCTATCGAACTGCAATGTCGAATTGGGGGTTGAAAAAACGGGAGTGCGTGTTTGGCCACCATATGTCGCTAATAATCTCGTGACAGACACACATTTTGATGATATTATTAGTTAGGAGCAATCTCTATGATGAAATTCAACATCTGTTCACCTAGGTACAACTCGAGAACTACAAACAAACATTAATATAGTTTTGGATATCAGGATAGATAAACCTTTTTTAATTCTGGAAGGTTGTAGTGCTCTGTAGCAAAACTAAACCCTTTTTATGTAGATTTTCGTTGACACCAGAATGTTCCATTTCACTCACACAGCACAGTTTATAAATAAGAGTGACAGTGACAAAATGCTTTCTCGAGGATTTTACAATTGTATTAGTATTTTGGGGCTTAGGACATGTATCAACAGCATCATCATCTTACATTAAATAGGTTCCTTAATCACAAGCAGAGTCGCTGGTATAAGCTAGTATTAAAAATTAAGTAAGTGTGAACGCTATTGGTAGGTAACAAAAGCGATGATTGAGCAAACAAACCGCGTTGAATCAGTTCATCCGTTTTGGAGCTATTATGCCATAGGTATGCAGACAATTAATTGCGTGAAATCATTAAACAGCATGATTCAGAAAGTCTATATACTATGCCTTGAACCTGCGCTTCCTTAGCGCATTTGTAATCATTATGTGAATTCAGATTTGGAAAAAAAATACATAATTATCTATGATTTTTTGCGAACAATTTTTTTTTCTGTTGAAAAGGCCTAGGTCCCAGGCTGAGAATACCATTTTGTATAAGCAGTTAAGAAAACAAATAAAAGCTACATTTAGACATCGGTATTGAGCCGTAATTATACATATAGACTCCTTTATGAAAAGTACACCAGCTACGAATGACTTCATTATGCCATAAAATTCTCACCTTGAAAAAAGCATTCTAGACAAAACCAATCTCGCTTGCTCTGCATACGGACACTCAATTAAAAATCAATCGAATACCTAACATCACAAAGCCGGTTTTCGTATGCTTAAATTGCATCCAAGTTATCGCAAAATGGGTTATGTTACTTACGATATGTACAAAATAATGGTATTCTTGTTTGTCACGTGACGATGACGGAATCTGCGGGGAGTGGCTTACTGAGGCCAAATATATACTTTGTAATAATATCATAACATTACCTCGAAGTTGTTGGAAGCTGATGTCAGCTTTGTTTTAATATAACTAGGTGTATCCGTACAGCAGTGAAGCAGTGAAAGCCAAGTTGGTAGAACGCTTGCCTCGGTAACGAGAAACGCACGTTCAAACCTCTGGGATTTCTGGATTTCATGTGCGAATCTCATTTTCAACCATGATTATCACTTGCTAAACGGTGAAGGAAAACATTGCGAGGAAACCTGCATGTCTGAGAGAGCCCTTGAAAGACGTGTGAATTCCGCCAACCCGCATTGGGTCAGCGTGGTGGACTATTGCCTAATCCCCCTCACATTGAGGGGAGGCCCGTGCCCAGCAATGGGACATTAAAAAGGGCTGGTATTATAGATGTACCTGTGACCTAGTAAACGTGGACTTTTTGGCTATCCCGGAGTATCTATCTATCCCGGAGAAGCTATCCTTACACTTTCTGGGCCATTGTTTTACCTAGACGTTAATCTTGTTATCAATTTTCACCCTAATAAGTTTCAGTAAAATCTGTCCAATCGATTTTGAGATATTTTTTGTTGTGTATCCCACGGAAGCCTATCAAATTTTCCGTATAAAAAGTATTCTATAATGTGACCAGGTGGTCTGATCAACTTAAAGAAACACCAACGTCCCGCTTCTACGCCGCGGTGAAGATGGCCACAGACCGGAGCCGATGGAAACAGTTCGTCCCATCCAAAAAACTGCCGTGATGATCACGATCCTCAGTCATGAGGGAACGACCGAAGAGAGATAATGTGACTCAGGTTGTGAGTTTTATCAAAATCCGACTGGGTCTAGGCAGCTCAAGAAAATCCGCTTTCGGCTCGGGTAATTTCGGGAGAGGAGGAAGCTAAAATCTATTCATGGATGGCGGGTCAGATCAGTTGCGCTGCAAGTGCCTAGTGAATGTAGCGTCCCTTATCTACTGCCGCCTTCCTACCTAGGCAAGTATGCTCCATCGTAGATCTCATCGTCACTTACCATCAGGTGAGATGAGATCAAATACTTGCCTATAATGTAATAATAAAAAAAAATAAAAGGATTCATCACAACTAAACACAACCTGCCATGACATATTCTAAGTTTTCCCGCGGGCTTGCACTTAGCAAGCAAACCCGCGGGAAAACTCTATCATCATTTTCACACCGGTTCGCGCACCCATCCTTATTAGTCCAGGAATGCTGCCGGTACCGCGCAGACATTAGTTTCACTCGCGGCGCCGCTTGTGGGAAAATTGCCTGCCTTTTTACGGCTACTGTAGTAATCACAGAATGCTGGCTGCATTTTTATATAATAGATTTGTGTCGATTGATAGATTGCTCGTCTAGTCAGGCAGGAGCTGAAGTTGAAGACTATGGTTTTCCTTTGACGACCTGAGTAGCGCAATTGGTAGTAATCCTGCTTTCAGTGCCGAGGGTTCCGGGTTCGAATACTAGTAGGGATTAACTCTGTGTGGTGAGCACGAATGTTTGTAAGCAATCAACATATGGATGTTTAACCAACTATTCGGTGCCACACTAAGCAACGCTTGTATTATGGGTACCGTACAATGGACTGAGGGCGAACCCATTATAAATTACTTATATAGATATTAAACATCCATGACTCGGGAACAACATTCATGTTTATCACACAAACTTTGTCCCGACCAGGTTTCAAACCTTCACTACGAACTGAAATTAATTTTGAAAAATACCGCTTTACAGGAGTAAGACAAGGGTACCTCGAATAGTTACGGGCCACGGATAAGGAGAAAATGCCATCGAAGCAGAATAATGATGGGACCCTGACTAGCCGCTTCTCAAATATTAAAGCAATAAATAACTTATATAATCTTAGGAATTTTGCCAGTGTTAAAACATATATCACGCAAATATAGGCCTAACAAAAAATTGTGTAAGATATTTTAAAAGTTTTTTTTTTTTTATTACTTTATAGGCAAGTATTTGATCTCGACCTCACCTGATGGTAAGTGACGATGAGATCTACGATGAAGCATACTTGCCTAGGTAGGAAGGCGGCAGTAGATAGAGACGCTACATTCACTAGGCACATGCAGCGCAGCTGATCTGACCCGCCATCCATGAATGGCAACACCGAACATCATGCCGGAACACGGGTAGGCCGCTTGGCGACATGGCTTTGTTCAGTGGGTGGTGACTAGCCACGGCCGAAGCCTACCACCAGTAAGTAAGATGAATCAGTTATATGGATCAAGTTGATGTAAAAAATAATTGTGGAAATGAAGCTTGTTTTTTTTAAACAAGGCAAACCAGTGGCGTTTGGTCATGCTCTCAGTACACAATGTAATTTTTGTATGTCTAATAAAATCTTTGGAAATGTAACTTAGTGTTTAACCTGTTAAAATATTTGTACACCTTAAATTTTTATTTTATTTGTGCCCATATAATACATTTTAGACTAAAGATTTCAGTCTAATAGCCCGTTTCTTTTAATCTTACATTTCAATATCGCACTTTTCTTATGAATCCCACAGACATTTGATCATGGTTGACTAGTGTTTGTTATAATAAAATTCTTTACTAGTTACCATATTTTTTATTCAAATTCATTAACTCTTCTCAATTTTAATAAAACCCCATATTTTCCACGTTGCGAAACTTACAAGAACCTGAATCGAAGCAATAAATTACGGCTCGCGTCAATATTAGCAAGCCGGACGATTTACCGATTAGGGCGCGCCGTAGCTTGTGTTGTGGGGCATGTACTCTACCGTGTACTACATATAGTTGTATGTAATATATACAGCACTGTTACTTTACATACGATTCATCCGTGAAATTAACTTTCTTTCTAAATATCAATGAAGATGACGATAAGGTGTAAAAATACTATAAAGAAGACAAGCCCGCTGAATTACTTGTCCGATCTTTTAGTTAAGTAAGTAAAGTTAAGAAAAAAAATTAAATTACAATTTGTATATGGCCCCGAAGGACTTTACGAAATAAATGATTCGACTTTGACTTCGATAAAATAGATAAATACCAAAGATTGTCTTCTAGTTGATGGATGAAATAAAATAGAGTACCTATACCATGTTGGCTTAGGTTGTTCTTTATGAAGCTGTTATCGTATAACTTAAAATAAAAGTCTTCTTTAAGTGACTGTGGACTACTTTTTGGCCTAATATCAGAGATCGAGGAGAAAGTGTTCCCCACTAGCTCATGCCGAGCCAAACGTCATTCAACGTAAATATCATAGTTGAAGTAATTCTTTAATCTTATAATGTATGTTTTTATAGCCGCCTGTTATTGAATCCTGTGTTAAAGTTTTTCATTTCAACGTGATTGCATAGTAATCTTCTTTCTTGCTCTATCTTTATTACTTTCTCATTCAGTTAGTTACCATTTCAGCGCTCTCTTTAACTCAACTTCCATTTTTATAAATGTAGAGACATCTCTCGCCTCGATAAATATATCACGTTAACTAATTAATAATTTATAATCTCTATAAAAATATTTTCAGATTTAATGATAACATGGAATAGTGATCAATATCTTCACAATTGTATTACTCATACACGATCGAGTCAGAGCTTAGTATTCTGCTCGCCCCCCAGGGCAGCGTCGTGAATACGTTTACATAATGCATTCTAGTAAACTCCTACTTACAACGATAGAAGCCTTTGATATTATTGTTTAGTTTTTAAACACGTAATTGTTGCGTGTCGGACATATTAAATGGCGGTTCTTTTTTATTATTCCTTTATTAGTGGCGATAATTCGCTATTTATACAATACAGTTATAAACCTGAAAATGAGACTTTTTTTTAATTATGTCATTCTACAGTTGGGCAAAGGTCGGCGCTATAAAATAAAGAAAATATGTGAAGAAATTTCGATGGTCTTATAATTCCAGAAGTGGGTGTTTAGAATTTCTGTCAGTGGGTATATTTGGTTGAGCATTACGAAAAAACTACTGTACCAATTTCAGCGCGGTATCTACTATTCGACAGCTTATGATAGGTTATAAATACTATCATGCTAAGACTATTTTCGATTGAGAGGTTAATTCGATTGATTTTGTTGCCAAATGGTACATATACATGGAATTCCAACACCTCAAAGATTTGATTTGGGACTCGAACTTGCGACCCTTATTTCCACGGTGGGTATTTAACCGACTTGACTATCACAACCAGATTAAGTTACTTCCATTAAAGCCTAATCCAATTTAACTTTATCAAAAGGACTAGACACTTAAACTCTAAAACACTTCCTGGTAAATTCTGGCTTCCTTGTTTGGCTAATGCAGTTGGCTTGTCCGGGCCCTTTGTCCGTCAGTGATGCCAACCTAACGGGCTACTTCCTCTTCCTGTGTTCAGCTTTGTTTATGCTAATGTTGGTAGGCCAAGGATGAAGTTAATTGTTTGCTTGAGATTTATTTGGGTGTGTGATTAGGTTTTTAATTATAAAAGCTGATTTTGATCAAGACACGTTGAGTTATGACGCCAGCTTCTATATCGCCAGACGACGACACCTACTGTACGGTCCCACACTAAGCAACGCTTGTATTATGGGTACCGTACAATGGACTGGGGGCGATTATTGTGCACCCACCATTCCCACGGCAGTCATTCGTGTATCCTGACTTACTTATCTATACATATAAATAAAATTGGAGTGTCTGTTTGTAATATTAAAATAACCGCTTTTTACTAAGTGCATTTGGATGTATACACGGTACCTATACCGAAACAACATTTTTTAAAATTTTTGTCTGTCTGTCCGTCTGTCTGTCTGTCTGTCTGTTTGTTCCGGCTAATCTCTGAAATGGCTGGACCGATTTTGACGGGACTTTCACTAGCAGATAGCTGATGTAACAAAGAGTAACTTAGGCTACTTTTATTTTCGAAAAAAAATTAAAACCAATGTTGCAGCGCAGCGCCTGAATAAGTTTGATAGCAACAACCTGCAATGCATCCCGCGGGCTCAGAATGGGCGTGCAGGCTGTTGACAACGGTAGTCTTTGTTAAATACCACGCGGACGAAGTCGCGGGCAACAGCTAGTCCATATTAAAACAATTAATAGTTTTCCAAAATTCATATTGATTTGTACTTATAATGTTTTCCCCCTTCAATTCTATTGGGGACCGAACGTCACAAAAGCAATTAAGTAGTTGTTTACCAACAAACAACCGGACAACTAACGAATCGACTCTTGAAGTATACTCGATGTTGGATTGTTATCGGGCGGCCGTATTCAGAGGTTCGAGCGCGAGGTTTTTTGTGAGCGAAACGTTTACTACGGAGACTGCGTATGTGCAATTTCGAATGTCATACATCCAAATTGTCCATATAAAGTGACCTAGTAAGTATACGATTAGCTTAAAGAATATACTCGTTTTCGACATTCTGTTTTGAACGAAAGTTGTGTAGTGCAGTAGGTAATCACACTAATATTATAAATGTGAAAGTTTAGATGGATGGATGTTTGTTACTCAATCACGCCAGAACGGCTGAACGGATCTGGATGCAATTTGGCACAGAGATAGTATATAGTCTGGAATAGCACATAGGCTACTTTTAATCCCGGTAAAAAGGACAAACTTTTTAATCGCGGGTAACACCGCGGGGCGCAGCTAGTAGAAAATAAATTCGTTACGTGAATTTTTTGACAAAAATTAATAAAAAAGATCAGTGATAGGATAGCAGCTTGAACGCTTGCGTCATAAACAAAATGTAGTTTAGATTCCCAGCCTCCCCAGCTTGATCCATTAAGATTTTCAAATATAATTTTCCTTAATAGGTAATTGTAGTAAGGGCAAATTTTGTCGTTTTAAGCAAAAGTATGTTTGAGAAAACCTAACTATGTACCATAGCTTCCAAAAGTATGTTTGAGAAAACCTAACTATGTACCATAGCTTCCAAAAGTATGTTTGAGAAAACCTAACTATGTACCATAGCTTCCAAAAGGCGGTCTCAGTTAGATTGACAATGGTAAGGAATCCTAGAGTTCCGAGTTGAGTACTAAAATAAAATCCAAATAAGTACTCCAGATTGAAATAAAGCAATTTTTAAGGATTTAATCGCGTTTATTTTTTGTTTTAACGAGATAAAATCCTTAAAAATTTAGTTTTATTGCAATGTGTAGTATTCGCGTAAATATAAGAAATCAATAAGTACTTCAGAATAGGTCCCCGCACGCGTCAACGTCATGCATCGTGACAGACATACACACAAAAACAACGGATATTAGTGACACGTGCTCCGTTATAATTTGTGCTCAACCCCCCTTTTTAACAGTAGGGTGAGGGCGCGACTTGGTCGAGTGTACCGAACACACGGTCACAAAGTAGAAGTTGCATTGGTATCATTTCATTAGTTCACTATTTGCTATATCGTTGTCAAGGCCGTAGCCATAAATTCAATTCAGAGGGTGGGGGAAGACCTCGACCTCTTTCATTCATTAAAAAAAAATGACAATCTCAGCAATTTAAAACCGACATGATTCCAATAATTGTATTCTGACTTAAAACAAATACTTATGTCATTTTAACGACATTAAATACTTTTCAGTCAGCTGTTTCAATAAAGTCATTGTAATTTAGAGACGTTATATACTTGTCAATATCCAATCACAATGCGATCAATGTTTTTATTAACTATAATAGCTATTTGATGAATGAAATTGAAACGATTACCTGACCAAATTGTTGCCGACGTATATGTCAAAATAAATGGTTCCGTTACCACATTTCTATTATTTCATCATTCATATTGAATCGAGTTTTCGCTTTTCGCCTTTAAGTATAACTAGTTAAAGGCGAAAAACGAATAACTACTGTCCCTGTAATTTTTACTTAGATGTTACTATAAAATTAATAGTCAGCAATTCATAATGCAACTTCTATGTTGTGTCACATTATTGCATTTATTTGAGACTATTTATGGGAACTCAATATACATGGAGTCCAGGACTGGGAAATCGCAAAAGCTACGTCAAGCTTTGAAAAATCTGTTGAAGAATGAGTTGAATCCTTGTGACCATATTTGCTATATGAAATACTAGCTGCGCCCTGCGGTATTACCCGCAATTAAAAGTATGTCCTTTTCCTCTATGTCCTTTACTGATCCTTTGCTCTATGAAAAAATAAAACAAATCTATCCCACGGGAAACATACATTTTACCGGGATAAAAAGTAGCCCATGTGCAATTCCAGACTATAATCTATCTCTGTACCAAATATTATCCAGATCCGTTCAGCCGTTCTGGCGTGATTGAGTATCTATCCAAACTTTCACATTTATAATACATTTATTTATTATTTATTTATTTCATTATATAACATTTATAATAATATTAGTATAGATATACCCACATCAAATAGAACTCACGGAAAATTTAATTGCTTCAGTCCTCCTATGACCATGGCTGCTGTAGAGCAGCCGAAACGTCAGGAACGTAAAAACATACAATAAACGCCATAAAATCTGTAAAAGAAGTTTTATTTCAATTTATTATTTAATTTTCTATTTTTTACAAATTCTCTATAAATTTATGAACAATCCATACAAAGTTTATTCAATTGTGTCTTCCTTTTGTACGTTCCCGTATCACCCACCCCTTTGATGTAACGTCGTGATAGTATATTTTTTCCGTTTGCGAATACAAATCTCAGGATAAGCCGGAAAATTCCGAGATGTGCCGAGGAGATTGCTTTGTGTGTGAGCTTCGGAAATAATTTTATATTCTCTTTTGTTATCGTAGGTATTGGATCAATGGTAGGTATATTTAAAAAAAAGTTGTTTTAGTGGTGGTAAAGTTGAGGCTGGTGCATGGATGGGTGGTCGTTTTCTATTATAATATTTGACTTCGTTCGGCCATTGTTAAAACTTATCTCATGCTTTCAAAGCCTGAAAACTAACGTATGCAAGTAACTTGTATAGTTAGATTTACAGTTTTTATAGTTAGATTTAGTATACTGTTAGCTTACGAATTAATTCTCACTTGTCGTTCAGTTAACTTTTACATATAGTTTACTCGCCTTTACTTAAATAAGTATTATATTATTAGCGATGTGGCAACACTGTTTGACAGTTTGGGCCTTCGCGCCTATATAAGGCGCGCGAGCCCCGACGTCGCTCTCATTTGCTCTCCGAATTTTGTAGCGATAAGACGTGTTATAGCTCGTTGGAATTGTTTAATTTGAGTTATTTATGTTGGATTCAAATATTGAAGAATTGAGTTTGTTCGTTGTGTAATTACATGTTTTCATGTGATTTTATTCTTATTAATTAATTAAATCTACCCTCGGTTCCTCGTGCATATATTTTTTAATACAATTCGATAGGAACCGCTAACATCAGAAGTGGGATAGGCTCCTGTAGCCTACATCTGCTCTGGTCGCAAGCGAAAAATAATCATTAGTTGATTAGATAGCTTGGGTTGAGTTTTAAGTGAAATTTTAAATGTTTGATCATGGCTGATCGACCCTTCACTCGAAGTAGTACTAGGAATAGGCGTGGTCAAAACAGTGTTGCAGGAGATCTTCAAGACCAGCTCAGCATAATTCTAGCACACATTGACGCGCTAGAAAATAGCAGTCTACCCGCAACAAGCAACGAGTCGGCGGAGGTATCGTCGGCGGAGCGTGCAATCGTGGCGCCGGTTGATGCCATCGTGTCTGTACTTCGACCGCCCGCGCCACTATCAGTTACTGCCAGATCGAATGACGGCACCATCGGTGAATCGCACGCAAGTACTTCGACTTCGTTGGATGTCACCGACCGCCTCATTGGCGCAATGAGCGCGTTGACTAAGGTCAGATCAACCCATTATTATATTTCTAATTTTGATCAGAGTGTCGCTAATTTCAAAAGCTGTACTTAAATATTTTGAATGTACACAACTACCCACATATCAAGTTTTAAGTGGTATGGGTGACCAAAATATTGAGTGTACTAGTTTGTTACTCATAAATGTATGAATGTACCTGTACTTGTTGGGACCGATGTCTTAAACCGTGACGATGTGCAATACATTCGTGCAAACAATGAACAACGAATTACTCGAATTCCTAGGTCGACATTAAGTAGCGACCGCAGTGTGTTCCTCATTAACTTAGATGATCAATCACGAATGAATACACTTCTCGAGGGTAATGATCGCGAAAGATTATTTGGTATCATTCATGAATTTGACGAGTTTCTTGTCGTTGGCACTGCGTGGACAACGGCAACGACTGGTCATATGCATTTTGAGTTAATGAGTGGAACACCTATTTGTTATGGACCTTACAGACTTTAATCTCTCGGGGAATCTTCCTATGCCAGCTCAATTATTCTTGTAAAGAAAAATGACGGTAAGGATCGTATGTGTGTCGACTATCGTGCACTAAGTGCGATCACTGTTAAGGATCGCTATCCATTACCGCTGATGGAAGACCATATTGATCGCCTTGTACTTTTGTAGCCACGGAAGTGGAATATTTAGGTCGTACGATTTCAATGAGTCAGGTTAGACCGAGCAAGTGTAAAATCAAAACCCTAGTAGATTCACCAGTCACCCACTAACGTATGGGAGGTCAGACAGTTTCTTGGTTTGGCAGGATACTTCCCGTAATATATAACCGTACCCATAGCTAGGTTATTGCGAAGTAACGTTAAATTCGAATGGAGAGACGAATAGGAAAATTCTAGGAGGTATATAATTGAACGCCTTACAACTGAACCTATACTTGCTGTTTTCGATCGACTATTGCCAACGGAGCTGCACACGGACGCAGGCTCAGTCGGTTGTGGTGCAGTTCTCAACCAGGTGCATGAGGATAGTAAAATACGGGTTGTGGCATATTTCAACTTTAAGACAGAATATTGTAAGGGCGTAATTATGCAACACGCGAGTTGTCTGGGTCGGAATCCTGTAGATGTTTACCAAATTGATATACCACGAAATTGGGCGCAGATAGCTCAGTCAGCGGACGAAGAGACTCGTACGCTGATTGACAAAGTCCTAAATAATTAGTTAGACTTTCCTGATATTTTGTTCGTAATGAATTGCCTTATTACAAATTCATTACTGCTGGGAGTGAACCCAGATTTCTATGCTTCATACCAAGAGGTGATAGGTTGAGTTTGATAAGGATTTTTCATGGCCAACATGAGCATATAAACTTAAACGGGTAGTTTCAAATGCTATATCACTATTTGGTACTCCTAAACTTATGGTGTACGATGGAGGGCGAATGTTTGAAAGTTTGAGCTTTCAAGGATAGGCCTCTGATATGGGGTGTCAAATTAATTTTATTACTCCAGAAATGCATAGTGAAAATGGTCAGGTAGAACGCTACTGCCGCATGTTACTTAATATGTTGCGCATCGAGACTACCAATCGTAACAATCGATGGTCAGCGTGTTTTATGGAAGATGCAGCTCATTATTAACAGTACTAAGCATAAAACCACACAAATATCACAATCACAATTAATAATTGGGGTAGACGCAGTTACGCCAGTAATAATGTCACCTATCCGTGACGTTGCCTTGGACAATACACGACCGAATCGTGAGGGCCTAAGGGAGCTATAGAGGCAGCGCGCTAGTGAACTACTTGTTGAAAATAGACGTAAACATTAGTAAAATCGGAATGTTGTGCGAAGTTTTCCGCTAATGATAATGTTTTTGTAACTAAAACTTCTCAAGTTACAGGCAAGCTGGACTCGGGGATGCGAGGGCCTTACCGGGTCATTAAAGTATTACCCCATGGCCGGTATGAACTACAACTAACTACCACCACTAGAACCACTAGAAGTGGTTCGTATGGCAAAATCACTCAGGCGGCCGCCGAGCATATGGTGGCCTGGCGAGGAGAGTGGACCCCCGAGGCTTGTGCCGCAATTTTGGACATTAAGCTAAGTGTGCTTTCATTATTATAAGCCGTGTAGCAGACATGTTAACTGGGTCATGTCTGTTACGTTGTGTCCATTTGTGTAGACATGATAACAGGGCCATGTCTGTGGTGTCGAGTTTAGTCTCCGCCAGTGTAGACATGATAACTAGACCATGTCTGCGGTGTCGAGTTTAGTATCCGCCAGTGTAGACATGATAACTAGACCATGTCTGTGGTGTCGAGTTTATTCTCTGCCAGTGAAGACATGATAGTTATCATGTCTTCATTGGCCCAGTTGGGCCATGTCTGTGGTGTTGAGTTTATTCTCCGCCAGTGTAGACATGATCCTCAATGGATCCTAAAGACAGGTCCTCAATGGATAGGCTAAGGAGAATATGGAAAAACAGGAGCATCACCAAAGCCACTAAAATTCGGCTAGTGCGCATGTTGGTCTTTAGAAGTATTTCGGAGAGTCTTTCGAGAAAATCACTTCATAGAGCGGTTGGTTGTACAAGGCAGAGTGGAAGGCACCAGACCACGTGGAAGATCGCCCATGCGATGGACCGACCAGATTAAGACTGCCATTGGCGGCCCCTTGCATGAGTACACCAGGATGGCATCCAATGGGGAGAGATGGCGAGACATCGTGAGGTGAGCAACATCAATCCCAGAACCAATGCATGACGACCACGACCGCTCTGACCGGAGCGTCACGACTTAGAAGAGGAGAGACATGATAACTGGGCCATGTTTGTGGTGTTGAGTTTATTCTCCGCCGGTGTAGGCATGTTATCTGAGTCATGCCTGTGGTTTCGAGACATGTTAACTGGGTCAAGTCTGATGCGTCGGGACTTGTTAACTGGGTCATGTCTGATGCGTCGAGACATGTTAACTGGGTCATGTCTTCGAGATGATTCTCGCCTCGGGATATACGAATTTTCAGCGTATATCCTGAAGTATGTTATAGGGAAGATATTGATATTCCTTATTTTCTACTTTCAGCTGAAGGTGACTCCCTTGCGGCTGATCCATCTACCAGTTTCTCTAGCTGCGAGAGCCAGTTACTCTCGAGCACTCACACTGGAGATGGACAACGGGGTTCAACAAACGTCGCATCCGACCGGCATTGAAGACTGCATTCTCCCGGAAGCTTCCCGACCCCACTAGCCGAGCAATGAAGACTGCCAAGCAATGAAGACATGTTCGAGGACGACCATTTGTCAGGAGAGGCCGTATTAGCGATGTGGCAACACTGTTTGACAGTTTGGGCCTTCGCGCCTATATAAGGCGCGCGAGCCCCGACGTCGCTCTCATTTGCTCTCCGAATTTTGTAGCGATAAGACGTGTTATAGCTCGTTGGAATTGTTTAATTTGAGTTATTTATGTTGGATTCAAATATTGAAGAATTGAGTTTGTTCGTTGTGTAATTACATGTTTTCATGTGATTTTATTCTTATTAATTAATTAAATCTACCCTCGGTTCCTCGTGCATATATTTTTTAATACAATTCGATAGGAACCGCTAACAATATTATCTGGGTACCAAAATGTATTATTTTCGTTTATATCTGGCCATATTTTTTTTTTTATTTCATTATTGGCAAGTATTTGATCTCGATCTCACCTGGTGGTCAGTGATGATGAGATCTACGATGGAGCATACTTGCCTAGGTAGGAAGGCGGCAGTAGATCGAGACGCTACATTCACTAGGCACATGCAGCGCAGCTGATCTGACCCGCCTTCCATGAAAAAAGTCAATCAATGCCATAAACGGAATGCCAACTTTTTTGTTCTCGTTCTAATTGTCACTTTCCCTCTCTAATGGAAGTTCTAAATTTGAATCACGATAAACGGTAATGCGTTGCGCGCGCGCAGCACAATTGTGTTCTATTTTAGAATAATTGTCTTGCGCGTGTTTCCGGTCGATTGTTTACGCACGAGGGTAGTCGGTTCGTACTGGGGGCGTCAATTTTGATAACGGAAACGAAAGAATTGCGGATACAGCTGTCGGATATCGGAAAGGATTGGATATCGCATTAATAGTGCTGACAATTTTATATATTTTTATTTGTATTTTTTTTTTATTCCTGGCTTATTTTTCATACATCATTGAAAAGGGTCTGGTGACGGGGTGGCCATCATTCCCTCGATGCAAAAAGCCTATATTACTCAGCGATAATGCAGTTTCTACCACTAAAAGAATTTTCCCAATCGGATCAACGGTTCCGGAGATCCGGAGATTACACACCGTATTGAAACAAAAAAAATATCTACAAAAATGACTGTATAGATTAATTATATAGTATATATATAGTAGTAATAAATATATTAGTAATTAAATTAAATTAATTATAGTATTCGTAAATTACAATATAGATTTCACCCTTGAGGACCAGGAGTCTTTCGGCTGATGGATGTGCAAAATCTATTTAAGGTGGAAGCTCAGGGTCAGGACGCCAAATTTAAAATGTCTTAAATGTCGTAAAGATGTCCAAATTTTTCGTAAAAAAATAAAAACCAAAGACATTTTCAATTTGGCGTCCTGACCCTGAGCTTCCACCTTAACTGTACAGAATATATCAGATCTTTCTGTTTATATAGTTACTTATATGACTTAACATTAACGTTCAAGGGCGTGACGTAACAAATAATAAATAATATTTTGTAAAAAAAAAAATATAATTAACTATATAGGCGCACGCGCCGAGGCGATATTTCAACAGTCGTAGGGTGAGTGCCCCTATTCTCGGCCTAGTAATTAGGGTACCGCATTGACCGAAACAATTTATTAGGTGAGCACCTGGGGTCCTGTTTGATAAATTGTACAATTATAATTACTTTTGATGATTAGCTAAACAGCGGGTTATAGTGTGAAAGATAGGGGTTACGTGTAATATTGTTATGAGGTAGAATTACGAGATTTTGAACGGATTAAATAAACAAGCAATATTGGGGACTGACTGGGGACGATCCCAGTGTCACCCGGACCCAGAAAATATTATTAAATGATCATCTCTGAAAGCGGTGATAACCCAGTTCGTCGTACGCTCGCTTTGAAAGTGTTATTCTTGAAAAGGTACTTATAAAGTTGTCTCGAAAGTCACACGATGAGGTGTGCGAATTTCCTTTCAGAATACAATATTCTATTGAAGAACGTCCTAATTCTCACTTGAAGTAATTCTCATCGCTTCGTTATTTCACCGCGTTATTCGATTTCATTAGCGATTTTCATTTTCAATAATGAATTCAACATGTAGGTACGGTGAGGGAACATGATGTAACCTAAACCTGTCAAGATCGCCAGAATGGTGGCTCGAATCGCTCTCGCATTCCAGTATAGCTATTAAAAAATTCTAACCAGACGTTTTGTTTTAAGGAACTTGATTCATATAAATATCTTTTAATTTTCCATCGCCAAACCGCTCGCGCAGTTTGTAGGCATCTCGCGTATTACATTTTTAGTCTTTATTCTTATTGCTTCCTGGACGATCGCGTGTTCCTATCTCCGGTCTCCTATATCAACGTTCAGTGATATAACATTTTATTTATCTAGCAACTATTTATTCCTGCATCCACAGGGTGGCGTATTTAAGAAAGCTTAATCGAGGTAGTTTCAAGTCCTCTACACTGACTTGGGAAAGCTCCAACTATGGCCAAGAGTGTATCTAACAGTTCGTAAATGAAAGGAAATATGTAGTTGCAAATGCGTATCTTTCTATAAACCATATCAGCAGTGTCGTAGTCGTGTCCCCAGTGTAAGTTCATTCGTTAATTAAACAAATACATAACAACGCTGTAGTTTCCATATATTTTGTTCTCCATGGAGAATCGAAAGTTTAAAGATATCTTTCACTTAGCTTATTCAATGTCCCATACACAAAGTTTCAAATAGATAGGTACCACAGGATCACAGCGAATGGACTTCTTTACATTGCGCAAAGTCAAATCATTTATTTCGTATAGGAACGGGGGCACTTACAAATTGTCATTTACATTTTTTCTTTCATAACTCTGCAACCGGATCGGAACGCGACCTCAACTGAAGAGATCCGGCGAGAAACTCAGTGAGCTTGTCTTTTTTTTTTACAATTTTTTGTAACCTTTTTTAACAACCGTGTTTATTACAAAAAAATAATATAAGCTCCAATGTGTTGGCATTTAGTTTAGTAGTATTAGTTGTGGAGTATTTTTTTCTAATATTTGAATCTGGAATATTCAAAATCGAGTGTGATGTCCGAAAGCTAACCAAAGTCACATTTATAGCCTTATCGGAGCGGTGTTGCTACATACGCATCTCGGGAGCCCGGAAGGTATAATAATTTATCTCTTCTAATATCCTGTTTATTGCTCAACTGATTTTTTGTGTTGCCACATCTATTATATTGCCTTGCTTTTTTTCTTAAAACACTGTTGCTACGATTTTTTCTGTTTATACCTTGTGTCTACGCATCGTAGGTTCAAATATTGGTGATGAGTTTAATTTAATACGCAGACTGTGTAGTGCACGTTTCGTAAAAAAACTCATACTAAAAGCTCTTCATCACTACATTCTCCCGTGAAGTAGGTACCCACCTACGTAACACTCAAAAGGAGAGTAAAGTAAAAAGCGTCATACGAGTCATGGAGAGGTCATATTGACGAGCGGAAGCGGTTTTAAATTTATGTAGCACACAGCGGGAAATAAAACATTTTGATAGTTTTTTTTTTAATAAATGATGAAATCTATGAATTATTGAAATATCATCTATACTAATATTATAAATGTGAAAGTTTGGATGGATGGATGGATGGATGTTTGTTACTCTTTCACGCCCGAACGGCTGAACGGATCTGGATGAAATTTGGCACAGAGATAGATTATAGTCTGGAATAGCACACAGGCTGATGTATGGTTCCCGGGGGATAGATTTGATATAATTTTTCATAGAGCAAAGGATTGAGTCACAGACGGCTGTACTACTCTTGCTGATATCCGCTAACGCTTCGCTTACCACAGACAGCTATCCTTCCCCGTAAGAGGCTAGGGCTAAACCTTTGTTTCAAAAGGCTGCGAGCCTTTGACGCTAGTTTGACATTGTTCTTTTGCGTCCTGCTAATAATGTAGGCATCTACCCACCGTCGCGATCCGACGACATTACCTTTTTACAATGCTCTTTAGTTAAATATGTTAAGAGATGGATTCATATTTAAATATTTTATATAGTATATATATACACACAAAGAAATAGATTCAACAACTTCCACAAAATAACAGTACGAAAGTGACATAAGTGCAAAATTTAAAAAATATCTATTGCGTTTCAGATCCGAGCGGTGCTTGCAAAATAAAACCTGACATTAAACTCTTTCCTGACGTTTTCATTTATGAGGGCACACGAGAAAACGTAAAAAAGTTGTACAACATTTGCTTATACTATTCATGCACGCGCCATTTTTTTTCAACTTTTCACGTTTTGCTAGGCGCGAAATACATAAAGCCCCTTCTTTGGATACGATATTTTTCGTATAAAAAAAAAAACAAAATACGGAATCGGTTTTCCGATTTGTTAGCGTAAATATATCTCACATCTGGGACTAACATCGACAGCTATAAAAAAGTATGGTGTTTTTTTCTTAATTCATAGGTTTCATATCTTTAAACCTTCATGTTAAGGTCAAAATATGTTTTTATTTAAAATACCTAGTAGGTAGTGTACGTATATTCTGTAGACTAGGTAGTCTGCCAAAACAAGTCGAGATTACACAATGCAAGATTCAAGATTCTTTTATTATAATAGATATAAACTTAGTACGTATATAATACGTAAGAATATAAATAATAATAAAAGCTAAAAACAATAGGTATACCTACGTTAAAAAAATCAGTATCACTCCGACTCATTGCTACACTTCCCATTTTAATTTAATTAAGCACATTTAAATAAATATTTATTCGTGCTTAAATATACTTACCTGCGTATATTATATCACGAAGTTTAATTACGAAAAATGAAACGGAGTAATATACTTAAATAACAAAAACGAGGTCAGATACTCGTAATAATACGGCCAGGCATATTTATTCTATCTTCATTTCCTATATTATCTGCGCTCTTTATTAAAAAATGTAAATTAAAAGAAAACACGTTACGCTCGCGAAATTTACTTCAATATACGACGCAATAAAAAATATGATTAAACTCAGGCCTTACGTATTATATAAAAAAACACAAGGGCCATTAGTTCGTTCGAAGTGTAAAACAAAAACGCTCAAGTGTTTTTATTTTTAAATCGTATTTTGAAACACGTGGCCCTTAAACAAAAACGCGCCAACTCACAATTTTATTTGTGCAATGATTGTACTAAACTAAAATGCGTGCCATGTGGTCATTCCCGGTCATGTCATCCTCGGGTCCGCCAGCTTCTGTAATCAGCCCATCCCTTTCTAGCACCAAGATTTCCATTCAAATGTTTCTGACCTTTCCCTCACACTCGCGCGAAGTCGCGCGCCCGTCAGTTCGCGTCGAAACGCCAAGCGTGAGAGACGTTATTCTTCGCTGTCGAAAAACGCGATAACTTTCGTAAAAAATATACTTTTTTTGGCGAAGTACCGTAGTGATTGTGCCAGTGTCAAAACTGTCAGTGTGATTAGTGTATTGAATATTCGTGGGAAAAAAATATATTGTTCGGTGTGCATTTTTGGAATGTTGCAAAGATCGCAGGTAGTTGCACGATTTGCGAGCGCAAAGTGAACGGAATTTTCAACGGTTGGTAATGTTTTCCCTTATCTCTCTAATGTTATTTTGATATTTCGTCGCTAATACAGGTTTTTTCGATAAAACCGTATATTATTATCGTTATCGGAGAGTGTACTGTAGATTGTGCGCATGGATATACCTACCTAACAGTATTTTTATCTATTTGTACAAGTGCAAGTATGTGCCTAGATGCAACGTTAATGTACCCGCATAGGTACCTAACGAAAATAAATACAGCATTAATCCAAGGTTTTCGACAATCGATTTACTGATTTCACACAATTGTGTAAACAGTAACTTAAATGTTATAAGCCTGCGTGTACGTTCTCAACGTGAATATAAAGCCTTGAAGGCTTAAATATTTTTTTGTTGTTAAACTATAAAATCATAACTGTTAGCACGTTTAAACAGAAATTGTGTAAAAAATGCTTACATTATTAACCGACTTCTAAAAGGAGGAGGTTCTCAATTCGGTTGTCTAATATAAAATACTACTCAATACCTACGTTTTTTGTTAAGTAATACAAGGTTATAATTGCTTACTAACGCTGTTATATTGGAAAATAACTAAATTACATGCTCACTCACAGTTTTATCAGCTAAAGACAATAATATTATTTTTTTCGCTACTCTTAGGCCAGTCGCAACAGCATCGTTCCGTAGTAGGGAGAAACTAACCTAACTTAAAAAAATAGTATTTTTCGAGATACGTAATTTTTGCAGCATTTTGTATCGAATTATATTACCTCTAAATAGTTGCTAGGCTAGATAACAATTCATCACACAACACTCACAATGCGATAATTTCTTTCACGAGTGCTCACGTTATTTGCCTTTTGTTTTTATAAGATCAGCGATTGACAAAACACTACTTTTCGATAGCGGCACGTCTAGGTACCGTTATGTACTGACGCTTGGTAGGTATATTTGGGCATTATTATAGCAATTATTCAAAGCGATATAAATGTCTACAATTGTTCATCTAGCCATTAACTTCTCCCGTGGAGTTGACACTCAAGGACATTAACTTAATAAATCCTGTCTTTAGAAAGTGACGTTTTTAGAAATGCTGTAGTCTTGAGCTGATTTCTATGTTATGAGAATCTAGTTTTTGAATGAAAGTGCTCAGAAGTATCTACTAAGTAAATAAGAATAGATAGATATAAGAGCAGTTAAATCATTTTTGGGTATATATTATAAGTATTCGCATTTGAAAATGACCCATTTGAATGTGTTAATTATTAATAAGCTTTTTTTTAAATAATATTTTTCCACGGACCACTGTTGTTCTATAGTGGCGATCTTGACTTCGGTCTGTAGTTTGCTTGAACATTAATTATTAGCCTCAAAGGGAAGTCTCTACCTGAAATTGTTACTTGCCAGTTATATTCAAATTACACACATTAGTTTTTGTATGTTCTAACTCGGATACACGTTAGGTTACAGTAACACTAATACTTTCCGCTATGATAAGTCCAAAGCAAACACCTTGAGTTATAACATTCAATTGACCGCAGAAGTTGTGCGGTTTGGCGATCGCTCAGAAGCCAACACCTAACCCTAGAAACGTTGTACTTACTTACAAACTACCTACGCCTATTGTTTTTCTAAAGAAACGGCACGGTTCTAAGAAGCAAAATGGCAAGGCAGGTAAGCGTTCTTGGAAAGCCTCACGGGTCGTATATCAAAATATTAATGAACTAGTAGTATATATTTTATTTTGTTTCGTGTTGTAACATGTTTTTTGAATACCTATTGAAATTCATAGGATTTACTTAAGGTATTAAATTAGTATGTATTTTTGAAATAAAACAAATTTTCAAGCTTATATGGCGTGTATATTATGGTTTTTACGTTCCCGACGTTTCGGCTGCTTTACAGCAACCATGGTCACGGGAGGACTGAGGTGGTTGACGTCCTAGTGTAAGTCTTAGTCCAAGCGTACCATTGTAAGACCTTAAGACACAGTGAGCTCTTTTTCTGCTACAAAGGAAAGTAGGTAGGTGAATTAATAAATTGATGATGATATTGGCATCACATAAGAAATTGTCTACATCATAGGTGTCGTCATAGGTGTCGTGTTACTGAACAGGTAGCAAGCAATATTAGTTGATTAAATACTTATTCAATGTCGCCCGTCGATGTTCTACTTTCTGCAACTTGAATCAGCATTCCGCAAAATCTCACGGATTAAATGAATGTAGGTAGGTGCCTATTTGATCTTAAACCATGCTTGATTATTGCAAATGAGTTGGAATTTAAAATAGGGTTTTGAGCAGCAATTTTTCTTTTCGCTATCCTGAGTATAGTTGTAAATTTATTATTTGTCCATCTTGGCTATCAGTGAATCCAAATACATATACAAAGGAAAGTACTAGCTCTTGACTAAGTTCATTTGCTTGGGCTATTTTACTGTCACCAAAAATATTAATATTGTTTACAATATAACACATGCCCTAACGCAAAACGTGACTTTAACGTCATAATCAAAGGCTTTCAATTATAATTAACTAAATAAGCGAATGTTTCCTGCAAGTTATTGCCACTATCGAATTACGTCACTCGCTTGAGCCACGCAACTTGGCGTTCGCGTGGAAACCGCTGAAGGTCAGCCATTGTACAGCGGTCATAGCAAAGCCTAACCTTTGAAGCCCTTTGAGTAACGATTGCGTTGTATTGACTGGTTTCCAATTTCTGCAGTTTTATTCTGCACCTCACTTCCAACTTCTTCCGAAACATTTGGTGAAAAGCTATGACTGAAAAATGCTGGTAGATATCAGGGTCTTACCAAGCATATTTTACTGTGGAAGTGAGGTGCACCTAGAGCCATTATAGGTATAATGGCTCTAGGCTTATCATACTACTAAAAACAAACACATCTGGGCCCCAAGTCTGCTAAAACAATCGATTCATAATTGAACAGCATCCGCATAGTAACTGTCACTTTTGACAGATATCCCATACAATATCTATCAAAAGTGACCGTTACTATGCGGTTGCTGTTCTATTATGAATGGATGGTTTTAGCAGACTTGGGGCCCTGATCTGGGTATTACTATGATCGCTCCCAGTTCATTCTGTGATAACCGATGTCCATAATACAAGCATTTATACCACGCACTTAGTGTGATCATCTGTATTTATGATTTTTTAAATTTATTTATTATATCTACGTGTTTGTTACGTTGTTAGCAGCGTAGACTATGTGCGTCAATATATCAAGATATTCATATAAATAATATCGATAAGCCATAGATAAAATATCGTTATCTAAATACCTTCACACCAAAAATTTTATTTAATGCAACGTTTTAAAACAAAGTATGCCTAAAGCTGATTGGGATAATATCTTCATTATTATCACACTTAATTATTTGCTTCTAGCAGATTAAAGGTCTGTCACACCTTTGCAAAAAAAGATACAAAATAATCCTACAAATAAAGGTTACGTCAGTCTGTTTAAATATACAAGAAATACTCGTGTCATTTAAAAAAAAACACAAAAAAATGCGGACTTCGATCCACAATGATGGCTCCAAAGCCACCATACTGAGTATTTACGGCATAAACACCATTTTAAATCGCTTTTAAATATCCCGAAACACTGCGCAGGTTAAGACTTCACAGTTTTGCGAATAGCTAACTAAACTAAACAACGAAAACATTGAATGAACTCTAAAACAGGTTCTGGCGGAAGGCACAAAAAACCTGCGCGGGCTGTTCACGAGTTAGGTTTAAGAGGATAATTAAACATCACATGACTACGAGGTATTCATGTTATTAAAAAAACAGCTTGATTAGTGTAACAATTAATTGACGTATCCGGTGTAGCACTATCTCAATGCGTATTTTTGTGAAGAATATACAAAACCAATTTAATAAAATGATGAATATTCAATTTTATTTCAATCATTTGGAATTTAAAATGGAAAAGGCTGTTCAAGTTTTATTATTTAGAATAAAATAAAAAAAAAACAATAAATTGACTTATGGCACTTGGCGCTTGGGACGCCTCGGTCACTTGCCACAGATATAAAATATTTTATAGAAATTTACTACCATCTACTAAGCCTACGAATCATAAAGGACCTTTTATTTATACTGTGTACATATGCCATATAAGAGGCGTCTTATAGCCTTGACATGAGAATATAAAAAAAAAAATATTCCATAATCCTACAAAAAATAATTTTAACAATTTAACTATAGCTTATTTTTATTATGGGTGACGCCATCTTGTCTCTAAAAAAAACTTAGTATACTTTTTTATCATCAATTAATAATAATAATAATTATAATTCCAGCCCTTTTTTATGTCCCACTGCTGGGCACGGGCCTCCCCTCAATGCGAAGGGGGTTCAGGCCATAGTCCACCACGCTGGCCCAGTGCGGGTTGGCAGACTTCACACATCTTTCGAGGGGTTCTCTCAGACATGCAGGTTTCCTCACGATGTTTTCCTTCACCGTTCAATTACATGTTAATAACACATCAAATCGGCATTTTTTAATTCAACTACAATTCAATGACAAAATCTTAATTGCCATCAAACGAAGCCGGATGTAAAGCTATAGCTATTGTTATACAACGTTTGATAAAGTTAGTACGTATACGAATTTTGATTGGTGCCTCGTTTGATTGATTAGCGAAGTTAACTGTAATGAATCCATTTGGTTGTACAATAGGAAACAGCGTGAGATCGGCTGTTATTATGGACTTGGCCGGGGCACTGCCGTGTGCAGAACTATACAATAATAAACGGACAAATAGGCAGCTGACCTTTGTTCTTTTTTTGAGTTAATATCTTACAGCTAATTTACGAACAAGTTCTAAGTTGGATAGTTTTAGAGAATTTGAGTACGTCTTTATTTTATATACTTATTCGCGACATACTAAATTTAGTGATACTATGTTTGCAAGTTAAATAAATTCGTCTTTAAAAAGGCCTCACTCTTAACAGAGGTTTAGGGTTCGATCCCAATAAACTATTTAATCATTGGCTTAATTGAAGAGGTTAACAGGGCTACTAAAGATGTGATTAATTTATATTACTAATATTCTTATAAAAGTGGTCCACTTAACTCGTCTCGTGTAAACGGCTAGTTAAGTTTCCAAATTGACGTATAGACAAGTTTCCGCAGTACTTCGCAAATTCGTTTCCACTGGTACTTGCCAACTTACCAACCTAAATAGTGTAAACCGGGCATTATGTCAGTTGAGTTCCGAAATTTTGAATTTCGAACAGGACCGATATTTCAAAATGGTTCGAATCTCAAAACAGCCGCTAGCAAAGAACTACATCAACGGAATTGGAAACTATCCAATGGAAACCATAGTTCATTCAATCAACTTGACGTCATGGTTTGATCCAATCTAATTGATTCGAATTGTAAAGTTAATGCAATCAGATGCAGCCAACCCAATTAAGTTCTAGATATAAAAGAAGGCTAACTAGTATTCTTTTAAATGTCAGCTTGATTATAATCTGATATCTCAACTAGAGAAATACAAAATATTGGCTAAGTAGACGGTATTTCACGGAACTAGTTTTACAATCTATTGTATGGGATAACTATTATCTATTTCGTAGACAGATAAAAAAAAACACTCAATACCACAGAATAGGTAAGCGTGTTATAGCAAAGTAGGTATTAGTCAAAATTTCGTTTAGAGTAGTTAATGAATACAATACAAGTATCTATTTAATAGCTGTACTCCTTAAAATCTGTAGCACAAATAAAAATATTGATTCTTGCGAGTATTAATAACTTCAAATTGTTGTGAGTATTTTTAATAAGCAAGACGTGACTTAATTTTCTTAGCAAGGAATATTATGTCCTTGCACTTAGCACTTATATTATGAAGTGCGCCATCTTAAGCCCAAATAAACAGAAGCTAAAAACTGTTCAAAAACGAATGTGGATATTCCCAAAACGTACCAATCGAAAACTATAATTAGTGAGATAATTAAAAAAAAACTACCAGTAATACGAAACCGAAATAGTCCCCTCACGCCTCGACTTAATGGGCACAAGCAAAAACTATAACGTAACACCACAAACGAAAAACAACCTTGAGATTAACTACCAAAAGTTAAGTATTGGGTGTTTCCGGCAATGTTCTTCAGTTGCCCTAACACTTCGATATTTCCCTGAGTAAATAAAACCTTCCGTGGCCATATTTGATCATGTGTGACACCAAAAAACATTTGACACAAATATTTTTGTGGCGCAACATCCCTACCTGCATTAAAAAGTCGGTGTAATTCACACATGTTCAACAAACAGAGAAATTGGAGTAAAGTTTTATTTGTCAAAGAAAAAATGTATTGTGTCAACAATCGGTTGCTTAAGAGACAGTGATCATATTTGAAGGAGGAACATACATTTAAATATATATAACAAAGAAACACAACTCTGTTGTAATAAAATATACCTAGCATGGAACAAAACCATTGAAATAACATTAAATCAATTAGACAATTTGAGCGCATATTAGAATATCATCAACATCGCTACCCACTGAGTTAATTCTTCACCTTTCTGCATTTAGTTTTTTCCAGTATACTTCTGCAGGTTTTTAATTCACTTGGCCGTACGGCTTTTACGTTTGGATGGCTACTCCAACGATTGCCGATTCTTCAGGGACCTCAAATGATCAGCTTATCGCTAAATACAATCTATAATATTTCCTTGTACAAACCTAAATATAGGGTATGTGGAAGATAAAGATGGCTCTGTTCTTGGATTAGTCCTCAAAAGCAGAATTCGGTTTATGTACATCTATTTCCTGGTATCTATTGCCCGGGCAGGAGTCGAGGCTACCATTCCTGAGCTGAATACCAATATCTAAGTACACCATACAATTGCTACATTTTAGATGTAACAGTTGATAACTGATGAAATTAATCAGGTTTGTCTCCATAAGCACTGCCTTTGCTCTACTCAAATTAGGGATTTAACCTACAACCCCAGCCCTCTATTTAACATTGTTGTATCTACATCCGCCAACGATTGCTCAGGTAGCATAAGTCACTACAATCAGCTCACTGGTTATCCTATGTCAACAGCCACCGACCTTGGGCCAATCCTTCGCTTCATAACTGGACTAAATAAGACAGAACAGGTGTTATTGATAACAGGTGCGATGCGGGTCGCTATTTCAATGCTTGTACAATTTGCATATCAAAACTAGTTGGAGCACAAGCATTGAAAAACTGTACTTGTACAAGATAACATTAAAACTTAAATGTCACACGCATGGATACCATCACACATTTATGTGCCCTCATCCAACTTATATGAAGTCGGAGAGAGATTTCCTACTCTATTCATACCAATTTTATACCATAACCATCGTTCCAATAGTGGTCATATTATTAGGAACTCTATTCATAGTGGCAACAGACATTTAAGATTAACCGTATCCAGACAGTGCAGCCTCGCGAGACTGGCTTTGACACCGTTCGACAACTTAACAAACAATGATAGAAGAATTACATCACGTCTTCATTGACAAATTGCCAATAAACATATTCCAATGTCAATCCAACTGAAGATCCTCAGGAGACAGTAATATAATTTACCACAAATAAAAACGACCACAAAAACAGTCCACTTTCGTTTCTTACATTACTTTTGATAATTACACACCGTATGTGGACATTCGTGTGGATATGTGAAAGTGAAATTTGTACATTGATTTGTAGCCAATTATTGTTGGAAGACTGTAATGATCGTTATTGTGGCAAATGTAGCTGTTATGCGGACTGTCTTTATATAACACAGTATTGTTTCCTTTTATGTTGTCATTTGTGGCTTATGAAGTAACATTGTACCCATAACTTGATGGGCCTCAAATGACAATTAATTTACTCTTGTACATATGTGTATATTTCAACAAACCTAATATGTAGTTGTCGTATGCGATCGTTATCTTAATGCAGAAAGCTGTGCCCTTTTCTAAAATTCCTTGCTTCACCAAGATAACTTCCCTATTAAAACAAATTAATTGTTATCGATAAGTTGCCGTGGTATTCCTTCATCTATCTTCCTTCCAATTGCTTTGATCTCCCTTATTGAGTGATCATCTTATAGCAATTTGTCAATACTATCTGTCTATCCATTTAGTTTGTTACTGATCACAATCAGTATTATTACAGGCTCCCCTAGGCTCCCTCCCTTATTCAGTATCATGTGTTGAATAAGTATTTTATCTCTGTTATCCTTTGGTTAATGGGCATCTATAAAAACGGTCAGATGTTAAAAAAATTGTCTAGACTAGGTGTGTTTTTTGGGTTTAATAGATCTTGTTTAGATCATGACATGAAATACCATTGACAAATTTGCGCTGTAATCTTTTTGTGATTAGAACCTAGATCAACTTTGTCTGGTTTTTCAGTTCGTTGTCTAACAATAAACGTAGCTAATGGTTAGTTTTTATCGTATAATTGTAGGTCATGCATGAGGTCCTGATATGTTTGCAGTATTTTTTTTGCTTTTTGCATTATCTACGCTTTTTAATATCTCGTTTAGCAGTTCTGTTAAACATATTTTTTTTATTTTACGAATTCTAGGATTATTCTTTTCGTCGTTTTCACTTTGAGTTAAGTATACCAGTTAGGCAACTTTCTCAATGCTCATTTTAAGATCTAAATCTGTGGTAAGCAGCCTTGTAAAGCAGAAAAAAAACCAACTTAAGTAATAAGCACTTGAAACTCAATTTGTCATGCGAGATTTTATAAAAGATTTAAGTAAATTAAATGTAATATAATCTTGATCTTAATGTTTTGACAAAAATAAACCTTGCAATAACGGAATGTAATTACGATATTATTTTTAACTAGATGCCAGCACTATCGCACTATCATGGCCGCTTACAATGCAGTAGACATCTGTCAAAGCAATAATTGCAATAAATCACAAGTTGGATTGGATTGAGCAATGTTGGGCAATACATACTTATTTGATTTATTATAATTTCAGTCAGCTTGTGTTGAGCCTGTGGCTATTTGCATCAGCCTATGCAAATTAAAATCGATAAGTTAGGTTTCTTCGAGTCGAATGTTTTTGTATGTTCTTTCTTCCTGTAGATATATTTCTATTATCCTTATTATTACTAATAGCATTCATATTTTTGTACCCTACTAGCCTACTGCCCGGGGCATTACAAGACTTGATTTATCCAATTATATATCGCCACATTGTCGTATTATTTCGACTTGGTTATTTAATTCTTAGAACATGTTTCGCAATAAAAGACCAGGATAAAAAAAAACAATCTCGCTGTGGGAATCTGTAAGGACATTTTCCTTTCATGACGTCAACGCCTCGATCTGCGTCTGCGCATAATTTGCAATGTTGTTTTATTCATTTGTTTTGTATATCTAATGCCGCTTAGTGGAATCTAATCCATAGATGTTAGATTCTATAATATGTATCTTTTATTTCATTGTCTCAGAAACAATGGAATACAATTTTATAAACCTTTCACACTACTCAAGTTCGTCATGTTTAAGGTAAAATTTGACAAGGAGGACAAAGATTTAGCTGATGTAACTGCCTACTAAGATCCAGTTGATGGACCTTATGAAAGAACCTTAAAATTATCAAGAAAGTCCTCCTACCTGTTAAGTATGAGGCAGATTTAAAGTTTATTTAGTGTATAGCAGATGTTACTATGGTCAATATTGCTGTTTGGAATGTTGCCGACAAATCCAATATACATCCAAAAAAAGGTAGACGTGAACAGGTTGTAAATGTAAAAACAACACCGTAAGCAGGTGTCCCACTCAACATTGCCAAGCTAATTGATAATAAACAGTTTGGCAAAAAAACATCCAGGAAACCGGTCGCCGTAAACTTTAAGTTCATTTAACTTTCTTTTTACAAACACTTAAATAAAACTGCGTAAATTTTGTGTGAACAATAATCGTCCTTGGTCGATTTGATTGGCACTCGTATCACTTGTGAGGATTGGTTACAATCATTTGTTTTATATCTTGGTGAAGTTTGCTGGTGCCGTACAGAAAAGACACTATGGCCAATCTAAATCAGGGACTCGATCAGATCAGTCACCGAGCTAGCTGTGTTGTCCTCGGAGTACTGCAGGCTGCGGCAAATTCATTCATTCATTCTCCACTTCAGCAACCTATACGTAAAAGCACCCATCTACAGCCATTTACATTTACTTTGTGGCCTCCTCATTTTCTCCAAGTCGCAGCATTTCTCGACCTGCGGCCGTGTCTCCACTACTCAGGCTGAGATAGCAGCTTAACCTGTGCATGTAATCAATGCTGTTGCCCTAGAAGCATCTAATATTGGTAATATTAATGTTGATTGTTTGACAACTGCTGGTTGTTTGAGAGTAGGTCATTGCTTTTGGGTTCAATCCCTTTGCGTTGGTTGTTACTGGAATCGTCCCTATTTATTTGTAAAGTACCCACATAACAAGTTTTATTTGGTACCATAGAGTGATGTGTTTGCTATCATTCTCATTCTTCAATCAGAAATACACTATTCTTGACTTCTATACTCTATAACGGAGTGAACGTTCACAGTCATTTACAAGCGTTCACATTTACATAAAATATTCCACGGCTGCTTCGGATATGAATATATTCCATTCGGACTTTACACAATCGTTAACTGAGTGAGCAATACATCATCAGAGCGATCAATTCTGTAAATTGCAGCCATTTGCACGCTCATCTGGGATTGAAATGAGCGCACATCAATTGCCTTCATTGTTTTAATTTTCACGGAAATACACGATCATTACGGTTGTCAAAGAGTGCCACCAAATTATGTTTTCAGGTGGCTGAAACTGTAGCTAGCGTTGTCATTATGATAATGTGTTTGTGTCAGTGTGTTAAGGCACGCTTTCTCTACTTTACCAGGGCACAGCTAAAACTGTAAGCACCTAAATGGCTGGATCCAGACTGAACGCGCAGCCTCGTAATCCTGTCTCGGGTGCATGGAGTGGTCGAGCTATGCAGTCCGAGCGCTGCATCTGTCAATTGTCTTGCTATCAGCCCATACCAGCCAGCCTCGCGAGGCTAAGCAGTCGGTCTGGATACAGTCCTTACAGGATACAGTCATTTACAGTCTTACCGCACCCGTCGGTTACTCTAAGTGGTATACTATTGGTGATATTCAAATCGGTGCAGTAACTGGAATGCTTCGTACAACCAAGGATATCCTATTCGGAAACCAAACCTACGACATCAATCAGCCGTCCAAACAAGCAATAATTGTTGTATGTCAGCTATCAATCATCGGAACTGTACTATTATTACGGACTCAAATGATTAAGGCGTAACTACAATGATGTAGTGAAGCTGTACTTTATAGCACAGGCATTTTAAATACCATTACACATTGAAATAAAACTAATTTTACGGATTTTATCGCGTTTATTTTATGTTTTTTACATTCCCAACGTTCGAACTATGGTCAGTCCTCCGGTAACCATTGTTGCTGTAAAGCAGCCGAAACGTCGGGAACGTAAATAAACTAAAATAAACGCGATAACATCCGTAATATTAGTTTTATTTCAATGTGTAGTATTCGCGTAAATATAAGAAATCAATATGTGAACCATTACCATTTATTCCATTAGCCACGCCAGCGTTGCAATGTCTATTTTCCTATTATTGTTTTATTTCTCAATTTAACACTATCTTTACAGGATTCCCAAATACAATAGTGTAGCCATATACAAGAAATGTTATCTATACATATAAATAAAATTGGAGTGTCTGTTTGTAATATTAAAGTAACCGCTTTTTACTAAGTGCATTTGGATGTATACACGTTACCTATACCGAAACAAATTTTTTTACAATTTTTGTCTGTCTGTCCGTCTGTCTGTCTGTCTGTCCGCCTGTCTGTCTGTCTGTCTGTCTGTCTGTCTGTCTGTCTGTCTGTCTGTCTGTTTGTTCCGGGTAATCTCTGAAATGGCTGGACCGATTTTGACGGGAATTTCACTGGCAGATAGCTGATGTAACAAGGAGTAACATAGGCTACTTTTATTTTAGAAAAAAAAAATTGGATCTCTCGAAAAAAAATTGAAACCAATGTTGCAGCGCTGCGCCTGATTAAAGTTTGATAGCAACAATCTGCAATGCGTCCCGCGGGATCAGAACGCGAGCAGGCTGTTGCCAACGGCTGAGTCTTTGTTAAATACCACGCGGACGAAGTCGCGGGCAACAGCTAGTCCGAAATAAATCTTGTACTTATTGATGTCTTACATTTACGCGAATACCACACATTGAAATAAAACTAATATTACGGGATAATAAACGCGACAAAATCCCTAAGATTAGTTTTGTTTCTTGTACATTACTTTAAAACATAGCGTAGGCAATGTTTATCCATAACAAAGGAATGTTTATCCTAGTAAATTTACTCCAGAGTACAAGATTAGGTCCGATTAACTATATGTTTAAATATTATGTTTCAAATAAGACCATACAATTCGCAGTGATTCTAGATATATTTTGACGACCTCTTTACCGCGGTTAGTTGTGACAATGCTTTCTGTGCCGAGGGTCCCGGGTTCGAATCCAGGTAGGGACAAACTTTGTGTGATGAGTACGAATGTTTGTAACCGAGTAATCTATATAAGTATTATATATGTACTGAGTTCGCCCTCAGTCCATTGTACGGTACCCATAACACAAGCGATGCTTAGTGTGGGACCGTACAGTTGGTGTGTTCGTCTGGCGATATTATTATTAATCCCGTCCAGTTTATCTCTCGATGGTCGCTAAGCATCATTTGTTCAAGAAGATCAGGTTAAGCAAGTTGCCGCCGCCTGCTAATAATTTTACTAGTTCGCGATAATCTTAAGGCACGTTCGGACTGTAGTCAAATAACGAGCGACTCAATAATCGACGCATATAATACATACGTTATATAGATAGCCATAAAGTCGATTATCTACACTCTACAGAAGACTTTCCCAAAGTGGGCGATAACGCCCCCTTGTGGGTGCTGCATACCTAAAGGGCGGTAAGAGACCCAGAAAAAAAATGGGGGCTTTGTGTAGAGGCTTACTATAATTAATTTAATTTGAAATTATAGTGGTTTTTAAGTAGGTGAAAAAATGGGGGCGCTAAAAATAATTCATTTTCAAAGTGGGCAGTAGACAAAAAAGTTTGGGAACCCCTGCTCTGCAGAGTGGTGGAGAGGCTACTCTTAAAAAAATATATTAACTTGACTCGTATTTCAGACATTATTTAGCTGAAAAATTACTCGTCACTCCGCTAAAATATATACGTAGTCTGAACTCGACTTTATTTGGCAAGTTCACGAACTGGTTAAATATGATGTGTTTATGCAATGCGCCAGCGCAGACGATCATTCTCTTCTTGGCTATATTAGTATCACATGTAATAGGATAAAAGAAATATTATAAACTGATAGTCCCGAACAACGCGTTGAACTTCTAATATGTGCTAGTTGTGGTGTTGCTAACATGACTCAAATACCAACAAAACAAGAAATTACATTAACTTACATGATGCGGCTTCAACTTAATATTTTACATAAGGAACGTTATTTGAAAAGGCCTAGAATTAAGAGGCCATCTCTATCCGTCGCCGTTCCTAACAAGCTAAAGTAAATCCCGCTATCCATTTTCCGGTAAGATGCACAGATGTAGTCTTAATGCAAAGTCTCGGTCAGAGACATTCCAAAAACATCCAGTTATCTTGATGATCACAATCAGGCGAATAGCATACGTGAGACGTGTTGTTAATTCCTTTAGTCGGCTATCGCGACCCAAGAAAGAAACATTAGTAAGCTTTATACATATACGACTGTATTAGATCTCATCAATACATAACCTTAATGAGATTTGTATTTAATGAAAATGTTTTTGTATAACTCACTCTCTCTTAATTATATTTCTAATCATTGTATCGATTCATATTCACTGAATTTGAATCGATAGATCGATAATCGCTCTGAATCAAATGTGCTGGTAATGGCCTGCTGATTAAAATAAATATTGAAGCTAATATTGTAGATCTTTATCTCTACATAATGTTTTGATAGGGGTAGAGAGGATAGGCTTATATAGTCGTAGAGTATTATAGTTGTATAACTTACCCCCACTTGGATAACAAGTAACAGAATAAGTTGCGTAACAAATCTGTGAATCTGTTATCCTAGATCTCATCCCTGAATTTACTAATTTCAGTGTATAAAGAGTAACAAGCAGAATATCCAAATGACTCTACACAATCTCTACTCTACTCTACTCCAATCGTGAAACAAACCTAGTTCCTTATGTATCTCTTTCAATTTATGAATTAGCTGGGGTCAATGATTTTATTAACCGACTTCAAAAAAGGGGAGGTTCCCAATTCGGTTGTACTTTTTTTAAGTGTCAGATCTCCGTCATTTATGAACCGATTTGGAAAATTATTTTTTTTAATTAAAAAGTAATTTACCTGGGGTCTTAGACCTGCCTCATGTTCCTTCTTAGTCAATCTTTACATATAGGTGTACAAAGAAATATAAATACGTAGACCTGATTTACTAACGCCCGAAATCAATAATTAATCCTAATTACATTTTTGCGCTCTAAGATTGACAGCAATTCATTTTTGGGTGAAGCGTGTTAATCCTTAGATGTTATTATTATAGCTATTTAAAAAAACAAGCTTGAGGCTATCATAAAAGGGTTCAAGATCACTCAATGTGCAATGAATATACATATTGCCTAATCTGTGTCTTTACTCAGAGTAGGTTCCTATTTGGACAATATCAAGAACGAAGCATATTGGCGTATTTGATAACAATAGAATTCGGGCGACTGCCTATTGCACTTTGAGTTTAGAATGCTCATAAAAAAGTAATTTCGTTATTACTATGAGCTGGGGTGACCACAGCAACAGCGATCGGTTGCTAGCTGACGCAACTGGATCACGATTGCAACTGAATTGTGACCGACGCTGTTATGCAACCATTGTGCATGGCTGATGTCTTATTGTGGACATTTTATGGTGTTTGTATGATAACCTTACAAATGTTAATGTAATGGTGTTGAAACAAATTACCGGTATTGTTAAGTGGTAGTGATTTCTCTCTTCAAATTATTTTTTTAAATCTTTTAATAAGATATTCTTCTTGACAAAAGTCACATTTACAAATACAGAAAAATCGATCGACTAAATCACAAAAAATACCTGAAGTTTTTTTTTATTTTTACGCTTGAATATATGATCTGGAAACCAGAGGTGGGGCAATTAGCCCCTTTGCCCCAACGTGGCTTCGCCCACTGGCTGCCTATCAACATTTGTTTGGAATATTATTTAACAAAAGACATGAACATAAAAATCTGACTACATAACCCTTCTACCCTTATAAATAAACAAAAGCGTTAACGCTTTAACAGCCCCGGAAGACAAAATGAAAGCATTGATATAAAAAATACACTCGCCTCTCACAAAAACATCTTAAAAGTCGGCAGTTAAAATGATTACGGTACATTATCATTACGCTTCGCTCGTTTGGCGTTAGGCAGCAGCGTTGCCAAATCGTCCAGGATGCAGCAATGGTTGTAATAATAATATCCTTACTTGTTATGAGGGAGTTTGTTTTTCGGGTATTAGATAAAAGACTGGTGTTGTATTGATATTTTTTAATAGTTGTTTCCGAACGAGATCTGTCCGGTGGTTATGAGTAAAATGGTAAGATTAGAGAAGTATCTGTTTATACGTATTAGTCCCTTCAAAAGAGCTGGAGATACTAGCCTTGTAAGGTGAAAGCACTCGGCCGGGGCACAGAATTCAAAATTCCAACAGTTCACATATTGATTTCTTATACTTACACATTGAAATAAAACTAATTTTATGGATTTTTTCGTGTTTATATTATGTTTTTTATGTTCGCAACGTTTCGGCTGCTTTTCAGTTGGTTTCATGAAAATATGGTCATTCTGCGATGAAATATTATTGTTTGCGTAGATAAATAAATTCGATAAAATATGCAGAAGTCGCAAAAAAAAATTTACAACAGCTGACATATTCCAATGTCGTAAAAAATAAAAAAAAAACAATCGATTTGAGAACCTCCTCCGATTTTTTTTTAAGTCTGTTAAAAAGCATCGATATTTTGAATTTCGCTTTCACTGACAAACTGTGATACCCTTCCTCGTGTATCGATGTTTCACATCGCGGCTGGCGCACCAGGCCCCGACTCCAAAATGTACCAGTGTCCATAATATCGCAGTGTACTCTAATTTTCCTGTGGTTTGGCCCGCTTGCCAAATCGCGCTTCGGTACAGCAAAGCCGCAGAAGTGATGAACTTCAAGCGAGTTGAAAAAAAGTCCGCCAATGCGATCTTTTAAATCTTTGATAGATTAGGATAGTATGTGAAGTAATAATCGGCACAGTGAACCGGCTGTACTGATGGTCCCATATTTTAGTCCCGGTATTTTTAACACAAGCGTTGCTAAGTTTGGGTTACAGCGTAGGTGTGTTCGTTTGACGATATTCATTTATTAAACACAATAAATGATCCCCTCCATATGACCAACAATCTCATTGAACTATCACACTGATCCTGATTCAGCTAGCATGAGTGAATTATTTCCAAATTTGAATCAGTAGAGCGAACTTGATCATTTGAAATTGCGCCGCAACTATCCAAATTTTACGGACGCATCACTCAATAGTACGGCAGGCAGCGGTCACCTCAAGCGGGGAGAAGGCAGCATTCTGTCTCTCTCATACTTATTTATAACATCCGCGGTGTGAGGGGTACCGAAGATGCTTCGCCGTACCGCTTCGTAATTACCCTTGAACCTCAGAAGGCTTTGACATGGACCACACATACGATAGATAGATGTTTTCGCGATGTCTGTCCGTTAATGAGCTGTGGCATGAATCGTTGTTAGCGTAATCTTATTACGCGCGCAACAAAATATGCCCAATACTACTTAACGGGATATATAATGACGCGAAGATTTGAAAGTTTTTTGACCCAGTTATTTATTTCTGTTTTACTTTGTATACAGTTAGGTCTTAAATTGAAGTAAAAAACTGGATTGTGAATGTGAATCCTACATACTATAGTAAACCCAGATCTGATGATAAGCTACTCAAATCCGTTTATCTCTAAAAATATATAAGTTTCTAAAATTTTAGAAGTCCAGGATCTTTATTACGGTTCATAGCAAATAGATCATCATTAGATTGCAAAAATTTGGCATCTCCGAGGGTCAAACCTGGAAGTCTTTGTTGGACTCCATTGTATATGGTGTACACGAATAATAGAAGTAGAGAAGAGTAGAGTCATAGATGTAGAGTAGACTAGAGTAGTAGAGTACACGAGTACTAGAATTAGAGTAGAGTAGAGTAGAGTAATAGATGTAGAGTAGGCTGGAGTAGTAGAGTACACGAGTAGTGGAAGTAGGAGCAAATCAATTCCCATCTCCTAAGATCATCTTACTTGTATATCTAGGCATCCAATTGCTTCTAGACTTACGCCAATCGCCGTTTTATCAAAGCAAGTTCACTTATTCATACATTTCGTACAAAACTCTAGCCTTCAACTTCAAATACCTATGTAATCTACTTACCTACCAATGTTGGTCGGATATCTAGTCAAACCCCCAATTCCCAGTGCGTCGAACCTGACTGGTACTACATAGTCTACGTTCGTGATAGAAAAGGGTTGCCCAATGATGGCGTCGAATTATCGATAAACAATCGGTAACGATAAACAATCGCAAACGAAGGAGATTTGAATTCAGAGATAACGTTAGATAGAAATACTGCCATATTTCTTCAGCACATAGACAGATCTAAAGCTAATCTGGTACTTCAGGATAAACGATTTGACTTTGACTATTCGAAACGTTCATTTATTTGAACAGTCGTTTGATGATAAAGCAGAAGACGCATATAAATAAAAAATAGCATTTTTCTCTACTCAATTGTAGGGGAGATGAAAATGCGCCATCCAACTTTCTCGCGAATTAGTTTCAGATAATAGGCTTTACGCATTATTTGTGATAAAAATCCATTTAAATATCTTTCCCGTGATTTTATCGATAAATCATCGGCCACCCCTAAAGTGACGCCCGAGCTAACCAGCGCTACAGATGTTTAATTGGCGGATCTTGATGTTACATTCACGTCCGGGTTGCTTTTAACTCTGAGCTTGTATTGGGGCTTGGATTTGTATCTCTCTATATCCCTCTGGCGAACGACTATCAGCCAAGAATGCCTTAGGCAATCCCACTTCCCACTATTATTATAAATGTCAAAGTTTGGATGGATGTTTGTTACTCAATCATGCCAAAACGGCTGAACGGATCTGGATGAAATTTGGCATAGGCATAGATTACAGTCTGGAATAGCACATGGGCTACTTTTTATCCCGGTAAAATGTATGGTTTCCGTGGGATAGGTTTGTTTGATTCTAAGGGGTACAGAAAAAGACATAGATGAAAAGGAAATACTTTTTATTTGCGGGTAACACCACAGGGCGCAGCTAGTGACTTTATATAGCCTATAATGTATATTATTTTTTCTATCGCTTTTAGGTCGCTGCTTGTCAGTGGAACTAAGAGGGTTGTAGAGTAATTGCGTCTATCATTGACTCGGTATTGTATAAAATAAGTGCTCTGACCACATGAATAAATAAATTTAGATTTCGTTGACTTTTCAACAATGATAACCATGTTGTTAGAACGCTTGCCTCGGTACCTAGGATCGTCGGTTTAAGCCCCGGCTCGCACCTCTGGGTTTTCATGTGCGAATCAAATTTTTAACCATGATTATTACATGTTAAACGGCGAAGGAACACGTTGTGAGGAAATCTGCATGTCTGAAAGAACCCCTCCGAAGACGTGAAGTCCGCCAACCTGCACTGGGTCAGCGTGGTGGTCTATGGCCTAATCCCCTTCGCTTTGAAAGGAGGGGGCCCTGGCCGTGACATTATTTGTTGAATGTGCTGGATCGTTTTGAAACTTTACTACTAATCATAATTTTATATGTTCATATTTAAAGATTCCTTCCAATTTCAATACGTTGAACCCATAAAATGTGTAGAGCATAACGCGTGAGATAATAAAAAAATGAACCTTAAATCATTTCGACAAGGTTTAATTTGTTATCAAGGTTGCAAAGCCCATCTGACCGCATATAATTCGATCTGCGAGACTCAACATATGGCGGATGCCACGGTTTTTGTACGGGTTGTGGGTTTTGGTTTCAAAATCATATTGAGGACACGATTTTATGTTGTGCAGACATGTGAACATCCTTATTAATTTAAAAATGTGAAAGTATAGTATATGTAACATATATAACATATATGTAACAGTAATAGTGTAAAATATTTGCACAAGGCCAACAGTAGGTTACAAAAAAAAATACCAAAGAAATAAATCAAATTACATATTCGACATAAAAAAATTACACCCTGTACTGAGCGCATGGCCAAATGCGTTCACCCTGTTTAAAAAAAAAAAACATCATTTACTCAATTATTTTCATCATTACATCAACGTGCTCCATATGACTTACTGATTCACCTGTTTAAATATTTTACACTATTTTTATACACATTATATTTTGTAGGTGGCAAAAACTAAATTATGCCCCTGAAAAGGCGACAAAAAATCATAATTTATTCCTTTTGGACCCTTTAAAGCCTTATTGTCAACTTTAAGTAAACCGATTTAAAAAGTTGTTTACAAAGTATTTCAAAAATAGAACGATCCAATGAAATAATCCAATCCACGCGACCGGCAGGTGTGTAACGGCGGCGCTGCAGCCAATAGCATTATTGATTTGTAGGGTTGTCACCGATAAGATAGAAGCGTACAGATATAAATAATCAACAAAAAAAAATGGTAGAAGGCCAGCAATATGTGTGTAAGGGTAATGATTTGTCTAAATTCTATAATTGTGACGAATAATTGACTTATTGTATTCAAATCGGTTGAACGTTTGCCTTGGTAATGTAGAAGCGTAGCTATAAATCATTATCAGTAAGTAAGATTTAAATTCAATAAGCTCTTCTGAATAAAAATGCTTATATGAAATCGTTTTCAATTTCATAGACAAGGAGTTAAGGTTTAAACCTTTTTTTTTCTCGTCTCCTATATTTTAGATTCAATTGTAAATGAAAGTTACTCAATTATTATACATTTCACCGCTCTTGGAACCTTAAAATGTTTTTTTTTTCTTTTTCTTATGTCCACGCGAGCGGCAGGTGTACAGCATTAATGTGGCCAATAGCATTGTTGGCTCTCAGGGCTGTCAATAATAGAACTAAATATACCACGTGCCGACAACCACGTCTTCTTGTCATCGGGGCCATCCCCACATTGCTACATTTTGACATGCATCATCTCTTATAAAAAAAAAAACTAGACGTGTTTTGTTATTTTTCTCGGTGTGCAGTTTCATGATTTTGCAGGCATTTCTGGTTTTATGTGAAGTCACTGTTTCCTTGACTGGTGGCCATACAAGCAAATGTCAACCATGCGTTATATCATTATTTTGATCACTTAAGTTCATTATTCGGATGAGCACTAGATTAAACATAATCAATCAAACGATACAAAACATGTATCGTTGAAAAAATATACTACACGCGATTTTAGCCTTACCTGACACTATATTATTACAACCAATATACATAAAATTCTTTGCTCTATTACTTTATTAAATAGAGCGATAACTTACAAAAATATCAATTTATCTGAAGCGTGACACCCCTGGCCATCTGCCCGCTACGTCATAGAGATACTATTGTGCCTTGCAGATGTAAGCAAAGGCAATAGGAACTCTTTGTTGCCCCAAAAGTGGGTGCAAAATTAACAATATTTCCTTTTGTTGTTGTAAAAAAAAATGTCTTGTCTATGACAGATGTTTCTTGACTTTTAAAAGCTATTACAATCAGTGTTGAAGGGAGATAAAAATATTATGTGAGCATCGGATTTTTTACTCTTTTCATTTGAAATTTGTACGAGTATTACATAAGAATCCATGACTATATTAATTAAAAGATATCATCTTTAAATTAATTCAGACGTTATCTGTACCTGATATCAACGTCTCGTAGAAATCTATAACCATTTTGATTGTAACAATAACTTAAATTACGTCATAGTCACAGCTCAGAAGGGTAAGCAGGGACTCCATATGTAATCGTAACGTCATCCAGAAAACATGCTGTCACTGTCATACCTTTTGATAAAATGTGTGGTGCGAGAAGGATGCATGGCGCTTACGTACCAAAACAGTACGTAAAGAGAATTGTGCTTGAGGTACAGTATCGATAATATTATAAATAAATGTATTCTCGTACATAATATAGGGGTTGAGAAAATAAATATTAATAAAATTGGGGCAAATATAACGATTTTGCCGAAACGCTGACCGAATATAAATTCATTGGCACCCCTACTTTGAATATACAGGCTGTTGCAACTTTGTGACCCCTATTTTACATGTAATGTGTATAATTGTAAATACACATTAAGTAGGTACCTGCTTATGAAGTTTAACATTGATTGTTAAGATCAAATTGGATTGAGACATGATCTTGACAAATTCTTATGTTCTTTACTAGTTACATACATGCAGCTTAAACATCCAAAGTCCAATGTTTCCCGCTGTTGTTTTGAAATGCAAGCCATTGCATTTCCTAGTCGAAGCGTGAGTCACGCGAATGTGGATTTTCATATAATTTCCCTGATAGGAGAAAGTAAAACTGTAATTTCCGTTGTATACCTGTATTAACACACCTGCCATTTACACCGGTAAGAATCTATAAGTAATGCTATTTAAAACTAAATAAATTATTATACATAAATCTGTAAAATAAAAATAAAATTGTGTTCGTTGGTCAGCGCATCGTTTGAAAACAGCTGAACCGATTTGGTTTATTTCTTTTTAAATTTTCGTAATGGTCCGTCCGCAAGCAACATTTAAAAAGTTGTCCAGATATTTTGTAGATTCGGGAAAAACTGAGAGTACTTTTTTGTCAGGCGACGTCTGCCGGGACAGCTAGTTTTGTAAATTAATGATTTTAATTATACGCCTAATAAGTCTTTAACATACATTCATAATTAAGCAAACTGGGTTATCACCTTATTACAAACATTACCGTACATCCTGTATATCCGGCATTCTCAATCAATACACGAACAATGTTTACAAAACAGTATTAATCACTGGAATCCACGTGATCCGGGGATCCGGACATCTGCAATTCATTTTATTGTGCACCGGGGGGCAATATCTACTTATAATATTGAATTCTGCCCGCCCCCGACACTTCGGGTACCACATGGGATCTCAGTAGGGATTAATTTAACTTTTTCTGCCCTCTTCGGTGTACGTTTCATGTTTATTAAGTAAATAAGTTGCGGATTTATGACCAAGTTCGTTTCGGAAGGGATTCAATCGTTCGATTTAAGTTTGTGTAGCTGTAGTTTGTTATGGCATTATTTTATGTTGTTCTAATTATAAAACATATATCTACTGAATTTAAAATTACCATAAATGATAATAAACGAACTAGGATACTTGGTTCATTTTAGCAAACACGTTTTTATAAACATATTAAAATGTCAGTCTCCAGACTAATTTATGATCTAAATATCTATACTCTATACATATAAATAAAATTGGAGTGTCTGTTTGTAATATCAAAATAACCGCTTTTTACTAAGTGCATTTGGATGTATACACGTTACCTATACCGAAACAACATTTTTTACAATTTTTGTCTGTCTGTCTGTCTGTCTGTCTGTCCGTCTGTCTGTCTGTCTGTCTGTCTGTCTGTCTGTCTGTCTGTCTGTCTGTTTGTTCCGGCTAATATCTGAAATGGCTGGACCGATTTTGACGGGACTTTCACTGGCAGATAGCTGATGTAACAAGGAGTAACTTAGGCTACTTTTATTTTAGAAAAAAAAATAGGATCTCACGAAAATAAATTAAAACCAATGTTGCAGCGCAGCGCCTGATTAAGTTTGATAGCAAAACCCTTCAATGCGTCCCGCGGGCTCAGAATGGGCGAGCAGGCTGTTGTCAACGGTTGTCTTTGTTAAATACCACGCGGACGAAGTCGCGGGCAACAGCTAGTAAAAGTATAAAATACTACAAAATAAGTTGCTCTACCCAACTCGACCAACCAAGGTCGTTCCAATATGCACTTTGTCTACACCCAGCAACGCTTGTTTCGTAAAAACCGCGCATTGTCTCGGCTTTTCGCCTAATAATGGTAATCCGGAAACTTTTTTAATTTGTATCTTGGCGGTGTTCACGCCAAGTAAACCTGTTCCGCTAATAAAAAACCTGCGTTCGAAATTTAAATATTTGCCAAGTTTTTACGTTGACCTGACTGGTCGGTTATACTAATAGGAAGTAGGGACGTTATTTATTTTTTAAATTTGTTACTGTTTTTTTTATTAAACACTTCGCTTATTTTTTGTACTTATTTATTTTGTCTTTGATAGCCAAGTTGGTCGAACGCTCGCATCGGAAGCAAAGTGTGCAGGTTCAACTACTAATTATTGGAATTCATATACATAAAAATTGACACTCCAGCCGTACAAACATCGTGAGGAATTGCCAGTGTGTAGTTTTCTAAACCGTACTGGCCCAGCTTGGTGGGCTATGGTTTAAAATTCCCCCTTTATTAAAGACAAGCGTGTACCATATGTAATGGCAATAGGCTTACCCCCAATTATATCGGGACCAAAAAGCCATAGTTGAAACGTTGGTGCATTACAAGCAATACCTCTGCTTACCCAAGCAGAAATTAGGTCATAATGGTGGGGTGTTTATTTCTTCTGTAATTAACGGTTAAATTACCCAAGAATGTATTATTTTATAGCTATTAATTTCAAATGCCAGCTGTACGTGCTTTTAGTACAGTACAACTACAGATTACTTTGAAGATTACGGCATTACCGTTTATACCTAGTAGTAATAATAATTAAATTAAATTAATGTTTGACACTCCATCTTACGAAAGGGACTGAACCCATTTGAATTGATACAATCAAGCTTAGCTCATAGACAATTTTTTATTTATCTTTTAGCCTCAGAAGGTATCACTGGAAATCAATATTTAGATATAAATCAAAGTCGTGTTAGTTACACCATTTATAACTCAAGAACCGGTGAGCCAGTTTATATGTACTTTGATTTTTTTTAATTTGTCTCCGATCCGAAAGCAGAATAACTATTAAAACATGGGGAAAAAGCACAAAAAATAATAATAATAAAGACAATTAATTTTCTCATTCACTTGATTCTGAGGCGGTACGAAATTCTTTGGGACAGCTAGTAACTAATACAACGTTATAAAGCCCTCTGCGAGTACACGGTACATTCCACCACCCAGCAGAGTGAGAAGTATAGCTACTGTCTCATGTTTTTTCTATCACCAGACGATCACACCAACTATACGGTCCCACACTAAGCAACGCTTGTATTACGGGCACCGTACAATAGACTGAGGGCGAACTCAGTATATAATACTTATATTAAACATCCATGACTCGGGTACAAACATTCGTGGTCATAACATAAAGCTTGTCCCAACCAGGATTGGATCTTAGGACCTTCGGCACAGAAAGCAGGGTCACTTACAACTGCGTTAATCGGGTGGTCAAATTCATCTTATAGCTTTGTCATTGGGCTATTAACTATTACGTAGAACACCCTACATCTCAAACATTTTCATAATTACGTTGTTAGTATTTAAAACATAAATAATTTCAAGTCGAAAACTAAGTGTAAGCCCGGCTCCTTTTACGTGATCCTTCCATGCTAACGTACTGAATACTTAGCGAACTTCAAGCAACTTGCTTCATGTTACTCGCTTCAAGTACTTAGCGGGTTTTAGCTGGAGGATATTTGAGCTACTGTTGAGTACCTATCCACTGTCTAGTAATTTGCAGGAGCTATTGTATAAGTTCTAGTATGGAACATTGTGGTATTTAGTATCTATTGTATCTATCTACTATATCTACCTAATCTATACAGTGTGATTCGGAAGTGGTATACGATACCACCATTATAACTTGCGCTGCTTTGTAATTGCCAAGTCAGAATTTCAATGACATGACAATTAAAAAAGAAATTGCCCACAAACAAATCACAATGGCCTTTTATGGTTTTTTTTATTGATCGTGACCGAAGTGACCCTGCTTTCTGTACCGAGAGTCCCGGGTTCGAATGCCGGTAGGAGTTCATTTTGTGGAATGCAAAATCCTGAAAGATACTGACGAAATGGTTTCACCCTTAGATAGGTCCCGGAGAACATATGGATATCGCTTTGTGTAAATATAAGTACCTAATCAGCCAAATTAGCGAACACTGAAAACGCTATAGGAAGGAGCAGACGTTCCAATATATCCTTTTACTGGAGACATCTTTGTCTAATCTTTATCTTATTTATATCAATGCACAAAGATAATGATAACCGAATAGTCACATGCACTTTGTGCTTCATGTTTATCACGTTCACTCCGGAAAACACGCGTGTTTGTGGAAAGCTTACACGCATACTGGTTTAAACGCTAGGCGTGTGCGAACATTTTTCCCATACAGCAGTGCGAAACACATACCCTGTGTCAAACTGCCGTCGCCAGTGCGGCGCACACGCCAGGCATGTGCGCCCCTTTTATCATCGCTCGTATCGCTAATCTCCACCTGCAGGATTTCTGCTGACAAAGAACAAACCTTAGTCTTTTCTAATGTCCCGCAGTCAGGCACGGGCCTTCCTTCAATTCGAGGGGGATTAGGCCATAGTCCACCACGCTGGCCCAGTGCAGGTTGGTGGACTTCACATGTCTTTCGAGTGGTCCTCTCAAGTTTCCTCAGTATGTTTTCCTTCACCTTCACACGCGGTGTGACGTTTAGTTTTGCTAATAATTCTTTAATTCCTATCTATAAATTAACTTTTAGTTTTGAATATAAAATAATTTAAATATTAATCACACTATTTTCATTTGTTGCAGGTTCGAAGTGACAGTGTAGGTACAAGCGTGAGAAAAAGTGTTGAGATTAATTAAATTCATTAACAGTGCGCGTATCATGAATTAGTTTCATGATGGTAACGCAGTGGCGCTGCGGTCGCATCACGTGACGTTGACAAAACAACATGGCGGAGACGAGTCCCGCCACTTCAATCATCGAGGGTACTGTGAAGTTTCGCGATGGGAAAAAGGTAATAAAATCGTTTAGTGCCTACTGTTTTATTAGATTCGAATGTGAAATACCAGAGTAATTACAAGGCTGGTGCTTTATGGCTAAAATATTATTGCTATAGTAAGAGTTCTCGCTTCGAACTTCAAGGTTGTTAGAAGGTTTACTGTTACGTATTGAAAAGGAAGCTTACACGTAATTGTGGCCGCAATTCGATGACGCTTTTTCGTCACCCAATTCCGCGTTTATTATAAGCGACAACGGTTCCAATCTTATTATACCTATCTAGTTGCAATAACAAAGGAGAAAGCACTCTTGTTCTCGGCTTTCCTGATTAATTTTCAGTAAAGATTTGTTTCTTTTTCATACCCGTAGTATTTCATCTTCAAAACGTGATCTTCACACAAAATTGCGTAGTTTTATTCAACTTTCTTTTGAATACTTTTTGATTCTTACGACATTTATTTTTAATGTAAGCTTTCTTTTGAACATGTAAAATCATTATATCTTTCGTGGCTTTCCACGGTTTATCAGGTCATATAGATTAATACTGGCTAGTGATTTTTTATTATTTCTAAGGCAAGCAATTGTTCAACGATTAATCACATGCAACTTCTAGATTTTCAATCCTCGATCATTAGAAATGACCTCCTTCAAATTGACAGCCGATAAACGATATCAATATTCATAGCTTTGGTAGCCGATAGGGTGATGTTATCTCTGATAACTAAATGTGTCGCGATAAGCGTGGCTGTTTGCTTTTACGGAGGTGGTAGAGTGTTCTGGGAAACTCGTGACGGACATCCGTGATTGTAGAACACTTGATTACCAGGTCGTGGGAAATTATGGGTCGAGTGAGAACCATATTTAAGTAATTGAATAGATACCTTAATCTGGTAAGACAAAAATATCTAAAAAAAAAACACTCTTTCATCACCCGAAACATATTCGCTGTTGAATATACAGGCTGTAACATCGAAATAGGTCAGTATAGGGACCTCAGGAACTATATGAGATAGACAAATATGTCAGAAAAACTGCATTGTAAGATTTAAAAAAAACTTAAACTGGAAGCGGGAATAGAAACCAGTCATTGAAGAAATAAAAACTATTTTATTGCGATGTCGATTGTGAAGATTGTAAGGAGTAACCATTTATATGATATCTTGTGATCAAAATGAAAACAGACTCCAATGACTTCCACACATACGTGGATTCGAATCCAGTCAGTTGACATACCAAATCAATTAAACGGCCCAAAGCGTTACGACAAAGCCGTGTAATATTGGGGTTAATCATTACTTTGGCAACCTTGTTAGGTTTGACATTCCTGATTATACTGACCTTTATCTTCGACATTCGTTTTAGAGACTATAAAACAAATAGCTTCACACCCAAGTTTTGATATCAGAAATTGAATAAATAATAGGCATGCGGACTTTGATTGGATCTACGCAGAATTGTGAGTCATCGGTTCCTGTGTTCATTGCAATAGGGCTAAATGTGTCATTGTGTGTTTAAACGCCTATTAAATCGTGTGCTATTTTCGGTAGATGCCTACGGAAACGCGTTTGTGTAGTCAGCTGACGTCATATCCGAATTCTTGATTCCATCGTTGATTGGAGGACTCTCCTTTGAAAAGTGCGAAAGTACAATGTTTTAATAGATGAAATTACAATTAATTTTCTACATAACTGACACCGTATTGATACAACAAATTTGGCGCCGGTCGGCGTATCAGAGTAGGTACGCCATGTTTTAATTACCCGATGACATCGACGCGCTCTCGGCCGCAAATTGCCGGCTAAACTTCGTGTTTTTTGTTGGTCCGCCTTTTTTGTGTAGGTAAGTGGGTTGAAAATATGGAAAGCAAACCAAATCGCGATGATGATGCGGTTTCAAAAAATAATAGGTCTTTGAATATACCGACCGAATATTGGTCAAGTATTGATTTCTTATATTTACGCGAATACTACACATTTAAATAAAACTAATTTTACGGATTTTATCGCACTATGTGAGCACTTTCTGCGTAGATCGGACCACAAGCAACAATTGAATATGAGGGTACCCCGTTTCAAACTATGACACCAGAACGTCAACCACCTCAGTCCTCCCGTGACCATGGTTGCTGTAAAGCAGCCGAACGACGGGAACGTAAAAACCAAAAAATAAACGCGATAAAATCCGTAAAATTAGTTTTATTTAAATTAGTGAAGTAGATATGCATAAAATCGTAGATCCACAACGCCAGAATAATGTCACACAAAATATTATTCAGCGTTCTTTCTACTCGCGACTTTGCTGTTTATCAAAGAAATCAATTACAAAAGTCAACTCAATTTCGAATGGATCGAAGACATTTTGCGGATTAAATGAAGCGAATCTGAAATCCCACCATCATCTAATATCATAACTTGTGGGGACCGATTCAGTGAAGCTTGCCATAGCGAGGTTAGGTTACGAAGAGCTAAAGAGTGCAGAACGAGGAAATTGCGACAAACGTGAAAATAGGAGTTAACTGGGCAGGAGTGTTATGTCCTGTAGATTGTATGGTGCGTAGTGAATGTAAGTATGTACTTACTACATTATAACTAACAAACTATACTGAATCGGTAACATTATGTATGTCTACCACTCACTACCTACTTAATGAATGTTAGCAAGTATGTTATGTGCTTAAGTATAATTTAAAATTTATTTTTACATGTTACTTATATTGTATTAGTAAATTCTGACCCGTTTAGTGACTTTTCCATTGACAATACAGATTTAAATCAGTATTTTTCTTATTGGCGATTCTCTTTATATGAAGAAAATGTCTAAATTTCTATGAATAAATTATTATCACCCTCAGAGATTGGCCTTCCAGTCGAAACTAACTCCGATCCAGCACTTAATTAAAAATCTGGTATTGCTTTCCACGAATATTCTGAGATTTAAAAAGCCGCGCCTTATTGATTGCTATCCATCTTTTTATTAAGGTAATTTAATAAGTGCTGCATCTGAATTGATTGGTCTATAAGGCTTCGTCTATGCCATTAAATTTCCCAAGTGATACCTATTCAGAATTACCAATATAACTGATATTACGTAAGCCTACCTATAGTTGCCAACACAAATATTTGAGCTGGGTTTCAGCTGTGTACATATTATAACGTTAATTTATACGTACCAAGTTATGTATCGCTCAGATGCAATAACACTATTACTTTAGCGGACGCGGAGAGGACGCCGCTGTCGTCAATTGTTTCATAATGTAAAACAAATGCACCAGGTTTATTTAGCTTTATTTTGAACATTTTCACCTAACATTATAATAATAATACCAGCCCTTTTTAGTGTGACACTGCTGGACACGGTGCGGGGAGGCAATGCAAGGTGGATTAGGCCATATTCCACCACGCTGCCCGAGTGCGGGTTGGCGGAGTTCACACATCTTTCGGGGGTTCTCTCAGACATGCAGATTTCCTCACGATGTTTTCCTTCACCGTTTAGCAGGTGATAATCGTAGTTGAAAATGAGATTCGCACATGAAATCCAGAGATCCCAGAGGTGCGAGCCGGGGTTTGAACCTGCGATCCTCGTTACCGAGGCAAGCGTTCTACCAACTTGGCTTACACCTAACATTGGCCGCTTATAATTTATATTATTTGCACTTACGAAAACAAAATAGAGACAGTACTTTTTATATCACTTTAACTGAAAATATTCTGTATATTGAGATTAATCTTTATTCCTGTATGTGCTTAACTAAAATCAACCCTATCCTACTCTCCCTGTAAAACTAAACTACAAAAAACGTTTGCTTCTTTACTCTGAAATTTCAGCTGTTTCAAGCATTAACATTCACTTGTAGCTGGATACCCTTACCTAGATCTTCTCACCTAATGTTAAAAGTACCTAACATTTTATCCGTGTCTGTATATGTGTAATAATTCCAGCCCTTTTTTATGTCCCACTGCTGGGCACGGGCCTCCCCTCAATGCGAGGGGGGATTATATGTATGTATGGGATTATGTGTACTGTATATGTGTATCACCTTTCATTTCCACGAGGAACTAAAACATAGACCGTTCCATCAGTTACTTTTTGTGTTATCAACACACACATCTCAACTAGAAATCATTGTTTGATTAACTCAGATGACACTATAATAGTTATATTCTCTATAACCCAAACAATATGCGATTTCAATTTCCCAAAATAAGTCTTCTTATTAATAGATCAACAGCTGTCTACTGAGGTTAACTTTCACTATCCCTAAAGGTAATGTCCTTCAGCACCCTCAATATCTCAATGCGAGCTTCAAATTTTTGTTTATCCTTCAATTTTCTAAAACTTGGTACCAATGACAACATGAATTGTCTGTCTTCATCATCTTCTGCCTTTTTGATCTCTCTCAGGGTGTCCAATATCTTGTCATCTGTACCCTCGTGTCTCTCAAACATCGGCTGAAGTATTTGTGGCTCAGATTCCATAGTAAACGGTGGAAGATTTGTCATTTGCGGTGGAGTATGATGTGTGAGATCATATATCGGTTCATTTTTAACGTCGTAAGGATCAGACTCTTCATCTTCTTCTCTAGTTTCATCTGCTGTTGCGGCCCCAGCTTCGAGTAGAAAGGACATGCTCTCAAAATATTCGTATCTCTTTCTTCTTTTGACTGACTCGTTCCGTTCTCTTTGCAATCTCTCCCTTTTCTGTAGTGTTATCTCTCTTGTGAAACATGTTCTGAGGCTTTTCCATCGCCTCTGGAGCTCGTGACCTGAAATTAAGAGAAATTATTAAAATATATTTATTCAAAGTACTCCTGTAATGCAAGTTGGGTGAGATATCTTTGTAATTAATTTTATCACTTTATGTATGTGAATCAATTTAGCTTAATGTTGTACACTTTGGTGGGCTGGCTGGCTATTACGTATCTAGACTAGACTGTGTGTGGATAAATCAATTTTGGGGTACCTAAGTAAATAGGTAAAGCAGGTATTACGTAAACTAATTACCAATACTATATTTTAGATAATCGTAGTTTTCTCAATTAAAATGATAGAGCAATTAAACTGGTTCTACAAGATTTGAGACTAGAGTTTTTGACAGGGTATCGAACACGCTACCCTGCTCAAGTGTCCCGGTTGTCACACGACGAGGATTGACGTGTGTGTAATGAGCTAACCGGCATTATCTTAATGTATGTTTATCCGCCGTCCGACAATAAAAGATGAGTAATGTGTTGTTTATGAGCATGTGTGCCTGATCAATATTGGCAAATGAATCGAGCGAGGAAGGAGTTGATTTGATCAACATTTCAATCTTCATCATGTCAGATGTTTTTATTATAGACTAAGTTATCTTGTCTCATTCTCTCTCATTATTGAAAAAGAGATAGAATGTTTGTCTGCATAAACTCCATGCATGAATATGGCACCGATTTGTTGGTCTTAAAAGACCAGCGTTACGTGACACCCGAAGCTCTCAAACAAACCAAGTAATTAATAGGTGTTCTAGTAGATGATATCTGTCATCAAATAGCAATATAAAACTTATTATGAACCTTGAAGCATCTCAATTCTTATTCAAAACTTAATTTAAATACACAATAAATATTAATGTCAATAAGAACATTTGTCTAAACGACTGTACATTGACAGAAAGTCAGATTGATCACTTCATATACAGACACATGGTAACAAATCTTAACACACTCAAATAAGGTCTGTATTCGATTGTACTCATTATGTAAATACAATTGGTGCCCATTGCCGATATTTTAGCTACCACATATGCGATTTTCGACCTAGAATCAAAAGACTTAAGTCAGAGAGTTGCTTAGAGATAACATCGTAAGATCGAACTCACCGCATTCAACTTTGTCCTGTGGCCTGAAAGTCTCCCATGCTGTGTAAACTTCTTTAGCTACCTCAGTCCATAGTCCAGCTTTATGCTTCTTATGGCTGTAGTACATCGCATTATTTTTGTTGTACAACGCTGGGCGGTTTTTTACTGCCTGTATCAGCCGTTCTGTATCAATTTCGGTCATATTTGACTCGGAATAATTTCGAAAATAACCGACGTGCGGACAGTGTCGCGAGCGATGCGCAACTGAGGGGAAATGCGGCGAGACGGGGCGCTGCTGTCGCGCGAGATGGCGCAACATCGCCGTTCGAATAGCGAACGCCTGATATTTTTTTCGATCGGATAGTATGTGGTTTTGTTTAGGATTTTCCGAGACTGTCCTGTTTTGGGTAATTGTGTAGGCAACAAGTTCATGATTGTATTTAAATAATGACACCCTGCACTTAAACGATACCGGATCGCCTTACTACAGAAAACTCACACATAATTTACAAAAATATTTTATACAACGTGATCCATATAACTTATTGATTCATCTGTTAAAATATTTTACACTAATTTTGTTACAACTTACAAATCTGCTCGAATCTGAATACCCCTTAGGGGCCATCCATAAATTGCGTCACTCGAATTTCATGAATTTTTTACCCCTCCCCCGTCCTTGTCACAACTGGTCACATTTGAGAGACCCCCCATCTACTACGGATAGACATACTAATTATAATAACTAGTGCCTTCGTTATAGTAATAGTAGAACTTAAATTATATTTTGTCCAGTAAACTATCCAAAAATAAAAATATATACGCACCCTACACTAACCGAAGTTCGCTCATGGCTGCGCAATATAAAAGAGCGCGAAAATGGAAGAACCAACGAGTGCGAGCAGGACGCTTTCGACTTTATCAGCACCACTTTAATGTATTGCCGATAAGTTGGCAACATGTATCCACACGATGTTCCGACAACACGAACACTATAGTATTACGCAATAATGTGCTAACCGCTCTTTATGCTGCACGGAAATTTTAAACTCTATAGCATTTGCATATAAAGTTGAATATTTATTGCCATAGGAAGATGAATTTGTCAGATGCCCGCCTAACCTTCAATGTGTCACGTAATGCACTCATGTGTTTAAATTTGTTTGATATAACTTTAAAATGTTTGCCGTATTTCTGCTTACTCTTGATTTTTAACCGACTTCAAAAAGGAGAAGGTTCTCATATCGGTTGTATTTTTTTTAGGTTTGTTACCTCAGATCTCCGTCATTTATGAACCCATTTTTTATATCAACGTAGTTATCTGTTCGACGGCCTGTATAGCGCAGTGGTAGTGACTTAGCTTTCTGCGCCGAGGGTCCCGGGTTCGAATCCTGGTAGGGACACAAGCTTTGTGTGATAAGCACGAATGTTTGTACCCGAGTCATGGATGTTTAATATGTATATAAGTATTATATACTGAGTTCGCTCTCAGTCCATTGTACCGTACCCATAACACAAGCGTTGCTTAAAGTGAGACCGTATAGTTGGTGTGTTCGTATGGCGATATTTATATTATTATTATCTGTGTAATTATGAAACATTGACGCTGAAAGAAATGTTTAAAATGAGGAACACTAATCATCTTTACCGTCTCGAGGCAGGCTACCCATCCATTGGCCGGCCTTGCCGAACGTGCCTTACCATTGTTTGACTAATTGTTTTTTTATTTATTTGCAGTGGAAGTCGCGATGGTGTGTTATGAGGAAGCTGTCTCCAGTAGCAGGTAAATTAAAATTATATAAAACGTCAGCAAGTGTTTAATGTTCTTAAATGCGTGAGTGAGTGTACTTACTGACACTTAGTAGTACCTACTAGGAATTGCTAGGCCAATCATGAACGAAACTATCAAAAAATTCAATTAAAAATCGGATTATTAAAAATAACTTACGCCTTACCTGATCAATTATTGTAAATTTGACGACCTGCTAGCCCAGTTGTTTGATAGTAATCTTGTCTTCTGCGTTGAGAGTCCCAGACTCCAATTCTGGGAGTGACAAACCATACAGGGTTGGGAACCATACAGGGCCGCATTACCGCATAGTAACTGTCACTTTTGACAGATATCCCATACAATATCTGTCAAGTGACAGTTACTATACAGTTGCTGTTCGATTATGAATCGATTGTGTTAGCAGACTTGGGGCCTAGATGGTGTGTTCGCCTGGAGATATTATGTATCATTAAAATTTTGACGGGGTGAGACGTAATAGGACCTAAACGGAACAACCCACATTTAACTCGGTAAAGTTAATACGAAAAAGTGTTCTAGTGTAGACTTACATTCTGTCGGTTAGTTGAATTTCTCTTCATCAAGTAATACATATTCAGCGTTTTTTTTTTAAATTTCATTTTTCCGACACTTTCTCGCTATATCTACATAATAACTTAATGGGAATGGAGTAGCAATGTATGTTCTGTTGTCAATCGATATGCAAAGTATCTATTGGCCGAAGCAATAAAATAAATAATGTCACTAGTTCTCGGAAAGCAGCCAAGGCAAGCCGGGGCGATAACTTAACGCGCTGACATAATAGTCACCTATTCAAATACCCACATACCTATCATGGAAAGTACCTACCTATAGTAATAATATTGCCAGACGAACGCATCAACTGTACGGTCCCACACTAAGCAACGCTTGTATTATCGGTACCGTACAATGGACTGGGGGCGAACTCGGTATATAATACTTATATTGATATGAAACATACATGACTCGGGTACACATGTTTATCACACAAAATTTGAACGTACCAGGATTTGAACCCGGGACTATCGGCACAGAAAGCAGGGTCAGCTACCAACTGCGATCCTACAATGCTGCCCTACAGATTAGGTGCCAAGTTGTAACGATCGCAGAGGCTTTAAAAGTAATTCGTGAAACTTACACATAAACAAAGCAACTTTCAAAACATTATTCCCGACTTCTCACAATGACAGTAACATTCTCGCTCAGAAATAAAAATTATAAATGTGAAATTAATTCTTCAAAACCAGGTCGCAGTTATCTGACTTTCGCCAGATTCTGCAAAAAGCATACCAAATGTTTGCTTAATTTATTCACAGCAGTTAATTAGCGAGATGAGAGGGTTATTCTGAACGTTAGCCATTTAGATCCTAGCAATAAGATTATGCTTGGATTTTGGGATTCCTTATAACGTAAATGGAATGAAGACTCAACATAAAAAAATAATGATTTGATCTAAAGTCTATGGAGTTTAGATTTATGGTTCCTCAATTTTGTTTTACTTCGTCGCATATTATATTGAATGTGTGTCAATTTGTAAGGAAAACGCGAATTATAATTTCATAAAAAATATATTCGGTATACAATTAAAAAGGTCTGTGGCAGCGTGTGCGTTAGCTTAGCCACGATTTCCTTCGACTTTAGGTTGCGTAAAATAAAAGATGCGTTTTTCCATAGGTGTCAAGCGTTATAATAAAATAAAACCGTTAAACGTTACAATCGTCATGGATAAGGGGAAAGGGTACATATTTGAATTTGACCAATGCGCGTCGACGTCGACGACAAGCAGTGATTGGTGCACAGTCATTGCGTTTCCTACCACGCAGTCCTTAACATGTCTATTGCATTGTAAACATAAAACGGCGCAAGTATTCGGTTATCGGCTCCGAATACATATTTGTCCCGTTTGGAGTCGAGACCCTGGGTCCATGGGGTCCAAGCACCATTAATTTTGTAGAAAATCTTTCTAGAAGATTGGTCGACGCAACCGGCGACCCAAGGGCTGGGTATTTCCTCGCTCAGCGAGTAGCTTTGGCTATTCAGCGAGGAAATGCGGCCAGCATCTTGGGCACGCTACCGCATGGGCCAAATTTTTTACACTTTTTGTAGCTTTTCTATACTCTTTTTATGTTATATTAGTTTGTAAATATTTCAGTTATTTTCTATCTAATTGTTAACTATGTAATGAAATAAAATATCACATTATAGATTGTATACAATACCTAATTGCTCGCTTGGGTCCATCCGCGGTACCTTAACGAAACATACCCTATAATACTCAGAGATAATGTAGCTTCCAATCATTGACAAAAAAATTCATTTGATCGGTAAATCCGGAGCTACCCCCAACATACAAACACACAAACAAAAAATGGATGTCACAAGACAGAAGACTTTTCATCCAATATACTTTCTTCCAAACGCATCTCTGTTTATACCTAGTGAATAACAGGCGTGATGCTAAAGAAACAGTTGCATGATGGATGATCCGCAACTTGACGTTAATTAACTCATAATAATTTAGTTTTTTACTCATATTAATCATTGCATCAACGCTTGGGTTGATGCAATGATTAATAGGAAAAAACTATTTCTTATTTTGTAATTGGATTATCTTTAGTTTTTGTTAATGTGGGTGCTGGATGCATAACCACATAGCACATATATATAGTAGTCTTGTTTTCAATGTTTCAGTGGATCTGGGCCCCAAGATATTGTATGGGATATCTGTCAAAAGTGACATTTACTATGCGGTTGCTGTACGATTATGAATCGATTGTGTTAGCAGACTTGGGGTCCTAGTCTGGACCTCATGTGAACCTACTTATAGGACTATTGGAATCCTATTGCTAATATGTATACTTGTCTAATATAATGCTGAAGTAAAAATTTTAAAGAGCCTACATTTTAGCGGATTGTCTGAGCTGTTAGCAATAGAAAGTGCAGTCGATAATCGGTGGACAAACAATGCTCGCGACATTTTCACGATCGTTTCGCAACATCGCTGTCCGGCTCGAAATAGCAAGTACACTCGCACTTGACACATTTATATCGGTCCACAAATATTTTTACGCGGCATAGACTATGATAATTATGTGTGGTAATGTAGATAGGATGTTAGGTAATCATTCTGATACACTGGGTACTGGTTTCCGTATGTAAGTACCAAGAGGTAACTCAGTCACGACTCTTCGTGCATTTTTGAGTAAAGATAAAAAAATATTAAAAAATATTTTTGATTTCAAAATAAATCGTGCTAATTGTCTTATAGTTTCCAAGGAAGAAATTCGTTCCGATAACCCAAGTTTTTTTTAAATACTCACATGTTGGTGCGTTGTACCAGACCATACCAACTGCACGATCCCAATCTAAGCGCGCTCTAAGTATGTGTGTACCCATACAATGGACTGGATACGAGCCCAGTAACACTTAGACCAAGATGAATTACGAAATGATCATATATCCGAAATTATCTCAGGCGGGACAACCACCGAATACTGGCCTTCGCTCAGTACGTCAAGTGCGAGATTGTTCGTAAGCTAACCGTATAATTTATAGTCTACCGTATATACACATTTTCTATTGAGAATTGAAAGTTTTAAATACCGTCCGCTAGAGGCGCTGTTCAATTCTACATACAAGACGTCTAAATAAGAAAGTATACGGTTAGCTCGCACTTAACGTCCAGGCCACTACCGCTAAACCAAGCTCTCGTTGGGAATGTCATTAAATTAGATATTTATGAAGAATGAAAAATTTAACCTTCAAAACACTTGTACTAATAATACACCTCACTCAATAGTGCTGCTAAAAATATAACAGTCCCAATGCCACATGTCTAAACCCAATTAATCTATCCCACCTACAGTTTACCAAGAAACTCAACTGACATCAGCTTTTAAGAATCTGTCGCATAACTAAAGTGGAAATGATGCATATCTCTAGCACAGCGTGATTGACCCTCAGTAATTCTTCGAAATTATAGACGATGAAAAGATAAATCTATAAATGTCTGTCTATAATCGTTATAGCAGATTCCTTATAATGATTCTGTAGCGACCACATCAACTGCGCCACAAGCTACATAACAATTGACAATCTCAACACAATCCCGAAAACTCTCATAGCGCGTTTCAGGATTGTATTGAGAATTGACAAATGTTCTGAATGCGTCTGCATTAAGATACCTGGCTTTCACCCCCACCTCCCGCCTGACTGGAAGATCTTCCCTTTTCTGGCAATATTCCATTCTATTCCTCTTCCTTGCACTAGTCCGAATATATACCAAGAGTTAATAAGCAGCTTTGGCTGGATGATCGATTATTTGAACTAGATTCTGATCTATGCTGAATTCTTCACGTTCTCTACTCTCTAATATCTAGTCTCTTGAAGAACTTTAATAATTGCGAAGATAACACCTATCAGCACTGATTCAGTAGTCCAAACATCAAGATACAAACATCCAATGAAAGAAACATTAACTGGAACTAAAGGCTGTTTGTTTATGCCTTTCAAAGCAGGAACTGCTGCACTTAAAGTTCAGAGAATTGAACTTGTACACTCATGTTATTCTGACATTTTAAGCCCATGTGGTATTAAGAAGGATAAGGGAAAGGATACTGCCTTTTACTGGGCAACTCTGTAGACTTCAAATAGACACCTAACATTACTATCACATAACGTTTCTTAGTGGAGAAACAAAGAAGAACTTTGTACATACCGGGAATTGCAACCAGCGAGATTATTTTAAATCATTCGAAATTGAAATCGGAATAAATAAAATGGGCCGAAAACATCGTCAACATAATCGCGGGTTACATAAATTCTTGGTAAATGCACACCGTCTTTCCGCGATCGAAAGTTTCCGACCGCTGTTTAAAATAGCCTTCTGACAGCTCATCGGGAGCGAAATCGACATCTGATAGTTTTCGAATCCCTTTCGAATAATTTTAAACAATCCTGCAGATTTTCGCAAGATCGAGCTACGAATCACAATCCACGTAAGGTTAATAAACCGTTCAATGAGTATGAACACAAATCGCTCAAAGTAAGTATACCATTCTCATAACACTTGCTTTTGTTTTGACGTTCGTAACTGGATACTTAATTTGCGAGACAGAGATGGCTAGTTAGAGAGGGAGAGGGGAAATCGCCAGCACTTGTAAGCGCAGCGCACGCGCACACAGTGCACCGACCGCTAATGAATGCGCACATTGTCAGTCCGTCAGTCTGATAGATACCATTTGAGCTTTGCGTTTTGATATCCCGAATTTGTTATGCTTCTGTGTTGGTATGTGGAACTATGATTCTAGAAGGCCTTAATTCAGAAGTGGTGTTAGATGGCAAAGAATCAACAGACCATCGTAAAAAGACACCTTGTAGTGAGAAAAGTTTAGCAGAATATTAACAGAGGTCTAATCTAGTCAAAAAGACAAGCGATTGGATTGGGGATTGGTAATTGTTCTGTGTGAACGCTTAGTAGCAATAGCCTTAAGGGTTTAATTCTAATTTATCTCTCCAAAACACACCTGATCATGTTTTATCTATTCAATGTTAGTCATAACATGGTTCTAGTTGCAGACTTCGGTAAAACCAAAGTGTAACAAAATAGTTACAGTAGTAAATATAAAGCCGTCGTTACCCTAAGGTTCCAGCTTCGATTCTACTCCGGCCGTTAGACTATTGACGTGAGCGCATACTTTGGCTTAGTTCGAGAGGCTAATAGAACAACTAGTAATGTTATCATCGCACGTTATTAGTAATCTTTAAAAACTCAAAAAACCTCTATAAAAATATAGGTATTAACAAAAATGTAGTTTGTAATCCGATACCTTGAAGTCACTGGACACTGGCAGTAAATAAATATTACCTTCTTCACAGCAATATAGTTTTAATCTCATTGTAATAAGAACTAAATATAAACATTGTAGATTCCCTTGGAAACCTCTTGAAGCAGATTTTTTTAAATCGTTTTATATCGTCATGGTTCAATCGTCAGAGATTAGGTTACATGAGAATTAATATATGTATCCAATTTACAGTTAATTATATTTCAGGTATTCATATGGTACGTACTTTGTAACATGTTTTTAAGTCTCTTGTATGTCGAGGTATTTGCAAGATATCTTTCACTTTTTTCGTCCGATCTATGCAGAAAGTGCTCACAGTGGCTTGAGGTCTTCCAATGGTGCCTTTGATTTTGGATATAATTAAATCCAAAATTTGGTTTATAAATAGATAAAATCATCATTACTAATTTAGACCTAAAACTGCAATGAAAATTAAAACACGATTCGCTCGAGCGGGCTTGTCACTCACACGCGTCGGGTATCGCACGGTGCAATGTGTTGCGATCGAGTTGTTTACGATACATTCCGCGATCAAAAATTACAACATTTTCACAACCCATGAAATGCGTCATAAATGTAATTTTATTACAGGCATAATAATGTAACCTTTACCCAAACTTTTCGTAATAATGCCCCTTACACCCAGATAAAACATTATCAGACTTCGATAAACTATTTCAAAATGAAGCGTCAGTTGCAAAAATATTTTGCTGTATTGAAATCTATACAAAAAATATTCCACTGTCAGATAAAAAGTGTACTTACTTAGCCACTATCTGCACGTAGATTTGGCAATCGCGTCATTCGGTATTGCACTCACCATTATCAGTCGCTGATATGAATTGCAATCCATCATAATATTTGATATTTGTTTTTCTTTTGATACTGACGTTGGCGTGTCATGTGAAGGTGATCTGGATGGTTCCATCCACAGATCAATCTGTGGTTCCATCAGAAATGTATTTAAGAGTACCTACAGGTTGATGCTGTTTTCTGAATATAAAGCTTCAAAGCTGACCTTTTTCCGTGAGTTTCATCACTCGTGCCCTATATCTTGAACCATATTTCAGAAAAAATGGCTACTAATAAATAGTATGGAATTAGAAGGAAACTATTACGACTGTCAAAGCTTTATTATATTTATAAATATTAGAATGCTAAATAAAACTAATCTTACGGATTTTATCTCGTTATTATTTTATGTTATACAGCAACCATGGTTACGGTTGTTGCAAAGCAGCCGAAACGTCGGGAACGTATAAAACAAGTTAGTTTTATTTAATGTGTCGTATTCGCGTAAATATAAGAACTTGCAAGTCATTTAAATTGTAATAATTTTGTTTAACGCATTAATCGTTAAGTAATAATGTTTACTGTTCTGTTTTCGAGATCTTTGTCAACAGGACGGGGTATTTTTCAACAAACAAAACCGTTATAACCCAGAAAAACACCTGTTTTATTTTGTTGGTGTTCCATACTGCATACGATTAGTCTAGATAAACAGAGAATCAGTCTAGACTCAAATTCATTGTCCTACCTGAATTTCAGGTCACATAAACCACTTTCCATTTTTGTTGTAAAATTATACTTAGGTGTCTACTAACTAGGTAATAAATAATATTGTTAGACGACGAGTAATTTAAATGAATACAAAAGTCAAAATCGAATCATTTATTTTGTATAGTCCTCCGGGGGTATTTACTTAATACGTCATGTTCCATTTATTTTTCCCTAGCCCTACAACCGGATCGGATCGTGACCTCAACTGAGAGGTTCCGGCAAAAATCTCTGCGAGATTGTTTTTTCTTGACGATTTTAAAAACACAAAGTTGTTTTTTTTTTCGAAATTCATAAATACAATGAGAAACTACACTTAGAATATCTCTTGGATTTATGCCTTGAGGAAATTGGGAGCCATGGTATATATAGGTCGTATATCCCTTTTCAACTCTGTAAACAGTGCATACTGTAACAACTTTCGCCGGCTCTCCAATTTGGGTCACGCAAAAAGACACAAACATATTTGGGTCTCACAAAAAGGACGAGTCAGTCTTGTAAATGGACAGGCACTGCAGCTGCCCTGCACATCTGCTGTGCAACTATCTTGCAATACTGGCTTTCGACTCTTGATTGATTTCTCATACAGGTGGTGCGACAAAAAAACTGATGCAGAAATACTATGGTAATATCGTGATAAATATATGATAAATATATAGAGGTATGGCATATCTAAAGACAGGTGTAAGGTTTAATAAGATAAACCAGTAAAGGCTTTTTGTTCTTTTTAAAATGAGCTGCAAAGCACAGTCGCTATGCTATACTTACATGAAAATAAATAGAGCATACTTGTGAGCGCTCTCGAGATGTATTTTTTTTTATTGAAAACTACATTAGAATTACATTTCTTTAGTAACATCATTTATTTCATATGGCCACTTACAAATTGTCATATACATTTTATTTCTGAACTCTACAACCGGAACTACCGAGACCTAAACTGAGAATAACCGGCAAGAAACTCAGCGGGTTTGTCAGTATTTTTTTTTACAATCGCGAAATATATCTATGGTCCCCTTCATACAGGGGGGAGGGGCAATGGGTGCAATTGCCCGCCACTACCTTCATCCCTTACTATCAAGCCTCTACCACCACAACCCACGTCAGTTTAAGTTAACTAGACTTTTAAAACCAGTCTGTACATTTTCATTCACCAGTTTACTAACTGTAACTAGTTTACAAGTTGTCCACGAGTTAAAGCCGGTGGTAATGGAATAACAAACTGATGGCGCGCCCCTTGGGGCCGCGTCGTGATGATAGCGTCACGAACAGATTATTGAAAGCTTAAAATAAAGCTGTCCATGACAATTTGTAAACACTGTGGTGTTAATACTGCTGTAGGGCTGGCACGCACGTAGCCCATACTTAGCCATAGTTCTACTGTCGTTAATTGATAGAACTAAGAGATACTTGCCGGAAATCTATTCTCAAACAACTGGGGGAAGAGGAACCCACCACTGAGCCTCGGCTTGTCAACTTTTCCAATTTAAAACCAAACAAGTTTGATCGATAATTAAGGAAGCCAGCAACACAGAACTCCTCTAAGATCATTTGTAGCCCAGCCGTCCTGAGGATGCCTCTTCTAGTTGCGAAACAGGTGTCGAATACTTTTTTAGATTCGCTTCGTTTCGCAGTGAATTGCATTTTATTTGAGGTCCCTTCACTCGTGTTAGATCGTTTCTCGACTAACATCTTAGAGGAGTTCGGTGTTGCTGGCTTCTTTAATTATCGATCAAACTTGTTTGGTTTAGAATTGGAAAAGTTGACAAGGCGAGGGTCAGTGGTGGGTTCCTCTTCCCCCATTTGTCCTACTGTCATTGGTAAATATTAGCTACTCGAACCTGGACCGGGTCGTAATTTTTCCTTGTCAGGATCACCTGCAGTGTTGAATGATACCATTGACAAGAGTTTCTTAATTCAAGACGATATTAGAATGACAATTTGGCTTTATAATGACGTCATTGCAACTGTGCCTTATTAATTATGGAAGTTATTATTGGAAGCTTACAGAAAATTCAGGTTGAAATCTACATAAGTTTATTTTTAAATGAACCAAAAAAAATTTGTAGCTAATATTATGTCTCTAAATTAAAATAATCAGAAATATTTAGGAATGTTCTGACAACCCTATATCGTGTGGTCGTCTCAACGTGCGCTCGCGCACCGTCCCACCTGTCAATTGCCCCATTATACGGACAGACAGTGTTCGTTACTATATTTATTTGTAAAAGTGGCTGTGAAAGAAATCTGAAAATGTGTTTGTTACATTTGTAAGACGATTATCACTGAAATTCAGGATGAGTTGGGCAACTTATCGGGCGACAGTATGTCTATTTACAACCTCTTTTTTAGAATACTAAACAACCTAGCCGACATGTCGATCAACATATCGCAGAACTAGTGAAAGCGTATAAAGATGTAATGTCAATGTCCGAGAGACCTCTCCTGGTCTCTCGGACCATAAATTATGAGGTACAACCCATAGACATAAATCATCTTGTGAGGTCGTCTCCAGCGCTATATTTTACGACACTTAATATACTCAGGCCGACATCAAAGGGTACAAGATTGTTGAAGACATAAAACCTGTATTCTATCTGAGAAGAACTTTCTTGGAATGATTTTGACAATACAATAAGTTTCTTATATTTACGCGAATACAACACACTGAAATAATACTAATTATAGGGATTTTATGGCGTTTATTTTATGCTTTTTGCGTTCCCTATGTTCGGCTGCTTTACCGCAACCATGGTCACGAGAGGACTGAGGTGTTAGACGGTCTAGTGTCATAGTTAGCACTGATGTTCCCTCATATTTAGTTGTTGTTTGCGGTCCGATCTACGCAGAAAGTTCTCAGTGCCTTGAGGTATTGCAATGATGCTCTTGGTATTGGAATTAATTATATTATTTACTGGATCCCGTAAAAAACAAAAAATGAACGCGATAAAAGCCGTATAATTAGTTTTATTTCAATACAATTAGTCTCTTTCTGGAGTCTTACTCCAATAATCTACCTCAAGAACTCTTTTATTTACTCTAGATCATAAAAAAAACATCTCACATTGCCCAAATCATGTATGTATGTCTACCAGTGAAATGACAATTAACCTTTCTTTCGCAACGGTCGGTTAAATTCAACGTCAACACATCAATTAGCATCAATCAACGGCTGTCGATCATTTGTTAGTTATGTACACTGTAAAATAGTGCTAAATGCGTTGATGTAATGCCCCTTTTTGCTTGTTCGTTAAAATCGCGATATTGATATGATACAGTCTTGGTATTAAATTCACGTAATAATTTTTCATAATTGGGTTCCGTTTATGACTATAGTGTTTCAGATTATTTATATGATAAATCAGCTAGGATCGGAACGCTTATATATCTATGACATAGTGTAGCGTCTGCCTCGAAACGCAACATACGGTAGCTTAAAAAAATCTTTCTTTATAAAAAAAATCCCGCTGTGTTTCTTCTCGGATCCTCTCAGTTGATTGAAGTCGCGTTCTGATCTAGTTGTAAGTTAAGACAGTAGTTAAAATGTTAAATCAGTTCGTAAGTTCCCCCTTCGGGCTATATTGAAAAAAAAAACATCATTAAACTTGTACTACCGCCATTTGTAACATCTATCTGTTGCTTTGATTATTGTTATGTGTATTTCTTTAGTTTAATAAAGTAATAAATAAATAAACTTTGACAACCATTACTGCTCTTGATTGCTTAAACTCTACCTACATGACTAATAAAAGCGAAAATATGTTTTATAGATCAGAAAATTACATTATAGGTGGATAGAAAGCCAAGCAAACCCACTGCAAACGCATTTAAGGATTTCTCTTTTATGTAGAATATTATTTGCTATACTAGAAGTCTATTGCGGACCGTTTTACGACACGTTTTACGAGTGCGGAATCCTAAACCAGGCAAATGCGTGCGCGCCGTATCTTGCACCTGTTTCAAATCTTGTCTGACTAGAGTCTCAACGACAAGCACATGTTGGCATAGTCCACATTATCATATGCATGTGTACTTATTATCAAAATTCTGTTGCTCGTAGGAGCTGAGAAAAAAACAATAGACTATCAACGCCTATTGACAGGCAAAGATGTTCTACAATGCATTCACGCGAGGCTTTTGGGGTCGAGTCACCTTCGTCCGTAGGCGAATTAAATACCCTCGAGATACCCTACACGTGACTTTGGGTGGTGCCAACCAGGTGACAATTCTACTGGTAAGTTAGTAAAAGTAGCGGTTTTTACAAACCTTAGAGTATTGTATTGCTTTAGGTATTTTTTAAGCAAACTTAATACATCGAGACATCCAATGCAGAATGCTAATATCGCAAAAAACTAAATTACATCGTAAAGATGTCCAAATTTTTCGTAAAAAAAATAAAAACCATTGACATTTTGAATTTCGCGCCCTGACCTTGCGCTTCCACCTTAAACAAATCTTGCCGGCAAGAAGGCTGGTCACATCATAAAAATAAGAGCGGTCTTACATTCACTGCTGTGTTATACTCAGCGGTTAGCATTAACAGATTGCGTGGGCGCAACTACTTAGTGTTTACAAAATTAAATTTAAAGACCAACCCGTAAGTTGCAAGTGTAAATATAACCAAATTCAAAAATTACAAGGCTATCAATAAGTGGCGTATATTTTTTTTATTCTGTGTATGTATGTAACCAGATATCTTCAGCATTTGTCAGCAGTAATCATGAAATTTTTTCTTGAAAAAAATAAATACTTTATTACTATTTGGCCCAAGATGGCTAGATACTACATTTTACTATAATCCACCTAATTTCTATAGAATCTGCATTATATGTCTGACAAATTTTTTCATAAACACGCCTTGTTCATATACCCTACAGACTCTTAACCAAATTAATAGAAAGTTGTCGTCTATTTACAATGTACTCTCCTCTGAAAACAACTTTGTAAATCTCTTAGTACATAGATTAAAACATCTATACATTTTAAGCGTCTGCATACTTAATTACTTATATTTATATATTCCTCGTACTTATACTTATATACTCGTATCCTTAATTAATTGTTTCAACAAACCCATAACATTATACGTCTAAAAATATCCATTTTGTAACATGCAGTCGTAACACGTATTAAGTCGAGATAAAAAAAACAATTGCGCAAGAGTCACGCTGTAAGAAACACGTTTTTTCAATAGAAACGAGACTAGATAATATTATGTAATGATTACCTACTATTAGTAAATAAAATTAAGCCATCCATCAGCCGATACACGTCCACTGCTGGAAATAGGCCTCCCCCAATGTCTTCCACACATTCCGGTCCTCCGTCACTCGCATCCACCGGCTTCCTGCGACGCGTGTGATATCATATGTCCACCTTGTGGGGGGCCGGCCTACACCACGTCTTCCGGCTCGTGGTTCTTCTAGAACCTTACTTTATCTTACCCTACCCATAAAATTAATACGAACTTTTAATTACTGCTTTAGGCATTTTAACGCCCCGGCGATCTTATATGCCTGAGTTAGAAAATATACAGCGCTTTTAATTTTAAAAAAATGTACATATATAGTCAACAGCCCAGGCTCCAATGCTCCTATTACAATCGAGTCAAAATCGAATTGTAATTGCATAGTACATATAACTTTTGTCAATTTACATTTGACAATTACTTGTCAATTTTATATGGATAATCTGTCAAGTGTCATGTTATTTGCAATATGCTCGCCCATACTACATACATTGGGAATGTTATTTGCGTAAAATAAAACTTAAGAAGTGTACTTACCTCATCGGGATATTAGAGCTTTATTATTATTTTTAACACCGGTACAAAGTTTCCTCAAACCTGATGCCAATAAAACACCACAAAATTAATAGCAATTATCTTTTAACAGTCAAGTTTTTAGTGCCACAATATTCTTATGGTTTTAAGCTTTTAAATGCGTCAATCAATCTTCAAACAAAGTATTACACCAATCTAATCCTTAACATCAAAAAACCCTCGACTCCCAAAGTCAGTCATTAAACAAACAAGCAGACAAGTTTTTTTACGCCTCCATAACTTAGAGTTAACGTAAACACTTTATCAGAGCTCGTCCTACGGTTAACTGTTTACTTTAACCGCCACTTTGTAGTTAACTCGTTACTATTTTTAGTAATATAAAACTGGCTCAAAATAAGTATACAGGCCGAAAATAAAAAAAAATCGGAAAAAGTTTTTAAATAGTTTTTAATACCTTCGTAATTTAAATAAAACGAATCTTATGGATTTTATCGCGTTTATTGTATGTCTTAACGTTCCCGACCTTCCGACCTTCACAATTGAGAAACATAGGATTCCGTAGGGGAAGGTCATTTTTTGCTATCATAATCGTCATAATTATTTTTAACAATGTGTTTTTAATCTCATGATATATGTATTTTTTTGCTATTAATAAATAAACATTGGTAATATACCTACCGATGGGTGAGGTCAATTTTAGCAACGAAAAAAGACGACGATAAATAAAATAAAATGGAAACATACTATTAACAAAATTAACATAAATATCGATTGACATGAAACTATGTTTATGGATTTTATCTCGTTTATTTTTTGTTTTTACGTTCCCGACGTTTCGGCTGCTCGCGATAAAATCCTTAAAAATAGTTTTAATTCAATTTGTACTGTATTCGCGTAAATATAAGAAATCAAAAATATCGATGTTACTGATAGTTCGATAGCTTAGAGGAGGGAGAAGAAAAGGGGATATGGAAGAAAAGGAGACGATTTTATGTGCGAACATTATAATAGGCAGAACCAAACTCCACTAATGACAAATAAAAACAAAATAAGAATACAATAAAAAAAAAGAAAGTAAACCTAAAAATAGGTCGAACTACCCACAATTGACTTAGTTGATATATGTACTTATTTCAATAGTTAATTGACAAAAGAATTCATCAACAAACTTTTATGAACTCATCGTATTCCATCCGCTCATTCCCTTAATGTCCTAACATATTATATGAACCCAATTCGCCTCAGATCTTCCATTTGATTTCTCGTTTGATATACAATACTCTGCTCCATTAATGTTAAGTGCGGTTCCCTAAGCGTTCGTAGTTCTATTGACAAAGGGCCGGGACCGCGGTACAATCACGCTCGGTTGGTTGTTCGGCGCAGATCTCCAGGTATACTTAGTGACTTTTTGGCTAAACATTCGAAAAGGTACTTAATCAGCTTTTTGGATCGCTATAGTATCATAGTATTAAGTTTTAGTTGAATCCACCAAATGAAGTTTGTGAGTTTTGTTGCTACACACATCCGTTTCCGAGGATAATATGTAAGCTATCACCATGCCAAGTTTCATCAAAATCTGTTCAGTAGTTTTCCCGTGATGCGCACACAAACAGGCAGACAGACAACAATTTAACAAAACAGCAGAAGTGACGACAATTATTTTCATCAGTATCAGTAACTAGTAACAGTAACTGCAATATATAAATATATTGCACATGCTAATACATCTAACACATTCCATCTCCGTCCGAGCTTGCACAAAAGACGGCGAGGTCAATACCGGCTATCGACAAGCCAATACATTATGTATACATATGTAAATACCTATTCAAGTGCATGTAGGGCGAACTAAATTATTGTCTTACTGACCATAGAGTTGTAGGATTATCGAGACATAAATATCGATAAATGTGGCTGGAAGTGATGACACCTATGAAACAAAATCCGGGAACTAAACAATCAATACTGGCTTAAGCCCAAGCTTGCTCAAACGATCTGCTCATGATCTAATGAAAATTACATCTGAGTTATCCCTTTCAACAACCCCTCCCCCCTCTCTTCCCTTCTTCCTCCCTTAATAATCCTTTTTAACTTATACATAAACACGTTGGTAGCAGGATTTTGATTACGTCTTGCAAAAATAATATTGTACACGACTTATAAAGCACGATTGAAGAGAGGATCTCCTCCATCAAGACTCGTTGAAAATCTTAAAGGTATTGTATTGCGGGAATTGCGGGAATACCATCTGTAACAAAAGACTATTTTAAACCGCCGTTAATTCTTTCTTCATCATCGACACTTCAAACGTTTCTTTTATATGGACAATATCGGATATCGATGTTTTCCGCCCAGCCCTAGTTCGCAAACCAGTCGCATGCTAATGTTGTCCTAGATAAACAGAGCTATTTGCATAGACAAGAGGTTTTTGGTCATTTTTCTGTTTTTGTGCGAAAGTGATTAGTCAGTTTTATGGATCTATGCGCGCGCGTGTGGGATGTCGAAGACAAAACAGTTACTTCTACGAAGTTGTGGATATGAAATCTAGGAACGATCGATGGATCGTTTGTGGGACTAACTTGCTATGGACCTAGAGATTTTTGAGATTATGTTTAGTGTTTACATTTACTAGAAAAGGTTTATGTTTCGTAAGTCAATCTATATTCCCAAGTCTTAGAAACAAAACAAATAATTTCTATCGTCTAATTACTGCCCAACTCTTAAAACAAATGGTATTAATAAAGTAGATGAAATCTGTTGATTTAAATAAAAAATATCTTAAAGTATGTACAGAAAAGTTTTCAATTGTTTAATATGCTCTATTGCATTTAGGTTGTATTAACAATACCTACCTTCTATTAACTTGAAACAAGTTTGACCTAGCCAAAAGGACAATACAATAAATTTGCTGTGACGACTTCCCGGTTAGCAGTTTATGTAGAAAAGGAGATTAAAAAAACTAAAAATCTTACTTTAAACGACCTGATTAGGTTAGTAGTGACACTGCTTTCTACGTCGTGGGTTCCGGGTTCGAATCCCGGTAGGGACAAACTTTGTGTGATTAGCGCGAATGTTCGTACCCAAGTCATGGATGTTTAATATTTATATAAGTAATATATACTGGGTTCGTCCCCAGTCCATTGTACGGTACCCACAAGACAAGCGAAGCTTAATGTGGGACCGTATAGTTGGTGTGTTCGTCTGGCGATATTATTGTCATTTAACTTAGTTTAGTAATTTTTTTTCTGTCAGTATTACTTACAAAACATAATAAATTAAATGCTAACTTGTACTTAATTTATTATTATTTCATGTCTAAAAACGTATTACAATTATGTTCGGTTCAGTAACAGTTGAGTTAATTTAACCTTCATATTAGCGTCACGCTCTAAAACCACACATACAAGAATCTAATCGTATAAAAAAAAATACAAAAAGAAATCCACAAGATTTCCTCAACAAAGTACAGAGTCCAATCAATAAAGGCGATCCAGTAAAAAGTAATTACGATCAAGATACGGCGATAAAAACCTCATTAGATAAAGCGAAATCCTTCGGCCGTGGCCCGAAACCTTTTCAAACGGCCCCATTGGGGCTGTTCCGTTTTCATCCTATGACGATCCTACTTATTATTGCTTTGTTCTTAATTCAACTGATTCGTTTTACTAGTCTTAATTCATCCCGTAGTATTCCTCACTCAATCGATTGGTAAACCTTTTCTTTTTGATATCATCGCACCTAACAAAACCACATAAAAAAAGTTAAAATCCCTAGTGCGGTATAAAGTGAAAAGCACGTGTGCATAATAAGCTGCAATATGAACCTAAATTCGGTGCAATAAGAGCCATTTAACGAGCGAGTGTGTTGACAAAAATATTTTACAATACTCTGTCCACAGACGGGTCATTGCTTAGAAAGTATTTTATTCTTGACATTGATTTAAAATTTTGTTGAAGGATATTCGAAATAGGACTTTATGAATAGGACCTTACCCTATAATTTAAATATTAGCAACGATGATACACACGTTGACCTTTGACTTGCCTTAATAGACAAGTTGTCTAACATTCGAATATTCCAAAAATTTACAATGACGCAAAAATGTAAATCTACAAAACCAATTAATCACATTAGGACATTATCGTTCTGGACTTCCTGCAATCCTTGGCGAATACACAACATAAGCCTGATTTACAAGACTGCAGTGCACAAGTAAACAAGTACCCAAGTAGTAACAGTCAATATAGAAATCTATTTCGGACTTGCCTGCTCTACTGTCGAACTTGCCGAGCTATTACACGATGATACTTTACTTACGTACTGTCATCGTGTAAACTGAGCACAACTTATTAGGTCTCCGAAATGGGTGAAAAAATCTTCACATTATCATCGACTGTCAAAATGCTATAAAAAATATATATTCCACATTCGTTCGGAGAGTTCATTCATCATGTTCGAACGTGATGCGAATGAATGTTTTATTCAAATTTGGAACATGTTCGGGAAATTGCTGTTGGCAGTTTTAGGGGTCAAACGTCTTCGGATATCTTGACGGTATTTTTTGGGTAAGACGATTATAAGGATCTAAAATATGTACTTGATATCTAATAGTATTATTCCTACGTAGAACTATGTTTGTGACATGATTTTGATTTTTCGAGAATAATCACGGAATCGTGCGAGCTTCGGAGAACACGGAAAGGGCCGATGGAACACGAGCGCAGGGTTTCCTATATTTACGAGTCGGCAACGGATACGTGGAATCCGATACTAAGGTTGTGTAGTGAAATTGTATGTTAAAACCTCGTAGCTATTACGAAGTAGAGATGCGACAGCAACTGTGCACTATGTTTCTCAACTAGGTCTTGACGTCATCGCGATAGGCGTGGCCTTGGCCAGATTGTATCTAGAATTTCTGCAAACTTTTTAATAACAGTCCTTAAGCAAAGAAAGCGAGGTCACCAACTATGGGACTCGGATCGACATAATGCCTGGCCAAAAAACAAAAAAAGCCTTCGGAATGGGTACCTTCCTTTTCTCTTTCCCCCCGTAAGCGAAACTAAATAGAGCTATTTGCGAAAGTAGCGAAACAGTTTCGCAATCGCGGCGAAACGCCGGATGAGGTGAGCGCACCAAATGTTGGCTATAAACTATTTCGGCTCCATTGACGCTAGGCAGGGTCAACCGGGTGTTAGGGAATTGTTTTTTTTTCGTATAAAAAATAACTTAAATCTTTTAGCATTTGTTTTTGGGGAGCTTGAAAATGTGTGTTGTGTAAAAGGTCCCAAACATAATTTATTCAGAACGTTTTTATAGCCAAACAAAACTAGAACTTATATCGAACTCATAAAATTTTAATTTTATGTGACAGTCATCGTCGCTGGAATATATATTATTGCTAGTAATTATCGCATAGCCTATACTTATTTATATTTTTATTCAATTTAGGCATTCGTTTAATAGATAAAAGTAGGTAATTAGGTTTGTTTTCCAACAGAACATTGCGTTCTGAATACTTTAAGCCTGTTTAATATCACTTCAATAGTGTCGACCTGATTTCAGGGTTTTTTATAGATAGGCCTAAGTTTGTTGAAATTATTGTTGAACTATAAAACATGGTCATTCATTTATAAAGTGAAAAATGGAAGGCATTCTTTCCATATCGGATCGATTATAGTTTAAAATAAAGAAGTTAAAATAACAACAAGTAATTAATTGACTTGGGACCCAGTAATTAAGATAATTAAATCCAAAACCAAGCGCACCATTGCAAGACCACAATACACTTTCTTCATAGATCGGACCGCAAACAACAACTAAATATGAAGGTACCCCAGTTCAAACTTTGACACTAGGACGTCAAATATCTCAGTCCTCCCGTGACCTTTATGTCGTAAGGGTTATTACAGAATCTTGGATTATTTGGATGATAAAGCAGCCTGGGACTAATCGCTCAAATATCAATATTTATAATGTTTAAGTGTAGCGTGTGTGCGCCTCGCATGGCAACACACTGGAGCTTACTTTTTTTGTAAAAATAATGGGTAAAAAAAAAGACAAGCCTGCTGAGTTTCTTGCCGGATCTTCTCAGTTGAGGTCGCGTTCCGATCCGGTTGTAGAGTTAAGAAAAAATGTAATAACAATTTGTAAGTGCCCCCGTAGGCCTATACGAAATAAATTATTTGACCATGGTTGCTGTTAAGCAGCCAAAACGTCGAGAACGTAAAAACATACAATAAACGCGATAAAATCCGTTAAAATAGTTTTATTTGAACAAGCAATTCAATAAAAGGGAAATTAATTATTCTTATTTAATTTCGTTATTGTGGTCGGCTTTCGGTCTACCTATTTGGTTGATTACCAATGTTTACACCGAGTGTCTCCGTCTACCCTCCGTAATCTAACTAATGGGTTTAATAGTCACCTAGTAGTTAGACCACGTGTCCAAATTCATGAGGCTATTTTGAACCATTCGAAATCGATATTGGACACGGAATCGAATACTTCCGAATTGGATTACCACAATCGCTATTAAAATTTCCGAATTTGATTATCGTCGATGTTTCTCGGTGGCAAAACCAAATCGTTTTTTCAAAAAGTTTCCATCGGAAAGCTCGTCGGGAGCGACACCAAAATCAGAAAGTTTCAAATCCGTTTCCGATATCGATTCCGAATCAATTAAAATAACCCACCAGGACAGTTAAGTAAGACCCCAGTTTAACGTGCCTTCTCAAGGATAAAGTTAAAGAGGATATAGAACCAAAAACATACTTGACTTAAGGTAACTAAGTTTACACTTGATCAATCAATAACAAATGCATGGCGACCTGAGGCCCAATTGTGTCATATTACAATACCAATCCGACGCCACTGGTGGTAAATACATAAGCATAAACAATGGCAATTGGCCGACCTCGATGATATCATCCATGTTTTGGCGATGTTGGTTGCGTTTCTAAGAAAGCCCAACAATTTGGAATGACAGCCAAGTTGGTCAAACGTCAGACAATAGACACAGGTTATTGTTTTTTTTTGTATTGCAATTAAGAATTTGAATGGAATTAAATTTAAATTTAATAAGCGAGATTCAAACCCCGGCTCGCACCTCTGGGATTTCTGGATTTCATGTGTGATTATCACTTGCTAAACGGTGAAGAAATACATCGTGAGGAAACCTGCATGTCTGAGAGAACCCCTCAAACTATGTGTGAAGTCTGCTAACCCGCACTGGGCAGCGTGGTGGTCTATGGCCTAATCTCCTTCACTTTGAGGGGAGGCCCATGCCCAGTAGTGGGACATTGAAAAAGGCTGGTATTATATATATGTATATATAAACGAGATTCATTATTTTAAAAAAGACTGAAATTAGTTTTTCCAGGTATGTTCTTGTATTATGAAGAAGGATGTAATCCGCTAATCATTACCTTACTATTACAGCATCCTTGGTAATTGCGTCATTCTTTATGAGATAACGTTACAACATTTATTAAACATGTCTTCGATACCGTCTTAATGCAAACACTATTTAAATATTAATTCGCTTGCGAATGCCCGTCCATCTATTTCGGGCGACAAAGAAAGCACTTAGAGATTCCACCAGTGCTCAGACGGGACCCGATTTAGACGCATAACTACTAACACATGTCTACAAATGAGATACAAAGCAGTTTAAATTAATAGTAAATGTTATAGGTTTGTGGATATATTAGACGTTTATCTAATTATTTATTAATAAAAATACGGAGTGCTTTCAGAATATATTTGGAGAAGTTTTTTGAACGACACACAGATTATAAAACAGAAAAAGGTGGGAAAATGCATAGCTTATATTTTGTCAATGGGTTGCGTTTCATGACACAATAATAATTATTCTCGTCTATACGAGTTTATACGTTTGTAGAATATAAATAAACTAGGCACCTAGTTCTTTCATATGTAGGTCGGAAAAAGCGATGTACACTGTTTTTTTTAATTTGTGTTGCCGTTGTTTTTTTTTCTTAATAATCTATTCATAAAATAATTTAAAGAAAAATGTTGCGTAACCTACAAAAATATTGCGGTCCCCATACTCAATGTCGTAATCAGATGCTCAATTATGTTGGGAAATTACCTGCTTGATTTCGTAAGATATATCATAACATTGATCTACCAGAAGATCAATGATCATAACCAATAGACATCTCGTCTCGCATGATCTAAAATAAGCGGAATTTTCAACACACACAATCCAATAACGATCGTCCATTTATAAATGCTAAGACCCTATTTACATTTTAACTGTTACCCTGTCATTCGTTTATCGTGGAAATGCGTTTGTCTTGTACTGAATTAAAACAATCCTCCTCCGCAGTGGGGAGACCGCCGGAACTTCTCAGACGGGGGGGGGGGGGGGGGGGGTTCCAACAAATTTAAGAGATCAGTTCGCTGTTCAGTTTTGGGGACTTTGTTGTCTGGTATCTAACACAATCCTTATTATTTTAGAGCTCCTTAATACCCTAAACTCCACTCTGGATTGATAGGAAACAACATAAAATTGATAATCAGACAGTATTGATCATGGCTTACAGAAGTAACAGTGGCGGGAATATGTGACGGACCAAGTCCCAAAAGACTGGACAGTTTTTTAATCTTCATTTATTTTATCCTCGTTTAAAACTAATCGAAGTCTAGTAGATACTTAAAGATGTCAGCTGGAAAGGGAAATGCCTGCCAATTATCTTTCATCATATCTTTAAACTTCCCACACTATTACACCGCTGTGTACATTTCATTTTATCGTAACATAACTACTCACATTCTGAAGCATGAATGAATATGTTACATCGTTCATTAACAAATACCGTTCATTAACAGTACCGCAACATCACCAATGCCACGAAAACCTGGCTTGTGAGAGCATTTGTGTTTCCCATATTCCTTTACGCGGCCGAGACGTGGACCTTGAGAGATGGCGAGAAAAAGAGGATAGACGGTTTAGAAACGTGGTGCTGATGTGGTGCTTGGCATATCCTGGGCTCAATTCAGAACTAACTTGTCCATTCTTGAAGAACTTGGTATCAAACAGCGTCTATCCTCCATCGTACAAGCTCGACTTTCTTCGGACAAATATCGAGACGTGGAGATGTCTCCATAGAGTGCCCTGTAGAGCAGGGGAATGTTGAAGGTGAAGGAAAGAGCACGCAGCAGAGCATCTGTGTGTTGGACACACCAAGATAAAGCCACCATCAATGGTCCCCTGTATGAGTGTATCAGAAAGGCAACAGTGCGTGAGAAATGGTGACAGAATGTTAAGCGTGGCATTGACCCTTAAGTAACGACCACGGCCAGTCCGCCAAGAATGTAATAACGAAGAAAAACTGTCGATCATTAAATTACAGGAGAAAATTGCTCATAAAATCAATGCATCCAACCGGCGCCACAATACTGGAGCAATTGATCAATGGGCAGGTTATCGTGAGTGCCCTTCCTGTGTCCCTGCTGTGACCTCAGTCCCGGCCGCAGATACCGCGCGATAGGCGATAATATGCTAAATGCGGAATCATTGTATAAATAAACATCTAAATGTTCTAAGGTCACGATCTTGTCACTTGATATGGGTCTGTCGCGTCTCAACCTATCGCAGTTCGTCTGGTGCATAAGATAGAGATATATATATATACTACCCGACGCATAAAATAGACGCATTTTACTCTTCTTCTTCATCTGTGTGTGCCTCTATAACTGGTAAAGGTCGGCTGTCTGCGTCGCATACTCATATTTGTGTCTCACGAGGTGGAACAGTTTGGCAGTAATCGGGATGCCTTTCCATTCCCCGGTGTTGCACGACCAGGGTTTCCTTTTACAACAGATACGTCTTTTCCCAGCAAACTTGCGCATTATTGTGAGTTGCAGGAGGTTGTATCTGTGGTATGGTGTCTAAGCACGTGCCTCAGATATTCAACTCTTCCATCTGTATGATGAGCCAGAGTTTACCTTTCTGAACGATTGGTCGCAAAACTTCTTCGTATGGCCTGGCATTTTAATCTGGCGCTAATTAAGTATTGAAGAATAACTTGAGCCTTTAAGTTGTACGCTAAGCAGCAAAGATCGTATAAGTAGATACAAGCGTCTTTTTCGATATTCTAAAATGCAAATGATGATGGTAGCGCTTATGGCTATTACGAGTATCCCGATTACGCATACAATATAGGCCCACAGTCTACGCCTTACCCCGACTACTATGTTACAACACCTGGCGAGGGTTCCGCAGAAGAAGAGTCCTCCAATAACGACCAGAATTTTCAGGAAAGTCCGAAGTTAGAAGAGTTAAAATAGAAATAAATTTGCAGACACAGCGTTACTTGCCTTACATTCAAATTTCGGACCCACCATTGAAACTTCTCATCGATACGGGAGCAAACCAATCATTTATCAGCCCTGAATCTGTGAAAACATTTTATGCTCATCTACCTTGGAACTACGATCCCTTTGAGGTTACCAATGTGCACGCAACATCTCGTAATGATTATTCTATTAACCTACCCTGTTTTCAGGAAATAAATGACGACAAGGATATAACGCTCTACATTTATAGTTTTCACGAATATTTCGACGGTCTGATAGGGTTAGATTTGCTTAATAAGTGGGAGGCTAATATAGATCTAAAAAATAATAGGTTAGTCACAAAACATGCAGTTAATCCTATAGTAATGTACAATTCTCGAAATTGTAATTTGTATGAAGATATGATTCCGGCCAACTCAAGTAAGATAATTAGAGTCCCTGTAAATTCACAAGATGGCGACGCTTTGGTTTCAGAACAAGTTATTTCAAACTGCTGTGTCAATGAATGCGTTACTCGGATTAAAAATAATCGTGGTTACTTGGAGATCCACAACCCAACTCCGAATGATTTGATTTTTTCTATGGACCGCCCCCTTAGCGCTGAAATATTCAATATGGAGTGCGTAAGCGATAAGCAAATATCGAAATCTCGTGTTGACGAAGTATTGTCCCGCTTGCGTACTGAACATCTTAACGTAGAGGAACGCGCTAATTTAGAAAGACTAGTGGCACAGTATGCTGATGTATTCTACATAGAGGGCGAACCACTCACCTTCACGAACAAAATTAAGCACAGCATACGTACCACAGATGAGGTGCCCGTCTACACAAAAACGTATAGATACCCCTTTATACACAGGCAAGAGGTTCGAGACCAAATTTCTAAGATGTTAGAACAAGGAATTATTCAGCCTTCAGAGTCTGCCTGGAGCAGCCCCATCTGGGTCGTTCCAAAAAAATCCGACGCATCCGGTAAAGCCAAATGGCGGATCGTAGTGGATTTTAGAAAAGTAAACGAAAAAACGATCGACGATAAATACCCCATTCCAAATATAAGTGACGTTCTAGACAAACTTGGGAACTGCCAATATTTTACAACTCTAGATCTCGCGAGCGGGTTTTATCAGGTCGAGATGAATAGCAGCGACATACCTAAAACTGCGTTCAACGTAGAACACGGCCATTTTGAATTTTTACGCATGCCCATGGGCCTTAAAAACTCTCCATCAACTTTTCAAAGAGTTATGGATAATGTTCTTAGGGACCTCCAAAATTCCATCTGCTTAGTCTATTTAGATGATATAATCGTTTTCAGTACCTCATTGCAGGAACATATTATTAATTTAGGAAAGGTATTTAGCAGGCTTAGGGAATCTAATTTTAAAATTCAGATGGACAAGTCGGAATTTTTAAAATTAGAGACCGCCTATCTCGGGCACATAATTAGTAGAGAAGGAATAAAGCCAAACCCAGATAAAATAGTAGCAATAAAAAAAATCCCGATTCCCCGAACCGCTACGGAGATTAAACGTTTTTTAGGACTGTTAGGTTACTACAGAAAGTTTATCCCAGACTTTGCACGCATCACAAAACCGATGACGCAATGTCTTAAGAAGGGTTCAAAAATTACAATCGATAATCCCAGCTACATTAACTGTTTCGAGCAATGCAAAACATTGCTAACTAATGATCCCATCTTACAGTATCCCGATTTTGACAAGGACTTTTTACTGACTACTGACGCCTCAAATGTAGCGATAGGAGCCGTACTTTCGCAAGGACCTATTGGTTCCGATAAACCAATCGCCTATGCGTCGCGGACACTCAATACCAGCGAGATGAACTATAGTACAATCGAAAAGGAGCTCCTGGCGATAGTCTGGGCTACCAAGTACTTCCGGCCATATCTATTCGGACGCAAATTTAAAATCGTTACGGACCACAAGCCACTCCAATGGGTTATGAATCTGAAGGAACCCAACTCGAGATTAACCCGCTGGAGACTTAAACTGAGCGAATATAACTTCTCAGTAGTCTATAAGCAAGGCAAAAATAACACCAACGCCGATGCCTTATCCCGAGTAGAAATCAACAACGAGGAGATTAGCTCCGTAGTAGTTAATGTCTCAGATAAAGCACCATCAGTGGCCAATTCAGACACGCTTACAGCTCATACGAGTGCCGAGAATCCTATCTTAGAGATTCCAATAAGTGATGAACCATTGAATAAGTTTAACAGGCAGATCTGTTTCACAGTAGTAGGCGACATTAAGAAACGACCAACAGTTTCAAAGCCTTTCGAGACCCATACTCGAACGTCCATACAACTATCCGAGTCAAACCTCGAAGAGGACGTTATTCAGGCTATTAAAGAATTCGCCAACCCTAAAGTAAAAACAGGCATCATAATTTATCCACCTTTAGCCATGTATCAGATTATTCCTATAATACAAGATAAGTTCAAGAGCTCTGCCATGAACCTTGTATTGACTAAAACCGAAGTTGAAAATGTTAAAGAGTACCTACGTCAGCAAGAAATAATTCAAAAATATCACGAAGGGAAGACGAATCATCGTGGCATTAATGAATGCTTTCTAGCGCTATCCCATAAGTATTACTGGCCGAAAATGAGAGAACAAATCTCCAAATATATTAATGAATGCAATATATGTGGCCAAGCCAAATATGATAGACACCCAATAAAACAAAAGTTTTGCGTAGTTCCACCACCTTCTAGGCCATTTAACGTAGTACATTTAGACCTATTTACTGCACAGAACGAGAAATATTTGACCATCATCGACTCGTTCTCCAAGTATGCACAAGCCTACCATCTTAGAGATGGTACAGCAGTCAGTGTGGTGCAAGCCTTCCTCAAATTCTGTACCCACCATGGAATACCTGTGTCGATAGTCACAGACCAAGGGACAGAATTCACAAACCAGTTGTTTTCTGAATTCACAAGATTGCATAAAATCCAGCATCATAAAACACTGGCCCATACTCCCAACGACAACGGTATGATTGAGCGCTTACACTCCACTCTATTAGAGCACCTTAGGATTCTAAAGCTAGAAAATCGTAGTGAGCCCACCGTCAATCTTATGGCTTACGCTATATTAGCCTATAATAACACCATTCATAGCTTTACTAAGTGCAGGCCTATTGAGGTTATTACCGGACATACAGATCCCCGCGATCCGTTGGATCTAGATTTATCTGCGCACTTACTGCAGCAGTATGTACAAGACCACAGGGATAGGATGACCAAGGTATATGAAGCCATAAACGAAACATCTCTACATAATCGCACAGAGTTGATAGAAAATAGGAATAAAGATAGGGAGCTCGAGATAGAGTACGAGCCGAATCAACGTGTGTTCGTTAAAAACCCTATGGCGAATAGACAAAAGCTCGCGCCTCGCTATACGCAGGATACCGTTTTAGCCGACCTGCCTATACACATATATACAAAAAAGAAACGCGGCCCTGTCGCTAAGTCCCGTCTTAAGCGTATTCATAACGGTAAGCAATTGTTACACGATACCACTAATGACCCTGTTTCACCTGGGACGAGCAACAGACATATCACTTGATTCCCTGGAAGATGGACCGGGATTACTCCCCTTCAAATTAGGCCCAACAAAATTAATATCCCACTATCATTCATTCCTGTTATACATTAATTTAGACGACATCCAAACAAAGGTCGACCTAGCCAATGCTCAGCTAAACGAATTAGATTTGCTAATTAATGATAAAACGTTTTCAGTTTTTAAGCCTCACATTGAGCACCTTGCGGATAAGTTAGCCGAAATAACCTTGCAAGTAGAAAGCCTCGAACCAGCTCGTAATAGGCGAGGACTCATCGATGGATTAGGATCCATAGTTAAAAGTATTTCTGGCAATTTAGACTACACTGACGCAATAAAATATAACAATGCCATTCAGGTTTTACAAAATATTGAAAATAAATTAAAAATTGAACTTAGCAGTCATATTAGCTTAACTAAGGAATGGATGGTTAAACACTCGGATATCCTAGATAACATCGTTAAAAGTCAAAATCAAATAGCTAAAACAATAGAGTCAATACTTAACCGGACTAGACAAGCGGATGTGATTAGTATGGCACATTTAGCCCAAAATATATTCATGTTAAACGATAACATAGAATCTTTATCCAACGAGTTATACAAAATCGAATTAACTTTGGATTTTATACGTGCATCGAGCACAACACATTTTATAATTAGTTTAGTTAACCTTAAAGATATGTTAAGTAAGTTAGAACGTATATATTCTAGAGATGAAATCATCGAGATTGATCCAAGAGAATAAATAATTGCGCATCGCGGCAACGCGAAGCACGAGGCGCCGACGCAGCATTTCGCAATCGACCGGACATGCGGCATCGAATGCTCAAAACCAATTTCATCATTGACCATTCCTGGTACAAGCATCGACCAGTTATCATCAATATTAATTATAAGCTTATTGTAATTTTCCTTTTTAAAATAAATTAATTAAGAATTATTGGTTTTTTTTGCATCCTCCGGCTTCAGCCTTCGTAATTGGCACTTCTAAATGGAACCAACAACGTTCCGAACGGTGGTAGATTCTGTTATGACCAAAATGAAAACAAGAGGATTTTAATTTTTTTTCACTTTATGATAAAAAAATAAGCTTAACGCTTTTCGTACCTGGAATTGCATTTTTTAACCGACTTAAAAAAGGAGAAGGTTCTCAATTCGGTTGTATTTTTTTTGTTTTTTTTTTATGTTTGTTACCTTTACAACTCCGTCATTTATTAATTCCTTATACAAGATAAATTGGGGCAAAACTGTGTAAGGTGAAAGGCCCATGCATCGTCCGTCCTCTGTTTGTTGTGTTGCATCACATTTCGCTGGAAAACTCTAACCTCCGACTCCCGTTACATAATACTCTCCGGACAAGTTACAACATCGATGTTAACAGACCACTAAAGCGTGTGTGGTACAAATCACAGGAGATAAGATAAGAACAAGGAAGCTAAGGATGAACCAGCACCGTACTTACATGAGTTGCTGAGATTTCGGTAGAGTACATAGTGCCTGGGCACTACTACAAAACGCTAGAGTAAAGATTTTTTCGCAAGATGATTATAATTTGATCTTAAATTTTCCGTACTTGTGAGTTTTAACAGCCTGTGAGGTTGCCTGGAGCATAATTTACCTTCGGGTGTCGGCGTGGCGTCGTGAAGCTTGTCTCTAGTCTTCGCGATGTTTATTATAGGGCGACGCAACGCTTGATATAAGGCGTCGCGACGTTTATCATAGAGCGTCACGCTTGTCATAGGGCGTCGCGACGCTTGTTATAGATAGTCATGATGCTTGTCATAGGGCGTGGCTACCCCTGTTATAGGGTTTCGTGAACATTGTTATAGGGCGCCGCAACGCTTGATATAAGGCGTCGCGACGCTACGAACGACGCATGTCATAAGGCGACCCGACACTTGTCACGGGGCGTTACGATGCTTGTTATAGGGCATCGCTAGCCCTGTTATAAGGCTTCGCGACGCTTGTTATAGGGTATCATGACGCGATTGCAATATATTTTTTTTGTGACATGTATGATATTTGGTGATAAAAAAGTACTGTACAAAAAGTTGTTGGCCGAGTTTCTTTCCAGAACTTCTCAGTTGAGATCGCGTTTCAATCCGGTTATAAACTGAAGTCAAGAAACGTAAAAGGATAATATGTTAGCCCCGTAGGCCTAAATAATGTAAGGAAATTATGTAATTATTACCCCAGCTTCCTATTTGCGTCGTCCGTTCTTATGATTGAAACCTAGTATTTATAACGCAATACAAATTGGAGCATTTCGCTGCGCACACGCCGCACCGTAATTGGCTGGACGCCGCGTTTGATCTTGCCGCGCATGAATTTGTGCGCTCTATTCGAACGTCGAACGATCGTGTTTCCGCTTCCGACCGACTATTGTTTTTTTTTTTCGTGCGACGAATTTTCTTGGTAGCTTGTACGGTTAATGGAGCTTTTACCTTAATGATGTTGAAAGAATTTGATGGGGCGTCACGTTGATGTAAAAAGTATAATAATTCATTGTCTTTGAGTTTTATTGTTTTTCATGAAAATACTGAAAATTACAAGGTATTTTCGTTATCCACTGTTTAGTATAGAGAACTAAGCAGATGCTAATGTATAGCGTCATATAATAATAATTTCTAGCCGATTGAAACTTCAATTTACACTTACTTTTTTTATTTGACATCACCATAGGTATTTTGCCAGTGTCAAGTAATATAAATTATTTCTGTTTTTGAGCATATGCACAGGCCCAAAGCCTAGGCCCAAGTAAAATACCCCCCCATCCCTCAATCAGTAAAGTGATGGATAATTTACCGAAAGATTTTTCATGGATCTTTTGTGAGAAACTGAAAAGCCATGTTTCGTCACTCTGTTTCAATTACCTACACTTGTGCACTTTACCGAACACATAATGGTTAATATTCCACTTATATCACTCACTATAACTCGCAGGAACACTAGTTTTAGAAATTAAAACATAACTGACGCCATGACTTTTCAGTTTCCCGCCAAAAAGTCCTACACTTACTTTATTTAGGTATATGGTTCAAACGGATCCGCGACTTAATTGGTGTTTACCATTGCTTAGTTTAAAAAAAAGTTTTTATTTTGACATGACTCACCGCACGTCAAACACACTGGAGGCGCGGGGAGCGCGGGTAGGGGGGGTGCCGCTTAGGTCGCGGTCTCCCTTTTAAAACGTCACTGCGAATTAAAAAGAAAACGTTGATGTAATCCGTACGGAACTTTATTGTGTGTTAAATATCAATTTTTGTTTGAATAAAACACCCCCCTCGTGTTGGTAAATAAGGGTGATGTTAAAAATGGATTTTTGTATATTTAGGTGTGTTTTATTATTTTGTAACTATGATAACATTTTAGAGTAGGTACTTTATTATTTTTGAAATTTAATTCGAACAACACTAAAATTCGTGATCTTAACGCTACATCATACCTTTAACGTCATCAATATATGATTATTATTAAATTATCATATTTTAATCTATGGCAAATAACGCAAACTTTTTATTTTAGCTTAGCGTTAAGTAGGTTAATACTCTTTTTATTACCATTTTTTAATAATATCAACATGCATATAACCATTAAATTAAAAAAAAACTAAAATTATTAACATTATATAAATTCGCAAAACTCCAAAAAGAAACCGCACGAGTCGTGACCACCGCTATCACCGCGTCACGATCCCAAATTTACATTTGCACTCTATTTTTAAAAAGTTACCTCCTTCCGATGGCTGTCGTTGAGAAATGGCGGGCACTGTGATTGACGCGCGTGGAAATTCGGATTTCGAAATCGATGGAGGGAAAATATTGCCAGTCACTCCTGTGACGCCATGATTGTATCATGTGTATTTTTTTGTTAGTGTATATTATTAGAACTGAACATGAATCGAATTCGCTGTTTATTATTTTTATTATTTTTTTTAGGTTGGCAATCAGCTACATAATAGTGCCACTTTTGCTAGTATCGAGTAATCATAATAATCAGCCCTTTTTAATGCCCACTGCTGGGCACGGGCCTCCCCTCAATGCGAGAGGGAAGCTGTGGATATTTTCCTGAAAATTATCCGGACATCTTGGGAGAACTTGAAAAGTCAAGTTACACTATTTTGCTTCAATTTCCTTCCCTCGTGCATGTTTATGCGCACAATGGTTAATATCCCAATAATATTACTACTAATATTAAATTTTTTTTCAAAGAAACACATTTTTTGGAAAAAAAAAAACAAAATGGACAACTTAAAGTTTAACTTCCCGCCAAAAAGTCATTGTTTTCATTTATTTCCCTACGGATAACTGCACCAGTTTAAACAAAGAATGATATTTGTTTTTAAATGTATTGTCAGGTTAAAAATTAAAATGAAAAAAAACAAATAGTTTACGCATGTTCGGTCAGCAAATGCAACATTTTAATGATAAGTAGGTACTCGGAATGTACTGACTTGTTAAATGTTGTAAACAAAGGAACGCCGAACAATAAACATAGTGAACCAGTTATTCTCATTTAACTAGTTGGTAAGTACCTACTTCTCCTTGGAAATACGTCAGATAAGACACGCAACGTGCCTACATCCTCGAGATATCTTTCAGTCAGTGTACCAGTGACCGCTATAGCTTAGAATACAGCTATCTAAATATTATGTGCTGTTTATTTAAATAGTGAAAGTATATAGGCACTATCATTGCGCTTAACATACCCAAACTTATAGAAGTAGGTTTATTTTATTGGTCACGGAAAAATAATTACAAATTGCACAGAATTAGCATGGTGTGTATTCAAGTTTAAAACCCGGCCGTAAATGTATATCGGATTTCGAAAGTTTCCGCGTTCTAGAGCGTCGTCTCTGTCACACCTACCTTTGGCTGATGGTCTCTTTCTAAAGCACGATGCGTAATATTTCCGCCGGGTACCGTACATCAAATATAAATGATCGATTTGACACTTAACCTTCGATCCATAGTTTATTGGTCGAAGGCATAATACAACGTATGCGGTCAAAACAATAAATCAAAACGTAAAACAAGCAGCTTATCAATTTGTTACTTTTAATAATCGTCTCCATGACCATCGCGTCGTGAGAAGATCAATGTAGTAGAGATGTGTAAATCCTGAGTGAATTGAAAAAAAGATTTACTTTTTTCAATAATACATCATGCATCACTAAATCAGAAGTTTTTGGAATACATCTTTAAATCACTTTAGATAAGATTCAAATTGATTCAATTGAGACCATTACGATGTGGAGTGAGAAGACTATAGGCTGGTATTATGATTCAGAAAGAGATAGAGAAGGATGTGTAAGTTCGCGCGTGCGTACTGCATACGACGCGTCGCCGGATAATGTAGAATGCAGAGAAAACTATTCTTTCTGCGCCTTATAATTAAGTGCAATATATTTTTTAAAAAATAGGAAATCGAGTGACGGTTTGTTATGTTTTAGTTTTGATTGAATGTTTCGAATGTTTCGATGCTTTTAATTGCGTATGCGAAATTATTTTGATAGTGTAAATAGTGAATTGAACCAAAAACTAGAAATAATAACTCTTTATATTTATCTTTATCAATGATATTTTGACTTTTGTAAATAATTAAAAACTTTAATAAATGTAAATAATTAGGTAGTGATCAAGTGTCTTGGTACAAAAATAAGTAATAATAATAATAATATTTATTTTCATAAGCATAGTAACAAAGTATTTGTGTTGCGGTCCCGAACTAAGCGTAAGCTTGTATCTAGGGAAAAAAAAAAGTACGTTCTTATACCTCATTAGTACTAAGTAGGTATTTATAAAGCCAACCTAGTCCTTTGTATGTTTGTTTAGTTAATTATGAAAGCTAAGTTGACAGTCCTAAGCCTGATACGAATGAAGGGAAATCAGTAGTATATGTATCTTTTTCTCCTTCCGAATCTCTTCGAATCATTTACGATGTGTCGTATGAATGATTCTTTAAATCTTTTAATTCCGACACACACACGGAATTAAAAGATTTAAAGATTTAAAAGAGTGATTTAAATCTTTTGAGTGAAAAGATTTATAAATCTGTAATCAAGTAAAAGATGTAGTTTGCGCATCTCTACAATGTAGTGTTTATTTTGCCGATCTGTCAATATTATCTGCGTGATGCATTGCGGGATTCTGACAACAAATTTGATTATTACTGCTGTACGGCGATTGATACACTGATTTGCTGATGATGGATCGCTGACAATAAAAACGTTACGAGAAATAAGTACCTAGATACTTGGCTTTTGGGTGGAAAATTTGAATAATGAAGTGGTAAATTAATATAAATTAAAACAATATTTAGAAAATCTTTGTAAAGCCAAAGAAAACTAAGAAGGCCCGCCATAAAAAAATTACACAATCTTATATACTTTGTCATCAATATAGCTTAAAAAACAACCAAAAACATTTGTCTTAAACCGACAGTCAAAAATTACCCCGACGAAAAGAAAAGAGAAATATTGCCCGCCAAGGAAAATATTAATTTTCCCACAGCCATTCATATTTCACGTTCGCGCGGCTCAAAATTGTTTGTACGAAATGTTTACTGTGCCGTTTTGTGATTTATTCACGAAGTCACGGAACGGATTGACGCTGACTGACGCAAGCGGAACGAACTTTTTATGCCCGATTCGCACGAAGACAGTACCTACGCAAGTAATAAGCAGCGAAGTAACAACTGCCAATGTTGCAACTTTGAAATGGAAATCTATTCTGTGCAGTTGTCACTTCGTACTTGCCTAGCTGTTTACTTGCGTATTGCCTTCGTGTAAGCCAAGCATTAGAGTCGTTTCTTGGAGTTTAACATTCTTGAAATGTCTTTTGAACTAACCGTTTTACCTTTTAAAATAGTCATACGAAATATGGAAAAAGCTTGTTTTTATACTAAGGTTTAATGTTAATATAGCGATTAAATATTTCAATAATTTGTATGTATTGGCCTTAGTATTTTATTGTATTTATAATACATAAGTTCTTTCTTTTTTGTTACAGGTAAGAAACGAAAACTTAATTTTCAATCGCTGAAAATGCTGAAAAGGTAATGAACGATATCCTAAGAACACATACTTCACAAATAAAGCGCCATAAAGTAAACGGCAAAGTTTTAAACGCTATAAAATAATACAATAAGTTTGAAAATTAAATCCTCCCCGTACCTGTAGACGAAAAGGAGATTGGGGGTGTGTGTCCCCTAAATTAGCTATTAATTTAGAATCCCCTCCTCACTGGGGGAGGGGCGGAACGTGATTGCGCATCCCCGTGATGAATATAATTGAATATTTTAACAACGTAAGTCGTTTATAATCTTTGGAATAACTCTTACTTGAGGCTACGGAAACGACGATGTGAACTCAATCAATGCGGTCATAAAATTAAATTTACATCACAATGAGCCGGAAGCGAATTCAGTAATAACCAACGCCATAGGGCTAATTAGGAAATTCATTTTCGAAAAATTGCCCAGATCGTATTCGAACCTGCTACCACCCGGTGCAGCGAGTTACTTCTAGACCAAGCTTCAGCAATGAGTGACACTGTAGTTGTTTTCTCTAACAATTAATATACGACAGTTGTGAGTAACCTCGAATGTCATATAATATTAGCAATTACTATAATTAGTTTTTTTTTAATTTAAAAGATTTTTTTTTATTCACAAACCATAAAGTACAGTACTTGTGACTCGTCAAAATAGTTACAAAATGCTAAGCTACAACTTTACCACCCGTTCGGAATGCCGTTCCTATGTCCATTACAGGAGATGCACAATCATGACTTAAAAACTCATTACTAAAATCAGTAGATACTGCGAAAACTTACCATCAGGTGAGATCGAGATCAAATACTTGCCTATATCGTAATAAAAAAAAAGGAAAAATTACGAAACTGTTCAAGCGCTTACCTGGGGGCCGTGGAATCCAAGAAATATATCTTCTCCAAACACCTCCAATGAATCAGTAAGTAAGTAAGGATATTTGTCCTGAGTGAGAGATTACTTGGATTTGCTCCGCTGACGGCTTTCTTACAAATTTCAATGTTTTCAGGAGCTTCCTTGAGAGTCGAAATTGCTTCTGAAGCACGCGGTTTCTTGTGCTTGCATGCAATTGTGATTATAAACAAGCTACTAATACGCAATTTAAACATGCACAACGGAGTGCGAGGGAGAAAAAAATCGTTTTTGTGCTAAAATACTAATGTATAGGATTCATAATGTATCAATCTATATATATAACACAATGTCGTATTAGTTGCACTATTTGTAAGTCAAGAACGGGCGAGTCGATTTTTATGATCTATGATTTTTGAATTTGTCTCCGCCCCAAATAGCAGAATACCTATTAAAACATGGGAAACATTATCCACAAAAAGAAAATTCATATTCTCACATTTAAGTTTTTTTTTTATTACATTGTAGGCAAGTATTTGATCTCGATCTCACCTGATGGTAAGTGACGATGAGATCTACGATGGAGCGTACTTGCCTAGAAGGTACCTGTTCAATCTCGAATTGACATATTTTGTGAGTGTGAACAGGTAGGAAGGCGGCAGTAGATCGAGACGCTACATTCACTAGGCACATGCAGCGCAACTGATCTGACCCGCCATCCATGAAAAAGTCTGAGGCGGTACGAAGTTCGCCGGGATAATTGGTGACATTTGAAAAGTATTCGTTACTACCGACAATATTTTCTAAACTGTAAACTCAAAAGTAAGATAAATAACGCGATATTAGCAAATATGGCTGGTTACAGACGATGGAATCAAATTGAGAAAATATCTCCCCAAAACAGGTGTTTCCGCGGCGAATTCAAGTTTAATGCTCTGTGCATTTTCGTTTAGGACTCGATACACCTTAACGTGGGCGCGAGTGACAGGACTTAGCGGGGATTTTTTATTGTAACATATTTAAAGTGTGATTCAGAGTGTGTACTACATAACCTTTAAACCCGAGCTTCTTCAGCGCATTTATAAACATTGTGTTAAATCAGAATATAGATATATGTATTTTATTACACATAAAATTAACAATATTTATTTAGTTATAATTGATAGACAATTGGCTCATTCGAAGTCCAGCCGTCCTGAGAATGCCTCCTTTAGATGAGAAACACGTGTCGAATACTTCTTTAGATTCGCATCTTTTCGCGGAGAATTGCATATTAATTAGGGTCCCGACAATCGTGACAGACAGTTTCTCGACTAACATCTTAAAGGAGTTCGGTGTTCTGGCTTCTTTAATTATCGATCAACTTGTTTGGTTTATAAATAAAATAGTTGACAAGCTGTGGTTCAGTAGTGGGTTCACATTTTTTTGATCTTAAACCGGCATATGATATCTTGACATCAAATAATGATTACGTATAAATGAGCTAAAAAAGATTACATACTACCATGTTGGTTGGGTCTGTATGTGTTGAGCAATGGATAGGTTCAAATCAGCCAATAAATTAAACTCTAGCCGCTAATGACAAATAAAAAACTGGCCGCCTCTCCAAACGTCAAAAACGTCGCATCGCAACGGTTGCATCTGTTAATTTAATGTAAATTTATTTTGTAATTTTCTACATACTTAGACGTACGTAGCTATTTACATAAAAGCTAATAGAAAAAAACGAGTCTCAAAGCTTGTTTTAAATACCTACCATATTATGTAAACCCGCTATCGCTTGTCACCTACACCCTAGGCCCAGGTGAGGGTGAGGGCGGCGACCCTCAGAGGGCGCCCCAGTCGCAACAAGTAACGTACCACCAAACTGCGATGCGATTGTTACCATAATAATATCGACAGATGAACATACTTACTACTTATACGGTAAAATCCTTAAAATTAGTTTTATTTCAAGGTAAAAATATAATATGAAAAAAAAACACAAACTGTTTAACTTTGTTAAGATGATGAATCTAACGAGAACATTTTCAGTATTGATTTTAACATTACGGTTGTCTACATTTGGTTCCCCGTCAGACTTCGCGTGAGCCATGAACGCTATGCTAGTTTTACGGGAACCATGCATTTTACCGGGATAAAAAGTAGCCTATGTGCTATTCCAGACTATAATCTATCTCTGTGCCAAATTTCATCCAGATCCGTTCAGCCGTTCTGGCGTGAAAGAGTAACAAACATCCATCCATCCATCCATCCATACAAACAAACTTTCACATTTATAATATTAGTATAGATTACTAGTAATGTGTACTAACCCTTGAAACTACGAAAAACCTTATTGCAGAAATAGTTCATACGTCAATTTTGATCGTCAATAATAATTGGTTTCTTTTTTTATTATCATAAATACATAGTTACAACAACGGCCAGGCTAAAATCCAGATTCTGAATTTGAAATTTCGTCAGATTTAGACGTTATTTTTTAAATCTCAATACAGAATCTGAGACCCACGTAGTCTATTGATCGCTCTATCTTTAACATAATACACGCGATGTCTTATTGATTCATGTGTGTATGTTAAGATATTTTTATCTACACTTAATTGATTTAAATGACCTCACGCTGCAATTAAAACGGGCGTACCTATCAATCATATTTACATGGCCATTGCGCAACATCCGCGCGATAGACTTCGGTAATCTTCTATCGTCAGACAGAACGCACAAACATTAGTGCGTCAATATTGGACGATACAATGACCCTACACGTGTTGTAACGGAGAAACGAGGTTGGCCCTAAATAGTTTGGTCGATAAGTACTATAATATAGGGTCTAACATAAAAATTAGAAATATTTAAGAGATCAAAAAATATTGGTTTCTTATATTTACGCGAATACTAGACATTGAAATATTACTAATTTTACGGTTTTATCGCGTTAAGTTCCCGACGTTTCAGTCCTCCCGTGACCATGGTTACTGTACGTACAGCAGCCGAAACGTCGGGAACGTAAAAACATAAAATTAACGCGATAAATCCCTAAAATTCGTTTTATTTCAAGGTAAAAATATATAATATATTGATTTCTTATATTTACGCGAATACTACACATTGAAATAAAGTATTTTTTTTAAAGGACTTTATCGCGTTTATTTCTGGTTTTACGTACGTAGAATATATAATATAAAAAAACTTCATTGGTTAAATAAAAAGTTAATGGAGTTTTGTGATGAACACATAAACATAAACTTTTAGGTAACACATAAATTTCTCACAATTAAAACAAAAAGAGGCCAAAATAACATTTGCCTGAATAACAAATCCTTTTCTTCTTTTATTCCACCTCGATTAATTTGTGTTTTTTTTCTAATGTATACGGCACCACAGTGCCGGCACCCTGAATGTGCAAAACTGACTTGCCATATAAAATGCAATGCAATAAAAAATAACATACTTATTTATCCATATTTAACATGTTATTTTTTATTGATGTACCTACTCATATTTACTGTGACATTTATCAAACTATTCGCAAACGTGAGAACCTGCACGTCAAGTCCGAGCTAACTGTATACTTTATAGTCTACCGTATTTAGACATTGTGTATGGAGAATTGAAAAGCGCCTCTAGCGGACGGTATTTAAATCATTCAATTCTCCATACAACATGTCTAAATACGGTAGACTATAAAGTATGCGGCTAGCTTACGAATAATCTCGCTCTTGACGTACTGATATTAGAGTTTAAAGTTCGTATCTGATAGATACGTCATTATCGACCGATCGTACGATCGCAACTACGTCTAAGCCGTCCACAGTCCACAAAGACTAGTCTCCTCATCAACCACTCGGTGTTCCATCCCGCCAATAAATCACAACAGGCGAGGTTCGGCGCTAACGTCCACATCCGCCCACAGACTATCAATTTTTGTTCAGACCGACCATAAGTTATCGAATTTGTACCACTCACGGCGGGGGGTTTAGTGTATTGATTGCTTGACTTTATAATGTTTAAATCTTTACACATTCATAGTGTACCTACATTGGTTTTTTACCATGGATTATTAGTATGGGCTAGCTTGCTTTATGACTGACTAGCTGCGGCCCGAAGTGTTACCCGCTAAAAAGTTTGTCCTTTTTACCGGGATGAAAAGTAGCGTATGGGCTATTCCAGACTATAATCTATATCTGTTTCAAATTTCATCTAGATCCGTTCAGCCATTATGGCGTGATTGAGTTACAAACGTCCATCCATCTAAACTCTCACATATATAATTATAATATAATATTAGTGTGACTAGTTTGTTTTAAAACTGTTAAACTATTCAAGGCATAAGTTTACTACTAACAGTGTTTGGGAGTAAAGTTAGGACATACATTTTATACATTATACATTCATTAGGACATACATTCTATAGATAAATAATTACCAAAATAGCTGTGCACGCGACTCGTACCAAGAACCGTGGGAGACCGGGAAAATCAATGATCTCAAATTATCCTACACCATCGAGTTCCCTGAAGAGGTAAGTAGCCTTGATGAAGTCGTTGCATTATTCCCATACCAAGTTGCACTTTCCCAATCAAGGCATATATTCCAAAAATGCCCGAGTTCATCTTTATATTGGTAATGTCCGCCTCTATTTTTTAAGGCTTTGCAATCTATATTTATATACTAATAATATCAAGATATAAAGTTTGTAAGTAGAAGGTAATCTCCGGATTCTAAAAGGTATTTATCCCTGAGTGCCGTAGGCTATGTTCAATCGAAATACCGCGCACGCAGCCCCGGACTAAAGCTAGTATGCCATATATGTATCTACAAACACGACTTTACATTATAATATATATCGCATTTATTTACCTCTTTTCGGTCGGTGGATTCCTGTCATAAGTTATAACTGACACTTTAACAAATTTAATAGACCAATCTAACATAACCAAAAATGCTTTGAACTATACAAAAGGCACTTTGTTACTTATATTACAGTGGCTGTCACAATAACGTTAATTAATTAAATTAATTAAGAAAATGTATAATACATCATAAGTCTTCTGTTATGACAGAAACATTCTCGGCATTATAAGGATTTTTTTGTACTAATTGGACCATGAGTACGGCATATCAAAGTTTAATGCATGTGCGGACAAAAAAATAAGCTCGCCTTAGTTAATAAGAAAATAGGTTTAAATTGTATTTATACCTTTAAGTGTCGCACTAGTTGTGCGACACTTAAAGGTATAAATATATATATATATATATATATAATCTTTCTAGATTCACATCTAATTTAACTCAAAAAAATATTTTTAATGATTCTTTTTCACTTTATTACAAATCCTATTGTTAATTCTTAAAACATACACCTAATTACGTAATAGTTACAAATAGAAACAAAGGTGCCCATTTAGCTCAAGGCTTTAATACCCAATGTATTAATTATAAAACTTGTGTGTTTTATGTGCTTTTCGTCCATAAAAAAGCTTTTAATCTCCAGAGCACACTCCATGTCAACCAAATTGAAATTGATTACAAAAGAGAATGTTTACACTTTTTTCGGCCGCACGTGTATTCAATAGTAGATGAGCGATAGGACTATAAAGTATTATGTCGTGTTATAAAAATATGGTTTTATTAATAGGTCGGGTTAAATTATCGCGGTTGAGCACGACACATTGCTTTATGATAAAATATAGCGTTTTTAAATAAGTTCTTCTTTTTTTTATGAAGTAAAATGCAACGTAATAAAATTGAATATGATGACATATTGCCTCAGCCACAAATAAATGGGTATTTTGCCGGTGTCATGTATTAAAACGATGATTAATTCGATAAATATACATAATCAATAAAAAAAATGGGCGATGACATGAAAATACGAAACCGATTTTCTTGGTATTTAGTTTTCTGTGCACGATGTTTTTTTAATTTATTTTAACTTGCGTGACTTTAGAATTATCTTTTACGATGCAAATACCAATTTTGTTCTGCATATACTATTTCCTCAAAGTTAGTAACATAAAAAAAATTCTAAGACGAACGAACCTGACGCTAAGAGCTAGGCAATAAAATATCTTGATCCGTGTAAGTTTATTACTTGTATCTAATGTTTCACTTTCAACTTTATTGCCTCGATATAAAGGTTAAACTTCAAAGCGGCTAAGATGAATGTGTAACGGCTTGTTTGTCGCTAGCAGAGTTTATTGGGGATTATCTTTAATTATGGAATTTAAAATAGTACGCCTACTGTTTATTACGAAGATAATTATTTGAAACAGGGGTGTTCTTGCACCCTTTTGTGTTTGTGCCTGTTATCATCGTCGTATCGTATCGTGATCAAGTTTTTTTTGGATTTGTCTCAGAGCCGACTAGCAGAATACCGATTAAACATGTGAGAATTTCACTAAAAATAAGAAATATAGATTTTTTTTCATAATTTTATTTTGAGCCGGTACGGAGTTTGGTGGGACAGCTAGCTATTAGATAAATCTAGCCCTACCCAGACACAGAGAAGCTTAATTATTTTTTAAATATGGTTTACGGCCCTGGGTGCTAGCTCTTTGGAGTCAATCAGTAGATTAATAGAGAAGCTCATTGAGGGTATGTCTTACCTGTTATGTCAAACTATTTGTGTAGGTAAAATAAAAATAAATACTATTATTTGGTCCTTTAATTTCTAATAACAAATGCTTTATTAAAAAGATAGAGATTAATAAAGCTGCATTCACCTGCAGCCCGTAGCTTACGACACGATCCGAGTCAAACATCTCTATTACAAATAAATTAAGCGACCGTGAGCAGACGAACGACGATATGCAGTAAAGGAAAATGTTTTTTTATGTGTGTATTCTTTTTTCAAACGCACTGAAATCAAAAATGGAAGGTTTCTTTTTCTTTTTTATAAGATATGATAGAATGTATCCTTCGTTATTTAAACGCATCGTACGAACTGAACTGGCATGTATCGTGTGACGCATAGTGTCATGGCGACGCCGCCACTCGAATGTCTATAAATATAATCAATTGAGCAATAATGATAAGCTACCGCTTGTCATCGAAGGTAAGACGATTGAACGCTATAAAGAACCAGTTTTATTTATTACATTTTACTGACAATTCTTTTTTTTTTTCTTTATTACATTATAGGCAAGTATTTGATCTCGATCTCACCTGATGTAAGTGATGATGAGATCTACGATGGAGCATACTTGCCTAGGTAGGATGGCGGCAGTAGATCGAGACACTACATTCACTAGGCACATGCAGCGCAACTGATCTGACCCGCCAACCATGAATGGCAACACCGAACATCATGCCGGAACACGGCTAGACCGCTTGGCGACATGCCTTTGTTCAGTGGGTGGTGACTAACCACGGCCGAAGCCTACCACCAGTAGAGTTGTCACCTAGTTGGCACCACCAAGGGTCACGTGTAGGGTATTTAATTCTCCTACGGACGAAGGTGACTCGACCCCAAAAATCCTTTTTACAACTGAGTTGTACCCAACATTATTTTGTCTCTTAAGTGCCTTACTGATTTATCTATAAAAAACATGCTAATATAAACTGACAGTAAGTCGTAAAGTGATCCAAGTCGAAATATGAAAATAAATTAGCCGTGGCTAATTTCCAGTAATTTTACTACCAAGTCAAAGTCAAATCATGTTTTTTGTATAGGCCTACGGGGGCACTTACAAATTGTCAGATCGGAATGCTTGATTGATGCTAACGATGACGATATACGTCTTGAGCCAAAAAAAATGATTAAAAAAAAACATAAAACAAAAAAGAACACTGATTTACTGTTGCATAAGCCTGTCCGGTACTAGATCCAAGTGGACGGCAATAAACTACCACGTCTCACGGGAACCGATATAAACAGACAGACACACACCCCACACACGAACTGTAATTAAATTATACATGTTTGTACTCATTCAATTTGTACTGACTTTTTTAATTGATATGTTGACATTGACGATAATTGGAAGACTTGATTTTGTAGTAGCATTCAACACCTTTTAAATTTGGATTTCTTATATTTACGCGAAAACTACACATTGAAATAAAACTAATTTTAAGGATTCTATCGCGATTATTTATTGTTATTACGTTCCCGACGTTTCGGCTGCTTTACAGCAACCATGGTCACGGGAGGACTGAGGTGGTTGACGTCCTAGTGTCATAGTTTGACGGGGGTACCCTCATATTTAGTTGTGTTACTTGCGGACTTTTTAACCTTTTTTTTCATCTATGGCATGAACCCTCTTGAAATATTATTTACTTACGGTCTTCTAGATACATTCTAATGTTCTATTAATGTCAAAAAGTAACTCATTCTTTCACATCTCCTCGTTTTCAAGCCAGACCTTTGTTTCGATGAGGTAACTACAGACCGTTGTAGAAACATAACAAAATATACGTTATCTAACCGCAGGCCATGTAACGCGTCAAATAGGCAAAATAAAATCAAGAATTTACGTATACGAAATTTACAATAAAAGTTGGGCCAACAATTCGAACAGCGCGGATAGGCGGCACAAAAGGGCCAAATAGAGTACACTGGCGAGCAAAAAGGCGTATTGACGTAAACTGATGAAACTCCCGGAGAGCACGGTTTTATTCAAAGAACTGAAAACGTGTCGTTTTTGTGCAACTTCTATGAAATGGGTATTAACAATGGGAACCAAAAAACAGTGAAGTTATGTAAGTGTGCTGTATTTAATTTACTTTCACTGTATATAATATAGCAGTGATAGCCAAGTTGGTGGAACGCTTGCCTCGGTAACGAGGATCGCAGGTTCAAAGAACAGCTCTTATCACGGACTGACTGGCCGACAGACAAAACACAACCACCTAAGTTGGTCAACTTAGAGATTTGAAAATTGGCGGATATATTCCTTGAGTATCCTAGAGGTGCACTTACAAGGGATATCCGTAAAGTTGACCTCTAATGATGCCAAAGTTTTTAGGTAGATTTTTTTATACGATCGGGCCTATTGCTAGTAACTTTTAAATATTTTATTGGTTAAAGGGGGATGTTGTAGGAGATGTAAGTGCCCGACTGTACCGTATGTGTCGCCAGGCATCGGCCTCCATCCCTGCTGTACTGTCAAATAAAATGGTGGCTACCAAGCAACTGCATTTTATTACATCATAGAGACACCGCATAAATATGTAGATATATCAACTGCAACCCTCTAAAGCGTAGGACCGTAGGAACCGCCCACAGCCAACATCAGTACTTTATTTTAACTGCCAATTCTTAAGGCACGGAGGGGGGGGGGTAAAATTCAAACCGTATCAGCGGGGTTATTTTAAATCATTCGAAACCCATATCGAAAACGGAATGGAAAACTTCCAAACTGTATATCCACAATCGCTATTAACATATTTAAATTTGATGATTTTTGACGTCTCTCGATGAAAATACCGATTAGTTTTTTTAAAAAGTTTCCGTCGGCACGCTTGTCAGGAGCGACAATAATAACGGAAATTTTCAATTCCGTTTCCGATACCGATTCCGAATGATGCGGTCAAGACAGAACTTCTTTTATTCGTACAACTTGTGGTTTATAGCCACTGTTTGAGGTACAGGGGTAGGTACGCAGTTCGATGCCATGCCCAGGCGATTTGGTCTGAGGGCTGCAACGACATAACATTGAACTAAAACATGGTTGTAAGTAAGCTTGAGGCCTCAGCCTCGAATTTAGCGGGCAGCGGGGCGGCGGCGGCGGGCGGCGCGGGAGCGGAGCTCGTTGGCCGCCCCGCGCCGCTGCCGTGCCGCTGTTTTCCAGAACCGGTCCATTTGATTTTACGCATAAGACCCTGCCGCTCCCGCGCCGCCGCCGCCGCCGCCCCGCTGCCCGCTAAATTCGAGGCTGAGGCCTTAAGGTTCGCCCCCTGCCGGTCGCGCACTAAAACGCTTAATAGCCATCTAAAATGCCAAATTCATGGGACGTATCTAAGATCGCGCGATATGCGGCCTGCCAAAATACAGCAATACACCATAACAATGAAATAACTCGCGGAACGGGGTCGTTCAACTGTGAGCGGTGGACTTTAGGGATCCACAGTTTACATAGAAAATGGAAAGGCAATACGATTGAAATCTTCTCAGACTAATTACCAAAACAAACTCATTATTCATATGCCTAGAGGCTTGGGTCCTTAGTCTACACACCAATCCAATGCTATCTCAAATACCTTTTGTATCATTTTTTAATGAGAAAGCTGTCATAATTGAGAATGAAGTTATTGTCATTTAATTATGCTGTGATAGGTCACCGCAGGGTTGAATTTAACCTGTGTTCTCGTTAATTAGTGTATGTCTAGAGAGAGACGAGACTAAGCCCCCAGACGGCTCGGGTCGATGGCCGAACAGGCATTGCAGTGTTATTTAATCACCATGCCAAGTTTCATTCATCAGAAGACATACAAAAGTTCCCAGAATTTCAGGTTCGATCTCTTGATCGATAATGGCACTAAGGATATTTATTTTCAAACATATTTAATGTAGCTACGGACACGACACGAGACCACTAAGTTGCAGAAAATTTTGCAAAATATTTTTAATATATTCTACGGAATCCACACCGCCAGTTACTTTGAACTTGACCGCATTTTTTATCCTCCACTTCCGAGACGTGGTTAGACTGTCAGAAAAAAATTGTATGGCGTGATATTTTCGTGTTACACGTTCGAACCACGCAAATTATACGTAAAAATGACGTACACAAAAACAACTGTGCATAACAATGTTTATACTATCTACCATCTTGTGAAAATTAACTAAGTATATCTTCCGATCTGTAGTGGGTTTGCGTGGGATAAAATCTCAAGGAATTTTGTGTTGAAATGCAAGATTTTATCCGAGTTAGCACCTACTGGGGGGTAAGTTACAGCCTATTTTACAACGCACAGCCTGCAATGGGTTGCCGAATAAGGTATTATTTTTCTGAAATGGAGTTTATTTGTTTTATTATATCACTAAAATACTATACCAATAAATAGGTAGTCCGTGAGTTTGGATGTGGGAAGCTATCGGAACTACTGCCCCGATTCTGAATATTATTTAACTGATAGATAGAAAGGTACATTATTTGTGAGTGCTATTAGGCTATGTTTCATTGAGGTTCCGCGGGCGTAGCAGCGCGCAAAAGCTAGTGTTACATTATTTCATAGATATTTACCATTGCGCAAAGGTTCTTAGTCTTTCTCTGTCGCGTGGGCGCTGAATTGCTCTACCAAAGCTACAACTCAAGGCTAATTTAGGGAACAAAGTGAACTGCATATGCGTGCGTTCCACTCGCGCGCATTTTGCGAGGCATGCTTGAGTTGCGTTTACACACGTCATACTCTCCGCGCTCATTTACAATAACAGTTTTTGTAACTACACGCACGTGCGCATTTGCGGCGCAATTCGTGACGAAAAGATATCTAAATAATTTGGATATTCGCCAATTAACACACCCTAAAGGTTTTCAATTGGCGCCAACATATAAACACAGCTACAAAAAAAAAAAGGTTTATGTTTTTCGTAATAAATTTAAAGACAAGCCCGCTGAGTTTCTCGCCGGATCTTCTCAGTTGGGGTCGCGTTCCGATCAGGTTGTAGAGTTAAGAAAAAAAAATTGTAAATGCCTCCGTTGCCCTATGAGAAGAGAAAAATTTCTCGCGTTAAATTCATGCTGACGTGACTCAGACAATTTTCAATTTGCCGCCAAATCGTAAACAAATGACAAATGATTAAAATACATACACAATAATATTGGCAAAGAGTTCCATTTTCAAAATTTGAACTTATTTTTTTATAATATCGTTTACAAGTGGCCAGTTCTAAAAGCATTCAGTGTCGCCCTGGTATACTGAGTTCATCCCCAGTCCATTGAACGGTACCCAAAATACAAGCGCCGCTTAGTGTGGGACCGTACAGTTGGCGTGTTCGTCTGATGATATTATTACATTAAAATCATTAAAAAAAAACTTGGCCTAATATTGTTTTATTGATCGATTACTAATTACTTATAAATGAATTGTACATTGATATTAATTGCAACGACTGTGTGTGGTTATCGCTTCCGACACGAATAGTGGGCGGGTGGTAGTTAATAATAATTAATTTTAACATAATTGATAGAGTAATGAATCATTAGTTGCTCAGATCCTGTGGGGTGGTCGGACGATACACACGTGGTTTATCATTCATTTTTGGAGTTTCATGATACGTATCTATAGTGAATATCCATCATACAAGAAGACAAGTGAAAAGGATTTATCTAACTACATTCAGGTATTTTTTCAACTTGTTTTTATGCCTCAATTAATTAATCTATTTATACAAAACAAAGTCGTGTTAGTTACACCATTTATATTACATATATATTAATAGCAGAATAACTATTAAAACATAGGGAAAATACATAAAATAATTGACATAATTGAAAAAAATATAATTGACATAAAATTCAGTAAATATCAAGCGTAATTAATAATTATTAATACAAATTACGTAAAAAAAAACCTGAGTAGGTTTTTGGAAAATAAGATAAAAATCGCACCACTTATATAGTATCTTGAAAGTTTCAAATAAGAACTTGTGTTAATAAATAGGGGTCAACTTTTAGACCTCGTCGACCCCGAAATCAGTTTTCGTGTATGTTCCCCTGGGAAACCAATATCGACCGCAAGGGGTCGATATCGACCACTTTGGGAATCCCTGGTATAAGCCGTAGAATCATAACTGTAAGTTATTCATAAACGATACCCTATAAAAGACATCTGCACGGTTATTTTAAACCATTCGAAATTGATATCGAAAACGGAATCGAAAACTTCCGAGCTGGATTACCGCAATCGCTATTAAAATTTCCGAATTTGATTAGCTTCGATGTATCTTGATGATTCATCCAAATCGTTTTTTTTCAAAAAGTTTCCGTCGGAGAGCTCGTCGGGAGCGACACCAACATCGGAAAGTTTAAAATCCGTTTCCGATGTCGATTCCGAATGATTTAAAATAACCCTGCTAGAATAATTTAAATAATTCACTCATAATAATAATACCAACCCTTTTAATGTCCCACTGTTGGGCTCGGGCCTCCCCTCAATGCGAGGGGGATTAGGCCAATGTATATTGTTATGGATCTACATAAACCATGTACTTAGTTCCATCACTTATAATCAAGACACCTTAACCATTAAAAAGTGGTTAGCCCCACCAAGCGCTGCGCTATCTTTAAGCTCATTAAAATAATGATTAACCCGTTCAGTGGAGCTTAAATATCTTATACGTGTAAGATGATATTATCGGTCGTCGGTGTTATGGGCTCCCGGTGTAATGGCGGACATGTAACTCATAGGTGAGGCGATAACCAAGCCGATGTCGGGTCTCAGAATACCATATGGGACACTGAGAAATTGTATTAGCATGTTAGAATGCTTTACATTTGACGCCAATTGTGGTGCGAATCAAATTGATGCGCTTTGAGGAATTTCCTCTCAATAGATGCAAGTTTGTTGTATTATAGAAGGATATATATTTATAGTTATAGGGTACGCAGTGCCTGTTAGTATTCCAAATTGTTCGTGCATTAAAAAAATTAACCAAAGAACAATACCCAAACATGTTACCGATATATAAAAAAATAATTATAGGTTCAGCATTTAAAAAAAAGCTATTTTAACGCAACTAGGTACAAGGTCCATTGTTTTGTGAAGTCAAAGTCAAATCTTTTATTTCGTATAGGCCTATGGGGGCACTTACAAATTGTGATTTGCATTTTTTTTAACTTCTCGACCGGATCGGTAGGCGATCTCAACTGAGACGATCTCTCACTCAGCGGGCTCATCTTTTTTTACAAAATATTTTTTTAACAACGATATATATTTTTTTTTATTACATTATAGGCAAGTATTTGATCTCGATCTCACCTGATGGTAAGTGACGATGAGATCTACGATGGAGCATACTTGCCTAGGTAGGAAGGCGGCAGTAGATAGAGACGCTACACATTCACTAGGCACATGCAGCGCAACTGATCTGACCCGCCATCCATGAATGGCAACACCGAACATCATGCCGGAACACGGCTAGGCCGCTTGGCGACATGGCTTTGTTCAGTCGGTGGTGACTAGCCACGGCCGAAGCCTACCACCAGTAGAGTTGTCACCTATATTTTTTTTTAAATAACCATATTAATAAAAACAGCCCCAGAGTGTTGCCATGCGAGGCGCACACACGCTTCACATTGCCAACATAAATCTTAATTGACGCTAGATATTTGAGCGATCAGTCCCAGGCTGCTTTATCATCCAAAAAGTCTAGTTAGTCTGTACGACTATATACCTGTTATTTGTTTAAGTAATTAAGTACACACATCCTGCGTTCAATTGTCCGCGCGATACCGATCACAAACACTTAAAACTAATTAACATTCGACTAACGAGTCGGCAACATCACTAAACAACTGACTATTGTTAACCGGCACGTATCTAATAGATAAACACCTATATATCCACACCGCTATAATGTAATGGAATTGGCACTTTATTTTGTATCGTCTAAAGATGTTGTTTGAGTGGTGGTCGCTATGTAATGTCAAAATGGCTATGGAGTTTCTTAGTAAATATATTTTTGTAGAAAATTTTATTTTCAATTCCCTGGCCGTGTAAAGCCCTCAGGCGAAGAATTGCCACATTGATGGCGAAGAGAGTAGAACCCACTGGACTTCTCTATGGCGCCTCCTTGGCATCATTTGGTTCTAAAAAGTGTTCTGAGTATTTAAATAAAATTATGATTATATAATTATCAAGAAGTCTATAATTTCCACCCCAGGGCCCTAATGGTATATTTACCACCCACCTCATACATTGGAACATACCTTGTACCATCGGGGAAATGTGGGCGTACTAAAACACACCTCTGTCTACCCCTTAAGGTCTCTTTACACTATAATAGTTCGGATCATAATCGCAGTGCGCCGGCTGTCCCTAACGCCTGCGCGTGAGTCACCGTATGCAAAATAATCACCTGTCACGTGGCAGGTCAATGACCCCGTCGCCGTCACCTTGTTAACTAACTGCCTATTGTTAACGCGATACCCTATTCCTTAAAAAAAAGATTAAAAAGTATGTGATGGATGAGCAGTAAGTTGAAACTATTCCGACCTAGTAGGTCTCTACTTATGTGATAAATAATTAAGTTAGTGTTAAACAACATTAGTACTTAAGTGTCGCTGGTTAGCAATGATTTTTGAACAGCCCTAAATCATCGCTTATTATTACTATACAGTCAACATGTATCAGTGAATAAATAATCTAGTTATACTATTTCTATACCTTATCTTTTATATGAAACTTAATCAATATTCAACCATCACTACAGTTATCAAATGGGTTAACACTCATGCAACTTCCAACTTCACTAAACTTTGGCGAACTGGCTCTGGCGTGAACAACGGAATATTTAGGATTCGCGGAGTTTTGCAATGCTAATCACCAACTAGTTGGAGATTCAAATCCTGGATTATGCAATGGACTATACCTGACAGAGTTTTGTGACATTGTTCTCACATACCTATAACAATGTATTGCTCAATAATATAAAAGAACTATTTAAAAAAAAAGAGCAACCATGAAGTTTCTTGCCCGTTCTTCTCCATAGGAACGGCATTCCGAACGGGTGGTAAGCCAGTAGCATAATGTTTTTGTAACTTGACGATTCATAAGTACTGTACAATAATGGTTTACGTGAATAAAACATATTCTGATTCTGATTCTGAGAGTATCTACTCTGTCTCATGAGAATGAAGTATACCCTAGCTAGAAGTATTCACATTTTCATGAGGAATAGCCGGGTTCAGTCTTGTGTCTTATCTAAATAGCTAAATTCGTTATTAACTTACTACAATCTAATCATAGTGATCAGTTTGATAGATGGGTAATAGTTTCCCAAGTCTTCTATCGCAGTGGATTCGCAATGCAATGGCAATGGCATCGTTGTTATAGTTACCTTTGACAGTTATGTCACGAGTACTATTAATGACTGAATCAGAAGACTGAGTGGACTTTAGTTTTTTTTTGTTATTTGGCATCACCATACTTATTTTGCCAGTGTCAAGTATTATAAATTATTGCAGTTTCCGAGCATATGCACAGGCCCAGAGGCTAGGCCCAACTAAAATACCCCCCCCCCCCATCCGTCAATCAGTAAAGTGATGGATACTTTACTGAAAGTTTTTTATGGATTTTTTGTGAGAAACTGAAAAGCCAAGTTTCGTCACTTTGTTTTAATTATCTACTACTCACTACAAATCGCAGGAACACTAGTTTTAGAAATTAAATCATAACTGAGACGCCGTGACTTTTCAGTTTCCCGCCAAAATGTTGACTTTAGTTTTATAGCTAAAAGTATCGTTATACATTGAACCGGGCTATTAACTAAATATGACAATTTACATCAAACCTCGCATTGTAGTTTTCTCACATTATAATTACACGTAAAAGTAGACAGACACCATTTCCAAAAAACGGATTTTATGTTATTACCAAATGTAATGTTTCCTTCAAGGTTGTATCCAAAAAAAGATATTCAAAGCACAGATACAATGAAATTACAGTCTTATTACAATGTATGTAGGTTGTCAATGTTTATACATATTACTAACTGGCATACAAACCATGCCATCATCATTCTATTTTGATTCTAAATTGCTTTTTAACGCGGAATATGTCAAACCAGTATGCCCCACATGTATTAAGAATACACTATCAAATACAAAACACATTCATATAAAACTTAACTTTATTGTGCCACAGTTTGAGTTTAAATTTCACTGTTGTATGAGGGATTGTTAACGTGTTATTGTATAGCTGTGTACTTGCGAAGTGAATTGAAAGGACGTATGCAGAATTAATATTGCCTGTTACGGTGCGGTTTTGAATTGATATGGTTGGTTAAGGTTATTTTAGTAGCGGTTGACGTAATCTGCTGGTGTCGGCGGGCTTTTTGCTTATCAGGTTATCAGATGGATTTTTTTTGGCTAACCTACTGTCCGCTTCAGGGTAATTTAGAAAACAAAACTATGGTTCTTTCAAGATTGGATTTAGGTTTTTTTTTAAAGTAATTTGCGCTGTGCTCTTATATGCAGGTGTTTTTTTTGTTCTTTAGTTTGTCGTATGACATTATTTCACACAACTTGATCCTTATTAGGGACATTATAGAATGGAGTATTAATACAGTATGTTATTTTTTTTTTATCGAATGTTTCTATTCTGTCTAGGGTAATTTTTTTTTATCTATAGATGCAGTTTTAATTTCATGAAAATCGGTCTCGAGATTCTTAAGTATTTTTCGATATTTCCTTACCTAGTACTCGTATTTTGTAAAGGCAAAATACTCAGTCTTATAACAGCTTTAAAAGCAACAACTGTAACACTAAAAGTCGATTAACAATCGCCGCAGTCACGACATCCTGCCATCGTGTTCCGAGCCTAATCTCATAAATAAGTCTTCAACGAAATATAAGGGCGCTTCTCAACGTGCGGAGAAAATCGCGGCGGCGTAAGGGCAAGTCTGATGTGCTGTGTCATCCCTTAATATTGGATACTTACCCCCGAGGCTATAGAGGCGTGAATATTTTATTTTGACGACTTCATTCCATGTTTTGAAGCATTTTAGTGCCCCTGAAGGCACTTGATGAAAGCATTTCTTCGGGTATTGTTGAGATAAGGAAAATCTTGAAGGAAAAATCTTTTTGGCGTTTCTGCTTATTAAGGCCTTGACGTTAGCATTTTGTGTTGTTTGAATCCAATTTTTGTAGAGAACTACGGTTAGGTTCGCTAAAAGGACTTCCTTCCAATAGATCCCTTGTGCCGCGATATTAAATCGTTTGAAAACTGCAAAAAAAATAGCAAATTAAGATAGTTTGGACCTTAGTTCTTTTTTAACCGACTTTTAAAAGGAGGAGGTTCTCAATTCGGTTGTATTTTTTATGTTTATTACCTCAGATCTCCGTCATTTACGAACCGATTTGGAGAATGTTTTTTTATGTTTATAAGGCTACTTTTTTTGGGTCTATATAATTTTCGGGTGTTTACTGAACAGACAATGGATCTTGTAGACCTGCTCTTGCGCACGATCATACATAAATATAGATGCCATAAACATACCCTTCAGATTGGTAGTGTATTGTACTTCTTTGACGTATCAGTCTGACAGAGAGGTCATGATTATCATGTGAAGCTGTCAGGAGCAGATGCGACTTGTATCACGATGTCTTTGTAACTGCATTTTAGACTTTATTCCTAAACTAGCTGCGCCCCGCGGTGTTACCCGCGATTAAAAAGTATGTTCTTTTTTCTGGGATAAAAATAAGCCTATGTGCTATTCCAGACTATAATTTATCTCTGCGTCAAATTTCATCCAGATCCGTTAGCCGTTCTGGCGTGATTGAGTAACAAACATCCATCCATCCAAACATTCACATCTATACATCTATACATATAAATAAAATTGGAGTGTCTGTTTGTAATATTAAAATAACCGCTTTTTACTGAGTGCATTTGGATGTATACACGTTACCTATACCGAAACAACATTTTTTACAATTTTTGTCTGTCTGTCTGTCTGTCCGTCTGTCTGTCTGTCTGTCTGTCTGTCTGTCTGTCTGTCTGTCTGTCTGTTTGTTCCGGGTAATCTCTGAAATGGCTGGACCGATTTTGACGGGATTTCACTGGCAGATAGCTGATGTAACAAGGAGTAACATAGGCTACTTTTAGTTTAGAAAAAAAAATTGTATCTCTCGAAACAAAATTAAAACCAATGTTGCAGCGCTGCGCCTGATTAAAGTTTGATAGCAACAATCTGCAATGCATCCCGCGGGATCAGAACGCGAGCAGGCTGTTGCCAACGGCTGAGTCTTTGTTAAATACCACGCGGACGAAGTCGCGGGCAACAGCTAGTTTATAATATTAGTGGGATAAAATGTGGGTAAAATAAAATATGGGTTTTCTCTATAAGCGAAAGAACTTTTTTAAGATTTAAACAACACCCTAATGTATATAATATCGTTATATATTCGTAAATAACTCGTTTAGCCGTCAGCTCGTTTAAAGTGGAAAACCGCGACCTACGCCGGGTGGCGGGCATTGTATGCTAATGCAACTTTGAGGGCCAAGGTCCGATCGCTTGCGCCTTGAATATGGTTGAAGTTAATGAACTTCACGCCCGACTGGTATATGTTAAAAGTTATATAATTAAATATCGCCAGACGAGCACACCTACTATACGGTCCCACACTAGGCAACGCTTGTATATGGGTACCGTACAATGGACTGAACGAACTCATTATATAATACTTATATAGATGTTAAACATCCATGACTGGGGTACAAACATTCATATATGTTTTAATTATAATATCAATCGTGGGTTCATAGATACGAGCCGCTTTTACGAAACCCAATTATTTTTATCGTCACTAACATATAACGCCTCAGCCTCGAATTTAGCGGGTAGCGGGGCGGCGGCTGCGGCGGCGCGGGAGCGGAGCTCGTTGGCCGGCCCGCGCCGCTGCCGCGCCGCTGTTTTCGAGAACCGGTCCATTTGATTTTACGCATAAGATCCTGCCGCTCCCGCGCCGCAGCCGCCGCCGCCCCGCTGCTCGCTAAATTCGAGGCTGAGGCCTTACAGACGTCATATTCTGACTACAATGCCACCTGTCGGCTGTCTCGTTATAACTCAATAACGAGACTAGCGAATAACGTTGCGTTATTGACGTTAATTGTTTTATATCGTTATTTTACAAGTATTGATTTTATGTCCAGAATAGTTATCTCCGAAGAGGGTCGATATGTAGTATTGTGCAACCACATTTATTCGATAATATTATGTAAATTTTTAGACTGTAGGTATAATTAATGGCTCAAAAATATGAGTCTTATTTACATGTATAGCGCAACAGATTCTACTCTTGACTCTCAACAAACTAATATCTGTATTTTTATTTATTTACAAGCACTTTGTATTTAACAGAAAGTTTACAAATTGATTAACCAACCAGTATTCGAATTCAGGACTAGGACCACTGAACCATTCTTCATCCTCGTAACCTTTAAGGATCACCGCTGAAACTGAAACAAACTAAACTATATGAAGGCAAATATTATTTAATGTAATTTCAATATTCAGGATTTAAAAGGTCTACTCACAACCAACCACTGTCAACTGAATTCCGTTACAAAATTGATATTTGTTGACTTTCATCTTTATTTTTCGCTTGAGGAAGCGGAATAAGGGTTAATGTAAGTTTTTTATGACACAAAGGGTAGAAAATTTGCTTTATGGAATTACGAAGTCGTTTTGTTGAATCAGAAAGTGGATCCGAAAAATCACTTGGTATTTTTAAATGGTAAAAGAGAGCTTTATAGTATGACCACTGTATGTGCGTCTGTCAGAAACAGTTTTTCTCAAGAAAAGTTAAAATAATTTAAACCTCGAACGTATAACACGTTCGAGGTTTAAATTATTTTAACAATTTTAGGATTTTATAGAACAAGAATAGATTTAAAAGTTTCATACAAACATCAAACTATGTATCATACTGATTTGTTCCATTATCAAAAATACCGATCCTGGTTTCTTATTCAAAATTTACTTTACATCTTGTTTTAAAAGTGCCTCTTCATAAAAAAAGCTTTTTAATATTTATTTTTTATTTCATAAACATTACCTTTACCCAATGGAAAGTAATCGCAAGAACTTTGATGAGATAAAAAAAAATCAGCTCACAAGTTCACTTTCACTGTGAATGTGTGAGATATGACGACATAATGTATTACAAAATGCATAAGGACGTAAAGTGAACTTTGAAATGGTTTTTTTAAGATATATTTTTGCATAACATACTTAGGTCATAATTTAGCTTGGCGTAGGCAACCTGAAATGCAGGCTATAAGTACCTAGATCACTTATGGATGGCAGTTTCTTAAGTATTTCCAATGAACGAACCAGAACGACAGCACAAAAAAGGAAACCCATAAGATTCCTTCGTTGTGCAGATTTCCTTCATAGGCAATCTAAATATTCCATACTTCTAAATACATGTTACAACTTGTCAAGCAAAATTCCTAGACACAATGGAAAGCACCAAATTTACTTCTAAACGAAAAAAAGCCTTAATAGCTACAACAATATACAAAGAAAACGTAAAAATTCTGTGCACGCACTGTCTCCTCAGATTTTCTTTAGGAAATTTGGTAGAAAGGGGGTCATAGGGGGCTGCCTTTGCCTTCAAAACAATATTGTTTTGAAGGCAAAGGCAGCCCCCTATGTACTGTTGTATATACAACAGTTCGGGGCGTCCGTAACTTAATCAAATGTTCGACGCACAGAATTCAACGTGAAATCCGAAATATTTTGCAAGAAAATCGAAATGTGACGAGAATGTTTTAGTTATTGTTATTAAAGCTTTACACGGGGTGATTGGACCCTTTCTGAATCAGCCTGTATATAATAATATCAGCCCTTTTTAGTGTCCCACTGCTGGGCACGGGCCTCCCCTCAATGCGAGGGGGATTAGACCATAGTCCACCACGCTGGCCCAGTGCGGGTTGCCTGTATAACAAGGTCATAATAATACTATTGGCAAATATTTGTTGTCACTCACTATGGGGTCAGGAAGTCAACGACAGACATGGCTTAGTCATAAAACGTTGAAGTAGCTTGCTATGTAGATCTAGATACTTTTTCATTATTTAAATCCAGGCTTTTGGCAGATTGAACCGCTGGCGAATACGGGACTAGGATAAAAATACTTACATAACACTACAAGCAGTTTAAGGCCCTAAAACAGACTGACAGATGACATAAACATTCACGAAAAAAATTTTTTTTCATTGTATTCCTTTCAGGTAAATATTTTAGGTGTTATTCCCGAGGGGTTCAGGCCGAGTCACACAAAGAAAATTGTTACATTTTCTTACAAAAAAAAAACCACCTGTAGATGAGAATTTAGTTATAGACTTTTTGCGCCCTTTGTGCGAGTTGAGTAATACGAGGTTATCCCTGAGGGTAGGTTGAGATAAAACCTACATACTGAATCTCACACGCGGTCTTACATGGAATAGTTTTATATTGATTTCTAATATCTACGCGAATACTACATATTGAAATAAAACTTATTTTACAGATTTTTATCGCGTTTATTTGTACGTTCCCCTAGTTCCAGCCTGATCACCAATCGGTAACTGCTATTACCGATACATATATTTCTTTTAAGAAAGTCAAAAGATAATTTTCCTAAAGCGTCCTGGACTTCCAATAACTTAAACACAACCCTGAGTAGTTTCGAATATGTACCATATTAGAACGTGCAAGTAAATGTCTTATCACTTACAATGTTATGAATTAACGACTCCCCTTACTTGTAGACATACTCGTTATCGCCAGTACATTATGCTATTATGCCGCCACAATAAAATAGTATACGCAATAGCACCACACGAGAACATAGTAAAAGTCGAGAATGACCGATGTTTTACGATCAGTTTTATTCAATACAAAACAAGGTATCTATTCCTTTCTATAATATGTGCATGTGTGTATACCCTTCTTTGTCTACGTTCGTAGCATATTGTAACGAACAGCTGATTTAATAATATGAAATTTTAGCTAAATGGATGTGTGTGTTCTATCTAGAACACACAATAAGTAAGTATGTTTACCTTGCCGTAGCCATGCCAGGATCTAACGGCGGGAGGAAGCGGATTCTGTTTTATCACGATCTACAATCTTCTTCATCTCCTTGGGCTTCTTCTGCAGTCATGCATTCCTGTCGATTAAAAGTGCTATTACGTAGACTTTAAAGCCGACTTATTTGACCTTCACGAAGAAGTCCGTTAACCCGATCGCAATAGGCTCTCTATACCCCTAATATACAGGCTAAAACTTAAAAAGCATTTGAATTAAAATTATTCGCATTTAACCTACTGCACACGCCTCGCGATGCGCACACGCATCTAACAATATTACCAAACGCGGCATCACGCGCGCACAATCGCACAATATGTCAGGGCTACGTCGTGCCGCCGCCATTTTGAATTCGACAAACGACACCGAGGCCGCAGTAACATTAGATCATTTAGATTATTGGAATTAATAATGTGTTGATTTAATTTGACTGAAAGGTTAAAGCCCGATTAATTAAATTAATTTACTGTTATTTTAACGAGATTTCCTTATTGGCTACAATGGACGCTTACTCATATTCATGCAAGAGTACGCTTGCAAACCCTTAGAAGTAGGAAAAAAGTAGAGTGCTACCTAAGAGCTTGTCTTCATCTCTTAATCCTAGCCCCGAAACAGATGAGTCGATGTCCATTGTTCTTCTCTTTGATAGATAACACTTAGCTGCAATATGGTTATTTTTAAGCTGTTTGAGGTGCTGTGGTTCTGCTCTTAGCAAGACTGTTATACAACTCTAATGTAATCTTCAAGTTATTTTCGCATAAGTATTTGTGATGATATAAGTCCGTCTCATTTCCTAGTCAACAAACTATCTGCCTACAAGAGATATTTCCCCATAATACTTACCTAATTTCCTAGATTAAAACAAAAGAAAATGGCGTCCAAATTTTCGTATTCAGGCGAGAGCGTTGATAATTATACGTACAGAGCTTAAGGAAAAGGTCGGCTTTTTGTGCAGACTATAGGCCCCGTAATTAAGGGACCCTCTTTTTCTAGCTACACATGAATATTGGGCGCTTATTTCGCAGAACACGAGAAGGTGTGGAGCGAATGAGATGTGCGCCAGTGTGAAGCTGCCTTCTTAAAAGCGAACTTAACGGTGGACTAACTGACATAGTATTTATTGCAACTAAAGTCAACTACCTACTTTAGTTCAGTGTGTGTTAGCGAAATTCACGTGTGTTGTGAACATTTAATTGTTATCTTTAATTCGTGGTCATCTTTGCTATTGTCTTTGTTTTTATATTAACACTTATGTCTTTGGAACTGATTTTTTTAAATACTCATGCTACATTTGATTTAAACATGATCTTTAACTTAATAAATCTTTTGAAGAATACTACAATATGGAAGCATTTCTCGAAGCGCACTCATTTGAATTGAACCAAAACGATGTACTATTTTCAATTCCAATGACCCGCTTACGCTAGTGCGTTATAAAAATATTGCTCGGACATCAATTAGACCAGATCCAAATTACTATGTTCTCACAGAATCCATCTCGGGTTCCCACCATCCCGGATTTACAGACAATTCTGTTTATAGTTATTGACACGTCAATTAACTTACCGATTGGTTACGGAAGGATCCGACTAATCCAATTATCCGTTGGGTTATTGGACATGATGTAAGCCAGGCTTTTTATGGGGTGTAAAAATTTATTGATACTAGTATTTATTGTGTTTTTTTGCTGTATGGATTACGTTATTGTATTGTGTGTGGGTCGATGTTACGTCTAATAACTTAAACAAATGGGGGAAAGGAACACGCCACTGACCCTCGGCTTGTCAACTTTTCCAATTATAAACCACACATTAATTGACCCCCCCCCCCTTAAGTGTATTCCTAGCTACGGCCTTGGTATTAAATCATGTACAGAAGGAAGGAAAGGTAAAGCTTCAAACTTCACTAATTAATTATAATATTTATCTCCGGCTACGATTCGACTTAATATCTTTACTTCCCAATAAATCTTAATACCGTCGCTGGTACCAAAATAAATAAATTAAGCCAGTCCCAAGTTTCGAGTTGGATGCGACGAATATTCGCAGAAACGAGGACTTAATCTGCGAAGTTTCAGATTTATGGTATACTCTAGTTTGATGTTGGTTAATGTTGCTTAGAGGTTTGCCTAAGAGTGTGATCTCATATGGGGTATGCGATATGTGAGATAATAGAAAAATACGTGTTAGCTCCCATATATATTTCAAGCTTCTTCTTCTAATTTAAGGGTTAGACCCTTGTCGGTGTAGCTGATGAAGCTCTTTCCACCTGTCTCTATCTAGAGCAGCTTCTTTCACCTCCCTATACGACATGACACCCATCCTTTCTTATATACATTTCAATAATCATAATTATTTCAAAAGCCAAAGCTTCTAAAAAAATAATATTGTGCTTCGGAAATAATTCTTGTAAAAAAAAACAATCAGCGTTTTGATTTCTTAAATTTTTTTTAGCGTTTACAAGTCTGCAGGATGATTGAGAAAGGCTATACTAAGACGACCTGCGCTTCTTTAGCTTATTTATGACCATTATGTGAAGTCAGAACTTCGTAGAAGAATGACCATTGTGATTTTTTAATGAACCTTTTTTTTTAATTTGATGTATCGAAGCGCAGTTAGAATAAACCTTTCTGAATGTTGGGTGTCGCACATGTCAATGTGATTCTGAGTAAATTGTGGTTCCGGAACCACACCAGTGTAACCCAGAGCTATTTATTTTGATGATTTTACACTATTTTTGTTAGAACATGTAATGTAAATTTTGTTAAGCTACTATCGCTACATCGGTACGTTTTAACGGTAGCTAGGAATCCTGCTTACCCCGTCCGCGCACGGCGTGATAGATCTTATCGCCGCTAACAATGACCCCAATACACGCATGGGTTGCCATACGTGATCTTACATTAGTTGGTATGTCACGACGCCGAGTGAAACCTCTGTGTAAACTATGTATGTCTCTTTCTATCTTCAATAAATTAAATAAATAGCGTTACATTTTCTCTCTGTCGTTAGTCATTACCCCAGGCAGGAAGAAATTTAACGTTCTGCGTTCCGCGTTCTTAGAAACTTATGTGCTGATTCGCGTGATCTATGAAAGCTCTCGATCGTCCATTCACCCATCTATGAACCACTTTTTGAAGAACAGAACACCGGACACAATACGCAGAATTCCGTAGAACATTCTGCGTTGTGTTCCGCGTTTTGTTAAGGTCAATGGTTAAAGTTCTTAAAGCTTAAATCCTTGTGTGCTCCCGCCTATATTGAAAGCCAGTATATTATGACATTGAGTGAGTATTATGTAAATTCAAATATAGAACACAAAGCGCGGGAACATTCACGAAAGCACTAAACGCAAATTACATTCCAAATTCAAACACACACTGATTAGAAACGAACAGAGCCGAGTCACGTCGCGCCAATTAGAAAACGGTCCCGAATTAATTTGAAAATGGAACACTCGATTTTGATGTAGTGGAATCTGTCGTTGTGGCCTTTGTTGCGAAAATCATAAGGAATTTCTACCCTATTTACCCTGGAATAGGGCCTTAAATAACTCGAAGTCAATTTGTATAATGCTTCTCGACTCCAGAGATAATAGATGAAAGACTGAATTGTCATTCACAGTTTTGTAAATTGATTAAAAGTGGATTAACGTAAGGTCGAGTTTGAATTGTTGTCAATTTAATGTAATTAGTAAAATGGTGTTTGAGTCGAGACCATTCTATTATTTTCTTGTAAATAAGCAATTAATAAAGACCTATTCGTAAAGTGCTCTGAGTGAGATATATATTTCATGATTTCTCATGTCTTTCTTTGCAGATTGCGTCCACCTTCAACTCTATAAGGACCTTAAGGAGCGTCACAAAAACGGTCAAACCAAGGCCTCGCTGTCTCTGCAGCAGTACCTGGGTACGGAGTCAGGGTTCACCCTAGACAAGGAGTCCAATACCCTGGCAATACTGTGCGAGGACGTGGTACCTGTGCTGGCTTTTGATACCAGGGAGATCCTCATACAGTGGAAAGTAAAGGTTAGTATTATCGCCACACGAACATACCAGTGTAAGCAGTGATAGCCAAGTTGGTAGAACCTAGATTACGAGGATTGCAGGTTCAAACCCCGCGGCTCGCACCTCTGGGACTTCTGAATGTGCGAATCTCATTTCAACCATGATTATCACTTGCTAAACGGCGAAGGAAAACATCGTGAGGAAACCTGCATGTCTGAGAGAACCCCTCGAAAGATGTGTGAAGTCCGCTAAACTGCACTTGGCCAGCGTGGTGGACTATATCCTTATCCCCCTCGCATAGAGGGGAGGGTCGTGCCCAGCAGTGGGACATTAAAAAGGACTGGTATTAAATTATATTTATTATTGAACATATCAACTGTACGGTCAAAACCGCATACTTTAGGTTATCCCGATGTATAACGAAAATTCTGTAAATTTTCAGGTGCAACACAACCTCGGCGGCAGCAAAGAGTTCGCAGCGGTGATCATATCAGCGCCCAGTGCCGCCAGCATCCGCGCGGGACCGGTCAGACTCCACGCCTGCGGGCCCAGGCTAGCGCTGTGCGCGTCCAGACCCCCCGAAGTGCTGGCACTTTGGGACGTCAAATTGCTTAGGTGAGTACCTATATTTTGGCATAAACACTCAATTCATAAAAATTGCAACGAATGTAAAGGAAGTAATATAAGGAATACCCATATTTGCTTTATAATCGTGAACCAAAGCATAATCATTTTGCGATCATTTTGAAATAGGTAGCGCGGAGCAAACGAAGCTAGGTCATGACGTTATTGTGTCAATATTTTATTTAGATCTGTCGGAGGAGCTTCTAATGTAATCGTAACGTTATCGAGAAAGACTGCTGTCACTTTCATACTTATTTATAAAATCAGTGGTGTAAGAGGGATGGACGAAACTTACGTACAGAGGCGCTACGTAGAAAGGATCGTGCTTGAGGTACTGAGTCCTATTAGATAATCAAAATTTAAATTTATTAGCTTACGGAAGTTAGATTTCCAAGTGGTACTAAATGGAATTTCAAATTTCAGTTAAATGTTAAACTTAAGCTTAAGTCCATTGGCTAGAAAGATGCCTGGTACTACTAATCTGCTTAAGTACCCCAAACCATTAGCGAAATTCAACCCAATATTTTCTATGCCAACCCATATTTCTCGCATCCCGCGCTTCCAAGTTACAGACACCTTGAAACTTCAGCTGAAACTTCCCCGCTAATCTGTTAGCTACGTCTCCCGTGAAAAATGGTCCCAATACATCACTTCGATACGGCCATTTGCGTTCGCCTGCGAGGACCAGTCACCGAGTTTGACCCAGTTACGTCACATTATGACTTCAGATTCCATGTCAAAAGAATCTTGGGGTCGCAAGTTTTTTTAAAAGACTTATTGATATTCCGCTTGTATAACCTACAGTGCTTATAAGTCGGTTATAATCGTAAAAATCCTGCTAATATAAGGTTTAATAGTGTAAGATATTTTAAAGGGTCCCTCGGTGGCTATGAAGGTCACAGTCCCGAAAAAAATAATCATCCTATTTGAAATTTAAAAAATAAAACTACACATGAGTCCGCGATGAAACGGTACTGTCTCGCTTTCTCATAGAAAAATCAAATACTGTATACACATATATTTTATACAGAAATGTGATCGTTATCACCTAGTTGAACACCTTAAAATATTTTACACTATTTTTGTTACACCTTATATTTATGTATGAATGCAATACTGAATATGCGTATTCGGAATATATCACATATTTTTCCTAAGATATTCGCTATTAAAGTTTAGTTAAAAGTCATTGGTGAAAAAGGGTCTGAACACAAAAAGCACTCATTATAATAATATGCTATCAGAGAAGTCATTAAAACTCGTATTTAACTGAACAATTCAACAATTACAAGTGGTTCAATTTAAAAAGGTTTTTAGAGGATATAATTTCCCATCTCGGACCGCCTTTTCGAGATTTTAACGACTCAAACTTTTTAGATGAAATTCGGAATATTTGAATTGAGAGGTCGGGTTTTATAAGAGTTTTGAGTTGAACTTTGATCATTTTAGTGGCGTATTTTATCTCCAAAATCTTCAGAGCGACATTGCATTGATTCTTTAAAACAATGCACTAAGCCCTTTAGTTTACTTTAATTAAAAAATAAGTAATAGATCTATTGTAAAAGTATTGACTTTATTGATATCTTATACTTACGCAAATACTACACATTGAAATAAAACGAATTTTACAGATATTTTACAGTCCTCCCGTGACCATGGTTGCTGTAAAGCAGCCGAAAACCCGATAAAATCTGTAAAATAAATCTTATTCCTAGTATTGACTCTGATCTCCCAAATCCTCACCTAGCGAGCACCTAGCAGCCAAGGTACATGCGTGCCAAATGACAGGTTTGGAGGTTTTATACTCATGCTTAGAGATAGCTGTAGAGATTTCGTGTATAGCAAGCCACACACAATATACAAGGGAATATAAGCCATAAATATCTCCAATTCAGTTTGTCATAACGAACGATCTCCTTTGAACCAAAATATTATTGCCTTCCAATATCACGACGTCTTACTGACGCACCACAAATCATACGACCAGTAATAACCTGACGTTTCCACTAATAACGGGAAAATTAATAACTATCGCTCGATTGCTACCGACTCGATAACTTCTCGATGTTGTATCGAATCGAATTGCTTCACCGATTATGACTTGGGTATAACACGACCCTGTACACTTATATGCTTGAGTCTGAGGTATCAGTTTATTTTGGAAAATACGTATTTTGCCCAAAATAGTTTGAGAATCCCTGCTCTAGAGCATACTCTAGCGTGCTGCTTACAGCAAGCTTCACAATTTTGACAACGCTTTGTTGAATGGACCAAAATGATTGGGCACTTATATTCACCCCTACTATTTCCCCCTAAACAAAACACATATGTCGACGAATTAATGATACACAATGTACAGTCGTTTCCATGTTAATGCGTCGATTAACATTGTCGTGTCGTATTGTCGTACTGCGTAGTACGCCCGCACTACGCCGCGATACGCCAGCGTTTCAATTCCCCTCGCTCTGAAATTTTAATGAAATGAATTTTTGACATTGTTCAAATGGCGTCATGATATTCTCGGTTTCACCCTGTGAGCGCTAATTTGATTGAGTGGTCACGTTTAAATGTCTGGCAGTAATGCGATTAAAACAATGAAATATGCATTTCTTCTATTCAATATGGTAATTTTATGGTTTACCTAACTACTACTTATTACGACCGTCCGCCGGACTGTCGAAGAATTTAATTAGAATTAAGTACCAAGGTATCTTTTCACAAATTACAAATTTTCTTTTTAAAGTCCTGGGTTTCAAATGTTGTATTTGAGCGCGCAATGTATCGTGCACTTCGTGATCGCAACACAACGCTACGCGAGATTCCCGACGCGTGCGAGTGACAAGCGCGGTTAGAGCGTATCGAGTTTTAATGTACATTGCAGTTTTAATTCTATATTAGTAGCTTTGTTTTTTTTTTCATCTAATAAATCACGTTGAGTTAGAGCTCTAGAATCAAATTAAAATCACGTTTCGACGCTACTAACACCTGTCTTTTATTGAATACAATATTTTTTTACACATTATAATTAAGTAGTTACCTCGTGTCTAGTACCACTGTTAGTGCACGACTAGCATTCCTTATAATAGGTACTAGATATTTATTGTAATTCAATGGTAACTTTACTTCTTTATTGTACCAATATCCTTTTTCCTTTATCTATACATATAAATAAAATTGGATTGTCTGTTTGTAATATTAAAATAACCGCTTTTTACTAAGTGCATTAGGATGTATACACGTTACCTATATCGAAACAACATTTTTAAAAAAAATTGTCTGTCTGTCTGTCTGTCCGTCTGTCCGTCTGTCTGTCTGTCTGTCTGTCTGTCTGTTTGTTCCGGCTAATCTCTGAAATGGCTGGACCGATTTTGACGGGTTTTTCACTGGCAGATAGCTGATGTAACAAGGAGTAACTTAGGCTACTTTTATTTTAGAAAAAAAAGGATCTCTCGAAAAAAAATTAAAACCGATGTTGCAGCGCTGCGCCTGATTAAGTTTGATAGCAACAATCTGCAATGCGTCCCGCGGGATCAGAACGCGCGAGCAGGCTGTTGCCAACGGTTGAGTCTTTGTTAAATTACCACGCGGACGAAATCGCGGGTAACAGCTAGTTTGTCATATAAATACAACCGATGTCAGTTCCGCCAAACTACAATTAATTATTTTATTTTATCACTAACGAGGTTCACAATTAACGAGCAGTTAAATAACTGTGACTACTGCTGGGTATAATCGCTGACTAAACATAGATTAACGGATTCATTAGAGTTAGCTAAGTTATGGATTCCACTCGTGTTACTTTTAAGCTAAGAGGTAGCATGTAAAAGTCACTAAAATATCTCCCGACCAACACACCAATGAAACGGTCCCACTAACTAACCTAACCTAACCAACGCTTGTATTATGGTTACAGTACAATGGACTGAGGGCGAACTCAGTATATCATTACTTTTATAGGTATAAAAGTATGTAAATAGCACTAAATCTTAACTGACACGGATTGATTGACAGTTTTTCTTAGTTTTCATGTTAACACATGGTTTCCTGGAACAAACTGCACTAGTTTCTAAATTTGCATACTGTGACCTATCTTAACAAACTATAATAGATTACAACATACCTAGTAATTATTATTTGGTACCTAATAATAAATCCAACTGGAATAATCCATTAAAATTAGTATCACTTACAAACGAAATGAAACAAAAAATTCTCACGCCTTCGTCTCCGAAGAAATTGACATCAAGACATGTTATTTGTACCAAACAGTTCAATTTTGGAACGCTATTCAAAATCTCCATTATTATCTCGTGCCCCCGGGCCAATAGACCGAAGTTATATTATGCTATGTTTAGACTTGCGCGGAGTCTGCCCGAATTGTAAACGAGTATCTTCCAGTTAGTATCTAAGACGAGAATTGTCATTTGATAAGTACTAACCAAAGACAATAAAATGAAACCTTCAGCCTTTCGCGAATGACTTTAAGTCTAAATTGAATTCGCTGATTACCTAGTAGTACCTACTAGTCATTGTATTGAACCTTTGAGACCCAACTAGAGAGACTACCGCAAATCAGGACATCTATCAGGAACTCCTAACGTAATCGTAGCGTCATCGAGAACGCATGCTTTCACTGTCATTCTTGTTTACGAATTCTATGGTGTGAAGGGGACGGAATTCGCTAACGATACCATAAATTGATTGTGCTCGAGCCATTGTTCACATTTTTTTTCTGCCTCGATAATGTAATTGTTGCTAACATTGTAGGTGTGGAGGTAGTGAATTCCGCCTATATCTGAATATGGCTTTACTTAGCTTATTGAATGGGATCCCTTGAATAAATAAGTGGGGCGATAGTGTTTTAATACCGCGGCTTTGTCCGCTGATACCTGATGTTTTATGCAAGCAATTACTTGCCGCTGCGTATGTGCGACGGAATTAAAAATACGTAGCATATTGTCGCCAATAATTTTGTGTACAAAAGTCAAGAATAAACTAAATTTGTCACATCTAGTGTATCGCTCAAACTTTTTTAGAATAAAATGACAGCGCGTCTATGCCTAATTAAATTAATTCGGCTAGCGCAGAGCCGCCATCTTTGATCTACATGATGTGACCTATACTGATCTCCATGAAGAATCCATTGTACTGGTATGGGATTAATTCCATCATCATGATAATCATCAAGAGTAGGCAGGCTATTCTTTAAACAATGATACCCTTCAATTTGTTAGTTAGATACTTAAAATATTCAAATGGGGTCTTTATTTTATGTGTTTCATGGTGTTAATTCCTTTTAGTAGCATTTTACAACACCACTAGAACTGGGTTCATAAAAACATTATCACGTAAGATAATAAGTAACGAACTCAGGAAGCAAGCCATAAAAGAGACACTCCACTTGGAACTTGTAATTTTATGTAAACTGACTCTATTAAAACGAAATCGTCATTTTTAAAACCATTTAAAATCACACTCGGGCCGAACAAAGTTCCGTATTCATACGATGCACTCCGCCCTTAGTAAAATACCTACGTGACTTGCTTGCAAACCCCTATTTCAACGTAACCCGACTCAATTTAAATGTACCGATTCCATTGAGGTACCAATTCAAAGATCGACTTCTGATTTTAGTCGCACAGCATTCTGAATTCAAACGGTTTATAATCCATTCGAATATTTTCTGGCGCGAACCGATTTTGACATTTCTCTCTTTTTTTAAATGACGCAGGCACGTGCCGAGGAAGTCATGTGTGATTTTTTATTGTGACACTATTTTTATTTTATTTGATACCTAGGTGTTAAAAATTAAATTTACATTACCATAGGTAATTACAAAATTGACCCTGCTAAGGCTTTGTATCCCTTACCAGAAATTATAGCTTCATATAAAATTATAACTTCAATAATTGAAAAGACATGCAGAATCCGTTCAATTTCCAGTGGTAAAAAGAAAAGAACGAATCAAAATAATTCATCTTTCTTGTGCAGCCTCCGACGTCGTTTTCGGGCTGAGATGAGATGAGCCGTCGCCGGCACGATGATATAAGGACTCGGAGAACCCAAAGCTAAAACCATTTTGGCGGAAAATTTAGGCGTGTAGCTGTCAATTATGTTTTATTTTCATAAAAGCTATTGCCTTGAATTGCTTATAATTAAAATAATATATAGAAACTTTCCCTTTTTAAGTTCTCCCAGTACGTCAGTTTTTTTTAGTAAAGCATCCGTCATCATCATTGCCATTGATATCATCAGGGTCTATGAAAAAAATACTCATTGGCTACATAGAGCTAGCCTATACCCAGACCCATAAAACAAATGATCGATCATCGTAACAAATTGCTCTAAATCGGATTTTAAATCGAATTTTAAATCCTTCTGATTTTAATGTAGTTTTATTTGACAGCTGGTAACTTGAGATAGTCATTACACATGTATTATTAAGGTAAGATGGATGGCAATCCATTCCGCCATTTTCAAGGATGCCATTGTCAGTTATCCCGTAATATCTACATTGATAAAAAATATAAGCATGCCTACTTTAAATTAATAGTTACCAACCGTCTTATTCAGATTAAATGAAATATATTCCTACCCAAGACGTCTGCATCTCCGCTTTGAGTCCCGCAATTCAGAAGGCATCCGCAAAATCCTCCCGCAGCCGCCCGCTAGGATTCCCCGTTAGAATTAAATTCCGCCCTGGTCAATCAGCTTGCTGCGCCAACTTCGCCCCTAATGCCGGATTAAAATGAAACTTTTCCGAATACATTAATGTTTAAACGCCTTTTGGGAGGCTGGAATACGTACGCAATGAGTTTGGCATGGGTTTTATTATGTGGGGAACCGCGCTCTGCTTCAAAAGCTGCACCTATTTGCGATAGCAGTAGCATAATGTTTATGTAACTTAACGATTCATAAGTACTGTACAATAATGGTTTACGTGAATAAAACATATTCTGATTCTGATTCCGATTCCGATAAAACTTAGAAGGCACGTAAAGAGCTTATCTAATAGACACATGCATCTGACCTTCAATTCTGCCAACACAATTGACGCATAATTGTGAATGGCAAATGCCATCGAGCGACAGTTGTCTTATGACAATGCCAGATTTAACAGTTTTGCTCATAGAAAATCTGTTAAAAGTATTTCCACATTATCACATCTGTAATGCTCTACATTTCTCCGATGATATTTGATCCCAATGTAATAGAGACGAGCCTATTGTCATTATACACCGGATACGCTACTCCTCAATATGAGGAGGATAAAGGCCCACCACGCCCGGCCCAGTGCGGTGCGGACTTCACTGTGCAGATTACCTCACGATGTTTGATTTCACGAGCAAGTGCTGGGTCTTGAACCTGCACATTTTTTTCTAAGGCGAGCGTTCAAGCAGATTGGCTATCAGTTATTGCATAAGTAATTGTGGAATGACGATGGAAGCCATACTTAATGAAAGCTTCAAAAAGACAAGTGAATTACGATTCCAATCGTTTCAAACCCATCCTACATTTGGTACAAAATATTTTGTCTCATAATATTGTAAGAATGATGCTGACTAAAGCGTTAATATTATTCTACATCAACGACCCCCTCTCCCCTACAATCAATCATTACGTCATCAGTTAATTAGAGGTAACAACCATGTGTGAGTCAATTCAGAGCATGCGGGTGGTCTTAATCTCCCGGCTACAGTAAACAAACGAACAATTAAACTGTTAGAATTAATTTACATGTTGTTAATTGCATTCTTCAGTTCTCTTTGCTAAGTTACACAGCGGAACTTTTGCTCTAACGGATCCGTTAGGAATTTCAATCACTATTTCGTTCGCCTGTATCTACTCACCGAATGGGTAAGCAGTGGTAGTATAGTATAGTGGCAGTATTTTAATCCCAAACATTTTTAAACAAATGGGGGGAGAGGAACCCACCACTGACCCTCGGCTTTTCAACTTTTCCAATTATAAACCTAACAAGTTTGATCGATAATTAAAGAAGCCAGCAACACCGAACTCCTCTAACATGTTAATCGAGAAACTATCTATCGTGAGTGACGGGACCTCAAATAAAATGCAATTCTTAGCGAAACGAAGCGAACCTAAAAAAATATTCGACACGTGTTTTGCCTCTAAACGAAGCATCCTCGGGACTGCTGGGCTACGAATGAGCCAATCCCCTATTTGTTTAACAATGGATTTCCGTAAAATAGTATCGACTAGGTCTATCAATTATACAAACATATTTTATCAGTGCGGCCTATCCCATATATTTTTTTTGTATTCCAGGCGATACGGCGTTGTAGACAAGCGGTTCTGCGTGGAGGGCGGCACCAGGTGCGGGAAGGGCGAGGGGCTCTTCATCTTCGCGGCGGAGGGCGGGCGGGAGCTGACCGAGCTGCTCAACGTGTACAGCCACGAGGCACAGTCCAGGCTCAGCATAGCTTCTAGAAGTGGCTCAGGTGAGTGTACACCGCAACTTGCGGTAAAAACAACGACAGCTCATGTGGTTTGAGCGTAAGCTGCTCAGCGCACTGCTCTGGGTTGCTAGCTCCGTAGAGATATATTTGAGTGGTTCTAGAATGGCGACCGCTAGAAAGGATGATATCACGAGTGACGGAGTCATTTGGGGAGGTCTATATCCGTATGTAACCAACGTCTTTCGGCTAATGCATGGATATTTCGACGATTCTCTTTTCTTAATTTGTCCTGGTTAAGGTATTACTGGCCTCGCCTCCCAGACAAGGTACAGCAAGCAGAAAACAACCTTTGCTTAGTTTTAACACGCTAAGACAGAACCTTTAATTTGTGGGTGAATAAATACGACGAAGAATGTATTTGGCTTGATAACTCTTTATATTTCAGCCCTAATATGCTCAAATCATCTATAGTCATGTGTTTATTTCCAGTTCTAGAGAAGCGCTTCTCCGACTCGAGCTCGTGTATGGACGAGTGTTTTCACACATCCATGAGGTCGGTGTCTCCGTCGTGGGCGGGACCTGCCAGCCAGACCATGCACTGCCTTTCGGACCTCGACTCCAGCATGGACAGCAACGAGGAGAAGTTCCGCAGACCCACCTCGCTGCCGAGATGCTCCAGTTGTGTTGGCAAGATCAGTCATTTGACCAGGTAAATAGTGCACTCATATCTTGATCCTATAAGGATAGACAGGGACTATGGTTTGGCGATCATTTTCATAGTACTTGGTATTTACTAAGCGCAATTAGTTCTTATTGGGAGGAGATCTTTTTATTATTCTCCTAATAAATTCCACTAATAAGTCACTTATCACTCACTCATTCAAAATGTCCTATACTTTCTTACATTCTCTCTGGCTATGGCTATAAACAGATCTAAACTCAAAGGGTAATCTTTTGCGCTACTGAGATAACCACGACGAATACAATCGAAAGAAAATAACGGGAGTTAGAATATTTGTATCCACTTCTCACACACTTATGTTAGAAGCTGGATCTCGTAGAATAATTTAGTTTCTTTATAATAATTATCATCAATTGAACCTTTCAGATCATCAACAATGGGTACACCGGGCTCCCTTCTATCCCCAGTGTGGACCATGGACAACATTATGGAGAAACGATCAGATTCGGACCGGGCCTCCATCTACTCGCGCTCCAGCGGCAGCGCCTCAGAGTACAGCGTCCCGCGGAGCTTCCACTTGGACAAGAGCTTCGACTCGAAGCGCGCCAGCCCGGTGGCGTGCTGCGGGCCCGCCGTGCCGGCCAAGACCGGCGGCACCTGCCAGTGCTGGCAGCAGAAGCCCTGCTGCTGCAGGAAGAAGGCGTTCAGCGGGCCATATGAGAATTACGATGTGCCAAAGACGCCAATGCCTTTAATACAGGTAAGGGTTAACTTAAGCTGTTATATCAGTTATCAAAGCTCTAATCAAATCTCTTTAATCAACTCTATCAAAATATCCTAGCTGAATAGCCATTGCATTGCAATATCGGTAGATTGCTTACCCGCTAGAACTAGGTTAATAAGGCTCTGAGGAATAAAGATACAAAATGTAGAGTACTAATTAGTAGTGCATACCACCTCATTACGAAGGTGTTTCGGGCCAGAGACCTCCACACTGCTCCAGTGCTGGTTGGCGGACTTTACACGGCTTTCAAAAGTCGTAATACTTCAGGATGTTTGCCTTAACCATACAAAATGGACAGTTCGGATAGCTTGAACTTGAACACTCCACTACTTTTCTGTTAAAACTCTTTTGTAAATGAAACGATCTGATCGGCTACATCACAATTTATAAATTCAGATTTTCACGTTTTTCGCATCACCTGGAGTACTGGAGAGACTTTGACTTGAAAATAACAATACTTAGTAGAATTATCAGTAAGCTTAATACTAACAAAGTATCGATAGGCCTCAAACTAGAATACATATGGTATCTTGGATATTAAGTATGTCATAAAAGTTTAAGCTTAATTAATCTTTATGGTTCTTGCAGGAACATCCAGCAGACAGTAAACAGGACGCTGCAAGCTTATACGACACACCAAAGAAACTGAAATGCCTAATTAACGGTCAGCCGTGCAGCTGCACACATACAAACGAAACCAAAAACGTCGAGAACGCACACACAGACAATAACAACACATTCGACACTAGCATCAACGAACCCAATGAAACACATTCAAACTACGTCAACGTAGCACCTGTAGTCCAGAAACCAATACCAGAGATAGATCTATCGAATTACGCCAATATAGACCTTACTACATTGGAAAAGTTCGAGAATTCATTGCAAATACTACGAAGCGCTGGCTTTAGTCAAGAGGAATTGGACGCTCTCGAAGACATACCTGAACACGAGGACGATATATCCACAGCCACTACCAACACCGTCCATCCGTCCACAGAATGCTGCAATGATAATTTAAACTACATGCATATGGAGCCTCTAGAAATAAGTATCTCTAGTAACAGTAAAAATAACTCGGATAATATAAGCAGAATCAGCCACGTGTCGGATCCGACGATGCATTCCGACACCGACAACACAATAAGCACACGACGGTCGAGTTCAGCTGATTTTACAAAACGACACGACGACGATTACGGCAACCACCAGATATGCTTCACACCAACAGTCCTGAGAAAAGCATCTAAAAACGATAGAATAAACGAAGGCACCCACATAAGCCTTGAAATCGTCGAACCCAAAGACAGATTCAAAGTCCCTGAACCGAAAACTGAGAGTTTGTTGGTCACAAAATTCAGAGATGCCGTTAAAATCAGGCGTTCCTCTAGCGTTCCGAGCAAATCAGACAAAAACAGAGATTCGTCCAGTTCAAACGACTCTGGAGTATCAACAGGGTCTTTGAAACACCATAAGGGTGATTTTAACGAATTCGAATTGCCAATAACTAAGATTAAGAGGTATTTAAGGAATAATAAGCAGGTGCGGTCCTCACTGACGCCGGTGCATGCGGTCATGAAGTCAAATTCATCGGATCCTCTCAAGAATTTGACGTTCCAGTTCGAGGAGGTGGCGACCATGACGAAGTCGAATTCCTGCGATGTGGACACGCTGACTAGACGGAAGAAGAGAAATGGTGAGAACATTTTCAGTTGTATTCTGATTTTAGGGATTGTGTTGATGGAGAAGACAGTGGTTGCGACTATTTGTCGACTGTCGCTATTTTCGAACCGAAACTTTCCTTATAGGCCATAAATTCCTGAACAATTCTTACCTACAACGTAATGGCATGATCATTATTGTCGCCTGACGATATTCTAAAATCATCGTCTTTCTGAGCCTCCTCCACAAGCGAGGCTGGTTTTGGCCTTAATCCACCACACTTGCCTAGGACTTCATACGTCTGTCCAGAACAGGTCCCGTCAGATTCAGGCTCCACCACGATTTTTTTTTTTTTACCGCCCAAATGATCTGTTTCCCCTGCCCATAGCAGAAATTAACTTCCATAATCCACGAATAGTAATGCAAAGCTGCCGATAATCTTGATGAGACAAAGATGGCACCTAACCAAAATGATTGTGGGCTGTAGATAGATAGATAACTCTTTAATGTTCCACCACATATAATGAATACAAAATTACACAAACCTACTGAACTTATACAGAGAGTGTAACAATGGGCGGCCTTATAACCAATAGCGATCTATGATATGTTCATCATATACCAATATGATGAAAGATTTTGTTTACGATGGCGGACATTTCATAAAATTATATTTTTTCAGTGGACACTGACGCCACCGCCCGCCACAGCCAGATGACGAACAAGTCCACATCCAGCGGCGCGTCCGACACTTCGGATTACATGGAGTCCCTGTCAGTGTCGTCCTTCAGCTCCTGCGATGTGTCCGCCGACCGCCACGTCACCAGACCACGGTCTGGAAAGGAATACGCCAGCATCGACAGAACTGCGCTGGCCAGTGTTTGTGATGTTGGCTCCAATATTTGAGGAGTTGGACATGGATAGAAAACGTCGCGGTTAAGGTCTATACAATAATGTTGTTCTACTGTGTTTTTATTGGGATGTCGAATCATTTGGGTAATACAGCAAGGGGAAAGCCATTAGATATAAATTAATTGGCAAGAGCACTACCGATTGTAAAATACAAAATCCGTTTTATTGTTTAGGTGACTTACCTATTCACATTTATATAAATCCCTTTGCATGCTTATAAAGACATTAAAATGTAAAATGCTTACCACAAAATCTTCTACTTCGGCTGCCAACATTATATTTGAAGGTAGCATTCCGCAGACTGCTACAGAGTCGAGTGACGATGATAATATAAACCGGTATAAAATTATGTAAACCGGAAAATGGGTACAATATAAACCGGTAATTTTTCCGTTGCTGAGCAACAGTCGTCTTTGTCACCCGTATGTGTAGTTTTTGAGGACTTTTGACTGTGCAAAGCTAGTAGCGACACCGCCACCGAAAAATAACCTTTATTGGGTTGAGATTGGGTTTAAATATTATGTAAATATAATGTACATACTTTTAAGTACATAAATAGTTCATAAATTCGTTCCTATACTTACATACATGTACATAGGTCATAAGAATGTGTATTGACCGGATTTAGTTGTTTAGTAGTGTGCCAAAAATATTTTAGCTGGCTATTAAAGGTTATGGGTATAATGTACATTAAAAAAATGTACTTCATTTTAAGTGTATGAAGGAATTGTCGTGTACACATTAATGGACTTAATTCGTTTTATCTAGTTGAATAAGCAGTTCGCGGGAAAATACTGCATTATATTTTTATTAAAACTTATTAAATTATACAAATGTATTCGGGTAATGTTTATACTTACTTAAAATTAATTTATACATTTGTAGCGCCCTCTTCAACCTCGCCAAAAGATAAACAGATGGCGCTGCCGACGACATTCGAAACAAATGACGATTCTCCATACAATTCTGAATCGCGCTATGAGAGTTTTCGGAGACTTAACATATATACGAGACCCTGAATATTATGGTTGGATATAGCGGCCGATCCGCCAGGCTTACCACCTGTCTGGCTGGAACAGGCTGGTGACTCTCGCGTGATGCGTAGCGGGCATCCAAATCGTGCGATACGATCATCCCTCGTATAATGTTTGCGAGTCAGTCTCAAATATGATATAATATTTCTGATCATCACGTACTTATCTAAAATTTTATAAAAAACATACTTAAATACATATTAACTTAACATAAGTATTTACTTAACAGTAAAAGTATCTGGACCACAAGTTTGTTAACGCAATTGTCTCGCTATCGAATGTCAATGATATCAGAGTTGTCACTTTTGACACACTTTTGACAGATTGCCATGGCACAGCTGTCAAACTGACAATTGACTTGAAGCTTTTGTATCTAGATGATTAAAAATTCTAAAAATATTTTGCACTGTTTTCACAGAACCTTTTAAATAAGGATATAATTTAAAATGTATTAGCTGTGTGTATATTGTTAATGTAAGGTAGGTATATTTTAATAGCGTTGGATTATTTAATGTGTTAGGTACTTAAATTATTTGTGCCTTTACTTAAAAAAATGTGTTGCTAAGATCGTTTGTCATTTATTTTTGTTACCTTATATCGTGTAATCATTAAAGGAATGTGGGGCAACAAGTTGTTCAACTTGTTGCCCGATATACAAAATGTTTGGCAAGTGCGTCATACCTTCATTAAACACGACTTACAAAGTGTTTGTGTGCGTTGGTAAGTCGTTTTTAAATATCGACTTTTGTAATAGCAAAGTGGAACTATAAAATATAGCATTTTGAATGAATACACTTTATTTTATTTTAAAATCCTGGGTAAAATGTCATAATATCATTTCAATTATCCCTGTGTATCCTGTAATTCCTGAAGTAGTAGACAGAGATGCTCTGCAGTGCATAATTTTGGTTCCAATTTAATAAGGTTCAGTCCTACGTTCATAACCATTGCGATTATAACGGGCATACCCCCCTCAATGTAAGGGGTATTCGGGCTATACTCCACCACATTGACCCAGTGCGTCTTGCGATCTTCATGCAGCGGCTATCACCATGCCAAGTTTTATCAAAATCCGTCCAATTTTTTCGCGTGATGCGCGAGCATCGAACTAAAATTTCCCTTCGTTTTTTTTTTCGATCTAGATACAAACGCGACCTAGTTAAAACTTTTTTAACTTGTTTTAAGTTTATCTAAGTAAGTATTTAAAAAAAAACTATTTCTTTACGACACTATTAGGTAATTAAAGTCGTATTTCATTATTCTGAAACACTTAAAAGTCACCGTAAGACCAATAAAACTACAAATTGAACTATGGAGGTGGCAAAAAATTTAACTATTTTTTTTTTAAATTACATTATAGGCAAATATTTGATCTCGATCTCACCTGATGGTAAGTGACGATGAGATTTACGATGGAGCATACTTGCCTAGCACTTTTCGCAAAATTTTGAGTTGAGCCCCTATCTTTCTGAGCGTGCGATTTGTCAGTGCGTCTTGTCGACCGACGATAGAATTCAGATGGGGGAATTAATTCATGTAATTCCATCGCACATTGGCATTATGAACATGAAACATTCAGTGACGATAGTGGCGACCTCGGCATCGGAACAGGTATGTGTGAGAGATGCGCACGCGCGCAGATAAAGGCTGGTGGGTGGACTGCGTATAGCCGCAGTGTGTTGGTGACTCTCGTGCACGATGGACGGTAAACTTGTATTTGTGTGTTTATTCGTTGCCGCGATCGCGAGCGGCGGTCTAGGTACGTATTCTTCCTGTCTATCTACTTATATCTATTAAATAAAATTCTTAAGACTGACTAACTGACAGACAACGCACATCCTTAGCAGGTACACCTAGATATTCGACATTTAGACTATATAATCCTTGAGGAGCACTAAGGGTTTTTTAATTCGGTTTCCAAGGGAGTCAAATGGGATTCGACTTTTTTTCGATCACGATTGAGCACATTGCTAGTTGCAATTTGCAACTCAAGAATGGGTGGGCCGATGTTTACGTTGGTTGTTTTTTTTTAATTTTTCTCCACCCCGAATAGCAGAATAACTGAAATAAAACTAATTTTACGGATTTTATCGCGTTTATATGATATTTTTCATGGGAGGACTGAGGTGGTTGACGTCCTAGAGTCATATTTGAACCGGGGTACTCTCATATTTACGTTCGAAACGTCGGGAACGTAAAAAATATAATAGGAACGCGATAAAATCCGTAAAATTACTTTTATTTCAATGTGTAGTATCGCGTAAATATAAGAAATCAATAGCAGAATAACTATTAGAACATGCTACTATTATACTGTACTCCTACAATAAGATACTTACTATGATGATCGTGCAATAGCCTATACGGACGTCTCTGAATCCGAAACAAGTGTTTTTTCAGCTCTTGTCTATGTCTGTTTGTTCGAGTGTCACGAATCATCTATTGTTCACCATTATTACCGTGGTCATAACTTATGAAACCAGGTTTAATTATATAGAAAATATATATTTACCCCGAGAAGTGTATTGGGTCCCGCGGGTCGTCCAGATGAACGCACCAACTATAAGATCCCAATAGCACAATGGACTACTAGTACAATGGACTGGGGGCGAACTCAGTATATAATTTATAGATTTTATCGACCATGGCTCGGGCACATTCGTGCACATTCGTTATCATCACACGAAAGGTACATAGCCTATAGCACGAGGGATAATGGAACTTTCTATTACTGAAAGAATTTTCAAAATCGAATCAGTAGATCCGAAGATATCCCCTACAAAAGTATAGATTAGGGTATATAATTATGTTGTAATTATCATCTCCTAACTTCTAGCTTAGTTATTGCCCTACCTCATGTTGGTGGTATCTTTCGTATCAATTCTGATCTTCCAACCATATACTTTATCACAGCATGTTGAGATGATGGGATTCTGGACCTTAAGCTAAGTAGCAAATTGAATACAATTTATTTTGTCACCGAACCGCTTCTAGGCTTTAAATGCCTGCGTCTAATCTGTGAAGTTGCCCTAAATATGAATCCGTACCCTAACTATGTTTGAACTCGCTTAGAGACTGGGAATGTGAGCGGTAAATGGCAATAAGCCCTGTTATAAAGTACTTAATGCCATAAGCGAAATGTCGAAGACATCAGCTTACCATTTTGGGAATGCAGTCGCGATGGTAATATCTCAACCTACTTTAGATAAGAATCCGCAGTGAGGTTCACGCGATTGATTGAGGGTTCATTTCCCGTTTGAATCAGCGATGCCGAAGTCAAATTATTTATTTTATATAGGCCTTTGGAGGCACTTACAAATTATAATTATCTTCCTGAACTGAAACTCAGCAGGCTTGGTTTTTTGTTACGCTCAATATGTCTGTGTTGAGAGAATCAGAATCAGAATATGTTTTATTCACGTAGACCATTAAGTACAGTACTTATGAATCGTCAAAAGTTACAAAATACTATGCTACTACTTTCCCACCCGTTCGGAAGGCCGCTCCTATGGAGAAGAAAGAGTAAGTCCCTGTAAGTCTCCGTAGTCACCTATATGCAGCGGAAAACAGCACTTGTTAAATACATGGTGTACAGCAAAATCGACAGGAAAAAAGTTGATAAAACTTTACATGGCGAAAGCTCACTTACCAAGTCGTTATATAGAAAACATTTTATCCTTGGAAATTTATGGGCTCCCTTGGAATAAGAACATTAAAGTCCACGTGCACGAAGTCGCGGGTATTAATAGTCGCGCGGTAAGTATAATTACGATGACTACGTAATACCTTGATGTCATATTGTGTTACAACACCGCCTAGGTTTTCCCCGTTGCCTTTACCTACATCCCAAAATCCGCTTCCAATCTACAACAACTGCTATATGACTATTAACCCCAAGGTTGTACCTCTCTCGATGTATCCTTGGCCTTAGTGCACCTTCTTAAATGCCATTAAAGCACAGGCCAGCCGCCTAACAGAGAGAGACGAAACTATAAGAAAAATAGAGGCAGTTGTGGTTTGTCTCCCTAATCCTAATAATAAAGCTTCTTGGGAAACGCCATTTTCATATCATCATGTCACATCCATTATTTATAATGTGTATTTATTGAATGCGTTATTGCTATTAACTACTTGACATTGGCAAAATACCCGCTAAGTTGTGGGTGAGGCCATTTGCTCATTTCGTAAAAAAAATAAGAAGAAAGCTTCTTGGCTTCTTATTGGGTAGGCTTACCCTCAACGCGAAGAGGATGACGGCCATAGCTCAGCATACTGACCCTGTACGGGTTCGCGTGAATCAGGCGTTTTTACCAGATTTTTTTTCTACGTTACATTAAACGTTCGTGTTACATAGCGTTACGGTGATATTTGCGCAAGCGCAGATATAGGGCAATGTGCTTCCATTTTCCAATTGTGGAAAAAAATTGGTCAAACTTTTTTTTTAAGTTAGGTAAAATCACACAAAAATCCTCCCCCTAAATGACATCCTGTATCCGCGCCCGCGCAAGCGGCTTCCATCTCGCTCACTCCACATGAACAAATACAAATGACTGTGACACCAAGCTTTGTCGAAGACATAAGGAGTTCATTCTTACCTTAACATCATCATCATCTTGATTTCGGAAAATAAGGACGTCGAATTTTGACCATGGGCCATGGTTACACAACAGCTTATATATATACCAACCATATAAAGCAAATAGTAGTAATATATATTATTTACTTAGGTACTTAACTACATTGCATTATGTAGAGTAGAATTAAACTGCTTCATTAATCTACGCGGTTTAACACTTTCGCTTCCTTGCAAACCAGTTTAAAAATGCAGTTAAAGAGCCACATTTAAAAACAATAAAACACAAAAACCAGTTAGGTAAGTATAATAACTGACTTTTATTTAGATCAGTTAACAAATTATGTTAACATTATTATTATAGTATAAATTCCTACTATTATAGAGGGCGTATTAAGAACTCTATATTCAGGCAGGATACTAAATATCCAGGCAATCATATATTTTAACTCAATAAGTACTACACATAGCCATGCTCATCGATCGAAGGGGCAGTAAGTCAGAAAAGGCGGTTTCAAGAAAAAATCGCATTACGCTTTTTTTTATAAAATTTTGTGTTAGTGAAAGAGCTTTACAGTCAATTTTAAATTTTTACACAGAAATATAAAACCCATATTGAAAAAAAATTAGACATTCCATATTTTTGTTCAAAAAACGTTGAGAATCTGAAATGCTGCCCTCACGATTACCACGGCATCATATTTATTATTTTAGAAAACTGTCCTATTTCTACACGTTGTCGGTCAAAACTACAATTACATACAGAATCAAAGTATGATCTAGCGGGAACTTACGTCGGCTAGAAAGTGAACTACCTAGAAAAAAAAGTTGATAATATGCCCCCAGGTAATGTTCGCGTGGCGATACATAACTCTGAAACAATCTGAAACTAATTGAATACAGAAACGGACTCTCACCAAATCCCGTTCATAACCGATACAGGTTCTGAATAGAATGGACTATCGGTCAATCAATATTAATGAAAGTTTGATTACATCGATAACTGACCGGTCTATGTGTTTACCAAATACAATGATTGTCCGTCTGTTCCCGGTGATTGACAAGTTGACACTCGCCGGAGCGAACAATGAACTACTGAGAAACTGTGTGAGAACTGTGTTAGTAATTATTAACCTTTCACACTTGAACACTGCTATGTTTAGGTGTACCTATACACAGGCTGTCTGTTTTAAGTGTGCGTAGATAGATAAATCCGCAACTATAGGGAATAACGAAAATGCTTAAAGGAGTCTCGAGACTGATTTGAAAACTAAAACTGCATCATTGGAATTTTGAAAACATAATCGAACTTGTTGATTTTGAAAAACAAAACAACATACTGTATTATTAACCTACCTAATACCTATCTAGATTGGCGTTTATCGGCAAGGGTTTGGGTTCGATACCACATAATATTACCAGACCCACTCCATGGTTCTGACAGCACGTTTTAAGGCGTATCTACTCGTCTAACTCTTCAATCATTTATGACACTTAATCGGCCCAAGAGGTCAAGGCTCTGAAAGTTCTGACAACGGGTCCACGTCACCCTCGTTGACCAGACAATACCACTCCTAAACTAAACCAGAAAACGGCTCGGGAGAGGGATATGAAGAATAATTCTAATAACGTTATTAAATTCCTGATTTGCAGCTCAAGTGGCATCGCTATGCCGCCCCAACGAGAGACTCCTGATGTGCGGCTGTCCGAAGACCTGCGCGGATCCAGCACCGGAGTGCAAGGCCGTCTGCCGGATGGGGTGCTACTGCGAAGAGGGACAAGTGAGGAACGCTACTGGAGACTGTGTGAAGCTCGCTGACTGCCCTCGAATAAGTAAGTATCTACTTGAAAATGGCACCGCACAGGCGCGGGTACACGGTGCCCCCTCCGGTGCAACTGCGACCGTCGTAACGTTTATGAACAAGCAATGTATAATATCCCACAAATATTAGCCGTTAATAATCAAAGAAACACATTATTTGGAATCTAAAACAAAATTGACATACATAAGTATTCAATTTTCGACTTTCTTGTTGTTGCCAGGTTTCAGTGAAGTGAGATAAAGACAATTGGGAAATCATATTGAAACAGAGATCTATATCAATACCATTGAAATAAAAGGGATTTTAAGGATTTTATCGCGTGTATTTTATGTTTTTTACGTTCCGGACGTTTCGGCTGCTTTACAGCAACCATGGTCACGGAAGTACTGTCCTAGTGATTTCTTATGTTTACGCTGCCTTATATTAACGTAAAAAACATAATATAAACGCGATAAAATCCATAAAATTAGTTTTATATCAATGTGTAGTATTCGCGTTCATATAAGAAATCTATCAATACCAGTTATTCTAAGATAATCTTATTCTAGTGTCGGCATACAAGCAAGACACCACGGAACCGCGGGCCAACGATGGCAAGTGTCCTGACCAGGAGGAGTACCGGTTCTGCGAGCCTTGTAACCGGACGTGCATGAACCCGAACCCCGTGTGCCCCGCCCAGTGCTTGAGAGGATGCTTCTGTAAAGCCACGCTGCTGAGAGACCAGGACGGGAAATGTGTGAAGCCGGAGAAGTGCTCCAATCGTGAGTACTTATCTGAAGTCCGAGCGTCTGTTGGGACAAAGTTAGTTTGGCACAAAAGTCCAGGGCCCCAAGTCTGCTAACACAATCGATTCATACTCGAACAGCAACTGTCACTTTTGACAGATATATCTATCAAAAGTGACAGATATATCTGTCATATATCTCTCACAAAAGTGTCACTTTTGACAGATATATCTGTCAAAAGTGACATTTACTATGCCCATGTCGTTGATTTGTTTACCTGGCTATTTATTTGGCTTTTATATAATGGTAAGGTTCTATATTATAAATATAAATAACATACAACAGTAGATCTTGGTTCACTTCCGGCTGGGCCGGAAACGAGGCCACGACGGGTAGTTTAGTTCCTGTTTTTGTTTTAGACTTAAATTTTAAGGAAACGTCTAAAACGTCTGAGATAAATCTTTAGAAGAATAATTTAAGTTAAATTATTTTTAATCAAATATATAACGTATCTATGTTTACATTACAGACACTATTATCCTCTTGCTACTTCTATGATTCTCAATGTATGTTTAACGATATTTAAATATACTTTTTCTTTTCTTTTTTGCAGATAATGTCATAGTCGGTAATTGACTGACTTATGGCACTATAGCTGTCTCTCTCCTGATCGTCACTTCAAAAGCACTTGTGTGTTGCCATGCTTTGTTTTTTGCACGTTTGTACATATTAAGATATTGAACGATTGCTCTTAACATTACGAGCAATCTTCATACTTTCTTGTGTTACTATACTTAAAACTTTATTTTCTTCAGGGCTCTTGAAGTTTCTGTCGAGTTGCAATGTAATTAAAATCTAATTTCTTAAAAGAATCTTCTATTTATAAGGGGTGCGAACAGTTTTAATAAGCCTGTGCATTTAGCATCATTGAGGCTATAAATAACGTCAAAAAAGTTTTTATGATCTGTGTAAAGTCTTCATTGACGGCGTTACATGTAACTCCAAATTCATAAAAAAGTCCGTACAATGCATTTTTAGAAGAAAAGTTCTTTGTTTTCACATTTTTATGAATTTGGGAGTTAATAATATTAGGATAACCAGGGCTTTCGTTTGTTGACCTATAACATAAGATTAAATTGAGAAGAAAATTATAATAAAGCCAACACCTGAATTCCCTAAGTAGAATCTCGAATCTTAACTATCACAATAAATTGATTTGTTAATTTCCAACCAGTTAATTGTAGAATTATAAAATGTCCATTAAAACACATTTAACCTACATAACAGCTACTATAACTCAGATATCTCTCGTGTAGTCATTTGAGGAAGATTATTTTAATCTTCCAGCTACATACCCAATGTCGTATCACATGACTTGCGGTCAGCACCAGGCCTACAAGTCTTGCGAGACCTGTGAAAAAACCTGTAGTAACCCCAAGCCCGTGTGCCCCACCCCCTGCAAGGTGGGGTGCTTCTGTGACGACGGTTACGTCAAAGCCCCTGACGGCAAATGCGTCAAATTGGACGAATGCCCGAAAGGTAATTGAAGATCACATTTTAAGGGTTCGCGCACATATGAGCCGGCCGCAGATAAACGGCAAAAATATTTACAATGTACCTAGCTGTTGCCCGCGACATCGTCCGTGTCTTTAATTTGATATAACTTTTTTATTTGTGAACTGATTAACACACACTGAATTTTAAGTGAAGCTTACCACTATACATTAGTGAAAATCGCACACCCAAATTGGGTAAGCCGTTTCTGAGATAAGCACACACAAACATAGATAAATAGACAAAAAATCTAATAATCATTGTTTTGGGTTCTATTGCGCTGATAAAAGTCCCCAAATTTTGTTTTATCATATATCTTCTATGTACACACAGCGATCAGTTACATTTTTGAACGAACATTACAGACTCTAAACCTAAGGGCATAACCCTAATATAAGTACCTACCTAAGTTAGGTTATATATAAAGAAGTTGTTCGTAAATAACTTAGTACGTTTTGTACAAATCAACGCAACGCAGATGGTTATCTCTAGATTGCTGTCAAGCTGATTGATATTTCATTTGAATTCCTTGCGGCCTTTATACGGCGGCGACTTTTGCAGCTAAAAAGGGCTGCAAAAGCGATACAATCGCTTTGCTATTTCGCTCAGCGCCGGTTGATTGCGCGCGAAAATGTCGTAGATTGTAAAGGCTCTACGGTGCGTTGACGCAGTCGTACAATAAAATATTGTCAAATGCGACGCGCCCGAATGTGCGCGAAGCTTTATTGTGAACTAGCATTAAGATATTTATTTAGTTATGAATTTATAAATAAATCGTTAATCCATTGTTTTCTCTATTTCTTCGACTTCACCTTACCTTACCTGTCTCCCTCTCTCACCAGTGCTCACTGTTTCCATGAACTGAGTACGAATATGAGTAATATGAGCGTCAATCAACTTACGTCGTTGTGTAGAAGTAATAATTGAAGTGATCGGCCATTGAAGAATAAAAAACGCTAACAAAACATACCTACATATCGAGCTATTATAGACATCTTTACAAAGCTGTTTCTTATAGACATCAAAAGTAAATTTACCCTAAAATTCATAGAAGTTTTGATCCATTTACAATGGTATAACCGAATCAAGGAATGCTTTGTAAAACTCTGAAAGTTTTACAAAGCATTCCTTGTACCGAATCCGATATCCGATTGACACAGTTGATAGTGAGTAACAACCCTTCTCTCTGTACGAGGATCCCGGGTTCGAATCCCGCTAGCTCAAACATATGGTGTGGCGAGTACAAATGGGTATACCCGAGTCATGGGCCTAATGAAATGCAATACTTGTAAACCCATAATATTAGCGTTGCATATCCTTTTACAGTATTTTATTTTCTCCCACCTTGCACTGGAGGGGAGTGGATAATTTTCTTACTAACTCATCCTATTTTCCTTTCGATGAATTTCGTTGATTAGCTTTTCCCCGGGACTCGCCGAGGGTCAAACCTGGGCGGCATGGTCAACACTCTGAAGCATGGCTCATAGGAGCAGCGGTCGGAGTGTGTGGTGGGCTTCGGCCCATAAACAAAGCGTTGCACCTTCTCTGTATCCATTAGCAGAGAGACAAAAATATTAAGCACCAAAATAAAGACTAAACGTGCCGACACTTGAAAATCGCAAATCATAAAACTATAAAAAATACCCTTTGGCAAAAACAGCAAAGGGTCCAAAAAAAAAAAAACAAAGCGTTGCATAGTCTGGGACCGTGCAGTTGGTGTGTACGTAGTCTTTTATGTAGCAGACTAAAAAATCTTACGACTAATGTTGCTGATTCATACTGCCACAGCGGAGGAGAGCCACGGTGCTGCTCACTCCCCCTCCGTAGAGGAGTGCGCGCAAGACGAGGCGTACTTCTCGTGCGGCTGGTGCGAGCCGAGCTGTGACCAGCCCGCGCCGGCCTGCCCCGCCAACATCTGCACCAGCGGGTGCCTCTGCCGCCCGCCTCTGCTGAGACACTACAGCGGCCACTGCGTAGAGGCCAGGGAATGTTTGCCACGTACGCTTATTAACTTGTTAAAACTCTTTTTTCAGTTGATGTCATTAAGAAGCCATTCGAAAGTAATAGGATAGGATAAAGGGATATTCATTTCTAATATTTACGCGAATACTACAAATAATACAAATTTTATGGATTTTATCGCGTTTATTTGATCTTTTTTACGTTCTCGACATAATAGCACATCGTGTAGGTTTATGCTTTATAATCTGTAATCAAACGGGCGACCTTTAGTTCCATAAAGTCAATTTTCATCACCATTGTGCTCTGAAATATTGATTCTAACTACTAGGCCCGCAGTACTGGCCGTAGTACAATACAAAACTCCATTCAAGTAGTTTATAATACGAGTACAATACAATTGTATAAATTCTCTTCACTTCTGTCAGTTAAACGTGAAAATCGGTCGTTCTTGCAAGCTTAGAACGGTTTGAATTCATGAAAATATCAATTCACAACGGAATAAGTTTAGGACCGGCGTTAAGACCTTCGTCAACCGAATTTTGGTGATCACCACCAGCCCGAGATCATTTGATACACCACATATGGATCACTTGTAACAATTTCATTGCGCATAAAAACAATATGATTGTAATTTTGGAAAAAGAAATCTCGTAACATGTAGTATAATCTCGCGAATCGTTCGGATTTGGACGGTTCGACAAGACATTGTAATATTTACGACTTAACACGGGTTATAAATTGTATACTTAGTTGTTTATACCTCGTTACTCGATCTTAAAATGGGCTACGGCATCATGTGGATTTAACTTAATATTCAAAACAAAACTAAAAATATTCACCGTTCCACAATCGTACGGTAGGGGAAAAGGGGGTAATGGGAGTCACTTAAGCAAGATATAGAATAAAACACACAATAATTACTTTATATTTATTTTAACCAACTTTTAAAGTATTTTAATGATTACACTATCAGTTTCAGACAGTTTCATTACCTTTGGAATCATATGTTAATTAACATTCAACTTTAAAAAAAAAACATCTTTGACCACCATTGTCCATACCTGAGGGTAATTATAGTCACTATGGGGACAATGAGAGTCAGCCTAGCCTAACAATTGTTACATACGTAACCTTTTGGCGAGTCCCATCCTGTGCAACTAGCATGTGCCCACAAGCCACAACAAGTGCATCTATACCATAACTCATTGTTGCGACCAAATTCATCACATACTAAACATTTATTCAAATCGTCGTCTTCATCATCGTCACATATCTGATTAAGACTAATATCTGATTCTGAAGAAGTGTTTAGATCTTGAATTACGCGCCTTTTGTCCTTATTTGCAATATCTGTCTTAGGTTTCTGCTTCTTACTAGCTTTCGGCATAAGGTGTTTTCCTTTTGATTTGATATTTCCTTATTCAACAAGGCTATCTTTGACGGGTGTTGATGTCATAATTTTCATTTGTCCTTTTCTCTAGGGCTTTTCAGGAATCATTTTGATAGGTAATGGAAGCAGATCTTCAATATTAGTAATCAATATTCCAGGAGCTAACATTGCTGATGAAGTCGACGGTATTGCATCAACTGCTATGGATGATATTGATGGCATATGTTGTATTTCTGCAGACGTCTAGCCAATCGCGTCCAACCATGTTAGCACTCTTGTCAAAATTGTGTGAAATTTTAAGCTCTTCCGCATACTGGTATGCTGCTTTCTTTATTTGAATCGCTGTGGCTCCATAAAAAATAGAAGATAAGTATTTTATCCGGTCTGCCAAAACCTTTTCTAAATCTGCTGTGAATACAGGAAGTCGCCCGAGACGTGGTTCCGATGAATTTTTCTTCTTTAACCGCTTTTGCAGGCTTGAAAAAGGTATATTCATGGCTTTAGCAGGACTTCTCTTTTCAGATGTAGAAAAGGTTTTGGCAGACCGGATAAAATACTTATCTTCTATTTTTTATGGAGCCACAGCGATTCAAATAAAGAAAGCAGCATACCAGTATGCAGAAGAGCTTAAAATTTCACACAATTTTGACAAGAGTGCTAACATGGTCGGACGCGATTGGCTAGACGTCTGCAGAAATACAACATATGCCATCAATATCATCCATAGCAGTTGATGCAATACCGTCGACTTCATCAGCAATGTTAGCTCCTGGAATATTGATTACTAATATTGAAGATCTGCTTCCAGTTCTCTTTCTTCTCAGTTTCATATGACCACTGACCCTTATTTGTGGTCCTGTGACGTATTTTAGGCATGTCTGGAATAGTAATTAAAGAGAATTATTTTTTTAGGTATGTTACAAGGATTGCGGGCAATGGGAGTCGATTCTCATTGCCTGCACTGCAGTGACTCTTATTACCCGATCGTACTAAAGGTGTAAAAACATAAAATAAAATCTTAATTTACTATTAAAATATCAGAAATGGATTTTAAATCGATAATATAAGCTTAAAGACACTTAATAATCTACTCTGAGTATTTAAATTTTATGTATTGATGTACTTACCGCTTATTTTGTGCACATGTAAAATTACACCAAATGACCGCGAAACTGCGCAACGGCCTTCCAGTGCAAACGACGGACGCGTGCTGGGCGGGCGAGCGGGGGGCTTGGAGTTGTCACTTAATGAGTCTTTATGGACGATATTCGTTTATTTAGCTACTTTCGTATAGGAACTAGAGCGCTGACCACCATTGCCCTCTGACTCTCATTACCCCTTTTTCCCCTATCTCAAGATTGATTACCACCCGCATGATGTCCACTGCTGGACATGGCCTCCCCCAATGACTTCCACACATCACGGTCCTCCGCCTATCCGCCTGTGATATCATCTGTCCACCTAGAAGACCGACCTACACTATGACTCCTGGCTCCTGGTCGCCATTCTATAGAACCTTTCTGCCCACACACTTTAACTTTGAAATACCTAAATATATAGATATTAAGATTACTATGCATTATTTCTATGGATGTGTTCAAAGTCAACTAAAGGATCATCCAATATGATGGTTCGCGGTGATGATATCACCCTTTAAGTTTGTGATTCCTTCTCCTATAGGTAGGAGCTTTTGTTAACCTGTACCAATGTGGACCCCAAGTCTTCCCACACATTCGGCTTCGACATTTGCGTACCAAGTATGTCCCTCTCACAACCCTTCGGGTATTAGTGTCGTGTTCTTAGAAAATACTTAAGTAGTTTCACCATACTTAATTAAATTATGTGAGTCGTCCGTCGTCATAAACAATCTCATGGGGAAAAATATGCGGTTCTTTTTTCAAAGTTCAAGAGCGCGGTCATAAGGGCGTGATGGATGCGCGCGCGCAGATAAGAGTCAAGTTTATAAGCCGTCGCGCATAAATACTTTAGTCGCACCCATATTGTCACAGTTCCACGGAGCAGCAACAGCATTGTTCTAGGAAAACTGATTACCTACTCGCTAGATTATTAATACGACATGTATGATTAAATGTAGGTAGGTATAAACCGTTCGAAGAACGGTTTTTTTTTTTAGTTTAAATTAACTTTTTTAATCACTTTCATTTTAATTACTATTCGCTCCGTAGTTGGGTTATAAACAACTCGGTGCTTGCTCAAACTAAAGCAGGGTTAAGGGATAAAAGCCCCGCTTGCAGGAACAACTAAGTTGAGGCACTCAATTACCTATCTACCCATGCATCTTTAGCGGAAAAGGGGAGTTCATCCAGCCAGGGGATTGATGTGGCTGGCGGGGCGGGTGCTATGGTCCGATTGTGACTGTCGGGATATTGTATAATATGTTACGTGCTCCGAAAACTCTCATAGCGTGTTGCAGGTTTCTATGTAGAATTGTCAATTGTTCCGAATATCACATCGAATAAAAATACATGTGGATTTTAGAAAATTAAGCTTTTTTTGCTCGCAGTGTGGATACACACAGCTTATTAAACTATCGAACTTGTCCCCCAGAGAGATGTCCGGACCCCAACGAGGAGTACGTGTGCCGGTACGGGTGCGAGGCTCGGTGCGACGCGCCGCCCTGCGTGGTGCGCGCGCGCCGCTGCGCCCTCGGCTGCCACTGCAAGCTCGGGTTGTTGCGCGACATCGTCTCGGGGATGTGTGTCACGGAGGACCAGTGCACGAACATTACGTTGCATCTGTTGAACAGTGTTGCTCGCTTGAGCGACGATATTGCTCGTGTGTATCACTTAACATATTTAAAATAGGTCCAGCTGCTGGGGATGAGTACTTAGTACTAACGTTCAGTCGCCGAGAGAACGCGTTCGTGACAGGTCATGTTTTATCGTATTTCTTTCGTACGATGATGATATTGTAGTATTTGATTGTTTTCTTATATGCATCGCGGTCACTAAATGTAATTAGCAATTATATTATTATGTCTAATTAGAAGAAGCGATGTTGGCGAGCGATATTTTTTTAATCTTTGTAATGCATTCTCTCGGCGGCCTTGCCTTACTGTAGGGTATTATATTATCGTTTATCTAGGAGCATTTCATGGCGTACAGCTCTGTGGATAATTTTACAAAAATAGTCTAAGATATTTTGTAAGATGCAATTGGTAGGTTCCTTACAAAATAAAATGTAAAACGAAAAGAATATACATTTGTACTTACATAATTAAAATTCTCAGAATACTCAATAAGGTAGCAATCATAAAATAACCTTCTTAGTTTGTTAAACTCAAATACGATCTACACAATGGGGTGTTAGATTGTATGAAAAATAAGCTTTAAATTGTGGCCATGCTAAAAGATTATAGCTTTTTATAACTATCCGTCTTCATTCTTCTGCACAAATATGGATGATTTTCGTCAATATCATAAAATTAAATAATGTCTTTTTTGGTTCGGTCACGTGATCAAAAACGCTCTTAATTGTTGGTTGACGCGTTGTGACGTCACACCGTCGCGTTGTAATGAGTGGCGGGTTGTCTATACGAGTTGGCAATTATTTGCCATTTTAATGTTGTCAGCGTAGGCCTATACGAAATAAATGATTTGACTTTGACCTTGACTTTGAATGGGTACCTAACTTTATACTAGGTACCTAAGTGCTCACTTGTAGTTTGAATTTTTTATCAATAAATATTTCTAACTTTCAATACCGTTTTTATTGGCCCAAATTATAACAATTACCTTGGTAAACCAATGGGGGAAGAGGAACCCACCACTGACCCTCGGCTTGTCAACTTTTCCAATTATAAACCAAACCAGTTTGATTGATAAATTAAAGAAGCCAGCAACACCGAACTCCTCTAAGATGTTAGTCGAGAAACTATCTATCACGAGTGACGGGACCTCAAATAAAATGCAATTCTCCGTGAAATACCTTGTGTTAATAATAGATCCTCATCTTATGAAACATACTATTAGTTCATATAGGTATCAACTTAATATGCTTACTCATAGGTTCTATGAACTACTTACCTACTTATTTATACATATATATGTAGCTGGTCAGGGCCGCCCGTAGCCAAGAATTCACACGTGGAGGGGGCTCTGCACCAAAGACAATAACAATCTAATACGAAAATATTTCAGTAAGTACCTATATACAAAATGGTGGGTTGGCTAAGGCATAAGGGGGAAATCTACAAACCCTGGTTCAGCATTTTTTTCCAAACAGATAAACAAGATTTTTTAAAATAAAATAAAAAACACTTGTTTGGTTTAAGATGCGTCCATTGCGGATCACATATTTGATTATTTTGCAATTTCTTGATGCTACATTCTACAGTCCAATTTTATATTGTACTAGCTGCGCCCGGCGGTGTTAACCGCGATAAAAAGTATGAAAAATTAAAACGTCTATCCCACGAGAACCATACATTTTACCGGGATAAAAAGTAGCCTATGTGCTATTCCAGACTATAATCTATCTCTGTGCCCAATTTCATCCAGATCCGTTCAGCCGTTCAGGCGTGAAAGAGTAACAAACATCCATCCATCTATCCAAACTTTCACATTTGTAATATTAATATATAATATATATATTAGTATATAGTATAAGTATATTAGTATATAGATTATAAAGTATGGATAGTAGATAATACTTAGTATTTTTTATTGAGTGTAGTGTAGTGTGGTACTTCCGTAGTACATAATAGTATTGTCGGGAAAAAAATAATAAAAAGATCTCTCCGGCGGGGAATCGAACCCCGGTCTCCCGCGTGACAGGCGGGGATACTTACCACTATACTACCGAAGATCATGTCTGTACTACTAAAATTAATGATTCGTATGTTGACCAACATAATTTCGTTTAGTAATCTACAAAGGGAAAATATAGGAAACAGTTTTTTATATTGTAATGATATATTTTTTTATTTATTCTTATTGTTTTGTCCTTTATTCTTGATTAGAAACTAGCTAATGATGTATGCAGTGCCGAGAACGGAAAAAACTAAATATATTTCTGTACGGAATATTGTCTATGTCATTTTATTTGTGAGCGTCTGTCACCGTACATTTTGTTTACCAGTTTTCTTTACTTTTAGCAAAATAATGAAAATACTATAACAATGAGTGAAAAGCTAAAAGAATTGCGTGAGAGATCTCAGAAACGTAAAAAGTTATTGGCACAAACGGTTATTACCATTATTATAGCCATAAAATATAACCTAAAAGTTACGAACGAACTTTCTTTATGCCTTTTAATATTTTAGCTTGGTGTCTCGAGTGTGAGTGAACTGAGGCATGCCTTGGGGGCGACTTCGGATGTGCCTACGAAGAAGCAGGCCACGCCGGGCACAGGCACTGAGAGCCATGAGAAACCAGTCGCTAAGGAACAGGCTGATGAATTAGTCTACACTGATTCCTCCACTTTCTTAAAGGTCAGGTGGTTATTCTTTTAGATTCTACTAAGTTATATATGTACTTGTTCGCTATGACTACCGACTGAATACTCAAATTTGATACAAGCTTAAAAACTTATTATATACTTTTTGCATCAATAACCATCGGTTCTTCAAGCTATGTACCCCAGTATAATGTCGTTAGTTAAATTTCCTGTGATCCACAGGGCACACAATCATCGAACCCCCATAATGACTACTGTCAGCACTTTGTGGACACGGGCCAGCGACCCCAGAACTTCATCCGCGATGTTGGGCTGGCGGACCGTTTTGAAGAATACCCCAAGCTAAGGGAACTGATCAAATTAAAGGATGACCTGATCGCACAGACCGCAACACCGCCTATGTACTTAAAGTGTGATTTGAAGGTAAAGTTATAGGTTGTAAGCAGTGCTTTGATCAGATTGTTTTATGGCCTGAAGGTTTCTAGCAAAATCATAGTCATAGTAGACAAGATATTGAATGGGCCATTGTTTGTGGCTTTGAAATGCCACACTTGCATCTGAGATGTTTATAGAGAGCCATCTACAAAGATTCCTTCAACTTCAGCTGACTAGGATTCATTGTCTGTTCAGGGACTTCCAATGGGTTGAAAACTTCTCGTAACAGAAAAGCTCTATTTAAACAGGCTGCTATTAAAAGCTATATTTCAACTGGTGGCTATTTAAACAGTGACACCCACATGGAAATGTTTACTAATAAGTTTCCAATATCGATTGAGAATGGTTTAAAATAACTCTTCTGCCTTTGAAAGGGTTGTTATCTAGCTCGACTGTAATAGGTATATGGCTTCCAGATGTTCGACCTCAAGCAGATGGGCAACAAGTTCGACGTGATCCTGGTGGAACCGCCGCTGGGCGCGGGCTGGCGCTGGCAGGACGTTCTGGCGCTGGATCTGCAGCAGGTCGCGCAGGCCAGGTCTTTCATATTCCTCTGGTGCGGCAGTTCTGAGGGTAATCACTGCTATTTTTAGGGTACCTTGACTGCATCTCAGGATCTGTAAGCAAGCTCAATCTGCTCTTACCTGGTAGTCTATACAACACTTTGGTTATAATAAAGTACACACTATTTTTATTTATGCAATAAATAAAACTAGTAAATAATAATTTTATTACATAACATATTGCGTTATATAATTATATATTTAATAAAGAAGTAATTTGTACATATTGCAACTCAATTATGGAAGCAAAATAAATAAACATGAATATATAATTTGTGTTGTACAGCTGATTCAGAAACAAAACACACCCTGAACAGAGAAGATCCAGCGAGATACTCAGCGGGCTTAACTTTTTTTTTACTAACTATACATACAGACAGCTCAGTTTTGATATCCATTTATACTTCCAGGGCTAGACATGGGCAGAGAATGCCTCAAGAAATGGGGTTTCCGTCGCTGCGAAGACATATGCTGGATAAAGACGAACATAAAAAATCCTGGACACTCGAAGAACCTAGAACACAACGCCGTCTTCCAGAGAACTAAGGAGCACTGTCTCATGGGGATCAAGGGGACCGTCCGGCGGTCTGTGGACGGGGACTTCATCCATGCGAATGTGGACATAGATCTGATAATATCTGAGGACCCGGAGTTCGGGAGCGCTGAGAAGCCGATTGAGATTTTCCATATTATGGAGCACTTTTGCTTAGGGAGGAGAAGGTATGTATAGCAAGACTACGTTTTATATTTTTACTAGCTGCACCCCACGGTGTTACCAGCGATTAAAAAGTATGTCTATCCCGGGAAACATACATTTTACCAGGATAAAATACTTTTAATCCCGGTACAATGTACAGTTCCCGGTCTGGAATAGCTATTGCAGACCATAATCCATCTCTGTGCCAAATTTCATCCAGAACCGTTCAGCCGTTCTGGCGTGATTGAGTAACAAACATCCATCCATACATCCAAACTTTCACAATTATAATATTAGTGGGATTAAAGTCCCTGACTTGGGTACAAAGTTAGCTCCTACCGCTATTAAAACCAGGAAGATGACTAGTTTACAGGCGAGGTACAGAAAACAGAGCTTGTACCAAAAAACTGTACCAATTGACTGGTCAATCATGTTGTTCCTTCAATTTCTAGACTTCATCTATTTGGCCGCGACTCCACCATCCGTCCGGGCTGGGTGACGGTCGGACACGAGTTGACCAACTCCAACTTCAACGCGGAGCTGTACGCCTCGTACTTCACGGAGGGCCGCGAGAGCACCGGCTGTTCGGAGCGGATTGAAGCGCTCCGACCCAAGAGCCCGCCAAACACTAGTAAAGGGGCCAGGCCCAGGGGCAGGGGCGGGTTCCGCGGCAGGGGAAGGGGCAGGGGTGCTATTTAAACTTGGACGATGGGACACTTGATTTTAATTACATAACAATGTTATTTCCCTTGAACATTTTTTGAGTCCGACTACTAGTGTGTAGCCGCCTTATAACTGGGCCCCAAGTCTGCTAACACAATCGATTCATAATCGAACAGCAACCGCATAGTAACCGTCATTTTTGACAGATTTCCCATACAATATCTGTCAAGTGACAGTTACTATGCGGTTGCTGTTCGATTATGAATCGATTGTGATAGCAGTCTTGGGACCCTGGTTAAATGTAGCCTCGGCGTTAAGCCGATTCAAATAATATATGACATATCAGGACGAATCAAGTATCCTATCGGCAACATCGTTTTACATATTATGGACATTGTTAAAGCCTCACCTACACTCAAACCCAGAGTTCTTGGTAAGAACTAAGAACTAAGAACGGATTTCTGTGTCGACGTTCTCGCACAGCAACTGCGATCTTACCAGGAACTTTTAATGCGACTCAAACCCGTATCTCCAAAATCGATAATTTGTACCAACGGACTTAATGGTAGTAAAAGCAGTGATAGCCAAGTTGGTAGAACGCTTGCCTCGGGTTACGAGGATCGCAGGTTCAAACCCCGGCTCGCACCTCTGAGATTTCTGGATTTCATGTGAAGTTATGCCGCGATATTCTGCGCCTCGCTAATTACTTGTAGTAATATTCGAGTCGACTCAATGGAAACTAGACTTTAAAGTTCATATTAGTGATGGAACATAGTTAATATTCGCAATGTTTGTCAGATAGGGGGGAGTTATTTTTTCAACAGATTATTGACGATTTGATTATAAAATGTTTGTGACTAGTATTTAAGCATTACAATTTGAGTATTTTGTGTATTGTAATATTTGTAACTGAATAAATAAATTTTATATAAGTCGTATTTTATGGGATTCTCTTTTCCTGAACACTATTTTTATACCCACCAGTAACTCATATAAGCCAAGATCCCCAGCGGTGTCTAACGAGTTAAAACAATATCAGCTATAAATAAAACACCAAAAGTTATATACATCCATAAGTTTTATTTATTTTACATTGGTTGTCTTTAAATCAACTAATCTGTTCCTCAAAATAATTATAAAAAGACAAAACAAAAAAATAAGATGATGAGATCTTTTTACTAAGATAAGAAATAATTTACACATTTGTTTTTATTACTTTACTGTTGGAACTAACAACTTAAGATTTATAAAAAAAAATATTATTATAATTTTTTCCTCATGTTGCGGAGAGGGCTTTACTAGTGTCTGAAGAGATCCGAAAGATAGCAGTGTGCTTATAGCGTCAAGATAATATCTATAACACAAACACAAGATTTACATTCACTATCATTATGAACATACATATTATTAGACATTTATTAAACATTACATCTCTATAATTCGAAGTGCTTTAGAACCGTTCACTCAGATTGCGACAATTTTATTATAGACTAGCTGTTGCCCGCGACTTCGTCCGCGTGGTACATAACAAAGACAACCGTTGACAACAGCCTGCTCGCCCATTCTGAGCCCGCGGGACGCATTGCAGGTTGTTGCTATCAAACTTAATCAGGCGCTGCGCTGCAACATTGGTTTTAATTTTTTTTTCTAAAATAAAAGTAGCCTAAGTTACTCCTTGTTACATCAGCTATCTGCCAGTGAAAGTCCCGTCAAAATCGGTCCAGCCATTTCAGAGATTAGCCGGAACAAACAGACAGACAGACAAAAATTGTAAAAAATGTTGTTTCGGTATAGGTAACGTGTATACATCCAAATGCACTTAGTAAAAAGCGGTTATTTTAATATTACAAACAGACACTCCTATTTTATTTATATATGTATAGATATACTATATTGGGATATTGTAATTGAAATTTTAATTACAATGTAATAAGGTTGCAAAATTATTATGCAAATAGTTCTGGCGACTGGGCCCCTTGCCTGTATTGGCTCATCAATCAAGGCTCGAAATCTATTATGATGTCATTGTAATTTAACTATAAGTTAAGTGTGTTGTTACGGGTTCGTTATGGTTAACTACGGGTACAAGTGTTGAGTTTTCACTCGTACATACCGGCCGCTATGCTAGCTGGTATTAAATAAATAGTACCTATTACAAATTGTCGCAATACGAGTGGTCCATTGCCAGGGAGGTGCGGCAGTGGCCCCGCCAAGTCCAAACCAATAAAGCCCTTTTCGCGCACACTGTATCCAATTGACAGTAATCATTACTGAGCCTATCGCACATTGTCAAAGTCTTATATATTACATAATTCATTTTTTATGTTACCATATTCATTATACATACAAGGCATTACTCTTTCATACATGTCGCGGTCGCAGGCACGTTAAGGTGTTCTTAATTTATAGAATAGCACCTGATTTTATAGACGGTTTATAACTTTAACAAGCGTCTTGTAGCGCACAGCAAAACTTTTATACGCAGTACTATACGTTTGACAAAGTTATAGAACGTCTATAAATTCGGGGTAGGTTTTTTTCAAAATTACTGTTTAGGGCCTCTTTCAGTTTGCCGACAAAATTGGCATACAACTTTACTGACTAACCCATAAATTTATAGACGTTCTATAACTTTATTGAACGTTATACAAAACTGCGCACAAGAGTTTTGCTTTGCGCAGTACCATCTGATACAGTAATAAATCGTCTATAAATTCGGGGGAAATTCTATGAGATGTAAATAACGTTTAACAGGAAATTGTGAAACGGGCCCTTAAATTCCCAAATTGTATAGACCTCAAATGTCATAAAATTAGTATGGACGCATTTAACGACAGTTAAAGATAGATGGCCTGTTGGATGATCTGTAGTAATCCCAGTGGGTATCAACCGCCGGCGCCTGCGACCGCAACGGTCAGCGACATCCTTCAAGTATAATCCTCATAAGATCACATTTTTTTATAAGGCAAACAACAATCTTTAAAGCTAAACCTTTGATGAAGGGGAGCGGGGAGGTCGAGTGGTCAACCGATAACGAACTTTACGTGCGAATACAATAAAAAACAAATTCGAACGTCTACCACTTGCCTGGAATGGGGCGGGGGTCTCATTTTAATACTAGAGGTGGCTGTTTATTCAAATATATTTCTAAAATTATAATTTTTGGATAATAAGTTAATGACTTAGCTCACTCCGCCTGTCCGAGACGGATCGAACTATCGACTGTTATATTTGTACTTGATGACACACACATGCCATGCGTAATCTTAACCTCAGGACGCCAAATAGATTGTAATTCGCTGCTCACACAACTTTCAAATATCAGTAATTTAGAATTTCACCATCATTATTTACAAAACGGAAGTAAAACGACGCACTTTAGAGGAGAATTAAAAAGAAATATTACCGAGCCAAATACATAATATACTAGATAACTACAAATCTGAAGCGATACATTAAAAAAGAATTACAAACTAATTAATGAAAAAAAAACAAATTCATGACACTTAATAAAAACATTTTTTTCAACTGGAAGCATCGTGTGACTCCGTCTTAGCCGTATTATTAGAAATTTAAAAAAAAAAAAACCTAAACGAATTGAAAAAAATAATTTTTTTTTGTAATTTTCTCGGACTTTTCGCAGCTCCGCTTGTTTCTATGACGTTATATAATCCTATCTAGACACGATCTAACCTAACTATAGTAATCATTCCTTACCACATTCTAACAGCGAGTTTATCTGAAATGCCATCCGTTATTCTTTTACAACCGTATTTTTGTCCCCTATAATTTTATACCTCTGCTACATATTTTCATTAACATTTTCTTGCCGTCTAAGTGAGCTTCCACACACTGTCGAATTCAAAGCCAACGCGAAATTAGGTGATATTCGGCCAATCGCCGCTAGACTCGACTGTCAAACCTCAATTTGTCTCACTCTGACTTATAGCAAGGAGGGGGCAGCCCAGATGAACTAGGTATCTACTCATTGGCGTTGGCTTTTATTGGGATAGTTTGGGCCAGCGCCAGGGTGCACCATGACAGTAGATAATAATACAGTATATAACTTTACCCCCATATTTATCCTTTTCTTCTGAATAATGCTTTGTAATACAATTGTATATTCGATTCTATCTATAAATTTGGGGGTTAACCATTACGGTGGCCAAAACCACAAGCAATATTGTCATTAAACAAACGTCACACTCTTGCTGCGACACGTGCTGGACAGATTAGTTTGCTTCACCTTAGACTTACCCCAAATTTATAGACGTTCTATAACTTTATGAAATGTCATATAGTATCAAGCACAAGTTTTGCTTTACGCAGTAGTGCTATATGACGTTTGATAAATTTATAGAACATCTATAAATTCGGGTGTTAAGCTGAAGTCATATATTATAGAGGAGGAAGCCGCGGCAAAGAATGGCGATTTATTTATTTTATTTTTCATAGTACATTAAACAGTCAATGGAAACAAAAATTAAGTAACGCACGTAATATTGCCCCTTCGGACATCACTCGGAATTTTGACCCGCGGGACTTTTTAATGACCGGGTCACCGTACACACTCATCCAATGCGACTCTTCGACGCGACTTCTAGTCGCGTCCTATAATGTTTCCAACTGTACTTAAACGAAGAAATAGTACCGACGTAGTGTCGCCAACAACATATGGAAGCACAAACAACCAGCCGATTTGTGTAGTACACGCGAGTTACGTACTTACATTCACGCAAGTTCGCGAGTACCAAACAAATCGGCTCGGTTGTTTGTGCTTCCATATGTTGTTCCCGACACTCAGTGTTATTTATTGGTCCAAGCGTTAAATATTGCTATTTTCCGTCTGTAACTTGACATTAACAATTGGCATGTACGATAAACTCATCGCAACCACCGCCGGCGATTCCAACGTTTTGTATCTTATATCAATATGGCGGGTGTTTATATAGCAATCGGTACACTACGCTGGAACCACTGCACCTATACTTACATACCCAACTAGATCACAAAATCACAATAGCCGTGAGCTCTCCTGAACGTCATAGAAACTGAAATGATGATAGGTTGGTTCTCACACTGTTTATAACGCAAAATCGTAGAACTTTTTTGCAGAGGCCCCTATGCCCCGTTTACACACGGTTCAAGTGATAAGTCAAGATCATGGATGGCGGGTCAGATCAGTTACGCTGCATGTGCCTAGTGAATGTAGCGTCTCTATCTACTGCCGCCTTCCTACCTAGGCAAGTATGCTCCATCGTAGATCTCATCGTCACTTACCATCAGGTGAGATCGAGATCAAATACTTGCCTATAATGTAATAAAAAAAAAAAAAAAAGTAGCGAGTCGACTTGACTCGCAACTTGCCAATTTGTATCGTGTCAGTATAACATAATAAGGTAGCATTCCGTACACCACTACAGGAATTAGCGACAAAGACGGCGACAAATCCAGACCATTGGTCATGAATTTTAACATCATTGGTCATTGTTTTGGATACAGTCACCAAATACACCCTTTTTAAATACATCTGTCTGCTTGTTCGCGCATTACAATAAATCTTATAGACGGATTTTAAATGAGACTTGACATGATCATAACTTATAATCCGGATCTACTGAGATACTTTTTATTCCGTCTAAAGAGGCAGGGTTCCCGCGAGATAACCAAAACCTCATATTCAACTAGCGGATTATAATGGAATCTAGCATTGTGATTATAGGAATGGAATTTAGCTATGATATTTTTTGGCCAAAAAACTTAAGTCCGCGGGTACTGCTACAAAATAATACAAATTGTAAGCTGTCGCTCTTGTACGGCGCGTGTAACTGTAGCGGTACGATTACACATACCTTAAAGAGGGAATATATATTATCCGGTACGAGTTATTGTTACATACAGAATGAGAACACACCGTTATAACTTGGACTCGATAGAATGGACCAGCCACACGCAATTCGTCCTGAACGCTATTGTCAAAAATAATAAAATACCAATGCGCTGAGTCGTGACACAACCCTCTTATATTACAGAAAAACAGATCTTCATTAACCACTAATGTTTTAAACAATAATATTTACAATGATTAAAAAAAAAGAAAACTTCCTTAACGACCTTGCTAAGAGCGATATTACATAAGCATTTATCTATGATATAGACCGAGGATCATATTATGTGACCACAGACAAAATACGAAATTAATGAAACTGTTGGAAGCTATGTTCCTAATTGAGTTTATAGTATGTCTAAATTAGATTATCATATAAAGATGTCGTATTAAATCTATGTCATAGGTATATGATCATATAATATCCCCTAAGGTGTGTAGTTGGGTAGACATTTGGCGACAAAGTGTGCACTACAAGTCACGTGACATCTTATAAATATTAGCGTTTTTTCGACTAACACTCAATAATCTTTCCTACATGCATTTAATTAAGGATACTTTTGTTTTGGCATGACCATATGTGCCGCCTAACTTACACAACTTTTACAGAATGAAGAGTTATCTCAGTATAATAATTTAATAATTTTTTTATCGGATACTTGAAAATCGTTATTTCATTTTACTTTATGCTGATAATCTCAGCATCTTGTTATTTATTAATATGAAAATTTCGTTGTCTATGATGATAGTTTGAATAAAATTATAAAAGTATTTATAATTAGTATAAATTGGATGTTATTATGCAACAATTCAATATTCAGATAAAATATGAAAATATATTGTTACTAAATTAACAAAAACAATAAAGTACAGTACACAGAAAACTAGTATGTTGAAGAAATATACCTTTTTATTGTCTCTGTGTGTTAAGAACCAAACAAAAGCACAAAAGCCCACCAAAACGGGATCCAGAGACAACCTCAGGTAGTTAATTGTAATAATCATTACAGAAATTTAAACTCTTCATTCTCACCTTGGTGCACATGTATTAGTAAATAATCATTTAATTTAAAAAATACAAACACATTCAGCATCATTCATATGCGATATCCAATTATTAATAGTATTTATTCGTTTCAATGCAAAGTTCTCTCATTAGCCGCTAGGTGCGCTGTCGGACGCTTTTCCTATTCCACAGACATTCGAGTTTACAAAGCATTCCAAATATTAAATACATACGTACAAACACATAAATATCGTGTTGTCTCTCTCGCTCATAGCACGGAGAACCTCTTATGGACGAGACCTAGTAACTGCATGCATTTTGTACTTTTCCTAGTACTTAACCGAACAAAGGGTTATGAAACAACCACACTAGTTAGTTTGCTTTGCTGAAATTTGACAATTCACCCCTAAATTTATAGTTAATTTTCGTCCATTTACTTCAGCATTGCAAAGCGATTTTCATGTGAAAAAGGTTCGTAATGTCATTGTACATTTATGAAAACTTATATTTAGGGGTTAGTCATTAATATGATTGCCATTTGCATTCTCCACATTACGGGACAAGTATCACAATTTGTATCGCAACTGTGTCACCGGCTGGCACAAGTCTCTATATACACTTGCAAAGCTCGAAAGGAGCTTCGGCAATATTCGGAAACCCGAACATTTCCGAATGAGCAATCAATAGCGTTGACTCATTTTGGGGCATTGACGCTATTGGCTCGCAAGCCCGCGTCAGTTACTTAAAAAAATACAGTTGTTGGACGGTTATTGGTTGTTCATTCGGATGTAGAGAATTTATTTTATGGCGAATTTTACCATTGACTCTACTAGCTCGCTGTACCCATAGATGAATCGTATGTTCGGTAAAATATCTGAATAAAATGTACTAGGCCTTCGTCTACTTTTCTCAAAGATGTATCAACAAATCAATCTTTTTGGAAGTTTGTTTTTACAAAGCTGTGTTTACCATGGGATTTCGTGCTCAGGGTATTAGAAATCGGTTTGAAACATTGCCTCAAATCCAATGTATCCTTTAAATGATCATACTGTCAGATAGATATAAGAAAATCCTTTGTCCGAAAAAGGTACCATAAAGCGCTAGACGACTAAAAGTAAGTGTTGCTATCCAAAACAAAAAACTCCACAGTAATCACATCACGCCTAACCGTTTTTAACATTCATGACGGCAGTTAGTGAGATCTTTCGAAAGTATAAAAAAAAAACAAAAAAAAAAACTGTCCGCCAATGGACTTAGTCAATATGGTGGGAAAATCTGCCTTGCACACACGGCATGTAGTAATTCTTTTACAATTTAAAAAATACCTAATATATAGTTTAGATGGTACATGTACGATGAAAAACATGTTTCAATTGATTTCTTTTTCAATATTCGAAAATTTATAGACCGGTCGCCAAGTGAGAGGTGACAATGAAAAAAAAAACAATGAGAGCACCTATAAATTGGTTCCTTAAGATTTTTTTATTAAGTCCTCTGACACACCGACCGCTACTTAGATATATTTACATCGATTTAAATGGTGATGTTTATTCGAAAATGTTAAAATTCAACATGAAGGAACATTTTATTTTCTAATTATGGAGCCATATGTGAGTTATTAGTCAAAACCTCTGGCACCGGTCATTAGAAGAAAAAACCGGTTCATCTGTTCGCCAGTGGCGTTTGACCCATAATTGTCTCACAACACATTGTAAATTTCCAAATAAATCCCACCATTTATTCACACCGACCTAATAAATATTATTATAAATTCAACTTGACATCTTATTCCAAACTATTCAAGCGCGTCACACTGTTATCCAAATCACAATCCTTAAAAAATCTCTTTACAGAACTGATTGCTCTATCATAAACTGGCCTAACACCACCTCGTCCGATTCGCTGGTGATCGACACTGCATCAAATTAAAAAAAGAAACATTCGACATTTAAAAAGTACAACACCTTCACTGATAACGACCGAAGCTTACAATAAAAAAAAATACCGAAAAATGTACTTATCAGTCATAAGAGTTCATAGACAAGAAACATACCTTGTGACCATGGAAATACGTCAGGCGACACTTCGCCGACGCGTTTCCGAACGGGAGAGAAAATGAACTAGCACGATGAGTCCGCCCGCGTCGCGCAACGCACCGATCTCATTCAGCACACGTTATCATCACAAACATCGTTTATCCGTATTCCGTACTCAAGTCCGTCCGTACGCGGCAATGGCACAACCCGCTTAAAATATTTATTTCAAAATATCTACACATTTTTAGACACACATAGCACTACTTGTTCAGTAAACATCACTAGAATCAGGGTTATAGTCTTTACGTCACCGTGTTAAGAGTTCAAGCCTTTGCCAGTAGGGGGTAGGGGGGTATACAAGCGGGGGCTTATTTATAGACGCGTGGAGAGGTCAGCGACCCCGCGTGCACCTTCACAAGTATGTCGATTCACCTGGAAATGTAAGAAACCCATGTAAGCCTTTGAGCGTCAACACACGCCACACACAGATTTGTTTTGTTCATTTGTATTTGGAGTTTTCGGCTTTTACAAACGTATTAACGTAAAACTTAAATTACCAATATACTTTTTTTAAGGGGGAAGCTCAGGGTGAGGGCGCGAAATTCAAAATGTCAATTTTGCTTAAAAAAATACCTAAAGCGATACAACACCATAAAGTTAGTAAAAGTATCGGTTTTTACAAACCTTATGGTATTGTGACGGATTAGGTACTTTTTTAAGCAAACTTAATACATCGAGACATCCAATGCAGAATGTTAATATCGCAAAACACTAAATTACATCGTAAAGATGTCCAATTTTTTCGTAAAAAAATAAAAACCATTGACATTTTGAATTTCGCGCCCTGACCCTGAGCTTCTCCCTTAACGTAAAACTTTCATTTTCAAACACTTTTTTTTAATAGAATTACTTTGGAGTGTCATTTGTGTCTATAGTAAAGCCGAAAACCACAAACCGATATGAAGGATGATTCAACGCTCTATGGTATCAGGAGAAAAAGCTAGGCGTTAAATAAATCCGTATGTGGCTTCATGTGATGCGCTCAAACTGTGCAAAAGCGATGTGAATGTATAGCATAATGAACATTTTAGAAGTTAACATGGGTGGCTTTATAATGAGATATTCACGCAACATATTTACACATAACACAATCCACACATGGTATTTAGACCAGGGCTCTGATCCGGTTAATAAATACCGGTCAATCAGTCACTAATATATACGGTTCAAGAAAAAAACAGTTCATCTAAAATCCTAATTTTATCGATTACCGGTTACTAACACCGGTGTTCTACGATATAAAAGGTCATACGTAAATTAACCGGTAAATTTGAACCTTGATTCTTCTTTCTCTAATTAATTGACCAATAGCGGAGCGTCCTTGAGTGACGTCAGCATTTTTTTTTTATATTAACCGTTTAATTTAGCACTCATTTAAGCAGTAACTGTAAATGAATACCTGCCGGGAAATACAACCGGTTATAGAACCCTGGTATAGAGAATGGATATGGAGTGTCCATAGATTAGGGCAACAAATGGTGTCTATGATCACTCTTCGTTAGAAAAAAAAAATTAAGAGTGCAGCATTATCGTTATAATTAAAGCAGCATTGTACATTTAAGTAATTCTTTCCAGTATTTAAAATAAACAATAATACGGCACTATTATACTATTAAGCATGCGAATGATTCAAGCCAACAAAATAAAATAACATTTTGAACATCAACGTTGAAAATAATTATAAAACAACCATTGATGTTCAAAATGGCGAGTAAAATTTACAAAGACATACAAAATAAAATGAAAAACGTTCCATTTACGAACGGCCACGCCGTGAACACGGACCAATACGACAGGATATGCGATAACGTAAGCGATGACCTACAACGAACAACAAAAACGGTGGATTCCAAGCGATATTTTTAATTGTGCCAAGCCGAGCATTGTCAGTAACAAATCGTGCTGTCGAGCAGAAAAAAAAAACCGGTAACGCAGTTCATGAATCTAAATAGCATCAGAGCATTAGTTTTTTAGTATGTACACTCTAGGCCCCTAGTGGGGCTCATATGTATCTACTCATGGTATATGGATGTGGATCGATCGGGATCTCGTTCTACAAGTATGGAATAGTACAATGGAAAGTGATCTTTACATCCGATTGTATAGAGTTGTAATTTCACGAACTGCGCGTCCTCTGTCTCGTATCATGTAATAGTTACGTGTGGGGCTCGGGCGAGAGCGGGCGGTAGCGGCCGACGCGCTCGCACACCGGTCCTGCGGCATACAGACACCTCACACTTTACTTGGACACGACAAATTGATCTCTATCTTCTCCACCACACAGTTGAATATCGAGTGCAAAACAAATACTATTGAAAGTCGCCGAAAGATATTTCAGAGTAAAATTTACTTGTATTGACAAACATTAAATATAATCTATATATACAGTATGTTATATAATTACGCAAAACCTGAAACACAGCTATTCATTTTAATTATAAGAAATGTGTCCTCTTACGCTCATTTTAATGTTATTTCTCAACAAAAATGAAACAACAAATTCTTGTCTTGATTCTTAATAATTTTTATGCTGCAGGTTTTATGTTAACTCACAAAAACTTGGTACAAGTAATGAAAAATTCTCAAGTTTATTTATATATTTTTTTAGATTAAGACAAACCTATCTCTACATTCAGATGTTACCATCCCTCGGCAGGATTTGATATTTCTATAAAGAACCAATTATTTCAATAAAGAATTATTTCAATAAAGGGTAATATTATTATTTCTCATTACATCCACTCATCTGACACCCTTATACCACACATTAGCCACCACCGACACTGATCAGGCGACTTGAGGAGTTATAAACGACACCCTAATATTATACTAACATTCTACTATATCCTAAGAACACAATTAATGCTGGGTAACGTACCCAATTGCTGGCACTTGTACTCTTTGGCACCAGTAAATAAATTACTATAGTTATGAGTGCTAATAGATGTCATATAGAGATGTTTTACCTACTTCTAACGGCTCAATTAACAACTATATTTAGACCGGACCGGACCGGACAAATCCATAGAAAAAAAACAATCCTTATTTTTAGTTGTAACTTATGTAACGTAATGTTATGTATAACGATGTCACTAAGTATTTAGGCTATAAATTAAAAGACAATGGATATAGCATGTTCATTCCATTATCCTATGAGACGTTCTCTAGATGACCGGCAATATCTGTGCCGGCAAACATAGTTCAATAATTGAGTTATTTTGTCGTCCAAAAATATACTACTTTAAAACTAAGACCTGGCCTACTTTTGGACTAAAGTTTAGTTATCGGTTAACGAGATCAACTCATCTAAGGACATACATACTCTCGCCTCCCCTATGAAGATATAATTTGTTTACTTTATACATTAATTAAAGTTACCATTATAAACTATATTTTTTATCACTAAGACGCACTGACGTTCGTATGATATAAAGAAAAAGAAATTGAAAAATAAAAAAGAGTAACATTTTTATTTTTGATTCATTTATCATTTAAAGTTGTATATTTAATTACTGGCATATAGGACCATATTCAAAAGCATTCCTTTAAAAATGGAATGAATAAATAACAAAATTATGTTTGAGCGGTCACATATAACTCAAACGTCACTGCATTTATTTTAAGGGCGCCCTATATTGCAGTTCACTAGGCGATACACCTAACGAATATCCGCGATCACCTCACATATTGACCGACATGATTGACTTCAGATCACCATATTGAATTAAAAAGTTATCCAAGCACTACTCTAGTCTTTAGTTCGTTCTCAATAAAAATAATTGGACAATCAGTTTTTTTTAAAGAGCAACGGCAATTATTTTTGGAACCCCACCTGCTCGCGCCCTCTATCATACATTTTTTTTAGACTAAGAACTTTTTTTAAATCAAACCCTAAATATAAGTCCCGCGTTTTCAAGTAACTTTTTTAGGAGCAACCGTAACGTTTAAAATCGGAATCACCAACACGAGTACCGGTGACCGCGAACTCATCGAGGTCACTCCACCGCAGCTGTAACGGACGAAGGTCATCACACTTGCTACGCATCGTCCTTGCGCCTGCGCAGGTCGGGCAAGAATTTGCAAAAGTCCCGGCAGGTGGCGCGGGCGGGCTCACCGGAGTCCCAGTGCTCGTCGGGCTCGCGCTCGGCGTCGGGCTCGTCGGGCTCGGAGCAGCACGACGTGCTGGACGACGGCGGCGACGACGCGTGCGCGGCGCGCCCGCTGAACTTGGACGACACGGGCATCTTCTGCACTATCAGCTCCACCTGGCCAAAATATATATAATATCAGCCCTTTTTAATGTCCCACTGCCGGGCACAGGCCTCCCCTCAATGCGAGGGGGATTAGGCCATAGTCCACCACGCTGGCCCAGTGCGGGTTGGCGGACTTCACACAACTTTCGAGAGGTTCTCTCAGACATGTACGTTTCCTCACGATGTTCTCCTTCACCGTTTAGCAAGTTATAATCGCGTTTGAAACTGAGATTCGCACATGAAATCCCAGAGGTGCGAGCCGGGGTTTGAACTTGGCTATCACTGCTTACCAACATATACCATGTCTTAAAACACCTACTCCATAAAGACTAGAGCCTCGGTCTTCTTACGTTTAGTCTAATGAATCTAAACGTACGAAGACCGATGCTGCCGTCTCGGTAATGAGCACCTGACAGTTACAACCCGTGCAGATAGAAAAGCGTTTATCGTTATTCGTTCCGCATTCTTTGAAATGTATGACTTGCTGACCGCCTGCCGTTTGCGTGGACTGTATAAGCTATGATACCCGAGGAGCGTTCTAACCGACTGTTGCAAGCAGATTCTACAGGATAACTAATGAGACCATGGATATATTACCTTGAAGTCCTGGCTGTAATGTTTATGCTGCTTGTCCTTGTGCGCCTCGTCCAACTGCCACTTGTTCAGCGTCAGCTTGAACGCCTCTAGGTTCGGACCTGCAAAAAGAGACCATGTAAGTTGATTTAAGTTGTATGTACTATCAATTATATATCGACACTGCATCAAGTTAAGTTAGAGATACATATTAAAAAGGTAATTAATACCATAGTGAGGTATTCAATCTAACTATATAATAAAAATCAATTGCTGTTCGTTTGTCTCGCTAAAACTCGAGAACGGCTGGGCCGATTTAGCTGATTTTGGTTTTGAAATGTTCGTCAGAGTCCAGGGAAGGTTTACCCGGAAAATATGGAAAAGTTGCAAGGACGAAAAATAAGTTTTTATTGTGCTTTATTTTTTCTGACTGTCAGTTGGTCTGTCGAACGTCAGTCGAAGGGAGAGTTTTAATGTCGTTAGGATAGGTGATACGAAGTACAGAGGGTCAGCTAGTAAGAAATGAAAATTCAAAGGTCACTTATATTTGAGCGAGCTTCAAGAAATAAGGTCACTACACTGTAGAGAGCGAGGTTGCAAGAAGTTAAGGTTACAAAGGTGACTGACTGTCAGCGAGCGGGGGTACGCGCTGCGCGCCGACCTCGGCCGCCACGAAGAACGTGTTGAACCAGAAGTGGAACAGCTTCTCCTTGCGCATCTTCATCTTGGGCTTGTTGTACACGTCCACACGTACGTCGCCGCACAGCGGCGTGCACTGCTGCACGCACACGCGCACCGACGACTCCGACCGCCGCACCTCGTGGCACCCCGACGATATCTGCAACACGCGACCTGACATTACACTCGTAGAAATAATAATATTTTATGACGAACGGAAAACGCTCCAATAGTAACAACATTCAGTATATATTACAGTGTATCTATATACATATATACATAAGATGATAAGTTACGATTAATCTAGATTTTTTTCAATATGGCGCTCTTTATATTATAATTTTATATAATATACGTTGTGGTTGTAATACACAGAAATAAGGATCGATCGAAGTAAGTTACATCTAGCAGAAGGTTGACACTGTGTTGATAAAAGTGGAGTGTAGTTTAGGTAGTGAAATTGCAGCGCGGTTTCACTTACTGTACTCTAGTCAAGTTCACATTAAATAACGTTGTAGAGAAAGTTACACCTAGCTGTGGGTCGGTACAACGCTGAGAGAAGTGTATTGACGGAAATATCGAAGTCGAAAGTAAACAGGTACCTTCTAGGCAAGTAAGCTCCATCGTAGATATTATCGTCACTTACCATCAGGTGAGATCGAGATCAAATACTTGCCTATAATGTAATAAAAAAAAAGAGCACAAGGTTAGGGTGAGTGTAGTGACCTTGAACAGCGGCTTGGCCTGTGTGATGGTGAGCTCGGGCGAGCAGTGTCCGCCGTTGAGCGTGGGCGGCGGCGACATGACCAGCTCGCGGATGTGCAGCCGCGTGTCCGAGTACTGCAGCCCCGAGTGGATCATCGCCGCGTAGTACTCGACGTAGCGCCGTTGCGAGGGGATCGTCACGCCTGGAACACAGGTTACAACACTTTATATTCAGCCGTTCAATAGGCAATATTAACCTGCCTGCATTTACTTTTTTACTTTGCTACAGAATAAAGACGTGCCTCGATGCTACGCAGCCTCTCTTTCTATCAAAATGTAGGCGGGAACGAACACTGCGGCACTCAGGTACGCTACGCACAGATGCCTGATTTTCAGATGCATCTGTGGCCAAGCGCCGCTGCCATGTTGCGTCCAACTGCGGCATTTGAATGATTTATACATTATATTTTTTACATCAATTGTTTTTTTCTAGCAGTATTTTTTCTTTTGAGAAAACTTGCAAGTCGTCACCTTTCTCATCGTGGGTTCTTTTCGTGCCGTAAAATTTTAGGGCCTCGTCCGCGGTGGCCTTCTGCCGGCTGTACAGTAGGTAGCAACACACCATTGTGCCTGCAAAAGAAACCATACAAATCATTTTTTATTCGCCAAAGCTGTCTTTGTGGATCTATTGACCAATGAAAACATAAAAGACCTTTAGAGAAATAGGAACTTTCTTTCCTTTTTTATGGTGAGGTGGGCGTTGCTAAAATTCTTAACGAAAAACACCGTTAAAATTTAATACGAAATTATGTCAAATTTAATTACAAAACTCGGTCAAGATGATAAGTTTAAACGCTTCGTAATTAATATTAATACCCCTAGGGGTTCCCTAGGGGCTCCCTAGGGGTTCGTCTAGAGTCTAGACGAACACACCAACAGAACGGTCCCAAACATTGGTTACAGGCTCGTATTATAGGTACCGTACAATAGACTGGGGGCGATCCCAGTATATAATTATTTATATAGATATTCAAACATCAATTACTCGGGTACATATATACAAACAACGGTACATAAAGCAGGGTCACATTTTCACGGTCACACTTTCAGGTCACACGTGTAAAGTTTTCTTTTTAATATTGAATTTTAATTTTTTAATTATTATAATTTTAAAATTATTATATTGGGGGCGAGTGAAACCTTTTGCTAGTAGGAAACACGCCTCATTTAACATCTATACAGCAATCCTACACTTTTAATATCCTTCAGGGCAACGCACAAAAAGGAGGCGGTTTGAAAAGGACCTTTTTTTAATTTACGATTTCGGCGTGAAAGCCGGTGGTGGTTGGTAATACGACCAATTACGGAGTGTAAAGAAATTTCGCAACTACGCCTTTGAGGTTTCGTTTCATTTTTGCTCGTGCAACAATGCCGTACGGCCCATCCGTTTCTATAGGCACGTGTAATTTGATGCCTTAACCTTTGTTACCGAAAACGTTCTGGGTGCTATTATGGTAACTTTTATCTGTCTGGAATGATATTAGTGTGTAGTAATAATTTATTCTTTTGTTATTTTAATGTGCGATTTAACGATACACGCTAACAAATGAAACACGAAAGTGCGCGAAAAAGGTCAAGTCGGGAGCTTCGGTTCGACGAAGTGTTGCGATGCTGAATGTGTTCCAACCGACGACCTACCTGATCCCAACTATATTTACTCGAATAATTCATAATCCAATCGCAATGACATCTCTATTGTTACTTTTGACATATTCTCCATGCAAAACACATCTCAAATGACATAAAGTCTACCATCTTCATTCGATACTGAATCCATTGTTATAAGACTAGAAATCCAGTTAGTTGGTCGTCCGTTCCAACCATTTCGACGTTTTGCTTCACAGTTAATTTTCCCAAACTGGAGAAAACGTTGATCGCAATGTTCCGGCTAGGTTACAGCGTCACTGGCTCCCTTTGTCGGCGTTATGGATAGCTCAATTCGGGTGTCCGGCTGGATTCCTTCGCACGCCCGGCACAATGTAATCGAGATCCGCATCAATACCTCAAATACAATCCTTTTTACGAACCGTTTCAGTAACATCTTCCATCCCTCTCAAACTGATAAACGACTTTCATGGTTGACTTTACACAGTTGTCTTCCTTAAGTTACCGTTGCCTCATCAGTCTGCTATGACGTCAAATACCATAGTCTCGCGTGATAGTGATGCGATACGACTAAACATCGGTAGTCCATATTTATATAACACATCAGTAATTGGATGAGGATTCTACAGTGTAAGTAAGATAATCTCACCTGTCCTCCCCTTCCCCGCTTTGCAGTGCACTGCGGCCACGTTCCTGGAGTCTTCGCTGAGCCAGCTGTGAACGTCCTCGCAGAACGGCTGGATCAGCTCGATGTTTGGGGGCGTGTGGTCCTCTAGCTCGTACCTTGCCACCTGGAAATGGATAGTACGAAATATAATAACTTTGGGACCTTGGAGCCTGAGATGTAGAGTAGCAAATTGCTTGTAGACAATATGAGGGATGTCACGCCATCGTTCGATGACATCCCAACAATGCATTGGGTGGATTGTTACACCACTTTCTGACTAAACGTGAGATAGAATCATCAGAAACAATCGACATTGGAACTTTTCATCGTTGCAATAAGAGCACTTTTTAAATGCTATGCAATCGGTATAATCGCGTCATTCCTAGCCATTAGTGCCAATACTAATAGCAATTATATCAATCGTACGGCTTCTGTGACGTAGTCTCCGTTCCGTTGTGAATTCTGATTAAAAGGATGGAGATGTCGCCATCAGATATCTCCCTATTGCCTCTATTTAATACTGAAATTTAAACTCTATTGCGTGATCATCTAATGCATCTCTTGCATGCATTCGTTAAGACCTCGAAAATGTCCTTAGCTTTGAGCGAACAAATACTATCATACCAATACAATGGAGTACGTTCAATAATGTATACACTATAATAGTCCATTTGTGTACATATGCAAGCAAGTTACTATGTGCGTCACGCAAGTCATTAGCCGCGGCTAGACACCAGTTGGTCTGGATAAGGCCATTTACTATTTTCGTTCGTAACATCAATGACAGATAGTTCATAATACGTACTAATACATTTAATTGAATGAATGCTGAAATTCTCATTTACATGAACAAGCAATAAGTGCGGGCCTAGAATAGTGCCTTGGGTGACCCATACCAAAAAGATTAACCTTGGTTTGCTTACTGGTAATTGTTTTAATAAGCTGGTTAGTTTTTACGAAAGAATTTGGCCTAGAACACATAGATAGGCAAGCTGATCCTACTAAAAAAAGGATGGTTGAGGTAAAAAGTTCTCCCGTCTTTTCTCACAACAGTTAAACAGGCGTGAGACCGGGTAATCTATTCTTATCTCGTCACAACCGAATGCATATTTAGAAATAATTCCCCTGCTCCGCCTGACCCAGACAGACTTCATCTTCGCAAAATTAAGTTATTCTGCCATCTATTGCCAAACGTGAACGGCAATTTGGGTGAGCTGTCACACTCAAAAAAGAATGTGATAAACATCTCATAAACATTGGAAAAAATATGTATGAATTTTAAACAAAATACGTACTTGTGCTAGATCGCGAGGTGTATTCAAAATTCATTCAGAATAACGAAAAATGTGATACTCTAACTAATGCGAATCATGAAAAATCTAACTTAAAGTATATTTTTTTTAAATTTCGAAATCTCGTCAACGAACAACAATAATATTACATATGATATTTAATTTTACTCCGCTCTGCAATGTCTGAGCAGAACAGAACGCAGAACGCTTTTCGACATTGGATGAAATGAAATATCAAGCCACCGTTACTGTTGAAAAAAAAAGTTATATTAAAAGAGACATTTCTCTATTCTCTCTCGTTGAATTAAACCGTTTTTTTACATTCAGGGCGCAGCAGGATTCTGGCTATTCAATAAATTGCACCTTTATACTGGGGCAATAAAATTCGAATTTGCATAATGAATGACACAGTGATGAAAATAATAACTATTGACAATCGTGAGATGTAGGAAAATGGATCGTGAGTGTGACGTCACGGCGACGCATGCATCATCATTTAACCAATGGTAGTAGGCACCGCACGCACCTAAGGATAATATATTTACTAGGTCACGTGGCGGTGGTTGGCGTTTTCCCTGATGACGAGACCACGAGGCCCCTCCCACTGAGCATGTTGAACGATACTATTCTTTATTACAATATAGGCTTTGCCTTTTATTTGAAGTCGGTTAAAAAAAACATTTTTACATAAAAAAACTAACTAAAAAGCAAAAAATTATGTTATGTTTAAATCTACTTAGTCTAACTAAATCATAAATTTAATTAATGTGAAGTTGGTGCCAAACAAAAATGGGACCAATTATGCCGGAATCTACCGTAACAAAAAAAAATACAATCGAATTGAGAACCTCCTCCTTTTTGAAGTCGGTTAAAAAAGTAAGCTCTTCAACGGATAACCAAGTGCATAAAACTTCGACCGTTACCGAACATATGAAACGGTAATTTAACAATTTTATCATAAACAAAATGTCAAGTCCAATGTTTTTATCTGCTAAGGATGATTATCAGTGACATTAGTTACATAAGATACGTGGATGTAATTATGTAATATAAATGTATTTGACATGTTTATAATCAAACCTTGTACGTCGGTTAAATACTTCTTAGTTCCTTTGCCTACAAGGGACGCACCTGCAGACCACTCCTGGAATGTTTTTATTTTGTTGTCATAATCACACGAAAAATACTAACCTCCAATTTATAGAAAGTTATAATGGCATTACAACGAACATTTCAGAGGAAAAAAGTGTATTTTAATCCATTATAACTCTCCTATATATACTCTCCTGAGCTACGTCGCCGGTACGGTACCGTATAATGTGAAATGCTCAAATATGGGTACGTCCATGCCGCAGCTAGCTCGCTAACCAATCTTTTAGGAACCCGTTTCTAGTGTTTATCTGGAGAGTTACGCGAAAAGACGACTAGCCGATACACAGGTTTTCTTACACCAGCCGCCAGCTTATTACCATTGCAACATATTTAAATAAAACTATGGGGTCGAGTCACCTTCGTCCGTAGGAGAATTAAGTACCCTCGAGATACCCTACACGTGACCCTGGGTGGTGCCAACCAGGTGACAACTCTACTGGTGGTAGGCTTCGGCCGTGGTTAGTCACCACTCACTGAATAAAGCCATGTCGCCAAGCGGCCTAGCCGTGTTCCGGCATGATGTTCGGTGTTGCTATTCATGGATGGCGGGTCAGATCAGTTGCGCTGCATGTGCCTAGTGAATGTAGCGTCTCGATCTACTGCCGCCTTCCTACCTAGGCAAGTATGCGTTATCGTAGATCTCATCGTCACTTACCATCAGGTGAGATCGAGATCATATAGTTGTCTATAATGTATAAAAAAAAAAAACTTTTTTAAACTAAAAAACCATACCTACTTAAGCCACAGGTTAAGTCCGTCCGGTTTAGCCTGAATACAGATAATATCTTTGAAAAAAAAAACATTCTCAGACGCGACCGATTTTCAGAATAGCGGAATTGAACGGCGACATTATAAATTTTGTTTAAAATAACAGTATATCTGATTATTATTATAGTAAACAATTATTTATTTGTATAAATAGGCATAGGGAGGTATATTATATATAATAATAACCGTTAGAACACAGCGCTATAGCATTATTAGAACCTATAAAAATGCAAATAACAATGCCAACACATATATAAATTATGATAATTTTATTGTAAACACGCAATTATAGATGCATTAGGCAATCTGCTCAACATAACTAATAAGACACGAGAAGGTTTAGATTTCTAACATATACATGTCACTTCGTCGGACAAAGATTGTATGTCTAATTATAAATTAAATAGGAAAAAACTTATCAACTTTGAAATAAAATCATTTTAAATATTTTTTTTTTTTTTATACATTTATGGGCAAGTATTTGATCTCGATCTCACCTGATGGTAAGTGACGATGAGATCTACGATGGAGCATACTTGCCTAGGCAGGAAGGCGGCAGTAGATCGAGACGCTACATTCACTAGGCACATGCAGCGCAACTGATCTGACCCGCCATCCATGAATGGCAACATCGAACATCATGCCGGAACACGGCTAGGCCGCTTGGCGACATGGCTTTGTTCAGTGGGTGGTGACTAACCACGGCCGAAGCCTACCACCAGTAGAGTTGTCACCTGGTTGGCACCACCCAGGGTCACGTGTAGGGTATCTCGAGGGTACTTAATTATCCTACGGACGAAGGTGACTTCACCCCAAAAATTATTTTAATGTTGGACGTTTCGGATGCTTTACAGCAACCATGGTCACGGGAGGACTGAGGTGGTACACGTCCTAGTGCCATAGTTACAACTGGCGTACACCCTTATTTAGTTGTTTGCGGTCCGATCTTTCACTGTCAACTATCAACTTTTAATAATTAACCACAACTTCTCTTTTTCTTCTATGTAATCTATACTACGTGGACAGCTTTAGTTTTTTAGTTTTTATAAGAGTTAAATCCTTAATCCTTGTACAGTACCCATAATACTATCGTTGCTTAGTGTGGAAACGCATAGTTGCTGTGTTCTTTTATATATATTTTTTTTATTATAGAACGCAATTGACATTACGGCAAACTCCATTACAATATTCCTGATTAATTGCATTTATAAAAATACTTGATTCTATCTTCTCTCTTCATCTTTTAGTTATGCAACGTCGAACGTCAATTTAATTTAAATATCCTTTGATAAAAACGTCAATTCCAAGATTTCAACCTGGTCTAGACTGAAACTATTTAATATCTACCACGAGCGGAGCGGGCAAAAAGTTAGGTTTATCTTAAGTCATTATAGCAAATGACTTTATTATGTAGATTGAATATAATAATTATAAAGTGATCACATTTTGGACGTTTTAAATTCTGATAGCCACCTGTGTGATAGATTAAACATTTTGGGGTAGAGTCAATTTGTGACGGAAATAATTTTGGATGTTAGTGCGATGACCTGTTAAGTGTCCAAGTCTGACAACAAATGAACGAACAAAGCGGTCCGGAATCAGGTTTATTAGCATTCATTGGAGGAGTGAGGGAAGAGGCACAGAGAGACCACGTGCACAGTGTGTCCCGTACCTAAACTTTCACGTGGATCTGAATGATCGATCCACGAAATGCGCTAATCATATTCTTTATTTTATCAGCGTGTCGACGTTAAAATGTCAATGCTCCGACCGATGCGATTCGTTATCGCGCCGATACGGGCGGCAGAAGGTATTAAATATAGCGACGCTGGTACTGTCAGCAACTATAGTTGATTCATATTTATGATTGCCCCACTTTCGGGTCTAAATACGTCTTCCTTACTATTTTAGCGGAAAAGGGAAGATCTTCCAGCCAGGCGGGTGGTATGGCTGGCGGGGCGGCCGCTATGCCTCAACGGTTATTGTCGAGATCTTGTATATATGTTAGTTGCTCCGAAAACTCTTGTTGCGCGATTCGATGACAATTGTCTATTGCTCTGAATGCGTCTGCAGTGCCATCTGTGTAGCTTGTTGTGCTGTTGAAGTGGTCGCAACACCCTCAATGGGTTTTACAAAACATTTCCTATTGAGTACAAACCCCGAGTTAAAGTAAAAATATTAAGTTAATTTGCTAAATCATTCGAGATATTATTATTATTATATTTATTTGTTTCTGTTGGGATTTTTGATCGCAGGAGTATACATTTTTTTTCAAGTGGTTTGTTAAGGATGATTAGTTTGAGGCCTGGGTTGGCGTAGCCCGCGATTTGAAACATTCGAGATAAGCTCTCCACAAATTATACATCGTATTCAGTTGCGTTTCATGGAGTTTGTGCTGTGGGCTTGGAAACGAATCCGTATACAAGGTTATTCAGAAAGGGCATACAAAGCCTCGAACTTGTGCTCCTTTAGCGCATTTATAATCATGATGTGAGGACAGATTTTGGGAGTTAGAAAAAAAACCAATAAAATGACAAAAGTTATGTTTTGTGAGCAGTTTTTTTTTCAAATTGACGTATGGTAATTCTGACTACACATTATGCTTACAAATGCGCTAAATAATAGCAGGTTCAAGGTTTAGTATACCCTTTCTGATTCACTCTGTATAGTGACCTCTATAACGTTGCTACAAGAACTATATTCACTACGTCGAATACGGATACCGCTGAATGCAACGCTCCACACAGTTGACGAATATTTAAACAAGTCTGTATCGAACGCGATAACAGTGTTTAACAGAAAACGTAACATAGAACCCGAGAACAACCTTAGGGGCACAGCGCCCAGCCCCGCCAGGTATAACAGCCGTCCCAACAAATGGAAATCTTCCCATTGGAGGCAAAAGTACATGCGTGAAGTTAAGTGCAAGTCAAACTAAATATATGCCGATAGCAATCAGTATTATGGATCACAAAGACAACAGTCATTAAGGTCGAAGCTCAGGGTCAGGGCGCGAAATTCAAAATGTCAATGGTTAGTTAGGTAGCGGTTTTTACAAACCTTATGGTATTGTATCGGATTAGGTACTTTTTTAAGCAAACTTAATACATCGAGACATCCAATGCAGAATGCTAATATCGCAAAACACTAAATTACATTGTAAAGATGTCCAAATTTTCGGTAAAAAAAATAAAAATCATTGACATTTTGAATTTCGCGCCCTGACCCCGAGCTTCCCCCTTAAATACATTTCAAAACAATCCTTTTGCTGGTGTCTGTACTCATTGTATCGGAGCGATGACGATCTGCCGCGAGGACCTGCGGGATATGTATCGAGATTATTCATTTACGTCAGTATACATCCAATACAATGCTCTTCGTCAACACCTAAAACGGTAATGATATTGTTTGCCTATGGTTTTTCCTTAAATGAATTGTGGCATTAAGATCGTATTAAATTATATTGTAACTGATTTGCGTCATTTAAAGCTGATTTTGAATAACGTTATTACGTACAGTACTAAATACAAAGCCATTAATGGATGCTATTTGTAATATGAGAGAATGAACGTGTGAGCAAAAATGAAATCTTGATGCTGGCTGGGATCAAAGAATTGCACACACGTGGGGATGCTCAGGCTAAAACAGGTGAAAATGGAACTGCCTGGACAACGTAAGGCCATTTTCGCATGGCCAGAAATTAGCGCTAGCTACGGCCTGCAACGGTACCTATCTATACCTGGGGCTCATTTACAAACGCTTCAGTGGAGTGTCGATAGCGTGTCGATTGAATGATTTTAGACATTTGGTAGTCTACTAGTTTTTCAATACCAGCGGCTTTCAATTGACCCGACATTTAACTGCCATTGAACTATTTAGTATTCTGTACTTTAGTCGTGTATCAATATTATTTAGCTAAGTAATGGTTATCTGACGTTTCTAGCAGTCGACACACAACCATTGAGACTGAAATGAGTCTCCATCAAGACGACATTAGTTTTAGCAGAATAGCCAATATGTCAGAGTCATAATGGAACCTCAATAGTGTGCCGCTAGAATGGCAATCGTATATCATTTTAGCTGAATTGGGCCCCTGGTAAACGAAAAGTGTCTTAAGTGTTCAGGAAGTAAGGTCCTACATAAAAGTACCAATATTTGTATGTTCTATCTACATATAAAGAATGGTGTGGTAGCATGTATAGATATAATAGTTGGATAATCCATTAAACGGGAAGCTCAGGGTCAGGGCGCGAAATTCAAAATGTCAATGGTTTCTATTTTTTTACGAAAAGTTTGGAAATCTTTACGATGTAATTTAGTGTTTTGCGATATTAGCATTCTGCATTGGATGTCTCGATGTATTAAGTTTGCTTAAAAAAATACCTAATCCGATACAATACCATAAGGTTTGTAAAAACCGCTACTTTTACTAACTTTATGGTGTTGTATCGCTTCAGGTATTTTTTTAATACATCGAGACATCCAATGCAGATTGCTGATATCGCAAAACACTAAATTACATCGTAAAAATGTCCAAATGTTTCGTAAAAAAATAAAAACCATTGAAATTTTTAATTTCGCGCCCTGACCCTGAGCTTCCGGCTTAAATAAAGTCTACGCACACATAACACATCATAGATTCTGAATGAAATATAAAACTATTGTAATGATTATATCGATCCGACAATTTCGTGGAAATACAAAGGTGTTAAATGGAAATAGCGCTATTCATTGATAACGGTTATCGGTGAGCAACTGATACGCGCGGCGTCGTCGAGACGGTGCCAGTGGCGACATCTAGTCTGGGCCCCAAGTCTGCTAACATAATCGATTCATAATCGAACAGCAACCGCATAGTAACTGTCACTTTTGACAGATATTGTATGGGATATCTGTCCAAAGTGACAGCTACTATGCGGTATTGTTCGGTGTTTCTGGCTTCTTTAACTATCGATCAAAATTGTTAGGTTCGTAATTGGAAAAGTTGACAAGCCGAGGGTCGGTGGTGGGTTCCACTTCCCCATTTTGTTTGAATTCTACAAAGCCAATCGTGCGTGCTTATATCAAGGTAGGTGCATATTCTTTCATGTTGTAAAGGAAATATAACTTTCGGTGCAGCCAGTATCTGATGAGCCTTCTGTCTGTGCCTCATTGACCTGTGTCCGTATCCCATAAAGTTTTTTTTTTTACAAACACACCAACTATACGGTCCCACTTTAAGCTTAACGCTTGTGTTGTGGGTACCGTACAATGGAGTAAGGGCGATCTCAGTATATAATCTATACATATAAATAAAATTGGAGTGTCTGTTTGTAATATTAAAATAACCGCTTTTTACTAAGTGCATTTGGATGTATACACGTTACCTATACCGAAACAACATTTTTTACAATTTTTGTCTGTCTGTCTGTCTGTCCGTCTGTCTGTCTGTCCGTCTGTCTGTCTGTCTGTCTGTCTGTCTGTTTGTTCCGGGTAATCTCTGAAATGGCTGGACCGATTTTGACGGGAATTTCACTGGCAGATAGCTGATGTAACAAGGAGTAACTTAGGCTACTTTTATTTTAGAAAAAAAAATTGGATCTCTCGAAAAAAAATTAAAACCAATGTTGCAGCGCTGCGCCTGCTTAAAGTTTGATAGCAACAATCTGCAATGCGTCCCGCGGGATCAGAACGCGAGCAGGCTGTTGCCAACGGTTGAGACGTTGTTAAATACCACGCGGACGAAGTCGCGGGCAACAGCTAGTACTTATATACATATTAAACATCCATGACTCGGGTACAAACATTCGTGCTCATCACACAAAGCTTGTGTCCCTACCAGGATTCGAACCCGGGACCCTCGGCGCAGAAAGCAGAGACCACTACCACTGCGCTAATCAGGCCGTCCATTTAAGTAACAAGTTCCGAGGGTTCTCTATCAGGTCAGGCGTCGCATCGGGGGTATAAAGATTGCGGCTTATCTAACACCACCGCGTCGAGGTCGCCGCTCCTCATTAGTGTTGTGTTACAGATTAATTGCGGTTTCAATTAAAATAATATTTTTAATGATTACGCGGAGAATTTCCTCGTGGTGTTGCGCAATTGCAACTTACCGGATATATTCAGCACGTACCTTTAGCGATAAGTATTTATACCTACCCACGTAAAATGGGACGGATAAATAATGCTAAATAACGGCCTATTACCGAGAGTCGTCAAACTAAACGAACGAGCAGACGGTTCATTTAAAATCATTCGGAATAGACATGGTTCGAACAGGGTTACCAGATTGGGTATTTTTCTCGCAATTCTAGGGAAAAATTTGGCTCTTGGAGAAAAGTTTGGAGAAATAAAAAAACATGGAGAATTTTGGGTATTTTTTGTAGCATAAGAAGACCTAATCGTGGGCTGTACCTGAACTCATTTACATGTTTGTATTTGTGTGCATTTAACGAACGCACCCGTTTAAAACAGTTTACTTGGTCGTTTCATTCTACATAAAATGAACATACTCCATTATTTATTCTTTTGATTCGCTCAAATCCATCATAATATCGAATTAGCCAATAGGTTAATTCATCGATGTTATTATTAACTTATTACCTTTGGATAAACATAAGCAAATTGTATCATTTTGGACAAAAATAATTTCAAATTTGGGTAGAAATAGAAAATCACACCTGGCAACCCTACATTGGAAAGGCTATCGAAAGCGTCCCGAGGTGGATTTCCGTAGCCGCTACATTAATTCGTCGTAAAGCACGCACGCGTCTTTCCGCGATCGAACGTTTTCAAACTGTCATCTGACTGATATTTTTTAAATCAACGTTGAAAACAGCCTTTTTTGACAGCTCGTCGGGAGCGACACCAACAGTATGTTTTCGAATCCGTTCGGATCGAGAACGGGGGATCGATTTTAAACTTTTCGATGAGTAATCGTATCATGTACATGCTATTAAAAAATCATGAAGATTCGATACGACAACGTTCATATTGCAATTTGCAAATAATAACCGAATTGATCTGTACAACAATTGTCGTAAGGTTGAAAATCGGGGGGTAGGACCTAAACTGGTCGACTTTGGCAATTCGGGCCATAATCCGAATTTTGTATCAAAATTGAAGACGTTCTTCTAACGACTGAATTGTGAATTTTTGAGTAGTCAACTCGAGGTCCTGTCTTGAGTCGCAGCACGGCATCTTGACATTGACGCAATTTCTGTTGCGTCCAAATTGACGCAAAACAAAACGCGTCAATGACGCAACCAACTGTTTCGCACGTCCATACCCGACATATTCCTCTTCAATATAACACTAGCAACATCACCCTTCGCTGTCGGTTTGATGTGACATTTTTAGACTATAAGGAAAGTGCGATGTATGGCGATGACGTCAGATGGCAAGCGATGATCATTATTCTGTTTACTGCCAAATGTATAATGGGCGATGGCAGCGGATTCACATAGTTGTCCCATAGAAACTGGACCGATGTATGCTATTTATGATTGAGGACTACATATAATTTTAGGGTTCCTTAGTTTAGTTATCTTTATCACTCCTCCGTTTCACAAAAAAAAAACTTAGTAATGATATTCTCCACTATTACTTACGCATATTCACTGGTACTAGCGGCTAATTATTACTCATTTCAATCCGATCTTCCCTCATTTATACATATATGGTCACGATGACTATAGAGTCATATTTAATACCTACTTATTGCGTGTGAATAATATAGTTTAATGGGATAGTCAGAATGATGATATAAATGATGAATAGCGGAATGTGTGTGACGCATGAAATATGCGATTTCATTCGATTCGCGAAACAATTTGAGACAAGAATACCATCCGTGTCTCCATCTTGGTTATACAGGCTGTGTCCAGGTGTTCAAACTTGATTATACTTACAGTTACGTGAAATATACATGAAATAATAAAAATGTAACTGATCGCTGTCTGCACATGGAAGATATTTGAGAAAAACTATTATCGGAGGGCCTCTATCAACGCATTAGAACCCAAAACAATTATTGTTATAATTTTTGCGTTTATCTGTGCGTTTGTGCGCGCTCAGAAACTGCTTACCCATTTTGGTGCGGTTTTCACTAATGTATTGTGCTAAGCTTAACTAAAAATGTAGTGTTCGTTTTATTTCAATCGGTCCATAAATAAAAAAAGTAATATCAAATTAAAGACGCAGACTAATCAGCGGGCAACAGCCAGTGCGAAATAATATTGTATGTCAGTACCTGCCCGCCTTATGTTTTAATTTACATATCAATTAACGAAATTCACTTCGACATTTCGCTTTTACCGCGCACATTATATTAAGTAGGTACCAGCCTATTCAGCACCGTGAACATAATTGTACGAGTCAGGGATTAACCATAGCATCGATCGGTATTCCATTATAATATCGATATTACAAAAATTATTCTAAGAATATTTTTCCCCTATACTACCAACACTATCATTAAACAATGTATGACCTAATCTTCCACAAATTATTAAGTTACAAAATACCCGCCATATGTATTAAAACAGCTGATTCGGGTCGGAGGTAAATTAATTATGCATGTACCGAACCGGCTGTATAAAAAGGATTTGATCGATGTTCAGTATAACAAGCAATCAGTATAACAAGCGTGGAGAAGCAAGTATCAAGAACATTCGATCGGGTTTAAAAGATAATGAAGCATGAGAGACAAACCCTGCATTTTTTTTTTTTTTTATACATTATAGGCAAGTATTTGATCTCGATCTCACCTGATGGTAAGTGACGATGAGATCTACGATAACGCATACTTGCCTAGGTAGGAAGGCGGCAGTAGATCGAGACGCTACATTCACTAGGCACATGCAGCGCAACTGATCTGACCCGCCATCCATGAATGGCAACACCGAACATCATGCCGGAACACGGCTAGGCCGCTTGGCCACATGGCTTTGTTTAGTGAGTGGTGACTAGCCACGGCCGAAGCCTACCACCAGGAGAATTGTCACCTAGTTGGCACCACCCAGGGTCACGTGTAGGGTATCTCGAGGGTACTTAATTCTCCTACGGACGAAGGTGACTCGACCACAACTAACTATAGCAGCATGTGTGTTTACTATGGAATTAAAGTAACAACCCAGGAAACATGTTAGGACAAGCAGCCGAACGTCGGGAACGTAAAATAGAAATAAATTCGCGATAAAATCCTTAAAATTTAGTTTCATTTCAATGTTAGGATTTTTTTAGGAACAATGGTATAAAACAAACATAGATATGTTTTCCATTCTAATAAAAACGCGGCGTTGGTATTATGGTCGCGTAAGACTAGAATAACGAAGATCCTGCGCTATTTAATTACATGTGACGACACTTGTAGCGACAATTTTTGTGTGATGAGCCCGAGTATTTGTACCCGAGTCATGGATATAGGTATTTTTTATACTGAGTTCGCCCTCAGTCCATTGTACGGTAGCAATAATACAAGCGTAGCTTAGTTTGGGACCGTACAGTTGGTGTACGTCTGGCGATATTTATAGTGTGGGACTCTGTGTTCGTCTGGCGATATTTATTTTATGTATTTATATTATTTGTGTACTTTCTGGAAACGCGTGACTGACTCACATATCGTTCACGTCATCTAGCCCTAGCCTCTAGGGTCTACATTAACTTGATAATTTACTAAAATATGTTGTTCGAATCTGGAAACTGGCGCGTATGACACATTTTCATTTTTTTATCAACATCATTTGGCTAGCGAGAATTTATTTGAACACAACCAATAGCGGCGCATCAGCAAAATTAATTCTACCAATCGCCTAATAATAATGCAAGCGCCGTCAAACGTGATATTGGGCGTCGTATGCCCGCTCTATAAGTAGTTAATTCTTCATGAGCGTTTCCCATTTCATCAAGTATAAGGCCTCAGCCTCGAATTTAGCGGGCAGCGGGGCGTCGGCGCGGCGGCGCGGCGCGGGAGCGGAGCTCGTTGACCGCCCCGCGCCGCTGCCGCGCCGCTGTTTTCGAGAACGGGTCCATTTGATTTTACGCATAAGATCCTGACGCTCCCGCGCCGCCGCCGCCGCCGCCCCGCTGCCCGCTAAATTCAGTCAAGAGAGCCAAGTGTAGTCTCCACGTGCGTGTGCCAGCACACGTACTAGCACGAGTGTGACTCACCACCACCACGCCACCGATACAAAATCATATACATATTGAGCTTCCCAAAGATAACGCAAAGATTATGTAATAAAAAATAATAAATTAGTAATCTAAAACTTCGGAATAGGTTTATGAAAGTATGAAAAAACAAGGATAAAACAAAGAGAGGAATATCAAAGTACATAAGTAAAATATTAGATGTGACAGTATTTTAAAAAGTCGCAGCGTATTAATTTTCTATGAAATGAAATAAAAAAAAACCCTTATCTCCCTTCTATTTGAATATTTAAAAAGGCTAAATGAAGTGTTCCATTGAAAGGGTCCTTTTTCAAACCGAACACTGAACCCAGACGGGAGCCATTAAATCTTAAAATTTCCGGGATATTAATTAAGACCAAGGACGTTATATTTCTATCATCTCACCCATCAATCTATTAAACACAGCTTCAGGGAACCACGAATATAATGAGGATGAATAGCTAGCCACGCCATTAATAGCGATTAAAAATAAAATTGGGGAGCCATTGCGGAAAATGTTGGCTTTTAATTTCAAATCAATGGCTCTCTTGGTCACGGGTACGAGTCATTTCGTCCATTTTAAAGCGAACTGGAGTGACTAATGATTTTTTGTGTCAGACAGCTCACCGCCGACCACACTAAATAATGGGAAAGTGTGGTGTCGAAATATGTACGACTCAAGTTATTGAATTACGAATGCAACAAGCAAGTGTTTTAGGAATGTACGTCTGTTTGTTCAAGCGTCACTGAAAACTATTTGACCGATTTCAATGTCGTTTTCACCGTTGTATAGCTTATGGTTAAACATACATAACAGGCGAGTATCACGCTGTGACCATAAAGTGCGGGCAGAAGAGCAAAACAAATGTAGAGTTAAAAAAAAGAAAAATGACTTACCCTTTCATGAAACTTGTTGTGGTCATAAGACCGCTCCGAGCATAAATTGTATATCTTGTAGTGATCCTTGTGCTTCTCTTCAAGAAACCGGTACACCTCGTCTATGTGGTTCCTGTACACACCCTCCAGCTTCTCGGCGGGGAAACCCATCGCTATCAGCCTGTCTGTGATATCTGAACGGTGAGCGGTTAAGGAAATCACCCTGCAATAGGGCAGAGCCACAAACAAACGAACAAAAAAAGATATCACCAGAACATTATCATTGCTTATAAAAAAAACAATGTCAAAGGACATTTAATTTTGGGTCCTAGAACATTTTTTGAGCTAAGCACCAAATATGATAATCAAAAGATTTATTTATTTGTGTCTGGCACTCCATATTGATTTTCGACAACCTTGGAAGGTAAGGTGATTCCAATGTAATCGTTTTCTAAAAATACACTTCAGAAAATTACCCTCAAGTTTGAAAAAAAGATTGCAAATGCATTTAGTCAAGTCGTCATACAGTACAATTAAATAAAGGTCAATTTAGATACAGGCGTTATTCGTTATCGAGCACCACAGTAAGTGCAGAATATAAAGCCTTATGGAGAGAGTGCAAATTGCCTGCTTGCACCATTATTTGTCGTATTGTCAGTAACTAAAGAAGCTTAAATCTAAACAGGACAGTTATAAAGACAATGCCTAGACGACAAACACAAAATCGATGGTGTGCACACAAAGGCTACTGGAAAAGCTTTAATGTTGTAAATAAATAGATGGAATCATTTGTACAGGTGTTTCTGATACCACATTGATGTGCCTGCTGGTTGCTTAGATATTCAATTCGAAACGGTAAATGTAAAACTATTAAGTACTAATATAAATGCGAGGGGAACATTTTAGTAGTCGCTACGCAAATATTCCCTGGCATCATATTGATTTTGTAACTTCGGTGAGCGGTTTACTCTCATCCCTCCCGTAATATGGTTGAGGAGAGCGATCGCTGCTTCTCAGTCATGCTTTGATAACATTATTCTTATTTTGCTTATCATTATAGAGTGGCAGGGATCGGACCAAACCAAATCTTCAAATGTAACATATTCTTTAATAACATTCAACCGTAAATGGGACTATGCATGCACTTACAAAGCTGGTTTCCTAGTTCAAATGAATCTCAACAAGTTTTAATTTAATGAGTCAAGTGAGTACTCCTTGAGTTAATGTTATTATCTAGTATTGTAACAATGATGTTGCCAGCTCACATAACATTGTTTTTTTTTTTTTTATATTCCATGAATCCTTTGCAGAATCATCAACCGCACATTTGCAAATGGTGTCCTCACCTACAACAAATCGCGGTACGAAATACGTTTTCCCGTCACGCGTCAAGCCCAAGCGGCTCAGAATTCTTTCTCTATCCACGTATGTCATGTGTATGCTCTAACAGTAATGCAACAGTCAATGCACCCAGATTGAAAGGAACGTGAATAAAATAATTAAAGTGGCAGTTATTTGCGTATAACCTTTACCAATATTGCGGGTACATGGCAGTGTCTGCTAATGTGCAAAGTGGGACAGGCTCTGGCCATCTGATGTCATTGTTGAACGCCGCCCGTTTAGAAAAGGAGGCTTTGACCATATGCCATGCTCTATCGACCTTTCCAGCAATACCACAAAGCGGGTTTGAATATTTTAGTCAAAACACCATCCACATCTGCAGTAAACCAACATTTGGCTGATGGCAATACGTTCCAATGTAATACGGGAAGAGCCTATTGCTATTACACCTGCCAGCCTGGCCCCGCGCAGATTGGCGAACTTCACACGTCTTTTGAAATACGTGCAGATTTCCTCCCAATTTTTGCAAGGGATAAACGAGATTCTCACACGAAATCCACCAATCCCGACGTATGGGCGTGTTCAAAACGGACGTTAGACCAACTTGGCTACCACTCCGCTTTTTATCAGGGAAAAAAAAATATGAATTTCCCTGAAAAAAAGGGACTTGTAGATGCTAATGCCGTAGCCAGCATTAGCATCTGCAAGTCACGGACACGTAACCAGGATAGTGCGCAAAGTTTTTTAACAATGACAGAACAAGGTTACTATATGCACTTGTGCATGCTAATTACCCGGCCAAAGTACGTAATCTTATATTTGGATGTTGGGCGGACGCGTGAAATTCTCACTTTGTGTAGGTAATTATTTTTAGACCAGTGTTTGGACGGTTGCGGTTGCTAAGCGGATTATGTACTTACGTTGTATTTATAGAGGGCTCCAAATTGTAAAATCTGTACGTAGGCCTAGACTTGTTTGTATCATTCGAACCTCTCTCGGTTGCTTACGTCACAATAGGAACTAAAGTTTTTACCGTTTAAGTTCTGTCATGGTCGTACGATCGTGGCTTTAGTAGGCCTGCGCGTTTATTTTGAGTCGGCTACGTCACAAAAGTAATATGCCACCTCTTTTTCTGTACAGGATCTGTAGTCACCAGCAAGAAGAACTTCTAAGACACGAAATAAGTTGCATTTCCAAAACATCGACAACCTAAGGCGTTACCATTCAAATAATTTATCTGATTATTATACTAGTATCGGTCATAGACCTTGTGTTGACTTTAAACTGATCGCGTACAACATCGAATAACAATGTTTTAATTTGTTTACATTTATTACATGCACGATTGTAGAATTTTGATTTTAAATGACACCGCCTAGAACTATTTCCACGTTGGATACATGAAAATTTAGTGATTTATAAATGCTACTACTTACTTACTTGATAATATATTATTTTAGGGTAGGCAAAAAAAAAGGCAAGTATACCCCAGTCATAATGTACTTAGAATACATAAGCTGGATACCGAACTTTGCATCTCTTGGAAGGTAAAAAAATATCAATACACAGAAGACCTTCATTACTAGGACCATGGATGAACGTTAAAATTCTTAAAACGCACAACTTTTTTTGAGTGCTGTTTGTTTGTTGCATCGTCGTCAGTCCGCTCAGAGTCCGTTCGGCGATCACCGCCACCGGACCCCGTGCGGAATAACGGTACCGTTGCCATGGCGACCGGCTGAGAACCAATAGGGCCAACGTACTATGTTAATAACGCACTACCACACATGGTGTTACGATCAGCAAAGTTCGAGTGGGCAGGGTAATCTAATTTTAATGTTTTGTGGTAGTAGAAAGTGTGCATTTCTATTCCCATAGTTTCGGATTGGTCCATCCACGACCACTTGAAAAATTCACCCTGTAAATTCTAATTTGCTTTGGGTACATTATATGTCAACACATTATAACCATTGGGAGTCGAGCTGCAGAGCAAAATCGGCAATTGCGCGAGCAGAGCCGCGGGAAATAGCTAGTCGCCTAAATAAATGTAAAAAAAACCTCGATGAAAAAATGAGTCATAACAAGTTTGTATATATCCAGTTTTCTTCTAAAAAAAATATAAAATCCCCAAATTTAAAATAAAACTTATTTTACAGATTTTATCTCGTTTATTTTATGTTTTTACGTTCCCGACGATTCCCTAATTTATTCTACGTGTATACGCAACGTCTATAACTATCGATTTACATCGACGTATCTCGATTCTCGGATCGGGGAGTCTCGGTCAGCCACCGTGCAGTCAAGGCTACGGCTCGTTCGAGCGATCGCTCGCACGAGGTTGAAAGTTGAAACCACTCATAATATAATGTACTGACTTGGTTCGTATCTTATGAATTATATTCATGAAAGTTTTTCTTAACGAATACTGACTCTATGACGTTCCTATCTATTAATGAAGAGAATTCAAAGCCTATAACATATTTGGCCGCAAGTCGATGAATTATAAAACATGTAGATTAAAAGATTAGTAAGGACAAGATCATAATTTCGAATGAATAATCTATAACAATCTAAAATAAAGCCGTGTTAGTTACACCATTTGTAACTCAAGACCGGGCGGACAGATTTTTAAGGTCTTTAGTTTTTGGAATTTGTCTCCACTACAAATACCAGAATAACTATAATACATGGAAAATATTCATTAACAAAATAATAATGATAGCAGCTAATAATAACTAAATTGACAATATAATCTAACTAGACAAATAATATATTTTACTTAGAATGGGCTTTCATATCAATGGTTTTTTATCAACATCGGCTGTTTACGAATAAAATAAATCTTATAAATACTTGAGTACCTTCACATATACGATGAGTGTAGGTACAAACACTGCATTGTCGATTTTTACTGAGGCGGTGACGTCAGGAACGTCTAACATACATAATCCCAAAGCGAAGTTTTACGGCATGATAGCGTAGGACCAAACGTTTGTCAAATATTGGCCCTACCAACCAACCAAGTAAGTGTAACTAACACCAGTGATTGCCAACGTTGGTAACATATATTGACCTCTTACCACACAATAGCGAAGGCGTGCATTTGGTTTGGGCCCAACTAGCTAACTCAAGGGAAATGCAGGCGTCAAACAACCGAGTCTCAAATCGCGTCTGTTAAATATTGAAAACATCATCAGTTTGATATGAGTACAAGAAAAAAAAACATCCTCAGACAATAATGATTACGGTGGTCATAGAAATAGTAAATCACTGCATAGTGCAACGCCTAGATTGAAACTTGTATGGCGGCAAACTATTCACACCTTTAACGAGTCTGCAATAACAATAAGATCAACCCTTGAAAAGAAGTTTTTCTCGACTAACTATGCACAGATAGAGACAGCCACTTTATCTAAGCTAGGGGACGTCGCTTAAACTCGTAATATTAGATTACAACACAAGATAGAGCTGCGCGTAATACTGAGTGACGATAAACTAAGCGATGTGGTTGCGGAACCCCACGGCGTACTACGCGTCTAAAATATAAAATTAGTTTGCAATTTTCCATGCCTAACTGTGCTACTGTGCAATTTAGGCACGCCGTACACGGGCCATATGTGCTAGACCCGCAACAAGTCAAGCAGCTTCCTCGATGCAAGTGTAGCCATCATGTGATTGGCTGCTTGAACATCCAGTGCCCATCCAAAACCAGCAAGTCTTGACTCGTGTAACAGTTGCCTTACTCAGACAAGCCGCACAGACCTTGGTACATTGTGCCCATAGCAACAGCGCAAAAAACGTAATGATCGCAAGCCCAAATCCCACAAATTGATCTGATTGTAGTAATTTATGAGGTTTCAGACTAAAAAAGATCAAAATTGAATCACATTGTGTTACTGAAGTAGCGGAACGCAAGGTATTTTTCGATTGTAAACAAACAACTCGATTTTAGATAGATATCAAACTATAACGTTTAAAACTTTAAATGCCAGTCAAGGCCGTAGACATGGGGGTTTTAGAGGTTTCCCCCCCCCCCCCCCCCCTCCATTTCCAAAATGTCTTAGCTAATCCAAAATTGTAAACATAGATGCATACTCTAACATACTTTCGACTCTTTAGTTATTGTCTCTGGTCCACTTGCTTAATGTCTCTGGTCCAGAGCTCAACCTCCCCAGAGTTATTTCCTGGCTACGGCCCTGCTGCCTATTATAGCAGCGGATTGAAGACCGTATTATTATATACTTTCCTACACTGTTACCACCAGCCAGATCATTTGTATATACGCTAAGTTCAATTTCAGATCTGATGTACGTAGTTGACTGTTACTAAGCAAAGTCGATATACAATTTCAAAATAACTAAAATTAAATTGGCGTAATAAATGTAACCGATGGAGGAAATATTGGCAACATTGTTTTAAAGTCACTAAACATGACTGCAGATAAAAAATAAAACAAAAACCAAATTAAGAAAACAAAAGCAGTATAAAAATAAACGAGGATCATTTACGTAATTGGTTGTTGCTAGGCGCTGCAATAGAACGCAATTGACTCTGAGCATTTTGATGTACGCGCGTTCACAAGGAGAGCGAACGTGCGATACGAGCGCTAATGTTCCGACCGTAAATCCGCCCTTTCAAAGATTTTGTAACCCTTCATTCATACTGATGATGAAATTTAGTGCACATAACAAACTAATAGAGGACTCCTGCCAGCGTAAACGATAAAACAATGAGTAGTATCTAGTTCCATTGTTACAAAAAAAATATTACGGGAACCTCACTACCGACAAAGGAAAACAATTTGCAAGTATGCCAACAAAGGTCCATCATGTATAAGCTTCAACTACTGAATCGGCTTAAAGATCAATAACCTAAAGAAATCCAATTACACAAAGGAGCTTAACTGGCACATCACATGTGAAAAAGGATTATCTACCATTTATCTACCATTGAACATTTGCAGTCTGAATTATGTATGCATGCATGGAACCGGAGCGTGTGCATGAATCACCCCAGGTGACCTAGATATACCTACATTGACAGTTCAATATGGTATTTAAATAATGCAATTGAAAAGGTTCGTCCGTCGTCAAATGCGGAAATTTCAATCGATCGTGCGATGAAGAACAATTGGACTGGAAGCCTTTGTCTTGCAAATTATTTCATGATTTCGAGAATGTTGCGAGAATATGCCCTTCCCAGGTGTTTTTGTTTCAAGTGAAACGGAATTTAATAAAAATAAAAACAGCAACGAATATTTAAAGTCTGAACAAAAATGCCCTTTGGCCTTTGGAAAAGGAATCGATTTTTTTTACTAACAAAAAAATCGAACATCCGATTTTCTATGCGTTGACATTATGGTGCCATCAAAGAAATACATAATATAAACAGATTTCAGATTAATTCACACCCTAGCAACTGAGCAATTTCGATCGCCATTCCCCACTCGGTGGTTCCTTTGGGAATACCCAGAATTTACGAGGGAACCGTAAAAATCTACACTTCTAAAAATATCTATCACAGTTCCATATAATTTTACACGTATAGATCCAAACTACAGATAGAGTGAGTTAGTAACACCGCGAGGTGGCATGGAAGCAGTGTAGCACCAATTTCTATATCCCAAATGTCAAGATTAGATATTGATTAAGCCATCAAATCGCAGCATGTATTAGGGTGAGCGTTGGGACCGCGAAATTATAAAATCCGGTGGCGGCAAATAGGCTAAATAAGCCAACCGGGTTTAATGAAAGTGAACAAACACAAAAACGAAGCCATGTTTGCTTGGACGAATTGACATTTCGTCGTTGCCATTAGCTTTTGATGACTTAGGCTGTGTCCCCAGTCGGCAAACTGTCAGCGGCCGGCTGAGTTAGCGGCGTATGGGTTTAGGACGCCCTTCCATATATTTGAAATGGAGTGTTCACAGTTTGCTAGATTGCACTCATTCTACGCAGTTTGCTGTGTTAAGCGCGCCGATTGATTCAGTGAGCGGCCGACTCACAGCAAAACCGGTTCTAGTCGGCGGCGGCGATATGCTTGTTCGCCGGGCGTAGTAAGTCCGTTTGCCGCAAACTGTGGACAGTTGACAGTGAAAATTCAGTCGGTCGGTCGACCTAAATAAGCGGCTGACACATAACAGTTTGCTTGTTTGCGACGCACGCAAATTGATCTGAGTTTGCAGCTAACTCGAATTTCAGTTCGCCACAAATTTGCGGCTCACTCAGTCGGCCGCTGACAGTTTGCCGACTGGGGACACAGCCTTAAGACGACGCAAATCATTAGATTTATTAGATTACAGAACACCGGTTACTAGGTTGTAATAAGGAACGTTTTTAATATTCATTTCAACAAAAATATATTTGCATACCAGCACCTTTTCACACTAGACAAAGAGAAGGCAGTATTTGAAACATTGCAGAACTTCACACATATATTCTTGACTTTAGAAATATCTTACAAGCAATTATTTGTCTGCCCGCTTCTGAAACTTACGTGCCTGTATATTGTTATACCAAAAACATGATTTACTGTATTTATTTACTTTAGGAAACAAATCATACTAATAGAACGTTGTCAGGAACCGGCAAGTAAGACTACTAAAGAGGGGTAAAAGTAGCGTAGGTCCACTAATCCGTAAGCATAAACTTGTTTTGGGAATAGCATTGAATTAAATTAGAAAGAAAATAGGATTGCAGCATACAATGGTTGGCAATCAGAGAGGACTGGTTACTTAAATATTCGAGGTACCTTCCGCTCGATCGATTCAACATTGTCATCCATTACGGGAATTTGGCAAATTTTTTTCGGACTAGCACCAACAAACTAGATACCTTTACGATCATCGTTATTCATTCACTTATTGGCAGCTAGGCAACTTTATTGTATAAAAAGTATCATCAAGGAAGCTTCTCCCCTCAACGTCAATAAGTAGATAGGTAGCCATTGCTTGTTGTAAATTACGAGAACATAATTGCCTCCTATACTAAAGATTTGATTAACTCTAAAAAGCAGTTTATATTGTGACCTAGACTCATTATCAACTATGACCCACAATCACCGCAATATTTAGCTTCAATTACGAAAACTGACACGTTGTCGAGGAATATGTAATGAATATGTAACGCTTAATGTAATAATCGTTAAATTACGAAGGTAGGTAGTTAGTACTGTAGACAGTAGAGAGTTCTCGACGACTGAGGTTTTTAGGTGCAGTACTATTTCCTACCATTATTAAACTAACTTCGTAGACGCAAACTACCGTTCCGAATCCGAATCCGATTTCCGAGGTTTCAAAATCACACTGCTGGTCCCAAATATATCGCGTTTATTTTATGTTTTACGTTCCCGACGTTTAGGCTACTTTACAGCAACTATGGCCAAGGGAGGACTGGGTGTTTGAGGTCCTAGTGTCATATTTTGAACTGGGCTACCGGGAACTTCAAGGGGTAGGTAGTATACCCGTCCGAGCCACGCAGTATATAGAAAAAAGATCGGTATTAGGTACAAGGGGATTGTATACAAAGCTACATAAACATTTCTTGGAACTCACAAATATATATCTATTTTAAGATGTTTTTCTTTTGAATAGAGCCTTTGGACTGTTTTAATAAGACGAGGGGTCCAGGCGGAATCACCATCGTTACCGATTGATCTTTATCGACATAAAGAGCCTACTATAAAGGGTCATGGGAACTCTATGCGTGACGTTATCTCATTCCCATAACGCGAGGCATATCTAAACATAACGAAACGACCTACGTGCTAACAAAAAACACTCGCAAATCTCCATCCACTTCCCAATCTAATTTAGTTTTAAAATAACGTTTTGTAACGTGGAAAAAAAAGAACAAGCAAGCGCTTGTTGTCGACGACCTAAGCGTTAATTAAAAAAGAGGTTATGAAAATTAAGCATTGTTGCTATGCACGTTCAACTCGTAATACAATTTTACTGCCACAGCTTAGAGTGACGACCTTGGACTAAACAAATCAAAGGACGCCTTACGTGAAAACAAGGCGGAAGGATTGCATTTATGGTCTTCTACTAAGGGCGAGAATCATCCCGAGAAATGTGTTTGGAGCTCATTAACATGTTGGACAACATGGCTCTTCCAAGAAAACTGGCTTCGAGTGTCTACATCTGAAGTCTTTAGAGGCATAATGAGAGGAACTAGATGAGTAAACATGCGTTCAGGATTGATTGATTTAAATCATTTGTTTCACATAAAAAAATAAATCAAATAGTTTAAAAAGACATTGATTATATATATATTTCAATCAAAAAACCGTCCGTAAATTTTCATAACTGGTAAAGTGTGGCGAGCCGTTTTTAGTTCATCAAACCACGTGCTATAATGTTTTTTTACGATGGGCTATTACTTATAATGTCAAGTACGAAACAGTTGAAACAATCGAACGGTTAAAAACCTTATTTTTGTTTCATTGTTAACAGCCGTCGTTAATAATGCAGACCGCTGTTGTATGCTAACGCTTTGGGATTCGGTAGTTACATTGATTTTTTACAATTGCATATTATAGGGCGATGACCCCGGGCATCAGTCGTACGTATGGCGCTGACATTTTTGTGACACCACATTGTTATGCAATAACAAGTCAAACCACACAATGTGCTCATACAATATCAACTTCATTCCTTTGCGAATTGAAGCTAAAGCTGAGACATATTAGATCTGCTTAACACTTTGCTGCATATTTATGTTTAATTGAAATATCTGTCTTGGCGTTCATTTAATGTCTCTGTATAATTACGGCAACTGAATGTTTTAATTTGCATCGGTATTTGCAACGTTGAATATGAATTATGATTTTTTTATTGTCTTTGGAATAATCGTTTGAACGTTTAACATACCTACTCTATTTTTTTTATTAATAATGCGTAATATTAGTGGTACTACTATGTTGTGTAACTATGTTGTGTCCATAAAGAGCACGAGTGAGGAAAATGATATAGTATAACATGACTTCTATGTGTTCGTTTTGTAGATGGAGGTTAGTAACTCCCTAATCTGTGAGAAATTTGTATAGAAATTATGCTCCTGAATTGATTTTTTTTTTATTACATTATAGGCAAGTATTTGATCTCGGTCTCACCTGATGGTAAGTGACGATGAGATCTACGATGGAGCATACTTGCCTAGGTAGGAAGGCGGCAGTAGATCGAGACGCTACATTCACTAGGCACATGCAGCGCAGATGATCTGACCCGCCATCCATGAATGGCAACACCGAACATCATGCCGGAACACGGCTAGGCCGCTTGGCGACATGGCTTTGTTCAGTGGGTGGTGACTAGCCACGGCCGAAGCCTACCACCAGTAGAGTTGTCACCTAGTTGGCACCACCCAGGGTCACTTGTAGGGTATCTCGAGGGTACTTAATTCTCCTACGGACGAAGGTGACTCGACCCCTATGATTATTGATTGAAACAAAATAAAGTTTAAGTAGTATGCATAGGTAACTCTTTATATAATTGTATGTTCAATAAGGAGTACTTTGTACCGCGTCAAAATTTAATGTATGAGAAAAAATAATGATATATATTATTTTCAAATTTGTCCTATATGGTAATAGCTATTCTGTTGTTCGGGGAAGACAAAATAAAAAATCTACCCACCTCATTCATTAGTTCTAAATGGTGTAACTAACACATTTTATTTATAGATAGTTAATATAACTAACCTAGTTATGTGCACTTACTACAGTCAATTCTAGTTTTATCAGGAAGGTCAGTGTGAAATTAAATACTTATGTTATATATTAGTGATATGATATTACATGTATTGCCCTACAAACCCTTATACCTACCATGCATAGAAACCAATTATTTTATCCCTGTTGTATTGATTATTATGTTTTACGTACTAGTTTTGTGCAGCTTAATTGCAAATAATTGTAGCAAGTATTATAGTATTAAATTAATTTGTAGTTTACTGTGTCCAGGCCAAGATTTTAGCAAAAATATGACAAAGGAAAGAGAATTTAATTCATGCAAGCAACAAGGGTTAACTTATTGTATTCCTGACTTTCTCATACCCCTAATATGAGAGTAAGACAGCAATTTTCTGTATTTAGCCGCAAATACCTGTATGCTTCAGATATGTTGGAGCTGAATAATTAGCCACGAGTTACTCGGCTAGTATTAAGTACAACTAAATTAGTTTTTAATTGTACCTACGTAATTATGTGTTCAGCCTTGGTTTCACTACTACGGTTTTACGGATCTCAGTTAAAAAACGTAGGAGTATACGTTTATTTTATTTAAAACTAGCTGACCCGACAGAAGTTGCCCGGTCCCGAATTTTCAAATTTTACGGATAACTTTTTATTATTTCTTTTCCTTAAGACCTTATTGGTACCATTGCGAACATTTAAAAAAGTTTGCCAATTCGGTCTTGTCCAACGATATTTATTTGTAGGTCTTACCAATGAACAAAAATTGTTTATTACGCATATAAATGAAACAGGTAAATTTATGAGTTCACACTGCAAGAAGTCTGACACGACAATACATAAATATATGTTGTTAATTATAAAAATCAGATTTGAATTACGTATAAAAAAGTTATCGCCTTAACTTGTGATATATGATCGTATTGTTACTAAGATTATCTAATTCTCTGATAAAAAAGCCAAACCGCTAAATGCCTGAGCTCATTTAAAAAAGTTTATAAAAAAAACTTAGGTCAATAACACCCAAGACAAAGATAATAGCCTAATATTTTTTTTTATACAGAACCCACTTTCTGAACACCATAGATGCTCGTCAAGTTCTTTTTTTATAAAGCTCAGCTCCACACAAGGCAACTTCTAAATTAAGATCTGTTTAATGATACCTTTAGGAATCAATTTGGTGTAAGTAATGCTGTTGCTAAGCCGCGCGGCGTGCGAAGGTCATTTATGAAGTGTGTGACGTAATACATTAGTGCCGTCTCTTTCTTTTTCAAGTACTTCTTTGCAACAATGTTAGTGATGTTCTAAATGTACAAAAAAAGTAAGTGCGTATTTGATCATTTGCATTGGCGATAGATACAGATTTTTGACCTTGTAGATAGGTCTCATTTCATCTAGCTATATTATAGGTACTAGCGGTTTCCGCTATTGCGTACACGTGGAATTAAGTTTGCTCAGTATCCCGGGGAGACCAGATAACATTCTGCTGATCTATGGCGCAATCAATAAGCTGGACAACTTCCTGGTGGAGCTTGGGCGCCTAATGTCGGGTCAACCCCAACACACCGCTGTCTAATTGTGGGAACCACCTGTCAGCTAATACCTACTGCATGATCACAAGGTAGAGTACCTAGACCCACCTACCCATGCTACACCCAAGTTATGCAATGGATATTAGAAAGATTAAAATAAAATATGATTTGACATTTGAATATATGGTCAAATACCTAATACCTATGTAGGTATTAGTTTAGTATGGAATAAACTTTATTGCCCTTTTTAATTGGCAATTAAGTTTTTGTGAATGGGCACAGATGTTAACATTTATCTTGTTGAAGTTGTTCAGCTATTTTAATGATTATGGTAGGTCCTTATTATCTTTTATGTTAATTTCACTTACATAATAAGTACTGTTCATAATATGCCAAGAATTATTAATAAAATATGTTTTATATTAGAATATATAACGTAACACCCATACAAATATTTATTATGATCAGCTTTGTCAATATAGCTACTTAATTTAGTTTTTGCGGCAACATAAAAAGTAAGATGAAGATATAAAATAAATGAGCAATTTGTTCCCACTGAAAATCAATTTTAAGTTTCACAAAAGAAAAACTTATTTAAACTGAATAATATAATAGCAGTATGCAGCAACACAATATATTTATTGTTGCATTTTATTATAGCTATTATAAAAAACTAATTTTGAATAAGAACATTATTAATTTCGACCTTGTTAGGGCTGCATACAAATATTATGAAGGCTGAAGAAGAAAAAACTATATAAGAATAGATAGCTGAACTATGTATATAGCTACAATACTTAGGTTCTTAATTGATGCTGGAGTCATGTGAAAACCACTGCATAATACTGATGAAACTCCTCAGGGTCTGCATATAGGATACTCTTGTATCCCAACAAATTAATATGGGGAGGCCTCATATTCTGCATTTTGAGCTGGCATAGTAAATAGACAGGCTATGTTTGTCAATTTTTCCTTTTTTCTTCTTATTAACAGTATATTGCTATGCCCTTATCTAACCATTTAAATAAAAATTTTGTGGCATATTACACATTAATTGAAGTAATGACATAAATCTATATTTCAAAATTTATAAAGAACCCAATATTGTATTTTTTTTAATAATGGTTAAGCAAAATTGTTATTTGTAGGTAATAATAGTATAATATTGATAGCAAATCTAATTTAAACCCATTTAAACTATGTGTAAATGGGTGGTTGACCTCTGCCAGCATAATAATATCCATGCAAATGCAGCACATAAAATGAAAATTTGTTACATAGATAATGAATTCATATTTGGACAAAAAAACACGTTTTTTTTTTTTTTTTTTCTTATTTTTGTCTTTTTGATTTTAATCCTGGGTTGATTGAAATCATACATACAAATACATATTACATAAAGCATATCTATGTAAACAAATACACATGACATGTGTATTTAAGTACCCAGGTATTATGTAAATAATGTTTGGTTTGTGTTCAGAATGAACCGAGGTTGAGACCTAAATTTGGCATACTAATTTTCGAATTTTAACTACAATCTATTAATTTTTACCCAGCAGCGGAACATGCTAGTGAAATATTGCAAGCCCTCAGATACAAACTAGTCATTACTTATTTGTATGCATTGTTGTAAAAGCTACTTGCACCTTTTCATATAGTATTGTTCTAATCGATAAATAATTATAAGACTTAATAAAAAAATGATAAAATAGAGCAGCATATTATGCAGCGTAAACCACTTTTTTTTATGCTTGCATGTGCATGTAAACTCTTGACTACATTTGAATAAAAATGACAGTAGGCAACTCTGGCAGACACTTGAATTCAAGCCTAGTCCACTGAAAAGTGTTTAATAGAGTAATGTAGTTATTTCCACTGATAGATATAGTCTTAAATATATTCACTGCAACTAGTTTTTTTGCAATATCTATAAACCACCTGAACATGTAGAACACTTTTCTAGAAACTAACCCAAATACAACAGTAATAAAGGTACTACCAATTCAATTATATCATGCAAATGGTTCAAAACCAATAGACATTGTAATTTCTAGTGCTCAACAACACACCCTAATGATTATCAGATAGTTTCTATGTACACAGACATAATAGCTGTGTGCTATAAGCCTGTATATACAACGTTATAGGTTATATATCTTGTTGCCATGCCAGATTTCATTGCTCTTTACAAAGATAAATTTTGATATTGCTCACGAAAATGAACTCGTGGGACATTTATTATCGTGTTTTTAACATATTTATGTAACTTTAAATGTGTGTATATTACAAAATTGAGGTATAACTAGCACTTTTGTGTTCCGTACATATACGAGACCTTGTTACCTTAATAAGACCAGTCAGATTACTTTTTTACACATTTACGTATTCCAATTTCAATATAAATAACGATTCTCGACACTCGTAGATCTGTAACCCAAAGAAACTGACAATTTTATCGGCTCCTCTAACGAATACAGTTTATAGGTTATAAATGGAGTGCCCTTGACAATACTAATAGGATGGTCATGTCAGGTTATAAAGCTAATTCCAAGGTGATCATACGAGAATAAACTATATCACAGCAGGCACATTAGGGTGCCGAATAGCCAAGGTGGGAACCAGATCTCATCACAAAGGGACTTACCGGAACACACCATCGTTCCTACACGAACGCACGGCAACCACACTTAAACACAAAAGGATACATGCTAAGTCCAGGTTGAATCCATCCTTGATGTATCGTTTTCGTCGCCTGCTGACGATGCCCTTGATAGGGTTTGTCATTTTTATGTTGGACATAGAGTTGGCCATGGCTGCTAGCTGGTGGACGCGGCGCGGCAGCAGCTCAGCCGCCGCTGTGCCCTTAGCGGGCCCGCCCGCTCCAGGCACCGTCCTCTTCTCTGGTGCCTTCCGCTCGCGGCGCCGGCAGCTCACACAAATACCCATAAAATAACCTCCGCCGCGCAGAACGTGCCCCGCTCATCGGGCCGGCGGCGGAGCGCGAGCGGCCTGAGACCGGAGGCCACGACCGGCGCTCAGCTCGCGCCCGCCATGCCTCGCGCTGCACGCGCCTTGGCCGAGGCCGAGCTGCGAGCACCGAGCACTTCCACACCGCACCGCCAGACCGAAAGCACCGCACACAAGACACTATAACATAGCTCGACGCCCGGCACCGAACGCGTATGTTTCTCGCTTCACGAGCGGCGGAAAAATTATCTCGTCGCACGAATGGCGTCCATCCTGCGTTTGCACCAGTATACTACACGACCGAAGAGAAACAGTTGCACAAGAAAGAAAGATGGTGTATGATGGCCGAAATGTAGTGTACACTGCGTCCCGCTCGCACTCGCTCAGTTTGCAATCGGTAAACAAAGATAAAACACAGCTTCATTTCTAGTAGTGGCGGCTAGCTCACTCTCTTTGTTCATCATTGATTCCATTTTTCAACACAAGGTGGCGTTAGTATGACAGTAGCGCCAGTTTTCAAATTGTCTTGCCTTATCATATTTATGAAATACACCATATAGCTTTACAGATAATTTTGATTTGTATTTATTAATAAATAAAAAAGGATTATTATCACCCGTTTTAGTGTGAATTATGAAAAACTAGATTAGAACTTTTAATAGATTTTTGTACTCTAGCTAGATAATAGTGTAGTCTCATGCACAGAGTATAAATCATAGACAGCAGGCGCGGTAACTTTTGAAAAGTTTTACGAGGAGCATGTGCAACTATGGACTGGCCTCATCAGCCTAACTAACGTGTATGAGAGGTTTTGGAACGGTTCAGTATTATTTTTTCTTTCATATATTATTTACCGAGCCATTAAATATATACAATCTGTAGTTATCTTGTATGTTAGGTACTCTCAATGCGGTAGGTAACTAAATCGTGATTATTTATTAATTAACTATATCCAAATATCAATACCATTATTTCGTAGATATTATACCAATGGAGAATATATTTATTCTTGAGTAATTTATACTATATAAAGTCGCGTAACCACTAAGTACTTAATCACTGAAGTGCCTTCTACTTTTCTAAACACGTGACAGTGCCGTGATTAGATGCGACGGCAGTTTACACGAGTTGCAAATAAATTATTATGACTAATTTGCATAAGTATTTACTGAAGCATATTGTGCAGCTATGCAAATAGAGTACGTAACGTTTATAAAGTGAGTACGTCGTCCCCCCTACATAGGTATTCACATATATTGCCCCCTACTTAAGTACATGGAGTACCTATGGAATACTTAAACGTGTCGGTAGAGTTTTTGTAATCGGAACGTGTAGTAATTACTACATAGTTTGCGTATTTGCAATATTATATGGCTAACACCACCTCTATCGGAAGGCATTTATTACATTCAATTGTAATATAGCCAGGCGGAAAGGACCTTAAAGGTGTCCACGCTTTAATTGACCCGGTAGTTCATCTGAAACGTATCGCGTAGGAAGTCGGAAGCAGTTATATAAGTATGATGGTCAAGTTGGTAGAACGCTGCCTCGGTAACGAGCGTCGCAGGTTCAAATCCCGGCTCTCTGGGATTTCTGGATTTCATGAGCGAATATTATTTTCAACCATGATTATTTATCACTTGCTAAACGGTAAAGGAAAATATTGTGAGTAAACCTACATGTGTCACAGAACCCATCGAAAGACGTGTTAATTCCGCCAATCCGCACCGGGCTTGGGTGGTGTACTATGATCTAATCCTTGCATTAAGAAGAGGCCTGTGCCCAATAGTGGGACTTAAAAAAAGGACTTTTGATAACAATGATAAAAAATGCATACAAAATTGCACATGGTAGTCTACAACTCTGAAGGTAGGTAAGCAGATATAATTATAGCGATGTCCTATCAATCCACAGACTACCAGTATATCAATCGTTATCAGTAGGTGTACACGGTGATAAGCAACACTCCCGAAGCAGACGGATCGGGAGATAAGATAGTCCTGTGCCGATGCATCGCAAGATGCGTAATAGGTTACAGGGGAAGCTTATTGCTGGTAAAAATTAAGGCTGGCGCTCACTACGAAGCTCTACGAAGGCCGAAGCTCAAGAATCTTTCGGGACGCTCAGGGATACTGAACAAACCTGACTCAATTCTTTAGTCTTTGTTTCTCGACGTGCCGATGAGACCCGAACCCTGGCCGAACATGCCGAATCCTACCACCGAAGCTTCCCGGCGGTATATTCAAGTCTTGTGACTTGTATATAAGATTCAAAGTCATTTGACGTGCGACACTTCGCCATGCTTTGTAGTGCCAGCATTTATTGTTAGTACAAACATTATCAGCATTTTTTTATTGCAACGCTTACAATGTTACCAGACCAGCGTAGGTAATTTACGATTTTGATGATTTCCGTAATTTCTTCAGACTGGACTCGAACCCGCAATCTACGGGCTATGCGACCACTACAACAAGTTGTCGCAAAAACATCAACTAGGTACCTAATATTGCCGTCGAAAATAGGCAAAGCAGGAACCAAATGATTCTTCATCTTATTGCCATTATTTGATACCAGCTTCTGCCCGCTGCACCTCGATAAAACATAGCCATAGCACTCAGGGATTGTAGCTTTCGACCAGTGAAAGAATTTCCACAATCGGATCAGTAGTTTCGAAGATACCCCCTATATCCAAACTCACAAACTTTACCTCTTCATAAAATTAGTAAAGATTCGTTTCTCTGAAGTCGTACCTCGTTTGACACGTGTGAAATGAAACAAGAACCATGCCTACGCATAGTTCACTACACGTGTCGAACATAGAAGGTACTTAGGTAGGTAGCAGTCGCCTGCGCACGTGGCCTGGTGCCTTGTCTGTGTGTGTGTGGGCACGTGTATGCGAGCAATCGTTCCCGTATCAATTACGAATGTGTGTGGGTGTATTTATGTATACATAACTGTTTGATGTATTTATAACTAGTCGTGGTGACTCGAGTGCATTTCCTGCAATATTTGTACCTACTTCAAAATTTATAGAACGCTGTCGTCCATTTACAATAGTATTACAAATCACTTTTCTGGCGTGCGCACACACTTCACACTTAAATTTTGGTGTTTGGAAATTTATGTCTTGTTTCCTTTTGTATATTATACTAGCTAGCTGCGCCCCGCGGTGTTACCCGCGATTAAGAAGTATGTCCTTTCCTCTATGTATCATTTTCTGAACCCTAAACTACCACTACCTATGCAAAAAATCATGTCGATCCTTTGCTCCATAAAAAATTTAAACAAATCTATCCCACGGGAAACATACATTTTACCGGTATAAAAATTACCCTATATGCTATTCCAGACTATAATCTATCTCTGTGCCAAATTTCATCCAGATCCGTTCAGTCGTTCTGGCGTCATTGAGTAACAAACATCCATCCATCAATCCATCCAAACTTTCACATTTATAATATTAGTGGGATAAACACTACCACGCATGGATTTCCCAAAGGGGTAGGCAGAGGTATACTGCAGTACCTTCTGACCATATATCATCGCCGTTATATGGGTGCATATCCACCTACTAATAGGGCGAGATAGTTTCATATTCATTTATCAACAAAAAGAAAAAAATACCAAACAATTCTGAGAACAGAGATATATTTAAAACTGCAACTTAGACTCGTACATAGTTAATAACTTTTCCACCTCACCGGCCCTATGTTTCAGTGTTGCCATATCCTCTTCACTCAACACAGAGCTCTTGTTCCCGGCATTCTTCATTAAAAAGTGTTGTATGAACAGCCGGAGGCTTTCCCTGAACATGTGTAGTTTCGGAGGTTTGGAGATGCGGTGGAAAACCTGAAGGGAGGCTTCCAGGTCTGCATTCATGATGATGGCGAGGAGAATCTGACGCATGAAGCGGACCGCGTGCTTGTTCAGCTCGGAGAACTGGATTACCTGGGCAAAGTCAAAGACAAATCATTTATTTTGTATAGACCTACGGGGGCGCTAACAAAATGTCATTTAATATTTTTTTATTAACTCTAATTGATTTCTTATATTTACGCGAATACTACACATTTAAATAAAACTAATTTTACGGATTTTATCGCGTTTATTTTTTGTTTTTTACGTTCCCGAGGTTTCACGGGAGGACGGGTCGTAGGGAACGTAAAAACAAAAAATAAACGCGATAAAATCCGTAAAATTAGTTTTATTTAAAAGATTGCAAATGCACTAAAGAAGCGCAGGTTCAAAGGATAGTATACCCTTTCTGAATCACGCTGTACAAAACAAATACCTTTAACACTGCGAGCGCCAATCCCTTCTCCATGATCAGGTGCGTGAGGAACTGCGCCAGGTTGGTGGCGGCGTGCTTCGGCAGGGTGTCCAGCTCCTTGATTTTATCCCACACCGAGTATTGTATTGAGAGCTGCAAGAAATAATGCATATATATATACAGCGTGACCCAGAAAGGTTATACTACCATTTGAACCTGCGCTTCTGCAGCGCACTTGAAATCGAACATTAGGTAAATTCCAATTATAATGTCTATGAGATTAAGATTGACAAAATCACTATTGTAACTGTTTGTATTTAATCGAAGTTGTAACTTCATATAGAATTACAAGTGCGCTATAAAGAAGCACAGGTTCAAATGTTAGGACATTTTGGAATAGTCAAAATCTTTGGTGGCACCTTTTTAAATAAATAAAAAAAAATATATAATAGATTTATACTTGGTATTTCCTATCAGAGTCGCACAGTTTCTGCCCCAGCACGGCGTAGTACGGGTTGTAAGTCTTCTCTTGCAAGCAGCAAGCCAGTAGCACATGCACGATCTCCCTCTCCTGCTGGCCGCGCAGACCCAAGTGCTGCAGCTTCTCGAAGGCGTCCATGTAGTCCTATCACATACAATAGAGAATATAACATTATCCCACTAATATTATAAATGTGAAAGTTTGGATGGATGGATGTTTGTTACTCAATGACGCCAGAACGGCTCAACGGATCTGTATGAAATTTGGCACAGAGATAGATTATAGTCTGGAATAGCACATAGGCTACTTTTATCCCGGTAAAATGTATGGTTCTTGTGGGCTAGATTGGTTTGAATTTTTCATACTTTATAATCGCGGGTAACACCGCGGGGCGCAGCTAGTTATTGTATTTATTGCATATTTTTCATAACTCTCAGACATGGAGGTTTCCTTCACCGTTTAGCAAGCGATAATCGTGCTTAAAAATGAGATTCGCACATGAAATCCAGAAATCCCAGAGGTGCGAGCCGGGGTTTGAACCTGCGATCCTCGTTACCGAGGCAAGCATTCTACCAACTTGGCTATCACTATTTTATGGTAGGTATACATAGAGCTAGGTATAGATAAAAAAAAATATCTTACCTCAGCGGACATGATAACACAGAATATACTTCTTCTGACATCTGTATTCATTCTCTGCTTCCTGGCCAAGTCTAATAGCTTCTGGTCCGTGGAGGGGGGTAGGTTGGCGGAGGGCGCAGCCCCCGGCCGCGGCATGTTGCCCTCCCACGCCGACCCCACCACCCACCACTTGCCTCGCTCGTCCGCTGAAACATCGTGGACCATTGACGGCGGTGATAACCACACCCACAGATAGCAAAATAGAATAGAATAACCTTCGCTCCTAATTTGTCTTAAATTATTTGAAGAATACATAAAGGTTAGTTTAGTTTAGGTTAGTTACGGATTTTATCGCGTTTATTGTATATTTTTACGTTCCCGACGTTTCGGCTGCTTTACAGCAACCATGGTCGCGGGGGGACTGAGGTGGTTGACGTCCTAGTGCCATAGTTTGAAATGGGGTACCGGGGTACGGGTATAATAAACGCGATAAAATCCGTAAGATGACTTTTATTTCCATAGTATGTTTTTATTATTTTCTAACATAAATTGATGATAGTTTGAACAATATTTCCATGTGGCATTTTAATTAATTTCGTATACCTACTTCCGAAACGTGAAAGATTCCTAAAGTATATTTTATTTATAAAATTCTATAGATTGTATCATTCCTCCTTCATAGAAACCCGTTTTAATACATTCCTATGTAACAACATTTGGTTGTTCTCTTTAGTATCTACGCTTAGTAAATGCTTAAGAAGGCCCATTTCCACGGAAATACGCCTAAAAAGCGTTGACTTGACGCGTAGCCAACCTACATGCCCTTTCTAGAACTTTCTTATTCTGTGGTACGTACCTTTCAACAGGTCTTCGAGCCTTATATTAAGGGCTGTGATATAGTTTCCCTTCCTGATGATGCTCCTTGTCATCTTCTTCAGGTTCTCGCAGTACGACGGGTCGTAATTCGGAATTTTGGTTAAATTGTTGTTCTTCACCGCCATTAGGACTTCTAGAAGGAACTTCATACGGGATCTGGGAACATGGAGAATGTAGATTTACCAACAAAATGTGTGATAAGCATGGATATTTATACTCGAGTCTTGGACATTCAATAGCTATTAAATTAGTACCATAAAGGTACACCATGTCTTGACCAATTTTGGGATATCAGTTCCTCCGTGGAATGTTTGATTGATGTTTTTTTGACTTCAATCTGGGCGTTTTCAAGTCGAGAGTGAACAGGTACCTTCTAGCCAAGTATGCTCGATCGTAGATCTCATCGTCACTTACCATTAGATGAGGTGGGATCGAGATCAAATACTTGCATATATATCTAATTCCAAACGTATTTCGCTCATCTCACCGATCCAACTCAAGTATATACGAGTATTCGCCTTACTTTATATGGGCTGAATTCTCCAAAAGGACAGTGCGACACCCCAAAAAAAAAAAAAGATTACCCGCTCGACGCCGCCTCGTTGAGCTTGGCCACCCGCGCCTGCGTGTCGTGGATGAAGGTCTTCAGCGCCAGCGGCTCCTCCTTGCGCAGCACCCCGCCCACGCTCCGCAGCGCCACCACCACACAATCTATATTCTTCTCGGACACCTTGTCCAGGAGACGGTTGAGGATGTCGTAGAGCAGGGCTGCGTGGTAGATCTGGATATTACATATTAATAATAAATATAAGACTGTTTATTGGGGTATTTGCCCTTTGGAAGGCTTGCGCGGGAACGTGGGTCCAACACGTAGAAGACCTTTTTGCAAATTTTGATTGTTATGTTAGCCACTTGCTGGAGCCAACTGGTGCAAATGACAGCATTAACAGCGAATTGACCTCAGCAGGCGGAGGAACTATTGCAGGAATATAGAATGATAATTGGGACTATGGATAGAGGTTTGGATGGACATGAGATGGGGTTATTGGCAGGGTTGTGGACACCTGCCATAATCAGCTTCGGCCGTGGCTAGTCACCACCCACTGAACAAAGCCATGTCGCCAAGCGGCCTAGCCGTGTTCCGGCATGATGTTCGGTGTTGCCATTCATGGATGGCGGGTCAGATCAGCTGCGCTGCATGTGCCTAGTGAATGTAGCGTCTCGATCTACTGCCGTCTTCCTACCTAGGCAAGTATGCTCCACCGTAGTTCTCATCGTCACTTACCATCACGTGAGATCGAGATCAAATACTTGCCTATAATGTAATAAAAAAAAAAAAAAGCTTATTATTGGCAGGTGGCGACTCGCCGCTCGTTGTGTGGGCCCCCTAAAAAGGCCGTCATATGAGACGATAAGGACTCAGGAGTGTAGAGAGGTGGGCTGCGCTTTCTCCCGTGGTGTTATGCCCTTTAACATACCTTGAAACTGTAAAGATAGGCGAGACAGGACACTAAATTGTCAAGTCGTTTGTCTTCCATGGGTTGTGGTGAACACATCATCCTGTCGAACCGCTCCGTGAGTTCCTGGAGGAAATGGGCACCTGCAAACATAATTAGAATCAGAATCGGAATATATATTATGGGACAAAACACACCTACATAAACGTCATGCTACATACAAGGGCGGATACAGGGGGGCAATAGGGGCTATTGCCCCCCTCCCCCCCCCCCCCCCACTCAGGACTGAAGTAATTTATTTAAACCAATGTCATCTTTTTCGCAAAGATGGGTAAAATCACGCAAACATTGCCAACTGCCCAAAACTAATAAAATTCAATAAATTCGTGTGACTTAATTTATGGATGATTAGGGGCCCCTAAGCTAAATCGCGTATCCGCGCCTGGCTACGTAGAACCACCGTGTCACAGGATTTTCTGTCTCTACTATATGTACAGTCATAGAGTAGGATAAAACAAACTGCAAAAGCACTGGTGGTAGGCTTCGGCCGTGGCTAGTCACCACCCACTGAACAAAGCCATGTCGCCAAGCGGCCTAGCCGTGTTCCGGCATGATGTTCGGTGTTGCCATTCATGGATGGCGGGTCAGATCAGCTGCGCTGCATGTGCCTAGTGAATGTAGCGTCTCGATCTACTGCCGCCTTCCTACCTAGGCAAGTATGCTCCATCGTAGATCTCATCGTCACTTACCATCAGGTGAGGTCGAGATCAATTACTTGCCTATATTGTAATAAAAAAAATAAAAAAAAAACCGCTTACCAATCTCTGATCCAACATTGGCGTGCAACACGGACACGAGGGCCGTGTGCTCCGCGACGAGGCGGTCCGGGGTCGCGGAGGTCGCCACCGTCGCGTCCAGCCACAGCTGCGCGAGCGCAGTGTTGACGGAGTTGCGGCTGTTGTTTGAGTATAGAGTCTCAATGGACGTGCACGCCCAGTGGAGGTTCGTGCCAGCTAACTTGTTGAGGACACCTAGACATGAGATGCATCTATACATATAAATAAAATTGGAGTGTCTGTTTGCAATATTAAAATAACCGCTTTTTACTAAGTGCATTTGGATGTATACACGTTACCTATACCGAAACAACATTATTTACAATTTTTGTCTGTCTGTCCGTCTGTCTCTCTGTCTGTCTGTTTGTTCCGGCTAATCTCTGAAATGGCTGGACCGATTTTGACGGGACTTTCACTGGCAGATAGCTGATGTAACAAGGAGTAACTTAGGCTACTTTTATTTTAGAAAAAAAAATAGGATCTCATGAAAAAAAATTAAAACCAATGTTGCAGCGCAGCGCCTGATTAAGTTTGATAGCAACAACCTGCAATGCGTCCCGCGGGCTCAGAATGGGCGAGCAGGCTGTTGTCAACGGTTGTCTATGTTAAATACCACGCGGACGAAGTCGCGGGCAACAGCTAGTAATCAATATAATAAGACTGAAATTTGGATGGTTTTTTTTTTAATTACATTATAGGCAAGCATTTGATCTCGATCTCACCCGATGGTAAGTGACGATGAGATCTACGATAGAGCATACTTGCCTAGAAGGTACCTGTTCACTCTCGACTTGATAACACCCATTTTCTGTAAAATGTTACTGAACATTGCTTGGGGGTAATCAGTCACAACCGAGATCTAAGCCATATATACATACCCATCTATGCAGGTTATCTTTATTAAAATTAAATAAATAAATAATCGCCAGACGAACACACCAACTATACGGTCCCACACTAAGCAATGCTTGTGTTATGGGTACCATACAATGGACTGAAGGCGAACCAAGTATATATTACTTGTATAGATACTAAACATCCATGACTTGGGTACAAACATTCGTGCTTATCATACAAAGTTTATCCATACCAGGATTCGAACCTGGGACCCTCGGCACAGAAAGCAGGGTCACTACCAACTGCTATACTCAGGCTGTCAAAAATTGACTGGACTATTGACTTGGGTATACAGTCTGTTCAAAGATTTCTTCACCTAAGGATGTCAAATGTTGATTTCCTGGCAAATGATAAAATAAATGTTCATATTAAATTTTATAATACTCACTTTTAATTTGTCTTTTCAATTGTAGCAAATCTTTATCTGTATTCGAATCCTTATTTCGTAAATGTGGAGGGATGTAAACACCTTTCACTTCCTGTAAAAAAAAAACTTGTACAAAGAAACATCAAAACAATATTGTCAGATTATCTTAAAAAATTTACTCAGACAGAATCGATCTGACAATCACCCAGTTATGTGACCTTAGCGGCATACGGTTCAACCACTATTTGAACTAAATTCAACCTTATCACAAATAATTAAAGTTCCATATAAACATACCTTAATAATATTCCCTTCTTTATCCCTCTTTCTGCCATAAATATCTTCCCAGACATCAGGTTTTTCCTCATTCTTTTTATCATCCATCTCTTCTCCAATTTCATCACCAGAGAAGCCATCTAAATCCTCGTCCCCAGACAGATGGGACACTTCATCATCACTGAATACTTTGCCTAAGTCTTTTTCGGATATGATCTTTTCTTGCTTTTGATTTGTGTCTGACTTCTTGTCTGTTGTCTTAGATATCACTTTGTTTACTTTCATTTGTTTGATCATAGTTTTTTGGGATTTAGTTGATGTTTCTGTCAAATTATTAGTAAGTCAATATTTGGATAATAACATTTTTTATGGCATAAAAATAAATTTGTATTTAAAATCATGGTAATTAATATTAATTATAACATAAGATTAAATGTGAGACTTATAGTCTCATTTTAGAATTAATTTAAATGTGTAATATTGATGAAAATCAGTTATGTGCCATTAAAATATTACAATTCTAAAATTCTGTAACAACATACCCTCTGGTCCATCATCAGATTCAGTGCTACCTTCATCAAGGTCTACATCATCATCTTCACTCATGTCTTCACTGATTTCTTCATCACCAATTTCCTCATCATCTGTTTCTTCTTCATCTCCACTAAATTCTTCACCAGATGCACTTTCAACATCACTGTTACCTTTTTCTTCTTCATCGTCTTGCTTAGCTTTGATATCTTTTCCGGTCACTACAGCCAGATCCTCATCAAAGTCAGAGTCTGCATCCACTTCTGCCAAATGCTTCTCAGCTGCTACTATTTGTTCTGTTGTTGATTTGTCACAAATTTCTAATAGGTCTGGGTATATTTGATGTATTAATTATTAATTTACACTTATTGATGATATTTTATCTCATTAGGGATAAAGAAAAATACATCATGCCTGTCAGCCGGTGGTTGACAGTGCTACCACTTTTGCTGATGTTATTTGGTTCTAATTTAATATAGGGCCTATTACCATTAAAACAATGCCACAAAATTAATGGTGATTCTGCCCTACTCCACAATGCTGGCCCAATGTGTATTGACATACTTAACATCCCCTTCGAATAACCAATTGTGAACAGTTCCAGTCCGAGTGGTCAATTCAATAAATTGCCAATTTAAAAGGATACAATCCAACCCGTCATTGGAGAAAAAATTATTCTTGTTCTTAGATTTATTAAGTCCAAGTTGTTTCTCCAGTTTCTTGATGATTTTGTCTTCATCCTCATTAGCCTTCACCAGCATCTCCTTCCTCTGCTTCTCCATTTGAGATTTCAGCTTATTGGCTACATTTCTTTCTTTCTGCCGTTCTTTGTTTAGAATGTCAAATGGTGTTTCGAGTTTAGGCTTTTTCTTCTAAAATGTAATGAGTCTTGTTAAAAAATGAGTGAAATATGCTGTTTACAGAGTCATTTGGTCTAACTTTATTTTTGTATTTATATAAATATAGTAGTAGGAATATAAATATAGTTGATTATGGTGTCATAAATAAGTAACAGTAGCCAAATACTAACATACCGATACCTTTACTTCTTCTTTATGAATTGGCTCATCTGCATGGCGTTTTACGAACCTGCCTGAAGCATTTTCAGGTTCTTTTGGTACATCCTTCTTCTTCAAGTAATGTTCCTGGCGATGTATCTTCTTTAGCTGTCTTTTCTGTTTTCGTTGTGCTTTTCTTGAATTATCGACTTTGAGCCGAGAATTAGGTTTAGGTTTTTTCATTTTGTATACAAAATAAGAATGTGGAATCAAATAAATTTAGTTTTTGTTTACTCTTTGAGGTTATATCGGATTGGAAGGCTTTTGATAGAAGTACCTTCGTTGAAAAACCGTGGAAGTGAACACGTGCTGTGTTCTTGCTGGCTGTGTTTGACTACAAATTTACAGGTGGAGTAGAAACGCTAGGTCAGCTTGCGTAGCGCTTTTACCTGTCTGTGTTCTATTACTTCCTAAAAGAATTGAGCAAGTGTCAATCTATGCTTGAGCACCAGATTTAATGTACTGATTCCTAAACGAATGTCATACAAAGTAAAATTCCATTTCACGCATTATATAAAAACCCTAGAAAATATATATAAAAACCTTCCATTCTATCCCTATCGCGGCGTGGCTAGGTTCATGCTCCCAGGCCTCCCGTGGCATAGATAGACCCAATATTGCTGTTTCATGTGTGCCCATGCTTAGGCTCATCTATCAGCTTTTTTATAAATTGTTATAAACGTAGCGTAGTGATTATATTATCTGTGAATTATTACGAAACAACAAGTCGTAAAAAAGTTATCTATGGTTCGGAACTCACAAAAGCATGACGGCAGATTGAATTTGTGAAGAAATATTTTCTAAATTAGCAATAAATTGAAGAGCACATTAAATATCAAACTTGCTCCGTGATTTATTTGTGTTAAACCGCACTTTTCGCGTTCGGCATGATGGTGGAAGGGTCAGCGTTTACGCGGAGCGATGTGTTCCAAATGGCAATTCGCGTTGCATTTGTGTCTGCAGTGACTTATTTCTCGATAAAATGGCTCGTGAACCAGATAGACCCGACTTCAAAGAGTCGGAAGAAGGCTGAGGAACGAGCACGCGAACAGTTACGCAAGTAAGTTCTCATTGATCGAATATTTTACGTCACAACAATGCACTTTTTACTGTGACGCTCTAATGTTAGTTAGAAAATGGCAAAAGGTGCATCTTTGGTGAGTCGTTGTGTGTTGGGCATATGATCTGACCTCGTAGGAGCTTCTCTCACACTTCTGTGCTAGGTTACATTGGACCATCTATTCAGTACACCTTGTTTCGTCCACTGACCAAAATTTCCTTCTGATTTCCATAAAACAGCTCTTTCATGGCAGAAATTAATATCTACTATTTTCAAATGCTTATAGTAATGTACAAACAAGTTTAGATTTTTCTTAAACTGTGTATAATCTTTAGTTTCACCTTTGGATTTTAAACAATATTGATTGGGGTTGAGTATGTCAAATAGCCTTTGGCATCTCTTGCTCATGGTTAATGTGGGAAAGAGATGAGTGACTGTCTACTGACCCATACCTTATTGTTATTGCTTATATGATTCTCATTATAACATTATCTCTATTTGCTAAGCTTATTCATGACAGCCATTTTTCATTCTTAACATAAGAGGATTAAAGCCAAATTCTATTTTTACCGTTCAATTTCCTGTGTCATAGCTTACAATGCCAAAATTGTCAGAATCATATTGGGCCTAGTCACATAAGAAAAAGGCCAAAACAGGGCATATGATTACTAATTAATTGCGATAAGAGTTTATTAGCTTGGTTCATAATAACATGACTCTTCTGTGGCAAACCTTATCAGTGCATAAGATATTTTTCTAAGAAAAATACAATCAAATTGAGAACCTCCTGCTTTTTTTGAAGTTGGTAATAAATGGTCCTGTACAAAGGCCAGCTTTAAACCTTCATGACCACCACATTAAAAGCTTAAATTCATAGAATCTACAATAATATTATAAAGTAATAAGCATGCTTTTATTAATGTTGAAAATGGATTACAACTGTCTATGAATTCTAAGTAAATCCATTTGTGGTTATACACCCTATTGCATAATAAAACAATTAGTTATGTCACTCAACATAATATTTAGTGTTTGCTGAATAATAGGTGATATTTTAATTTTGACTGCTCATTGTCTGTGAGAAAAGTTTATGTTTGTGATACAGTATATAATTTCTTTCATTGTGTCATTGTTTAATCATGGACTTAATTGTGGCTGTTTTATTACTAATACCTGTTTAATGCTTAACTGCAGACATAGTTATAACCTACTAATACAATAGTTTTTTGATAAATATCTATAACAACCAAAAACATGACATGCAGTGAGGGCAAGCCAAACACATCAAACATGCACAGCACACCTTATTAATTATATTACTTTATAAGTTAAAAAAAATATATATGTAAAATGTTTTTTGGATGTCTCATTTATTTATAAATTTCATTAAATGGTGTATATTTTGTAGTTTTATTATTTGTTATACAATTGACACTTATCAAACAAATCTGGGGATTTTAATTATGCACTATTAGTATTGTTTTTGTAAATTTTACCTTACAACCTACTGTTACAATATTTTACACAATTTTTGTTCAGACTTTACTTAAGTTCTTCATCCTAGCCTTTTCCATATTTTAATTGTAGTGGGGTTGGCTTCCAGTGTACACTGATTTGACTATTCACCTATATTGTATTATCTATGTTATTATATCACTGTAACTGGCTAACTGAGCTATGTTTCAACATTGACAATATTAAAAAAATATTGTGATGAGTTCTTTAGACATCACTCAATCCAAAACTACTAGACTAATTAAAACAGGGTTTTCACTATGGGATCCCTATATAACTATTATTCGGCATATATAATGACATTGTATCATCATACTGTGATAATTTGGATTCGAGATACAAAGCAATAGGCTGAGCTACATTTGAAAGCTAGTATCTTTAATAAGACCTTATTTATTTAATATATTTGATGTATATAAAGTCTGCAGTTAAGTCTTAGCGTATTATTTGCATGTCTGTAAAATCGTTATTATATGTAATGAAATGTAAGCGGCCACTGTACCCTCCATGCATGTGTTAAGGGTGTCTTCCAGAGCCGGGCTGGGCAGCAAGCACGCCCTCGCGCTCGACAAGCTCACCGACCACGAGATGATCATCGCCTCGCAGCTCGTTGTTCCTGACGAAATAAACGTGAGTGTAATAGGCCCCTTATCCTATGGCCCCATTTAAAAATACATATATCTATAATATATATAACCAATGTTGTGTTAGTTACACTATTAATATCTCAAGAACGGGTGGGCCGATTTTTATGATCTTTGATTTTTTTTTATTTGTCCTGCCCCGAATGGCAGAATAACTATTTAAAACATAGGAAAAATCACAAAAAACTTAGCTCACTCACTGGCAGTTAGCTGATGTAACAAGGAGTAACTTAGGCCACTTTTATTTTAGACTAGCTGTTACCCGCGACTTCGTCCGCTTTTTGTTAAATACCACGCGGACGAAGTCGCGGGTAAAAGCTAGTTCAAATATATAATAGTCAATTCCAACAGGTAAATTGGAAAGACATCGCTGGTCTGGACTACCTGATCCAAGAGTTGCGCGAGACAGTCATCCTGCCCATACAGAAGCGGGAACTGTTCGCCGACAGCCGACTGACTCAGCCGCCCAAGGGCGTGCTGCTGCATGGACCACCAGGTGAATTTGAACCTTATTATTTATGTTATCTTTCATAATGTTTATTAAGAAGGAATAATATTAAATACCAGCCCTTTTAATGTCCCACTGTTGGGCACCGGCCTCCACTCAATGCGAGGGGGATTAGGCCATGTTCCACCACGCTGGCCCAACGCGGGTGTGCGGACTACACACGTCTTTCGAGGGGTTCTGTCAGACATGCAGGTTTCCTCACGATGTTTTCCTTCACTGTTTAGCAAGTGATAATCATTATTGAAAATGAGATTCGCACATGAAATCCAGAAATCCTAGAGGTGCGAGCCGGGGTCTGAACCTGCGATCCTCGTTACCAAGGCAAGCGTTCTACCAACTTGGCTATCACTGCGCTCGCCAGTAGATCGTCTTTATAGAAAGACCCTTAATTTCCGAAATAAAATTAATGTTGCCAATAAAAATCTACTGAATTTGAGTCGCCTATTTTTCTTATGTTCCCGTACTGAACATTGTTTGCCAGGGTGCGGCAAGACCCTGATCGCCAAGGCGACGGCCAAGGAGGCGAACATGAGCTTCATCAATCTGGACGTGTCTCTCCTCACGGACAAGTGGTACGGGGAGACCCAGAAGCTGGCCGCCGCTGTGTTCAGCTTGGCCGTCAAGTTGCAGCCGTGCATCGTGTTCATAGGTAGGATTTTTTTTCTACCATTTTCTGGTAACTTTGATTAAAATACGTACCCCCGAATTTATAGACGTTTTATAAAGTTATAAAACGTTTATAAATTTGGGGGTTAGTATATATAAGGTTTAATAACAATTGCGGAGTATATATAGTAAATTTGATTTTTAGTCTCTAAATATTTTTAAACAGATTTTTTGCTTTTTAACTAACTTAAAGGTTGAAATAAAATTTATTTTAACGTTCGATTTTACTCGCGATAAAATCATTAAAATAGGTTTTATTTCATTGCGTAGTTTTCGCGTAAATATAAGAAATAACAAAGGTAAGGTTTAGCTAATATATAGGGCTGAGGTGCGGCCATTCGCTACTGATTCGGTATCCACTGCCTGTTAAGCCGCTTTCGCAAAATTAATAAAATTGCTTGCCCACGCATTCCTGGCGTGTCCCTTTCAATGTGTGTTGAGGGTATGGTTGTGTTGTCAGACGAGATCGAGTCGTTCCTGCGCACGCGCACGCAGCACGACCACGAGGCGACCGCCATGATGAAGACGCAGTTCATGTCGCTGTGGGACGGCCTCATCACCGACCCCGGGTGCACCGTCATCATTATGGGTAAACTACTACACACTATAAATTGATCTGGTAGACACACATTATGTTTAGATTAATGTATACAGCGTGGTTCAGAAAGGGTACACTAGCATTTGTTAGTGTACCCTTTCTGAACCACGCTGTATACGAAGCGCAGGTATAAATATATCTGCGCTTCTTTAGCGTATTTATTATCATGCATTCGCTCTTAGTCCATTGTACGGTACCCATAATACAAGCGTTGTTTAGTTTGGGATTGTACAGTGTGTGTTCATGCTATATATATTATATTTGACGGCCTGATTAGCGCAGTGGTAGTGACGCTGCTTTCTGCGCCGAGGGTCCCGGGTTCGAATCCTGGTAGGGACACAAGCTTTGTGTGATGAGCACGAATGTTTGTACCCGAGTTATGGATGTTTAATATGTATATAAGTATTATATACTAAGCTCGCCCTCAGTCCATTGTACGGTACCCACAACACAAGCGTTAAGCTTAAAGTGGGACCGTATAGTTGGTGTGTTCGTATGGCGATATTTATTTATTTATTATTATTATTTATTATATATTTATACAGGATGTAATGAGCATGGCAACAAAAACTTTCAGTAAAAGTCTATATATCATGGATATATAGACTTTTACTGAAAGTTAGCCATCCATGGGGATGGCTACAGCTGGACATAGGTCTATAATAAAATAATATAATATTGAAGTATGTCGAAAGTCATGGGTAATTTTTGAGCGCGAATGTATCGTTAACAACGCGATCACAAAACAAACCACCCACCACTGACCCTCACCTTGACAACTTTTCCAATTATAAACCAAACAAGTTGATCGATAATTAAAGAAGCCAGCAACACCGAACACCTCTAAGATGTTAGTCGAGAAAGTATCAATGACGAGTATATATGTGTATATATTTTCACTGGTGGTAGGCTTCGGCCGTGGCTAGTCACCACCCACTGAACAAAGCCATGTCGCCAAGCGGCCTAGCCGTGTTCCGGCATGATGTTCGGTGTTGCCATTCATGGATGGCGGGTCAGATCAGCTGCGCTGCATGTGCCTAGTGAATGTAGCGTCTCGATCTACCGCCGCCTTCCTGCCTAGGCAAGTATGCTCCATCGTAGATCTCATCGTCACTTACCATCAGGTGAGATCGAGATCAAATACTTGCCTATAATGTAATAAAAGAAAAATATATATGTGTGTGGTGGTGGCAGGCGCCACGAACCGGCCGCAGGACCTGGACCGCGCCATCCAGCGCCGCATGCCGGCCAGCTTCCACGTGCCCATGCCGGCCGCGCCGCAGCGCGAGCGCATCCTGCAGCTCATCCTGCGCCCCGAGCCCGTCGCCGCCGACGTACGTACCACCCCTTATTAATGTCCCACCCCTCCCCTCAATGCGAGGGGGATTAGGCCACAGTCCACCACGCTGACCCAGTGCGCGTTGGCGGACTTCACACATCTATCGAGGGGATCTCTCAGACGTGAAGGGCCCCAAGACTGCTAACACAATCGATCCATAATCGAACAGCCGCACAGTAACTGTCACTTTTGACAGGTATCCCATACAAAATCTGTCAAAAGTGACAGTTACTATGCGGTTGCTGTTAGATTAGTAATCGATTATGTTAGCAGACTTGGGGCCTGGTTTCCTCACGATGGTTTCCGTCACCGTTTAGCAAGTGATAATTGTGGTTGAAAATTAGATTCGCATATGAAATCCAGAAATCCCAGAGGTGCGAGCTGGGGGGGGGGGGGGGTTTGAACCTGTGATCCTCGTTACCGAGGCAAGCCTTCTACCAACTTGGTTATCAGTGCCCAATATCTAGTACAAACACAATATTTCTTCTAGCCTTAGTGTGACTTATACTAACTTTGACCCTCTCACTTGAACGTCTTTGGGATAGAATTTGCCAAAAAAATGCCTCCTCAGTGTACCTCTAAGGTAGCCCAGGCTGTAGAACGCTCGCATTAGGAATGGGAGTCGCTAGTTCAAACCCTGGCTCGTACCACTGGAATTTCTGGACTTCACGTGCGAATACTCACTTGCGAAAATTGCGTCTGAATGACCTCGAAAGACGTGTGAAATCAGCCAACCCGCACTTGACCAGTGTGATGAACTATGGCCTTATCCCCCCTCGCATTTCAGGAGGGATATTACAGAAGTCTAATTTCCATAAAAGGAAGCATATATATATTTCTATATATAATAAATAGTGTGTATATATATATATAAAAACAAACACTATTTACACATGTGTTTTATACATAAACGTGATCTTTATCACCTACTTGTTAACCCCTTAAGATATTTTTGTTACACCTTATATAAATGAAACAATTATTATGTGTGGTAATTATTGTGTGGCCGCAGATCGACTACAAGCGCCTGGCGGCATCGACGGAGGGCTTCTCGGGCTCGGACCTGCACGAGCTGTGCCGGCAGGCCGCCGTGTACCGCGTGCGCGACCTCGCGCGCGACGAGATTGCGCGAGAGTTGAACGAGGTACACCAGCGTGTTTTTTTTAATTCAATGTCAAAGTCAAATCATTTATTTCGTATATGTAGGCCTGGTGTGGTGCTGGAGAAGGTTACTTGGAATATCCTGGACTGAGTTTCGCACCAATATATCTGTGCTCCAAGAACTCGGCATCAGACAGCGTTTATCCACGCTTGTACAGACTCGCATCCTTAATTTCTTTGGACACGTCTCAAGGCGAGAAAATGACTCCATAGAGCGGTTAGCTATACAAGGCAGAGTGGAAGGCACCAGACCACGTGGAAGGTCGCCCATGCGATGGACCGACCAGATTAAGTCTGCCATTGGTGGCCCCTGCATAAATACACCAGGATGGCATCCAATAGGGAGAGATGGCGAGACTTCGTGAGGCAAACAACACCAGTCCCAAAACCAAAACATGACGACCACGACCGCTCTGACAAGAGCGTCACGACTTAGAAGAAGGCCTACGGGGGCGTTTACAAATTGTCATTACGTTTTTTTTTCTTAACTCCAAGCGGATCGGAACGCGACCTCAACTGAGAAGATCCGGCAAGAAACTCTGCGGGCTTGGCTTTTTTTTGATATTCATTATTTTTAGTTGGCATTGGCATGGCATCATAGGTATTTTGCCAGTGTCAAGTAATATAATTTATTTAAGTTTTGGAGCATATGCATAGGCCCAAAAGCTAGGCCCTAGTAAAATACCCCCCCCCCCATCCCTCAATCAGTAAAGTGATGGATACTTTACTGAAAGATTTTTAATGCACTTTTTGTGAGTAACTGAAATGCCAAGTTTCGTCACTCTGTTTCAATTACCTACATTCTTGCACTTTACCGAATCCATAATGGTTAATATTCCACTCACATCACTCACTATAACTCGCAGGAACACTAGTTTTAGAAATTAAATCATAAATGACACCATGACTTTTCGGTTTCCTGCCAAAGAGTCCTACAGCGTCGTTCAACACTTCCATCCCGAACTGAACAGCACAGAGGGCAGTGACCCTGCGGTCTAATCCTAGGTACTAGCACTTAGTACCCGAGTCGTAGATGTTTTAGTCATATTATTTTTGTTTCCAGACCCAATCCACTGAAAAATCGGTGAACTCCGACTCGGACGAGGAGTTGTTCGTGGACGCCGTCCGGCCAATCACGATGGACGACATGAAACTGTCCCTCGCCAAGCTGAAAGAATCCAAGATTCAGTGCGGCTCCCTGGCACCGGCCATGCGGATAGAACTGGACTAGACCAAGCCCGTTCTTGACTCAGCAGTTCTTGAGGTTGTTGAGGATATACGCGTTGAAATTGGCATGAATATCACCATTGTCGAATAAGGACTTCCAAACTGATTGTATATAACTAAGATATTACCGCACACCGGTATATTTACTTGTCTCCAAATTTATAGAAGTTTTAATCGATTTAAAATTGTTTTTTTCAGATGGAAAGAGCTATGTTATGCCATTGTAAATAGATAAATTCCGCTTTGAATTTGTCGGTAAAGTAAATTAAATATACATATCATTTAGAGTCCACAAATGCTCTAACAGAGCCTTTTTCAATAATATCTTCACTAACCTCAAGAACGAAAGAATTAAGTGCTAATTATTATTTATATGAGAGCTACCTAGGTCTATGTCTGTGCCTAGGTTGATTCTAGTCTTACCGAAGGGAATCGCAGAGCTACAACCAATGCTTTGAGCCGAGTAGTACTTAAAACCCGAGTTACGACCGAATATTACTGTTAAGGGCGGCGCACATTTGTACGGGCTACACCGTCGCGACATCGATTCCCGACCGGGATATATTTTCAAAGCTATACTCCTCTGGCGATATTAATTTTTATTCTCAATGTTATCGACGTTACTGTGGTTAGAATTAGAAATATCATTGAATGTAGCATAGTTAGTCAATCAAATCTGAGTTGCTTGGAAATGGGCTTGTGATTGTTATGTGATTTGAGAATTTAAACTTTATTGTAATGTTAGTGTGGTGTTTATTATAAAATTTTATCAGCGTACGATGACATTAAACTATTTCGTATCAGGCTGCTTCGGTACGCCTCAGTTTTGACCCAAGCAGTCAGTTTTATTAGAAAAGAAGGACTCGATAATAGACAGCGAGACGAATGGCAGCGCTTGGGCGAGGCAGTACCAGCATTTGCCTCGGACGAGACAACTCGGTCAGCCTGTACACGCCTATTTAGGTTCCACTAAACCTATAACAAATACGAAATGTTAGGGTTGTCATAAATTGTCAACTCATAATAGACATCGGGTTATAATGTGTGATATTACTTTCGTAGTGAAGATCTTTAGAGAACTATGTCCAACAGTGGGCGGGATTCGGCTTAATTGTCTGTAGGTATTACTGAATACGCGATCCGTGAAACAAGTTGCCAGTTATAAGCTCGTTCGAACACACCCGGCAACGAATAATGGCTCTTATGAGAGATGACTTGTTTTCGTATTTTCTTCGATTCGATCAATCATAAATAGTTGATTGTTTTTTTTTATATTGTACTTTATTGTAATAGCAACGAAATGGTGTCGGTATCGGAGAGAGCGTCAGGAAATTGTGAGCTGTCACAGGTGTCATTATCCGTTGGCGCGTATTTTGGCTCCCATGTTGCGCAGCGTTTCATCATACTGTGACCGGGGAAAATAACTCTCAATGTATTGTTACGTAGGTAGTTAAAAAAACACCTTTACTATAACTGATGTTAATCATAACTGACGTCAATTATACGTGACGTTAACTATAACTGACGTCAATTATAACTGATGTTAAATATAACTATTGTCATTGTTAACTGTTGACATTTATAACAGACGTTAATTATAATTGATGTTAATCATAACTGACGTCAATTATGACTGACGTCAATTATAACTGACGTCAATTATAACTGACGTCAATTATAACTGACGTCAATTATAACTGACGTCAATTATAACTGATGTTAATTATATTGATTGTTAAAATGTGTAGTTGTGACGCTTATCGACTTTGTATCGATGTATACAGATACAACTGCATCAGGTTTCAACGTGAATGAGTAGAAAATAACCAAACTCGCACCGTAATCTGTGTACATCCATATAAAGTGATGTGAGCTTTTATCGATAAACCAGTGTTGTGCGTATCTGAATCGAGTGCATTTCATTCGCGTTTTTTTTTGTAAAATATTTTGTAGCGTTTTGTATTGAGTCATACTCGTCGTAGTTACTGTAGGCCGGGCTGTGTCCACCAATTGTTATTTATATGTAAAAATTGTTGGTTTGTTTCTCTTATATTGACCTAATTAGCGCAGTTGGTACTTACCCTGCTTTCTGCGCCGATGGTCCCGGGTTCGAATCCTGGTAGGGACAAGCTTTGTGTGATGAGCACGAATGTTTGTACCCGAGTCATGGATATTTAATATGTATATAAGTATTATATACTGAGTTCGCCCTCAGTCCATTGTACGGTACCCATAACACAAGCATTGCTTAGTGTGGGACCGTGCAGTTGGTGTGTTCGTCTGGCAATATTATTATATATGTTGTTTGTATGTAGTAATATTTATGATGATGTAATTTTGTGACGACCAATTGTAATTTAGACCGAGCACCCAACCAATAGTATCGCTTGATTTTTCTATTGCGTAAATTTGAAGCAGTCTGATTGGTGAAGTTAACTTATCTGGTGCATGGGCTTCTTGTAGCTGTTGTCAACATTCAATGATTCTTAGAGTTTATTGAATGCAGTACAGTGTGTAAGTGGCTTCGTAACTTAAACTGATACCATGGATCTAACTCATGATTCTGGACGCCCAGCGTTGGAATTTTCCGTCATCTTCTCATACATTATACTTAATAATTTTTTTTCAATGTTTTCTAATTTATTTCAGCGTAATATCAATATTATAATCTATCTCAGCACGTGACCGTTAAATAAATAAAAGATAATTAGTGGATTAGACGTAAAACTGCAATGTAAATTAAAACTCAATAAACGCGAGCGCGCTTGTAAATCAGCCGTTTCACTCATACGTCGTGTATCGCACGGAGCGTTGTGTTGTTATCGCGTGGTTTGTGATACATTGCGCGCTCATAAAAAATATTAACCGCTGCGTTTTAACATAAATTAATTATATAATTTTATAAAGTGTAAATCTTATCCAAAGTTCGTTCGTTACCATGCCCCTTACATCCTGTATAATTTAGATTTTAAATAAATTATTTTAGAGTTGCACAAAATAGTCTAAAATAAGTTGTAGTTCATGAAATGAATTCTACGACATGTTCGCCCGGATGTAATAAATTCCTATCGTATACTATTTAATCATTTTGTTATCATTTTATATGCCATAGTGTAGAGCTGCTTAAATAGAAATACGCGGAGCAGATATACCTAATTATGTTGGAATAAACTAAATATAACTCTGTATTGTTGTTATCCTTTTTGTACAGGGGAGTTGTGAAAGAGCCAAACAATTGTCTGGTATATGAAGTGAAATGAGTTACTTAATAAAAGTGAAAGAATTGTTCAATTGATATTTTATTACATAATATTCCAGTGAATAATTATTTGTGACAATTAACACGTAATTATGTTCCAAGTGGAATGTAATTGGTCTGGCATCGCTTCAATCAAAATGATAATATACAGGCTGATCCAAAAAGAGTATACTAATCGAAATTCTGAATTCACATAATGATTAAAAATGCGCTAAAGAAACGCAGGTACAAAGCTTAGTTACCTTTTCTGGATAACCTGTATTTATATTACCAAAGATACTTTATCTATTTAAGTAGGTATCTGATAAGTTGTGCGATGCTTTGTTTATTTTGTACTAGCTGACCCGACAGACGTCATTTCTCGGACCTTCCGAACAACCAGGTACAAGTTTTGTTTCCCTTAAAAAATATTTATTCGGACCATTACGCAAAAAGTTAGCCATATCGGTCCAGCTGTTTCAAGTGATGTGCTTACCAACGAACAGCCTTTCATTTTTATTTATATATATTGGCAGAATAATAAATTTGCCTCGTCCCAATAACAAACAATTGATTTTTATTTTATTCATAAAACCTTTGACCTATGTACTGTTAGACCATACAATTCCATGTAATGTGTACCTTATATTATTCCTTTGCCTTTTAAAGGCTATGGTTGTTTTTTTTTATAGAATATTTACGCTATGAACGGCTTCGTTATTCATCGTTGCGATAAAAGTTAGTTACGGAACAATTATTTATTGTGTAAATAAAAAAAAAAAATTATAATAAGTTTTATTATTCCTAAATTACAAAATGCACCTTCCTTTGGTATATAATAGTCAAAGGGATACGAATGAAAGATGTAACTTCAGGAAAAATATTTGGCCAAAAATGACAACTGGACAAATTATTAAGGGTAGGTTATATTACTTATAAATTAATGTCTATGGTATAATCAATCTATGGTGTCCTATATCATAGAAGACCTCTAGCTGCTAACTGACTTCTTAAAATCGGCATCGTGAACAACCTGTGAATAATAAAAACATGCGTTAAGTAAAGTTAGCTGCGTACTGTGGCCTTAGCATGAGTTTTATCAGCGTCAAACGATTCCGTTAGGGGCGCTCGCGCTGTTGTACAATGTATGGAGAGATTTAGTCACTCGACCGGTATGTGCTCCATTCAAAACTCAAAAAGACAAATTTAATTTGAACTATAAAGTAAATTAAGAATAAAGAATCAATTATTTGGTATGCTTGGCTTCTTGGTGCTCCCTGAGAAAAAAAATCCTCGGATCCCTTATAAATGTCTTGGGTATAAACGCGGAAGTATCCAGCTATTTATGGCACTTTTTGAACGGTGAGTTCTCCGTCAATGGCTACCCCCCTTCATAACCTTTTCAAAGTAAGTAGATAATTAGGTAGGTGTTACCTTTTTTCGTTTATATTTAAGTATCTTGTCATTGATCCTTCGTCTGCGCTTGTGTTTGTTGCTATACTTCGTGAGATTGGCCCGGTGTTTCGTTCTAATTCGCTCGTCGTTGAGCAGCAAGTGTAGAAGACCTAGAACATGTATTAACACTGTCACAACCATGAGCGCTTGCAGGATTATTTACAGTGTCACATCCATCGACACCTGCAGAATTATTTACATTGTCACAACCATGAGAGCCAGCGAAGGATTATTTACAATGTCACAACCATGGACGACTGCAGGATGATTTACACTTGTCACAACCATGAGCGCTAGTCAAAGATTTATATTGTCACAACCATGAACGCCTGCAGGATTATTTACATTGTCACAATCATTGGCGTATGCAGGATTATTCAAATCGAGGTGCATTTGTATCTATAAGTACATTTATTAGTGGCTTATATGGTATTATAACAATACATCCTTACGTATCTAATACATTTTTTCGCCTGATGAATACACCAACTGAACGGTCCCAAACTTGGTACGCAACGCTTTTATTATGGGTACCGTACACTGGACTGGAGGCGATCCCAGTATTATAATAGTCATAGTCGGGTGTTATACGCTCAGTCTGGGGTCAGTCTGGTCCGTATAATAATAAGTTCCGCAATACATAGGCTTTGTTTAAGTAGCCTTGCTTTTTTATTATCTCATAGGTTTGAAATGTATAGTATTGTCCTAGGCGTAAAGCTGACTCTGTCTTGTGTCAGCTTAAATTCCCCCCACCCCTATCTCTCTCTGCATTTGTGATTCAAAAAGCGCCCGTGGCGTACTGCTCCATCCATTTTGTAAAAATATACTGTTTTTGTGTTCAGTGGTGTATCTATCGATAGTCTTCCAATAGTCCAAGCATTCACAACGTAAGCATCCGTAAAATAACTTTGCAAGTATATGTTAATCATGCACGTGCAGAAAGTATGCAGAGTACTTAATTGTAAGCTAGCTGTTAGTGTTGTAAGCAGGATAGTAGTTTAGTAGAAGGTAATATTATAGTCTTAAATAAAAGTCAACATGCTCATATGTTTGATATTAATTTATTCAACACCAAAATTAAAGTTATGCTTGCTTTCACATATGGGTTTGTATTGCTAAGTTTAGTTTTGGCATCAACAAAATTATATCAGATATTTTATTATAAAAAGCGTACAAAAATACTTGTGTAAGTAACATTTATAAATAGCGGTATGTAAGTTTTTTTCCAGAAGACCAAAATCGTTAATAGGTAATATACATTCCCGTAAGTTAGTAGGTAGGTATATAAATATAAATATGACATAAATTCAACAATGATTTAGGAAACTAAGCGTTAATGAATCAAATGCGTGCAATATCTTACAAAGCAGTTCTCTACAAGTTCAGTCCTTTTTCAGTCGGTGCTCGGCCCCATCACAGCAAATGGCTACTCAAATGTGAATGCTACTTGATTATCTTCTCTACGAGTCATAATCTAGAACCTACTCACATATTGTCTTTAAGTATACAAGGAGTATTTACATTTGAGCGATCAACCTTCGGTTACTTACTTCATGCATCGGCCTCACCTTTTGTTTCGACGTATCCGTTCGCCAAATAGTTCAGCAACGGAGATGGGATATCCTCGTTCACAACAACGTTCGAATCAGCAATCACTACAGGAACGAAAGTTGAAGAGTCTGTGGATTTAACCGATCCCGTGATAGATATGTCTGAACACGAGTAGAATGTTTCTTGATTGCCGCATCCGAGAGCACCCCTGCCGTCTTCGCACACACCCCAGCTGTTTCCAGCAGTATACTTCCATTGGAGAACACAGTGGTCGCACGAGACGTCAGGAATGCGGTAGTTGATGATGTAAGTTCCACTGCCTAGGACTGGATAGTATTTGGTGCTTCCATCTTCGAGTTCCACCAGATGCTCGAAGCATTCATGCTCGTTGTTGGTGGGGTCTGTGCAGATTCTGAATTCCCAGAAGCCGAGGTGGGAGGCGCTCAGGTAGACATTGATGGGCACAATGTCGCCCGCTTGGTAGTTCGCTACTATGTAGCCCTGTCCGTATGTGCCGCCGAGCTCGTGGGCCCGCGGTGTGGGGAGGTCAAACGCGTCACCACAGATGCCGCATCTATAAAGTAGGGAGAGGGTTCAAATTCACATAAGGGGCATTATATGTAGTCGTAAGGTGAATAAACAGACCACATAAGTTCAATAAATTCGTAGGAAACAGTGTAGCTAATGCTTTGAGAAGTTGGTATGGGTACAAATGGATGTAAGGTACCTACAAGAATATATAACTGCTGATTTTGGGGCTAAAATGTTGATCCTACTTAGCGGTCTCATGCAGCTTACACATGCTAGCCCAGGACAAACATATAGACCTATATAGACCGTGGTCATACACCTTGCTTTTTTTATTACCTACTGGAAGAAAGCTGTCTTCAGATCCCACCTTAATCAATCAGCTCCACTTACCTCCCGCCATTAACTTCCCACTGGTGATAAAATCCGCCGCAGTTCAAGCCGTCATCGTCATAATTAGCTGGGGCGCTATACCCCGCCCGCCAGATGGATGCCCTGTTGGGAGGGTCTGCGGTGCGCCCGTGACCGGAGACCAGTGCCATGGCGCTCGCCAGGGTTATCAAAGTACACCACATCTGGGAAATAGATGAGTGGATTCAATATGGTATAAAGATGGTCGTACTCATATCACTCAGGAATCAGATAACGATTGTCTCAGCTCGATCCGTACTAATACCTATACCCTAACCTAAACGATGCAGTGCAACGCGCACTTGGTCGTCACTTAGGGCGTGATTCAATAACTAACTTCACATAAGTGAACGCGGACACGACTGTTAATTTCTCTGATCTCCGTTTTGAAAAAGTAGAGTGAATAGAGAATAAATATCTCACGTAAGCGAAGTGAGTTTACAACCCTGTTCAGACAGGGGGTGAGAAATAGTAACAATGGTTTTAGATGTACTTCTTAAGTTCACATTTGATTCGGAAACGTGACACTTACTTGTAAGTTTTTGGGCCCACACCTACTCAATATAAAGGGAAACCCTGCACTGAAAAACGAACTCGTGATTGTTTATTTATAGATGGGTACAACATTTTATCAGTAAACATCAGATGAGACACATCGGAAGTACCTTGATAACTTAAACACTTCAAAGGTTTTTCACTCAAAATGTGTAAATATACCATGCGGTTAATATTTTTTGGGAAGATGCAACGAGATAATGCAGATGTTTCACGTGGGAGATGAACAATGTGACTTATTGTAAGCAAGTGAACTGTCTCATTGCTTTGACACTATTGTCAGGAAAACGCATTTTACTATATTAACTTAGCTAAGATATGCCTTTATTCTCCAATATTCGTTAATATTAGAGTATATCCAGCTAACATAAACCAACACAAATAATTTTATAAGCCCTCGACGCAAATCAAAAGGGAGGAAGATTTAACGTCTTTGCCTCTCTCGCTGGCCTCATATCTCAAGATCAGATGAACGCAGTTCATCGTTGGCAAATTTCACTTATCCAACAATACTTTAAGTTTTTTTTAAGAATTTAAGCAAGTGTAATTTGTAATGAAATATTTATACCCACCTTTGAAAGTTTACAAAATATCACAAATGCAAAAGATCCAATAATCGAACACAATCTGCCTTCAACTCTTGGGCAGCACATTATATAGTCAGCGACAAATCATCATCGAATGCTTATCATCAGATATCGAAGTTTCGAGTGCAGCCGATTGGTAATCAGAATAGACAATAAAACAAGCGGCTCCTTTGATCTGAGTCGTAAAGATTGTCCACAGTTCCTGTATACTTGTTGACTGTGAGGCATTGAAGGTAGTTTTCGAAGTTTAAGTTCAATGTTAATAATGTTTACACTGAAGACTACATTTCTCGATCACCCATTGAGCAGCCTAATGCTTATGGCTACCATGGAGAGGGGTTTTTTGGTAGGCTTAGTGATTTTGGTCATCATGTTGGCGCGAGATTGCGGTGTTGTACATTTTTGAACACAGATCGATGGGTGTTGACGGAATTATGGTCACCGCATTCACACGATGGATTCCTGTAGGCAAATGCGTGTGCCAGTACCTTGGCACAGATATTAACCATCATGCCGTGTAGGTTTAAGATACCATTAGAAGGGCAAGGGCGTTGTGGCTACGAAAGAAATATGAACTTGGTTTGGAGAATATTTATGAGCTGACCGTTATCTTATGTTTAAATATACCTAATTAACAGCTTACAGGGCTTATAACAGTCGTTCTGTTTGAGAAATGCAGCAGGCCTGTAGCAAGTGCGCGGGGCATGTAGCAAATGCGTGGGCCTGTAGCAAATGCGTGGGCCTGTAGCAAATGCGTGGGCCTGTAGCAAATGTGCGGGCCTGTAGCAAATGCGTGGGCATGTAGCAAATGCGAGGGCCTGTAGCAAATACGCGGGGCATGTAGCAAATGCGTGGGGCTGTAGCAAATAAGCGCGGCCTGTATGCTATGTCTTTTCATTAGACTGTGTGGTATACCATACCTATCATAACTATTTATGTGCACACACGCGATACTCCCCAAGGTGCGGCCCGTAGCAGATGCTAATTCTTGCTATATGCCTATAACACTGAAGTAATTCCATAACTGGATCCACAGGAATGTCTGGAAGACGGTGAAGTCCTATGTTGAGCATTTTGACGTCTTTATGCTGATGGATGGCCGGATCCACAGCCTGTGTTGTTGTATGTTATTGTTTATTGAATAATTAGTTGTGCCCGCGACTTTGTACGTGAAAACTATCAAATACTTTGGTAGGTATTAGCTATTAATTAAAATGTAGTTAAAGATTGACTAAGTTACTATTACAGCTACCTACTTTTCAGGTAGAGCGCTAGAAATACTAGTATACTCTGAAAAATCCCAAGGATACCCAATGATATCAGTATTATAATTATGTAGATAGGTAAATCTACATTTAATTCTAGGGGATATTATCAGAGTTTATCTCAATCCCGGATTAAATCAAATTTCAGCTTTAAATACCATTTATCGGAGTATTTGCAAAACAGCGAAAATGGTCGTGTTATGATTGAATTATCAGCATATTTGTATGTATTAAGCATTTGTGTGTACAAGATTACAAAGTAGTTGATAGATGTAGCAGTAAGTTTGCCGTGGCAACGTGTACTCCTGGCTTAACCTGTCTATAGCCTACGAACTCTCGTTGCTTTGTCATGAGTACGTGTGCTTAGTCACAGAGTCCAGCCTTAAATTTGACACATGTGCTTTTTAGAGCGTCGCGTCTCTCTCCGTCTCTTTAGATAAATAGATAACTCTTTATTGTTCCACCACATAAAATTAATACAAAATTACACAAACTTAACTTATACAGCGAGTGTCACAATGGGCGGCCTTATCACTAAAAGCGATCTCTACCAGATCTCTTTCTTCTTCTTTCAGCCGATAAATATTTACGGTCGACAATTGTTTTTTTTTTACTTTTATTCATTTATTACCTATATGTATAGTACCCATTGCACTTGTAAAGCGCCCAGATAGTTATGATAAAACAAAATATACCCAAGTTCGTGCGCTGGAACTGTGTTGAAGAATTTAGTATTTCAAGGGGTAACGAGGAGTTCGATGTGACCTCAACTAGGTTGAGGAGGATAATATGGTTCAAAGTGTAAGATTAGTATAGAGAAGCTATTCCTAGCTCTGAATCAGGAAATCGCTAGAAGGAGTATGTTTATCAAATTAATAAATTACTAACTCAACTCATGCATGTTAGGAAACACGTCAAATGACACTATAAAACTTTATGTTGCGATAATATTATATTTTATTATTATGAGTCGTTGTAAAAAAATAAACGAGTCGATGCCTTCTATGAAACGGTTTTAAAAATAAACTGTTTTCCTCTTTAGGTAAATTTACCTAGATAATAGACAATGTTGTTTGTTTTGTAATGTTATCATTGTATTTGGGTCGAAAACAGACGAACGATGACAATGATCGTCAGACCAATGATAAATGCGTGATGCTTAATTACTATCTATTTGTTTTTCAAACCCTTTCTTTTCCAGTCTAGCCTCGAAGTGTGCTTGCTTATTGAGTTTCCCAACTATACATTGGGAAAATTTTATAGGTACCATTTGTAAAATATGAGTGCATTTTGTCACTGCCTAACTCGTCGAAAATAAAGTGATGGTTTATTAATAATTATTATGGTAAGTGGCTACTTATACAAGGGTTGGATAAGTAAATGCACTAGAGGCTACAATCTCAGTGCTATCCATATGTTTGTGATCTTGGGACGCCATGTCACCATTAAAGTTTTAAATACTGTCCGCTAGATATGATATTAAATTTTTGACGGCCTGATTACCGCAGTTGGTAGTGACCCTGGTTTCTGTACCAAGGGTCGCGGGTTCGAATTCTGGCAGGGACAAACTTTGTGTGATGAGCACGAATGTTTGTACCAAAGAGTTTAATATCTAAATAAGTAATATATATACCGGGTTCGCCCCGGTCCGTACTACGGTACCCATAATACAAGCGTTGCTTAGGTGGGACCGTGTAGTTGGTGTGTTCGCCTGGCGATATTTAGAAAAAAAATGTCATACAATATATCAAAATATGTACAATATTAACCATGCAGTTAGCTGACGAACAATCTCGCACTTGACTTATAGGATTATTTCTACACAAATCGTCAGAGTCATAAAGATTGCAGCCGTCGGTCATCAAACGCGCACTTGGCAATGAATTCGCATCCGATTCATATGATCGATATCTTATCGATTCTGTGGCAACTGATGTGGTATTGATAATGTTCATTGTTAAACTTTATTGTTATATGGTGACAGGGCCCTGTGCTGCGCAAATGGCGGGTAGTAAGTGGATACATTTGTTTTCTTATATTTACGCGAATACTACACATTGAAATAAAACTAATTTAACGCATTTTATCGCGTTTATTTTATGTTTTTCCAACTATGACACTAGGACGTAAACCACCTCAGTCCTCCCGTGGCCATGGTTGCTGTAAAGCAGCCAAAACGTCGGGAGCGTGAAAACGTAAAATAAACGCGATAAACGTTTTATTTCGAAGGATACACTTGTTAAACTGGGGACGTTTTTAGTACCGGCAATACCGAATTGTATCCAAAATAATAACTGTCCTCCTTCGAATTCTTGGTTCTGCTATGGGAGTTTATGCACATATTTAAAAACTGTTAAGCAGCCGGTAAAATAAATAAAATAAATCCGAAAAAATCCGAAAAAAAAGTTTTATTTCACATCGATTAGTGTGTCAGTCAGTCATTGCATCTTGTGAATAAAACACCCAATTACGAGTAGAAAGTATTAAATCCTAAGTGAATCATGCCTCCACGCACTTACTCTACGAATAGCTTACCAATGAGTAATGAGTTGACTAACAATATCATTATTTGTAACTCACACTTTTCTCTTGGCACAAATATCGCCAGTCTCAGGACTAAGACGATTCAAGCCGGTAGTTTGATTATAGAGAAACTACACATTGTGTGGTACCTAACTATGCAACAATTGTATTATACAAGGTATAACAAAGATAGTGTAAAATATTAAACCGATGAATCAATAAGTTATGTGGGTCACGTTGATGTATAAAATATTTTAATAATTTGTTTGTTTTTTTTTAAACATGGGGACTCGGTAGCGTTTGGCCGTGCGCTACGTACAGGATCTGTTTTTTTGTGTAAATTTATTTATTTCTTTCTTTTACAATGTTATCTTTATAGCCTACTGTTAGTCCTGTTAAAATAGTTTACAATATTTTTGTTACACCTTATATTGCGTGATTCAGGAAGAGTATTCCAACCGTTAATCCCAAGCTTTTGTAATTATTATGTGAAGTTAGAATTTTAATATGTGAATTTAAAAAATACGCTCCCAAAAAATCATAATTGTCTATGTGTTGGGAACAAAATTATTTTTTAAATAGATATATCGAAATTCTGACTTTGCATAATGATTACAAATGCTCTATAGAAACTTAAGTTCATAGGTTAGTGTATCCATTTCTTTTCTAAATCGGTCTACTTTAAAAGCAACCCTAACTAACCTAACCTTTTTTAAACCTCCACACCATTAACAATAAGTGGTAAACCATCACCATTCTTCCATAATACTTGTAAGTACGTACCAAATAGTAAAATATAATGGATTTATCTATCTATTCAAAATTAACAAAGAATACATTTAACCCTTAGTAGCCTGATTTACGAAAGTGATTTATTTTTAATATTACTGTGTTTAATAATAATGACATTTGATTTTTTTTTTAATTTCATTGGAAAGAATATTATACAACAGTAAAATACGTACAGCCAACCTATAAAAAAAACTAATAGTAATGTGAACATTCGGTTTAAAAGATTGGTATCAAAATTGAAACTCTAGGCTATTAAGGGTTAAAATCTCATAAAAGGTACAAAAGTAAAAAAAAATAATTTCAAGCTGCCATTTTTATTTCTCGTCGTGTTCCATTATGTACATAAAAAATAAATAATTTACAATAAGTAAACGAAACTAAAAGTAAAATACATGTATTCATTTTTATTTTTATTTAATGGATTATTATATGCATGAGGTCGTGTTACCTTTTTTTGGGGTAAGGTCGTTTTATCTAAATAGATTTCAATTTAATCTGTTATCATATCAATAAACAAAATAGCTGTATACGTACCATTATTAATATGTAGGTGTTATCACTATATCTTCACCATCATTTCAGTCTACACATTAAATATAGACACAGTTGTAAACATAGTTTTTTTTTTAATTGTTCCATGTAGCTAATACTATCTTATATTTAATTACACGCACAAAAAAAATATTTTAACTTTTTAAACAACACAAACACATCACAACATTTTCACATAAATGTATTAATAATTTATTTACGCACAAAAGCAAACTTTTATGAACACAGAAAATATTGTACTTAATAAGTTAAGTACCACTTAATAAGTTTCTAAAAGTGATGGTCACTCGAGTCGCGGCCCGCTTCACACTGAAGGAAAAATCTTATAATTTTCAACGCTCTTCCAAATCTAATACAAAAGTGCATAATACTTTTACTTTCTCTTAAATTGAACCTTATTATAGAGACAGCGACCAGCCGGTGTTAGAAATAAACTGATTTAATTAATAGAAGTTATTTGTTATTAATAGGCTAAATGGCCGGGTTTTTATTTTCGAAAAGGGTCAAATGTCATTGAACTTAGCTAATAGTATTAACAAAGGCTCATATCCTTTAATAATGTATATGATTCATTTATAATAAAAAATAGTTTGACAGAATCTAGCACATTGCGGTTTAGTAAGTACAAAGACGATGGCTGTGAGTCATTTAATGAGTAGTTTATTGTATGTAATATGATTGTATAGTTTTAATGACACAGTAAGTTTAGGTGTGGAATTCTTAAAAGTTAGATCGCCGAAATAGTAAACCGTCTTATGTTTGAATGACGATCAATTTTAAGAGAAGATTCGAGTCCATCTAATAAACAGAGCCTAAGTCTTGAGTCAAGCGATTTTGCGCTTCAGAACAAAATAGACAGGAGACGTACTGGACCAAATGAAATTTCGTATGGTGAATTGAAAGTCTTAAATACCCACCACTAGAGGCGTTTTCCAATTCTCCATATAAAATGTCTAAATACGGTAGACTATAAAGTATTCGGTTAGTACGCACTTACGTGCAGACTTGGACTGTGTTCCTACTATTGCTATCAAAGATGAAGTTGAAAAAATGTCGAACCAAAATATCATTGACGAAGTGAAAGTCTAATTTGACACGGATCCGAGATGTTTATCGGTGTCAAATAGAGAATAAATATAGTACCCACTGGCGCAGTGTAGACCCAGTGTAAAGGACTCTACACTAGTCGTTGTAGTAGGTAGCTGAGAGGTTTTTAAATATTTACAACAGCAAGAGGCGGACGCATCACAATTTTACTGATTCTGATTGATATTCAGAGGCGATGCAAGAAAACAGCTGTTGTTGTGATTCGAATAATACTTCTCTATGGGTAGTGCCGTGATTGTTTGAAATCTATATATATACATCTATTGTATATAAGTATATATTATCTAATGTTTTTTTGTTATTTTTCAACAACAAATAGTCAGCTGTGCTATCAGCTAATATTTTTTTAAGTTTAAAAGTTTATTGGACTAACTAAAATTAATTACATCAGCTAATACTATTACTTCTATTAATTAAGCACTTGACACGATAAAACTGTCTACTGACCGGGGAATTTTATATAATTTTCTGTAGTACCTTCTAAGTAACAGCTTTTCCCATGATAGCACTTGGGGAGAGCGTCTTGATAACAAACCATGAAATGCAATTTGCAAGCCTTTAACGAAAGTCATATCGCAGTCAGTTACTTTCGCACTTTATAAGTGCCTACTTAATGCAATTATGAATGTGACGCTTATGAACTAAACGGACCTAATGTATGTGTAGCTATGCCTATTTTGCATGAATAATACTGATATTTTGGTTGTGTTGTATCTTTACATTCAGAATTACTCGTATTTTTGACCCTTAGTATAGTCTTCTGGGGTAAGGGGGTGGAATGTTGTCGCTCAAGATCTAATTCAAACGACTACGTACAAAATAACTCTTTTATTATCATAGGAGTTCCTTGCCATAATTTTAGGTAAATAAGTTAAATAATAAAATCACAACTTAATGAATACTTAAAATTAACTCGAACGTCGTCAAATTTGAAATTTAGAATTTACCATCGCAAGTGACCGGCCAGCTGAACAAATCCAACGAATCAAACAATAGCGCCGACGTCGTAAGCAATTCACTTATTTCTATGGCAGGTAAAATGGACTCAAAAATTATAAAAAAATATTCAAATACCAATGTGGAACCAAACGAACAAATTAGATAACAAATATTGTTGCACATATTTTATATATAAAGGTATAAGTAGTATTTATGTTTTCCATTCAATTCAGCGTTCGCAACGTAAGAAGCCTGACAGGGTATCAGTCAGTGGCTGCCCATCCATCCCAGACCTCTCACGCTGCGATCACAACATTTTTTTTCTACAATTTTACCGCCTTTTCTTGTAAAAATCAATGTACAATTACTAATTAGAACATGACGCAGAGTTTTCAAGACAACTTAAACTTTTAAGTTCAATTTTTTATACATCTCCTCCCTCCTATTTACATGTTTCAAGTGAATCGTATAACTAGTTATTAAGCGTGAAAAACGATTCAAATCATCAACTTTTACCTAAACATACATCACAGATAGAGATATAAAAAACAACTAATATATTATTATATTCCACGTGTTAGGTGGCCCGGCGGCGCGGGCGCAGGCGGGGCGGGCCGGGGCTGCGCGGAGCCTACGAGCTGGCGTCGGCGGACAAAGAGAACCAAACTACACATCGGACGTCGCGTCAAAACATAAATTTGTTTTTCTGCACACAAAATCATACGGATTACTATAATTAAGTAAGCATTGCAAGAAATATTAAGAAAAGCGAAATATACAAAACGAAAATACAAACTAATCGTGCAAGAAACAAGACGAGAGAAACAATAGGGAACGAATCAAGAAGTACTGCCCCGTCGTTCGGAAGCTAAATAAAGTCCATTCGAAAAACTGGCAAGCGCTTACATATTAAATTGATAATCTTATTTATTATAAGTTCTGATAACGTCACTGACATTTGTTTAAAAAATAATTTTCTATTTGACTAGAGGTTGCTTATTTTAAACCTATTTATTTATAGAATTCACAGATCCGAGATTTGCAATAAATACGACGATCGCAGATTTGGCGAGAGTAACCATATCCTAGACGACGGCAGCGTCGTTGGAACAAATAAACATATAAATAAATAAAATGTTTAAACAAAAATACAATACTCGAAAAATTTGAATGGCGAAATGGTTCCTACAACAGGAAGATTTTGGAGCATTACCAAAAGATAAAGATTACCATGCCATTTCATTTCTTGTCGTCTCCATTGGCCTTGGAGTCATTCTTCTTGACAGAATCTTCGTTTTTAGCTTCGTTGTTATTCGGTTCGGCTTCCTTTTCATCTTTCTTGTTGTTATTATCCTGAGAGTCGACAGCGTCTTGTGATTTAGTCTTGGATTCCCATTTATTTTGAAATTCATCATTAAGCATCTTCTCAAATTCGTTAGCGATTTTGTTAACGTTCTTCTTCATGTTGGAATCCGGATAGCTCTGGAAATATAAAACAATTACAATTATATACGCAATACGTACCTACTTATAACTCTTTGATTGCTATTGAATGAATATTACCTTGAGATAAAGTCGCACGTTGTTAAAAATACGTCTAAAGTCCTGAACAACTTGGTCATACTCAGTGTAGGAAGCATTCTTCAGTTTAGTTGATATATCATGCAAACACATTGGATATTTAACTACCTCGTAAAATCTAGGAGCCTGTAAAAATACAGCATTTAGTCTCTACTCCACGCCATACAATTTTCGATTAACTAGTTGGTTGACACTTACCATTTTTATATCCATATCATGTTGAATAAACGCAGCTTCGTTGAGTTGAGAAAGATTGTACAGAATTATATCGAATTTTTTGACTGTATTATTTTGCAAAGGCTTCTTCTTCTTAGGATGGTACCACATTCCGGAAACGGCAACTTTGGGTTTGCCACTTGATTTCTTTTGGGTATCATCTCGTACATAGTTACCTGTGTGGTCAAAATTAGGATAGCGAGTGTTTTCTTTCTTTTCGTCGTCGTGTTTGACCTCAGGGATTTCAATTGGATCAGCAGGTTCGATTGGCGTGCCTTCGGAGTCAATTAGTTTATTGGTTTCTTCAAAAATACCTTGATCCTGATTCTTAGTCATTATATAATCATTCTTTATGTTTTGTTGATTCCATACACTGGTTAAATCTTTAGAGATGTAGTGATTTGACCACGCGTCGTTTTGATCCATACTTAGCTTCGCCTGCTTTAAGTCTTCAGAGAACTCATCGCTCGCACTTAGACCTAACGCGTCATATAAGCGAGCAGTATCAGACTTAGATCCCTCATGGATAAAATCCATAAGTTTTGGAGCAGATTGCTTAGCGGCTTCCCATGCGCGATCTGAAGTCATGGAACCTAACAGATCCAGCGAATCAGCTCCTCTTATATCTAAACAGGGTATGCCGTGTCTCGAAATCATTTTGTGCTCGTCACCAAAGATGTCATCTGCGCGTCTCGACACCAAGCACGGCCAAGCATCCAAGTTATACTTCGGCTGAGGTGCTAGTGTGACCGGTGGGAAAGGTACTTTCATTTTAATAGCCAAGTCATCACTTACGGAGTTGTCGTACACGACATCTTGCGAAGCACCTGGAACGAATGGAGATGACGGATCCGCCGGCTTTATAGGCACTTTATAACTGCCAGGTTTCATATAAACTTTGGACATCTCATGAAACTCATCATTTTCGGGATCAATAAATTGTACGGGGCCAGAGATATTACTAGAAATCGTCACAACATTTGATGGAATCTGAATGTTGTGAGTGTGATGAGTTATAAAATCGCTAGGTTCTTTTTGGACCATCTGACCCCACGCCGCAAAAAAATCGGCCTCTTCTTTAGTGTCGCCGCAGCTGTTGTTCTTCTGCACGTAGCACGTTCGCATCTCAGAAGCCGCGGCCATACTCGGTATCAATGTTTTCTCCAAGTGACTCAGAGGAATCATTTTAGCTTTCAATTCCATGTCTCTGCGCTGCAACAGATCGCATGGCATATTTCCTACAATGGGTTGACCGGGAGCTTTACCGAGTTCAGCATCCATCTTATGTTTAAGCTGATTGTATAGTTCCCTTTGATCGGCATGGCACATACTCTCGAGAGCACGGAAATCTGGGACGTTGGTGATAGTCCACGACTGACGTGGCTTAGCCTCGCGAACACTACAAGGGTCACATTTGTATTGCGCTTTCTGGTAACTGTCGATGTCTGCTTGGTCATTCAATGGATAGAAATTGTGGGAGCTCGGTGGTGGCACAACAGGATACTTCTTGTACGTGACTCCTGATCTTGTAGGCCATGGACCTTCATTGTAGCTTTGACTAGCTGCTTGGGTCTGATTTTGAACCCACGGCGGTTGAACTGCGTTGAACGGTTGCGGAGATGCATTGACCGGTCTAGGGGTATTTGTGTGAGACTTCGGAGCTTGAAATTTATTCTGATTCTGATTTCTTGGTGCTGCTGAATTTGTGGCGTAATAGTTATGTGTAAAGCTCTTTTGTTCCATAGTAAAACCGTGGTCGAGGCACTTAAATGTTTTGTAAATGTGTGTCAACATTTCTTTTGTTACAGCTTGCCATTGCACAAAACATTCTCGGATGTTAGGGCTATAGTACTTATTTTCGATTCTAGAAAATGTATCGTGTTTCTCACTCAGTAATTCTTTGACGCCTTTCCATCCGTCTAAAATCCTTACAAAAGAAAATATGAAGTTTTTGATGACCCACGGTATTCCCTGGGAGTGCAGGTTGGCCACAGCGCTATCAGGTTTTTGAACGTTAGATCTAGTTTTTGCGCAAATCGAGTGTATATTTTTGAAACAGGGTCTGTTGTGATGAGCAATCGCTATGTTCTCCGCGTCAGTGCACGCCTCCACAGCCAGCTGCACGATTTGATTCGGTATCTGATCGTGTATGACAATCTTGTCCAACGCTGTGAGTAGCACCTCCGCAGACATACAAGGCTTATTCTTGTCGTCATCCTGATTGGTTGGCTTCTGATTCTGATTTTGTTTCTGGTTGGACTCAGCTCGCGAGTCGGTTATGTTACAAAGTTCTGACACCATTCTTTCTCCTTCAACGAAAAAGTCGAGGCTGGAGGTAGACTCTGAAGTCAAGTTTCGGTCTTTCCGCTGGCGTTCAGAATCGTTCTCCTTATATCTTTCGTGATATCTGGGGTCGGCACTGTAGGCGTTGCGTTTGTCATGACTCTTGACAATTTTCTTTTTGGCTCCAGTGCCTATTGGTTCTTGATTGGATATAGACCAGGAGCTTTGAGAGCGTCTATCAGAGTTGACATTTCGGTCTGCTATCATACCAGAGCTGCTGTAGTTGGACGCAGAGGGATCAAAGACCAGACCGACCAGAGGAGAGTTCGGTGGAGAACTAAACGTCGGAGCCGAAGGATTGTTGTATCTGGAAATGAGATTCCAGATAATTCTTAATAGAAATGAGCAAAGGTTCTGAAGAGCTGAGTCAGTTTACCTTGGGTTCTGGTACTGCTGACTGGATGCGGTGGCCTCGTAGATGCCGGTCGCGACTCGACAGTATGTTGCCATGTTTTGGTCTGATATATCTTTGCTTGAGCATCCTTAATCAGACAAAAAAGTGGATTATAGAAAAGACTATATAGATGTCAGATAAAGTTTTCTAAGTGGTGGAAACTAATTCGTATGCAGATTAGATGTTCGTTGGTAAGGACATCGCTTGAGAACCGCGGCAGATTTGTATTTTTTTTTAATTCTGTCATTAGTCTTTCAAAAAATATGTTTATAAATGTAAACACCTGATTGACAGTGTCCAAATAAAGTTCTTAGGGAACGAAACAGTTTGGACAGCGTATGACGGGTCAGTGTAGTATGAAATGAAGGATTCAGTTCAAGATACCATAGGTCTTCTGCTGCATCATAGTGTACTGGTGCTGGGAGTGGTAGTCCCCCTGGTGGGCCAGGCTGCGCTCGCGCCCCTCAGGGCCCCCATCCCGGTACTCCCCCGTCTTGCTCGACACAGACCCACCATATTCTTGCATTAGGCTTGGGGTTGGCTATAGAACGTCATTGTTTTATTAACATTAATGGAATATTCAGATGTATGGGATAACAAAGAATCAATCAGAGTTAATGTTTCATTTAATTGATATTGGAGACAATTATTAATAAAAAAAATGTGTTATAAAATCGTTAGCCCGTTCATCTTGGCTAAAGCTAGTCCCGTTAAACGATTTATGACCAAAGTGGGCCTCAAACCCGGGTCCTCTCAATTACGAGGGCGGCACTTCTAAACCACTATTGTCGATCTATCTTTCATAGTGGTTATCCATATTTTTCTCCATCATGAAATAATAATTGAATTAATTAATACTTAATTGTATTTTTTAAATCCAGGGAGAGCATCCACTTTTATGGACTTATCGTTATTCGCAGATTGATTTAATTAAATTACGGATGTGACGTAATAAAAAAAAATCAGCAAATCTAGTTGGTTTCTTCCATTGATTCCACGATTTTCGCTATTTCATCATTTTTCGTGCGATATTTCGCTTTGCAAACTACTTACGAAAGCTAACACTGTGATTCTAAAATGATCGTTTTCCACGAGATGGATGTTTTATATGGAAATTATGATAAAAAAGAAAAAAAAAAATTTCCTCAACTCACCGTATAGTGCACTATTTTCCTCGCCCAAAAGGTGTCGAAAGCTCTCAATACATACTCAAATAGTAGCAGCCAATCGGATTGTCAAAGTCAAGTTTCCAAAAATTATTTTTTATTCTTACGTATTAACCGTTGTGATTCAACACGATGCGAATGGTTCTAGGTTTTAGTTGCTTATTCTAGTAAAATTTCTTTTGTGAGGACTTTTATCATGATATATATCCACTACCGTCGGGTGTGGGACTTGCCAAATTATAATGGGACCGACCATATGATTTCGTTCATTTGTTTCTTGACGTTTTCCATTTTTGCTTTTCAGTGGCGGGAAATGGCCAAAGCTATGGAGAGTGCGATCTCCGCGGAGTTTTGTTTTGGTATTAGGTTTTGTCGTTTTGAAAAACATTACATTCAATATGCTTGGATATCAGTTTAATTTAATTGAAAATAATAAGCCGTGGACTAGATGATAACAAACTTGGATACAAACTTAAAAGATCTAGACATAATCCTAGTTAACAGAACCATAGTTTTTTGCATCATGTAATATTGTTACATGCAAGTTTCATAACACCAAATTTCACTGCTGATTTCTTTGGAGCCCTCAATAAGTATGTAAGTAGGTATAATTATCAGACAAACACCATTCACTCGTATGAATGCAAATCATTTAATGTTAATTATAACCAAAACCATGCAAGAAATTACAAAACTATTTGTTTAACTGGAGTTTATCCACGATCGTGAATCATTCGCATAGCATTTTCCCGGCCAGCAAGACGGCGGTAGTGGCGATCAAGGAGACGGCTGCTGCCCTAGCGTCTGCTGAGTTGCAGAAGTCTTTGGTACAGGAACAGACTTCCTGCCTACCCCCGTAGCCGGCTCGATGGTAGCACATACCCTGGAAACAAGGAATTTGATCCAATCAGCGCGCCTAGTATGAGTTTCGAACGTTTGTAAATACCAATCGAGTGATTAAATGTTTAGTTATGTTTCCGCCAGGGGCGCTGCTGTGGAATGTAAGGAGAGCCTCAGTAAACTCATTCGGTGTTGGATGCTGGCAAAACATGTATTAAAAGAACTTTTAATGCCCCATGATTGAACACGGGCCTCCCCTCAATGCGAAGGGGATAAAGTCGTAGTACACTACGCTGGCCCAGCGCGGGTCGGTGAACTTCACAAGTATTTCATGGGTCTCTCTCAGACATTCAGATTTCCTCGCATAGTCGTCGTCCATCCGTCCATCGTCGTTCAGCGTTTTAGTAAGTGATGATCATGGTTGAATATTAGATCCGCACATGAAATCAGAAATACCAAAGGTGCGAGCCGGGGCTTAAACCTGCTATCCTCGTTACCTAGCCGAGCGTTTTTCCAACTTGCAATCTCAAACTCAAATCATTTATTGCGAATTATGGGTAGATAGATACAGGTGGTAAAATGTTGGTAGTGTCACCATATTCAGCCATATGGCAGCCATGCAACATCAATTAAAAAGGTACATGTCAAATCATTAAATTATTATAGGGTACATGTCAAATCATTAAATTATCAAAAGGTACATGTCAAATCATTAAATTATCAAAAGGTACATGTCAAATCATTAAATTATCATAATCATAATAAATCATTAATAAATAATAACTTGGCTATGACTGCTTAAGCACTCCTACACAATTCGCGAGTAATCCTCTTTATACCCTGACCATACGTAGTATCTCTAACTAGTCTGTGCGCTCACCTTAAATTTCGACTCATCCCAGCCACAGCTTCTGATCACTCTGCTCTCCGGCAGCTTCCCATTGACTCCGAAGTCGACATGCTGTATGATCTTCCGGCACATGGTGTGCGTCACCCCCTTGTCGTGATCGGAGCAGTTCCTCTTCAGGGTAGCTGGCGGGACGGCGTCGAGGCAGAGGCTGTTTGTCACGCTGTTGCACTCGTAACACATTATCGCGGACCCTGGCAAGAGAGTGATGGAAATTTATCAGAAGACCTGCCATAAATAAATATAGCCAGATGAACACACCAACTATACGGCCCCATACTAAGCAATGCTTGTATTATGGGTGCCGTACAATGCACTGGGGGCGAACCCATTATATTTTACTTATATAGATATTAAACATCCATGACATGGGCACAAACTGTCGTGCTTATCACACAAAGTTGCCCTATAAGGATTCGAACCCGGGACCCTCGGTGCGGAAAGCAGGGTCACTACTAACGGCGCTAATCAGGCCGTCAAATGTCGGACTATATTCGTCGGACTATATTATAGATAAAATAGCCTATCAAAGTTTAAAAATATTTCCTATAGTTTATATCAACACACAGACTAAAAATACAACAATTTGGCTCAATATAAATAAATGACCACAGATTCAGGATGCGAAGACCTAACATCTTCCACTGGACGCCCTAGTTGTTCCAGGAAGATTGGCTTCCACGCAACGGAAGTTTATAAACCATCGTCCGCTAGAGAGAGCGATCAATACGCAACAAATTGCTACAATTGCAAGTAATGGAACCTAAAGCAATTTGCGGCTGTCCAATTTGGAGTTAATTACAAAAAAAAACCTATAATGAAAAGCAATTTTGAATGTTTTTTTTTTACATAAAAGTCGAGAAAGTTTAAAAGCGTCGTTCCAAAAAAGTTAAATACTCACACGGTTTTAGATGAAGATAACATTGAAAAAAAATGCATTTAAGTATACTTAATACAATGTTAGTTCCTACATCGATTGGACTCCAAATTGCAGTGATTTATATCACTCATACATTTTAATAAAAAAAAATTGTGGCCCGCAACCACCACGCCTAACTCTTATCTGTAGTCCCTATGAAAAAAAGGTTAAGTACCGCTGGCTTATAATATAATTGATTGAATAACCAGCCTAATTACGCAGCATCAATAAATCACAGGCCAAAGTTAAATAATAACCTGCACAGATATGTATAATAATAAAACTAATGACGTCACGAGAAAGCAATTTCAAAATCACTAACCATATTCAACGAGTCCACACAGAACCAGAACGCTGATAATCCACGGCATGGCTCCGACTCCGGGGCCCACAGCCATCGTTCAGGTACCCGTCACATCTGACTTCAGTTCTATTCAGCGACAACGCAAGTTTGTATCCAGTGCTAACCTGTCCTTATTTGTAGCCAGGATGTGATCCAATCAATCCGAGAGCGGAAGACACCAATTGAGTCTGTTAGGTGATTTTATTAGGTCATCCTTGCGATCTTACAAAATCAAATTCATATTAATGAAACTGATTTGATTGTTGATGCTGATGTTGTTATAACAAGAAACCAAACAGGTGCAAATGAAAGACAGGATCGTGAAAAACTTTTAATAAATACATTCGCATACAAACATAACAACGTAAGCGTTAAACAAAATGTTCAATCACTGCTTTGATAACGATGCTAATTGTATTGCACACACTAAATTATCTTGTATCTCGCTGTACATATGGTTTAAAATCTTACACGGCTTCGTTTGAGTGTGAATCTCAACGATTATCATCTATTTACACAGATTCGCTAATCTAATTAACGTTAGTATGAACACATATTACAGCAGGGTATCTTCATACAAATAAATTACAAACATCTATACTTGTTACATCTACTTTAACAACTAACTCAGCGTACTTGTTTGCTTTAACAGTGTTTTTACGGCTCCCGAAATAGTTCGCATCGATAAATTTAGTTGAATCTACTGAACTATCAGCAGTTCCTTGCTGTTTAATATTTTTTGTGCTATCAAAAACATATTTCTATGACATGTGGTCTATGCTAGTAAGATCTACAAAATAGGAATCTCTTGACAGTTAATCCTGATCATCTAATATAACAAACAATAAGTTATAGGTACATCATTTATCATAAATGGTATCTATTCTTACTTTCAAACCTCTAACGTTGCCTACAGAAGTACTAGTGGAACCTAGTTAGTGGAAGCTACGGTTAGACCCTTAATATCGCGAATGTGAGCAACATGAGTACGGTGGCTCCGACGGGGATAGAAGCCGAATTGCAGCCGTCTTCTAGACATGAGCACACCTCTTGTCTGCCGCCGAACCCTGAGCGCTGGTAGCAGCGACCCTAAGGAATAATTTGATTGTTAACATCTAGGAATAAAGACTGAAATTGTTTATACTATTAACTTTCTAGCAGTTCTATACCAGCCAGTTCTATGATTACCAAGATATTTTAATATCTCATTGTTCAGACGAAATTATCTCCAAGATTTGATAGGGGAACAGAATTCGTGACAGCTCAGTTCAATGCCGCAAACATGCCGTTCCTAGTCGATGGTTTATGATGTTAAATGTCTTTAGTCTATCATATATAAGTACCTAGATGGATCTTCTGTCGAAGTGTTAGGGAACTATTATCACTAGTGCTATTTTAACAGTCCACCATACGCTAATAATACAATATCAAGAAGGGTATTCTTTTATCTAGTAGGCATAGACGGGTCTTTTTTTGTATCATAGGTGCCATTATTTTCAATACAGCAGCCACATCCTCCATTTTTTGTAATTTGGTAACTTATATCTGTAAAACAGTTTGTGCCTGTCCTGTCTGTTCCCGCATCATATTAAATCTATCGCACAGATTTTGACGAACATTGGTATAGTGATAGCGTATAATATTGTCAACATTTAGGACGTTCTTTTACTGCGGGAATTGAAAGTGTTTCTTCAGGATAGCCAAAGAAAATAAAAATTCCACCCGTATTTAATATTATGGATATGCTTAATAATACCAGCCATTTTTAATGTACTGGGTACGGGCCTCCCATTAATTCGAGGGGGATTAGGCCATAGTACACCACGCTGGCTCAGTGGGGGTTGGCGGACTTCAAACATCTTTCGATGGGTTCTCTCAGACATGCAGGTTTCCTCGCGATGTTTTAGCAAGTGATAATCGTGGTTGAAAATGCGATTCGCACATGAAATCCAGAAATCCCAGAGATGCGAGCCGGGGTTTGAAACTGCGACGCTCGTTCCGAGGCAAGCGTTCTACCAACATGGCTATCACTGCTAATATCGCGGGTAGGCTTGTAAATGGATAAATCACATTTATCAATCTCACCTTATAGTTGCTATCATCCCAGCCGCATCCCCTGATGACCCGGCTGTCTGGGGGCATCCCGTTCATCGCAAACTCAACCACCTGCGAGATCTTCCTGCACATGGTGTCCTTGGCCGTGCACGGCTGTCGCAAGGACTCCGGCAGCTTGTCCATGAGGCACCGGGAGTCGTTGTGGCTGTTGCATTGGTAGCAGCTGATTGCTAAGCCTGAGGATGATAATATCATAATAATATCGACGGACGGACATACCAATTGTACGGTCCGAAACTAAGTATCGCTTGTATTATGGCTTGTAGATCTATCCCATGGGAACCATACATTTTACCGAGATAAAAACTAGCCTATGTGCTTTTCTAGACTATAATCTATATCTGTGCCAGATTTCATCCAGATCCGTTCAGCCGTTCTGGCGTGATTGAGTAACAAACATCCATCATCTATCCAAACTTTGACATTTATAACATTAGAGGGATAACTAAATACAATTTTATTCAGTTTCAAATATGTTTGAGTATGTTACTTACATCAAAATTTTAAGTATATTCGGAGATTTTTTTTGGTTCTTATGAAGGGTTCAATGCTACTATTATATTTTAGTACGATAGCCAGGTCTTTGCAATTGATATTGAACTTTATTTTTAAGTAGAGAAACAAGGTATTTTCCTATTCCATGCGAGTACATAGGTATTAAAATATTACTTTAATAACTAATTTCACGTTGAACAAATGACTGATATAACAGATCAAACAAACGTCTTTAACCCTGATAATAGACTATACAAACACATATCTACTGTTTATTTACGTACATCTAGGTATCATACTAAACCCATTTCCCAATCAACCGCCCGTGGATTCTGAGTGATCAATTTATTGTATAACCATTGAGTCGCCCCACTTTCGTATCGATTCGCAAGAGAGAAAAACACTAATAATAAACCACTCACGAAGCTTCAGTAAACTGAAATTGATGTAACACTCCATCGAAAATATATTTCAAGATTACTTTACGACATGTAAAATTGTTTTAGAACTTTTCAGCGGTAAAATTTTTGATGTTCACAGGAATCTTTAAAGATGAATTAAAAATATTCTTACATAAATTCGAATAGGGCTCTATATTATATACCCTAAAGGTGTGTGAATTATATGTGTTTAAAAAAACTGGGTACTGAAAAAACATTGTATTTTTTATTATAAAATCAAGAAAATGAAAAATCACAGCAGCCAATAGCCGCGCCTACTCATCATCCACAACTTCCATTCGGCATGCAACCACCGGAACTACGATTACAAATAACCACAAACCTTGTTGTAGCAAACTGCATATTACCGCCAAATAGCAAATTACAACCACAGCCATTTTGTGAAACGTTCGGGTTACTGCCGGATCTAGGCGCCCTGCACTGAGCTCGCTCGCGGAGTCACTGCGCACCCGCGGCCTACCCCACACATGTATATCTATCATAGTGCCTACACTTATTCAATTGGTGTAATACCTTTATAAATTGACGGATACATAGGCCAGTAATTCCGTGTTACGGATTGTGAGAATGCGCTGAAATGATTTGTTTGGTCCAGATGTAGTTGGAATGGCGGCGTGACATTGAGCTGCTTAGGAAGGCCATTTCGGAGAATGAATCAAGTAAGTACTCGTATATATCCTCCTAATCAAGAGTAAGTACTTTTTTTGTAACAGCTGCTGAAGTCTGCCTAGTCGTTCCTACATCATTCTCACGTACCCATAACAATGTACTGCTCAAAAATGTAAAGGATCTTTTTAAAAAGAGCAACCATGGAGTTTCTTGTCTGTTCTTCTCCATAGGAACGGCATTCCGAACGGGTGGTAAGGTTGCAGCTTAGCATTGTGGAACTCACACACCACAGATTAACTTAACAATTATGCGTACAACCGTAATGACAGCAAACATGCAGTACCTATAATAGTTTGAAATAGTTTCTTTAAACGATTTATATGACATTCAGAGGAAGACCGGAAGTGGTTATATACTTATCTGGCACCATATAGAGACCTTACGATTACATTAGGGGTTCGTGTTTATAGAGCAAGCATGCTTCAAAACTCACACTAATATAGAGAATTTGGTAACCCATTAAAGGTATGTCTGAAGCACGCGTCGTCGCGCGATCTATCAGTACATCGTACCTTTGCGTGTCAGCAATCAGAGGTATCAATGAGAAAGAGTAGGTATGCCCCGTATAAAGGCAATAGGGTCGCACCCTATAACATTGCGATTAAAGTACTATCGACTAAATGCATGCACTGCGGTACACCTCTGTCTTACACTTTGGGGCATAGCTGCGTGCATTAAACTTTTATCTGTATTGGACGTCAGAGACAGTAAAACTATAATAATATTTTCTAGTTGCTTCTTTCTGCTCGCGGCTCCAACGGCTTTACCTCGATGAAACATCTTAAGATATATAAATTACGTGTCACACTGTTTGCCCGCTATGGACTCCTAAACTACTAAACCGATTTAAATAAAATTTTGCACACTGTGTGCAGTTTTTTCCAAGTTGAAAGATAGGATAGTTTATATCTCAATTTATAATCGCAAATATTTAACTATAAAAATATTTCCTAGAAATAATATATATGGCAAATCTATGTTTGCCGGGTCAGCTAGTAGCCTATAATACTCAGGGATAATGTAGCACTATAATTGAAATTATTTATAGAATCGGATCAGTAGTTCTGGAGATTACCCTCAACATACAAACGTAATAATACCAGCTCATGACCAATTGAAATCTTCTGTCATCGCGTGCTAATCTCTTTATAGTCCATTAAAACAGTAGACATATAAGATTCTAACTGGACATTTAGTTCATACGCTTCCTCCCCCGCCAGCTCTGCCCATTTTAGATTGCCTGTATCCTGCGCACTCGCACAGGCAAACCAAGCAGCAGTCTTATTGCTATTTTTTTTTTTTAATATTAGAAGATTTGAAGATTAAAGATTACGGTCCCACATTAAGCAATAATTGTATTATGGGTACCGTACAATGGACTGAGGGCGAACCCAGTACATAATACTTAGATAGATATTAAACATCCATGACTTGGGTACAAACATTCGTGCTCTTCACACAAAGTTTGTCCCCACCAGGATTCGAACCCGGGACCCTCGGCACAGAAAACAAAGTCACTATCAACTATGCTAATTAGACCTTCAACACATAATTCGTGTAGTTTATTTTTATATGCTTCAATGATACGACACATCCTATAACTATGAATACCCACGCACTCCATACATTATCTTTGTTTTACACAAAAGGTTTCTTCGAAGTGACGCTACAGGGTGTTGCCGTTGACATTGCGCCACGAGGGGATGGGCTGGTTAATGAAAGTGCTGCGAAAATGGATCGCTCATTAATATGCCTACGTTGTTGACGGAGGGCAATCTTTTTAAACGGCATATGTAGATAATAATTAGTCTAGTTCTTGTGGCGACAGTTTGATATCAAAATCATTGACAAAACTGGAATCTACAATTCCAAATGTGATCTAGATTGTTTTAAGTGCCTCAAGTGGCCCTGCTTTCTGTGCCGTGGGACCCGGTTCCGAATCCTAGGTAGAGACAAACTTTGTGTGATGAGCACGAATGTTTGTACCGGAGTCATGGACGTTTAATATATAAGTAATATATACTGGGTTCGCCCCCAGTCCATTGCACGGCACTTATAACAAGCGTTGCTTAGTTAAGGACCGTACTGGTCTGTCCGTATCGTCCGGCGACAATTTTTTTCTAGGTCCGTTTTCGAGCAATGGTATATTGTATCGAACAAGATGTTCCCAATTATAGATACCTGAAATCCATAAGGTTTCAGCACTTTCGGGACCACGAGAATACTCCTCTCTGTGTAGATGGGTACTGCTGTGAGTTTCCACAGCACGTGTACTGTCTGTTGCGTCACGCATACATATCTCGTGTGATTGCAGACGACGGCAATGGAGAACATCCGCTCTGCCCACACCAACCAGCCAGGACACGATCCATATGTTACACAACCTAAACGACAAGTCTGCTGACATAATTACATCAGAATGAAATGACAATGGCATAGTATATGTCAACGTATAGACACCAACTGTACGATCCCAAATAAGCAACGCTTGTATTATGGTATATGTTACGCAACCTGAACGCGAAGCCTGCTGACATAATTAAATCAGAATGGAATGACAATGGCGTAGTATATGTCAACGTAAAGACACCAACTAAGCAACGGTTCCAAACTAAGCAACGCTTGTTTTATTGGTGCTGTACGAAAGGCTGGGGGCGATCCCAGTGTATAATGACTTTTATTGGTATTAAATGTTCAGCTGCTAAAGCCTGCCTAGCCGCTCCTACATTGTTCTCACATACCAATAACAATGTACTGCTCCAAATAGAAACAGCTCTATTTAAAAAGAGTATCCATGGAGTTTCTTGCCCGTTCTTCTCCATAGAAACGGCATTCCGAACGGGCGGTAAAGTTGTAGCTTAACATTTTGTAACTATTTTGACGATTTATAAAGAATATTCTGATTCTGATTCTGTGCTCACAGACAGTGGCTTGTCCTTATAATTAGTTTTATTTCAATGTGTAATATTCGCGTAAATATAAGAAATCAATGTATTCTACTCGTAATGCGGTCAAATATTCAGTTGCTTATACCTAGTCCGCGTCCGCACACACAGATCGTATGAAATTCACGTCATGAACCATGGTTTACATAACTTCGCGTCATGGCTACTCGCTGCGGCTATTTCAGGCACTTTTGATTTACCGCACGCCATTTTACGAGTTCACGCGCAAAATGTGTTTAGACTGGCCACAGTGTGGTTCGCTTTTATATTGTATGTACTAGTTTATGCTCGCGGCTCCGCCCGCGGTATCTCCATAAATCATAATCACTCAGGAATAATGCATATAGCTTTGAAAGAATTGTCAGAATTGACGACATAAGAGCCGGGAGACACCTCCATCCCCCTACGACTAGAACTTCACATGTGGTGGTCGCCATTAAAGAACTCGTCTCTCGCAAAGGCCAGCGAGAACACAAACAAACTCCAGAAATAGCAAAGAACACAAACAAACTTTTTTGTTGTTATTTTTTTTTATTACATTATAGGCAAGTATTTGATCTCGATCTCACTTGATGGTATGTGACGATGAATCTACGATGGAGCATACTTGCCTAGAAGGTACCTGTTCACTCTCGAATTGACATATTGTGTGAGTGTGAACAGGTAGGAAGGCGGAAGTAGAGCGAGACGCTACATTCACTAGGCACATGCAGCGCAACTGATCTGACCCGCCATCCATGAATGGCAACACCGAACATCATGCCGGAATACGGCTAGGCCGCTTGGCGGCATGGCTTTGTTCAGTGGGTGGTGACTAACCACGGCCGAAGCCTACCACCAGTAGAGTTCTCACCTAGTTGGCACCACCACACCCAGGGTCACGTGTAGGGTATGTCGAGGGTATTTAATTCTCCTACGGACGAAGGTGACTCGACCCCACTCCTCCTCCTCCTCCTCCTTTGTAATAAAAAAAACATAGACAACACACTTTATTTTTAAAGTTGCATAACAGATTATTTGCCCGTTATTATGGCCATAGGCTCCTATTACGTAAGGACCAAATACTAATCGTGAATAACAGGCGAGTAGGTATTTTTTTTTATAATACTTTGATACCTAGTAAACTGATCGCTCAAATAACAATATATATAATGTTAAAGTGTAGCGTGTGTGCGCCCCGCATGGCAACACACTGGAGCTTACTTTTATATTTTATTTTCTAAAAGTAATGAATTTCAAAAAAAAAGACAAGCCCGCTGAGTTTCTTGCCGGATCTTCTCAGTTGAGGTCGCGTTCCGATCCGGTTGTAAACTTAAGAAAAAAAAATTAATCACAATTTGTAAGTGCCCCCGTAGGCCTATACGAAATAAATGATTTGACTTTGACTTTAAATAATTTGGTAAGGAGGGCTACTTTATAGAATATGTAGTGGAATCTTTATCAATACCTAGAGTAGCTAGCTATTATCTATGATCTTGTCTCTATTACATCGCACGGCCATTGTAGAGGTTTCATTTCATTAGTGCCCAGCCTCCGTGACGTCACAATGAACTGTGTGGGCTACACATCAAACGATCACGGGCTATTAAATGATGTAGCATGTGTAGAGCGGCCATTTGTACCTAGAACTAACTCTACATAGAGTGATTCAGAAAGAGTAGACTATACCTTGAACCTGCACTTCTTTAGCCCATTTGAAATCATTATATATGTAGTCAGAATTTCGATACGTTAATTTATAAAAAAACTCATATACAATAAAAATTGTCATTTGGCACAGAGACAGATTATAGTCTGGAATAGCACATAGGCTACTTTTTATCACGAGAAAATTTTGATCGTTCCCGTAGGATAGATTTGTATTAATTGTTCATAGAGCAAAGGACCGACATGTTTTTTGGCATAGGTAGTGGTACGTTAGGGGTTCGAAAATGACATAGGGACATAGTTTTTAATGGCGGGTAACACCGCGGGGCGCAGCTGCTATAGCATAAGCGGCTCTAAGCTGTCCAGTTCAAGGTCAATGACTCCATATCCTGACAGGTCTATGGTCCTCTGTAATATTTAGTTTCCTGTGACGACCGTTCTGTGACCAAAAGACACCAATTGTTTGTTTCCTTTTAAGCCAAGTTACGCAGCCGAGATAAGATTACCGCATTGAGAATAATCTGACTAAGTAGGTATCTACATTATTGTACATCCATTACCTGCAAGGTACCTATGTTTTCTTGTCCTGGAGAATGTGGCTATTTCAGTGTTATATTTTATCTAATTCAACGGGTTCAATTCCTGGGTAGGATTTTTTTTTCCATAATCGCTGTTCCCTTTTGTTTGGATTAGCCCATCCACGCACACTTATTTGTCATAAATAAATAGGTACCAAACAATTTTTAGATACCATATTCTGCTACTCGGATGGAGATAAATTCAACAAATCAAAGACCATAAAAATCGGCTCATCCGTTCTCGAGTTACAAATGGTGTAACACACATTGAGTTACAATGTGTGTTCGTAGATACTAGAATGATGCACGTAAATATACCGACTCATGTGTACTTATAACGTCGTTAAAAACGGTCTGCTCGAATAATCCCTTATTTTATGTGCTTCTCATATAATCAGTTAATTCAAGAACGTACCACACACATCCAACTCCACGTTTCCATTCATCCCTGGCCACCTTTCTTGAGGATTAGAACCAACTACAACCAGTTGTGGCCTTTGTACGGGAACAACAACACAATGACTGGCCGACTTATAAACTCAAGTTAACCGTTCAACAACACAGTACGTAAGCGATCTTAGTTGGCGGAGAACGAATTTGGAAAAATTAAATAAACATCCAGTGTCAAAATGTTTAAGCAAAATTAATGATCAAACGTAATTTGTTGTTTCCGAACGTTTGTTTTGACTGTGAAGTCACCACACTACTAGTGGCTACAATAAAACAAAACATTAATCTTTTTTATATTTGCTACGGAAATAATTTGTTGATTCCAAATGCCTGTTGTTTTGTTGAGTGCAAAATGTTTGTACGTAATCATTAAATTCGATTGCTTGTAATATTTTATCAGGCGTTTGTACTTTAATTATTTTATAATGGCGCTAAGTGTGGGCAACATAATCCTTAGTTGTCTAGTTCCCATATTATTTTCGAGTACATGTGAGTAATTACATTTCATTAGTTAAATTGAGATATTGCTTGTATGATTAATGTATTGAATTGCACTTTAGTTTTCCGTCACCAAAAACTCCCAATTTCTAAAAATATTTTAAGTAAATAGGATGAGATCTATAACCCGAATACCTAGTTCTAAATGTACCTATAAATTTGTAAAAGCTTATAGTGGTATTATAAAGGACTTATCTTCTTCAGAAACATTTATTTTAAATTTCTTTGAACTTGATGGTAAGGTATTCGGTACCTATTATTTTCTTCATATTCACTGTGTGAGTACAGGTAGGCGCAGACATGTAGGTAAATACCTCTCATATATCTGTGCTAAGTACACACACATTCCCTGCGATTACTCTCTGGTTACAAACTAGTAAAGAGCAGTGACTCTTTGTACTAGATCTATGGATCTATTTTGATTATCCAGTTATTTACTGAAGCTGAATGTGCATCGGTAAAAGATTAATTACCTACTTACTTTATTATTTGTTTCGACGACACATGATTGCCAAGTTGATAGAACGCTCGCCTTGGAAACGAGAGTCAAAGGTTCAAAATCCGCACCCCTGAGATTTCTGGATTTCATGTGCGAATCAGATTTTCAACCATGATCATCTATCATATGCTCGTTCCTGAGCCAGCCAGAGCACGTAAAGTACTCTGATCTCTTTTCGGTTGTGTTCGATTGCCGTTCCATCAGAATATGAGAGTAAGGGAAAATAGAGTTCGCCTGTGCTTGCGCACACTTTTGTCCACTATCATTTCTTTCTCCCTTTTTAGAGGTTTTGTTACCTGCCATTATTATTATTTGTTTCTTAGCTGAAGCGATTCAGTGCTACGACTGCAACTCCGCCAACAACTCCGCGTGTCTAGACATGCACATGCACCGAATGCACATGATCGTGCCCGTGGTGGACTGCAGCCGGTCCCTGCCCAACGTCATCAGCAAGCACTTCTTCTGCAGGAAGATCACACAGACGAGTGAGTGCTAATATTGTAGAGCTCGCAAAACACACGCCAGTAACGCCGTGCTACTTGAATGTTTGGCTCACAGATTGACAGTACGTCAGACTGACTTAGGAGTAGATCGCAAGATGTTTGAATTCAGGGGGGGGGGGTGTTGTCTGGTTGGATGAACTACATTGTTACACAGCGGTTTACCTACTCTATCACGATTTCATGTCCAAATCTCATTTTCAACCTTGATTACCACTTGCCCGTGTCTCGGAGAGAACGTAAAGCTGTCGGTCCTGCGCCTGATCTCTCTCAGATTGTGTCGGATTGCCGTCCCTTCGGACCATGAGAAAAGGACGAGAGAGAGCACCTATGCTTCCACAATTTTGTTGCACTTAGTATATTATACCTCCTGCGTAGTTGGCTAGTCTTCGTAGAGAATGGCCGCCGCCGTGACTAGAATTCGGTCAGGAGTATTATTAAAAAAAAAAATATTTTCGACCAAAAAGGTGATGATTTTATTGCTCACCATCAGTACGTAGCCGGATAATGAGATGGCGGGACAAGAGACGCTGTAACAATGGTGCTCATGTGATTATCAGTGCGTGAAGCCAGCCGTATTCTGATTACACTATCGTACACAACTTTTTTGGACATAGATACATACAAGTCAAAGAAACACATTTTTGGAAAATAAAACAAAATTTACATTTTCACGGTTCAACTTCCCGCCTAAAATCAAAACCAAAAGTAATAATTATGTAGCCATAAAATGTAACTTTTTTTGACAGTCTTACACGTCGACCAAACGCCTGAGGTCCGGATAACACGTGGCTGCGGATGGATCAAACACAAACGCGAGTGCTACAAGGCGGACAACAAGGACCACCTCGAGACAGTGTGCCAGTGCTTCGGTGACATGTGCAACGCGGCAACAGCGCTACGACACGTCAAAGTGACAGCTCTGGCCGTTATTGCTACTATGTATTCCATATTTAAATCATGGCGGGGGAAAATTTAAAACAATTTTGTTGCTAGGATTTTCTAGCTATAATTTTTCCTGCATTTTATTGGAAGACCTTCGAAATGATCAAATTGTGATGATATTTAACCAATATATTATTTGATGGACTTGTTGACAGAGTTTTATATTTGTTTAAATGCTGTCGTTTAAGTATTTTGTACATTGTATCATATAGCCTTAAACTTAGTGTTTTGTAAAATTGAATTGTCATTTAGAGCAATAAAAATTAGTTAAATCAATATAATTGATTAATATTTCGTTGTAGAAAGCCAAAGTTTATCGTGTGTAAATGTTTCCTGAGATAGTAAGTACCTAGATATGTGCTAGAAATGAATTAATAATATTAAAATAAAATAAATGTACCTAATACATAAGTAAAGAATGCCTAATAAATTAAGCTAGGGTAAGCTAGCTAAGCTAAGCTAAAGATTTGCATTATTACACTTATAAGTTGTACATACAAAAAAATACTGGACTAATCATTTCTCAAAATTCTTTCCCAAATTTTATAATTCTATTACAAAGCATTTTTTCAGAAGAAATGTGTTTTGAATTGCTATTCTAAATATACGTAAAGTTTTATAAGTTTTGGGGTTTTAATATATATAGGTGCTATTATCATTGGCTTAGAGCTTAGATAATGCTTTAATAATATTATAAAAAAAAACTTTCACGTACCGTATTTTTATAATCCAGAATCCGTATGTTCGTCTCAGTGACTTCATATATACGCTTTTGTACTGTCAACAGTTTGATCTGATCGGTTGGGCATTCAAGTCGCTTGTAAATTAATCAATCTAATACAATTAATTGTTTTTAATTGTTATACTTATTTGTATCATGTTGAAATATACTGTGGTCGTGCTATCTTTGTTTGTTCGATACGGTAAGTATATATATTCCCAAATGATATTCCTCCAACGTTTCTGATATAAGAAATAATAAGAGAGGGAGGACAAAATATGTTTTTTTTATTAAATTTGTATCTTTATTAGTACTTTTTTTGACCAGCTGCTAATGTCTGCCCAGCCGTTCCTACATTGTTCTCACATACCCCTAACAATGTACTGCTCAAAAATGTAAAGGATCTTTGTATAAAGTGCAAACATGGAGTTTCTTGCCCGTTCTCCTCCATAGGAACGGCATTCCGAACGGGTGGTAAAGTTGTAGCTTAGCATTTCGTAACTTTTTGACGATTCATAAGTACTGTACTGAATGGTTTACGTGAATAAAAAATATTCTGATTCTGTACTTGCTAGTTCATTAGTTTTACTTGTGATTGTCAATATCAAGTTGCGATGTTGACCTACGGATCATTGCCAGGACATAAATAATTGTGATAATATATATATATAATATGTATTGTGGTCACCAATACGCTATACTGTTTGTAATTAATGTATTGTGTAAAATGAAAAGGGTTGTAAAGTAAGAACTTGTTGGTTTATTAATAATAAAAAACACAAAGAGCAATTTTTCTATAGAGTAGAAAAAGCAAAGATAAATTATAATATTATGTCATAGACAATATACTCAACCGCAACCAATTCTCGTATCGTACCTCCTTCAAGGTGGGCACCCTGAGTAAAACTTAATGTAAAAAATATACATTAAGGTTCCTAATCTAGCTATAAAAAAGTTATTAATTAAAATAAAAACCCATTCACACTTGTTATCACGTACCCGCGCACACTAATTACAAAGCGTGACGTCACATCACCCCATTGTGACGTTTAACCTTCAGACGATCTTCTATTGGTCGAACGTGCGAGGTTACGTCAGGCCCCATGCTTTAGCAGATTTTTACAAAATAAAATTGAAAGATAATGATAATACAAAAACACATTACTTATGTCTATTTAGGTTTATTAGTTATCAGCTGTACCTATCTATCTATCAGCCGAAAGATGTCCACAGCTGGACATAGGCCTCCCCCAATAACTTGCACACATCACGGTCCTCCACCACTCCCCTGTATTAGACTATATACTACTTATATAAGAAACATATGCGTGTTAATGACTATGATTGAGTTTTTTACTTATGTGCAACTTTACTCAGGTATCTCGATCCACTGCTACGAATGCAGCAGTTGGAACAACTCCATGTGCCTGGAGCCCACGAGCTATGACGGAGAGACGCTGAATAAGTTCCTGCAGACCGTGGAATGCGGCAGTGGAGTGTTCTCCGCTAAAAAGGAGGACTTCTTCTGCAGGAAGATCGTGCAAACTGGTAAGAGTAAATAAAAAAAACTAAGGAAATTCTAGCTGTTATTATAATCTGTCATTTAATAAACGAAGATGTCATAGATAAGTAGACTACTTCTCAATGCTTCTGAGGATACGATAAAAATAAACATTTTCCCTTCCTCAATAAATTTTCTGTATGTATTTTGGATATTTAAAATACTTACTACAATATAGAATACATACATAAAATCAATATATTTTTTTTATGACTGTACCTGGCGTAGAGCGTAACAAAATGTCCATAGACAATAAACTCTACGTAACGGTACTCGACCTAGCGAATATATCTCACTTTATTTTTAATTAACAATATGACCTTTCTTACAGTTATACAAAAAGGTTACTATCCAGAAGTCCGGGTGACCCGCGGCTGCGGCTGGGTCCGGAGTCACCGCGAGTGCTACAAGGCGGACAACGAAGACCATCTCGAGACTGTGTGCCAATGCTTCGCGGATAAATGCAACGGCGGCGCCACCGTCACGTGGAGCGGCTTGGTCGTAGCGACCACGCTCAGCGTGATCGGGTTGACGTTCTTATTTTAAACTAGTACTCAGTATTATATCTTTTGTTTTTTTTGTGTGTACCTGAAATAAAGCAAAATAACATTTTGTGGTTTTTTTAATGGCAAATAAATTAATCTGATACCTACCGATTTTTTTTAAACGCCAGCGGAACGTGTATGGGAGTTAAGTCGGGATCAATGTATGTGGTAAGCAGCCGTCTCTGTCTATCCCCATGGGATACAGGCGTTATTCGTGGGTAAAACGTATTTTTTCCATAATAGTTTCGAGAAAAAGAGTGTTCAGCGCCATCTATTTAGTTTGTAAAGTACAAGGTATTGCGATGCAAATAGTTTCGATTGTTATCAATAGATGTCACATTTTCGAATATTAATTAAATTTACTGTCATATTTGTATTCTAAGATCTCTTTGTTTGCATTTATGACTGATTATTCCTTATTATTCTTTGCAAGCATATATATAAGTAAAATGAAGTCAAAATCAGTAACTCCATATATTACGTCTAAACTTAATGAAAATGCTTCGTAATTTTACGGTTTTAAGCAAGTCAGGTTGGCCGAGTGGTCTAAGGCGCCAGATTTAAGCTCTGGTTCCCGAGAGGGAGCGTGGGTTCGAACCCCACACCTGACAAACTGTTGAATTTTTTTGTGAATTTACTTTTTTTGATTTATTCGTCAATAATTTATTTCATAGAATTTGATTAAACATTTTCCTTATCCCTTCTAAGGTTTTCTTAACTCAATTGGCAGTAGGCAAAGTTTTCACGCATTTATTATAAGTGACTAGCTGTTGCCCGCGACTTCGTCCGCGTGGTATTTAACAACGTCTCAACCGTTGGCAACAGCCTGCTCGCGTTCTGATCCCGCGGGACGCATTGCAGATTGTTGCTATCAAACTTTAAGCAGGCGCAGCGCTGCAACATTGGTTTTAATTTTTTTTCGAGAGATCCAATTTTTTTTTCTAAAATAAAAGTAGCCTATGTTACTCCTTGTTACATCAGCTATCTGCCAGTGAAATTCCCGTCAAAATCGGTCCAGCCATTGCAGAGATTACCCGGAACAAACAGACAGACAGACAGACAGACAGACAGACAGACGGACAGACGGACAGACAGACAGACAAAAATTGTAAAAATTGTTGTTTCGGTATAGGTACCGTGTATACATCCAAATGCATTTAGTAAAAAGCGGTTATTTTAATATTACAAACAGACACTCCAATTTTATTTATATGTATAGATGTTACGTATCTTTAGTGATAGTATCTAACAGAAAAGTTCAAACTATGTTGACTGAATTGAAATAAAACAAATCTTACGGATTTTATTATATGTGTTTCATTTCAATGTGTAGTATTCGCGTAAATATAAGAAATCAATATGTGTCGACTGAACTTGGCGGAGGCACTGCCGCGTCATATTGATAAGGTACATATACGAACCTACTAGGTAGGACAATGCCATGCCAGATATCGATTCTACTGTTGACCTTTGTAGGGCGAAGTGTAGAGGTCAAGGGCAAGGGGCAAGGCGGGTAATAGGGTAATGCCTTTTTTATTAATCGCTTTATACATATACGTAGACAAAGAAATAATATGAGAGTGGCGGCTTCGGTTATCGCGAACAAAATATTGAAGCCCAAAAAACCAAGCCGATTTTTGTTTCACACGCTAATTACGACCTTACCGCAACGCGAATTCGCGTGTACTTCACAAATCGGCTAAGGCTTTTGGGCTTCAATTAATATAAAGTATTATTATTTCGGGGGCCGAATGGCCGGGGTTGAATCCAAGTAGTGACTAAATTTCTGTGTTGACCTTGAATGTTTGTACCCGAGTCATATCTATATAATTATTATGCACCGAGTCCGCCCCCCATCCATTGTACGGTATCCATAATACAAGCGTTGCTTAGTGTGGCACCGTATAGTTGGTGTGTTCGTCTGGCGATATTATATGCGTATAGGCGTTGATCTAGTTAAAAAAATAACACAACTGCGCAGTTTGCACTTACACTTTTATGTAAACAAACACTGGAAAACTACTCGAACACCCTGGAACGGTATCTGTCATTATCTATCCACTGTAAAATCAACACTACAGTTCAGCAATAAAGTTCATAATCAAATGTTACGTTACGGGATTATTTTGATACACACACATCGATAGTGATTAAGTATTTACGCACACATTGATAAAGAGTTCTTCAGATGTGTGCGTGTTTCATTGAAGTATTGCTTGTTGATATTTTTTTCTGCATTACTTTACAGGTTCATAATAATGTTTTGACCTATCTACTGACACTGATACTGATGAAACGGTATAATTATAGTATTTTATTCTTGTCGGTATACAAGATGAATATACAATTGTCTTCATAATTTTTGGGGTCGAGTCACCTTCGTCTGTAGGAGAATTAAATACCCTCGAGATACCCTACACGTGACCCTGGGTGGTGCCAACCAGGTGACAACTCTACTGGTGGTAGGCTTCGGCCGTGGTTAGTCACCACCCACTGAACAAAGCCATGTCGCCAAGCGGCCTAGCCGTGTTCCGACATGATGTTCGGTGTTGCCATTCATGGATGGCGGGTCAGATCAGTTGCGCTGCATGTGCCTAGTGAATGTAGCGTCTCGATCTACTGCCGCCTTCCTACGTAGGAAAGTATGCTCCATCGTAGATCTCATCGTCACTTACCATCAGGTGAGATCGAGATCAAATACTTGCCTATAATATATAAAAAAAAAAAAAATGGTAAGGATCGGACAACATGTCCGTTGTCCGTTGTCAGAGGCGTCTTCAAACTTTTTAACTTATAGTTGCCACTGGGTGAAGCCACTTTTGCACGGCCTGATTAGCGCAGTTGGTAGTGACCCAGCTTTCTGTGCCAAGTGTCCCGGGGTACAGATATTGTATGGGATATCTGTCAAAAGTGACAGTTACTATGCGGTTGCTGTCCGATTATGAATCGATTGTGTCAGCAGACTTGGGACCCATATTTGGTCCGCCGCCCGTCCTAAATTCAATCGTATCTTAATACCAGAAGAAGTATCTTTACCGCGAAAACGAGACTGGTTCCTGAGGAGAGGGAGAGAGAGGTACTTTGTTTAACTGTTATCATGCGTGCGTCATTATGCAAACGAGATGACACTCGGGACCCGCCCACTTTAACGACAAATTCAACGAACAACTTGCGAATTTCCAATAGGCAGGTAAGTTTTATACAGCGGCTGAGTCACTTTATGACGTATGCTATTATGTGCGGTATTATAAAAACCCCACGTGAACGTCACTGTACACACATATAATACATTCTATATTTGGAACTAGGTACCTATACTTAGATTAAGTATGTCCCACTTTTAATAGTAAGTAAGCAGGTAGCCATTAAATACTTATCGAATTTCTTACTTCATACAATGATTACAAATTCACTAAAGACGAGGTACCTATGCCCTTTCTAAACAGTTTATACTAAGCATTACATCCTATAAATGTAATTATTTACTACTTACTTTACTGTTAAGTGACTGAGTGTGTGTAAAAACACCTAACATTCGGCCGCGGAGAGAATGCGTTGCTGACAGTTTCGAGATTTGTATATATCGTACGTTTCCCAAAAACACTCATAGCGCGATTCAGGTGTGTATGAAGATTCGTCATGCTGTTCTGAATGTCGTCTGCAACGCGTACGTCAAGTGCGAGATTATTCGTAAGCTAACCGTATACATTATAGTTTACCGTATTTAAATATCATGTATGGAGAGTTGAAAGTTTTAAATACCGTCCGCTAGAGGCGCCTTTCAATTCTCAATAAAAAATGTGTAAATACGGTAGACTATAAAGTATACAGTTGGCTCGCACTTGACGTGCTGTAGTGTGATAGAGTATATGGAAGATACATATGTTTTATGTATGTATGTATCATGGGTTGGTGAAGGTCACCATGGCACCATAGCAATGATGGCGGTAGCGCCGCTGGGCGTGGCTCATACATTTGCACGAAAAATATCGACCGAGCTATATTTAGACGTGATCAGACAGTTAGCTAGAAATGCTTCTGTTTTTACAGCACATACACTGTTAAGTATTTGGCTACTATAGCTACTGTTTTTTGGTAATATTTTCAATCTGTGAACATGTACAGGATCGCACCCGCCGTTACATGAGATTTGATCGACCACAAATCCTCGCAAAAGAACACCGATACCAACCAAGGATGATACGCGAGGCCATTGAAATTAAAGAACATCCTAATTTGAATAGGGATGATGGCTGGGGGCTACCACCGACTTGGGATCCATAATTAACATAATTCGATCCAAAACCAAACCATTGCAAGACCTCAAGGCACTGTGAGAACTTTCTGCATAGATCGGACTGCAAACAACAACTAAATATGAGGGTACCCCAGTTCACACATTGCCACTAGGATGTCAGACACCTCAGTCCTCCCGTGACCATGGTTGCTTTAAAGCGGCAGAAACGTCGGGAACGTAAAAACATATAATAAGCAGCGATAAATAAATAGTGGTCGGTTGAAGATAACTGTGCGACCTTAGGTTAATTAATATAATTATAACCTTACATTAAATAATGTATGGATAACTCCTGATGGCATGTTGTTAGTAGGTATGATAAATAAAAAAATAAAAGCATAAATTACTGTTGTTTGGAGACATGAAGACGACAATTAGCTAAACGCTTGTAATGTTAGCATAATAATATGTACCTATAAAACTCTAAGACTCCACTTTGCTGTACGATATTCAACCTTAAATGGGTCCCAAATTATAGTGCACGAATGTACAGTCGTGAATGATTCGTGTGATGGTTCATCACAAAATGAAATACCTTTTTCTGTAAATGCAAAATAGCATTTTCATTCTTTATTTTCAGGATTTATACAGGTTGATTCAGAGAGGGTATTCTAAGCTTGTGTCCTGAGCTGATTAACATCTTATTCGCATTAATTAGCATCTGATAGTCATCTTTACAGTATTTACAGATGTTCACGGGAATTAACGCACACACGAGCACGGCATAATTGCACGTGAACACGTGCAGATGTGTTGGATTTGTTTTGACGCGTTCACAAACACAAATAAAGCTTAACACACACAAATACAATAACCTACAAATAAATACCATATACATACAGATGACGCACGCGCGAGGGGCGCGATTCGCGGAAGGGGCCGCGGGGAGGGGCGACGCGGATCGGAACAGACGGTTTATATAGGACGCGCGCACGCCGTCCGAACCAGTTTCGTTCTAGAAGTAAACAAACAAACACCTCCAAAGGGCATTTCACCTTCTGCATCGGGCGTGGATCCAACAATGGGTACGTTAACCTTTTATTATCAGCTGCTCTCATTATCCCTTAACACCTAGATCCGGCAAACCATGCTTACTAGCAGACAGGTACAGTCTAGACTCGAATAGACCCGCTATAAAAAATTCAAATTTAGAACGCGCAAATTCGTGGTTTTTTATCGTTGTAAAGAGACGTTACTTCAGTAACTATTTTTATCGATCACCAAAGTTTAACCTTTCAAAAGGTTCCGAAAACTAGATAAGTTTAAAGTTCTCCATTTGCGTCGTATAAGTATACGCTAACGGCCTTGAGTAGTCAAAACGTGATCAGTAGCGAAGGATGAATTCGCATAAGGGAAGCCTAAAAAAAACCTTTCCTGTGAGTGCACTAAAGCACCCCTCATAGTCGTCTAGATTTCCCATTAAAATTTTACGCACTTACATTATTCTGCAACCAAGATTGTAGTCGGTTTATGCAAAAGAAAAAATCATGCAAGTATGATTGGTACCCATATTTTAAATTTGGAATGGGATGCCGATAGGGCTCGTATTATATGGATTCTTTGTCACTGACCTGCATGCATCCTGCGAGACTGCGACCATGGAGGTTTACGTTTCCTACTCAGGCTCAATCTCTTTAGCCCAGTCCAGTTTTATATAGGTTATTTCTACCTGCATGCAAGAACATGCATAAGTAATGGAAACATGGTTTATAAGCAGTTAATTCTTGAAGCTACCAAAGATAAAGATAATGATATATTTATTTATAAAAACATGAGAATGATAACCTCATTGCGTTCACAATAAATATTTTAATAAAGCAAAGCCATTACTATATATTGAGTTATTTTTCGTAATACTTACATAAAAAAATAAATGTTCCCACATTTATTTCCTACTGGCTCAATATAGTGTAATCTTTATTAAAAAAAATGGCATAAGGGAAGTCCTTCGTTGAGACGAGGGCATTATTAATTATAACGAACTCACATTAAAAAAAATAAGTATATATATTAGCATACTTTTTTTATGTCTTTGATTTTGGCTCCAGACTAAATATGGAAAACCGACCGCATAAAGTCCAGACGTTAACGTACTTTGCCAAATTATTTGGCTTATCGCCACATAATATACCTACCATGTGCTATATAATTTATTGGGTATTTTTACATGTACGCGATGACGCACTGTAAATACCACTATAGGTAGTTATATTTTAAACTATAGTTATGTTGATAACTGATAGTTCTTTTGTTCTCGCTAAACATATCATATATCATGTAGTGTTTACATTATTTAGGTTTTTATCATGGGGTATGATACATCGCAGTATGTCGTATAATATCATAGCTTAACTACGAGTTAGGGAACAAACAAAAGTTTTTTTTATCTTGGTTTAACAATAGGTCGGTACCTGCGTCTGGGAATATTAGCAGGTAATTTTTGGATGCTTCAGCCCTAACAGTTCTCAGAAGCCAATCCAAGCATGCAAACTTTACTTATTTTTTGTAGCTAGCCTACCTACCAAGAAGTCGAAACTAAACATGCCCTTTCTCCTTTTCAGATACGTTAAATATAAAACCGTTAAGTCAGGACTTACAGTGGTCTCCGGAAGCGTATGAGGGCGGCGCGGAGACCACGGGGGCGGGGGCGGGCGGTGCGATCGCCTCCACCTCCAGCGAGGAGCGCGCACTGCGCCGCGTCGTGGGCCGCTGGGGCGCCGAGTGGTTGAGCTGACTCGGCTCCGGACCCTCCGCCAGCGGCCCCTGGCCGCCCGACCACCCCCTGCCGCCGCCGCGCTGGGGGGCGCCGCGCCCCGCCTTGCGACTCACCCTCCGCTCCTACGAGGATCTAGTCGCCAAGGCCGAGGCCCTGCTAAGCCGTCTCGTCGTCTCAGAAAACTACGATTCAGTCAACAACTTCATAACTCTATTCGATTCGTATATGGCATCACCGGACCCGACCCTCGAGGAATACTTCCCGAAGTACAACCCTCCGATCAGAGCTCATAAGCACACTTGTGTCGGCTTGGGTATGGAAGTGATTAAACGCTTGAAAGTCCTGGAGAAAGATTTCCCCGGTATCACCAAGTCTATGATGTTGGTCTCCTGCGATGAGAACATCCAAGATCTCGTAGACTACACCACCTCGTTCCCTGGCCCGCAAGGGTTTCTGATCGAGACTGAGAAGGACCACGTCATGGTCGCGATTCACGTGAAGATCGACGGCAGATCAGGTGTGTTCCTGTCGGATCTTGGATACCACATCTCCAGGGTTGTGACTGTCATGACTGATAGATGCTACCCGCATACTGGTGAGTTGTGGAATTATAGCTATAATTTAGTGTTTAGCTTGCTTATAAGTTTGAGATGCTTGCTATTGATGAGATGTCTATTATTTCAAGAGGCCATGTACGAAACTATTACTTAAACCGGTCCATCTAGGCTGCTGGGTGATTTTCTACATACTTATATGCCCTCGATGTTCCCCTGGTCAATAAGACATCATCTTATCAATCAAAGAATTTAAGCCAAAACTTGACCCATTAAAACCTTTTCCATCATCCACTAACCTCGTAACCTTTTCATTGCAGGCTGGTTCATCCAATCAGACGAACCTCATTGCCGCAAGGAGTACAACTATCAGTTCAACCTTCAGAACACCAACTATGTGGAGTGGCATGAGCGTGAGACCAGGGGCGAGAAGGTTAAGGACCGCCTGTCTCTGATCTACGTCGCCAAAGCGTACCTGTCTGCTGTAGAAGTTACGGAGAAGAGAAACCTTGTGTGGGACTTAAGGTTTGTATTTAAAACATACTCAAAATTGCGAGGTTTTGCAGCCTGAGCAAATAAAACACTGGTATTGAAGTTAGAAGAAGAAAACCGTTGTGCAGGCCGATATTTTTGATCCACTTACCAAATTGTTGGCGTTGTGTAAGATGTAAATCGCCATGCTAATAGTTCAATCACGATTAATTAGACTTATTTAGCGGCAGAAACATGTTCTACAAATTAGGCTGTACCTGTAGAAACTACATAAGAGTTGATAATAGATGCTAATACTCAGAGATAGAATTGGCACGAAAGGAAGAATAGGACGTTGGTAGTAAGAACATTGTAACAACTAACACCCTTGAACCTGACGTCAAATGCCGATCATGTGCTTCTTACATTCCCGACAATATCAATTGTCTAAATATTAGGGTACCCCAGTTCAAACTATGACACTAGGACCATGGTTGCTGTAAAGGATCCGAAACGTCAGGAACGTTAAAACATAAAATAATCGTGATAAAATCTGAAAAAAAAAAAGATTTATTTCAATAAATATAAGTAATTAAACTTAAACTTATCCTTCGATAAAATATTTCTTTCAGGAGTCTGCTCGCCAGAGATCCCAAGGGCCACCTGACCGCCGGGATCTACTTCATGATGAAGCGCAAGGGCCAGGAGTTCACAATGTTCTTCGATGGTAGCAATGGCAAGCAGAGAAAGAAGCTCAAGTTTGAAACCTTCTTGGAGTTGCAAAAGGTAATTGTTTAAAAGCATTTACATGAGTAACTAAAATTAAACTTATATACAGAATTTTACGCTTTTTAAGTGTTTTGACGTTTTAAATAATGGCCATACCAAGTTACTTACATTGTTCAATCAAATTGAAAGCAGCAAAAGTGAAATATACTCAGTAATATTTAATAATTTTCCGAGTGCTTTATCCAAATCACGTATGCTTGGAGTTATACTATTTCCATGCACGCACAGTTAAGTTGATCGAAAAATTACCGATTAATTCCGCAAATCGTTTTCATATAATGTTAAGTAGATGAATAAATGTACAGAGTTTGGATAATTTTACATCGGAAGGATTGTCTGATGTTATTTCCCCAAACGTTTGCCTACAATGTGTTTAGTTTCGTATCCTACAGGTACCTATTTGCGAGTGAGACAGGATGATTTGTCCCAGAATACCTAATACCACCTATAACTATGTATTCGTACCTATAAAGACTGTTTTAAGAAACTAAACTTTGATATCCTTTAGTTTCTCATTTAAAAAAAATACTTGTAGATTATGGAAAACTCATTATTATAGCTCTATGGTTTTCATTTTTTTTTAAACCGTTCTCCTTTTTCAGATCCCAGATGAAGTAGTCGACGAAGTAGAGCAATGCAACGAACAGCTCTATCTCCGTGATGGAGAGCTCTTGTCCATTCTGAACCGTCTGGCCACCATCCTGGCTGACACGGAGTACGTCTCGGAACTGCTGGATGTCAACGATAAGATTGTCAAATTGTCCGCGGGAAACTAAGCTTTGTAGGACCATGTTTGCACTGATACTTGGTTCAAAATTGAGAAAAACATATCGTGGGATTTGTTGCAAATAAGAAAATCGTTTTTTTTTCTCATAACTCGTGGGGACGTGTTGTCTTTGCCTCATTATTTTCTTTTTATTTTATCTGTGCCTACGGGATTTATATTTTTTTATTATTTTCTTTTTCTATAAACATTTTTGTAGTAAGTAGTAGTTGTATTGATTTACTTAGCTGTAAATTTGAGACATAATGACGAGAATACGGCTCAGTCGGGAAATAAAAATATAAAATAAAAAAAATGTTTTGTTTTTATTGCTGTCTAATTATATTTTCCTTTACTTATTTAGTTTTTTAGTTCCATTATTTGTGAGCACCCTTGTGTATTCGAACCTACCTACTATGTAACGACGAAATTGGAATAGGTGTACTAGGTAAAGAACGAAGAATAGGTAACTTGCAAGTACTACAATGAATATTGCATTGCAATATTAATCTATACTAATATTATAATCTATACTAATATTATAAATGTGAAAGTTTGGATGGATGGATAGATGGATGGATGTTTGTTACTCTTTCACGCCCGAACGGCTGAACGGATCTGGATGAAATTTGGCACAGAGATAGATTATAGTCTGGAATAGCACATAGGCTACTTTTTATCCCGGTAATGTTTTAATTTTTCATACTTTTTATCGCGGGTAACACCGCCGGGCACAGCTAGTTGTATATAAGGTGAAGTGGTAAAATGCGAAGCATTTATAAAAATGTTGGCAGTACTGTTTCATGCACTGGAATGTTAGCATTACGGTTCTTTAACTCTTGCAAGCAAAAATCGACTTTAAAGTGACGAACCTTTTCATTCCGCGACTATAACATACCTCGTCTTACTATTTCATAAGCAAATCTAACATTATAACGTCATCATCGATCACCAATAATTAAATGGCGTCATCACCGTTCACCAATCGTTACCAATCAATACAGTTACATAACCATCGCTGGCCAGATTAATGACACGTGTGATACAAATGCAATGCGTCACGCAATGATGCTACACATTGCGTAATCTTCGTCTAAAGTAAGTGTTTAGCAAAACAAAAGGTATTGTTCGTCTAATGTTTGGTTCAATTCACAGATTTGTTCGCAGACATCCTGTCAAGTGCGAGATTATTTGTAACCTACCCGTATACTTTATAGTATATCGTATGGAAAATTGAAAGTTATAAATACCGTCCGCTAGAGGCGCTTTTCAATTCATTTCATACAAAATGTCTAAATACTGTAGACTATCAAGTTAACGAATAATCTCGCACTTGACGTATTGTAGGGTTATCCGATACTTTCATTATTATCGTAACGTCTTCGAGAAAGCATGCCGTCACTGTCAAAAACTTTTATACAACCTGTGGTGCGAGCGAGAAAGTAGACGCTGAATGCTACTAATCTAAGGCTACTGATAGCTTTAAGAAATAACCCAAGTCAACATATACTTACTAGTGCGTGTAAGTGCACCAATTGCAAATGTTTTTTTTTCAGAAGGATAGGTAAAATCACACAACCAACCTTCCCTAAAGAACCCGCACGAGCGAATTCATCGGAATCCTAGATCCGCCCCCCTCTATAGTCACCCGTTTCTTTGTCTGAAACGAATTAAAATATCTGCTTAAGTGATTTCAATTCTGACTACATTAGAATAAAGTGCAATATTACGGGTTTTACTTACTTATATGAGTGTAGTAGTAACTACCTCAATGGTTGGAGCTACGAGCAAAAGGTTCTAAGCAATAACATAAAAAAAACACATTCATTTATGAGGACAGCTACAATTATCTCTGTTTATCCGTAAATTATGATACCTAGTCATTGATTTATACCCAGTACCTTATCTAATAGGTACTCAAGGTACTCTAAATATTAGCAGCTGATTCCAGCATGGACAAGCGTCACGTTACTTGCACACGTGATAGCGATTACCTATAAGTACAAAGAACGATACTAATATGTCTGTTTAAATAATCATTATCGGATATATTATAGTCAACTACACCCATTTGTAATTAATATTTATCTCATATCAAAGACCTACGTAACGTCGCATGATATTTTGTATATCGTGTGTATTGTAAGTTGTAAAATCAACAGAAAACCATAACCCCGACGCGTGCCCAGCTGTTTGTCAATGCTGTCATGTTGAAGTGGGGAGGGTCGGCGTCTGTCATGCGCAGTTGCCATGACGCCACGAGGCGTAGTGATGTTCGGAGATTTGGAGTTCAACTTACTCGGCATAACTATTATCGTTATATCGATATATAACTGTTTAGTAACGTTATTCGTAATATAACGTCCGCTAAATATCATTTGGATGCATGTATATGTATGCAGCTGAGATTATAAACACATTTTAATCTTTTGTTTTTAAAATACGTGTAGGTACTAAATAAATAATAGCAAAAGATGTTTTAATGTATAATTGGATAGGTAGTAGATAGTAGTTAAAAATCATAAGAATGGAAAACTTCTAGTTTAATTACAACGAATTTCTCGGAAAATCTCTAGGCACAGCTAATATTATTACAAAACCTTAAGTAGATAATTACCTATAAAGGGATTTGCTAATATAATTGCCTCGTTAGTAACGATCTTTGTTAACGTTGAAGTACAATATAGCGTTTAGGTGGCAGCACTATTGCCGTTAACGCAAATATAATAACGAGGGCGCACAGTTATTCAACCATCAGTTTGTGTGTCGTGGTCGCGGGGGATTATCGTTCGGATAGAGCGCGCCCAAAGGCAGCGAACTATTTTTCTTTTTTATTTGGCTTCTAGCCGTTGTATGGGTAAGTTTTCATTTCTATCGTTCATATTTATTCGTATATATATTGTCTTGTGTTATCAATCGTGTATTTGGCCATTTTTTTCTTCTAAAATCATGTGCGAGCACAATGAAATATTTCGTCTGAAGTGCCACCAAGCTCCATAGCTAAATGTAAACAAAGTTCCGCATTCTTTTTTTTAGCACGTTATTAATTGGTAGTTCGATAAAGGAATAGACAAAAAACGTAGCCGCGGTACAATTGCTTTGTTTGCTTTTAATTTGTATTCTAAATATTGACGTGTCAAGGATTCTTGTCTACGAAACATACGGTCGATCGATAATTATAAAAATGTTGAATTTATAACTGAATTTATTGACGTAAATACACAAAGAAGCTGTAGCTATAGTATCAATAAAATGTCATATAATTAGCATGTACATATCTAGAATTTCACTCCATACAATTAGAAACGTGACATTAATAATGATTTGTCCTTTCTCATATCACACTTTTCCTTGAATTAAAATGACCCACATACTGTTCTAGTGTGGTAACTCGCGTAATTGGTGCTTAGAGATATTGCATTCATTTTGACGTGAGCATGTAATTATTCTTTCAAAATAATCCCAAGTAGGTAATTGTTTTGTGATACAATTTGACTTAGATACCTTACATCGTATTGTGAAATAGTCGCGAGCTTATTTTTTAAACGACTTCAAAAAGGACGAGGTTCTCAATTCGGTTGTATTTTTTTTCTATGTTTGTTACCACAAAACTCTAAATTATTTTTATTATTTTCGATGACAGTGTAAGGCACGACTAGGGCGAAATGCGGGCATTATTATCGCCTAGGTAACTGTCTGATAATATTGTTATCGAATTTCCATGTATTTACTTCGTGTTCTTACTTAAGCTACCTTTAGTTTGGTACCTAACACTTCTGATAGTGTATATTTTATGTCAGCGCCCAAAATAACGTGACAATAGAACAATAGATGTACTACACTTGTAAAACGTAATTAGTCTGCTGACATCATTGCAAGTATAACGCGAAAATAATGATACATATCCTGTAAATAATAACAGCGTTTGTGGTTATTGAATGATTTTGAGGTTTAAGTGCGTCAATTTTAATACTCAATTAAAAACTATGTATATACGAATTGGAGACCGTTGTAGAGCATAACAATTCCAATAGCAATAAACTTCGTGATTTAGAGGTATAGGTATGTAATATTTTTCTTTCGCATTAAAAACGCTAATCTATTTTTAGATTAAAATACGATTACGTAGGTACAAGGCAATTATACAAACGCATTTAATGAAATAACTAGTTAATGACTATTTTGTTAAATTAGTCCGGCTTTTGATCGAACACTATGGTTATTTTAAATCATTCGGAAACGATATCGGAATCGGATTTGAATCTTTCCGAAGTTAGTGTCTATCCCAACGAGCTTTTCGACGGGAACTTTTCGGAAAAACTATTTGGTATTGCCATCGAGAAACATCTAAACTATCAAAATCGGATTTTTTAATAGCGCTTGGGGGAATCCAGTTCGGAAGTTTTCGATTCCGTTTCCGATATCGATTTCGAATGGTTTAAAATAACCCCGCACGTCTCATTTTTAAGTTATATATTACATTCGTAATTATAGGTACTTTCCATGTTTTAAATGGTATGCTTGGTCTAATATCAATCTGTACGTGAACGTAGTCGGTCATAAAAAAGACATTTTATAGCTTATACAGTTTCATTATCAGCGGCACGTGTCTGCGAACGTTTCGGGGGAGGACCGATAAACGCCCACGCACGACTCGTGACGTAGATAGCCCACGAATGGGCTTTAGGCTTCAAAGGTCACGCCCACAGCCCACTCGCTCGTATTACATTGCAAAACCTAGAATTGTATATTCAAGGAAAACCACGATATATTTGAATATCTGCAATTAAACAAATTAATTCCTGTTATGTTTTGGCCGTTAGGAGTAACTAGTAAAAGCAATATTTTTGTAACTAAGTAAGTACATAGTATAAGTTACATATAATATGGCAAACTTTTTATTATTGTCATAAAATGTTTATGCAAAAAATGGTAGGGTAATGGTGGGGAGGTGGGGGGTAATGTTGGGTGGATTCCATACAAAAGTCGATTTTTTTTAAATTTTGTCCGCGTGTCTGTTCACGCTAGATGGGAAAACTACTGGACGGATTTTGATGGAGCATTGGGACTGTATAATAAAGGATGGACGCCTATTAGTGATTTTTTTATGGAATTAATTCCTGTCTATGATCTGCCTAATACACTGTGTAATGTCAAAACAAATTGTCAATGCTCTATTAATTTTGTCCTGCACAATGGGCAACGCAGTGGTCACACGCGGCGGCCGCCAGCTATAAGGTCGTCGTTCGTCACAACTAACCCACATCCAAGTCACGTGCAGCCGAAACTGGCTCACGTACCTACTGGTCACCCTATCAATTCCTGCACTACGTTTAAGGCCTCAGCCTCGAATTTTGCGGGCAGCGGGGCGGCGGCGCGGGAGCCGAGCTCGTGGGCCGCTCCCGCGCCGCCGCCGCCGCCGCTCCGCTGCCCGCTTAATTCGAGGCTGAGGCCTAAGAGGCCGTCTATGCTAACTGAAGTGACGTTTATCGATGCGCTCGGCTGAGTTCGATATTCGAACTCATGAAGCCTGATTTCATAATCTTAACACTATGGTTTGAAAGTGCGTAAAATCTTGATACCAGAAAAAAAACTAAATAAACGTGTTTTCATCCCGCTTTTTGGATCAGATTTCACGCTCAATGATAGTGGTTTTCGGTTCAGATTTGGTGTTTTTCTTGCAAATAACTTCTGTGCATCGATCTAAGAGTGCAAACACGCTCCCAGTCAGCGCCACTTATTTATTACAGGCGAAAGTATATTGCGCCCTTTCGCGCACTTAGCATACGCGGCCTCTTAAGATCCTTTGTTAGATGTAACAAAATGTAATAGCTGTTGTTGTAACTTTATTATATGCATATTTTATAAACTTGTTATGAAATATTAAAATGAAATACATAAATTTAAAGTAATTATTATATTTGGTTTTGCACTTGCATCATAGACAATGATCAGTCACATAGAGCATAGACCAACTCTCCTAAGAGTTGGGACACATACACACTAGTGATGTCAAACATCGAACAGCTGTTGGCTGTAGATACGATAGATATATTTACTTACTAGCGCCTTAAATTAGGCCTCCGAGCAGGCATTTTGTTAGTCATGCCCAGTTTAAAGTCTCCTTACTTTACCTAGTAGGTATCTATTATGTTGACGCCGGCGACGCCACGAAAAATTGTCGAACATGTATAAATATTCGAATTATTGTATTTTATTCTTGTTACATACTTCTTTACATATTATTTTGTTATTGTTGCATTCCCTCCGAGAAGGTCTATTGTGTGTATTTCTTTTACTTCTAGGGCATCTTATAAGTTCTCCTTTGACTCCTTATTCAGTAACAGTAAGGTACAACATTCCCTTTCAAAAGCTCTTGGCTTTGCTAGAATATAGCTGCAAATTAAACTTTTTTTTATCACGTTCCATTGAGACGTTGAGTACGGAGAATAAAACCTCGTGTCTCGTGGCTCGTGCAAAAGTCACGCAGCCGATAAATGGTACTAACATTTATTTTTACACATCCAGAAGCGGGTTACTGTCGATAGTAACACGTAAGAATAGATACCGGAACGACACACCAACAGATAAAAACTGGTACCTACTCGGTATGTTCTGGGTAGGCACCAGAAAAGCTGGTGTTATAGAATGACCATGGATATCTAACGTCCTATATGGATATAATAAATTCTACTGCAGTCAAGATCCAAGCTGCGTGCATATTTATACAGAATCGATACATCAATAGTTCCGACACCGTCATACACACAGAGAAACACAGAGTTCTCACTCAACAAAGGAACGTTCAGACCGTCATCGGGCCTAATACGGAGAATTTAAAAATAGAAAATAATGCGAACCTGTAAAAAAATTCACAAGTCATAGACAAATATTGACGTCATTAAATAGGTTAGCAGCACGAACCATAAACCATGATTCATGAATACCACGCTTTTTAAAGCTATAGATTAGTCATGACCGCCCGAGCGAGTGATGACCCCAAAGTAACGATTCTGAAAACATTATAAAGCTAACAATGTCCTTTGTTTTCAAGACTGTTGTGATGCATGGCAATTTTCAGTTTTGTTTTTATGCCTGGCAACAACTGATCTATCAACAGTGTGTATATCAACTCAAGACTTATTTGATGCGAAAATATTATGGCATATTCATCGCAATACACAAACCATAAAATAGATTAGCTAATTCCATATTCAAGATTGACCTACTTTGAACGGTTCGTAATGTAACGTAGAATTATGTAGAATATATGGTAAGTTGACACTTTTACTGTGTCTGAGCCAGTGGTACTCAACCTTTTTTCATAGGGGCCACAAAAACAACTTAGTCGTGTAGTCGTGGCCGCATAAAAAAAGGAATGATTTCATATGTTTTCGCTATTATTACAAATTGAATTAAACAACAGATTCATCGTGCCTTGGTAGTATAATGTAAAACCTATTTACTCAGCGCGCTCTCAATTTTTATCTATATATATATAAATCTCGTGTCACAATGTTTGTCCTCAATGGACTCCTAAACCACTTAACCGATTATAATAAAATTCGCACACCATGTGCAGTTCGATCCAACTTGAGAGATAGGATAGTTTAAATCTCAAATTATAGTCGCAATTTTAATTTATTGCTAATTATTTGTCTGTTATTATTTGACAGTCACAATTATCTGTTAACTCCAAATGATTCTAACAGATGTCGATACCTTTCGACTGGGTTGAGTAAGTAATCAATAGATGGCGCTGCTATGGTAAATCTACGAACGTGTCATATAAGCTACATTTTAACAGCATAATTACCACATGTTGTTGACGCTATAAAATTAATTAAATTTATTTTGTAGTGAACGAAATACCGTATAATTCAATTATTTCCACTTTTTAAATTTTTGGTGTTAGCCACAGCAACGCGTGGCCGGGTCAGCTAGTTATGATATAAAACTCAAAATGGTGTCAAATAAAGTAACACCAATTGGTTCAACCACAAAAGCCAGGCGGGCAGCAGGTTGAGTATAGCTGGTCAAAGCTGTTCCTGCCTACCCATGGGCAATCTTCCAAGAGAGACGAGCGCACGCGCAAAAGGCAGTCTGGCATAGTCTGCCTTTTATTTTGTGTACGGCTTTTAGAAAAAGGATTATGTCCACTTTGAGATATAATGATTGTGTAGTGTAGACTACAAGAATAACATGTAACCAAAGCCCCCACTCTAATCCTATAGGTCGGGCCTTTTATTTAGTATGTTTCTTGCACATTCAAATAGTATTCTTCTTCCGTTTGCTGAGTGCTTACATATCATCTCACACAATTCTAAGAAACCAGATGGACATGACATTTTTCACAGCCAAAGATTCTTAATGTTACCTTTCTGGTAAGAGCAGACTATTTTCGAGAAAAAATCACTACCTACCAACTGCGTATATGCCGCTGTCCATAAAGCCGTGTACCGGATACAAAAGATAGTTATTTAGCGTAAACTGAGCGTTATAATGTATGCTCGTTGCGTCGTGTTTAGCGATACAACTCGACACTGGCTAACAACAATAAGCTATTCCGTAGAGAGGCTTGCTCATTGAATTATGACCCTTACTGTAGGGGTGGCACGCTCGCACAATTTGGGACGCGTTCTGTTTATTGACCTCGAATGTAATTAAGAGTTTGTTTAGCACGCAGATATTCCAATCTAGTTAATTTCCCATGAGTGTCTGTGAATTACCTATTTGAATAATCATAATTGAAGATTAGTAAAGTAGTACAATACTATGAATCGTCTTGTCTTACATTCTATTGAGATAATTCTGTATTTGTGACGTTTAAACAAAGTTCATTGTTCTGAGATTTCGTAGGTACTGACAGAGCAATGCACTTGCAACATGCTAAATTATCTAGCGATGTTTGTATCTATCTATCGCTTCAAATGATAAAAACACGATGCATGTGCAAATAGTTGCAGGATAATTGTCGCTATTAATGTTTCAAAATTCAGCTGATATTCAGGCTACGATAAAAATACCTAAGTATTTGATATTAGCAATAGCAGATGATCGTAATCATTTATTGTAACAGATTTGTAAAGAAATAGGCGCTAGTCAGCCACATCATCCGTTCCTTTCAATATATAAAGATGATCGCGAACATATTTTATTCGATAGCGAAAATTTCTTGTAGAGACGAATTTTCAGATAGAGCCTTTGTGTGGGAATATGCCCGGGACCCGCAATAGGTCGTTCGCTTTTAAACTTTACACCTCCAGACGTTTCAGGGGTCAAATTTTAGTACTGAACTCGAAGCAACAAATGATGGCACCTGGGCCCCAAGTCCTTTAACACAATCGATTCATAATCGAACAGCAACTGAATAGTAACTTTCACTTTTGATATATATCCCGGGATATCTGTCAAAAGCGACAGTTACTATTCGGTTGCTGTTCGATTATGAATCGATTGTGTTAAAGGACTTGGGGCCCTGGGACGATAAAGTTGCATATGAAAAATAAAATAGGTCTGTGATTGTAGCGCAATGTTTCCATAAAATCTAAGATTTGGATAAAATTGTCATAATAGTGCCATCATTCGTAGCCGCCAGTGTACCTAGTATTGATTATTTTGTAAACGCGATTAAGTAAGAGCTCGGCCTTGCAACTAAGCTACACTTTGTAATTTGGGCCAAATGTACGGAGCCAACGCGGTATCGAACCCGGCATCTCTCGCAGATGACCATTTTCTAGCTAAACCATTGCTGTATCTAAATATGTTTTGCGCGCTTTGATTCTAAATATCTACATCAAGTAAAAGTAAACAAATTTACTAACTTAACTATGTAGGTACATAATATTAAATCAAAACTAAAACTACCTACTACTGTAAGTGAAGTGCGAGATTATTCGTAAGGTAGGTATTGAAAGTTTTAAATACCGCCCGCTAGAGGCGCTGTTCAAATCTCCATACAAAATGTCTGAATACGTAGACTACAAAGTATACGGTTAGCTTACGAACAATCTCGCACTTGGCGTGCTAATTTGAATAATTACTATAAATTCTACCGACACACACAAAAGCACAAAGCAATGCAAAATGCATTCCAGACGATGACTAAGCCGAATGACTTACAGCATCTGAAAGGGACAAAGTCTTCGCCGAAGCATGTCGAATGACGTAGCAAAGAATTCGACAGTTAATTGAATATGGATGGGGACACGCCATTTCTTAATGTCACATCCATTATTTTATTTATAACGTGTATTTATTGAATTTAATATTGCTATTAATTACTTGACACTGGCAAAATACCCGCTATGTTGCGGGTGAGGCCATATTCATATCCATTTTATTTCATCGCATTTCATTTCGTGAAGAAAGAAGAAGTAATATGGATGGTCGTCTCGGTTCGTTTCAGCGCGCGCGAGTTTACACCGGTGCAGTCAACTCGTGCGCATCCCTGAGAATGACGTCAGCAATCAGAGTGTTGGTTATCGATCAGTATATTGACGTCACAGTATCGTTCACAAATCAATTTTGATGGATATATTTTGAATTCCTTTTGCACAATACTCCTAATCTTGACTCAAGAAACGTCGGGATTGGGGCGTGCTTTAAACGACTATTCGGGCATACTTATTAGTATAGACGAGTTTTTAATAACTACAGATAATTTAAATAGCGTCCATAATTAAATTCCTAAGTATCTTATAGCATTTCAAAATACTAGATAACATTACCCAGACGTATTTTCAAGGAATTGAGATTAAATGTCTTGTGCGCAGTTATTTCTACGAAATCGCGGATATACTCAGCTATACGTTATCAATTATCGCAATTTACATGTGACAGATAAGGCCATATGAGACGCCACGGCCGGCCGTGTGATAAGGAATCTGATGGGATCTACGCTTATTGTAAAAATAAAACAGGGCCTAAATGTCGAGATAACGATTACGAGACATAAAAATAAGTGTCTTTGTTTATTGTTATATATTTGTATAATAACATTATATTCATTTTTGCCTCACAAATGTGTTGAAAAGCGGCGTAGGACACGCGTGAGGATTTGGTCATTACAGTCCAGGGCCCCAAGTCTGCTAACACAATCGATTCATAATCGAACAGCAACCGCATCGTAACTGTCACATTTGACAGATATCCCATACAATATCTGGCAAAAGTGACAGTTACTATGCGGTTGGTGCTCGATTGTGTTGGCAGACTTGGGGCCCAGGCGGAATTGCAGACCGAGCTTAAGGCGAGACTGTAATGAAGCCGAGACTGTAATGACCAAATTAACTCACTTGTAACATAATGTACCAATGTAAGTATGTTTAAATACTTATATGAAATCGGAGCACGCACCAAAGGTATTGGGCAGAAATTTAATTTCGAACTAGGTGCGACATACAAAACGAATTGGTAGTTGGTTAGTTAGGTACGAAATAGTTAGTTTAATATAGATATCATCTTGAATAAGTAGGTAGCCTTCGGCTGTCTGTCCGACTGCAATCGAACGCGAACAAAAATAGCCCCGCGATTGACGAGGAACCTTGGTGTGGCATTGTTTCAGCAGTTTGAAGCTAGCGAAAACGAATTAGTAAAACACAACGTTCTCTGTTACATAGACCTAGAGGTCAACGGCTTTCTAATCTATTTCGAATGGCACAATGTCATATAAATCGTATGTTTTATGACAACATGTTGATCCTAATTCATAGTAAACACAGGACACGCCATGCTCATTTCTTCATGTCACATCCATTATTTTATTTATAATGTGTATTTATTGAATTTAATATTGCTATTAATTACTTGACACTGGCAAAATAACCGCTAAGTTGCGGGTGAGGCCATATTCATATCCATTTTATTTCATCGCATTTCATTTTGAAAGAAGACAGTAAACACAATCACAAAATGTCACAAGCTAACCAACCTCTTTTTCCTACCCGCAGAGCGTGAAAAACCATTTTCATTGTTGTGCGAGAAGCAGCGTGAGGCGCTCGTGAAGAGCGTCGAATTTGCTTCCGAAGCAGCTGCGCAAGCGCAGGCCCGTGATGACGCGGCGCAGGCCGAGGCCGAGCCGGCCGCCCCCGGCGTGGGCCGGTGGGGCGCCGAGTGGCCGAGTTGACTCGCTTCGGCGCCGCGCGCGCCGCCCGGCCCGCGCAACGTGACCCGCCCGCCCCTGCCGCCAGCGCGGTGGGGCCCGCCCAGGTACGCGCCCACGCATTGTAGCATTATTATTAATTAGGTTCTTCTTCTTTCTTACCTTAAATAACTTTAATCGCAATGAGAACATATTTTTACTATTAACAAAACTTGTAATAAAATGGATGACGATGAGGGATGAATTTTTTATTTGTAATCTTTGATTTGGTTCATCTAAATTTATATTTGTAGCATATGTTAGCTGTTTATCGAACAGACTGACACGATATATAACTGACTAAAAGGGTACGACAGCAGGCTACTGGATCTTCTAACTCTGTCTCTATCTAATGACAGATTGGCAACTTAGAGCATCTGTGATATTTCGCTTCTCCCTCACCCCCTCTTTACATAATATTAAAAGCCTTATACACAAGATCGGAACAACAGCCGCTAAGAAGCTCCATCCTTCTCTGCTGACTGCAGAAGCCGTTTTTGATATTCCAATAGTAAATTCTGCTCGCAGACGACCCGTCGAACTGACGCCGCGCACTCACGAGGAGATCGCGACTCGCGCGGAGGCCATCCTCCGCCGGCTGCTCGTCACCGACAACTACGACTCGGTCAACAACTTCATCTCGCTCTACGACGCCTTCGAGAAGACCGACGAGGGGCTCTTCCAGCTCTACCACCGATACGCCCCTCCTATACGCTCCAGCAAACATACCTGCGTCGGCTTAGGCTTCGAGTTAATGAAGAGATGGCGTTGTCTCGAGAGAGAGTTCCCAGGGTTGATGGGCGCGACGGCTTTGCTCTCCTGCGAGGAGGCTGTGGTCGATATCAGGGAGTACGTGACGTGCGGCGAGGGTCCGGAGGCGGTGGTGACGGCTGAGAAGGAGCACGTGATGGTGGGCGTCCAGATCCGGGTGGAGGGGAGGCCGGGGCTGATGCTCGCGGACCCGGGGTATCACGTGCCCAGGATCGTCACCGTCATGGCTGACCGGGCCTATCCCCATACTGGTGAGCTTGAATACATGCCATTATAAAATGTACATAGCACGCATGATAGAGTTACTGGCTTGCTTTTGTGCGAGATCGAAAAGCAGTGATAGCCAAGTTGGTAGAAACGACTCTTCATGTGCGAATCACATTTTCGACCATGATTATCGCTTGCTGAACGGTGAAGGCTAACATCGTGAGGAAACCTGCATGTCTGAGAGAACCTCTCGAAAGATGTGTGAAGTCCGCCAACCTGCTTTGGGCCAGCGTGGTGGATTATGGCATGGCCTAATCCCCCTCAAATTGAGGGGAGGCCCGTGCCCAGCAGTGGAACATAAAAAGGGCTGCTATTATTATTTAGTCTGAGTAACGCGCTTATTGCTTGCTTAATGACATAAGAAACAGCAGTATCTACCTTTGGTGGGTAATTATTATATCGGTATTTCCCCCCCCCCCCAGGCTGGTTCACGCAATGCGACGAGCCCCACTGTCGCAAGGAGTACAGCTACACGTACAACCCTCAGAACAGCGGGTATGTGGAGTGGCACGAGCGAGAGACCCGCGGGGAGGCGCTCAAGTGCCAGACCTCGCTGGTGTACGCCGCCAGACCATACCTCGACGGAGTCAACGTCACTGAGAGGAGGAATCTCGTCTATAACTTTAGGTAACCCCACTAATCCCACTAATATTATAAATGTGAAAGTTTGGATGGATGTTTGTTACTCAATCACGCCAGAACGGCTGAACGGATCTGGATGAAATTTGGCACAGAGATAGATTATAGTCTGGAATAGCACATAGGCTACTTTTTATCCCGGTAAAATGTATGGTTCCCGGGGGATAAATCTGTTTAAATTTTTTATGGAGCAAAGGATCGGCATGATTTTTTGCATAGGTAGTGATAGTTTAGGGGTCAGAAAATGACATAGGCTATTTTTGTCCCGTAAAAATGCACGGTTCCTATGGGATAGACATACTTTTTAATCGCGGGTAACACCGCAGGGCGCAGCTAGTATCATACGTTAAAATGCTAGACCTCGCTCATTAAACCCTAACTCCTAACCCTAAAAAATATCGTAACTATACTAAGATAAGAAATCAACTGACCATATTTATTTGTGTCCCCTTAATGATACTACGCAATACTCCCCACAAAAGACCCTTTGAAAGCCTGTGACCACACATGACCATGAATAATTTATCTAGCCATGCGAAACCGGGGCAGAAAGCTAGTGTTCATACCAAACATTAAGCCCCTTTATCTAATTAGTCCATAATAACCTCGGCTTCGTAACCCACACCACTTCCTAGGTACATTACACGTTTCATATCTCCACATACATATGTTAGCGTTGTCTCGCTCATCCATCGGCCTATTTTGTGATCGTTGACGCTTTGTCAACAGTTAATGATTAATTAGGCTATCATAATTGCACGACATGCCTACAGTATGGTAATATTTTTTGGTATAAGTATTTTAATGTCCTTGTAATAATAATATCGCCAGACAAACACTGACTATACGGTCCCACACTATTATGGGTACCGTACAATGGACTGAGAGCGATCCCAGTATATAGTATCTACTTATACAGATATTAAACATCCATGACTTGGGTACAAACATTCGTGCTCATCACGAAGTTTGCCAGAGCCAGGATTCGAGCCCGAGACCCTCGGCACAAAAAGCAGAGTCACTACCAACTGCGTTAATCGGGTCGTCAACTGTATTTTCAATCTCAAACGAACTGTATAAATTATTTGTCAAAATAGGTTTATGCGATTTATCCCACTCAAATCACCCACTCTCCTCACTAATAAGACTTGTTTCGCGCTCCAGAAGCCTTCTCTCCCGAGACCAGAAGGGCCACCTGGTGGCCGGCCTCTACTTCCCGGTGGGGGCGAGAGGCAAGGATGCGCAGTTCACACTCTTCTTCGACAGCGGCGCCGAGAAGCGGAAAACTAAGTACAAATTCAGCCTTTTCGCGGATCCTGATAATGTAAGTATTTAACAATAGAAAAACATCGGTGATCCCAATGAAGTTTACAAGTTGTACTAGTTCAATATCGTAGTCAGGAATTCATTTCGGGGAGTCGAGCTCTGGACCAAAGACAATAACAATCCAGAGACGAAAATATTTGAGTAAGCACCTATGTATAAAACGGGTGGGCTAAGGCAAATTTTTTGGGGGGGGGGGGGTCCCAAACCCATCGGCGTACTTTGGTTTGTGGGATTTAGTGTCATGGTATGGTATAGGAACTTTTCCGGCCATTTAGTAGCAATATTGGTTGGGGGTGGATTACTATAATTTCGGTCATATACATATATCAATCCAGTCTCGGGATCTGACCGAGAAATTACTAAAATAAAACGTTAATCCCCTCTATCTCGCTTATATTTTGACCCTCCGACATAACGCTAAGAGGTGCTATAGCTTTGGCAAAGTACTTATTTTGAGGCTACCTTTAAGTTTAGCTTACCTTGTTATCTCTATTTGCAGATTCCAAAATCACTCTCCGAAGAGATCCAGTTGTGCAACGCCCAGATGAACTACAAGCATGGGGAACTCTTCTGCATCATATGCAAGCTCGCCAGGGTCATGGCGGACCAGCCCTTTATCGAGCAGATGCTCCAGATCAACGACGACATCTGCCGCCTGTGCCTCTGACAGTGGACGCGGAATGGCGCTCACGACAAAATGGCCGACCCCAACAAAATGGCCGACCTCCACAAAATGGCCGACACCAACCAAATGGCCGCGGGCGCCAAACCGTAACTCAACAATCATCAATTTCATTTTGTAGCGTTACTTTTTTTATTATTTTTTTTCAATTTTGGATTTGGGTATTTTCGATTAGGTACTTAATAATGGCAATTAATATTTCTTACGTATATTTTTCGTAGTTATAAGATTATGTCGCCAATGATCTTTTGAATTCGAAACATTATAGTAATTATTATTGAATTTTACTATTATTTTTGTTGACTATTTTCTAATACATTAATTTTCGACCAAGCCTTTGTTTAATTTTGAGCTCAAAATAAAAAACCTTAATCGCAATACTCTAATTTATTATCTAACGATCACACAAATTACAAGTTTGGTTCTTTATCTAACACCAATATTGTCTAAAAATATCTTTAATCAACATTTTTAAGACCTGAAATTTATAGAAGCTTTGACCTTACAAAGTACTTGTTAGAAGCACTATTCATCTAAAAAATGCTTAGTTATGCCATTGTCAACCGAGGAAGTTCCAACAGACGTGTGGTAATTGCAATAAAACAAAACGGGGATACAATAACTTATTTATTACTTTAGACGAAATACCTTCGCAATTTTGCGCAATAATATACAAACTATGAGGGAACTGGCCGACTAACTTAACATTTATTGTGCACTGAGACTTATTTACTTTGAGAATACATAACCTGGGCCCCAAGTCTGCTAACACAATCGAACAGCGACCGCATAGTAACTGTCACTTTTGACAGATATCCCATACTGTATCTGTCAAAGGTGACAGTTACTATGCGGTTGCTGTTCGATTATGAATCGATTGTGCTTTACTGTCGACTGTAGTCTATCTTTTCTATTGTAGCTTGAGCCTCGGATAAGTGTAATGTTAAGGTGGAAGCGCTAGGTCAGGGCGCGAAATTCAAAATGCCAATGGTTTTTAGTTTTTTACGAAAAATTTGGTTACGATGTAATTTAGTTTTTTGCGATATTGGAATTCTGCATTGTATTAAGTTTGCTTAAAATAATACCTAAAGCGATACATTACTCCAAGGTTTGTAACGACCGCTACTTTTACTAACTTTGGAGTGTTCTATCGCTTTAGGTATTTTTTTAAGCAAACTTAATACATCGAGACCTCCAATGCAGAATGCCAATATCGCAAAAAAATAAATTACACTCACCTTAAGTCAAGCTGCAACACATCGTAGGACGCGTCTTTAGGCCGCGGCGGAGTTTTGCATCGGCTGAGCGTGGACGGTGTCAGTTCAGTACGATCAGAACTACTGTACTATCAGGATTTCAGCAAGCCTCATTTTTTTGCCGCGACTTACTAACGCGTCTTATATTGTGTTGCCAACCTAATAAACGGTAAACTCACACCTCAGTGCACAACGACGCTTACACAACTATCTTACACCTATTTGTGAACTAAAGCCAGCGGTCTCCTCCAATAAATTAACTCCTCAACGTCTATATCTAGTACAAATGAGATTTTAAAACGGTTTTAAATTAATAAAACCCTCATATCAGACGGTGTTCACCACCCTATTTGAATTGTGGGCGACGATTTAGTAAAAAGAAGAAATCTTAAATCTCAGACGAAGAAATGATACATAAGTAAATGATTTATATTGTCATGAACAAAATATTAAACGACAAACACCAATCCGATTTGTGTAATAGTGGACGTAAGGTCGTAATTCGCGTGTACAACACATATCGGCTTGTTTTATTGGCTTTCAAATGTTGTTAGCGATGCTCCGTCTGTGCTATTTCTCATTCTAAAGTCTTAAACATAACTTATTGAGACTAATAGCTTGAGTACACGAAACAAGAAAAATGGCGAAACAGTGCTCTCGGCCGAGAGAACTGAGTCACCGCTTTACTCGTCACGAGTTACGATTTATTTACGCAATACATACAAATAATAGACATTTTACTGGGGCATTTTTTAGGCATCATTAGTTGTGGCTTACTTCCTTATAGTGATAACTTCACCCTCGACTTTTCGATCGTTTAACAAGTTAGCCTCAGCTGACAAGGGCTTACCCTTATTAGTGGTCTTGGTACGTTTTTCTTTTCTTTCCTGACACACTCGTAAGGGAGAGAAAATTGATGTTTAATACAAATATACAACAGTAAGACAACATAAGATACCAGGTCGTAGCAACTAAGAGATGCAGTCATGAGCCTAACATTGATAATTCAACTTGTTGTTATTTATCATGTTTGTGGGAGATGTTGAGATTAATTATAGTACACAAATTAATTTTAGTCGTGACAAATGGCCCCAAATTATCATCATAACAAAAGAACCCAAGTCATACACTTCACTTTTGTCGAAGCCATCAAAGTATATATTGAAAAAGAAGTTTTGTAATAAGTGTAAGAAATTAATAATAATAAATTATTGACGTAGTGCGCAAAGACATCTTTGCTCGCAATCCAACCACAAACAAACCCCCCAACCGTGTCATCACACGGAGGTGAATAATTGTCACATTGTGTATAACTATGGGTCCATTTGTCACGACTAAATGTCTAATTATGAGTTTGGGTCATGACAAATGGACACATATTATACATTTAGTCGTGACAAATATTCGCCTTTCTTGCTTCATACATTTTGATGACTCTCTGCACGACAAAATTGAGATGATTATTTTTTAAATTATTAATACAAGAGTTGTGAGGCATAATGCTATACAATTTTAATAGGAGTAGGACACACGAAGGTTAAATATCTATATAATTAAATTCTAATATTACCTAGCACAAAAAATACCATCAGATTTTTTTATTATCTATAGTTCCTTGCCAAACTTATATCTTAAATGTATTCTAACTCAAAATATGCTACGTCCGTATTCAAATGATAAATTAGAACTAGTTGGCGCAGGTATCAACAACATACATTATATCCTACACACTCCTTCTCAGTTTTAACTATAATCAAATGATGTCAAGGTCCAAAATCGTTCGCTAAATTGGCAACCGATAAATTTTTCATAATACAAGGCCTTACGTATCACGTCCTATAACGAGCGATAGCGACATTATCAGCTTTGAAAATACATTTAAATCAAAAATAAAAGTAGTTATTAACTTAACAGGTAATTTAAATCATAATTACCTTGCGATATTCGAATACACTTTAAGTTACATTATGATCGGTTACAAGTTATTTTCCCAGTAAGTACTAGTAATACATTTATCCCAAACATTGTTTTAAATGAAAGGTACTTAATTAATTTTATTATGTTATACTAGATGATCATAACATTACCACACTACTTAATAAATTAATCACACATTCCTAACATAAAATAAAAATCAGGATAAGACTAAGTAGAAAGTGAAGTGAAATACCTTTACAAATAAGAGAAAGTATTCTTTAAAATTAATAACTTTTACTTTAAATTTATGGGTGTATATGGTCAAGACAAGTTATAGATAAATTCTTACATTAGTAGACAGAAACACACTGGGAACTAAAAGCGACACCCAGCTATACAAGGTATTCATAAATCTCTACTTACATTGGGTACCCCAAAAATACAATAAATTGAAAAATATTTTTATAGATTAAATCAAAACTGTAGGCATTGCAAGAAGGAAACAGAGGTATTTTGTCTCACTAGAAAACAATACAGGCTGATCAAAGAAAAAGAGTTTAAAATACTGACCTGTACTACGGCTGGACTGGAGATAAAAATCATCGGTGCGCTTATTTGACCACTTTGGCGCTGATAATAGTGATAGCAGGTGGTAAGTGTCCACGAAATATGAATATTAGAGATATGACATATAACAACTAGGTTGTCAAACATTCAATAAAATTTATTATTTTATTTGGTTTTATAAACAAATATTTTCACTGAAATACACAGATTAATACAGATAAGTACGCACCAAACAACGCGACGGTGTCATGCAGTGTTGCCAGATGTGATTTTCTATTTATACCCAAATTGGAAATTATTTTCCTCCAGAATGATACAATTTACTTGAGTTCTACCCAAAGGCAAAAAGTTAATAATATCGGCTTAGCTTTTTGCCTTTTTCTTAATTTTTCCTTGAAATACTGTTCTAATTTCCAAACTAAAGCAGCAGAATGACCTTTTTTTTACGTTACGCATCCCCACTGCATGGGTATTTTTTTCTCCAAAATTTCTCCAGAGCCAAAATTTTTACCCAGAATTGCGAAAAAAAAATACCCAGTCTGGCAACACTGGTCATGGATGTCAAATTTAGTTCAGAACACGCTCGAGTGAGGCGCTTCAAATCGGCACAAAAAGTACTTTATAATTTCTTCCTATAAATCAAGTCTAGTATTAGTACAGGTAGTCTAACCATGAACTATTTAATGTGACTCAAATCAGGACCTCAATTGACTACATCGCAAACGGACTTGTTTAAAATGACATAACGTTCCATTTGACGTACCACCTTGTTCCAACTGTCATTAGAGCAATTTCTCAATACAACATTGCTAGTACCAACAAAGCATACAATATATACATAATATTACTTTTGTGAACTCATTCAAAGAACAAGAGAAAATATAAATTATCTGACCAAACATTTGTGTGTTAAATTTGAGTGGCATTAATAGATCATTGTGAGGACAGGCGGACAGGTCAGTTGTGTACAATGTGTCAAGAATATGCGTTTAGGAATGTGATTACCGTTCAGCAAGTGGTCGCCATCGCTCGCTCGGCGCGGGGTCTCAGTGGTGGTCGGGGCGCGGCTTGTGCTGCCGGTGCCGCGGGCGCTGCGGCTGCGGCCCGCCGTACACCTCGCGGACACTCGCACTGCAACACATACATAAGGTTCATAATGCAGGGATACACTCAGATCCACATATAGATACACTCGTACCATACATGAGCATGTGCCCGGAGCCCCCGAAGTAATGTCAAGTGTTGCCGTCAAAATTTCTAAACTAATAATCAGAATATGTTTTATTCACGTAGACCATTATGTACAGTACTTATGAATCGTCAAAAGGTACAAAAATATTATGCTACTACTTTACCACCCGTTCGGAATGCCGTTCCTATGGAAAAGAACGGGCAAGAAACTCCATAGTTGTTCTTCTTTAAAAAATATCTTTTACATTTTTGAGCAGTACATTGTTATAGGTATGAATCAGATTTGTAAATATTTTTATGACCGTGGCTGCGTCAGGCAGATATTAATTTAGTTGACATTTTATTTTACTCCTACATTTAGTTGTTCAATTAGTTTTGATTTAAATTTAGTTAACCAATGCAATTATAAAATAAATGTATATGATTTTATTTTTTAATAATCAGTGTTTTTTACTTTCTAAAGGGGCCCAAATTGTTGTGTTCCCTGGTGGCCCTGCTTAAGACAACCCTGTACATATAGTTATTATAATTTACATTAAAGATTAGAAACATCACTTATGATAACAGCCAGTATCTTTATTGACGGTAACAATTAAAAAAAGTTTGTCACTGTCATTCTTATACATATAATCAGTAGTGTGAGTGGAACAGACTGATACCGTAGATGAAACTGGCTGTCAATAATATTACTGTAAAGTTTATGAATTCCGTTGTAATAAAATATAACCATGAAGTATATATTTTCAAATTAGCAAGCCACACCACATATTAGACACAAATAAAATTAAACAAAGCTATCATAAATCCCTGCATATGTATAATTAAATCCTTAACTCGATAATAATAGAATTTGTATAACATTTACATAAATACCATGTATATATATTACACAAAGTTATCTACATTATAGCAACGTGTATGTTCCAGTCAAAACTCTCAACTAGGCAAAAATAGTTTTGACTGGTTAAGTTTTGACTGCAATGTAAACAAGAATTAAATGTCAACATGCAACTACACAAATATTCTGCATGCATAATATACAGCGGGATTCAGAAAGTGCGTACTATGCCTTGAACCCGCGCTCCTTTAGCGCCTCTATAATCATTACAATAAAGTCAGAAATTCAAAACGTCAATGTAAAAAAGAAATTGCTCACCCGGAACCCAATTGTAATTTTGTTGGGAACAGTTTAAAAAAAAAACAACATATCAAAATTCTGACGTGACTAATGATTAAAATTGCTCTAAAGAGCTGCATGTTCAAGTCTAAGTTATAAACCTTTCTGAATACACAAATACCAAATTACAATAGAATAACGTTGAGAGCGAAAAATATCTACAGCTCTTAATTTAAATATCAAACGTTAACACATTTTATACTACGTATTTCGGGTTACTGTATTTCCTAATAGTAGTAACGCCTTCTCCAGTATCTGGAACTGATTGGAAAAAAAAGAAATTTGGAATAAGATCTCTTTGGAACCTCGGAATGTTAATGGCAGGTAATTTTCAAAACCAATGTTCTAGTAAAAACCCATACTGAACCATGACGTCATATTTCGTCCACTAAGTTTCAAGCTGACTTGACAAAGTGGCGGCGAAGCGATAACAATTGAAAGTAAACTTTACTCACATTAACATACGGCTGTAATTTGTATAACGATAAGTCATACTAGCCAGTTCGAATCGCGCATGTCAGAGTACCTCCCGCATATACTTTAACCTAATTTTGTACTTTATATAAGGCGTGAAACTTAGTATACGAAATAGACTTGAGATTCGAACGGTACATTACACTATTCCCTTTTCAAGTCCATATGAAAATGTTTGGTATACGGGCAGTGCTACGGTTGCTTTTACCTTGCAGGCAAGCTGAGCGAGCTGGTGGCGGTGCGCAGGGGCCTGCGGGGCGCGGGCCGGGCGGAGGGGGGCCGCCGGGAGCTGGCGGGGACCTCCACACTTGCACTGGAATAAATAGCATGCGATCTAACTACCACTGCGGAAGGTGGATGGAGTTTTTTTTATATATAAGACCGGCATTACACCCTCGATGAGAACAACCTCTAAAACTGATGTGTACACGCCTTATTGAGATTGAGACGATATGAGTCAAATTATTCACAAAGTTCAGGGTTTTTTTTTATTGAACCCATGAATGTGTTAGTTTCTTGAATTGTGTTCACGTTATTTGAAACAAATCTAGAACTACCTCTTAAGGGTCTAAGATTGCAGTTGATAAGTTATACTCGGTATACGAGTTATCTCAGAGCCGTGAGCAATGTAATAGGCTACATTATACTCATAGTTGCAAGCTTTTAATGCTATTTGTTTTAAATAATACAAAATAAATAGTGTCCTGTTTATCAGGTCTATTTAATGTCTGAGTAACTAATAATATCTTACTGGATGAGACTTTAAATAATCAATTCTGGTTATTATTGAATGCATTGTAAAACGCTTACATATCCACTATAAGACAAAACAATATTCTATCAAATTGATCAATCCACCTCCGCAATAAATAATAAAAAAATAAATTTAAGAAATAATAATATAAGGAAGCGAACATACACCACAGCGATAAGGGCATAGGCAGATGCAAGCATGCTGCCAACACTACATAGATGCCGATAGCATTGTACATTGTACTACTACCTTACTAGTTATTGTAAAGTGGAAGAAAAAAAAATACCATATAAAAAAAATATTTTAAGAATTACCGAACGCAATCTCGTCTACGTGGTCTGTTTAATATGTACAGTAGCGGAATAAAAACATTCAAATTGATTCATTTAACGTTCCCTTTTCAAACTATGCCACAGAACAGACTGCTGCATAGAAAATTGTGTTTAACTGTTCCACAACAAAGTTCAAATTTACTCAAAGGGATCAAACAGTATAGAGAATCGATACGTACCTTTACAAGAAGAAATAATACAGACGGAGCGTCGCGAACGACATATTATGTAGTCGACTACGAAACTCCTTTATCACCTTAAGGTTGAGTATCATTTGGACATCCTAGAATCGCAAGGCCTATATTTGTCATTTGTTATTTATTTAAACTTCGAACGTATCAAATAATGAACCTTAGTAGATTTTTTTGTTAATATGTACTTACTGATAAATCACGTTCACGACCGAACTTACATATGTACTCGCGAATTTGTGTTAGGCAAGGAGCTAAGAACGTAATTCGCGTATGCTTCACAAATCGACTTTAGAGCTTCAATATTGACAAAAATATGTTGTATTCTTTCGTCACTTCGTCTGTACTATTACTTCGACCAAGTTTAACCCTAAAATATAAAAAGTAAATATAAAAAAAAAATAGTAGAAGCGCATTCTTTAGAGCTGCATTCAAGTCGCGCGCATCTGTAGTAACTAGATAGTAATAACGAGTACTGACCCGGTCGCGTGTGATGCGTGCGGTGCGTGCGGCGAGTGCGGCGCGTGCGGTGCGGGCGGCGCGGGCAACGCGGGCGGCGCGGGCAGCGCGAGCAGGGCGCGGTCGCGCGGCCCGCCGGTGATGGCGCGCGCGCCGCCCCGCCCGACCGACCCCACCTTCACTTGGAACTCCCTGCAGACACACGGACAATTAAAATAATCAGGGCCCCAATACTGCCGACTCGTAATCGTAAATCCACTTGTAATCGATAATCTATTGGCAATAATATGGTGACAAAAAAAATAATGGGTAGGACTCGGGTCGATCCCAGAAACGTCCCGACCACCGCGGTTATTTTACATCAATGTAACTCGAATATAGTTATGGAATCGAATACTTAACGAGACGGAATTCCACAATTCCACTTTATAAAATTCTTAACATTGACCGTTGGACAATGCACATTCTAAACCGGGGAACCTGGAAGCATGAATATTGCGCAAGAGTTCCATGTATAACGTAGGTGAGCGTTAATGAGGGTTTTTTAGAAATTTCACGTTCATTTCAAAGTTTGATGAATTATTTTTTATGTAATGCTAGAGCACATGAGTAGTTACTATATAATGTTTTTTTGTTTATATAGAGCATGTGTTCACGATTGTTACTTTTGTCAACATGTCACGTGAGCGCTAATAAAATAGCTTTTTGGCAGTGACATCAACGTCGAAAAGTTTATTGAATTCTAACCTCACAGGACAAAACTACGTAAAGATAATTTTCTAAATTGTTGTCCGCGCCGAGCCAAGCGGAATTATACTGTATACAATGATAGTTATAAGGTTGATAATCACCTGTCGAAGTCCTCGGCCTCCTCCTCCTCCAGGTTGATGAACTCCTGGCGCTCCTCGGCGTCGCCCGTGTAGTAATTCTGTTCGCGTTCGACCAAGTGCGCGCGCTCGCCGATGTGGTGACCTGGAAACGTATGGAGGTTATATACTAACAAATATGTATAAATATACATAGAGACACGACATCTGAGTTGAAATTGAAAAAAACTATCAATTAAACAACATAAATCACAGATAATCAACATATTTTTTTTTTATTAAAAAAATTCTACGCATGCGTTCGACTCGATATCGTATATTATCCCAACTATTAGCCACAAAGCTCCATAGAATCAGAATCATTTTCAATTATGTAAACAATTATGGAACCGACCACTTTAGGCATCCCTGTGCCTAAAGTGGTCGGTTTCCCGGGGGTCGACATAAACGAAAACTGATTTGGGTCGACGAGGTATCAAAATCGAACCCTATTAATTAATTCGTTCACACGTTCTTATTTGAAACTTTCAAGATACTGTTTAAGGTGTGTTACGTATACCAACTTGGTATATGAATGACTAATATTTTACACACAAGTTCGTACAAAATGAAATTATTATGAAAAAGCTAGAGACAGGATTTTTAAAGTAATTTGGCTATGTTCTGAGGTATCAGTTCATTTTTAAAAAGGGGTCTCTTGGCCAAAATAGTATGGGAATCCCTGATGTAAACCATGACAGTGCTTATGATTCGTCAATAGTGCCACAGAATGCTGACTTTATCCTTCATACATAGCTTATTGTCTGGCCACTAAACCAAAATAATGTCTGACTGAAACCAGAGTAGGTAACTACTTCAGATGTTTTATCTACAAGACAAGATCTCTATTCCAAAAAAAAGTACATAATATCACAAGCCAAAAATATCCAGTCCATGAACTCAGAATTATTATTGCTCCAAGAATTAAATGAACGAAACAAACGTTTTGTCGGCTCTCAGACGGATTGCAGACATCTTTAGCTAAGCGCAAATTAAGCCGCCCACACTTATTTTGCTAGTGATGTAACTAGTGTACACAAAAAACTATATAAACGGTTGCGTCACTAGTGTCTAATAATAACGAGATGAATGACTCTCGAGCGAGGGAAGTGTGAAGATAATATGCACAGGTGGAGTATGGCTAGCGGTAGGGTTTACACCCATTTCGTTTTCAGATAAATACTGAATTTTACGATCGCGTGGTGACAAAATTCCAAGCTATTAATAGTTAGGTAGATATTTGTGTAAGGGACATAAAACCACAACTCTGGTAAAATTATCATAGTTAAAATACTGACATTTTGCATTTTAATTTAACCTACAGTAATGAGTTAAGTACTGGTTGGGTATTTATTTATTACCTAGTATCGTAGCTAGGGTGCGGTTGCGCACGTAATTTTGATTTTAAATGTACCAAGTAAATCCTCTTTTAAAAGAGTAACCACTGAGTTTCTTGCCGTTGTTTATCAGTGGAACCGACATTCCGAACCGATGGTAACTTCGGACTATTCGTGCTTTCTTTGCCTACATGAATAAAAAAAATGGTTTTGGTTTTTTAATAAGAACGTTTTATTACAATCAAATTTATTTTAATAAAAATGAAATTCGGACAGCTCAAATCATTGAGAACGGTTTGAGCGATTGGATAATTATATTTTAAATGTTCATAACAGTCCGAATAAAGTTTTTTTACAGAACAGAAAAAAAATATTCCCCAGAATATTTCAGGACACCATTGGTCGGGTCAGCGGGATATAAATAAATTAAAATTCATAATTTTGTAACGCACAGCATCACAGCACAGCTATTCATGTAAACTTGACAACCCTAAGCCCACCTGGAACATAATTACTTGGCTCGTGAGAGATAGGTATACGAGTAATGTAGTGAGCGAAAATGCATTCGTCTTCGTGTTGTTAGCTTTCGCATATTTCTCAATAAGTATATAGCGAATACTTTGCATTATACAAAATCCTAATTTGATATCGTCTGTAGAGCAACTACGTACGTCCCACGAAAGTAAACGAATCAGGAATTGACATTTTAGGCTTTATTGCAAAAGCTAGACGAGAGCGAGGATATCTAAAATGTCATCCGTCTGTGTCTGAACAAAATCAGTAAAAATTGAGGAATAACTTTTCGACAGAGGCGCCATTTTTATATCATCATGTCACATCCATTATTTTATTTATAACTAGCTGTTGCCCGCGACTTCGTCCGCGTGGTATTTAACAACGTCTCAACCGTTGGCAACAGCCTGCTCGCGTTCTGATCCCGCGGGACGCATTGCAGATTGTTGCTATCAAACTTTAAGCAGGCGCAGCGCTGCAACATTGGTTTTAATTTTTTTTTCGAGAGATCCAATTTTTTTTTCTAAAATAAAAGTAGCCTAAGTTACTCCTTGTTACATCAGCTATCTGCCAGTGAAATTCCCGTCAAAATCGGTCCAGCCATTTCAGAGATTACCCGGAACAAACAGACAGACAGACAGACAGACGGACAGACAGACAGACGGACAGACGGACAGACAGACAGACAGACAGACAGACAAAAATTGTAAAAAATGTTGTTTCGGTATAGGTAACGTGTATACATCCAAATGCATTTAGTAAAAAGCGGTTATTTTAATATTACAAACAGACACTCCAATTTTATTTATATGTATAGATGTGTATTTATTGAATGTGCTATTGCTATTAATTACTTGACATTGGCGAAATACGCGCTAAGTTGTGGGCGAGGCCATATTCATATCCATTCTACTTTATCGCATCTCATTTCGTAAAGAAAGAAGAAGAGTATCAATCTCATACTAAGGCAACAATTTTTGATCCACTGATTAGTACTTGTCAAGCGATAATTAGCTCGTATTGCGTTATACGGTAGGTATTGCTCTTATGCTAATGAAGCAAGTATGGGCAGCCTTCACAAATAAACCGCCGTCTCAGGACCTAGGAGTTTCTAAGTCGTAACAACACATTTTAGTCTCAATAAAATTATTATGGAAATATAATTTTGAAATGGTAATGCTTACTGACATTAACGAGACGTATTTGCTGTGTGTTTATCAAACGTTTAACGTAATGATTTGTCGAAATTGTCTATTATATAAAAGCAGTGAAACTTAAGCCTTGTTCCACCCGTCAGTAGAGGGAATCACTAGACTTAAGACGCCAAGTCTGTAAACAGAGACCTCCTATATTGACATAATATATAATCAGCAGTAGCAGATAGCACATACAATAATTAGCAGTTAGGGTCAAATGGGTAGTATGCTTGCTTCGGAAACAAGGTGGGAATGGTTTAAAATAACCCTGCTGGTTGGGAAGAATCAGTTGGAGTTCTTGCTTACCAATAGACATCTTTTTAGTGCCAGTTCGGGAGTCCTGCAGGGTCTTGCGTGTCTCCTTGACGCCATTGGGGCCAATCTTGGTGCTGCTTGATGAACTGTACACCTATCAACAAAAATTGTAATAAAGAAATAATGTTATCTTGCTCTACGTTATGACTATGACAAGGAGGGGAATACGTTTGGTTTATATATAGTCACTAGATGCGCCCGGCGGTGTTACCCGCGATAAAAAGTATGAAAAATTAAAACATCTATCCCACCGGAACCATACATTTTACCGGGATTAAAAGTAGCGTATGTGCTATTCCAGACTATAATCTATCTCTGTGCCAAATTTCATCCAGATCCGTTCACCCGTTTGGGCGTGAAATAGTAACAAACAAACATCCATCCATCCAAACTTTCACATTTATAATATTAGTATAGAATGCCCACCCTTGTCAGTAACTACGACAAATGGTGTATGTCTACGCATAAAGAAAAACGTTCTACAAAAAAACGGAACGCATCTTTATTTTTTATAATCTATGATTTCAACCAATAATTATTAATTATCTACACAAGAAGAACTAGAGAAACATGATTTTATGTTAATTACAGATAATTCAATATTACAAGAACAGTTCAATATAAGACTATCATTTTCATTCTACAATCATTATAATATTACTTCTACCAAGGGTAAAGAGCAAAGAAGCGTTTTCAGTGTACCTGTGGCTTTCCATTGGGTCCACTGGACATAACAACTGTACTGCTGCTGAAGGAACTGCCAGCACTCATAGCGCCCGCGCTCATACTCCCTGCGCTTATACATCCAGCATCCAAGTCTGTGAACACAGTAGTAAACTATTATTGTATTCAGTATAAGTTTTATATCACATCATATGTACTGTGAAGAAATTTTGTAACATGTTTACATAATTTGAAAGAGTTTAGCTATTTAATTATTGGTAAAAGTCCCTCACTCATTCCTATTGTAGACAAAAATGTGAAAGTGTGCAAAAGGAGGTCTATGTGTGTAATGACATGCTCATCTTAAAAAAAGACTTAAAAAAAAAACTCCCTTGCATTTTCCATCAGTCAAACTTGTAACATTCATATTGATTTCTTATATTTACGCGAATACTACACATTGAAATAAAACTAATTTAAGTCCTCCCGTGACCATGGTTGCTGTAAAGCAGCCTAAACGTCGGGAACGTAAAATCAAAAATAAACCATGATAAAATTCTTAAAATTAGTTTTATTTCAATTGTAACATTCATCTAAATATACTGTGTGTACGAACAAAAATATCTGAACCAAGAGAAAAAAATATGACAAAAATGAAAAAAACACAATAACATAAACTCTTACAAGAGTGCATTAAGTTTCTTGATATTGATTCTATGTGTATATGTTTTAAAATACTCTTTAATAAATAAATAATTCAAAAGTATAGCTCACATGGACTTGTGAACAGCCTATTTAGTGAAGGCATCTGTGGCATGAAGGGCATGAGCGCGCTGCCGCGGCTCGGGCCCATTATTGCCAGCGGGCCGTCGCCCCCGAGCATCCCGAACGGGTCCGAGAACATCGAGTTCATCATGTTGTTCATCTGACGCATGTGCCTCATGTGTGATCTGCGAAAACACATTTTTGAAACGAAAACTTCGTGGAAACTTCCTATCGATCCTGTCTGATTGTTGACATTTAACCCACAAACATACATCTCAAGGAACTTTTAAAGTATAAATATTGAATTTTGGTGCGTCAATAACGTGTACTTAAAGATAATAGAGATGGAAAAAAGAGAAAATTTGAAATAACTCACCCAAAGAAAGGATCATCCTCCACGTCGGCCATCAAAGATCCGAACAACGACATTGTTTTTCTCGCGAAATTTACGATCACCGATCAAAATTGATAAATGTTCGTAATAATTACTTCAAAAATACCACTTCACCGCCACTAATCTTTGGACTTGTTTCGTTCGTTGGAGAATAAGAAGTCAAAATCACAAGAAAGAAATCTCTAGACACAAATGAATGATACAAGATGACAGACAGGCAGAGCGAGCAGAGAGCAGACAGACCAGTGACTGCCACAGAGAAAGAAATCTCTTACTCGTTGCGCTAAGGCAGGCTCCACACCTTCTGATTCTATCCCCTATTCTAATTATTGGATAAATTTGGATAATGTGTCGGTAATCAAAGAGTGGACGTGCTATATTAGGATTTAGAACATTCGAATACTCTACATAATTATCTGATTTCATCCGTAATTGGGATAGGATCGGAAGGTGTGTAGCCTATTTTCGGGTGTCTGATAGACGGGCTGGTGGGAGCAGTATTCCCACTTTAGAACTTTTTGGGCTAGATTTCACTATCTTATAGTGTATGAACCTTCTTTTCTTTTGACATGCACAAGGAACAAATCCTCAAATAACAAAATGTTTTCTTAATTACCTTTATTTCGTTTTGTTGTATTTTCTTAAATAAAATATAGAAGCCTATTTTTAACCGACTTCAAAAAAAGGAGGAGGTTCTCAATTCGGTTGTACTTTTTTTATTTTTTTTATTTATGTTTGTTACCTCAGATCTCCGTCATTTATGAACCGATTTCCAAAATTATTTTTTTATATGAAAGGATATGCTTACAGATTGGTCCCATTTTTTTCAAAAAATTGTTCTGATCATGGGATCCATGAGGAATTGAGAGGACTCCTCAAATTTTATAGTTAAACCTATAGCAATTTTGGTATTTTCACCAAGAAGTCAAGCATTTGCATTCAGAAAGTATCATTTGCTGAAGTGAAAGTGATGAAGAAGACCACAAATGGCCACCGGAACTTGTCAGTGATACGTATTTCACGGGTTGCGCCAAGATAATCTCGATTATGATCGTTAAGCGACAATGAAAAAGCAAATTTAAAGAAATAGTTCTGATGAATATGGTACCATCGAACTGATCTGATGATAAACCCAGGAGGAACCGGAACATTGTAATAAAACAATGTATCCAAGCCGTGTTTGGGCTTATTTAAATTGTTATAGGATGCACCTTGGCTATAAATAAAACTTTTTCGTGGATGTTCCGATTTGGATTATTCTTTTTTTTATAGAATAAGGTATACCCTTTTAAAATTCAGCCAGATTGATTCAATGGTTTTTGTTTTATCTTGATTTCTTTGAATTTATATCTCGCGATGATGATGATGTATTGGGTATAACTATTATCCAGTAAAATTATTGATATAAAAATCTTTTTACTGACAAAGAATAGTAAATATATCCACTAAAAAGTGTAAAATAAAAAACTTTTTAACAAAATAAAATCCGTCTTCAAAAAACTAAAAAGCCATAAATAATCTAATCTTGAAATCTACCTTGTTTGACTAAATCAAATATTTAACTAATCTGAAGTCGGTGCCAAATAAACGACCGACGAAGAATAGCAAAAGTATACTCTAGTAACGAGATGCGCGGACCAATTTGTAGGTATAGTCTTTGGCGCAGACCGGCAATACTCGACTCAGTAGTTTTTTGGCACCGACTTCAGATTAGTTAAATATTTGATTTAGTTAAACAAGGTAGATTTCAAGATTAGATCATTTATGGCTTTTTAGTTTTTTGAAGACGGTTTTTATTTTGTTAAAAAGTTGTTTTAATATCCAATAATACAAAATAATTGATATAACATCAACATGAATATATCTTTACCTATAATTAGTTAATATAATTGTAAAGTACAATAGCATTTTCAAGTGGATAGGTATATTTATTCGTTTTCTATGGGTGTAGTTTTGTTTTTTAGCCCTTTGCCCTATATTTACAATAAAGTAGCTCAAGCAAATATATTTTTAACACCACAGTTTGCATTAATAAGTATGAGACTCGCAGCAAGATTTCTCGATGACGTTACATTACATTAGAAGTTCCTGCTTCTTTAAAAAGTGAGGCGGCAACACTGTTGACGTCTTGTTCTCCAATTATTAGTCTGTGGAGGACGATTTGCAATCAAAACGAGTTTGCTGTAATTGGGTGGACTTTGTTGGTCCGTGTAAAGTAATACCGTGGACTTTGTTAGCGAATGTCCAGTTCGTTCCGGTGCTGTCGTGTTGTGTGCCGGTCCTACCCATAATTCTGTCGAGTCTTTATCATAAAGATATAAATTACTATCAACTTTTTCTTAGTGCGATATCTAGCCTCCAGCGAATTGCGTATCACGGTTCACAGTTCACTCTAGCTAGCGAACAAAGCAGTGCGGGTCAGCTGTCGCCATTGTCAAGAGGTAATTATACTGTTTCTAAAATGGGTAAAAAAGTATTCGTTGTCGGCGTCGGGATGACGAATTTCATCAAGCCGTCTACCGGCGGGGACTATCCGGACTTGGGGAAGGAGGCTGTGCAAGCGGCGCTCGCGGACGCTCGCATCCAGTACTCCGATGTGCAGCAAGCGGTATGTGGCTACGTGTTCGGCGACTCCACCTGCGGCCAGCGCGTGCTGTACGAGGTTGGCATGACCGGCATACCTATATACAACGTGAACAACAACTGCTCCACGGGATCCAATGCTCTCTTCCTCGCTAAACAGCTCATCGAAGGTGGTATATCAGACATAATACTCGCTGTGGGCTTCGAGAAAATGTCACCTGGTGCACTCGGTGGCAGCAACTTTCCCGACAGAATAAACCCGCTGGACAAGCTCACACTCAAAATGTCTGACCTGGCCGAGCTGTCTGCTTCACCAATGACCGCCCAGTATTTCGGCAATGCTGCTATTGAGCACATGAAGAAATATGGTACTACAGAAGTCCACCTTGCTAAGATTGCTGCGAAAAATCACCGCCATGGCGTCAAAAATCCACGAGCGCAGGGTAAGAGGGAGTACACCGTAGAAGAAGTATTAAAGTCTAGAAAAATCTATGGTCCTTTAACAAAGTTGGAGTGCTGCCCTACTAGTGACGGCGCTGGCGCCGCCGTTCTCATGTCCGAGGAAGCTGTAATCCGGTACGGGCTACAGTCGAAGGCTGTAGAGATCATCGGTATGGAAATGGCCACCGACACAGCTGAGGTTTTTACTGAGAACAGTTTAATGAAAGTTGCCGGCTATGATATGACTGCTTTAGCCGCAAAACGTGTTTACCAAAAGTCAGGGATATCACCGAAACAGGTAGATGTCGTAGAGTTACATGACTGCTTCGCTGCAAATGAGATGATCACATATGAAGGTCTGCAGTTGTGCGGAGAGGGAGAAGCAGGGAAATTTATTGATGCCGGAGACAATACGTACGGTGGCAGAGTAGTAGTAAACCCTAGTGGGGGTTTAATAGCTAAAGGCCATCCCCTGGGTGCGACAGGGCTGGCGCAGTGCGCTGAGCTTGTGTGGCAACTCCGCGGTGAGGCTGGAGAGAGACAGGTTGGTGTCAATAGGTTTCTAGAGCTTGGGGTATATGTTGCACGTCCAGGTTCATTGAGGAAAGTGTTATATCCTTGTCTAACTTGTGTTATGTTGATTGTGTGGTAGGTTTACCCGTCTGTGATAAATGGAGGGATATGTTTTTGGTTTTAAAATGATCATCCTCATTTCCAATATTCACCATGCAATTGTGCTGACCCGTGGTTAAATGTATGCTCAATATTTATTGTGTTTTATAAGTATTGAGGATATTTAATGTCTCTGCTTTTGCTACTTTGTCCCAAATAATAATGAAAACTACTGTTCTTTTTTAATAATTTCATTAACCATGTCTATATTAGTATAATTATAAGATTGGTGGGACAATTAAATTAAGAGGTGGTCACTAACACAGATATTATCAGATAGCAACAATCATTTTATAGCTTATAACAATGCAGCATAAAATACAGGCACAATAAACATATTAGTACATCATAATTAGGTCCAAAGTCCAATGCCTGGATTGTATCTTTCATTTACACCTAGGTAGGTACCTACCCACTTATATTTTTCTACTTTATAAAAGAATCTTCTACTGACGAAAAATATTATTATGTAATAATCATAATGAAACCGATTTCTACACATTACGCACGATGCAATTAGTTTGAAAGTCCTAAAAATCCAACTTTCACCGTTTCGCTTGTTTGTCGGATGGTACATTAAGGAAGGTTTACACCACACAGTGCCAAATAAACAACCGCCGAAGAATAATAAAAGTATACTTGTAACGACGACGTATAGTCTTTGGCGCTGACTGGCAATACTCAACTTTGTTGTTTATTTGGCACTTCAAAATCGTTATTTTTTTCATTTAGTTAGACAAGTTAAATTACAAGATTATATTATTTTTTTTTAACAATAAACTTTATTTGCGCTTCCATACAGTGTTCGCAACGTTCCGTCTGTATTATTTTTTGGTTTAAGAACAGAACGAATGGTGTTATTTATTGTATGCACTTTATATCTATCTTATCTGGAACCTTGTGCCCGTGAAAGTTATAAAACTCATACGTCTTATCGGGAGTTGTACTGCACTGCCATTTATTCAGATAAAAACATATTTACTGACAATGTTTCGAACTGCATTTGCGAACATAAACAACCAAGTATTGATAAACGCGATCGGTTGGTTAATTCAACCTAGAGCAACAGAGCTAGGTATATGGAGAAAACAGAGATGCAAAGTGTGTCGTTTTGGCTTCTAGAGCTGTTTCTCTTCTTACCGGATTGCGTCAGCAGTTAACCTGCAATTCTCGAAAATACTTTTCTCTTTTCAGTGAAACGGTTTTGCAATCGGGAAATTTGTTTTTTTTTTTAATTTGTTGAATCAACCAACCGACCGTGTCAAACGATTTATATGTAGATAGGTAGATATTTTTTGCACAAAAGATATGTCAAACTTTATCTTGAGGTGTGCTTCATAACATGATGAATTTCGAAAATGATCCTACCTAGTAAACTATTAGAGTCACTAGTCCTTTGTGTATCTTGTCCGAGGGACACTTGCAGACTGTACCGAATGCCTTTTGGTCTGTACCGATTTTTTTTAATGAAAACTTTAAATATCCTTAATTCTGTTATTTCTTTAATGTCAGGTAAATGATTACCTTATGGCCTTATTAGCGCAGTTGGTGGTGACCCTTCTTTCTGCGCCGAGGGTCCCGGGTTCGAATCCTCGAACACGAATGTTTGTACCCCAGTTATGGATCTCTATTATCTATTTATGTAATACAACGTGATGTAAACTCTCCTTAACTTGCGTACGCCTGGTCAGTACGGGTCCGGCTATCAGCTTGTTGCTCTTATTTGCCCCATATGTATGAATGATTGATAGCTTAGTTAGTTATAATTGTTATCAGAATTGTCTTCCTTCAACTTCAATCGTTTATCATCAGGGGACCAATGACCGCGTGTCATTGGACCCTCTACACACACACACACATACACACACACACAGATATAAAAGGTAACAATAATAGTGAAAAATATTTTAACAAGGCCAACAGTAGGTTGTAAAGATAACATTCCCAAAGAAATAAATACAATTATTAGACATTTAAATAATGACACCCCGTAATGAGCACACGGCCCAAAGCTATTGTTTCGCCTCTTTTAAAAAATAACAAACTTCATACACACAATTATTTTATAATTCAACGTGATTCGTATAAGTTACTGATTCATTTGGTAAAATATTTGACTCTATTATTATACGATCAAGCCTGTATTTCGAGATAGACTAGTAGCATACTATTTTTGTAACTTTTGACGATTCATAAGTACTGTACATAATGGTCTACGTGAATAAAAAATATTCTGATTCTGATTCTGAGTAGGCACCGCCAGTAGGCGCCGCGCCCCTCAGCGGTGGGATATTATATTATACTCATAATTAGGGTCTTTAAAACGTATTTAAGAAAAAAATCGGTTATACCGTACAGGTACAAGGCAGTAGTACCTAAGCCGTAGAGCTAAAAAAACAAAGTAATTGCCATGCGAAAATTACCTCAAGTCCCAGGCAGCAATGTCTCTAATCGTACATCGACGTTTTGTGTACGGTGTATCATCCATATATAATAATAATAATTCCAGCCCTTTTTATGTCCCACTGCTGGGCCCGGGCCTCCCCTCAATGCTAGGGGGGATTAGGCCATAGTCCACCACGCTGGCCCAGTGCGGGTTGGCAGACTTCACACATCTTTCGAGGGGTTCTCTCAGACATGCAGGTTTCCTCACGATGTTTTCCTTCACCGTTTAGCAAGTGATAATCTTGGTTGAAAATGAGATTCGCACGTGAAAAATCCCAGAGGTGCGAGCCGGGGTTTGAACCTGCAATCCTCGTTATCGAGGCAAGCGTTCTACCAACTTGGCTATCACTGCTTTATTCATCTATATATAGGTATCTACAAAATCTTTTTACCTGGGCTTTGGTTGCACATTACATATTTGTATTAAAATAAATAACAATTGCCTGTTTGGAATAATCGCAATCCAAAACAATGTATTTAGAATTATTTTTTGTGCCTGTTTGTCACACACATTAACATTGAAAAACTATAGGACCTATATCAATGGAGTTTTCACTATTGGAATGCTTATGGTTCGTTAAATACATACGACTAGTTAGAAATATCACGCTTTCACCATTGGGTAGTACTAGTATTTCAATTAATTATGCGATTATACTCCATCGATAAAAGGTAAATTAATATTTATCATTTTAATTCTATGCTGATAACGTTAGAATTAGGTGTTTTAATTGAAATCTCGGTAGTTGCGTGTCTGCGTTCTGAAACATTAGCGGGTTAGTGACTGTTTTATGTATATATTTTTGTTAATATATAAAAGCGAATTCCACTGACTGACTGACCCACTCACTCATCACGAAATCTCCGTAACCATGAGACATAGGGACTTTAAATTTGGCGCGCGAGTTTCTCTGGGCCCTTAGGTGATTAATAAGAAAGATTTTTTTGAGTAATTTCGTCTCCTAAGAGGCTTAAGGGGAGGATCAACATTTGTATGAAAAATTACATTCTAAGGATAATTAAAATGTTCTACGTGGACGAAGTTTTACAAACATTCCGAGCTTCGAGTAGAAGTCTTTTCGTATTTGATACGTATATTGCATTATCTGCGTATTTGACATTATATATGGCAAATTAAACAGCGCTTCTAGCGGGCGGTATCTATAACTTTATTTTTTTTATATAACGGGGAAAAATATGTAGACTTTGAAGTTAGGTACGGTTGGCTAACGAGTAACCTCGCGCTCGACGTACTGGTTATGTTTGTTGGCTGTGCGAACTGAAAAAAACCTTTTAAAGAAAAAAAACTCGTTTTGTGAGTGGGTTACTACGTAATATGATATTAATATGATGAGATTTGGTTTGCATAGTTGTGACTGAGATTCGAGCGAGAGAAATTAAGAGCCCGTGTTGTTACGTCAGATTGTTCTCACGAGAGTACGATAAAACTGTTGTCGACATTCATTGTACCGTGTCATTTGTCAGCAAATAACAGTAAGACGACAAGACTATCGATATAATCATCTGCTGTCGGTCTGGAGACGGCCATTTCAATTAGCATGAAAGTGAATTAAGAAACGTCCTTATAAATATTGTTGTTGTTCAAAATGACCATGCAAATAGGCTACTTAGTATATGTTGCTACCTTGTGAGGTATGCGTTGTGACCTGCTTTTACCGTCAACATTTGCCCCAGATAATCATCACTGCTGGTTGAGGAGAATTATTTGATCCCGTTTTATCCTAATCGTTAACTTTCGTTATAACATTAAAAGTCTTCAAATAATACGTTAGAATTGTACAACAGCATCAAGGTTATTACATACTAATTGTAGTCTTATCATAGGTCTTAATGTCATTTATATAATTACACCGATTTATTCAATGATGCATTCATAATTTGTACATTAAGTAGTGGGTACCTATTAAGTCTTCAAAAGTTTGGCCTCCACGCTGAGGTAGCTTGGGAATCTGTATTTCGACACTCTGCCTACGAGACGATTTCGTTAAGCATGAACATGTTTACTAGTCGCAATCGAAACGAAACGAATATTTGTCTAAAATACTTATTGGTGTAGGTACCACACGTCAATGATTAGTATAACGCACCTATAAACCTATGTAGTTACAATAAAGCAAAGTTCTTTAATAGCCGAGACATTAGTTACGCCAAATAATGTGGTTACGTAAAAAGAATAAATTAAATAAAAACACATTGTCCCGCCCGCCGTCCTTAGTAACACACGTTCGTTAAATTAATTGAATTTAAATAATTACAGGTGCCTCGCGCCAAAATCGCATTACAACACAACTTGGGACTCGGTGGAGCCGTCGTCATCACCATGTATCGCAAAGGATTCTCCAATGTCACCCCCAACGCGGTCGCGGCCATCGCCAGCAGCCCCGACGACTTCAAAGTCTACAAGTACATGAAGATCCTCGAAGAGGCGATGGGCACCGACACCGACAACCTTATCGAGAAGGTCAGAGGCATCTACGGCTTTAAAGTGCGGAACGGACCCAACGGACAAGAGGGATACTGGGTCATCAACGCGAAAGAAGGCAAGGGCAAAGTTACCTACAACGGATCGGAAAAACCCGATGTTACCTTCACAGTCAGTGATGAGGATGTCGCGGACTTGATCTCTGGCAAACTGAACCCACAGAAGGCGTTCTTCCAGGGTAAGATCAAGATTCAGGGCAACATGGGGCTCGCGATGAAGCTAACGGACCTGCAGAGGCAGGCCGCGGGTAGAATCGACGCGATCCGCTCGAAACTGTAAACCGGTTCCAAACTGGTCGTCTATGTGGTTACGGACATGGTGCGAGGGAATTTTATGCTTACAAAATAAATTCACATACCGTTATGTAAAAACTCTCGGTGGGACATGGGTGTAATTAATAAGGGATTTATTTATAACGTAAGTTAATATTGTTTATTGTATTTACGATTTGATCATTCCAAATGATATTTTATATGAACAAATGACACTATTATTGTTAATAAATCAGTTTTTTTTTATATTGCTGTGGTTTTTATTTAGCGTCGATACACTCATACGTGAAGTACCTACCTATCAAGGCAACTTGCAAGATTTCACCATAATGGTCATTAGTTCAAGGTAGGGATGCGCCGAATATTCGGTAATTATTCTTTCTTCGGCAGAGTTTTATATGTTCCGTATTCGGCCGTATACTCAATTGATATGTCCTTATAAGATTGTTTCAAATAAAAAAATATGTATTGAATCAATTAAAGTTGCTACCTACTATTTTAACACTCAACTAAAACCCGTACGTTGTATTTATTTAATAAAACTACCTGAACTGACTAGAATGACTACCTGACTGAAAGGTTTGAAAGCATTAAACATTGCACAGAAGTTCGCGCCGCTCACTATAAGGCCTCGCTACGGTCACTATTAGGCGTTGACATGCTCACTTTTGAGCGTTGACACACTCACTATTGGGCGTTGACATGCTCACTATTGGGCGGTGACATGCTCACTATAAGGCGCTGTGACGCCTAATAGTGAGCGTCGCGATTGCTTATAGTGAATGCATGAGTAAATTTAACCACATAATTCGGCCGAATATTTGGATCTGTAAGCGCTGAACCGAATTATGTTCGGTATTTAGTTAGGTATAAAAATCTATGTTCGGCGCTCCTTTAGGTCAAGGCAGGCTGACTGACTGCCCAGCGCACTAATCTTGGAGTCAACATTAATCACTGGAATTACTTACTTCAATACAAAACCGCTTCGTGTAGTAGTAAAATTTGGTAAGTACCTATTATAGCAAATATATGCGAAATGATAAGCATTATTTAGTTTGTGATTGCGTAACCAACACAACGTAAAAACAATTCGTAGGTACCTATTGGCATGTGTATCTAAGCAATGTTATCTGAAGATTTTCTGTTGATATCAGACGGATAAAGTCCACCAAAGGAATGTGGTATTATAACTAGTTATTTCAAGTACTGTAAGTAAACATTAAATTTATTTTGGTTTAATGAAGTAGGTATACTTACGCAAGGAAAGACATCCATTATGAACTAGCCTCATAATAATGTTAAAGTATTCGCAGTTAACTAGCGACATCTATCCATAAGAAAAAATAATGAAAATTCTGAAATGGGTTCCGAGATGGCGTTGATTGATGTTCTCAACATTTTCACACGTACTGGTAGATGGCATTACTTGTTACATCGGACAATAAAAACAAATAAAATTACTCACGGAAACATAATATGCTACTTGCGAAAGCTTACAAATTATCTTATTTTCGAACTATTTCTTCACCTACTACAAAAGCCCTTACAACAAAATAAAGCTAGATTCAGGGCATCGTAATAAATATATTGCGTAAGTACCTCGTATAGGTAAGAAACCTATTAGTTTGAAATATCGAATGGGGCGCCACTTTAATGCAACGATAATAGTTATATCGCAAGAATTCAAGGTTCCCGATATTGCGTCTGAAAATTATTTTTGAATTTTGAATTTACCAAAGTAGAGTAGCAAAAATATTTTAACAGATCACCGAGAAAGTTATAAGGATGACATTGATGTAAAAATATTTTTTGTTTTTTTTTAAACAGTACCGTTTGGCCATGCGCTCAGTACGGGGTGTATTTTTTTAAATTGTCTATTAACTTGATAATATATTTCTTTGGGTATGTTATCTTTATAACCCACTGTTTGCAAAATATTTTAAATATTATTGTGACACCTTATATATTAAATAGGTAGGTATAATTACGTAAGTAGATATGTAATCATACATAATAAATAAGTACCTACGTATGTCATGTTAGGATCAATAGGAACGGGACTGGCAGGTAGGTATAGAAGTCATAAAAATAATCACAAATTTGATTTATAAGTAAGAATTTATTGCAATATTCAAATTAAAAAGTGGAATATCAAAAAAGAAGTTGATATTACAATAAAATCAAATGTTTTAAATTGGCCGTTTATTTCTTTATGACATTAAAACTTATTGCCATTCTGTTTTCAAAAATAATTGGCACAAAACATAACATCATTCCTTGTTGACGATCCGTAGCTTTTTAGCAAAGGTAAGTACATTATTATCTGCACTCTTAATATGTAGGTACCTATTTTTATAAACAGAATGATTCAGAAAGGATATACTAATCATTGAACCTGCGATTCTTTAGCGCATTTCCAAACATTATGTGAAGTCTGAATTAATGTGTGTGTTTGCGAATTTTGTATGATTTCACATAATGGGAATTTGTAATGTCATATGCGAATTTAAGTATATGACATTACAAATGACCTAAAGAAGCGAAGGATCAAGGATTAGAATACCGTTTCTGACTCTCCTGTATATTAATGCATTTCCATCTTAACTGAACGTAATGACAATAAGTTTTTTTTTTAATCTTACACCCGACCTTGTTGAACGTGTTTTTCGGTATGGTAATGAAGACATGAATTTAAAAAAAAACCGATTAACAAGGCCGTCGTCGCAAATAGTAAGTACCCATGAAGATGGATCCAACATTTGATTGTAATCTTAAATTGAAACTCAGTTTTTGCGATTCTCACAATATAACATATTTAAAAAAAAACTGGTGTATACATACATGAGATCACAGAGTATAAAGTGATACTCTGGCAAATCACCAATTACGCGGCAAACTATAACTCGTACCCCGGATAGAGGTCACGGGAACAGTCCATCGCGTCAAATTCAAGTATTTTAAAGTTTACAACAGCTCGCAATCCATACACAGCTTCGTATAGAGAAACAAATTATTTACACTCAACTCCCACTGCCTTTGATTAGGGATATCGACTTAAAAAAAACATTTCTATATTGAACAAACAATATACAACCTACTGAGTGTGTCTTTACTCATAATATATGTATAAATATATACAGGCTGTAAGGAACACTGATACCATAGTTTCAATAGCCGATTCTGGTCCACCAGACTTGGAAGTTTCCGTCTAACTTTTCATGGATTATACGCCTTTTTTATATTTTAAAACTCATTTTAGCACGAAATCATAATACAAGTTGCATCTTAACTGATTTTGAGTAAAAAAATAATCATAATTACTCATTTTGACCTGAATATGCAATGTAAATTAAAACTCGATACGATCGAGTGCACTCGCCACTCGCACGCGTCGAGTATCGCGCGGGGCGTTGTGTTGTGATCGCTTAGTTTACGATACATTGCGCGCTCAAATTACAACATTTGTAAACAATGACTTCCCACATAAATTATTTCTATATTTTTATATAGGCATTAAGTGTATCCTTTACCCAATGTTTTGCGTAGCCATGTCCCTTAGATCCTGTATATACTTTTTTATATCAATATAGCCACGATTAGCACTTCAGCACCATCCGCAATGTATCTAACATTTTCAACAAGACAGTGGGAGGTCGCCTTGAAACTTTTCCATCGATACAACAGAATATCACCTACGCTAAAATTTAAAGCGTCATTTTAGTTCAAAATGGCTTAGCCATATATATATTTTTTTTATCAACTTTTTAACATCGCAAAACCGAAATTACATTGTTAATTGCACAAATTTCATAAAATAATAATAATAACAGGTCATATAAAAACCAACAATATTAGTAGAACCAAAGTATTCGCCAATAAATACTGAATAATATATATACAATTTAATGCTAAGTTAGCCAAGCCAAAACATCGTAGCACCAAGAATATTCATCGAGTGTACAGACAGAAAAGTTTCACAATAATATACTTATTATATATATTACTAGGTAATCTATCATACCATAATAATGACATGCAGTCCATCTATAATGTACACTGTAATAATAATAATACATATGTTTAAAACAATAAGTTATTCTTATAACACTCGCTTACGGTACTTCAATAATATATAAAGTGTCATAATAATAGTGTAAAATATTTTAACAGTTACGTCAGTTGGTTATAATTATAACAATCCGAATGAAATAAATAAAATCATTACACATTTAAAAAACGACACCTGTATTGATCGCTCACTGGTTCGCGTCGTTTCAGAAAAAAAAAAAACCAATATTATTTATACCATAATGTTATACATATAACTTAATGATTCATCTGTTAAAATATTTTACACTATTTTTGTAACACCTTTTATATTAATAAGTATGTCATTAATGGTAATTTATTTTTTCAAAGTGTCTCTGACTAGAGATAATATATAACCTATGCTAAAACCGAAATCTTATTGTTTATCAACTAACTACGTAACATAGCACTCTTTGAAGGAAAAATATTAAAAAGAACAAATGGGTAGTTTCAATTCTATTTTTTTTTCTAAAATTTGAGCTTTGCCAAAGTCACTCGTGTGAAATTATATTTCACATTTTTTTTTCTTTTCATATCGACCCAGCCAATGTTTCGTAGGTGCCAGTACGAAAATATTAACCAACTTTTTAAAATAATTCATAATTATTTTAAAAAAGTCGGTTAGTATTTTCGAAATTTAGGCGGTTAGACGCCATTTAAATGGCAGAAGACATATAATGGCGCTGTCTAGATAAAAAAAACAATGAAGAATCACGTACGATTCCGAACAGTATAAAATGATTAGAATTTAGTAATGTGATTTATTGCGATAACTTTAATTTATCTACAACACTAGCTCAACATTGGACACAAAATATAACAGGGATGAAAAGTTGGCTCAAAATATCTGGTATCAACATCAACGTTGCAGTTTTGAATAAATATACATAATATTTTTTTATAATGAGCCTGGATTTCCAAATCCGTAACTATATGGAATAGCGAAAAATGCTATAAAAAGAACTTTCGAGACCGATTATGATGAAAGCTAAAACTATATCATTCGATTTTCTAAATAATAATTTCCCTAGCCAGGAATCGATCCCGTTGATTTTGAAAAAAAATAGCATGCACCATCCGATAAAATCGCTTAGAACGATCAAGTTCCGAGAAGTGCCGGCTAAACCATCTGATGTTAATACCAGGTGATTAAAAAAAAACCTACCTCGAGGCGCCTATGACGTCATCTTAAATCACAACTCCGAATGTTATTGTATCAATCGATTTTCCACCACAATAATAACGTGCCCGCGGACACGGTGTTAATATATTAATAATTAATTGCTCAGTCACTAAATAAAATGCACCGTTACTGGCAAAAGGCTAATCGCGGGGCTCTGCGTTGACCACGCTACACACCTTCCGATTCTATCATAATTATCGGATAATTAGGATCGGATAAGTAGGTGTGAAGCCTGTCAGAAGCATTTTAAAATTATATTATAACTTAGTCATTTAGCCGATCTCTAACACACAGTGTCACACTGTTGAAATATAGCGGCAAAAACATGTTGTTTTTTTTAATGGTTCGGCTACACCTAGGGCACTAATTAGTGTCTTAAAAGTTGCACTAAGCTGATGTTGCCAACAATTTGACACATTAATTTACGAAAGTCATAAGTTTTGACGTTAAACATTGAGAGCTTTTGGCAGAGCTACATTAATGTAGCCGAGCCTTAAACTTGGTATTTTTAAGGCGTATATTGGCATTATCATTAACACTAACGTCAACTCAGATGTAGCCGAACCATAACAAATATAACAATGTTCAAACTGACAATCGAATCTTGTGATGATAGGGTACTAGTAAGTAAATACCTAGGTACTTAATTATAGTTAAAATATTTAGTAGATAGGTATCTTATTATCTGATGTAAGGTAGAAGCCCAAGGTCAGCGCGCAAAATTCAATATTTCCATGGTTTTAATTTTTTTTTTAATTGGAACGTCTTTACGATGTAATGTTGTTTTTGTAACATTGACATTGTGCATTAGATGAAAATGTGTGAAAGACGCATTTTTTGCGACCTCTGGCGTCCGTTTTCATTTGAGAATAATTTTGAAGCAATTTTAATAGATAAATTAATGCATTACAATATGGCGTAGTCGCAAACAAAACAAAAATACGACCCGTAATAGAAACCGTCGCAATTTTGAATTTCGAGCCCCGACCGAGCGCTTTCACCATAAATGATGTTTTTTTTTTGGCGCGACTACTTTATAATTTGAATTGAAAAACTACATCATTTAGAATGTTTTGTACAATGCAAAATTTATAGTAACATCGAACATTTAAATTTCATAAACATCATTTCGTCAACGAATCACGTTTTAATACAATAAATTACAAAAATTAACAATTTGATAATAAGTTTAGGCAGTGATTAATTCACAATTTTTTTTTAAATATAAATTTATTGCTCAACGTAATGGAAAATCTGCATCTTACATAGTTTATCTTAATTTAGCCCATTTTTTTTATTTACAATGAGGTAGACTGTGGGGTACACCCCTTATAAAGATAATTTTGTTGGCCTGGACTCTACTTCCTTAAAGATATATTAACTTACTGAAGTATGACGTACTTTGTCTCACTAGGCGATTCATGATACGAATTTGCTCGGTTACCGTATTTTAGTACGATATGCGAGGCAAAATGGCATCCTAACAAGTTCTTATTGTATCAGATGACTACATTGTTATCGATGTGACCTACAACTGTGGTGTCCCTTGATATGGAAACATTATATATAAATAAACTGGAAAAAAACCGTCTACACAAACCCGCTCAACTGCGCAAACTGAATTCCTACTTTAAATGATCATAATGGCTTTAAAAACATATGATGTTTGTTTTTGAAATGGCATTTATTTTCGGCCAGTAACTCGGTTTAATTTTGTAGATGGTTTTGTTATTGAAATGGCATTTATTATCGGCCAGTAAGTCAGTATAATTTTGTAGATGGTTTTGTTTTTGAAATGGCATTTATTTTCGGTGAGTAAACTTGAGAAGTCAGTATAATTGTGTAGATTTACCGGACACAACATAATCATGTGATAACAATAACAATGATTACGAATGTGTCTCATCCCATCTTCAAATTGGCATGTGTCTACACAAATATAAACTAAATAATATACTTACATTGTTTTACATACAACCTTTAACACATTGAGATGTATGATTTGTGTAGATTTGAAATATTATTATTATTTGGTATGGCTGAGGTTTTATACAGAGTTATTTATTTAAAATAAAAATTTAAAATAGTCTAGCTGTTATGGATGTTTCTCTATGGAATCACATTCTAATTAAATAACGTGCGAGTGAGAAAGAAAGAAGACGCTTTCAAGATTTTCCGAAAGTTTTTTCACGGGATTAAAATATGATTTTGTGGTTGTAAGATACATGAACCAATGTGACCCCAAGTGCGGGATTTTATCCAAGTCAACCCTACACTTTATAATCTAAGTATTATTTGTCTACTTTGTATACCGGTTTTTTTATTTTTTTATTTATACAAAATGACAAATACGCAGATTATACTGCGTGATTAAGAAAAGGTATACAACCATTTGAACCAGCGCTTCTTTAGCGCTATTGTAAACCTAATATAAGTTACCATAACGGAATTATGGCCCCATAATATGATTAGAAATGCGCTAATGATTAGGTTCAAGGGGTACTACCCTTTTTGAACCATGGTTGATAAGTCTTTATACGGTTTGCTTATGAACAAAAAACCCGCACTTGGGGCACCATATTTGTGACAACTGTGTTGTATTTTAAAGAGTTGGATATCAAGATATAAAAAGTGCATGCAAAAGAATTTAAAACAATGTTATTGCTTACGGTGTACGTACAAACAATACATATCTATAATCTTAAAAATAACCCTGTATAAATTATGCTTATGCTTGTAACAAACTATTTTACTATACCTATTAATGTGAGTATTTTGTTAATTAATGTATCTATTGAAAAGCACAGAGTTGAGAATATAGCGAACAGGTAACGGACGTACCTCAGGATGGCACACATTGAAGAGAAAATCTGTAGTTATAATGTACGAAAACTAATTTCATAAAATGTACTTGATATGATTATGTACAATTTGTTTTTTTTTTAATCTGCATCGTGTTACTACATATATAATCTGTGGTCAACGTCTGTATTCCCGCCACAAGGGCCACGTGTAATTCAAAATCGTATTAAAAGAAATAAGTCTCAAAAGACTCGGCTCCAAAGATCAACAATATCCGTGTAGAGAAACAAAAATATTTACAGGATGCTGCAAAACGGACATGAATCGTGATCACGATTCGTTCGGCACCTCATCGTTTTGTACTGTGGCGACGCGATGTCACTGAGCGTTCATCGCGATTCACTTCTAGCGCAACCGGGTGATGACGCGCGTTGGTCAACACGGCGGCGGCTCGACCTCCTCCTTCGGCGGCGAGAGGATCGGCTGAGGTCGCTCGTTCTTCGCTCCGTCCCGTTCCCGCCGGGCCACCTCCACTTCCCTCTGCTCGAGCCTCGCCTCGCGCCGGTCCAATTCCGCCTCGCGTTCGTCCAGCTGCCGCGCTCGCTCCACTAACCGTGCCTCGGCTTCGATGAGCCTCGCCGCGAGCTCGGAGTCGGCGTGAGGAGGCGGTGAGGTGGATGACGTGACGTCATCGACGGGGGGAGTGAGCGGTTTGAGGGCGACGTTCGGCTGGTAGTCGCGCTCGAAGCTGGTGCAGTCTGCGACGCGCACCACCCGCTCAGGGTGCTGCAGGACCGGCTCCCGCTTGTCCCACGGCCTGAACGCCGACAGGGCCCGGTAGTGTAGAGCGTAAGGGTCTAGGAACAGCGCGTAGGTGGTGTAGTCGTCACATCGCGTCTTCTTTGGAGGGGATTCTGGCGGCTCCGGCTTGCATACCACCGTCTCCACCACCTGGAATTGAAAGAAGATCATGTTTAGGGGGTTGTATGAATAAACAGCTGAAAACAGTCACGGTAAGTCACTTCATAAAAGGGATTTGGTGAGTACGAAGAGCCTAAACTGTTATATAATCAACTCCTTATTCTAATCAAATAAATCCATGTTTTGCTACTTTATAATTTCAACGCGCATGTGCGCCGCCCAACAGCGTAATAAATTCTCTGAAGTAGGATATTATTTACTCACAAATAAATCAGAGAGAGTACTGACAAATTAGTTACACGCAAATTGGATCGCACCTATATAGTATAATGTGTTATATACGATTTCGTTGTTGCGTAACATATTAGCAATAATGTTTCTCTTCAAATTAAATGATCCAGTAGATTATCTATTCGTAGGTAGGTACATATTCATTCACAAAATAGCCATTACTAGTCTAGCTGTATCCTGATTAGCAAACGAGAATAAAAACGTTCAAAACCTTCAACCTTCACCAACGGTACCTTCAACCTTCAAACCGACGGTAATATTCATTGTCATATATACCTACGTCATACATATATATGATAAAACAATATCCCTTAAAAAATAGGTACCTCTGTCTTTATAATCGAATCGATAAAAGTTATGAGCCTACACAAAGTCATAGATTCTTCGAAGTTCGAACGTCGTTTAATGTCAACCGGTGACCTCTGACGTCAAAGCTTATCGGAACAAGCCGGGAGGAACCGCGGAGCGACGCCCTTATAACGAATTCGCGACATCAATCGACCAGAGACCGGACACAATGGGATCAGATCGTAGCTCCCACTTACGCGAGCGGTCGGAGCTTTGTGAGCGGTTGGGCGGATTACTATTACCACCGAGTTTCGGCCTCAAAGGCTCGACGACTCGGTTATGGTCTTCTTTGTTTGTTTTTTCCTACGCAATCAGCTACAAAATTGAGCCCAAAATGCCAGCTACGAGTAAAATTTATTTTTCGTTGTCCTCTGAGTACTCGTATTGTGTAAAATATTTATAAAATTACTATTCTGTCTAAAATCTAAAGTTTATATTCGGCTCGATCACCATCTATAAGTTATGCGCTATTCTCCTGTCTAGTAATTTTTCTCTTTGTCCTTCAGTACTGTCTATTATATCCTGACGTCACTTTTATTATGGACGCTATAAATAACCCCCGGAACACAATTCTGCTAACACTATGAACTCACAATTAAGTGAGTGATCATCCTATTTTTTTATTTATTATGCCAGTACCGTTTAAGAGAGTAGAAACTGGGCTTATATTCAAGCGCCGCACTACATTGCTATCAGCAAACCACATTCGTCTTACGTAATGCAGGTGTGATGTGGGTGGGGGGGGCAACTGGGGGCAGACGTCGCGCGTCATCGCCGCCCTAACGCCACGAGGCCCCCCCTCCTAGCGGGGAGGCAGGGTGGGCGAATGTAGGTCGTGGCCAGGCCGCAGACGGACCCCCAGACGCCAGCCTCGCCCGGTCCTGACGCACTGATACTTACTGACAATGCGCGGACCAAAATATCTTGAGAGTGTTGCCTGTTTAATTATGTGGTGTTTAGTTTTAAAGATGGCAACCTTTATGATTTTTTTTAATGGGACTAAGCCCGCCACACACTCCCACCACTTCTACTCCTGTAAGCCAGGATCTACAGTGATGTCCCATGTGATATATATTATGTCCCAAATATTATTGTGAAAAGTCCATGGATTAGGTGAGGATATGTTGAAATTAATAATATTACACCTCAAGTAACAGAATAAAAACAGTAAGGTATACCCATGGCTTCTCTGTAGTTATACTTGATACACTGGCATAATGCCTACCTAATGGTGACAATATATTTTTCATGAAAAAGAACCTGTAGCCTGTAAGATGGTGGAGTTAATAGAGTTCATAATTGTGTTTTTTTGTGCAACAACAACCGCTCTTTAGTACTCCATATTCAATATCAACGAAAAGAAAACACGCCAACCAACACAATCTATATTGAATATGAACTCTATCGATAGTAATTATTTTAGACCTTATAGCGTAGTGATAAACAATACATTACTACGACACAGTCGCGTCGAAATGGCGTCGGTGCGTTCAAAACACTGGCTCCAAAACAATGTACGTAATGAGAGAACGGCGGGGTTCCCGACGAGACTCATCTGCGGAACGTGTGGCAAGATAACCGGTATAGCTCGACCTCCCACGACCCCCCTCTCCTTACCGTGGCTTACTGAATAGGGCGCGGAGTAGGTGGGTCAATGGGCTCCCAGAGTTCAGGGTGCATTGGTCGCGTGGGTGCGGTTCAAGTAACATTTCGGCCTACTTGCAATTTACCAACTATTTTTCTGTCGGCACGTGCCTACACGTACGGTAGCTACATAGTTTATTACCTTCACTCGTTGAATGTTATATATGGACAGTTTAATTAAGTGTAAACGAACTCTTAGGCAATCTTTGGTTAACTGAACGCGTAGACAGAGAAACCAATCTCTGATAACGACTGAACGGCATTTTGCTGGGCCCCAACTCCCAAGTCTGCTAACACAATCGATTCATAATCGAACAGCAACCGCATAGTATATGTCACTTTTGACAGATATCGTTTGCTGTTCGATTATGAATCAATTGTGTTAGCAGACTTGGGGCCCTGGTCTGCGTTTACGGTAATCAATCACAAAGCGTAAATTTTACACTGATATTTACATTAACACTCACAAATGTATATTATAGCGATCTCAATAGTCGCAAAATTTTACTCTGACAGATTAGATCAAATCTTGTCAATTCCCTACTGGAGCCAACTATTTGACAAGTTTAACAATAGAATTAGACAGCTAGTATTGATTTCACACCGTTCAGCGGGCGTAAGTGTAATTTTGACATGGTTTATGTTAACGCACTCGTGGCGTAGCATATTATACCATGATATGACAGACAATACCATCATGTCCGTGAAATCCTCTTCCAGCGATGGCCTAAGACTACGTAACGATTAGTGTTGCCATTAATCTCAGGCCAACTATTTGACCTTACTGTTAACTGTTAAGGGAAGAGAATACTTGTAGCATATTATCGTACTATGTGTCGGCCTTGTACAGCACGCATTGGGCCATATACATGTTTGTAAGGCACGTGTAGAAGTTAATATTTTTAAAATAATATTTGTAACTTCATTGATCGTAGTGTACTTCAAACATGGCTGATACGCCAAGGCGTGTTTCAAACGTCATAGATGGAACCGCGTCAAGAAACTATCAGGTTACAATACGTCATTTAACTTCTATGTCATACTAGCAGACGTGCTTAGTAGTCTTAAACAATTGCTACATGTAAGTATGTGTAGGCCACTGACCTGTACTACTACTGGACTGGCTGAGGACATCATCGTTTTGTGCCTATTTGATTTTTGCCATTTTGGCGTTGATATTAGCGATAGCAGGTACCTAGTGAGTGTCCACGGAACTAATTATAGAGATTTTATATTTGACAACTATGTCGATCAAAATCTATTTCATATTTTAATAAAAAAAATGTCTAAGTGTTTTTTCCTGACATGCACGCATTCTTTCTTTATTCAAATGGCCTCACTCACCTAACGGAAGGGATTTTGCCAATGTCAAGTTATAATAGATTGTAGCAAAAAATGTTGATGCCCACATGAATTCCTATGCCAAGCATCAATAATAAATTGAATTAATAACAACATATTGTAGTAAAAATGTGGATACTCATGATACCACAGATGAATACAGATACCTAAGCTCCAAACAATTCAAGGGCTATTTGCATCCGGAGATGCTCAAAGAGGAGCTTCATAGCGGCACAAAAAATACTTATCAATTCGCACTGTACATCCAGTCCAGTGGTAATTAATGTCAATGGCGTAGGCTAATGGTAGATGTAGGGTCTGCGCCCGCGCCGGCTCGTAGACGCTTCACCGTCAATGAACAGTTGATTGTTTAGACAACGAGGGGAATTACGGCCAGACCATCGCCACACGGCAGGGGAAACAGTAGGACAAGTAATACTTAAAATATAGGAGCTTAGAGCTATGCTAGGTGATGGGTTATTTGGTTCCCTGTATAATAACACTGTCGACTAGGTTATGCATTGTAGCATATAAAATAATGTTCATATTAGATCTGCTTGATAACACTTTTTTAATTCAAGTGGATCCTGTGTAATTTTCTTGGGCACGGTCTGATTACGTAAGTTATTTGGTGCGCTATGAAATGAACTGAACCTATTTGTGTTCAATCAGTCGAAAATAACTTTAAAATATTTCAGAGTAATTGATATTTTTCTTGTTTTGACATTTGTATTAGCGAAAGGGTCTATAGCACTAGTGAATAGAACATTTATAGATAACGGGGAACTAATGACAACTGTCTTTTAACGTAAAGATGTATTATGCTGAATTTTATCATACGAATAGCAACCTTGTTACCAAGCAAGTTTATGTTAATTCCGAATGATTTATTGTGTCCGACGTGTTGTTATCTCTTCAAATTATCAAGGTATCCTGACCTTCGTTTGTCATTGTTTCCTCGCGAATTTTTATCGTCTTAAAGGAATCACTTATCAAATAGATAGAGATTTCGATAATGATGTAGCACGTAAGCAAACTATAGATCCACGCGCGTTTCTGGACATAAGGTCGATATTTGAATGGTCAACGATCTCTCCTTGACATTTAAAAACTTGTAGAACTAGAGCATATTGCTCGGAAATTTCTACTTATCCGAATTAGTTGTTAAAGTAATTTGTATATGTGGCATCCATTAACTTGTTGTTATATAGTTAGAGTTAGTACTTTTTTTTGACCAGTTGCTAAAGTCTGCCTACATTGTTATCAGATATATGGTAACAATGTACTGCCAAAAATGTTGCGGATCTTTTCAAAAAGAGCAACCATGGAGTTTCTTGCCCGTTCTTTTGCAGAAACGGCATTTCGAACGGGTGGTTGCAAATTACTACTACTGCACTTAGTGGTTTACATTAAAAAAAATATTCTGATTCTGATAACCAACATACTGAAAAGCTAACTAAACGGAAAATCATGAAAACAAATTCACTATACCGACTAAGCAATGTTTCTGCTCGACTACATGTAAAAATATCTAGTACGCAAGCCGCCGACGCATCCCCCCTCCCCGAGGGTGGAGGCTAGACGCCAACTCCAAACACCCCTTGAACGACCAAGGTCAACCTATAGTCTACGATATAACCGAAGAAAATAGAACTTTAACAAAGCGTTCTACGGTTCTATTCACATTGTTTGGTGAAAGTGAATATATTTCGGACAAAATGAAATCGTGTCTGCTGTTGCATAAGGTTCGCTTTCGTGTGTACTGTGTAAGGTTGCGAGGAAGAACGTGTAATATTATGTGGCGTAGTGCGCCGTCGAGCAATCAATGAGTTTCAGCCTTGTTGTATGAATTATGTATGGGAAGGTTTCGTGACGTTTTAGTTGAAAACAAACTGAGTTGTGATGACGGAAACCGGGGCACGGTATCCTATAGCGCGGGGCCTAGTTTAAAATACTGGTATTCGAATTCGAATTTCGAATTCAATTTATACTAAGACAGAACCAGAATATTTTTTTTATAAATCCTCAAAATAGTTACAAAATGCTAAGCTACACCTTTACCACCCGTTCGGAATGCCGCTCCTATGGAGACGAACGGGCAAGAAACTCCATGGTTGCTCTTTTTTAAAAGATCTTTTACTTTTTTGAGCACTATATTGTTATGGGTATGTGAGAACAATGTGTTGTGATCGCGTTGTTTGCGATACATAGCGCACTCAAAAATGACATCATGTGTACATTACATAAACCCATTACTTTCTATAATTTATTTATCTAAAGTTTTTGTTATATGCCCCTTTTATCCTGTCTATGGTTTTCCAGAGTAAAATCAACTTTTAACTAAGTTCCATCCAAATAAGTTCACCCGTTTTACTTTCATAGTCTATACATATAAATAAAATTGGAGTGTCTGTTTGTAATATTAAAATAACCGCTTTTTACTAAGTGCATTTGGATGTATACACGTTACCTATACCGAAACAACATTTTTTACAATTTTTGTCTGTCTGTCTGTCTGTCTGTCTGTCCGTCTGTCTGTGTCTGTCTGTCTGTCTGTCTGTCTGTCTGTCTGTTTGTTCCGGGTAATCTCTGAAATGGCTGGACTGATTTTGAGGGGAATTTCACTGGCAGATAGCTGATGTAACAAGGAGTAACATAGGCTACTTTTATTTTAGAAAAAAAAATGGATCTCTCGAAAAAAAATTAAAACCAATGTTGCAGCGCTGCGCCTGATTAAAGTTTGATAGCAACAATCTGCAATGCGTCCCGCGGGATCAGAACGCGAGCAGGCTGTTGCCAACGGCTGAGTCTTTGTTAAATACCACGCGGACGAAGTCGCGGGCAACAGCTAGTAGTAAATAAGACTATTCTAGAAATGCTCTTGCAAATTATATCGTTATTAATAAACATTTAAGTTCATAAGTTTTGTATAAAATAAAAAAAGAACGTTCATTCGAATCGATTTTTTAAGTTAGTTAAAAAAATATGGCGTCTCCATCCTTAGGTATTTTGCCAGTGTCGAGAACCCTAGGAAATTAATTCTCGTATTGACACGTGACACAATTAAAAGCGAATGCTCGACCCCAAATGTCACGACTTTCACAGGCCATAAAGCACAATTTTTAAATGCCACTGGCTTGCTTATGCCGATATCAATCAAGCTAACGGCGAGATGGTGATTATAATGATAGCTACCGAATTGACCATCGGGAGATAAGTCGAAAGTGGTTTTATTATCTAGACAGCTTTTTTCTTTTCTTTTTTTTCGTAGACTTCGAGACAGCTTCATATCTATGGAACTCGCATTGATGGTAGAGTTATATTTTCACTGATAACAACTTGTATCAAGCTTTTTATTGGTTTATGGCTGAACGCAGTAAGCTACTACTTTGCGACATGGTATGATCCTGAGTGATGACATATGGTACCGAGACGTGGTCGTTTACTATGGGCCTCATAAGAAGGCTTAAGGTCGCTCAACGGGCAATGGAGAGAGCTATGCTCGAGGTTTCGCGACGCGATAAAATCAGAAATGAGGAGATACGTAGACGAACTAAAGCAACCGACATAGCTCAAAGAATTTCAAAGTTGAAGTGGCAGTGGGCGGCACATAGCTCGCAGAACCGATGGCCGTTGGGGCAGAAAGGTTCTAGAAAGGCGACTACGAACCGGAAGACGTAGTGTAGAACGGCCACCCACAAGGTGGACCGATGATATCACACGCGTAGCAGGAAGCCGGTGGATGCGAGTGGCGGGGGACCGTGATGTGTGGAAGTCATTGGGGGAGGCCTATGTCCAGCAGTGGACGTCTTTCGGCTGATTGATTGATGATTCTCACACAGTTTCGTTTGATCCACTATCATTCATCTTGTGATAAGTCCTTTCATAAGCCACGGTTGAGGGTGCTAACGATCTTTACCTTTGTGAAGGACATCATTAATTTGACCACGTGACTCCGTTTTAATTACGCATTTCAATTCCATTTCTCGTTTCCCACTCATCCTCTTTACATGACCATCTTAGCATACCGTTCTTGGAAGAGCAATGATGTAGTTCCTCTTTTATTGAACCTCAGTTTCCGTAACCGTTTTTTGAAACGTTACTCCCGAGAAAAAAAATATCATCATAGAGTTGGAACTCGTTTTTTTTCTTTTCAATTTATTGTTTAACAATATTTGCTGTTGTTGTTACCTGGAAATGTAGCAATGGTATATTGGTTTATTAACCTCTGAGTGCTACTTGGCACGTTTTTATGGCCATCTATTAAAGGTAGCCTTGCGGACAGAGAACCATTTTCAATATAACTGTTAGAGTTCTTTTGTTTACACGAATACGTTTGCGAATTTGGAAAGTTGTAATTTTTAAACGGCAGTTATTACTAACCTAAGTCTTCTTACGTCAAAAACCTTGAAGGAATGGAACTTAGACGCAGAAGACGCGCCTTTCACATTTGCAAAGCGACAATTAGGGTCAAATAATAAGGAAATAATATCAAGGAGAGCACTATGGCAAGAGGGCTTAAGAGTCAATCTTACAGTAGCGCTAATTATTTTAGTTTATTTATTATTAGTTAAAAAATGGCGCCATCATATTAAGTTAAGCTAAATTCCGTGTGTCCCAAATAAAGCACACCGAAGGCCTCATTGTTCAGCATGAACCATTAATTCAGTCTATTTTTACCAACTCAATTGGTTGACCAATTCTTGGCCCAATCTAATTCGGGGGAATCTTCTTCATTTCAAATATTACATTGTTATGTGCGAAACCAAGGCTGACAAACCATGTATTTGCTAGTAAAAATATAATTGTAATAAAAACAGTGTAAAATATGTTAAGAGATGACTCAGTAAGTCATATGGATTACGTCGATGTAAAAAATAATTGTATAAATGAGTTTTTTTTTAATAAGACGGCCTAGTAGCGTTTGGCCGTGCGCTCAGTGCAGGGTGTCATTGTTTCTTGGCGTCGAGGACGACTGGGGTGTGGGCCCCGGACGTCCGGTGACGATGACGACTCCTGAGGAGGACGGCGGCGGGCGTGGCTCCCCGCCGCCGTGCGCAGCGAGGGCGCAGGGGGAGCAAACATCTGCTCCCCGAGACGGGCCCCCATAAGGGGGCGAGGCACAAGAGGGGCACCGGTGCGTTCCGTTTGGAGATCCCGGAGCCCCTCCAACATGTGTCGAAGGCGGCCAGGGGGGGGTTTTAGTGGGTAAGAATCCCACATAACCCGGCCCTCTCCCACACAGAGGCCGGGTATCTATAGAAGATTTCCCCCCCGTCAACAAAAAAAAAAAAAAAAAAAGGTGTCATTGTTTAAATGTGTAATAATTTGACTTATTTCTGTAAGAATGTAATCTTTCTAACCTTCTGTTGGCCCTGATAAAGTCAAATGGATCATTTGATAGAATACCTCATGTGTTCTGTTCTGATTCATATCTTTTTTTTTTGTTTTCAATCTTTATCTAACGTCATATCGAACTATGTGTGATGACCACGAATGTTTGTACCCGATATAAGTATTCTATACTGGGATCATCTCCAGTCCATTGTACGGTACCCATAATACAAAACTGCTTAGTTTGGGACCGTACAGATGGTGTGTTAATTATCTTGAATCGCGTGATAATACTGATAGTGTGAGTTTTTTCATACCGTTTTGAAGTATATTATTAGCCCACCTAGTCTTTGGGTGCTGACTGTCTCTGAGTGGAGCCGTGGGCTGATCGTTTCCAATAACCAATTACCGTCGGCAACAGCCAAGGGTTTCATCACATCGGTTCTTGGAAGGTTTGTGGCGTGTTGACGATGCATACGATGGATGTCGAGTGAGTAATTGAACTTTTAATAGCGCCATTGTTAGAGTCATTTTAATATTTTAAAGGCTGTAGCATCCCTTAAGAGTATCGGAAGAAATTTTACATGGAACGTCGGATATCGGATTGCTGTAGATTTAATGCAATCGGATCAATAAATGCAATATTATCGGACACATATTTAGGACTGAATGATGTTGCTCCAGCCTTACAAAGTACAATGATTAGGATTGAATCACCAATAGGACATCCCTCATTTAGATCAATAAAGGCTTACGCTCGTGGAAATAGAGTATACGCGTTGTTTTTTTAAAGTCAACTTGGCACACCAATAAAAGTAGCAATCAAATACTGTAGGGCGAATGACACTCTAAATTAGTATTTTTATAGTAAAAGTCATCATTTATTTCGTATAGGCAACAAATTGACATTTTATAAAAAAAACTCTACAAACGGATCGGAACGCGACCACAACTGGGAATATCTGGTAAGAAACTCAACGGGCTTTTTATTTTTTTTATTTGACTTTTTTTATCGGCATGTTTATTGAAAAAAAAAGACAGAGACGAGTGTGTTGCCATGCACGCACGCTACACTTTGCCATATTAAAATATTTATTATTGACGCTAGATATTTGAGCAATCAGCTCCAGGCAGCTTTACCATCCAAATTTTTTTTATTTTTTTTATTACATTATAGGCAAGTATTTGATCTCGATCTCACCTGATGGTAAGTGACGATGAGATCTACGATGGAGCATACTTGCCTAGGTAGGAAGGCGGCAGTAGATAGAGTCGCAACATTCACTAGGCACATGCAGCGCAGCTGATCTGACCCGCCATCCATGAATGGCAACATCGAACATCATGCCGGAACACGGCTAGGCCGCTTGGCGACATGGCTTTGTTCAGTGGGTGGTGACTAGCCACGGCCGAAGCCTACCACCAGTAAAAAAAAAACCAAGATTCTGTAATGTTCCTTTTGACATAGTTTAGTTATGACGACTGATTTAAACTTACTAATGGGCAAATCTCGGATTTCTTTGGTTTGGATACAAACTTACAACAACAAATCGATGTAAATACTAAGTTACTACGTAAGTAAGTTAAATAATATTCGTATAGTATTACAAATTTTGGGTTTAATTAATGCTTTTACCATACGATACGACGAACACCAACCGAATAAACATAAAATCGTGCCGCGCGCAACGGCAGCATGACTCAACCAATCAAAAATTAGCATAATATTGTTCTCGACGCTCCTATTGGCCGTAAAAATAAAAACACACATGGCCGTTGAACTCGGCTCCACGTGTCTGCAATAACCGCGGGAAACGTTGTATTTACTGTGACGTTCACGTACGCGTTTTATAGGTAAATGAATATGCGACCCTATGGAATTTTAATTGTCTTGTTTTGAACGAGTTAAGGCGGGTTCTCATTGGTCGCCTGGGGCGTATTTTATTAAGACCTATGTAGTTCATGAGGTCCTGGTACTCCTGGTACCACATATCTTCGTCTTTCTTTACGAAATGAAATGCGATGAAATAAAATGGATATGAATATGGCCTCACCCGCAACATAGCGGGTATTTTGCCAGTGTCAAGTTAAAGCAATATTAAATTCAATAAATTCACATTATAAATAAAATAATGGATGTGACATGATGATATGAAAATGGCGTGTTCCGTACCACATATCGTTACCAATGAAACGTATGGCAATGACATATAATTCTCGACGGCTAATGTCGTGACAGTCATATCAAAATTGCTTTATTTGCAGATCATTGGCAAGGTACGTTTCCAGATGTCTTGGGCAAAGAAAAGTCGTGAAGTCCGTTGCGTGCTGTATACGCATATCAACAAGTCGGCTTGTAACATAGACCTAATTGTACGACGGCCACTGTGAATGTGTCATTCTAGGTGTGTTTATAATTATTGTAACATAATATTTAAGTGTTTTGTTTACACCGCGAGGTGTAGTAACCGGAACAGTTTTCTAGGACGTAGTTCTAACGACCTATCTCTTGGAATTTCCATTTACCGCTTAGATATAATGGGACTATCTTGTAGATAGGAGTAGGTATGTACATACAAAAAAACCGCATACCATTCCCATGATACTTGTCTGGACCATACAGAGATAAGGGTCATTGAAAATTGGTTTAAACCTGCACACCTTGTTTCCGAACTGAACGTTCAACTAACATAGCTGTTGATGCTGTTACCAAGGCCGTAGCACGGAATTCACTTTCGGGGGGGGGGGGGGGGGGTTTCATTTATGGGAGGGTCTAACAAGGTCGACAACACATGTGTATAAAACAGAGGGCAGGCTGATATACTTACTGCATACTGGTTTATTTTTCAAGCCTGAACGAAAAATATTCAACAAAATTTGTGGGCGGTATAATTAAGAAATTACAAGAAAAACAATAGAACATCAAAGGAGTCTTAAAATATATAAATATATAGATAAGGCTTATCGCAGACTACCGAAAATAGTCGGCGAATATGGAATAAAGACATAATCTTAATCGAAAAATCGGAATAACGATGTCCAGCTCTTACCAGCCCTATCCGATTGCGTCGGAGAAGGATAGAACATACGACACGTGGGTTGAGTCCGCGTAAAACGGATACTGCTTGGGTCGGACCATGAACATGGTCCTCTCCGTATCAAATCTGTTCATTTAGTTCTACAGAGTATAATATATTACCAGCCCATTTAATGTCCCACGGTTGGGTACGGGCCTGCCCTCAATGCGAGGGGATTAGGCCATAGTCCATCACGCTGGCTCAGTGCGGGTTGGCGGACTTCACACATCCTTCGAGGGGCTCTCTCAGACATGCAGGTTTCCTCACGATGTTTTCTTTCACCGTTTAGCAAGTGATAATCATGTTTGAGAATGAGATTCGCACATGAAATCTAGAAATCGCAGTGGTGCTAGTCGGGGTTTGAACCTGCGATCCTCGTTACCGAGGCAAGCGTTCTACCAACTTGGCTATCACTGCTATTTACAGAGTAGCATGCCGACAAAACTCGAACGGTACGTACGGACCAGATCCGTGGTGGTGCCTGTACCAAGTTCGATCGTCTGTGAATACTATAAAGCCGGCCGTAGTCGGATGAAAATCGGTCTCGGCCAAAAAGCGACCATCTGCGTTCGGCCTTAATATGAGAAACTGAGAAAAACATCCGGCGGGTTATATCGACACGGTCGCATTTCTAGAGATCTCTGCGGCTGTCACATTTGATGTCCACTGGCGACTGACCAAGATACATTTTATCAACTCGGACAACGGATGTTGGGAAACGAAATATTTTCTAATTGGCGACGCGAATTCTTTAGCTCGGACTCATGGTATGTGAGATCATCGAAGGTTGCGGGAAATACATTGTATGATGACTGTCATCAGTCAGAAATGACAAAAATGTTATGATCTTAGAAAAAAAATACGTAACATCTTTGCGGGCGTATCTATTGAAACCATTGCTGTTGGCCTAAGTTTGTTAGGTAATTGGGGTTTGAACCTGCGATCCTCGTTACCGAGGCAAGCGTCTATCACTGCTATCACAAGCGTAATAGTATTAATTATTTTATATACGAGTATAAAAGTGAAACCCACTGACTGACTGACTCACTCAATCATCACGAAATCTCCGTAACCAACCATGAGTCCTAGGGACTTGAAATCTGGTAAGCGGGTTCCTCAGGGCCCCCTGGTGCTCGCTAGTAAAGGATTTTGAAAACTAGACTCGGAAGGGAGGGGGGTGGGGAATTAAAATTTGTATGGAAAAATTTATCTACTAATTTACTATGCGTACAAAGTCGCGGGCACCAGCTAGTTATTATATATTATGGCCCAATAACTTTCAACTTGTTCCCCGTTTCATAGCCAGCAATCCTAGTTATTGATAATTTATGTTCAAACATTTCATAAATTCGTTCGGTGTGAAATACATTTCGCGAGAGAATTTTTATTGAATCCGATAAAAATTATATAAGCGTGTGTGTCAACATACACACAATTTACTGGTGTGTTAATAATATTTATTTCCATAACACGGGTGCCAAGACGTGTGTTATGAATTAAAAGTATGCGAAGTACCTTTATAGCCCCCGTCAAGAATTTACGAAGAAATTCACTTTAATTTAATGTAGGCAAACGAAGAGTTATAGCTAAGTTGGAAGAACGCTCGCCTTGGAAGCGGGAATCAGGTGAAAATCAGGTCAGCATGGTGGACTGTTGCCTAAACCCCCTCACATTGAGATGGGACCGGTGTCCAGCAGTGGGTTATTAAAAGGGCTCACTTAGAGAAGAGAACTGTAGCCCCAGAATTTTGAAATTCGGGAATTTATGGTGGGAATTAGTAAATTTATTTTATTAGTCGACTTAAAAAATAAGGAGGTGGTTCTCAATTCGATTGTATATTTTTTTTTCTTTTTTATAGGTGAGTATTTTATATGTTTCGATTGAGTCAATTGTTAGTGATGAGAAAAGTATTAATTTTAATTAGTTTATAGTTTGTTTTTTAAGGATAATAAACAAATAGTAACGAATGTTAATTTATCGGAAATGTCGACATGTAGGTAGACCCAGTTATTTAATATTGATCTCATTAAGAGTAGTTCATTGATTAGTTCAGATGAAGTCATTTTATATAACCGCTAGTGCAGTGCCCTCGGCTTTTTACGCGTGAACCTAAGTTGTTTTTTTTATTGCGGCCTTTCTCTTCCTGAGATAACCAGTTATCATATACAGTATCCCGGTATGCTATTATCATGCCAGGTTTATATGGATATAGTTTTTGATGATTCCGGGATAAAAAGTATTATATATCCGGGATATAAGTTATCACCGTGCCAAGATTCATCAAAAACTGCCCAGTAGTAGCTATTCCTTTTTTGTAGACAGATAAAAAATCCAAAAATGGTGGATTCACCTCTGATTTTTTTATTCGAATCTGATAAAATCGAATCATTACAACCGATCACACGTGTTCATACAAAATCGCCTATTAAATAGATACATGAATGATGTTTGGAATGTTAAATTCATTTTGGGACAACAAGCCGCCCACATGACTCCCAACTTATCTTTTACAATTGCGGTGTCGCTACCGTATATGCAAAGCTGTCAAAAAATATGACATTCTCATAGTTGCAGCGTTAGTTCGTTTTTTTGCCACCAGAATGGATAAGTTTGCGGCACTGCACGCATTAAGAGGCAAATTATACATTTGACGTCAACGAACTCCCGTCTGCGTCGCGTCATCGCAGGCATTATAGTCTACCGCGCCGCATTAAGCAGGCAATATTTATTTAAATGACATAATTGGACGTGGAAATAATATTAATACGGCATAAAAAATGTGTCTGTACCCAATTTGTAGGATGGTATCATTTATTTAATCTGTTGTATTTGAGTTCGAAATTTAAAATATAAATTAATTTGAGAAGTGTGTAATATGGCGCGGATGGATTTTTTTTGTTGGATACATTATTGTTAGGTATTCAATGAATATTCAACGTTAGGCTATTATTACGACCAGCTGAATCGGTTTTGATTTAGCCGCTGTCCAAGAAACAGTCACTCCTTAATTGCACACCTCTCTATTATCCTCTCAGTCAATACGTACAAACTTCTTAGTATAACCTACACTGTACTATGAGTTTTGAAATTATTCAAATGCTAGCCACCGGCTTACGTAATATACGGTCTGATTCAGAAAGGACTTGCGCTTTTTTATCGTTTCTCTGATTATTATGTTATGTCAGAATTTCGATACACATATCAATTTTATAAAAAATATTTTTTCAACGCTTAAAGTTCAAGGCCCTTTACCCCGTCTACTAATCCCGGTTTAAATTTACACTTAAAAAAATAGCGAGACGTTTCAAGTATTTAAAAGCAGGACTCGCATGTATTTGAGTGGAGTTTGAGTACTCGGTCGTAAATTATTTACTTTATATACTCTATCTATTTGGATAAATCAATTAGATCCTTTTTTTTAAACTGACAAACAAGTCGGTAATTTATTTTACTTACCGTGATTAATTTAAGTTACAAGGTCATTTAATTACGTTAGTTACTTGGGCTACTTAGAACAAAGTTCTACTTGCTTTAAACATTGTATTTTTTGTAGTTGATAGTTAAGTTAGTTATTTTGTTGTTTAATGTTTCATGAAAATTATGTGTACGAGACTTTAGTGTGTTGAAAATACCTATCGCTAATAGTAAACTAATCTATACATATAAATAAAATTGGAGTGTCTGTTTGTATTATTAAAATAACCGCTTTTTACTAAGTGCATTTGGATGTATACACGTTACCTATACCGAAACAACAATTTTTACAATTTTTGTCTGTCTGTCTGTCTGTCTGTCTGTCTGTCTGTCCGTCTGTCTGTCTGTCTGTCTGTCTGTCTGTCTGTCTGTCTGTCTGTTTGTTCCGGGTAATCTCTGAAATGGCTGGACCGATTTTGACGGGAATTTCACTGGCAGATAGCTGATGTAACAAGGAGTAACTTAGGCTACTTTTATTTTAGAAAAAAAAATTGGATCTCTCGAAAAAAAATTAAAACCAATGTTGCAGCGCTGCGCCTGCTTAAAGTTTGATAGCAACAATCTGCAATGCGTCCCGCGGGATCAGAACGCGAGCAGGCTGTTGCCAACGGTTGAGACGTTGTTAAATACCACGCGGACGAAGTCGCGGGCAACAGCTAGTGTATCATATGTATGTCAGATTCTTTTCAGGGCTGCGACCATGTTGCGACTACCCGTAACAACTGTCAAAGGTGTTAGAATGACAAAAGTGTATCAGCTTTACGTGACCTCCAAAACACGGACATCAAACTTTATAATTCGGTCACCCAACCAAGATTTGACCAATCAACGAGCCGCTTCCTCAGACGGTTTTATCCACTAGGCGATGACCTCCGCCAGTGTCACATGTACCATAACTTTAAAAATCGAATGCGGTTCAAAGACGGAACGTTTGACATCTGTCAACGTGACAGCCCGCCAATGATTGTGACTCACAATGGCGGCACGGGGAATGCTGTGTTAAGTCATGTATTTCATAACAGTTGCAGGCTTGTGTAATATCAGGACACGTGTTTCAATATCGCGTCGCATGGGGACAGGCAGTCTAGACAGAACAATAGCCATTATCTATGCTATTATAAAATAGTCGACAATTATATCTAAATTATAAAAAATCGTGCCGTTGGCTATTTGAGCATCTTTGAAATGTGTATTAAATGTCTAATTAGGTACAAAGCGTAGCAAGAACAGCTCTTTAACATTCAAATTTTTAGTTTCGATCGGGACAAATATCAATGCTGAGCCAATATAGAGTAAGATCAATGTATAGATAGACGAGAAGCGGACCCAAATACAAAAGTAAAGATAGACTCATACAGGAATATCTGTTCAGTTGAATAGACTCTGTACAAAGCTTGTTGTATTCCGTCGGTAAAATTGTTTTTATGCTCCTCCGTTTCAAGACTATTTGGCGAGTGCGAATGACAGGTCTAACACAATTATACCAATCGAATATTTCCTAACAAACAAACCTCACCTGACGTTTTCAAATAAACCCGGGACGGGTGCGGCGTTCGCGCTAATTGCCACTCGTGATGCTTTCTATATTATTGCCAAAAAACTTGGACTTTAATAGACGCTGGCTCACACTTTCGCTGTGCCCGCGCAGACCCCGCCGTCTGTTGCCAGCCAGTCACATCTCACAACAATAGTAACGATGACAGATAAAAACACGAATGTAATGTGACGTCATTCCCCTAAAAAGTATCTATACAGTTTTGTTCTTGTTGTTTTATTACGTCTTAAATTGAATTTTCGCGCTGGAGAATCTAATCTAACAACTTTCGCGGTAAAGGGAAGATCTTCCAGCCAGGCGGGTGGTGTGCCTGGCGGGGCGGTCGCTATGCCCCGACGGTTATTGTCGGGATCTTGTACGTATGCTACTTGCTCCGAAACCTCTTATAGCGCGATTCAGGATTGTGTCGTCAATCGTCTATTGTTCTGAATCCGTCTGCAGTGCCATCTGCGTTAGCTTGTGGTGCGGTTGAAGTGGTCGCTACACAACCAACACTATTCCAAATGTTGCATTCACAATTTCAAATCGCAGTGTTGGAAAGTCTCTACTTACTTATGTGAGTTTGCGGATTTTCTAATAAGTACCTGAGTATTAGTTAATGTAGATGAGAAACGAATGATGAATGACGTTGTGAATCATCATTTAAATGTTTCTTATTACTACAAGTATCGTGATGATTCGTGAAATAGTAAATTCATGGAAATTAACGTGTGACTGGCCGATATAATGAACGAAACGAAAACAACGAAATCGTTTAGTCTTCGTTGGAATAACATTCATAACTTAGTTCCGAACACTTGAGTATAAATTAATTTATATCGTTTGACTCTTACGTAGTCAACTTTTTTTTGTGATCACGTAATAAAGCAGCTTTCAATTTAAGTGTGTTGAGTGTTTATTAGCTAGAAAGGGATTTGTATGATATACAATTATTGGATAAACAAAACAAATATAGTATTCAAGTAACGCAATAAAGACAAAAGGGCTGGGCCCCAAGTCTGTTAACACAATCGATTCATAATCGAACAGCAACCGCATAGTAACTGTCACTTTTGACAGATGTCGTATGGGATATCTATCAAAAGTGACAGTTACTATGCGGTTGCTGTTCGATTATGAGTCGATTGTGTTAGCAGACTTGGGGCCTTGGTCGGTTTCATATCGTAGTAGGTATGGAGCCTACTTTCGACCCCTACAGACAAGAATCAAGTCAAAAAAGAGGCAGTTAGAACGGTACTAAAGACAGTGGTCCAAAGCCAACCTCCAAGTATCAATAAAAAAAAATCCAATTCCACTAATTGAACAACATTTTCCTCATAGCCGCAGTAATGTATAAGTGTTGCCATCACCAAAAGATATTTTAAGAGCGGAACATTTTTCTCTATGGCGCCTAGATACACATTACTCGGATTCCTGTACATCGACTCATTGTAACGACGCTTCCCGATGAGTATTGAATTAAAAGTTAAGTGTATATGTTTACTACAAATATTTTGGCAAGCTGGCAAACATTTTACAAATGAATCAGTGTGTGTCGCGCGCGCAGAGAACCCACCGCGCGGGAATGTTGGCAACGGTGCCAAAGTGACAATAAAAACCTCCTTTTCAGTACAAAAATGTGGTGTGTATACGGATTCCGTAGCGACTGAAATAATCATGAAATAACTCTTCAATTGTGTGCTGATTAAATGTCGCCAATGCATCGCACCCTCAGAACGATAGGGGCTCATCTCAAAATTATGAATTCAAAATGATGCTTCAAAATTATGGTTTTAATGTATGTTCTATCCGATGAGTATTAAAACAAAGGCGTTTTTACTATAGAAAAAGCTTATTATATTTCCGTCTCTTTTACACCGGTACGTCCTCCCCGTTCAGTTCGAAAGATCTTTGATTGCGATTTCCCAAAAATATATTTTTTTTGAGTTGAGCCCCTATCGTTCTGAGGGTGCGGCATGTCCTACAGGCTTTCTTTATTTTTTTATGGATGGCTTCGACAGTGTACTTTATTAGCCAATTTCAGATTATTTTATTTGATTTGGGTCGAGTCACCTTCGTCCGTAGGAGAATTAAGTACCCTCGAGATACCCTACACGTGACCCTGGGTGGTGCCAACCATGTGACAACTCTACTGGTGGTAGGCTTCGGCCGTGGCTAGTCACCACCCACTGAACAAAGCCATGTCGCCAAGCGGCCTAGCCGTGTTCCGGCATGATGTTCGGTGCTGCCATTCATGGATGGCGGGTCAGATCAGTTGCGCTGCATGTGCCTAGTGAATGTAGCGTCTCTATCTACTGCCGCCTTCCTACCTAGGCAAGTATGCTCCATCGTAGATCTCATCGTCACTTACCATCAGGTGAGATCGAGATCAAATACTTGCCTATAATGTAATAAAAAATAAAAAAAAAGAGATTGATTTCTTATATTAACGCGAATACTACACATTGAAATAAAACTACTAATACGGATTGGTCCTCCCGTGACCATGGTTGCTGTAAAGCAGCCGAAACGTGTCGGGAACGTAAAACGTAGAATAAACGCGATAAAATCCGTAAGCGTAGTTTTATTTCAATATTTTATCGGAGTCTCAACTCGTTCGATTGCGTGTTACTAAGGTGAAGTCAACTTTACGTATCAAAATTTTTTCCTTATTTATGTAAGTACCTAATAATTTAATTTTTAATTATCGCTCTACTTTGAATATCGTAATCGAGTAGATTCTTGTTAATCGTATGTATTCTCTTGTTTTTTTTATAAGTCTATGGTACCTTAGCGTACCCCAAATCTAGAGTAGAGTATAAAATTTTGAATTACAGATTTTATAGTAGGAATAAACTTTAAGAGTAGCTCCCTCCTCATTTCACTTTTAAATATAACGGGACTGTTGTATACTGACAAGAAAGTATATAACAAAAGGTATAGTGGTCACTGGCAAACAACTTAAAAGGTGACGCCATATTTATTTTAAAATAAAAAATTTTGAGTACCTACCTACGTTTTGAAAGAATGTTTGAGCTCTTAACGAGAGTTAGTTATAAGTTAACTTAATTTTTTAAGACTATAATTATGATTTTTAAGACACATTATATTAAAAATTCAATCAACTTCACTGTAATCTTCAAACTATGTTGACCACATAAAAATGTTACTCAGTTCCACAATGGTATGGTAGAGATGTCAAATCAGTGACCAAATTGTATTTTCCGAATATGCTAATAGGGTATAACTGTATCAAAAATAAGCTTTAAATTGTGGCCATCCTAAAATATGATAGCTTTTTATAACTAAAAAATATGGAGTATTTTTTTTAAATCAAAAATTAAAATTTTTTTTTTTTTGGTTCGGTCGCGTGATCAAAAACGCTATGGATTGTTGGTTGATGCGTTGTGACGTCACACCGTCGTAATAAGTTGGTGTCAGGTTGTCAATGCGAGTTTGGTAATATTTGGGATTTTATTGTGTTTTCAGTCATATTTATTACAAATGTCACGTTTTGGAGACCGCGTTTTGGCAGTATTTTTATTTATTTAAACTATCATTATTTTATGGAAAATACTGGAATTTACAATGAAAGAACTATATTAGCATTATATTAAACTAAATAACAATTTAAGATAGTTTGTCAAACACAGTCGAATAGTATATTATTGCGATGGCAAGCAGCGATAGATGACTTGACGAAACTACGCAGATGTAGAATGATTATAATGTCACAGGGCCCCGTGCCTCGAACACCTACTCATAGGAATATTTGACAATGACGCAAAACATTTATTTTGGTAGGTCTCCGTTACATTTTACCGTCTTTGGTTTCACTATGTTCGCTATAAAGACTGATGTCGTCAAATGAACTCGTGGGAATCGATTTGTATTTCAGTAGGTGGTTTTTATAGTTATTTTTTTGCAGATTCTCGGAGCCCTTCAAATTTTATGCGGATAATATGCGGTTTTTCTTTCACCTTGACATTTGGCAAAATTACCGAAGATCGGTGGACCAATTTAATCTAAAAATTGAATTGAGAATCACTTTGTTTTATTTTGGCGTCTTCGATATTATATAGCTTTAGTATTAGAGGTAGTACTTAAACAGAGGTTCAACAACAATAGGCATATGTGTTACTAGCTGTTGCCCGCGACTTCGTCCGCGTGGTATTTAACAAAGACTCAGCCGTTGGCAACAGCCTGCTCGCGTTCTGATCCCGCGGGACGCATTGCAGATTGTTGCTATCAAACTTTAATCAGGCGCAGCGCTGCAACATTGGTTTTAATTTTTTTTCGAGACATCCATTTTTTTTTTCTAAAATAAAAGTAGCCTATGTTACTCCTTGTTACATTAGCTATCTGCCAGTGAAATTCCCGTCAAAATCGGCCCATTTCAGAGATTACCCGGAACAAACAGACAGACAGACAGACAGACAGACAGACAGACAGACAAAAATTGTAAAAAATGTTGTTTCGGTATAGGTAACATCCAAATGCACTTTGTAAAAAGCGGTTATTTTAATATTACAAACAGACACTCCAATTTTATTTATATGTATAGATTGGCTATTGGGCGAATGTAGAGTTGAAGAGTTTATGTTAGAAACTTTGTGTTTAAATTTAAAGAATGAATCGTGAAATATATCGATCATTAATTTGATCCAAAAAAATATTATTCCGCACGTCTCTCCTCTATGATCTCGTGGAAACCGGGCTATATTAATGTGTAGTTTTACAGTCGACTTTTCGTGGCAATTAAGTTGTGTGTGTATCAAAGTGTCAAACCTGTAATTATTATCAGTCACTGCCTCACTGCTATTTTATTTCACTTTACTTTACACGAAGTTGTAGGTATCTAGTTGGTACCTATGATAAGTAAACTGAACATTACTTCAGGATATCGCTCAGGTAGTCGGCAAGTGCCTCTATTTGAAAAGATATTTGTTTGTGACGTTATCGCTACAAACAATATGGATTTTCTAATCATTATCTACCATGTAGATACATAGTATTATCTAATTTCATATATTTCACGCACTTCCCTCAAGGTCGGGAGGTGAAAAACCTTAGTATCCAAGGTTGATTTGTGATTGCAGATACGAACTATAAAGAGGCCTATTATCTTACCTAATCGCGTGGAATTACATCAATTATCCATAACATATTTAAGTAGACTATACATAGAGATGTTGTTCTTTTTCAATAGACATACTTAATTATCGAAATGAATATATTTTGGGGATTTTATCGCGTTTATTTTATGTTTTTACGGTCCCCACGTTTCGGCTGCTTTACGACAACCACGGCCACGGGAGGACTGACGTCCTAGTGTTATAGTTTGAACTGGGGTATCCTCATATTTAGTTGTTATTCGCGGTCCGCACAATTAGCTTTATTTTAATGTGTAGTATACGCATAAATATAAGAAATCAATACCTATTTCTGATTTTATACATAAACATATAAATTTAGTTCGATAATAATAAAAACTACCTTTTCAAACGGGCGATGGTACAAAAACTCGAGATTCTAAAAAAGTCCCGTATGTTACTACTGAATAAGAAGTAAGACGTCGCCAATAATATTTTTATCTATACATATAAATAAAATTGGAGTGTCTGTTTGTAATATTAAATTAACCGCTTTTTACTAAGTGCATTTGGATGTATACACGTTACCTATACCGAAACAACATTTTTTACAATTTTTGTCTGTCTGTCTGTCTGTCTGTCTGTCTGTCTGTCTGTCCGTCTGTCTGTCTGTCTGTCTGTCTGTTTGTTCCGGGTAATCTCTGAATGGCTGGACCGATTTTGACGGGAATTTCACTGGCAGATAGCTGATGTAACAAGGAGTAACATAGGCTACTTTTATTTTAGAAAAAAAAAATGGATCTCTCGAAAAAAAATTAAAACCAATGTTGCAGCGCTGCGCCTGATTAAAGTTTGATAGCAACAATCTGCGAAGCGTCCCGCGGGATCAGAACGCGAGCAGGCTGTTGCCAACGGCTGAGTCTTTGTTAAATACCACGCGGACGAAGTCGCGGGCAACAGCTAGTTGAAAATATATTTGCCGACAATCAACCTCCCATTCAACTGCCTCCATTGAATTGTTTCTTTGTACGTACCGGAATCATTATCATTACGAGAAACGACCCGAGGAATAACATCATTCATCGGCACCAACTATAAAACTCCGCCGTTGAAACATTCATCACTAAATAATTAGTCACGCACCATCAGCGCACATCGTTAAATAGGAACATTCCCCATTAATGCTGAAGATAATTCAGGTGGCTGAATGAGTCATGGCGCGGCGCGTGTGTGCCAACACAAACATTAAAAAAAAACAAACACGCCATAATGCGTAAAATTGTATTAATCCGTTTTTTTTTGGTTCATTTATTAGTGTTATGGTTCTGATGAATCAGTACTGATTAGCTTTTCTGACACTTTGAAATGCTTCTAATTTTTTGCAAAGAAACAACGTCTCAGGGGCCTCATCTATTCAATGGTAGGTAGGTGTTATGCCAATGTCAAGTAAATTATAGCAATACCATAATGAATAAAAACGATAAGAATGACAGATACTTATAAAAAATATTTTTACTTGAAGGTTTATAAAATCCGTATAATGACTCCCTAATTTATAAGCGTTCTATAACTTTATCAAACGTCATATCGTATTGCGCACAAGTTTTGTTTTGCGCAGAATTATGACGTTTGATAAAGTTATAGAACGTCTTCAAATTTGAGGGTTAGTTTTTAATATATAATGTATGTATTGTATTCGCGTAAATATAATAAATTTATCAATTCAATTTTAAAGGATCATTTAATTTATTTTTCTTTTAATTTCGACAACACATTTGACATTTCGTATGTCACCATCGCCGAGGCACAACGTTGCCGACGCTTTGATCTAAAACAGTAACTTGCTATACAAAACAGAATAATCACCATTGCGAATATACCTACCAAATGGTTTTATTTCAAATCACCTGCCGTTCATCCATTACCTTTGGCGATGCAACGTTAATTGGAGCCTGGACGTGGGAATAATGCCTTTGTGACAATGAGATAGGGGTTATGTCAGATGCATAGATAACGCCGGTCGTGGTGTGCCTGGGTAATAATAGTCTGTGCGAAGCTGGAGCAGTGCCAATGCAGCGGGTACCGACCCCGAGTGTCGCGCAGATCGCACGCACTGACATGTTATGTCACAATGACAATTGACATTAGGCGTCTGTCATGTTATGTCACATTGACAATTGATATTCGGTATCTGATACATTATGTCGCAATGTCAATTGGAAGTATAATATGACACATTTTATTTCATCGCATTTCACTTCGTAAAGAAAGAAGAAGAATGACAATTGACTTATGGTCGAGTGCTCTCCTGGCTTCCTGTTAGTTACCCATTTCAACATAAAATGTACATTTTTTTTATTTCCAATTCGGTCTCAAAATTATGAACGGACACTAAACTAACGCTAATTATTAGTAAGACAACAGTGGTAAAGTTGTAGCAGTAGCATTTTGTAACTTTTTTGACGATTCATAAGTGCTGTACATAATAGTTTACATGAATAAAATATATTCCGATTCTGATTATGGGACATAACATGTATATATATGATAATATTGATATCTATACATATAAATAAAATTGGAGTGTCTGTTTGTAATATTAAAATAACCGCTTTTTACTAAGTGCATTTGGATGTATACACGTTACCTATACCGAAACAACATTTTTACAATTTTTGTCTGTCTGTCTGTCTGTCTGTTTGTTCCGGGTAATCTCTGAAATGGCTGGACCGATTTTGACGGGACTTTCACTGGCAGATAGCTGATGTAACAAGGAGTAACATAGGCTACTTTTATTTTAGAAAAAAAAATTGGATCTCACGAAAAAAAATTAAAACCAATGTTGCAGCGCAGCGCCTGATTAAGTTTGATAGCAACAACCTGCAATGCGTCCCGCGGGCTCAGAATGGGCGAGCAGGCTGTTGTCAACGGTTGTCTTTGTTAAATACCACGCGGACGAAGTCGCGGTCAACAGCTAGTTTAGTCATATAATTACATCTATGATCACATTATATGATCCTTGGTTCTGTCTTAGATGTGGTGTAATTATCGCCCTATTTTTTTTTATAAAACTGCGTCATGTATCTGTCAAAGAAGTTTAACCTTTTGAACGCTTGGCTTTCAATCTCAGAGACGTGTGAACCGACATCCGATCCTGCCATAAACAAAAATTAAAGGATAGTATTATAATTACTCGACACTGATTGATGTGGCTATTCTTGAGCTGTGTGAACTCGCGAACTCGGGTTCAGAGGCCATGTATAAATTGAATTAAATATTTTTTTTATAACCAACATTTATAGAATTATTTTTTCACCTCGTTATGTAATTTTATTACTATAGTATAGTAAGAAAAGAATCCTATTTGAATAGCATACCCTAGGGCTCTATTCTAGAGTCGAATCAGAACACTGTACTATAACCGCAGTCCCGGTGAACTAATTGCAAGTTTAAAATCGGTCGCCTACATTAAAAAAAAGAATACTTTTTTTATTTTACTAAAATTTTAAAAAAAGGTCACCACTATTGTAAACGTAGCTATCTATAAATATAAATAAAATTGGAGTGTCTGTTTGTAATATTAAAATAACCGCTTTTTACTAAGTGCATTTGGATGTATACACGTTACCTATACCGAAACAACATTTTTTTAAATTTTTGTCTGTCTGTCTGTCCGTCTGTCTGTATGTCTGTCTGTCTGTTTGTTCCGGCTAATCTCTGAAATGGCTGGACCGATTTTAACGGCACTTTCACTGGCAAATAGCTGATGTAACAAGGAGTAACTTAGGCTACTTTTATTTTAGAAAAAAAATAGGATCTCACGAAAAAAAAATTAAAACCAATGTTGCAGCGCAACGCCTGATTAAGTTTGATAGCAACAACCTGCAAAGCGTCCCGCGGGCTCAGAATGGGCGAGCAGGCTGTTGTCAACGGTTGTCTTTGTTAAATACCACGCGGACGAAGTCGCGGGCAACAGCTAGTATTCCATAAATTTAACGGCATTCATAGAAAATAGAACAATTGTAAGCAGACAGTAATCTGTCTAGTTAGTAGTGAACCCCTTGCATTGCACAAGGAACATAATAAAACGGACGACAGACCCATAAATGTTACCATATCTAAGTTATGAAGAGACGTTGGTAGGTTATAAGCGAACGTGGTTAGCTGACAAACGGCAGGCCGTTGTATCCGCGGCGTACGATCCAGCAGCGATAAACCATGCCGCAGAAATATATGCGGTTTACGACGAAAAGTAGTATGCACACTATTTATTTTTAGTTGACGTCTCTCGAGATTGTGAGTCGAGATAACTTAGTCTAGTCGGAAGAGGTACCCACCTGATGGGCCGCAGTGTGAGTAGATCGTAGGCCAAGTAGTTAGGGAGCGACTAGATATATATTGTATATGAGTGCCAATAATGTCTGATTCTGCAATTTTAGAATTTGGAGCATTTGGTTAAAGTTCTTTTCGAAATTTATACACTCAAGACATAACTTCTTAGACAAATTACGACACTATGATATCTATCTATTTATGAAGAAAAATACCCCTTATTTTGAATAGTATAGAGTTCAACGTTCGGTTATTGGTATGTACGACTTGAATTACTTTTGATTTTTCTTGGTTTGTACAACCTCAACGTAGTATTGTGACACAGCTCGTGGCTCTAATTATGACCCGTACATCGAAAAAATAACAACTAGCTACCTATTATTAGGCTCAACTTAACTACTACCGCATCAGGTGCATAAATTATATCTAAAAGCCACTAAAATAATTCTAAACACAATTCGACAATACTCTCTTATTATGTGGCTCTTCACACTCCATATTATCCCAGGACACATGTAAACGTTCCGAATCATCGATAAACAAAAGACGAAAGCGCGAATCTCTAAAATAACTAGGATAACATACGAGAAAATGTCAAATGGATTTAAACCAGCCGCGACCGGTGTTGGTCGCAATAAAACCAAAATGGCGCGGGAGCTACGGATTTAGACGGAGAACGGCGGCAGTGGTCGCTCACCTAACGAGCTAAAGCGATTGTGATACATCCAGCTAAAGGTAGGTCTGTGTAGCAAGATTTTAAAACACTGCGCTGGGGCGATTTACACAAAAGCTGGGGGCTTGCCTTATGTAAGGGTGCACTAATACAGGTGATTCAGAAACGGCATAGGTACTTTAGAAAAGGGAAGATCTTCCAGCCAGACGGGTGGTATGACTGGCGGGGCGGCTGCTTTGCCCCAACGGTTATTGTCGGGATCTTGTAAATAAACTCGCATAGCGCGTTTCAGGATTGTATGAAGAATTGTCAGTTGTTCTGAATGCGTCTGCAACGCCAACTGTGTAGCTTGCGCGGTTGAAGGTGTCGCTACAGTACTAACATTTGAGCCTGCGTGATTTGAACAAAGCCATGTCGCCAAGCGGCCTAGCCGTGTTCCGGCATGATGTTCGGTGCTGCCATTCATGGATGGCGGGTAAGATCAGTTGCGCTGCATGTGCCTAGTGAATGTAGCGTCTCTATCTACTGCCGCCTTCCTACCTAGGCAAGTATGCTCCATCGTAGATCTCATCGTCACTTACCATCAGGTGAGATCGAGATCAAATACTTGCCTATAATGTAATAAAAAAAAAAAAAAACTGCTTTTCTTTAGCACAATCATTATTTGAAGACACAATTTTGGTATGTCAATTCTCAAAATTATATTTTGTCAAAATGGCAATTATGATTTTTGTGACATACCTTTTTTTTTTTTGTTAAATCCTCGTTAACATTATAACTACAAATGTGCTAGAGAAGAACTGAACCTGCGCTTAGTATACCTTTCCTGATTCACATAGTATGGCATACACTGAGTGCACTCTCAGAAGAGAGAAATCTCAGCCGCAAAAAGGGTTCGTTCCCACCCGCTCTCGTGCGACCGACTAGGAATAACACATATACACATGTCATGTACCTACACGCCCCATCTAAAAGTATACAATTAAAACTGCGACGAGCAAACGACATAATAGAGCTCGAACGAGGCATAATTTTCGCCTTGGACTAGTCGCGTATTTGTGCGGAGATTAGAGGCAGCCTCTTGAGGCTGCACGATCACTCAATGGGTATATGGGCAATTTATAATAGTGACGAGTAGCTTCTGTGGGCTGCTGTTGCGTAAACGAGCAGGGCCCTAGGTCTGCTAACACAATCGATTCATAATCGAACAGCAACTGCATAGTAACTGTCACTTTTGACAGGTTTTGTATGGGATATCTGTCAAAAGTAACAGTTACTATGCGGTTGCTGTTCGATTATGAATCGATTGTGTTAGTCTTCTCTTACAGTACGCCCAAATGAAACCAGCTATCGAACTACCGGTTAATTGTCATTCACTTACTGTATAACCAATTTTTTTTTTTCGTTCATCTACTTGTCGGTGGCAAAATCATCGGTAAACGATGGAGCCATAAACATCTATTGGCATTTGATTGTGTTAGCTGACTTGGGGCCCAGCTTTGCATCATTAAAACTTTCGATATTATCGTATATGTTATACTAAGGGCCCGGGGCCGCTAATCAGCAGCCACGGTCAATATTTTCCCAGACAGATAGGGTTCGCTTTGTGCGCCTTATCGGGTTGTTATTGGGGCACCGATACCGCAGGTCGGAGGTCCCCGTGCGCGCGCGCAAGCGGCTAATGAACCTTCCTCAATGCAACCAGATCATTACATTTTCTGTGTATTATAGCATACAAATATATTACAACTAGCTGTCCCGGTGAACTTCGTACCGCTTCAGAATCAAATGTATGAGAAACTGAATTTATTGGTACTCTATGAAGAATTTAAACAAATCTATCCTACGGGAACCATATCGCTTGCTAAACGGTGAAGGAAACCTGCATGTCTGAGAGTTATGAAAAATATGCAATAAATACAATAACTAGCTGCGCCCCGCGGTGTTACCCGCGATTATAAAGTATGAAAAATTAAAACCAATCTATCCCACAAGAACCATACATTTTACCGGTATAAAAAGTACCCTATGTGCTATTCCAGACTATAATCTATCTCTGTGCCAAATTTCATCCAGATCCGTTTAGCCGTTCTGGCGTGAAAGAGTAACGAACATCCATCCATCCATCCAAACTTTCACATTTATAATATGTATATGTATATTAGTATAATATAGTAGTATAATTAGTATAGATAACTATTTACACAAAATACATATTATATTTTGGCCAGGTATGGATATTAATTTCAGGTTTATCAAGTGATGATCATGATAGAAAATTAAATTCGCACATGAATCCAGTAATCCTAGAGGTACGAGCCGGGGTTTGAAGCGACGAGTAGTTGCCGAGGCAAGCGTTCTACCAACTTGGCTACCACTGCTTTTTATCGTTCCTCTTATTATATAATTAACATATTAACATTTAATGTCCTAAGCCAATTAATTAGATTAATTAATTACGAGCGGTCTGTAAACAGGCAAGTATGTTGTTGAACACACAAACTGATAAGGATGGCGGGATTTAGGTCGACATTATGGGGACAGTGATAAACAAACTTAATATGTATGACTTGTTTATTACAATTCTACTTAAAAGTATCTTAAGGACATCTGTTCAGTGTTCTGTGTTCAGATGATGATTGAAAAGTTGAATTGTTGAGTTGAATGACTCCAAGGACGGACGGATAATCATAAAAGTTGAAGGCAAGGTATCTAGGCGTACAGGAGCGTACGTACGTACGTAGCGTACGTACAGGAGCCGCAATTTTGTCCGAAGAGATAACATAATAACAGGCTGACGAAGTTCTGTTGTGCTTTTAAAAATGTAATATGACTATTTGTATCGATCTAAATTATCAATGATTTTTATACTATCTAAAAATATATTTATTAGCGTCGAACGTCTACTGTCGTATTATTTACGCTGAAGATGCAATTGATATGCAAGAGCGGCCCTCGCGGCTGTTTATTTTCAACCGGTGTCTTCACACGCATGCACATTGTCCGAGTGTAAACAGAGTCGATCAGCGATGCATGTATGCAGTACCCAGCGTGCGCCTGCGCCGCATCCTGCCATCCCTCGCTCGCGGTGGCATCAGTATTCGTCGCGGGCACCCGGACACGGCGCGATCGCGTCTACACTTCAATAGAAACGCTATCTATTCGCCGCGGGCGCATCGAATATAAATTACACAAAATTATAGTAGACGCATAAAATCCGCGGTACGTGCCGTCATCGCGCGTCGCCATTTTGAAATTCGAACGCTCGACGGCGCGGCGCGGCGCGGCGTGCGTTCTGAAACCTGGTGCGCCGACCCCGTGACCGCGCACACATATTAATGCGTTGACCGCCCACGGCCACGCATTAACCGACCGAGTTTGTTTAGTGGCGGGTGCGAGGCGCGCCGGGGGACCCTGCCGAAGTTGCGCCATTGCTTCGGCCGCCAGACTTGCCTCACTTCGCGCGACGTCGCGTCGACACAGACGCCTTTATTGGTTTCGATTAACTTCTTTTGGTGTTTACGTGTCAACGCGAGGTCGCCGTGCGTTCGTCTCGGATTACATTTCTTTTTATGACTTCATGGGTAGACCGAACGAGGTATCGCTGGTTTTAGTGGTCATCTTGAAACGGTAATGCCCTTATGCCTCCTCCTGATCACGTTTACGGGTAAACCGGAGTATTGATGTTATTAGAATCGTAAATGACGACTAAATACCTGCCGAGGCCATCAATACAGTTGTAATCGTGACCTAAAAAATGCCGCGAAAACATTGCAAAACATGTTTTGCACACAAAGTACCAGATTAAGATAAGATAGGTGTAGGTAACCAAGGGATGCCGAGGCTTCATTGAATTCTTTTATTTTTGTATTCCAATAAATAAATAAATAAACTAGAAAAGCTACCGACGTTGAGCAAGTCAATATGTTAATAGGCAGAAACCAGTATTGTGGAGATTGCGAATAGAAATCGCCTTCTATTCCAATAATGACAGCCATAACGTGAAATACGCGCGAGTAACACGAAGCCAATACCCCCGACGTTCACATCGCGTTTCGCGAAATAGCGCTATATAGACAGTATCGATCGTTCTCCTCGAAACGTGAATGTCGACTAATCTAGCCTTCCCTTTCCCTTAATAGTCCAATTCACCGCAATCTCTAAGACCGAAGCAAAATATTACTTGAAATCCCACATCCTTGATTTTATAACGATACTGCGATACGTGGCAATTAAATGATCTATGACAATGTCAACAGCGCCTTTGTACGGCAGACGGTCGTCGACGTAACTTGAGAAACGTCACGTAGCGTTTTCAAAAATGGAATGGCACCTCGTCGGTAGCAGGCAGACCTTCGTGGTGGCGAGCCAGTCGTGGCTAGGCCGTCAGCGAACACGGACCAAGGTCAATTTTACAACTGCGTCTGCGGCCATCATTGGTGACGCAAGTGGCGGCGACGCGCCGCCGCCGAACGATCCCCGACACGGAACATGCATTACACACCTTTTTGTTTCCTTCGTGCTCGGCCGGCGTCAGTTAGAAAAGATTGGATGTATTATGAACCCGTATAGCTTGATTTGATGTCGGATAATGATATGTTTCGTCGAAAACAATGTAAGAGAACTGGTGTACAGGGACTATAATATTGATTTAGTGGCCTTGCGATTCCTAATGGGTATTTGATGATTTTAATCGATTTGGTGAGCATGTTAGGGTAGACGGCTTATTTAGTTTAATAGCTCGTCCAAAATGTTTTTAAATTTACTATGAAACTTCTACTAAAACTTCGGAAAAGTTTGGTTTTACTTTGTGGTTTTTTATATAATCATCCTTATGATCATTAAGTACAGTACTTATGATTCGTCAAAATAATTACAAAAGCTATGCTACAACTTTATCACCCGTCCGGAATGCCGTTCCTATGGAGAAGAACTGGCAAGAAACTCCATGGTTGCTCTTTTTTAAAATATCCGGTAAATTTTTCATCAAAACACTTTTCCAAGCTGTTTTCCAATCAACCATGACATCCATCTGGCCTTATTGTCTTATTTTATTATGTACTCTATATACGTTCTTTTAAAGGGAGTAACCATGGAATTTCTTGCCAACTTTATCTCCGTAGGGAACGGGATTCCAAACTTGCCTCAACATTTTAGCCATTTTGAGGCATTATTGTCGATTCGTAACCTACTGTAATGGTTTACATGAATATAAAATATACTGATTCAGATTCATGCTTACCTATGACAGCCTCAGCGTCAGAAGGCTATTCGGAACAGCAAAATCACCTAAGAATTACATTGAATTACACCAGTAATACGATCCGACTGCTACGTTTATAGCGTTTGTTTTTTGTGTAGCCCATAAAAAATATTGCGTTTCAAGACTTGGCGGATAAAAGCAAGTAGGTACATATCCCATTTACCGAGATTACTTTTTCAAGCTCATAAAAACGGTCAACGAAAGACCTACGAGATGAAAGAGCGCCCTAGCTGGCGATAATATCTCCAAGGAGTACGCACACAGTGTTTTCTTTTCAAACCTTTCAGATGAAAAATCAATCTCCAGTTTACCTGCAAAGAAAGAGATAATAATTATAACTTTTTCATTTAGATACGGGAAAAAAAACAAGAGCAGATTTTTAAATGAGGAAGTTTTTTTAGAGGGTCTATGCATTTGGTATAAGACAATCCAATATTGCATATAACTAAACGTTTTACCACCGCAAAAAGAACTATCATAGACAATCACATTTGTTTTTCTAGTACGCAGGATCAACGGAAACATGGCAACAATAATTTAGCGGAAAACCTCGCATCCGTTGAAATGAACACAATAGCAATCATCAGCACAACATGTAAAACGATTTATTGCGTAGAATCTCATAATAATATTAAATTTGTGGTTGCATTTAAATTTTATTAAAAAAAATCGGGACGCAAACTCTCGGCATGTTGTGCTGTTGCCAAAAACAAATCTCGCTCGGTCCAGTTCTGTCAAACGTGTCTCTAAAGTAATGGCCGCTTATTTTTGGCGGGAACACACAAATATCATTGGCTTCGTTATGAAGAAATACAGCTTGGGGTTAATCTTGGCGACTACACTTTAAAATATTACGATCGATTTGATTTATCGCGATTCGGCTATAAAAGAAGTAAAAAATACGTTAATAGGTGGAATGAAGAAGATAAAAACCTTCGAGTACATAAACTGCATGTTTGAGTAAGACTACCTGGGTTTGAAAGTCTTTGAAAGGCACCAGATGCTGTGAAGTGAGCAGGGAATGTCAAACAACGATCATTTATACATACCACAGCGTTTAGGTATCTTTGCAAACACTCAAACGTGCAAAAGGATTTAGCTAGAGTAAATAATCTATGCCTACAGCAGGCTCCACACCTTCCGATCCTAACTGATACTATATCCTAATAATCGGATAATGAGTAGGGCAATCGGACGTCATAAATTAGGACGATTGCCATATACATTATCCGATTTCATCCGATAATTAGGATCGGATAGCAAGGTGTGGATACTGCTTACGCACTAAATATTTTTAGAATAAAAAAAATGCGGGTAATATTTTTGACAGAGAGGACGAATTTTAAAATATTCGCGTAGTTTTCTAGTGGATAAATACGTACCTATATACAACTACGTAGATACTAAGTTAATATACGGCATGGCAATTACAATCCGGGTCAGCATATTAAATACTTTTTGTACTGGAAAATTAAAGACTTTGTTCCCCGTTAACTACAATCTGGGTGTTTTCAAGTCGAGAGTGAACAGGTACCTTCTAGGCAAGTATGCTACATCGTAGATCTCATCGTCACTTACCATCAGGTGAGATCGAGATCAAATACTTGCCTACATTGCAATAAAAAAAAAATGGCCACAGAGCTAAAGTTCACACGTACGCAGTCCCGGGCCCTGCTTGCATCTTCCTTATTTTTCACAAACAAAGTTGATAATCAATGCCCGGTATCATATCATACGAGTATTTTGGTCAATTTTCCCGTCACAGCAACATCCTACTAATATTATAAATGTGAAAGTTTGGATGGATGGATGTTTGTTACTCAATCACGCCAGAACGGCTGAACGGATCTGGACGAAATTTGGCACATAGATAGATTATAGTCTGGCATAGCGCATAGGCTACTTTTTATCCCGGTAAAAATGACCTACTTTTAAATCGCGGGTAACACCGCGGGCGCAGCTAGTAATATATAAATGTATTCGCCTATTTGTTTAAGCTTAGATTTATGATCAATTTTATAATTGCAGACACGTAGTAGGTAGACGAACTAATAGCTCCATATATCTGTCAAAGGCTACAGCCTTTTTTTATAATTTTTAGTGCTAGCTTCGACAAGAAAGAGGTAAAGTTGCGCTACAAGTTATTCTGGTTTATTATTTACAGAAAATAAGGTATCACAAGCACACTTTGTGTGTCCGATATTTTTGAAATGAGGTCCGATACGATCGGGCGGTCTACGAATGCTTAAGGTCATTGCGCGGATCCATATATAAATGATGCATATGAAGAATCGCGAACGCACCCTATGCACATAGCGGGGGTGCGTTCAGAATGGCGGCAGCAATTAACGCAACTCGTTCAAGCAGTGGAACTTTAGAGCCGGAACGAGGGTATAAAGTGTGCACTTCAAAATAATGAGCATCAGTATGTAATCAGGGTTAACACTTGATTTTTTCGTAAAGAATCCGTTTATTTATATCAACCGTAAATCATTTACATTACATTCCATTGTATGGTACCCATAATACAAGGGATGCTTAGTGTGGGACCGTATAGTTGGTGTGTTCGTCTGGCGATATTATATTATATTTCATCGCACAATTTTACAAAATTGCCTAGCGGCAGTCCAGTTAAAAGATTTTAATGTTTGGACGCCACCTTCCAGATCGGATCTTATCATTGGATAATAAATACACTTCACAATAACAACAGACTATAGAAAGTTTTAAGTAAAAACAACATATTTTTTTCTCTTTGATGGATGTGAGTTTGTTATAATAAAAATGTCTAAAATATAAAATGAAACTGCATGTGTGTTACAAGTTTAAGAATCTTTTTAAACGTCAGTAGGTAGTGTCTCGCTGAAAGTACAGGTATCTGACTCATGATGTCAAAAATCTCATAAATTACCCTCCAGTTTTTTTTTACAAAATCAACCATACCTGCTGGTAGGAAAATACTATATTAGTCATTGATATAAAGGCAACAGTAATTGAATATTGTTTCACATTGACTCGACGGAGTTTGAACATTCGAAATTTAAATCGATGGAAGCCATAATGTTTTAAAAAGGGAAGAGAATTGATCAAGTATGTAGTTATTATATAATGATTGATTATAACCTTCCTAAGTAGGTACATATTTAAAATTATATTCTAATTTAAAAATAGAACACCTTTTCATTCGTAGAAGACGAGCATACACAATCCCTAATAAATAGTTATAATAATATTACTGCAGTAGTTCCTCCGCCTGCTAAAGTCAATTCGCTGTTTATGCTATCAATTTCGGCAATGGCTATCATAACATTAAAATTCTCACAAAGGTCCTCTACGTGTTGGACCCATGTCCCCGCGCAAGCCTTCCAAAGATCCGGGTATAGCACGTGTGGAGAGAGACATAATAATAATAAAAGTGTCGCAATATCCGTATCACATCCTGATGTCTCACTGTTACTATTTAATCTTCGTAATGTACCTGCATACAATACATAGCTACTTGAATTTGTTAAATCATAAGAAATGCATACATCAAGCCAGTAGTGTACAATAAATATTCTTAGAATGTAGTCCACGATTACAAACAGTATTAGGCGGGTTATCTAACGCCAGACGAAATAAAGAGCTTGAAATCGCAGGATTGGTCACGGTAGCGTGATAACAAATGGGAGAATTGAAAGTTTGAAACTGTTTTCATAACTCTTGACTGCCTTTTTTGCTGTTTCATCATAATTCCTCATCTCTTCTTAATTAAGAGTAAGACCCTTGTCTGCGTAGGTAATAGAGCTCCTTCCACTTGTCTCTATGTAGAGCAGGCGCTTCCACCTCGACATGACACCGAACTTATCTGACTCATCTGTCTATCCGACTCTTGGACTTCGTCTACGCTTTCCATATATCTTCCCCTCTATGACGTTTTTGTATTCGATGGCCTATCATCTTTTCATATAGCCATTAACTTGTAATTATATACTTAGAGTTAGTACTTTTTTGTTGACCAGCTGCTATTGTCTGGCGTCGTTACTACATTGTTCTCACATACCCATATCAATGTAAACGATATTTTTAAAAAGAGCAACCGTGGAGTTTCTTGTTCCTTCTTCTGCAAAGGAGCAGCATTCCGAAGGGGTGGTAAAGTTGTAGCTTGGCATTTTGTAACTTTTTTGACGATTGATAAGTACTTTCCTTAATGATTTACATGAATAAAAATATTCTGATTATGAAAATAAGCAAATTAGTTCAGAAAAAAATGGACTCATTTCGGACACCTATCTCAGTTACTTAAGGGTCGCTACCCCTAGCGTGGTCAACCTGTGCACATTACGTCATCCAATCCCCATGCCGTATTTTAACTATGTCAAATCGGAACAGCTTTTTCAATTAGAAATACCTACCCAGATACCTCTATATTGTTTTGTAACCTAGATATGAAATCTCTAAACATGCCTAATTAAGTTATTGTCTTATGTCTAAGGTTACTTATCAATTATACAACTTCGTGCTTCTGTTCTCAAAAAGCTACGGTCCATGACTCAGCGTAACATTCGTGCAACCAACGTTACAAAGATGATTCTTTATCTCATCACTCCAAATGACCATCGCAAGTCATAAACCAGCTTACATGAGCCGTTTCATTTGACAACGCGAGTTAAAAATAACCTCAAACAATATACAGTTCGTTGCACCATCCGCCATCGACACCGCTGAGCGAATTCTGTAGACGTTCTTAAGGTGACACATGCTAATATCACAGCCTTGGACGAGCGATACAAGATTCAATTCACGTATCCAATGAATTAATTTGTAATTTGTTATTATTTATTAATTATTGTATGCTGATATCCGAGTTTGTCGAACTTGAGTTGCAATAAGATTGTGTACGCGCGTTGCGGAGTGGACGTTTTGTTGCACGAAATTATCTGACAAGTGCATGCCGAAACGGAACATTATTTAGTCCGTAAACAATAAGGTGTGAATATAAGTAAATAAAGAATTATTGCTAGGTTGGATACATAATGACAATTGAAATAAAATCTGTAAAATAAGTTTTATTTCAATGTGTAGTATTCGCGTAAATATAAGAAATCAATACATAACGATAATATTAACGGGACTATCGATATGTTTGGTGAGTTAATGCGGTTGAATGTGGTAGCTGCGCCGGTATTTTTATACTTATTTGCTTACATAGAAATGGTATTACTTATACGATAATTATCTTTTGCAACCAGCGAATTAAGGAAATTTCACGCTGCAAACAAAATCTTCTTGTTTTAAACATATTTAATTACCGTAGATGAGATTATTGTGTTTGTGTCGTGTAATCTTTCATCTTTAGTATCAGGATCTCGTGTCAGGGGAAATGTTACAGTATTTTTTTTTTGAGTTTATGTTACAGTATTAGACAGTTTCTGGACTTCAAGTGTCGCTTAAGTAGGTACGTTTATCGTAGGTCATTGATACTTATATCATTTACGCCGTGGGTAAGTACAAATTCAAACTTGCAAGGTCAAAACAATACGAAGTTTGAATTCATTGTGTAGTCAAGTCCACGAATGCAGTTGCATGCAAGGTGCGTTGAACTTTGTCATTGTCGCCTCATGTTTATTTTAAGACTAATTATTTAGCACAGCAATCATTTTGCATGTATGAATTAATATGTATGATTTGTTTTATACTACTTATTATAATAAAATATTTTTGGGTCCCTTACAATCTTTTAACGAGTAATGTTTGGTGGGCTGTAAAGTTGATCTAGCGATGCTTCAGCTTTTTCCCTTTTATTCGACTTAATGTAAATGGTTTGTTGAAAATTGTATCCCAGTCTGTGTGTCTGTGCCATCGTTGGTCCCTAAAGAATACAACAATTTCATTACGTTTTTTGTTCGATAGCTGGTACCCCTCAGATGGTCAAGTCATTTTAAAAATTCGTGCTTGCGTGATTTTTATGGTTCCGTACCATATTCGAAAAAAAAACGGAACCCTTATGGTGCGATTATGTCCGTCTGTCACACCAGATAATTTGTTAAATAGTTTTTCTTATTTAGCCTCTATTAAGCCACTGTTTGTTATACGTATCTGCCATATTTACCCCTTCATGTAATTCTTTTAGGTCCTATGCTATTTATAGTCAGCTCTACGTACCGCTTTACTTTATTCTACGCAAAATGTTCGGAGTTGAATCTGATGTTCTTAGTAAACATAATATTCACCTTGACCTAACACAATAGTAGTATTAACAAAAACATATAGTTCCTTTCGACTGCCATGTACACAGAAGTATGTAGTACGCATGTCATGGTTGAATGCTGTTTAATTGATTCTTGATTGCCTTTTAATGCTTCCCTGGCGTTGAATTATTCATTAAATATTGCATACAAATACAAGCGTTATTCATTCAAATGAGAATATTTATGAACGTTTGCCCTAAAAGGTTGACAGCACATCGGAGCTCATCAACTTCTCTGATTTTGCAGCAAAGCAGCCACTTACTATCAAAAGGTACATTGTGAGAAGTATGTTTGTCTCGTTCTTCTTTATGAAGAAAGTACTTCACATAGAGCGAGAACCCCACAAGTCTTACACTTTGCAAGTGCTCTCTTAGCAATGCCAGCCTCTTTCGATATGCCCCATTATTAGGCTCAGACATTCAGACAAATCCAGAGCACATCCCGAAATATTAAGAAGGGCCCAGTCTTCTTAAGACCTAGGGGAATTCATCCTATGACAGTTTATTTTGAGCCGTCTCCATTTTCTGACTTAATATGAATTCTTATGCGAGTCATGGTCTTGTATAATATATGAACAATAATTTAAAATATATGAACAATAATTTAAAATAACATTGCCCTGTTAGTTGTGGTCGCAAGCGCAGCCGATCTTGAGATCCTCAGTTCTCAAAGCAGCAGAAAGGCCTTATAGATGAATAAACAATACTAATGTTTTTGAACAAAGCTTTTTCTCCGCAGGCCATTACAATTTACGTAAAAGTTTAATAGGTGGGTGTGTAAAAGGTTGCGCCAGGCTCCCTCCCAAAGGTCGTCGTCCTCCTAACAGCTGACGGGAAAGAGGTACGCCCCTCGGGCAATGAACCTACATCCATATTATCTACAATTTATATAAGATACTTCAATTTTCTCCGAAACACTCCTTTTAGCAAAGTAACAACGTTAGGATGGAAAAAAATATAGTTATATACGTAAAATCTATGAAGATGAAAATAAAAATAGCAAGCACTTTATATGTATATTATATGTGTTTTATCTCTTTATTACAATTATATGCCAATTGTAATCTTTAAACAGATCACTAACTTAAACAATATATTATCTTATTGGCCAGGATTTTCTATGTAGACGACCTCATAAAGATAAGGAATTAAAGTAGTTCTTATCTTCTAAAATTTCGCTTGCAACTAGAACACACCGTAAACGAACGTTGTATAGAACAACAAAATCTACGCTATTGACAGGAAACAGATAAATGATTGATGAATGGCGGTTAGTCATGAGGGCGGTGTAGCGAATCCAGCCTTCAAATTGTAAAACACCATCATGTTTCTAATACTTAACTAGCCAGGGACTGGGGTACTCGTTTCAGCGAATTACGTGGGCGTGTTGTCTACTGGCAAGTTTCTCTCTTCAGACGACAATAGATAGACGGTAACTTTCGACAGCTAGGACATAAACAACCCGCGATAACGTTGTTCGTATTCAATGTGTATAAGTGAGACTACTCCAAATGTTTTTACCAAACCGCCTTTTACGTTAGACGTTTGTTTATTAAGTATGTAGATGAGTTGTGTGACCGCGGTTGTGTGTGTAATAACGACCTACATTTTCCGTACCAATTGCTAAGCGAACTACAATTCAAGGTCATTACCCCTGCCATAACAAACGTCTCAACCACATTATTACATTACAAAGCGAATTTGAAAACATTTAAATAAATAAGAGAAGAAACCATTCTTGCACAAACAACTTGTTTCAATACCGGTTCGGGTGTTCGCGTCTCGCTCGCGCTTCTGTTGAGTAATTGGAGCGAGAGGGATGGAGCGACAAGGTCACTGGTCAGCCGTTCTCCGTCAGACGGCGGGTCGCGCGGGAGGGGGGTGTGCGCGGGCGCAGACGGCGCAACGACATGGCAGCGGCGGCGGCTGTGTGACGTCACTCGCAGCAGGTCACGAATGAACTTGCACGGAACCCCTCATGCGTAGGAAAACTGGATGCATTCACGACACATAAAAAGTAGTTATGTTGCGAGCGTACACGCAACGGAAGACTTCGGCTGGAAGATCAATGTTCTTAGACGTGCGCGCGACGGTTCACCGCTGCCACTAGTACGTGACTATTCTCATAATGACGTTTTTTTTAAACTAATCCATTGCGGCGGGACTTGATTATAATCCGGATTAAATTACCTAACACGATAATAGCCCGAGATTCGTCGACCTGGGAGTATTGCTACTGTTGCTACGACGTTTCAATTATGTTTCGTCATGCATGTAAATTAAGGCTATTAAAATACTTGTAGAGAATAATATTTATAAAGTGCGACCGACGAAGACTGTTCTGGTCCGCGCACCTCCAAAGGTAATAAGACCACCTGAATAATGATTTCCATTTGCCAGATTTGCCTGCAATTATAATAAATGGGAATAAAACAAAAAACCAAGAGTACATCCATTTTGGAAATTATATTTCGTACGCCTAAGCTATCAGGTGAGGTTCTACATAATAATTGGCATCTTACCAGATGGCATAGTCATAGAATCTGCGCAAAGTAATACCATCCCTGATTCCACGTCTTTCAGGAAGGGCCGCACATGCGATTTACACTGCTTTCTTATTAGTCTTCTTAATTCTCATTGGTGTCTAGTGGTGTGAGTGTAATTAAGAGTACTCTATTTCTTCGGGTCTTGCAGTAATGGTTTCAAAATCCTGACCAAAGCAGATATCTTGTTGATATATCCTTCTAACCAAACCACCTAGCTAGATATTCTAACTAGGGCGTTCCTTTGTTTGATCAAAATTGTGTAGCAACAGGATAGCTGCCGTACGGGCATTTCTGTCCGTGGCTCGCGAAACGCAGTGCATGCTCAATATTGATCGTTTAACACTGCCCACTTGTTTTTCGTTAGTTTATTTACGTGTCTGAGTGGGGAGCCGATTGTCAGCTCGCCAACTTTTATAATTAGACAGTTGTCAAACTCCAATTGCCCTCAGCACGTTTGGATTGCGTAACAGGAGTATCAACACTATATTTTGGACATACAATGGAGCATGAAGCAATACTTGAATATGCAGTTTTAGTTATTTGGATGATCTTCTCATATCCACAAGGATTATGTATTTTCCAGTCTACACCATCAAATGTCCCATAGATTTGAAATATGCGTGGTTTTATTAGAGGCTGTGGTGTAAACTGAGTCCGTGGAGATTTCTCTTAAATCATCCAAATAAATTTTCTCAACTCTATCACTAATGTCAAACTTTACAACGTTACCCCAAGTGCTTTGTTCTTATATTGTAAACACGTTTTATGTATGTTCGCCGAAGATATTAATGATAGTTTCTTAGATGTGGGATTAACACGTGGTAATCTGGTAACCGTTAACTGTCAAGTATTTACAGACGATAAGTGTATTATGTTTGATGTTTCATGTGATGTCTGTTTTCCTTCATCGCTTGATTACAATAGAAATTAGATTAAGGTATTTCTTCATTCCATTAAAAAAACCTCGTTTGCATTCGTAACGGTAACCACTTGCCTAACGGACTCGTACTTGATTTAAAAAACAACCATAATTAGCATGTATTTTTCAAGACTATTAACAGAATCGCGCCAAGAACGGTGTGAGAGATACATGTGAAAAAAAACATCCGTGCCTTAGTCTAGCTGGCTGACCTAAATAAAGCTTTTCATCTCAGTAGGCTCTGACGCGAGAGTCATTTTCTTGATGCATCTGCAAGCGATGAGATATGAAGATTTAATGAACATATAATATGAAGGAACTAGTTAATTTTGAAAACACTATTCTAGTAAAGTCAACGTTGAATTAGAAAGTACTTTTGCTGCTAGATGAACTAGAGAAATTGCAAAAGTCTCGGACCCGGGTTAAGGCAACACAGCTTGCAAGCCTGTTCTTACCCACACACTGAAGTCTCCCTATACGATCCACTCTATCAGTTATTTAATTCTTCGCTATGTGAGTGAATTGTCTTGTTTCCTTCCTCGTCGGCATGTCATTCGTCATTCACCGATCGTCTGAGACGATAGTCTGCTGTTTTTGTGTTGACGCCATTTTTCCGCTTGCTTCGAGGTTTTTTGTATTATGGGAAACGTTGACTCAATTTACTTCAGTAACGTTGTTTAGAGAAAAAATAATTGAGAAATAAAAGAAGACCAATTATAATGTAATTGAATTTATCTTTGTTTCTCAAATCTATGGGTATAACGTTTTTTTCTAGTGTTACAGCAGTATTCAAAGCTGATCCTCGGTTTGGAGTCAGACTCTACATATACATTCCAGGTTTTTATATATTATAGATGATTAACTCCCTGTCTTTAAAGTCTCTGTTAATTTTTTTCATGAAAAAGGGTGTTTTCAGTGTGGCCGCTCGTCACTCGTATCCTGTTCCCTCCCATCCCACTATTTAGGGGAACCGGGGCACTGGGGAGTGAGGGGGGAGGGTGACCCGGGAACAATAATTTTAGCTCGACGCGGTGGCGTGGAAATGAAAAATGTCATGCTGCTCCCGACACACACAGTATTAATATTTACACCTGTGATGGAACACTGATATAGTTTTGTAAAACTGCCTTAAGGAAGCTCAGGGTCAGGGCGCGAAATTCAAAATGTCAATGGTTTTTATTTTTTTACGAAAAATTTGGACATCTTGGCGATGTAATTTAGTGTTTTGCGATATCAGCATTCTGCATTGGATGTCTCGATGTATTAAGTTTGCTTAAAAAATACCTAAAGCGATACAACACCATAAAGTTAGTAAAATACATCGTAAAGATGTCCAAATTTTTCGTAAAAAAATAAAAACCATTGACATTTTGAATTTCGCACCCTGACCCTGTGCTTCCCCCTTAAACAGGCCCTACGATGTATACGCCCAATACATGTTCAGATAAGATTATGAATGACTAATAAGTTTGAATTGTATTTTTTATTCTCATTGTATATCCTCTGAGCAGATTTGTAAGACGTGGACAAACGTTCAAGCTTTATTTGTGCCGGCTTACGAGATTATCGCTTTTGAAACGTTCGTTACAGATTTTTCATTGTATTGTGTGTATTATGATGAATTCTTTCCTGTTATGAGTTTTTGACATTACACATAATATAGAATGGGGAAAAATTATATATTTATTTGATTTATATAATTATTATGACCCAAGGGCTGGCTATTTCCTCGCTTAGCGAGTAGTAGCTTTGGCTATTCAGCGAGGAAATGCGGCCAGCATCTTGGGCACGCTACCGCATGGGCCAAATTTTTTACACATTTTGTAGCTTTTCTATACTGTTTTGAAGTTATATTAGTTTGTAAATATTTCAGTTATTTTCTTTCTAATAAATAATTTGATATTATTATGTCAGTAGCGGTGACGTTACAGCTCTGTAGTAGGTCTGCATTGTTTTAGTTTTTTTTTGTTAACGTGTTGTCTCTAGCTAGAGTAATATTGATTAGTGTTTCATCTATTAACAATCGTACCCACAAGGACTACGCATGTTCCCAATACTAGCTAATTGACCTATGTCGTCTTCATATGTACCATCATACTATCCAGTGTTCCAAGAAATTTTGCGATGACCTAACATCAATGTGCCAACTGTCTCAACAAACGGCCCATCTTGGCACCCAACCTGTAGGGTCCCGACGAATTAGCATGTCAAGAGGCATGTTGGCAATTGGTAGGGACCCAACAAATCGGCCCTACAGATTCGATGCTAAGTTGGACCGATCGTAGAGGCTTTCAATTAGCTAGAGGACACTGACCTAATCAAGAACCATAACCACAACATTACAAAAAGAGTCATAAAAATAAATTAGAAGCTATTGTTATTGTTACGCCTGCAATACCCTTTTTATTTTGCAAATGGCACGTGATGATGACCGGTAGCCGCAGACTTAGAGCAACGAACTTCAGTCATAGGTACTTTTCCTTGTCGTGCATGATTCACTGTATCACGCTAGACAAACAGGTATACCAATCCTATAGTCCTTTTTTACGAGCGCAGTTAGTATGTATAAGAAATATACTGAGGTTAGACTTCCAATAATACACCAGATTTAAAGAATATAAAATGTAATTAGATATGTAACTGAATGTACAACCTGGGTGTTTTAAAGTTGAGAGTGAACAGGTACCTTCTAGGCAAGTATGCTCCATCGTAGATCTCATCGGCACTCACCGTCAGATGAGATCGAGATCAAACACTTGCCTATAATGTAGTAAAAAAAAACCAACCACTTTTCTCCTTTTCCAAATTCGCGCCTTTTGTTCCTCCATAGACTCCGAACTCCCGATGCGCTGATATGCAGTTTCTTTTTTTTTGGCCATGACAGTTTTAATGTAAAATGCTTACATATGGGCACTATAGGGTCTGATAGCGATACCATAGCATCCATAGCGAAGCAAATTATTATTAACAGAACAAATAGGTCCGTGCTACTTGAATTTGCGACGCATTTGGTGGTGCGTTCGAAATTTCGAATACCGTTATATCAAACATCCTACCCTCCTTGATTATAATAAATACTCAATACTTTTACCCGAATTTCATAGCTAAACGATATACGTGGAAAATGTTAGGTAAGTATATATTTTTTACTCCTACGTCATATTTACTGAATGACCACGAATTTTCCATCTGTTCTTTTATTTTCACATGTGCACATGTCATTAGCAGTGACGTTTTGAATAACATCCGACAAATAACAGTTATTTTCGTTGGAAAATTATGACGCGGTACGTAGAGGACATTGCGAACCCTTCAAGTGTGGAGGCGAACGTAAATATCAATGTTAAATAGACAAGTTCGAACTTCGAATGCTATAGCTAATGACGAATCACTGAAGTCTCATATAATTCACCATCAACCTTCCTTTGGACTTTTTGGCGGGAAGTTGAACTGTGACGTCAGTTTTTTTTTTTTCAAGAAATGTGTTTCTATGATAAATAATGTGTTAAATTAGTGGGATATAAACTATTGTACGTTCAGAAATGTGCACCAGTTAAGGAAATTAAAATAAAACAGTATAACTTTACTTTTCAAGTTCTCCCAAGATGGCCGGTCATTTTTCAGTAAAGCATCCACAGCTTTATTGATAGGAATAGCGGATTTATTTCACGATCTATCATTATCATCTGGGGCATTTAAAATTAAAAAAAAAAGAATTGTCAAGAATTACTCGACACTGGCAAAAATGACTCTATTTTGTACCCGATTGCCAACCTAAGAAAAAAACAAGAAGAAAGAACATTCCGTTGCGTAGCTCCCTATAAGTATTTATCTAATGGAACCATATACAGCCCGCATCTGAAATAATTTTTCTGCCAATTTTTTATGGTGGGGAGAGGAGTTAAACAGAGGGACACAAAATAATAGCGCTAGAGACTGAACTAGTTTTATATGTACTGCTTAATGTCTTAAGTCATGTCCATGCCATTTCATCTGGTCTGCTGGCTATTCACACCACATCATCAATATATGTGTATACATTTTTAGCGGAAAATGGAAGATCTTCCAGTCAGGCGGGTGGTACGCCCGGCGCGGCGGCCGCTATGTCTCGACGGTTATTGTCGGGATCTTGTATATATGTTACGTGCTCCGAAAACTGTCATAGCGCGTTTCAGGATTGTATGGGGAGTTGTCAGTTGTTGTGAATGCGTCTGCATCGCCATCTGAGTAGCTTGTGCGTAGTTGAAAAGGTCGGTCATTTCATTAGAATGGGTACATAAAAACATTATCTTCTTTTGTATAATTAATAATAGTTTTAGAAAAACCCAGACTTAGTGGCATTGTATAATTATGTTTTATATTAGATTAATTATATTTAATTCCGCCTGACGGACGCACGCACGGAATACTCGCGTACTTACAAACGATCTTAATTAACAGCACTGTCCAATTATCAAAGCTTTTTGTGTTAAATTAATTTATCATTCTGTTTAATAGATTACAGTCAAGAATCTCGGTGCGAGTTATTAGAGTAAAATAAATTGGATGTAATTTTGGGCGTGTCTTTATCACTTTACTTGCTACAATTTATTTAAGAAGCAATGGTAGTTATAGTAGATATATAAGCTTAAATTTGTTGCTTTAAGGTGGAAGCTCAGGGTCAGGGCGCGAAATTCAAAATGTCAATGATTTTTATTTTTTTTACGAAAAATTTGGACATCTTTACGATGTAATTTAGTGTTTTGCGATATTAGCATTCTGCAGTGGATGTCTCGGTGTATTAAGTTTGCTTAATAAAGTACCTAATCCGATACAATACCATAAGGTTTCTTTATGGGACTAGGCCCGCCACACACTCCCACCACTGCTACTCCTGTAAGCCAGGATCTACAGTGGTGTCCAATGAAGACACCGAGGTTTGACCCTCGGCGAGTCCCGGGATAAAGTTAATTGTCTTGGAACCCGCACGAAATTAATCGAAAGATAAATAGGAGGAGTTGGAAGAAAATTATCCACTTCCCTCCATTGCAAAGCGGGAGACAAAAAGATCTGGTAGACAAATGTCCACAGAAGTAAGACTATTACAGCTGGACTAATTCCAGGTGTAAGGCACCACGGAGAGTTTAAATACTAATTGGTCCTAAACTTGTGAGCTGATTAAACTTGATCATAAAAACCGCTACTTTTACTAACTTTATGGTGTTGTATCGCTTTAGGTAAAACAAAACACTAAATTACATCGTGCGCTGGACCAGCGTGGTGGACTATGGCATAATCTCCCTCGCATTGAGGGGAGGCCGGTGCCCAGCAGTGGGGCATTAAAAGGGCTGGTATTATTATTACAACTGACCCATACCGACTTTCAGTTCGCAATTTATAAAGAACATGACATGTGATCATTATACGGTGATGAAAATAATAAAATAATTACATTGTTATTTTTTGCCGTAAGCCTTACTCATTATTTCGTAACTTAATATGAATCCGACGCATTATAATGTATTTAAATACGCGGTTTATGTTAATATGAGTGTACATAACACAGTGATAATTACTATCCTAATTAGTTATTGTGAGCTGCTTGTCCGGCCTCGTAACAAAACTCTTTACAAAGGCGAATGTTTTGTAAAACCACCGGCCTATAGCGGTTCGTTGTTGTATTAAATATACAATTTAACAAAAATTACGGGGTGTGACTAAATATTCAGGTATCAATGTATGATTATGCACATAGGTAAGTAGGTATTATAAATATACTAGCTGTTATCCGCGACTTCGTCCGCGTGGTATTTAACACAAAAAGTTTTTCTAATATAAGTAGCCTAAGTTACTCCTTGGATTAAATTACTATAATTACTATTAAAAAATAGGGGTTGGTGATTGAAAGGTGAACATTTAGAGTTGTATGTATTTTTCAATGACACATTATAAAAAAAAAATATAAAAAAAATGTTAGTTTTGGATAACCCTTATCACTTAGGGGAATGAAAAATAGATAGTTTCCAATTATCAGAACTACTGAATATGCATATAAAATTTCATAAAAATCGGTCAAACCGTTTCGGAGGAGTATGGTGACTAACATTGTGACACGAGAATTTTATATATAAGATAATTGTTATGTATTTGATAGTGTTGTCGACCTCTAATGACATCGTTCTATTTATTTTATAGAGAAGCGCCGAACATGAATTTTTGAAACCGAACCGATAACTGAACATTATTCGGTTCAGGATTTACTGAACTGAATATTCGGCCGATTTATTCGGTTCAATTTACGCTCGGCTTCCATAATCCGATTTTACGCTGTGTGCAGCCAACTAATTAGTATTTTTAATTCTAGAAAAGCAAGAAATTTTTTTACCGTCATATACTACCGTTTTACCCAAGCTGCCCGAAAAGGAGGGTAATATTTTTGATTAGTTTCCATTTCTTATTTTATATTTTTAAGTTTAAATAAGTTACTAAATAATAACTACTACTACTAATATATTCAAGTGGTCCTTATTTTAATATTTATGCACTAATACTTATCTATTACGTAAGGGCTAAAGTAGAATGTTAAGTAAGTATTTGAACGTTAATAAATGTTGATTAAGTATTTTTTTTCCATAAGTACGGTTAATATTCGGCACATCAACAGAATATTCAGCCTAATAAATTACCGAATATTCAGCGCATCCCTATTATTTAATATTAATTTAGCGGAAAAGGGAAGATCTTCCAGCCAGGCGGGTGGTATGCCTGGCGGAGCGGCCGCTATACCCTAACGGTTATTGTCGGGATCTTGTATATATGTTAAGTGCTCCGAAAACTCTCATAGCGCGATTCAGGATTGTATTGACAATTGTGTATTGTTGTTCTGAATGCGTCTGCAGCACGATCTGTGTCGCTTGTGGTGAGATTGAAGTGGACGCTACATTCATAATAACTAGTCACTTGTAATTTGTGCAATAAAGCCGCAACTTTAACCGAAAAAATAATGGTTCGAAAACATTTTTCTGATGTAATTACTTGCGAGAATTTTATTGGCGTGTTTACAACTGCCGCTGTTTTTTTTTCTGATTTATTACAGCCACTGTAACCTGCCGAACGAGTCGCACTTGTGATTAATTCACACAGTGGTGCAAACTCTGCGTTCAGGGTTGCCAGATGTGATTCTCTATTTCTATCCAATTTTGAAATTATGTTTCTCCAAAATGAAACAATTTGTTTAACCCAAAAGTTTTAACCGAAGGCAAAAAGTTATTAATATCGATTAATTAACCTAAGATAATTCGATATTATTAGCTTTTTGCCTTTTTATTTTTTTATTTCAAAAAACTGTTCTACTGCCAAACGAACGAAACAGCAGAAAAGCCTAACAAAAAGAAAGTGAGCGATTGAAACGACCAAGTGAACTGTTTTAAAAGGGTGCGTTCGTTAAATTCATAAATGTAAATGTACGAGTATTCAGTACTCGGTTAGACTTTGAAACTAAAAAAAAATCTTCATGATTTTTTTATTTCTCCACGATTTCATTTCTCAACCAGAATTGCGAAAAAAATACCCAACCTGGCAACCCTGTGTGCCTTACTGCCATAACGCCCATTATATTAGTGGTTATAAGTGTCACAACAGCCTACACCGTTTCTCGCTAGAAAAGTTGATGTTGACACACAATTTAAAGTAAAGTGTTCCGTGAAAATGTTCGATTCACAAAGATCTATTTGCCCCCGAACATGGTTACATGCTAACAAGAAATTAGGAGGCTCGTGCCGAATTATCTTTTTATGGTGTTTATATGCTAAACACAATTGGTCACAGCGAGCAATTAAAGTGCAATGAACTGTGACAGCTAAAAGAAACGAACCTCGTTAGCGAGCGGAGTGGACCGGCATTGGATAAGCTGATTTTTTTTATTGGCAAATTGTTATTTATGGCAACATTAGGGTACGCTGAACGTCAAGTGCGAGATTATTCGTAAGCTGACTGTATAGTTTATGGTTTACGTATTCAGACACATTGTTTCGCAAATTGAACAGCGCCTCTAGCGGATATTATTTAAAACGTTCAATTCTCCATACAATGTGTTTAAATAGTAGACTATGAAGTATACGGTTAGCATACTAATAATCTCGCACTCGACGTACATGAGCTTCTAATGTAATCGTAAAGTCATCGAGAAAATATCCTGTCAATGGCATACTAATTTATTATATCTGTGGTGTGACAAGGATGGCAGACGTCACCAAAATGGTATATATATATTTTTCTATTACATTATAGGCAAGTATTTGATCTCGATCTCACCTGAGGGTAAGTGACGATGAGATCTACCATGGAGCATACTCGCCTAGGTAGGAAGGCGGCAGTAGATCGAGACGCTACATTCACTAGGCACATGCAGCGCAACTGATCTGACCCGCCATCCATGAATGGCAACACCGAACATCATGCCGGAACACGGCTAGGCCGCTTGGCGACATGGCTTTGTTCAGTAGGTGGTGACTAGCCACGGCCGAAGCCTACCACCAGTAAAAAGTACGTAAAAAGGATTGTGCTTGACGTGCAGTAAGCGACTCAAGTGTAATCAAATCGTCCATATTGCAAGGATTCCTTTAGAATGTACATCCCGATAATTCCTTCTACTTTGTGGGTTCATTGGTTCTACGTGGCCGCCCAATCTCACTTTAGTCTGGTAATTCTACATTTTTTTTCTCATCGAGCTCTATGGCTCAATAAAAAAAAAACTGAAACCACTCTGGCCTGCTTGTCGCCTTCGCACGTCTAAACAAACATACCAGTTTGTTGCTATCCTATGAAATAACGGAGTCACATTTATCGAGCATAAGCATACGGACTTTAACCTCTTCAATCCGGCCGTGGTATATGTTATATTATACGACAGACTTGCATGGATTAGCGCTATAATAAAATAGCGCGAAGCTCGGGAGACTATGTCTCCCGGTAGGGTTATGCAGTACCGCGGTCCTACGTTTTGCATACATTTTGCATGCTTTGAAATGTAGGGTCGGCGTACTAAGTAGAGACTATTTTTATTTTAGGTATATTTACCCTTTTAGCTTGGAGACGGTGTGGGCAACAAGTCTGTAGTATATAACAATGAGTAAATAAGTGATATTGTCAGTTAAAAAATGGCGCGCAGGTTTGTATAGATAGTTTGATAGGTTAAAAGATTGTCATGGTTTAGGTTAGGACGGTACTTATTGTAAGCTGTATCTCAAATAAGAGCTAAACGTCATACACGTGGTGACTGACATCATTCGTTTGATAAGCTTATCAAATTCACGTGTTTTCCCCATTGATCTAATTGGTTTTTCCAATTGACGAAGAAAATTTTATAACACTCTAATACTTGTTTTTTTTATATACATTATAGGCAAGTATTTGATCTCGATCACACCAGATGGTAAGTGATGATGAGATCTACGATGGAGCATACTTGCCTAGGTAGGAAGGCGGCAGTAGATCGCGACGCTACATTCACTAGGCACATGCAGCGCAACTGATCTGACCCGCCATTCATGAATGGCAACACCGAACATCATGCCGGAACACGGCTAGGCCGCTTGGCGACATGGCTTTGTTCAGTGGACTTATTGAGAATTTAATATATTTTTCAATTTACTTAGTTGCTGAAACGTTCACGCTATGGAATCTCTGTCCTTTGAAAATTAACTAAAGCATATTATTAACTAAACCGAACTCAAGGCTACCCAATATCGAAATTAAATTCCTTATGAATATCAATTTACAATGTATACAGTTCGCAGCTTAGTTTAGTTTAGACTTGGAATTGAGTGGAGACAATTCACTGCCCTCAAGCCCGTACCTCGCCAACTTCAGGGCTGTGGGAGGGTGGAAATACACGCGCGGGTTTTTGGAACGGACCTCAAGGAAAACGCGTGTAGGCGGGATCCCGACGGACAAAGGTCCCTTGAACAATTGTGCAGGCCATTCGGGGATTACGAAACACTTTCGTGCGTTATATAACTTTCTTTTAGTCATTACTAAGGCCTCAGCCTCGAATTTAGCGGGCAGCGTGGCGGGGCGGCGGCGGCTGCCGCACCGCTGTTTTCGAGAACTGTCCATTTGATTTTACGCATAAGATCCTGCCGCTCCCGCGCCGCCGCCGCCGCCGCCCCGCTGCCCGCTAAATTCGAGGCCGAGGCCTCAGGCCTCAGCCTGCCTGCCTATTTGCCCGGGACACTCCCGGGTTAGAATCGCGGTAGGGGCAAACCTTGGGTGACAGGCAGGAACGTGTGTACCCGAGTCATGGCTGTTTAATACCGATATAACTATTATACAAGGTTTAACCAAAATTGTGTAAAATATATTAAGGGGTTAACAAGTAGGTGATAACGATCACGTTTATGTATAAAATATGTGTATACAGTGTTTGATTTTTCTGTGAGAAAACAAGCAACTAAAGTTTCGTAGTGTTATTTTCAAAATTTTAAATAATTACTTTTTTCGAGAACATGTCCTTTATAGCCTACCAATGGATCCCTTACAATATTTTACACTATTACTGTTAACCCTAAAATACTGGGATCGCCCCCAGTCCATCGTACGTACCCATAATACAAGCGTTCCGTACAGTTCGTGTCTGGCGATACTATTATTATAGTAGTCGTCTTACAGAATGCAGATCGCAAAACAACATTTACTAAGTAAACGTAGTAGATAAACACAGAACGCTGCTATTGGCTGTGGCGGCAGGCGCGGCTGGCCCTGCCGCTCACTTCCAGTGACATTAGCCAGCCGTCGCAGTTTAGCTAAGTGCACGCTGCACTCATAATTTATATACACCATCGGGTAACTATTCTAGCTGGTTTACACAAGGACAGCGCCAGTGAACAAGTAACAAGCAAATCTTAGGAATGGAACTCGCATCATCAGCTCAGGTTCTTAGAAACAATGGACAGTCCATTATATGAAGTATAATCCTGACGGCCGAATTAGCTCAGTTGCTAGTGACTTCTACGCATTCCCGGGTTCAAATCCTGGTAGGGACAATCTTTGTGTGATGAGCAAGAATGTTTGTACCCGAGTCATGGATGTTTAATATGTATTTAAGTATTATATACTGAGTTCGCCCTCAGTCCATTGTAAGATACCCATAATACAAGCGTTGCTTAGTGTGGGTTCGTATAGTTGGTGTGTACTTCTGACGATATTTATCTATACATCTATACATATAAATAAAATTGGAGTGTCTGTTTGTAATATTAAAATAACCACTTTTTACTAAGTGCATTTGGATGTATACACGTTACCTATACCGAAACAACATTTTTTAAAATTTTTGTCTGTCTGTCTGTCCGTCTGTCTGTCTGTCTGTCTGTTTGTTCCGGCTAATCTCTGAAATGGCTGGACCGATTTTGACGGGACTTTCACTGGCAGATAGCTGATGTAACAAGGAGTAACTTAGGCTACTTTTATTTTAGAAAAAAAAAATAGGATCTCACGAAAAAAAATTAAAACCAATGTTGCAGCGCAGCGCCTGATTAAGTTTGATAGCAACAACCTGCAATGCGTCCCGCGGGCTCAGAATGGGCGAGCAGGCAGTTGTCAACGGTTGTCTTTGTTAAATACCACGCGGACGAAGTCGCGGGCAACAGCTAGTTTATTTATATATTTCTAACCGAGTAGTCGATACCTCTCGGGTTGAACTACAATCGGAGGACAGAGGTGTCGTTGCGTTCAATCAATCAATAATATCAGAAGGAATAAGTGTTAGAGTCGCAACCACAACTTGACTAAATCATTGCGCAGCTATAGACAAATGGGGGCAGAGGCGGCCCCGTGATTGCTGGCAACACCCATTTAAGTTAGTAGAACAATGAACGGTAAGAACCGTTGTAGATAACAGGCTGAGTTGAAGCAATGATGGTTGTTATTCTCGAAATCTTAATGATTCCTTGTGTATTGATTTCTAATACCACACATAAAAATAAAACGAATTTTATCACGAAGGATTTTTGCAAGACCTTAAGACACTGTGAGCACTTTGTGCGACGGTCGGACCGCAAACGACAATTAAAATATGAACGCGACCCCAGTTCGAACTATTAAAATAAGACGTCTAACGCATCAGTCCTTCCGAGACCATGGTTGCTGTAAAGCAGCCGAAACGTCGGGAACGTAAAAAACAAAAAATAAACGCGATATAATCCTTATAATTATTTTTATTGCAATGATTCCTTGTATGTTTTTTCTTTTACGCAAAAAAATATATACTTAACTGGCTGCTACCGATTAAAACTTTTGTAAACTTGAAATAAAAAGCCGTGCTTTATGGCGCCCGAAAACGCATCTTTCTTCTCTTCGGTTAATAACTATTTTTTTTTCAATTTCAAAGACACTGTAACATTTTTTTTTCTTTGACATTGTAATCACGAGTAGCGCCAGGGGGCAACACACTGGCAGCTAATATTACAGTCGGTAGATAATGCGCTCAAGCGTCGTTTACGAAGCGTGCATGTCACGCAAGCCTAATTACAGGCTGCGCATGAGTTGCATGCAGACGGTTTGTGTAAAACGAGACAGCCATTGTTCCGAACAGTATTTCTCAACCTTGCAGTTGCCACGATCCTCGGGGAATATGCGTATAACTAAACGTTTAACCACCGCTACAGATCACTAATGGATTTGTAAATACTTTTAGGAGATAAATGAGAATGACTTATGTTCAAATACGTAAGGCAGGCAGGATTTATGGATTTTCATGTGCGAATCTCATTTTCAACCAAGATTATCACTTGCTAAACGGTGAAGGTAAACATCGCGAGGAAACCTGCATGTCTGAGAGTACCCCTTGAAAGACATGTGAAGTCCGCCAACCAGCACTGGGCCAGCGTGGTGGACTATGGCCTAATCCCCCTTGCATTGAAGGGAGGCATCCCTTCGTGTCCAACAGTGGGACATTAAAAGAGCTGGTATTATATACCTAAGGCAGGATATAACTTGAATTTCGGTTTACAAATTTTGGGGATATTGTGGTTTTAACCAAGCTTTACTTCATAATTTGTTAAGGGGGAAGCTCAGGGTCAGGGCGCGAAATTCAAAATGATAATGGTTTTTATTTTTTTACGAAAAATTTGGACATCTTTACGATGTAATTTAGTGTTTTGCGATATTAACATACTGCATTGAATGTTTCGATGTTTGAAGTTTGCTTAAAAAAGTACCTAATCCGATACAATACCATAAGGTTTGTAAAAACCGCTACTTTTACTAACTTCATGGTGTTGTATCGCTTTAGGTATTTTTTTAAGCAAACTTAATACATCGAGACATTCAATGCAGAATGCTAATATCGCAAAACACTAAATTACATCGTAAAGATGTCCAAATTTTTCGTAAAAAAATAAAAACCATTGACATTTTGAATTTCGCGCCCTGACCCTGAGCTTCCACCTTAACAACAAAAGAAATGTCTATAAGGTGCGTTGATTTTAGAGATTTCAGCTCAACATCAACACATATAACAGATACGGTTGTCATAAAACTGATATAATAAATATAATCTAAATCTAGTAATATTGGCTGCACGCAAGATCAAAGTCCAAGAAACCTTTACTATCACAAAGATTATCTGAATAAAATATTATGTAATTTGCGTCATTCTGCCTTCGCTAATACCTATAATATCAAACTCGAGTGCTGTCTTTCTTCGGGCAGACTTGATAAGTCTGAGTGGCATTTCCCAAATAAATATAAGCACATAAGCAGATTATGTATTGCCTGTATGCAGAAATGTTGTATAACGTTTACTTTTTTCTAGCAATCTTACTTCATAACATAATATTTCAGCATTTTCACCTTATTTTATACGGCTCGGCTTCAGGCTACTCAGCAAGGTAATTTTAATCCATTCGAAATCGATATCGTAAACGTAATCGAAAACTTCCGAACTGGATTACCGCAATCGCTATTAAAATTTCCTAATTTGATTATGTTCGATGTTGCTCGATGGCAATACCAAATCGTTTTTTCAAAAACTTTCTGTCGGAAAGCTCGTCAGGAGCGACACCTACATCGGAAAGTTTCAAATCCGTTTTCGATACCTATCGATTCCGAATGATTTAAGACACCCCGCGCACTAGGCAGCCTGGCTGCGGCAGCCAGGCTGCGGTAGCCAGTAAATCATATGACGTTGTATGGGAGCCCGCGCACTAGACAGCCACGAATTCCCGGTTGCGGCAGCCAATAGAACGCGCCTGTTTGCACGGCAGCCAGCTGGCTGAGCGTGTATAGGCGAATGTATGTGGCTACCGTCAGTCTCCGCGCACTAGTTGTAGCAGCCAGATATATTTTGGGTTCCGAACTTAAAAAAAAAAATTACGTTCGATACAAAAAAACGGAAGGATCTCGAATAGCCGTCGATTGGCTGCTATAACTGGCTGCGCAAATATTCTGGCTGCCGCAGCCTGGCTGCTTAGTGCGCGGGGGCTCTTAAATAACCCACCTGATCTCTAATTTGTGCCGGTTCTACAGAAATCTGTCTTTGACGTCGACGTCTAAGAGCCATTACTTATACTGTGTTCCTGATGCCGAGAGAACAGCTATTTCTATCAGCTTATAGCGCTACAGTAGCAAATATTATATCGCTTCTATTACTTCCAGCGCTCCAGAAACCAGTTAACTGTTTTCCAAACTGGCCGCTATTGCACCAGGATGCTGAAAGAACCGTTAAGACAATAAACCTGTATTTTGACTGAACAAGTTATACTGCTAAACTTAAGTTATGGAAGTATGTATAATTTATTAGGTTTAAAGTAATGCGTCGTACTTAATAATTACCTATGATATAATATTGCAATTTGAATAACAGTACGTTCAAGATTTATGTAAATTTTCTACTTTGGAATTCGTTTTAATATAATTCGTTACAGGTTTTGAGCTCATGCATGTAGGTACTCTCGGAGTCGTTACAGGATGAACCTCTTCAGAGATCATTTTTGCGGCAATCAGTGAAGTGGTTCATTTGGCCAGTGAAACGCAAACTAACTTTGCATTGGAATTGAATTTTATGTAAATTGTTACGTTTATATCAAATTCCAATTCCAAAGTTACTTATTTCATTAAAACAATTAAAAAATTAGGAATTCAACATAAATCTTCACCGTATTTAATCTGTTGTACAAAATGTGCCATATTTAAAAAAATATAGCACAAACAAGATGAAGATCAAATCAAATCAAAAACATCACGATTACGCATTTAATATAAAACACAACGTGACTTCTTGACGGGATCCAATAAGTTTAAAAAGCTATAAATCGTGCTATCAGACTACTGATTGCTGTATAAATATACACATTAATAACTGTTATCAGTCCGATAAAGTTGTTGTCGCAAACTTCACTGTAATACGATATTGATAGAGAACAGCAGACAAAACACTGTAACAGGGGTATAGTACAAAATGGCCTTCAGCATTGTAATGCCGCATCAGGAATATAAGCATTCGCATATAAAAAGATTTATAATAAGCCTGAAATCACATCTTAGACATTGCAATATAAAATTAAAACTGTAACCCAGAGACAACGCCAGAGAGGAAAATACATACAGTGTAGACAAGTGTCTAGTGTCCCAATTGTGAATATAGAACACCATGACATCAGTGTCACTATTGCTATCCAACTGCACCCATAAACGGATTATCCTCGAAAGGTTGTTATTAGAAATCCCCCCCAAACTTTATAATTCGGTTGTTCTAGGCTAGCATTCCCTTAAAATGGATTCTGTGCTAAACTGCAAATTACTTTTTTATTCTGTCCTAGATTTGCGACTAGGTCATACTCGTGTTGCATCAGGAAGGAAAATACTCGTACAATGATAAACAAACCAAGGTTTAGCTTGACGCACTGTTCTGCGGTCATGAATCGTTGTAGGTATTGATCTATCATTCAGTTAAGGAGCAGTTAGGACTTATAATTTAATCTATGGCGGTGTAGTTAATATCATGCAATCTGTTTTGATCTTGGGCAGCCTCTTTCGCCTTTGATACGACATGACGCCTGCTTGTTTTTATCTGTCTCCTGCACCAAATTTTTGGCTTTCCTTGAACATGTATATGTCTCGTGTTGTATGAGATGGACTATCATCTCTCCTGTTCTATTGCGTATTTTCTCCATTAGCGATCTTTCTTGTACTCTGTTCAGTGATTTCTCATTAGGTACCTCACTGTCTTGCTAATATTCTCCATCATTGAGGTCAATGTTACGTAATGCTTTAAATATTCATCTCGTTTGCGTTCGGGGTTTAAATGTTGACGCTCTTCTTCTAATGCGTATCGAGAGTCTAATAACAGGGACATTATTGGATACTTCAACAATTATTTTCCCCAGATTAAAACAAATACTCAGTCCAAACTTTATTATAATAATTATGAAGACCCTTAACCCAGAATTCAGTTGATCGACGGTACGGTAATAAAGGTGATCTCAGAAAAGCATTAAATCCGTTAACTGCTATATGTGTCTGTAGTCGCCATACAACAAAATTATCTAGAGATTTAATTACCGCGATCTGATGGAAGGATCATAGAGTATCTACATCCATATTTTTCTTGGTGACTCCGATCAAAAATCTATTCATATGTTTACTTCAATTGGAATACTCAACTAATTGATGCATCAGTAAGGACTTTTAATGTAATAACTATTTCAGTCATAGTTTTAATACCATGTTCCACTCGTAATAAATAATCCTGCGGAACTTCCTATTGTAGTACTTATGTGTAGACAAAAAATCATCTGCTCCCAAGCCACGCTCTTCAAAGAGTCCGTTGATGGAAATCAGTCAGGGTAATCGAACATAACTGGATAATGCACAGTATTTATTCGTCTTCTTATGCGGATATGTGTTGCGTTCAACAATTTCAGACAGGTAGTCGCATTACACGACCGTTTACGTCGCAATTAGTTCTTTCTTTTCCACTCGAGCGTGGTCCGGACTTGTGAATATTAATGCAATTACAGTGACTTGGTATTTGTGCGACGCACGTGTTTGCTACACCCAACCCACAAGTGCTTAGGTCCCTACGATAACACTATATTATCTTCGTCAAGTACATTCTGCTGTAGTTGTATTTATACTGATGATTGTGTACATACTGTAGGTGCAGTTGTAGGCATATGTATTTGAATGTAAGCGTTATTTATTCGTGCATGTGGTCTGTTTACAACAATACCTTGAGTTAATAGGTAGATACGTTTCGATCCTACAGTGTTTAGGTGTGTGAATATCTAATGTGAATTAATTTAATGTTTGGTATTGCTTAGTTCAGAAGTTTTACCAATTATGCTTCACTGAAGAAAGCTTTGTTTTGTTTTAACTGTTGCATTTCGTAGACATACTATTTCCGTATTTATAAATCCAAATGTAAGTGAAAACTATTCGTAAAAAACTACTAATAATTTTCTTCCAATAGGACTCTTGTAAGAATATAATAAATAATTCGGATAATTAAACAGGTATCCTACGATTACAAAGACATAGCTACACATAACAATAATATAATCTACTGTATGTATGTATGTAGGCTCTTGTCCATGTGGACTTGTTTTCTGCAAATCAGCAAACGATCTCTACATATAAACTGGAGTAGGTATAAGGGTACCTTGGAACGAAAAGTTCTATTGTAACATATACCTCTGCGTACCAAGGCTATGACATCGTACCTACTAGCTATGTTAATTCTACCTACATAGCTACCTAGGTATTATTACTATGTTCTACAAATATTACACCTTAATAAAGATGAACTAGTCCACGATGTTGACCAGGACAGGATAAACAGAGTTAATAACTACATACCTGTTTCCTTTTCAACGGGAGCTGCTGCTTGACGGCGACGGGCGCCAGCGCGTGCGCCGAGTCCCGCGCCGCCAGCTCGTCCAGCAGCACGCCGCACTTCTCCTTGTCCTGCTCCTCGTCCGCCACCAGCAAGAACCGCCGCCACCGCGCCGAGTCGAAACCCCAGTGGCACGTTCGGTGCTCCGAGCCGTGCGAGTGGCAGATGAATCGGCGCGGCGTGTACAGGTCCCGGCACTCCAAACACTGCACTAGGTTCAAGTCTGGCGAGCACACCCCGCGGCCGCCGCCGAAGCACTCGTGGTAGACGCGGAAGCCGGGCAGCTTGTGCGGGCGCGACGCGGCCGGCGCGTGCAGCAGCGCCGCGCACAGCCGCTCCGCGTCCGTCTGCGTGATCAGCCCGCACGACGGCGCCGACTTCGGCAGCACGTCCGTCGACTTGAGCTCGTGCAACTGGTCGGGCGTGCATCGCGAACAATAGATTTGCAGCTCGTCGCACACGCGGTTTATCTGTTCCAAGGTGAAGTCGGTGAGCACCGAGGTGAGTATCTGCGGGAGGCACAGCCGCCGCTCGCCGCCGACGCTGAAGCAGGAGATGGGCTCGCCCTCGAGCGAGGTCTCGCCGCGCTCGCCCAGCACGGTGTCGGCGGCGAGCAGGAGCGGCGGCGCGACCGGCGGCGGGGCGGGCGGCGGCGGCGCGTCGCCGCACGGCTCGGCGCGTCCGCTGCCCGGACCCTGGAGGCTGCGCGGCGCGCTCGCCTGGTACGTCTTCAGAACGGAGGTGATGTGCGGCGTCACTACATCCATGTTCGATCACCCCCACAGTCGCTGCGGCTCGGCAGGCGCATGACACGAGCGAGCTACGCGCCGGCACGCGCGACGCGCTCCGCCCGCGACCGAAACATGTCTGCCGAGCCGAGAGTGCCGTCGCGACGGCCCGGCCGAGCGCGCTCCGCCACCCGGCGGCGTCTCCGCCCCGTCGCCGCACGCACACCCGTGCAAAAAATACGCAAATAACCTCAGTTAAACACAAAACAAATTCACTTTTTCGTTAAAAAAAGGTATCATAGGCACTATCATCGTCTGTCCCGCGGAATGACAGAAGATTCCATTCGGATGTATCGCGTAACATCGAAACGAAATGGTACGTAATAGATGCGGAGGCGTGAGACTGGGGCGTGGATTCCGGCGACCGGCCGCAGTCAAAGCAGCAGACGGATGGCTCGGCTACTGGAGAGTCTAGCCGGCGCCCCGCACCCCGCGCCCGCCGCCGTGTCACGTGACCGACCTTCCCGTCAAAATATCCAGAATGGTGGCGCAGGCCAGCCGCAAAGAATAGGTAATTCACTAACAGACGTGCTTTTAATGATAGCAAAAGAAGCAACTACATAAGTATTCTACGTCATTTCATCATGATTGATAATGTTTTTCTCTTCATATGCGTCATCTACTTTTGTAGATTTAAAAAAAAAATTGGCTGTGTACTTCTTACTTACTAAATAGGTACTTAAGTAATTTATTATTACGTACTTATCATTTGAGGCCATCTAGGTCACCCGGTTACAGAGTAACATAAAATTAAGAGTTTGCAAGTGCCCCCGTAGACCTAAACAAAAAGCGTTTTGACTTTGATTTATTTATTACTAGCTGTCCCAGCGATCTTCGTACCGCCTCAAAATTTCATGTTTTAATAGTTATTCTGCTATACGTGGTTGAAACAATTTCTAAAAATCAAATATCATCCTTATCGGCCCTCCCGTCCTTGCGTTATAAATGGTGTTACTTTTATACGACCTTGTTTTATATAAATAGATTATCAGGCTACAAAGGTACATCTAATGTAATGATACAACAATCGTACTAAGTGATAGTCTTTTTAATTTTTTTCTAATATTCTTTAGTATATTTTGTGGATGGTAATATTTCTTTAAAATAAAGAAATACATTGATAATTTCTTCAACAAGTGGTCACAATATTAAAACTTAACTACATATTTATATTTTATTTGTGGCAACTTGACAATCTTTAAACTGCTCTTAAAAAATACTAATCATGTACAGCATCATTGTCTGCTAGACCATTGATATATTAATATTAAGTATCCCACAAAATTAATTAAATAGCTTCAAATCAGCGAAAAAAACAGAGCTTAGAAAAAAAAACATAAATCGGTATCTCTGTTACGCGGTTGATTCTATAATAATAAGGAACTTCGTTCCAAAAACGAATAGTTTTCTTACAATAAGGTGCCTAAACTATCACCTCCGAAGCAATATGATTGTAGGCAAAAATATTACAATCTGTGGCTCTGTCTACTCTTTGGCCTCGCGACACGCGCGGGGTGAGCAAGCAGCGCGGGGGGCGGCTCGGCGGCGAGAGACGAGGGGGGGCGGCAGGCAGCTGCGTCTACTGACACTCCGCTCGCTCACACCACTCGCAGCTCCGTGCGAACTGCTTTTATCGCTAATACCCACTGCTCGTTCAAAACTAAACCTTATGCCATTACTATTGAGACTTTTCACAACAATATAAACAAATGTTGGTTATCAATTATACTCCGCACAATCGACTATAGACTAAAACTGGTACATTTCAAAGATTTAAATATTTATTTTGCGTACCTACGTAACAAACCCATCCCAACCCATCTTCATAGCTACCTTACCTATAACAAGGGAGGAAACTGAAATATTTAGTACCATGTACGAGTGTACCAACGAGAACTATGTAAGTGATGAAGATGATGATGCCTCAAAGCCAGTTTCGGCTAGGTATTCAGCTTTTGGAGTCTACCTACATTAATTTGAAGGACATCTGTTCTCATCATCAGCTATCATGATCATAACATTGAAAAACATGAAGTCAGGCTCCACACCTTCCTATCTCATCCCAATTATTGGAGGAAATCGGATAATGTACAGGGCAATGGACCTAATTTAGGACGTCCGATTGATCTGCACAGTATCAGTTTAGGATCGGACGGTGTGGTGCTTATCAAACCGACGGAATGGCGGCAAAGACACTAATTCGATAACAACAACTATACGGCTGTTATTTGTGTTGCAAAATAAAATCACAATTTTACGCGGCTTGAAAGCGCGGTCGAGAGGGGCTCGCGCGTATTTAAGGCGCCACTTTGTCCGTGGGCGCTGACCCTAATAACGTAGGTACCAAACGCTTCTCCAGCGAAAACGGTTTCAGCCGTTTAACGTTTTTGTTCATATGCACGAAAAACCCAAGTTACTCTTCTTCTTTCTTTACGAAATGAAATGCGATGAAATAAAATGGATATGAATATGGCCTCACCCGCAACTTAGCGGGTATTTTGCCAATGTCAAGTAATTAATAGCAATATTAAAGAGACATTATAAATAAAAAAATGGATGTGACATGAAGATATGAAAATGGCGTGTCCGAAAACCCAAGTTATTCAGGTGGAAACTCAAAGGTACCTAGTACAGCACGTGTCACGTTGATATAAACCTTACTGTGCCGCTGTGACCCCAGGCTTTCTGAACAAAATGGTCAAAATATTGGTCAATATGTAGTAATTTGCAAGCATTGTACTATACATATATTAGCAAGAACAACACGGGCAAGGCCAAAACATGGGTACCTATAAACAAAACGTGTTGTGAGTTATGCACCATTTACACGAGGACAGTACGCAAGTACCTATATAAGTACTAGTAGCCAATTTGGAAATGTTTGGAAATATATTCTGTCGTACTTCCATCTGCAGTTGCAACGTCACAGCTACTATAGAGCTATGCTATAGCTTATATTGTTAGATAGCATCAAATTTATACACACAGATTAGAGATGGTTAAACATGTCGAACTAAGTTGAGACCCCCCCCCCCCATTTTTTTTCTCGGTGTCTTTACTTGTAAAGTATGTAAAAATCTGTGTCAAAAACTAAATGAAAACGTATCTGCCTATTTCTGAAGTATCATTGCGTTAAAAAGGGAAAGATTGTCTATGGCGACAAGATGGCGATGAACGAGCGTTCCAGGTAAGTACCCAACGCCGTAATAATAGCATGACATTGTTAAATCAAATAATTTGATCATTATCTTTTTGACAATGAACCTTGTAATAATACGGACTTTATATCATAATCAATAATATTTATTTATTACTAGCTGTCCCGGCGAACTTCGTACCGCCTCAGATGTATCAGAAAATCTGAAAAGTTTCTATATTTTAATAGATATTCCGCTATTCGGGGCCGAGACGAATAAAAAAAATCATTATAAATACCTAGTTATAAATTCTTGAGTTTTCAATGGTTTAACTACCATGACTTTGTTTTATAAGTAATTAGATATATTGAATATTGTAGTTACTCGCCCAGCTACGTTGTGCTTCCAGCCGTTTTTCATTGGAGCTGCCATTTATGTCATAATTGAAGAATATGAGCAAGATAGGTAGATAGATAGAGGTATTGAGTCGGGTCGGGTCGGGTCGGTTCGATCAAATTCCCGGCAGATGTTGCCCGAGAAACAAAAAACCCATATCAAGCGTCAACTTATGTATGGAAATCCATTCCGTACACTCCTACCTACTGGTCAACTGGCCGTGCTGTTTACACAAGCTCCTCCTCCATGTTTACATAATATATATATACTGCCCTTTGGGCAAGAAATTGCTTGCTTATATCAGATAATGCAGTCGGGGTCCTATAAAGACAGCTCAATTAGGTTTATTACGGAATTTAGAGTTCTCAAAACACTGAGACTAGTGACACATTGTTTGACGCATCCATGTGCTGTGGCTGGGAAGCACATCAAATGAGTGTATCCGATCGTTGGACATCAATCAGCTAGATTTCTGTCGGGTTCTAGCAAAGTCACGTTTACTACTGCAGACTCATACTTTGCACAGCTCAGTGTACTATTACTATCTAGATTTTTATGCCGTGACTTTTTAGCCGCGGCCCATGGTGTCACCATCACCTTTCAATGAGGAATCAAATACATTTTAGTTTTGAATGCACAAAATATCACTATTTTTAATCAGGGAACGCAATGTGAGTGACAGGCATGACATGAAGTGACAATGTGACACATGACGTCGAAGAGAGTTAGTCACTGTCAGAATGTCAATTCTGCGAGCCGTCATTCGCCTTTGTTTCGTTTGTTAATTTTAGTCGGCGTCGTAATTTTTATAATCATCTTCCTAATAAATTTTGTACAAAATCCCTCGGGTCATTTCTTAATGAATTATTAGGCGTCCAGCCTTCGTTTGAGTGAGTGGTCTGAACATATATATCAGATATGCCACTTACTGATTTTTTATGTTGTAAAATCACTAATGATTGATGCATTATTTTTGCAATTTGCAGACTTTGATGGATCCTTGGGGCAGTGAAGTGGAAAATACGGTGGCTGTGTCGGAATTCGAAGATAATTTCAAGCCGAATCAAGAGTTCGAGAAACTGTCAGATTCGGAACAATACCTTGCTATCTTGGGTGTGTAATTTAATATTATTGTAATTATATTTTAACGAGTATCATAACAAGTCTGTACTAGTTGTCTGTACCATGTCTCCGCGGTTATATATATTGCTCAACATGACCTAAAGTAGGTCAGTATCACATAAGTAGTGAGTGAAGTAACATTCACTGGCTTACTTGCTTACAACTTGTGTGTGCATTAGTATTTATTTTAACTGCAGTTTAAACTTTCAAACCTGCCAATTTTATCAAAGATTTGAAAAAAAAAAAAAAAAATTTAAATTATATTGGCATATTTATATATGAATATTAGAATGTTTTAGTGGAACAAGAATCTACCACAGGTCCACTAAGAAGAGCCAGCAAGCAAATCAAGTGTTTTGACTTATTTCAGAACGCAAACTTAAGGCGATCCGATCCAAGAGCAAAGTTGTTGAAGATCTATCAGCATACAGAGCTGACTGCATCGACCGGTTGATGCGAGACGGCTGTGACTTAGACCCCGTCATTGGAGATACGGAAGCTGAGAAACTGCTGCAGGAGTAACCAAATAAAGAATCCAAGACTTTTGTAAGTAACCATGGCATCATCATCTTCTAACATTGATTTGTCAGGAGTAACTTACTGCGTGCTAACGGGAGCTTCCCAGGGTATTGGGAGAGCTATTGCAGTAGAGGTGTCCAAACTCCTAGGGCCAAACTCCTTGATGCTACTACTGGCTCGTAACAAGGATGAACTAGCTAAAACTGCGAGGCTCTGTGAGTCTGAGAAGGTTAAAGCTATATATGAGGCTATAGATTTATCCAAAGCATCTGCCAAAGAGATGAATGATGTATTAGAACGTTCCTTGACTGGACGTAATGTAAGTGATTTTTCTGCTAATGTGATCTTCCATAACGTTGGGTCACTGGGCAACCTGTCGATTGACACAGCGCGCATGGAGGACTTGGAAGAGTTCAGAAAGTATTATGATCTCAATGTATTTAATGTGATCCTACTAAACACACAGTTTCTTAAGATATTTGAGAAACAGGAGGATAGAGTTGTTATCGTGAATATTACATCTCTGTGCGCTATCAAGCCGATGAGTGGCATGGCTTATTACTGCACTGGGAAGGCTGCCAGGGAAATGTATTTCAGAGTGCTGGCCGAGGAGAAAAAGCACATCAAAGTGCTGAATTATTCACCAGGTCCCGTAGAGACGTCCATGATTGATAACATTCTGACTGTGTCTGTTAACAAGAATCTGAGGGATGTGTTTACATCTTTCAAAACTCAAGGACAACTCCTTAAGCCAGAGGTTACTGCACAGAAATGTGTCCGTGTTCTGACAATGGGAAAGTTCAGTCCCGCTGAACATGTTGACTATTTCGATGACCAATAAAAAGTTTCACGTGAACATTTATAATCTGTAGAAGTAGCTTTCTTACTTCAAACAATGCCAAATTATTTAAAACATTATTAGATGTTAGAAAACTTGTATCAATGTTACGTAACTTATGTCGTAATGAATTTTGATGTACAATCATCAGCTCGGGCCTAATCGATGTTGCTGTTAACAAATTGTATTGGAATTGATATCATTTAACAACTCTCTACAATGTAGATATGTAATGAACTTTTAAATACTGTGTACTCTCTATACTAAAGTTGATAATAATTTATTGTGGTTATGTTTTCCAAAGGATTAAATTCACTGACATAACATTGATAAAGCTAACAAAGTAGGTAGGTAATTTTATTATAATTCAACTATTTATTTTCCTATTTGTATTGCTCTACCAAAAAATTTAAGTAAGACTTGTTCCTCCCATACATTAAATTTATATTTACGTATTAAATTGTAACATCTGTTATGCTAATCTCTAGTTATTGTATAAAAGTACGTAGCTAACATTCCATGCGGCACTACTAGTATTATATAGGTACCTATTACTATTTATGGAGTCTCTGAATGCAATTCATATTAATAAATGCTTGAAAGTTACTTTAGTTTTAATTACCCGAACCGGCCTTATCATTTTGTTTTGATTTGTTTGAATAATATGAGTTACATTCATGATTTATTATTTTCCTAGAACTCATTATCGTCATGAACTTTCGACCTTATTTAGATGCTTTGTTACACAATCTTATAATTCTTATCTTACTTAGGCCACAGTATACATATGCCTTTAAGGTGGAAGCTCAGGGTCAGGGCGCTAAATTCAAAATGTCCGATACAATACCATAAGGTTTGTAAAAACCGTTACTTTTACTTAACTTTATGGTGTTGTATCGCTTTAGGTGTTTTTTTAAGCAAACTTAATGCATCAAGACATCCAATGTAGAATGGTAATATCGCGAAACACTAAATTACATCGTAAAGATGTCCAAATTTTTCGTAAAAAAATAAAAACCATTGACATTTTGAATTTCGCGCCCTGACCCTGAGCTTCCCCCTTAAAAAGCATGCCAGTGAAAAGTAGCTCGCGTGCTATTGGCTGGCATTACATGACGACTCATGAGTGATCGTAGCTTTCATGACAAGTGCATTTTAAGCGTGATTTTTTTTTCTAAAAACCATGGTCAGGATCCCGGGATACAGATGGATCCATAGTATAGCTATCCACACAGTGCCGGATTTATTAGAATCTTCAGTAATTTCCGCGTGACGAGTTGTTAAGTACAGATATATAAATGAATGGCGATTTGGATAAGTAGGTATATAACTCAACCTTGATTCAAATGCGCACTAGTCAAGGCAAGTCACGAATTCGCCTCGGCCCGTTGTTGATTACGTAGTAACGAGATCCTATATACACAATAAAAGATCAGTTACACAGGTTCCATACAAACAAGTAACTGTATCACCGCCAAAAACAAGCAACTCTTATTTGCCGGCTGATATATATTTGAACGAGTCTTAAAAATATTGATTTCTTATATTTACGCAAGTACTACACATTGAAATAAAACTAATTTTCCAGATTTTATTGCGTTTATTTTATGTTAATCTCACATAGGTAAAACTATAATATCAATAAAAACCCGGGTAAAAGAACACATCGCTGATGTGAAACACGGCGCTCCACGAAGTCTGCAATCTGTGAACATGTACAAGATCGCACCCGCCAGATATTTTAAGCCACAGATCCTCGCAAAAGAACACCCATTCCGACCAAGGATGATACGCGAGGCCATTTACATTAAAAACACATCTTAATTTCAATAGTGAAGATGGCTGGGTGCTACCACCGGCTTGGGAACCTGTGATTAATATAATTAAATCCAAAACCAAGCGCACCTTTGCAATACCTCAAAACACTGTGAGCACTGTCTGCGTAGATCGGACTGCAAGCAACAACTAAATATGAGGGTACCCCAGTACAAAATATGACATTAGGACGTCAACCACCTCTCGCGACCATAGGTACTGTAAGGTAAAAACATAAAATAAAATTTCTATGAGCCTTAAAAAAATCAAGTAACGAGCATCGTTGTTTCAAACTGTTCAGGTAGGTTGTGGGACTGAAATATGAATTCGCTTTGGAGTGACCAAATAATAATAAACACATTCAAGCCTGTAATTCCCGAAGTGGTTGGCAGAGGTGCACTACCATCAGCCATTCTTCGATAGCGTTTGGTCCCAATACAATTGGCAATTGCTATCATACCGGGCGCAATTCCTCACGCTGGCTCAGTGCGAGACTGTGTATTTCCCACGTCTTTCAATAGTCATGCAGGTTTCTTTACGACGATGACCATATATTATAACAGAAAAACCCAGAGGTTCGTGTCCGCGTTTAAAACTGCACACATCGTTTACTGATCGAGGTTTCTACCTAATGGAGTGTTTGAGTATTCGGCTGTAACTTTGAGGAAAATAAAAAGCTTGGAAACCTGTGCTTGGACTTCCCCGCCAAGTTGGAAAGATCCGCTTAAACCCAGACGCAAGACGGCTGAACCAGAATGACTATATTGCGGCACTTATGATCAAACTAGCTGTTGCCCGCGACTTCGTCCGCGTGGTATTTAACAAAGACAACCGCTGACAACAGCCTGCTCGCCCATTCTGAGCCCGCGGGACGCATTGCCGGTTGTTGCTATCAAACTTAATCAGGCGCTGCGCTGCAACATTGGTTTTAATTTTTTTTCGTGAGATCCTATGTTTTTTTCTAAAATAAAAGTAGCCTAAGTTACTACTTGTTACATCAGCTATCTGCCAGTGAAAGTCCCGTCAAAATCGATCCAGCCATTTCAGATATTAGCCGGAACAAATAGACAGACAGACAGATAGACGGACAGACATACAAAAATTAAAAAAAAATGTTGTTTCGGAATAGGTAACGTGTATACATCCAAATGCACTAAGTAAAAAGCGGTTATTTTAATATTACAAACAGACCCTCCAATTTTATTTATATGTATAGATAAAACTGTAGAAAAAAGATTAAAGGTGCCTACCTACTCTTACAAGCTTACAAGATCAGAAGGAAACTAATTTTGATGAATGAGTAGTAGGTAGGTCCTCATCTAATTTGTAAAATGTTCTAGACCTACAACAGTACCTTTAAATAGTCAGTCGGTACCTCTGACGATACACAGTAGTGTTGATATCTACTTTTATATACGGGAGTGAATGAGAGGTGAATATTGCAAAAGCATATATACAAAGTCAATGCAGCAGCAGTGAAGAATGTGAGGAGTGAATCTGAATAACTGTATTTCAAGTGCGAGATTGTTCGTAAGCTAACCGTATAGTTTATAGTCTACCGTATTTAGAAATTTTGTAAAGAGAATTGAAAGTTTTAAATACCGCCCGCTAGAGGCGCTTTTCAATTCATTATACAAAATGTATATATTCGGTAGACCAGGGTTCTCCAACCTTGTTAGCATGGTGCCCCCCAATATTTTTCTTCATTGCTTTAATAAAAAATACAAATTATATTTACGATATTTATTTCACACGATTTATTATTTATTAATGGGATGTTTGGGCCTGCATTTTTTTAACCATTTGGTCGATATCAGGTTCTGGTTTTGACAGAGCTATCATCAAATCATACACTTCATGCCCCCCTAAGATCTCTCTACGCCCCCCCTGGAGGGCACGCCCCACCAGTTGGGAGGTCCTGCGGTAGACTATAATAAAGTAAACAGTTAGCTCGCACTTGACGTGCTGGATGAGGAATAGTGTAATAAGAGACAGATGTTCGTTAAAGGATGAAGCTAAGTCAAGGTCGTTTGGTATTGATCGTGTTTATGGCCTGACGAGCGGCTTGACTTTTGTAATTTGCACACTCTTTGCTGCACTTTGCTGTAATTTGCACACTCTGCAAATACTATACTTATTTGATGTACATCTGATATAAGTAATAACTCATTTATAAACTTAGTGAATGGCCATGTCGGTATAACGTTGGATTTAAAAATGAGTCACAGGTTCAAACCTAGGCCCACAACTCTGGGATTTTATGTGAGATTTTTATTTGTTTTTTTTTTTATTACAATATTGGCAAGTATTTGATCTCGATCTCACCTGATGGTAAGTGACGATGAGATCTACGATGTAGCATACTTGCCTAGAAGGTACCTGTTCACTCTCAATAGTCTTCATTCTCAATATAATCTCAATATTAACCATGATTATAACTTGCTCGTGTTTCGGAGAGCAAGTAAAGCCGTCGATCCTGCGCCTGGGCCCCAAGGCCCCAATACACACTTGTGCACTATAATATCTACTTCGTAATTTAAAAAAAACTAAGTATTATATACGAGGATAGCCCCTAATCCATTGTACGGTTTACGCTAGCCATAAAACAAGCGTTGCTTTGTTTCGTACCGTGCAGTTAGTGTTTTCTGCTGCCGATATTATTATTTACCTCTGAATGTCCACAGGACTGATACGATGATGGCGGGAAGGAAGAGTCTGTTCATATTCCTAATGGGGCTCGCGTGGAAGTACCGGTTCAGCATGCCGCTGCTGCTGAGCGGCACGGTGGCGGTACTTGGCAGGGCCTGGATGTTTCAGATCAGGGTCCAGACTGTGCACAGGCTACACGAGAACGAGGTATGAATCAACCAGCCCGCAGACTCGTCTGTGGGTGTATTTTGCAGGACATAAGTATGTCTTCTTCTTTTAATTTGAGGGTTAGACCCTTGTCGGTGTAGCTGTGAAGCTCTTTCCATCTGTCTCTATCTAGAGCAGCTTCTTTCGCCTCACTATACGACATGACACCGATCCTTTCTTTTATCTGACTCATGTAGCTTATTCTTGGTCTTCCTCGTCCACGCTTTCCTTCGATTATCTCCTCTATGATGTTCTTTATGAAGGTATCATGTCGTATGAGATGGCCTATCATCTTCCCTCTTCTATTCCGTATGGTTTCCATTAATTGTCTTCTTTCTTGCACTCTCTTCAATACATCCTCATTAGTATGTACTGTAACAAAATTATGAGGTTATGTAATGGGCGGTATCTGAGAGTAGCGGCGTCTTGAGGTGGGGGCGGTGGAGTTCATAAATACCTACGCACGCTTGTCAAAATTTGCAATGAAACCTTTTTAAAACGTGTGGTATGGTTTTGTTTTAAATATTTCGAACAGTGTCCCTCAAAGAAAGTTGTTGGGTTGTATGAGTACATTCAGCCCCTAAGATATGATTTCATAATTTTGTTACATCCTATAAAGTTATATTAGATATGTATAGAACTTTATCATATCGCCGCTCTAAAAGGGACCACATCTTAGCTTCGTGTGACGGTTATCAGATACTTCAACACTAAGAAACATCTAAAAGGCCCCGAGTTTGCTAACTAAGTCGACTCGCAATGGTATGCCAATGGCCCGGTAACAGTCATTGTTGGTTTTGTTGTCCGTACCACCTGTTACAAAATAATACCAATTATTATTAAGATTTGTCGTGCGTCAGTGTTTAAGTCTGATGCTAATTCGGCACCATTCTAAAATATATAAGAAACAAAAGAGGGTCAGGGCGCGCAATTAAAAATTTCGATGGTTTTAATTGTTTTTTACGTTACATTGAAACATTTTAGTTTAGGATCGTGTTTTTTTTGCTTGGGACTACGACATATAACAATGCATTATTTTTTCTATTAAATTTGCTTCAAAATTGAAACAACAGAAAGTAGTAAAAAAGCGGTTTTTACAAAGATTGGATTATTGTAAAATTACGTTTTTCGTAAACAATCAAAAACTATCGAAATTTTCAATTGCGTGCCCTGAACTAGCGCTTCCACCTTAATCTTTATGAATGATATTTAGTAAGTTTAAAAAATGTTTAATTCATTTTTGCATGTCCTGGTTTGGCATATTTATATTACTGGCAAACACATCGATGTGTAGCTTAGTAGGTGTGTACCTATAATATTTTGGAGTAAGTCTATCCAATAAGTACTTACAATCAAAAATATCTTGATTAGCTATTTAGATGCATTAGAAACTTGGACGATTAAAAAATATAAAAAAGTCAAGAAGGAATTGTATAAGTTACAAGGCCTTTGCCTGCAGTACCTCGATGACACACAGCCAATAGCTTAGCTCAGCCTCAGGAATAATGCAGCTTTATATTACTAAAAGAATTATCAGAATTGGATCAGCAATTCCGAAGATTACCCCCTACTCTCACGGCTCTATGCTTTGATCAGTACCTCAATTGCGAAATTATTCGTAAGCTAACCGTATACTTTACAGTCTACCGTATTTAGACGTTTTGTATGGAGAATTGAAAGTTTTAAATAACGTCCGCTTGAGGCGCTTTTCAATTCTCCATACAAAACGTCTAAATACGGTAGACTATAAAGTATACAGTTAGCTCGCACTTGACGTGATGTATGGGTAAAAATTCGAAGCGATTCCAAATGACAGCTACCGAAACTGAACTTGTTTTCTGTGTACAGACTATGGTCTTATGGTCAGTGTGTTTGGCAGAGGGGTACGCCTTGCTATGACATGTCCACGCCATTTGGTATGACTATACGAGTACATTACACATTCCAGTGACGATAACCTTGATGATCTTTGTAATGTTCAGTCGCTCCGATAGACACCGTAGCAACTAACATCATAAGGGGAAGTTCTCATGTTGCGATTGAGGAAATTTTCTAAGCCCCGTATTCATGGTAAATTTTTGATTCTTCAACATTTTAGATCAACAGCCACAAAGTTGTTGTAAATAATATTTCTTGTTTACACGCGAGTCTGCTTCAATGTTTTTTTTTTTTATTACATTATAGGCAAGTATTTGATCTCGATCTCACCTGATGGTAAGTGACGATGAGATCTACGATGGAGCATACTTGCCTAGGTAGGAAGGTGGCAGTGGATAGAGACGCTACATTCACTAGGCACATGCAGCGCAACTGATCTGACCCGCCATCCATGAATGGCAACACCGAACATCATGCCGGAACACGGCTAGGCCGCTTGGCGACATGGCTTTGTTCAGTGGGTGGTGACTAGCCACGGCCGAAGCCTACCACCAGTAGAGCTGTCACCTGGTTTGCACCACCCAGGGTCACGTGAAGGGTATCTCGAGGGGTACTTAATTCTCCTACGGACGAAGGTGACTCGACCCCAAAAAAACCGTTGTCTGATGAGGTAGTGTTTGTACTGTTCCCTGTATCCAGCGTGTACAATTTCTCAGAAAAAACGGTGGTTGGTCACCCCGCTGGTTGTACAGTTGATATTTGTACCTTTTACAAAGTACAAATACGCTTTGATAGTACACTTATATGTACCTACATAAATACAATTTTGTTTATCGTTTAATTGGATAACAAGCTTAATATTTTCAATAAAAAAAAACACATTTATTTATAGACCAACGTGATCGGTACCACCTACTCGGTAACCTCTTGAAATATTTCTGTAGTACCTTACATAAGAGGCAGTCGAATTCTTAGTTTAACGTTTAATATTAAGTAAACGTTAAATTAAGCACCACCCGATTTGTGTTGTACACGCGAATTGCAACCTTAAGTTCACGCAAATTCGCGTGTACTAGACGGCAAATAGGCCTGGTTTTTTGCGCTTCAGTGTGTTTCGCGACTCTCCGTCCGTATTATTTCTTCGTCTAAGTATTTTTTTTCTGTTCGTTAGCTCGCTTATTACGATGAGGATGAGGAATTGGACGAAGACGACGGCTCCTGGGAGACGGAGTCCACAGACTCCTGGGAAACGATCGTAGAGGAAGTGGTTTACGGCTGAACTGAGTTAGTAAGCGATCGATAGCCGATGGGGAAATATGAAATGTTCTCGGAAATATTTTATTTTGTAATGAATCATCAGTGATCTATCAAGTATTGAAACAAATATAAATTTATCCTGTTATCTGTTTATATTTCGTTTGTATGGTTGGTGTTTTTAAAATATGAAATGTACCCTACATGAAACACTGACGTTACTCAAGCAATCAAATGGAAACTAACTTTCCGCCAAAAAGTCATACGAAATGTTTACCTACTACATATTTTTTATAGACTAGCATTAACGTGTTATAGTTTGACCACTACCGCTGTGCCGCGCCCTAGGTTTGCGGGGCGGGGTAGGAAAGGATCTTACGTTCGCGTTGTCGGCGGACTGACGGCTGATATCCCCCCGCCTCACCGAGCACATATCCAAGGCGCGGTACAGCGGTAGTAGTCAAACTATAGTCAACTATTAGGCCTCGGCCTCGAATTTTGCGGGCAGCGGGACGGCGCGGCGGCGGCGGCGGCGGCGCGGGAGCGGCAGGATCTTATGCGTAAAATCAAATGGACCGGTTCTCGAAAACAGCGGCGCGGCAGCGGGCAGCGGGGCGGCGCGGCAGCGGCGCGGGGCGGCCAACGAGCGCCGCTCCCGCGCCGCCGCCGCGCCGCCCCGCTGCCCGCTAAATTCGAGGCTGAGGCCTTAGATTGCGTAAATACTCGGCGATATTGTGCGAATATTATTAATTGCTAGTGCGTCATTCTGCGTATATTACACAACATTCCATTCGTAGGGTTGGTATTGACGTCAATTGAAGACGAGTATCTTCTCATGAATCTACTAGGACTGGCTCGCCGCATATAGGTACTTAATTTATGACAAAAAGTATACTATATCGTAAATTATTATCGCGATACGAACATCCACTATACGGTCCCACACTAAGCAACGCTTGTATTATGGTTACCGTACAATAAACTAGGGGCGAATCCAGTATTTATTACTTATATAGATATTAAGCGTCCATGACTTGGGTACAAACTTTCGTGCTCATCACACAAAGTTTGTCCCTACCAGGATTTGAACTTGGGAGCCTCGGCGCGGAAAGCAGGGTCACTACCAACTGCGCTAATCAGGCTGCCAGTCGCTTTCTTAATTGTTTTTGAATAAGCGTACATTTATTTATTTGCATATTTGCGAGAATTAGCGCCTGATTATTTTTTTCGCGCGCATTGCGATCAGCGGCACATAATATAACTAAGCTATAAACTAGTCTAATATTAAAAATATATTAAATCGAATATATTCTATGTAATCATTACACAAAAAAATAATTTGTAGAAATTAAATGTTTATCATATTTTGACAAACACAGTGTATTTAATGGACCCGCGTTGGGAGCCAATTTAAAATACATTTTTCTCACCTCTATTATTATAGGTACATATAATAAATATATATGTATATGATTCCAGCCCTTTTTTTAAAGTCACACTGCTGGGCACGGGCCTCCCCTCAATGCGTGGGGGATTAGGCCATAGTCCACCACGCTGGCCCAGTGCGGGTTGGCGGACTTCACACATCTTTCGAGGGGTTCTCTCAGACATGCAGGTTTCCTCACGATGTTTTCCTATATTATATATCAACATATATAATATACAAGAAACTATTAACATGTATAATGCTAGTATTTATAAGTAGGTATTAAATTGCTGCACAACAAGTTCCTCATGAGCTATTTAATTTGTTTATTAACCTTTCGGCTTCTTTTGATCCTGCGCTGATCGTTACCTAAATAATATATTAATTGTATTATGTAATTCTAAGATCTCCATCGATAATCTGAACATAATAATGCATAAAGATAAGTTGTTTTTATTTTTACCCGAATAAATAAGCTTAATCTTATGTGAATGCAATAAAGATACATATCAATTCGAAACTAAAAAGCTACTCATTAAAACTAACGAACGGCAAAAAACCTAATGGCAACAATTTATTTCCAACTGTCACAATGAATGGAATGGATGGTGTATCCGTGCTTAATGCATACACCATCAATTCCATATCCTTCGTCCATCAACGCGCAAACGAAAATATATCAAACTTGACTTTTTCAGTTCTCCCAAGAAGTTCGATATTTTTTTGTGATAGGGATACTTTATCACAAAAAAATATCGAATAGAATACGTTTATTATTAAGCAATACGGAGTAAAAATAAAAATGCGTAGGCGCCTGCCACGCGTCTGCAAACTGAAATATGAAATACAAATTGATGTGGGCAGATTACGTAACAAATAATTTTAATTATATAATAACGGTCGCCTATCATTAAACGATGTTCTTAAAAGCAAACCATAATTATGCAAATCAAGGGTGTCCAAACATTTTAGCCTGAGGACCAGACTGATTGTTCCATCGTTAAGTGGAGATGGGTAGGATGCTGGGTAGGGCAGGATGAAGGCATATGGTCCAGGGTTGTATCCTAGTGGTGGTCTAGAAGTGGACGTAGAGAGAGAGGCGGGCCACCAGCTCGGTCCGATGACATAAGGAAGGTACCTGGTACATGCTAGACTAGGATAGCAGAGGCAGACGCGAATACATGGGGGAAGTGGACCAATGGGGGCCATGTATGATATCCCCCCCCCCTCTAACTCACGACTGAAGCACTTGCAGTAATTATTCAGATGTAAGTATTCTACCACCCAAGACCCAACTAAATGCCCACTGAATACAAGATTGGAGGACAGGAACGAGTGGTGTGGACACGCAGAGGTTTAAAACAGGCTATACGGATGATTCAGAAATGGTATACTAATTCTTGAACCGATCCTTTATCGCATTTGTTATCTATCATTATGTGAAGTCGGCATTTCAAAACCCATTTGTCAGTATCCATGTTGCTACCAATGGGAGCTTCAAGGTGTGCACTATGACTGTTCAAGCAGTTCAAGTACCTTTTTTTTCTATTACATTATAGGCAAGTATTTGATCTCGATCTCACCTGATGGTAAGTGACGATGAGATCTATGATGGAGCATACTTGCCTAGGTAGGAAGGCGGCAGTAGATCGAGACGCTACATTCACTAGGCACATGCAGCGCAACTGATCTGACCCGCCATCCATGAATGGCAGCACCGAACATCATGCCGGAACACGGCTAGGCCGCTTGGCGACATGGCTTTGTTCAGTGGGTGGTGAGTAGCCACGGCCGAAGCCTACCACCAGTGGACCTGTGCAAGCCCGCCCTTTATATATCACCTAATATACCCAGCTGGATTGACACAGGCCGAAAAAAGACTGTGACAATGGTGTTACCTGCTCACATAGCGTTGTTGTTCCTAGGAATGTATGTAACCTCTACTTTTGTAAAACGAGTAGACATTGAGCTTCTCGCTGGCTATTCTCAGTGTAACCAACATTCCGGTTCGGGGGTATAATCTGAATTCTGGTACCTACGAGAATATTTGGTCAAGAATATATATATTTTTTTGTTCACATGTATTAAAGTGTAATGTGACATTTGATTTTATCACTGGCGCTGCAACTTCATACGATGGAAAATCTCATTTAATTTATCTATTCATCGAAATCCAACGTCAACTATAACATAGATAGGAATCCTTGAATTATTTTAATTACAAACGAATGCTAAATAGATTCAAGTTCTTGGAAAACATAATAAATTTCAAAAAAATATTCTTCTATAATCACCCGACTTTTGAAACCGCGCTGCGGGAAAAAATCACTACCTATTTCTTATATAATTTAGAGCCGGTGCAACAAGTCCAAACCAAATGTCATGTAAAATCCCAAATCTCATCCCATGGTTTTGAAGTCAGTTTCTTTTTATTTTATTAATATTATGGAGTATTTGGAGTACATACACGCACATACAAGCCTGTACTAAGAATAAAAACTGATCAAGAAATTTTCCTCGACAACTGGAAAAAGTTTCTCTATTTTGTAGGCGATTGCTAACGAGAAAAAAAGAAAAAAAGGGAATAAATAAAACAGGTATGAACATATATACCATAATAATTATAATAACATAATAATAATATAAAATAACAACACAAGTTATAAAACAACTAAGATATAACATAACAAAATGTACAATAGGTACTAATAAGATATAAAAAAGGCGATATAGTATAAAACCTAATTCACTCCATAGATGGATAGACAGAGAACACATTAAAATCGTTATTAAAAACAAAATACTGATTTAAATATATTTGAAATAGGAACATGCATTGACCCACGCTCTGCACATAGGATAGGTACTCCTAATGTTACGTCACTGCAATTATGGAAATAAACCGCATATAGTCAAAAGGATGTAACTAGGATCATACAAGGGTGTAAAATAGTGATTCATTCATAACCTTTGGAACTGATATCTAATAGTAACACAAGAAATAATAAATTTAAGTCAACACTAAGCCCTCAAGTGCTAACACTATATTTTTAAACACTTGCTCAAGTGGCTCTTATTGCACCGATTTTAGGTTCGTAATGCGGATTATTTTACACGCGTGCTTTTCACATTATATTAACGTACCAGCATCATAAATGCCACATTTTAAAAAAAATGGCATAGAGTTTTCCTGTCCAAAAATAAATCTATTTTTTTTGTTGTGATTATATAAACTGTTTTAGTTAAGATATGATAAATAAACATTTTATTTCGACTAGGAAATTATTCAGGTTTGTCATTCAACTAACATTAATGTCTGTTATATTTACAAAAATATTAAATTAATTATATTTTTAATATTGGCCTGTTTTATCACTTTGTTATCTATGGCACTTTCAAGTACGAAAAAACCGGGAGTCACTTGTTCTGTGGTCATATGCCAAAAATATGTGTCTAAGTATAGTGTTTCTATGAAATTTTATTACTTTTATCCTCACAAGTGTATTAAAAAAGTATGAAACGCGTGAGCATTTGGTCATTACACTCTCGGCTTCATTGCGCCCTGAACGCGCAATTTACTATTACCGAGTAAACCAAGGAATTAGTTAAAACCAATCCCTAAAGTATTTTTTTTCAAACTTGTTCTCTATTGAATGTTAAGATCGCTGGTATAAAAATAGTTGGTTAATAACTATTGATATTTATATATTATACAATGTATATCTATGATAGGTATTACTTATTATTTAACTTAATTTATGGTACAACTATGTTGCGATTGTAATAAGTTTAATAAATCATATATTTACATTATCAGCTGAAATAGCGTTCGTAAAATTTACATATTATGATGTTCTAAATGATTAATGAGCCATTTTTAACTCATTTTTTTTTATAAGTTTAATAATTTAGTAATAAGTAATTTATACCAAGTCCGAATAACTGTGCATCTCTATCTTACTCCATCTTCATGATCCCAATTTTTCCATTGTTCCATTAAAATATTCCGATTCGGTAAAAAGTACTCGAATGTACACAGTATAAAAATACTGTTACCATAGCTAGGTATATCTGTGCCACATCCACCTACTTACTTGCTCGGACGTTACTTGCGGTTATCCTATAGTACAGAGCGTTGAGTTGTTCCAGGAAGATGAATGTGAGTACAGTGTGGGGGCCTATCTTGGCGTAGGTGGGCAGGAACCCGCTCCACAGCGCCAGGACGCCCTCGTTCTTCACCACGTGCATCAGTACGCCCACTTGACTTGCGCCTTTTTCAGAGTTTTGGACCCTGTAACATTGTGTTACAGGCCAATTTTAAGCGTGGGTGGGGTACACAAAAACGGTTGAACATTTTTAAGCTTCCTTATTTTCTCCCTAGTGTATCTATTGTATTCAAAGTGTACATAATTAAATTATCGCAAAACCTAAAATTAGTTTGTGCGTTGTGTGGGACTTTAAGTTGGTGAGTTCGTCTCGTCTCGTAATGGATTGTCGAAGGTTTGCGTTATTTAACACAGTGTACCAAAGCGAGTTACTCTTTACGAAATCTTCAAAACTCGAACCTATACTTGTGTAGCACGCATGTTTCCACAGTCTCCAAGTGCTGGCTTAAAAAGGACTTCTCAAAAGGTGCTTAGAAGGAGTACCTGGTCTTGACAATATCCACTGGCAGCGAGCTGCATGTGGTGACAAACCCGGATATCATGGACGCGCAGAAGTGGAGGAGGATGCCCTCGCCGAGGGACGGCAGAAGGAACTCCCGAGCCTGGAAGAACCAATACCAAAGTCTGTACCGTCTTCTTGATGCTTTATATCTACACACACAGACATGAGCGCATTATTTTCCCATTCAATATATTCCCATATACACGTCGCCAACCCTAACTGGGCAAGCGTGGTGGACTATGGCCTAATCCCCCTCGTTTTGAGGGGAATTCCGTGCCCAGCAGTGCGACATTAAAAAGGGGTGGTATTATACACGTCCTGTTTGCACATAACTTCAAGCAATATTATACCAAGTTATTAGGTAGTTTAGTATCATTATGACCTGCGCATACGATCCCAGTTGCGCTCCGTTGACGACCATGGCCCTGGTGACAGTGGCGCCCGCGCCGCGCCACAGCGTCGTCACCCCCTCCTCGCGAGTTATCCTGTATATCACAGTTAATGTGGAATTAATCTATTTAATATAATTCTCAACACTGACTGACTGATAGGCAATAGACAGCCTTAACTACCCTAGAGGACCTAGAGGTTAGAAATTTAAAGGATATCTCTCGAGTACCCAAGAAGTTAACTAAGTATTTTTTGTAAATTCGACCCCTAAGAGGATCAAATGCAGCTGCCTTGACTAGATTTTTTTTCTAGTCACGTTTGCCCTCAGTCCATTGTACGGTACCCATAATATAAGCGTTGCTTAGTGTGGGACCGTATAGTTGGTCTGTTTGTCTGGCGATATTTATTTATTTAACTTATTATGCAGTCTACAAAAAAATCTCTTTAAAGAAGGCCATACAAGCATCAAGAAATGAATTTTGTTGCATGCAGGCTAGTTGGAGCAGACCTGCCGAGAGCATCAAAGATGTGGTGATAGTTTCGTCGCTTCTCGAGGGGCAGCCGGCCGTCGGCCGTCATGCGAATGAGCGCGACCTCCGCCGGGGTGCCGATGAACGCTCCCACCCCTCCCGACGCCATGCCTATTCCGATTTTCGTCGCGAAGTTCGGAATGCCGTACGCGCTGAAAACAACAAATTTGTAGAAAAAAAAATACCACGGGTTTGCGCGTGTAGAGTAGCTAGCTAGGCATTGCTTGCTGTCTTTGCTTCTTGTATCATCATCATATCATTAGTCCTTTCAGCTATTCTATTTTGCGTAAAACTCTGTGCAACTTATAAACACACTTTGGCATTTACTACTATGATTTCTTCATTGTATTTTAGAGTCCAGAGATAACTGAACGATTAAACTAGCTCCATATTATGTCATTGAACTGTCAAATTCCATGCAAAAAATATTTTATATTCCCACAGTGTGAGAACTGTCGTAAGTTTCTTACATAATAGGTGGGCTGTGAAGAGCAAAGCGTAAAAAAGGAAATTACTTCTTATATACATCCATAATGCCATTAAAGCAACCCAGTCTGCCAGTGGTATAAGTGGCCTGCCTGAAAAGAGCTGCTGAGATCCCAGTGTAGAAGCCGCCGATGCCCTCCTTGGAGGCGATGTCCTTCATCACTTTGAGGGTCGTAGTGTTCTTGGCGGCTGGTCCCAGGAGCTGCATCCGGGTCTTTGTCAAATCCATTGGTTGTACGATGCATATTGCCATCATTCTGGATGGAGAAAAAGTATTTAAACTTTTATTTAAAGACAATTTGATGAACGAATTTTATTATAATAAGTAAACGGAAGAAATTTAGAGGAACACTTATGAGACTTCTCCACAAGAACTTTGTCACTGGTTTTGCCTAACTATACTTAGAAAACCGCAAAAATAATTAAGCCAGATACCTATAGTATCTACTCTTTTGAATGCCGATATTAGAAGCCCCCTGTATCTCCCGGAGGAACGCCTGCAGTGCCGGCCCGAAGCATGGGGCGACCTCCTTGCTTTCCTCTTATATATACCAGTTGTGAGTGCAAGCATGGAACTAGGGAGATCTCGCCAACTTGTCGATTTAAACAGCCATGTATTGTTCAAAGTTGGGTTCTCCCAATACGATGGGCGCAGACCGCGAGAGATGGAAGTTAGACGGAGCAATCATTGGCAAACTTTCCACGCGAGTTTTATAAATGGTTAGCTCTAAGATTATACCTTTATATGATCTGAGGGCAAAGGGCATTTGTCCACTTTCACTGCTACCGAGGAATGAGATTATTTTGGACCGAGTTCGGAATAACATGACTGCGATGGTATGTGTCCCCAGCGGCCAAATTCAGTGGTTCAGACTTACTCTAGCCGACTCAGCGCCGGCCACCTGGGTGTAGTGGACGTGTTCTGTATTGCCAGCTTTTAAGCTCGTCACGATATTGTGCCGAGACCTAGCGATATCATCGAACTACTTACTTACAATCGGCGGCGGGTAAACAGACGTTGCTCAAATGAATGACGTTGCTGAAATGACAGACGCGCGGTGGACACGCCATTGTAATGAATGCATCGTCTCTTAGCCAACGTTATCTCGTTCTAGGTATCAGGGGCTCAAGGTCGGTCAACGCGCAATGGAGAGAGCTATGCTCGGGGTTTCGCTACGCGATAGAATCAGAAATGAAGAGATCCGTAGACGAACTGGAGTAACGGCATAGCTCAAAGAATTTCCAAGATGATGTGGCAGTGGGCAGGGCACATAGCTCGCAGAAGCTATGGCTGTTGGGGCAGAAAGGTTCTGGAATGGCGACCACGAATCGGAAGACGAATTGTAGGACGGTCCCCCACATGGTGGACTGATGACATCACACGCGTCGCAGGAAGCCGGTGGATGCGAGTGGCGGGGGACCGTGATGCGTGGAAGTCGTTTGGGAAGGCCTATGTCCAGCAGTGGACTTCTATTGGCTGATAGATTAGATCAGGGGTGTGGGGTATGTCACTTACCCACTCGCTCCTCCGATCACGAAGTTGAGCCACCCAGGCATCTGTGGTTTCACTGGCGGTTTCTTCTCAACCATTGTCGTAAAAACAGAACTACAAAATGTGTTATAAAATACCTATACACTGTATCTCCATCTATATAAAGAACTACAAAAAAATATCGTCTGTTCGTCTGACACAGAGCATATAAAATAGTATAATCATTTGATGTTTAAGTGACAGAATGTCCACGAATGTATAATTCAATGTGGCCATGCAGCCTGTTGTTTTATTTTACTATGGAGGTATGGCGCCTCATCGTAAAAAATAGTTTTGTGGCAGGCAACACTGCACTTTTTTCATTAAAAACATTCTGAACTATTAAACAGAAATGAAATCATTTTTATACACTAGGAGGTATTATTTAATTTATTCAACTTTAGTACGGTAACTATATGCGACAATGAATAAACGCCTTTTTATTTACATAATTTATTACATAAAAGTAGAAAATAACACTGTAGGAAAAATAACTATAAATATCATAACAAAAGAGTATTATAGGCATATATGATGCGGCAGCCCATGCGATGGACCGACCAGATTAAGTCTGCCATTGGTGGCCCCCTGCATAAATACACCAGGATGGCATCCAATAGGCATAGATGGCGAGACTTCGTGAGGCAAGCAACACCAGTCCCAAAACCAAAACATAACGACCACGACCGCTCTGACAAGAGCGTCACGACTTAGAAGAAGGCAGTAATATTTTTTTTAGTAAAGTAAAGTTTATTAACAAAAAACAGATTTACAGATATTTAATGTATACAATATTTTAAATACCTGTCAGTTATTGACAAAAACTTCCTGCACTAGGTCAGGCCTGTCTCGCAGGAAGTTTTATTTAATTATAGAGATTAACCTAGATAGCATAACAGTTGCCAGTTCTTATAATAATAAAAGCAAATAAAATAGTTTGACAAAATTTTGTCATGAAAGAAAAGATAAAAAATAAAAATAAAAATAATGGTAATGGAATTAAATTAAATAAGGCACCTCCTAGCCTGTGAAAAAAGAAAATGATAATGATGATGATGCACTTGTTAACTAATTTGGTAACGGTAAAAAGAAATCAAAATAATAACATAAAATAATAATTTTAAAAAACACTTCTTAAGAATTGTTCAGTTTTCTGGTAAGACCAGGATAGAAGTTCTTTACTTATTTTTGTTTTTACCTCACCAACTGTCAAGTTGTTTAGGTTACAGATTTTATACATTTTGTTATAAGTAAAATGTTTCATATACAAGCTAAATCGCCTTGCGAATGCAGTTTTAATTATAACCGTAGGTAAACAAAAAACACGCTTCCTGACCATTTCTTCATAGTTGTCTAAGTTGATTACTTCTTTGTGGGTTAGTAGGATAAGCTTTAAGATGTATAATCTCCGTACACTTAGCAATTGCGTCTCAGTAAAGAGAAGGGATGTTGAAAAGCGAAAAGGTTTATTCAACATTGTTTTGAGTACCGCTCGCTGTGCTCTTTCTAGTCCGATGAGATGAGAAGTAGCCGAGCCCCCCCAAGCAAGAATACAATAGGTTAGAATGGATTGACATAAGGTAAAGTAGATCGATTTAAGCAAGGTTATAGGGGCTACGCCGCGAAGTAGTTTCATCATGTGTATTAGCTTTCTTACCCTGGATGATGTAGCTACAATATGACTGCTAAAGGATAGATTCTCGTCAATGAGAACCCCCAAGTATCTGGTGCACTTAGCTTTATTTATAACTTCACAATTGCAATTTCTCAGATGGGAACTGCAACTGTGAGCTTTTATGCATAGGTCAGCTGGTGGAGCAGAAGTAGCTGTTTTATGGAAGCAAATAAAACTGGATTTTGCTGTATTTAAAGTAAGGAGGTTATTGCTTAACCAGTCATTGACGCGACGAAGTCCAGTTTCGGTAGCTGTTAATATATCGCTCCATGACTTCTCATGAAAAATAATGACTGTGTCATCAGCATAATTGATAATGTTGGCTTGTTGCAGGTTGACTGTGGACAGATCATTTATATATAAAAGAAACAGCGAGGGGCCTAAAATACTGCCTTGTGGTATACCAAACGTTACATCATGATGAGAGCTTGTAAACGAATTTATTCTAGTGCACAATTTTCTGTTTGTAAGGTAGCTACGAAACCACTCCAGACAGACCCCTCGAATACCAACAACTTCCAGCTTTCTCAATAAAATAGGAATAGACACCGTATCGAACGCCTTCGTAAGGTCAAGAAAAACCGCTAAGCATGAAAACCCGGAATCTAAATGTCCAGAAATAATGTTTGTTAGTAGTGATACCGCATGTTCAGTGGATTTTCCTTGACGAAAACCAAATTGTTGATCAGATAAAGTATGATTTCTCTCAAGGAAGCTAATGAATTGTTTATTAATTATTTTCTCTAGTAATTTCGAAAAAGTGCTAAGTAGAGAGATAGGCCTGAAGTTGCTTGGGTCATTGGTGGGCCCCCCTTTGTGTATTGGCGTAACAACTGCCATTTTCCAAATATTCGGAAAAATACCTGTAGATATGCTTAAGTTATAAATATGGGTTAGTGGTTCAGCAATATACTTTTTTATGTATTTAATTAAGCAGTTTGTAACACCGTCTAAACCGGGAGCAGTATTATTTTTAATACCTGAAATGAGATCTTCAACTTCTATTGTAGTAGTAGGATGCAAAAAGATGGAATTGTTTGTGGTGGAAGATAATTTAAGTTTTGCGGCCAGAGAGTTCTGAGTTTCATTAAGCCGTTTTAGTATTTTATTTGCAAGTCGTTGGCCGATAGTAGAGAAGAACTGTGAACAGTGATTAAAAGAATTAATTTCATTATCTTTGGTTTGACATAATTTGTGGGAGTTATTTTTAGATGGGTTAGAGTTTGTGATACGTTTTATTGCACTCCATAGCTTTTTTGGTTGGTGTTTATAGCGTTCGAGATCATCTTTATTATATTGTGCCTTTAATTGATAAATGAGGTTATTGTAAAAATTTCTGTAACGTTTGTAAACTAGTGTTTTTAAAGAATCGTCTGGATTATTCCGGGCTTCCATATGCAACTTGTCCCGATGAATCGAACATCTTATTAATCCTGGAGTCATCCAAGGCTTGAGTATTCTCTTTGAGCGGCTGATACGAATGATTTTTGAGTGACGTTTTATAATAGAAGAGAGCCTGGACATGAAAACCTGAGCAGCTTCAGATGGGCAAGATTTTTCAGTGACATCCGACCATGTAGTATCTTTTAACTCATGTGCTATGGCCTCAATGTCAAGTTTCTGCTGAGTGGTATTTTTTTCTATTTGCTTTGGGCCTTTAATTTTTATGCCGGCCATTACTAGGTCGTGGTCTGTAATCGCTGAGGAGCACACGAGTGACTCTGAATTGCCTTTAGTTTTAGTAAAAATATGGTCAAGACACGCATCCCCTCGAGTTGGCTTATCAATAGCTGGCATGAACCCTAATGATAATTGATTTCTTATATTTACGCGAATACTACACATTGAAATAAAACAAGTTTTTAGGATTTTATCGCGTTTATATTTTGATTTTACGTTCCGCAGGCAGTAATATGTTATAAAAAAAGTCGAGTATATAAGTAGGCATACTACCAAGAGGTACCTACCTATAATAAAGCTTTATACTCTGTAGGTAGATTAGATAGGTACAGGTCAAAAAATATACACACTGTCGAAAAATATGACTGCTACAATTCTTAGTGGAATAGGTTGTAGGGATGTTACCCACGCGATCCTTCCAATTTTTCAGCTAGGTAAGTCAATTATTTATTTATTAAATGGCCCACCAACAAATGTTTACATTATAAAAAATCCAGAAGCGGTTATATATAAGACAAAACAAAAAAAACACCTAAAAAAAAGAACGAAAAAAAAATGTGTTGAGTTAAATGTGTCTTATTCATACAAAGTTGTAACTAGGTATTGGACTTAGATTAGAAAGGAGCAAATAAACGATTTCAATACTTACCCAGTGCCTAGTGGTACTAAGTACCTACTACCTAAGGTCAGTAAAATATAATGTTCTCAAAATGTTTAGTAATTATACATTTGTATGCTAACATCAACGAATTAATTATTGTTCAATTATTGTATAAATACTTAGTGCATTAATGTTTATAGCTATTTGATTGCAATTAGCTACCTAGTATAATAAATAACATTTAAGTGATCTAATAGTTAAGTTATTATATGTGAATACAAAATAATGTATCGATTATAACTTAATTAATTTAAAATATCAGCCAACAGAACAGAATTTTAGAACTTTATATTTTGGAAACTGTACCTGCATACGAAATGAAGTGTACCTTAAACAGGCATTTTAAGTTGGCATGATAGGAACAAAATACGGGCAATTAAATTATTTGTATCACCACTGGACGGCTTCATTTTTAAACGGGTTTCCGGTGTTAGGTAATGTTAACTACGACCATAGTAGGTACCAATGGTAGAATCGGTAACGGTAGAATCAGTAACGGTAGAATCGGTAACGGTAGAATCGGTAACGGTAGAATCGGTAACGGTAGAATCGGTAACGAAAACAGTATTATTGATTCATTATAAAAAGTAACGCGACATAGACATTTTACATATATGCTCAAACTCTACCAGTAGAAAGCGTTGAGTTGTCCATAGAACTTGAATGCGAGTTCACTGTGGGGGCCTGTCTTGGTGTATTTGGTGTGCTCGACTAGCGATATTATTATTACTGAAGCGAATGTGTGTGGACTGTATGAAATTAAACGAAGATGTAAACAATGAATAACAATATAATTTGGGAAACCGAAAACAATCAATCTGATAAACTTAATAATTTAAATATATATTGATTTCTTATATTTACGCGAATACTACACATTTAAATAAAAAAATTAAATATACTTCAAAAAGAATTCGTTAATAAAAAGAAATGTATAGTTAGAGAAGAGTTCGCAGCAATTACTATCCCACTAATATAATAAATGTGAAAGTTTGGATGGATGGATGTTTGTTACTCAATCACGCCAGAACGGCTGAACGGATCTGGATGAAATTTGGCACAGAGATAGATTATAGTCTGCAATAGCACATAGGCTACTTTTTATCCCGGTAAAAAGACATACTTTTTAATCGCGGGGAACACCGTGGGGCGTAGCTAGTTAATTATATATTTACCAGACATATTTAAATTATTATTGGAATAATATGTTCTTAACAGCCAGGAAATCTTATCCAACAGCATCAACGAGGGTTATGTTACGATTTTATCATAATACTTGAATATATTTTCATACCAACTATTACGTTATATATAAGCAAATTATAAAAGGAGTAGTTAATAAAACTAGTGTGTCCAGAAATAAATATAAATGTATTTATAAAAAAAAAAACTTAAGTATAACTATGATAAGATTACAAAGTCACACCGCGGTTGGTTTTTAAAAACAAGGTATACATAACATAATAAAAGAGCTGTAAATATATATTATAAACGAGACGAGAAAGTATACGACCAAAAGGTAAAACAAAGTTAAAATAAGTTGTAGATGGATGGGTACATAGGTAAAAACAATAAAACTTATAAACAAAAAATAAACCAAATTCAAATTTCCCACGCATGCACATAAGATCCTTCCCACTGAGTACCTAGCTAGTTCAATTATTCGTCTTTTTGACGCAAAATATCTACACACACAGACATCAGCGCAAACTTTTCGCGTCTACATAACGTGTTTGTACGTATTTTTATATTTGTATCGACTATTATAATAGTCGATACAAATATAAAAATACGACGCATTGTAGACGAAAAAGTTTGCGCTGATGTGTGTGTGTGTTCATTAAAAGAATTAACATCATTATGACCTGCGCATACCATCCCCGCTGCATTCAATTAACCACCATTACCTTGTGGCGCGAGTGCCACGCCAGGGCGGTGTCAGATTCCGCTCACGAGTTATCTGTAAAAAAAATATAGAGTACTTGGAATATAGAATAATCGCACCTAGACGGCATTGAAGTAGACTAACTTTCCCAGGCTATCTTCATATATTGAAATAATTTCAATGTTTTTCTTTTTCAAGCTTAGGAGGTTCTTCTTTGCTCAGCAGTGGATGTTGGCGACTCAATATAGACAAGACTGTTAATTTTCATTTGTTTTGAACTACCTTATCTCGTAATCTTTTATTTGACAACAAGAATCTTCAGCTCAATATTACAGTAACCATTAAGTGGAACACCCGCCTGTTATTAGTTACAGCCTCAATTAGAGGCCCACAACTTAAGAGTTAGAATATAGTTGCTAGTTTCAGGATCAATGATATAGGTGCGCTAAAAATTCTATCAGCTGAAAGACGTCCACGGTTGGACATAGGCCTCCCCCAAAAACATCCACACATCACTAAAATTAAATATAGAAATACCTTTATAGGTCATTTCACAATTCAAACTTTCTGCTCCGTAAGTCGCCTTCCATTAGAGGACTGCGCTGAGATCCCCGTGTAGAAGCTGCCGACGTCCTCCTTGGTAGCGATTCTCTTGATCATGTCGAGGGTCAGGAGCTGGATCCGTGTCTTTTGTAAAGTCCATTTTGTGTCCGATGCATGCCGCCATCATTCTGGTATGAGAAAAAGTATTCAACTCTTTTTTTTTTGTTCTTGCCGAGAGATGAATGCTGGTGTAAATAATCAAATCTTTTGTTGCTGGTCTTTTGAAGCACCGTACTTACGACTCATTCGATACATCATATATCCCGATACCCACAATGTAAGAGTATCAAATCCTATACCTATCAAATCTAAATATTACCAACTTCCTTGTGCGAACATTACCTTTGGCCATTCTAAAGTACAGAGCGTTCAGTTGTTCCATGAAGATGAAAGTGAGTACAGTGTGAGGACCTATCTTGGCGTAGGTGGGCAGGAACCCGCTCCACAGCGCCAGGACGCCCTCGTTCTTTATCACGTTCATTAGCACGCCCACTTGACTTGCACCTTTTTCAGCGCTTTGAACTCTGAAAATTTTTCACACTCCCGTATAATGTGTGTGTATAGAACACAAAACGTTTGAACCTTAAAAAATCATTTTCTGTATCTTCTACTGGAACTAATTAATATGAAGACTGCGAGCGGCCTTCAAGTACAGGCATAGAAATCAGATTCCGAAATTGAGAAGTATGATATGGTACCTGGTCTTGACGATGTCGACTGGCAGCGAGGCGAATGACGTGACAAACCCGGATATCATGGACGCGCAAAAGTGGAGGACGATGCCATCGCCTAGTGACGGTAGAAGGAACTCCCGAGCCTGGGACAACCAATATCACATTGAGCGTCTCTTACTGTCTTTTTCATGCTATATAGCAAGGTACACACAGACACCAGCGACCAAACTTTTCGCTTCTACACGTATCCCCTTACCCGTACGTTCGCCCTTATTCCGCATGTGGATCGCTTATTTATACCTATAAGATTTAATACACAGTTAATAGGTAGTTTCGTATCGCACCTGCGCATACGATCCCAGCTGCGCGCCATTAACCACCATCGCCCTGGTGACTGTGGCGCTTGCGCCGCGCCACAGCGTCGTCACCCCCTCCTCACGAATTATTCTGTGGAATATCCAATAATGGTAGATAGTAAAGAAGTCCATCATCCCAGGGGTATCTTCTAAATTCTGTGATGTGATAAGAAGTATCCCAAAGTTCTAAACTCAAAATTGAGAGTTTTACTACACAAAGGAATTAGAAAAACCTTAGGCGAAAAGACAACCCGCCACACACTCCCACTTCTGGTCTTCCTGTAAACCAGGATCCACAGCCGTGACCAACGAAGTCGCCTTCATCATAGTTCAAAGAATAACGATGCTCAATTGGGGGTGGGTGGGTCACCACCGTAGAAGCGTACGCGGTTGGTGCAGAAACATTTTGGAATTGCAACTGTGAGTAGGAAGTCGCAGTACGGTAAACGACAGTCTCCCTGAACTCTAACATGACACATGTGGCGGATGACCGTGACGTCTGAATGTTGTTGGGAGACGCCTATTAGAGTCTTCTGGATATTGGATAAATAAATGTACTACTCCGCTATATGATATTTCTGCAGCTCTCTAAAATTTCTCGTTCGTAAGCATCAGATTTTGTTGCATCCAGACTTGTTGGAGCTCACCTGCTCAGGGCATCAAATATATGGTTGTAGTTTCGTCGCTTCTCGACGGGCAGCCTGCCGTCGGCAGTCATGCGAATGAGCGCAACCTCCGCCGGGGTGCCGATGAATGCGCCGATGCCGCCAGACACCACGCCAATTCCGACTTTGACCGCAAAGTTTGGTACACCGTAGGCGCTGAGAACAACACGTCTTTAGAAGTAGTTTCTTTCCGTGGCCTTACCAATGTGGTCTTTATGGGGTCGACTTCCTATTCATTCTGATTTGGCTGATAGGTACACACACATGATGAGATTGGCATCCGCCATCTGACCTTTGAGACCCCACTAGTGGAACTACCTGTCATCTTAAGGACATTTGTCACAATTTTTTAAACTTCTGACGCCCGGTAAATTTGTGCCTTAATTTTACTACTAAGGATCTATGATAACTTAAACCTAGTATTATCCTCAATCATCCTACTTACCTAGCCTGACGGGGCTATTTGCGTAAGCCTAGATCATTCCACTGCTGGGAGACCTCTCCCATTCCCAATTCCACTCCTCCCTGTGCCCATAGTGTTATGCAGTCTGTTGTGTGAAAGAACAACTCGTCCCACCAACTCTATACCTGAGCCTGCCGTGATGCTGTTTAGCTTGATGAGATATTACACGGAGTGAATGACAACATTCACTTCTTCCGACTAAGGAGGTTCCCCTTTGCTCAGAAGTAGTGCACGCAGGCTAAATAGCTATAAGATTGCCACCTAGTCTTCGATGCTCATCTCAGGACTAACCAGACCATAAGTGTGAAACCAGGTATTAATTTAAAATAAAATCACTTCTTATAGATATCCATTAGGCCATTAAAACATCCCAGTCTGCCTGTGCCGTAAGTAGCCTGCCTAAAGAGGGCTGCTGAGATCCCGCTGTAAAAGCCGCCGATGCCCTCCTTAGAAGCGATGTCTTTCATCACGCTGAGGGTCGACGTGTTCTTTGCAGCTGATCCCAGGAGTTGCATCCTGGTTTTTGTTAAGTCCATTGGCTGTACGATGGATGTTGACATCATTCTGGTGTGAGAAACACTTTGGTTGGTATATACGTTACTGCTGAGTGCTGGACCATTATTCATCGAGGTACCACGGGCTGGCTGGCTGGCTGGCTGGCTGGTCAGAAGCTAGCTATGTGTATGTACGGCCTTGCTAAATATACTGTATCAGATACAGCTTTTGCAGAGATACTATGCCGTTAGATTTTCCTTATAGAGCTTTTAGATAGTCTGCGGGATAACACCTTACCCGCTGGTTCCTCCGATCACGAAGTTGAGCCATCCGGGAATCTGTTGTGGTTTCGGTGGCGATTTCTTCTCAACCATCGTATTAAAAATTGAACTCCAAAATGTGTTATAAAATACCTATGCACCTATCCATCTATGTAAAGAACTACAAAAAATATATATCTGTTCATCTGATATAGAGCATATAAATGGTAAATAATGTAAACAATTATGTTATTTTGGGATTCCGAGGTGTTTCGAGTCTCAGAATCATAGAGTAATTATTTTGTTCAGATTGCCCAGTAATCAATATAAAAGTCAATGTGACGGGCGGGTTGTTTCAGAACGTTTACATCCGTTACGCTTTGATTCATTTGGGATTTTTTTATGGAGTTTGTTTAATTATTGTTGATTCTGTTCTAATCCTCTTTAGTTTATCTTACTAAGTATTTGGGTGTATTTCTGATGTCTGGTTTTTCTTCCCATTTCCCATTAAAATTCATTGAGCGGGCTAGTGGGCACATCGGACATGACATACCTACAACAATGTTGTAACAACATAATTAACTGAAATAATAAAACATCACTGATTTATTTATTAGTATTATTTATTTTTTTGGCTACAAAATCATTTTATACTACTTACCCTATCTATAATTAAATATTAATAAGTAACGTAATCAAAAATAAGAATGGGACCTTGGTCGACATTCTCATATCTTCATGTCACATCCATTATTTATAACTAGACCTCCTGTTTCGGTGAACTTCGTACCGCATCAGAATCAATGTACGAGAAAATGAATTTTCTTCATAACATTTGTTTTCTTGGAGCGGAGACAAATTAAAAAAAATCAATGATTATACAAATCGGCCCACCCGTTCTCGAGTTATAAATGGTGTAACTAACACCACTTTGTTTTGAATATATAGATGTGTATTTATAGAATGTGTTATGGATATAAGATTATAGATATATTCTTATAGATGGAATCATGTCTAAATTACATTATCATAAATATATTACTTACTCAAAATATGATATAGTAGTACCCAGAAATCTGTAGAATATTAATCTTTTATCTATACATAATTTACTTAAATTTAAATAAATTAATAATTATTTCCTTGTGCATTATGGCTTTAGATTTGTCACAGTACTCTGCTCAGACATTCTAAAGTACAGAGCGTTGAACTGCTCCATAAAGATGAAAGTGAAGACGGCATGGGGACCTATCTTGCCATAAGTTGGGAGGAATCCGCTGAACAACGAGATGACACCTTCGTTCTTGATCACGCTCTTGAGTACAGTAATCTGACCTGTGCCTGTTTCTGCATTTTGAACCCTGTAAAATTGTTTCTTGATTTCAATTTCAGTTTTACGCGAAATCGGCGTTTTAGATTGCTTTGATTGAGACTTGAAAATAAAGTAATTAAAAATATAATCAAGTTCAAATGAAACTGGTATCAGAAAGCACTCAGCAGATCCTCAACACTATCGGGAGGCTGGGTGCCCAAAACGCTTGTAGCATTGCCACGTTCAACGGTAATGCTGATATATAGGATAAACCATTACGTACAGTACTGATGAATCAACAATTTTTTTACAAAATGCTAAGCTACAACTTTACCACCCGTTCAGAATGCCTTTCCTAAGCAGAAGAAGGTTCAAAAATCTCCATGGTTGCTTTAAATTGAAAAAGTACCTGGTCTTGACAATGTCGACAGGTAGCGACACGATTGTGGTGACGAAGCCAGCTATCATGGAAGCACAGAAGTGGAGGAACATGCCATCGCCGAGAGACGGCAACAGGAGCTGCCGAGCCTGGTAACATAAACACATAGGTGTGTGTTATATGGGATACCCTTTCCAACGTGTTTTATCGGGTTTTGTGTTTAACTTAGCCAAACCCAAATAAACCTCGTGAAAGCGCTTTCGATAGGTAAGAAAGGGAATAGGTAACCACAAGACAAATCTGACAGCAGCTAAGTCTTTCAAAATCCCAATCAAAATCCGTTCATAAGTGCACTCGGGTTGGCGGGTCCTTATAAGTTCTGATCATCATGCTGATAGCTCGCAGAACCGATGTCCGTTGGGGCAGGAAGGTTCTAAAATGGCGACCACGAACCCGAAGACGTAGTGGAGGTCGGCCCCCACAAGGTGGACCGATAATATCACACGCGTAGCAGGAAGCCGATTGATGCGAGTGGCAGGGGACCGTGAAGTGTGGAAATCATTGGGGAAGGCCTATGTCCAGCAGTGGACGTCTTTCGGCTGATACATAGTTCGATCTCCCCTAGTGCAGGTCAAGCTTCAGAGTCTGAAACACCGACGTAGGGTTGCCAGCCTATCAGTCTTCTACGGAATAAATTTCGGAGAGTGTGCGATGGAATTACATGAATTAATTCGCCCATCTCCATTCTATCGCCGGTCGACAAGACGCACGGACAAATGTCATCCGTACACTATTGACATTCCTTTGGTTCGTACTAAGCGTTTCGCTTCTACTTTCATCGTACGAACTGCCAAGGAATGGAACAAGCTACCGGCGTCTTTGTTCCCCGTTGACTACAATCTGGGTGTTTTCAAGTCAAGAGTGAACAGGTACCTTCTAGGCAAGTTGCTCCATAGTAGATCTCATCGTCACTTACTATCAGGTGAGATCGAGATCAAATACTTGCCTATAACGTAATAAAAAAAAAAAAGATCATCCTGACCTGTGCATACGTGCCCAGTATCACACCGTTGACCGTTGAGCTCCTGGTGACTGTAGCGGCGCACCCTCGCCACAACGTCAGCACGCCCTCTTCACGAGTTATTCTGCACATAGAGCTAAATTAAGCCCTTTTTGAACGTCTTGCAACGTCGGCACGAGCCTTCCCTCAATGCGAGGGGGATTAGGCCATAGTCCACCACGCTGGCCCAGTGTCATTGGCGGACTTCACACGCCTTTCAAAAGGTTATATCAGACGTGCAGGTTTTCTCACGATGTTTACCTTTACCGTTTAGCAAGTAGTAATATATTTGCAAATGAGATTGGCTCTTGAAATCCATAAAGTCAGATCAGGCGTAGTACCGACGACTTTCCGTGCTCTGAGACACGATCGAGCAATAATCAAGATTTTATCTACCCGACGAGTTGACGACCAGTTGGCACAGTAGGTAGACCCTACTTTCTGTTCCGAGGGTTCCGGATTTGAATCCTGGTAAGTAAAAACTTGATCATGAGCAATAACGTATCTGCCCGAGTCATGAATATTAAATGTCTATAAAAATAATTATATAGGTAGTAGGATCGCCCCCAATTTGTATGGTACCCATATAACAAGCGTTTGGGACCGTACAGTTGTTGTTGTGAGGCAATATTATTGTAGCCAACCTGCCGAGGGCATCGAAGACATGGCGGTAGTTCCTCCTCTTCTCAAAAGGCAGCCTGCCGTCAGCAGTCATGCGAATGAGCGCGACCTCCGCCGGGGTGCCGACGAACCCGCCCACGCCACCCGAGATTATGCCTATTCCGATTTTGGTACCAAATCCCGGTGGGCCGTTGTACATGCTGAGGGATATCCCTAAAATTCAGCATTTAAAAGGTCTTCGGCATCAGAGAAAGACGCAACTATAAGAAAAAAATTGATGCATATTAACTGACTCTCTCTGTTGGGTGGTTAATTCAGCTATGTAGAAGCCTTAGTCGTAGAAGTAATTACTATTACCGTTATACTGGCTGAGCGAGTACCGCGAGCTTGATCTCACCTGATGGTAAGTGACGATGAGATCTACGATGTAGCATACTTGCCTAGAAGGTACCTGTTCACTCTCGACTTGATAACACCCCGATTGAAGCCAACGGGGAACAAAGACGCCGGTAGCGTGTTCCATTCCTTTACAGTTCGCACGATGAAAGTAGAAGCAAATCGCTTAGTACGTACCGAAGGAATGTCAACAGTGTAAGGATGACACTTGTACGTGCTGTCACGTAACAGTTGGATCAAATATTTAAGCCTACGCGTGACCGTAGAAAATGGCAATTACTTTTTATAGCTATCCATAACACAGTTAAAAGTCCCCAGTCGGCCTGTTCCGTATGTAGCCTGCCTGAGCCAGGCCGCCGTGATTCCAGTGTAGAAGCCGCGTACGCCCTCGCTGGCAATGATGTTCTTGATCAATTTGGTTGACGACGCTTTCTGGCCAGCTAAGCCCAGGAGCTGCATTCGAGTCTTCAGTAAGTCCGCTGGTTGTACGATAGTAGTAGCCATACCCCTGATAAGAAATGAAAGCACAGGTTCCAGGCTTAGTATACTCTCTCTTGTATGTACACAAGAGAGATTATACTCAAACTGAAAGAATTTGCCGTCCACATTAGTGCAGTGTATCATGCAATGTAACACACATTGTAACAAATTTTCATAGTCTGGACTCCTTGCGCGCGCAAACTGGGCCCCAAGTCTGCTAACACTATCGAAAACAGATGCAAGTAGGTAGTAGGCGCTGCGTCCACACATAGCATTTTGTAACTATATTGACGATTCTTAGGTCTGGGCCCCAAGTCTGTTAACACAATCGATTCATAATCGAACAGCAACTGCACAGTAACTGTCACTTTTAACAGATATTGTATGGGATATCTGGCATAAGTGACAGTTACTATACGGTTGCCGTTCGATTATGTATCGATTGTGTTAGCAGACTTGGGGCCCTGGTCGGTTTCTCGTCGTATAAGTCGGTATAGAACCTACTCTTGACCCCGACAGACAAGACTCAAGTCAAGAAGGAGGCAGTTACAACGGTACTAAAGACAGTGGTCCAACACCAGCCTCCAAGCATCGATAAAAAAATATTCTAATTTTGAAATGCTCCTTTCACGTTACACTGCATGCTACCTTTGATCAGTCTATACGAAGCATTGGTTCCCTGCTCGCTGTTAGAGATAACTTGGAGTGGTTGAAAGTTTAAACCTGCTTCTCACCCGCTAGTTCCTCCAATGATGAAGTTGAGCCACTGCGGTTTCCGTGGCGGCTGTTTTGCTTTGTCCATCATTTTGTTGTGAGACGACACTGCAATTACATTGCGTTTACATTTGTTCACACCGACAAAACGTCATTTGGATTTGTTATGCTTCTTCTTCTAATATTATTATAAAATATTATTATTATAATATTTTATATAAATATTATTATTATAATAATATTTTATAAATATTATTATTATAATATTTTATTGTATTATTTCCATGCAGTTGTATAAATGTCACTAATGTGGGTTTTTTAGAAAAATGGTTAGAAAAATGGCCTAGCATAATCCTTTTTACATACCGTTTTGGTACCGTGGCGTCTTCCATTCTTCTCACAACATATGTCATAGATAAGTATGACAGTGACGGCATGCTTCTCGATAACGTTACTATTACATTTGGAGTTCCTTTAGTCTTACCACAGATTACTTCTTGTTTTTCTTCTTCTTTCTTTACGAAATGAAATGCGATGAAAATGGCCTCACCCACAACTCAGCGGGTATTTTGCCAATTTCAAGTAATACATAGCAATAACACACTAAATAAATACACATTATAAATAAAATAATGGATGTGCCATGATGTTATGAAAATGGCGTGTCCTTATTGTTCTTCAAAATTCAATATGATTGACAACATGACTTTTCAAATTCCCGCATTCGTTATCTATTTTATTTCATCGCATTTCATTTGAAAAGGAAACGTAGGCTGACTACGTATCATGCCATAAACAATAACAAATAACCGAAAGGGCTGAGGCATGTTTTTTTATGTTCCCGTAAGGAAAGTGAAGTGAAGACTTTTTTGACAAAAAAGTATTCACCACTTTATATACTGATAGGTTTAGGAGAGCTGGTCATATATACGCCAACGGCCTGTTGCCCGAGCTAGAAGCCATTTGAAGCACTGATTAGAAATCGCTACATGATATTGGAAAAACACCTAAGATAGTCACGCCATCATTTTATAATAAGTAAAAAAAACCTGTGTTCAAAAATATTTTAACTTTATTTATGTTAATACTTATTTATTATTTATGTGACGCTTCTCCCACATGTATTCGTTTAATTAAAATACAACTCTTTCAAATGTCAATGAATAATAAATAAGTACCTAGTCAGTCGTGTTAGTAGTAAAATAGGTTCCTAATCCTCCTAATTCCTAAATTAGGAGGACGGGAAACGGCGGTATTTTTTTTTATCGCATCAAAAATTCATCCCGTTGACTGAGTTTACAATTATAATTAATTTTCAACAGCTTTTATACCATCTTTATCACGATTACCAATCCTAACGAATACCAAAGGATTACCAGCCCTTTTAATGTCCCACTGTTGGGCACGGGCCTCCCCTCAATGCTAGGGAGATTAGGCCATATTCCACCACGCTGACCCAGGGCGGGTTGGCGGACTTCACACGTCTTTCGAGGGGCAATGTTTTCCTTCATCGTTTAGCAAGTGATAATCATGGTTGAAAATGAGATTCGCACATGGTTGAAAGGGGTGAAATATGAAAGTTGTGATCATAAATAAATTCCACTTTATTCACATCAAAATAACTTAACTATACGTAATGAAACAAGTTTAGACAGTTTTCGTATGAGAAAACTGGTAATAGTAACATGATTAAACACCACCAATTCAATGCAAAAAGTATATCTATCTATACATATAAATAAAATTGGAGTGTCTGTTTGTAATATTAAAATAACAGCTTTTTACTAAGTGCATTTGGATGTATACACGTTACCTATACCGAAACAACATTTTTTACAATTTTTGTCTGTCTGTCTGTCTGTCCGTCTGTCTGTCTGTCCGTCTGTCTGTCTGTCTGTCTGTCTGTCTGTTTGTTCCGGGTAATCTCTGAAATGGCTGGACCGATTTTGACGGGAATTTCACTGGCAGATAGCTGATGTTACAAGGAGTAACTTAGGCTACTTTTATTTTAGAAAAAAAAAATTGGATCTCTCGAAAAAAAATTAAAACCAATGTTGCAGCGCTGCGCCTGCTTAAAGTTTGATAGCAACAATCTGCAATGCGTCCCGCGGGATCAGAACGCGAGCAGGCTGTTGCCAACGGTTGAGACGTTGTTAAATACCACGCGGACGAAGTCGTGGGCAACAGCTAGTCCGATATACAATACAAAAACGCAAATTATTAAAAAAAATGTCTATGCCTACAATCTAATTTTTACTATTTACAGCCATTTTATAGTAGAGACCTTTGAGCTGTTCCAGGAATATGAATGTAAGGACAATGTTGGGGCCTGTCTTGGCGTAGTTGGGCAGGAACCCGCTCCACAGCGCCAGGACGCCCTCTTTCTTGATAACGTTCATAATTCCACGCACTACACTGATTTGAATGGCGCCGTTACTAGAGTGCTGGATCCTATAACATAGTTTCACAGGTTAGTTTCAAGTGTTACGTACGAAAATCGGGTTGAACAATAAAAGACTTGTCGGAAAACCTTGAAATGGAATCAAGAACGGAATCTGTACAATTATTTTTACATTAAAACTAGCTGTCCCGACCAACTTCGTGCCGCCTCAGTATCAAATGTATGAGAAAATGAATTATCTTTAATATATTTTGTTTGGGAATTATTCCTATGTTTCAATAGTTCCGTGAACGTGTGTGACCAAAGTGGTTGCTTTAAAGCAGCCAAAACATCAGGAACGTAAAAACATAAAATAAACGCGATAAAATCTGTAAAATAAGATTTATTTCAATGTGTAGTATTCGCGTAAATATAAGTTATTCGGGGCGGAGACAAATTCAAAAATCTAAGTTCATTCAAAACAAACCAACCGTTCTAGAGATATAAATGCTGTAATCTATACATATAAATAAAATTGGAGTGTCTGTTTGTAATATTAAAATAACCGCTTTTTACTAAGTGCATTTGGATGTATACACGTTACCTATACCGAAACAACATTTTTTACAATTTTTGTCTGTCTGTCTGTCTGTCTGTCTGTCTGTCTGTCCGTCTGTCTGTCTGTCTGTCTGTCTGTCTGTCTGTCTGTCTGTTTGTTCCGGGTAATCTCTGAAATGGCTGGACCGATTTTGACGGGAATTTCACTGGCAGATAGCTGATGTAACAAGGAGTAACATAGGCTACTTTTATTTTAGAAAAAAAAAATTGGATCTCTCGAAAAAAAATTAAAACCAATGTTGCAGCGCTGCGCCTGATTAAAGTTTGATAGCAACAATCTGCAATGCGTCCCGCGGGATCAGAACGCGAGCAGGCTGTTGCCAACGGCTGAGTCTTTATTAAATACCACGCGGACGAAGTCGCGGGCAACAGCTAGTATAATATAGAAGAGTAATATAATATATCCAAGTGGTCATATTTCTGAAAATACACGCATGTTCCTTTTGGCTTTCAAGTGCGGGCTTAGAGGGAAGCTTTTGGAATTGAGAAGTGTGATTGCGCGTATATAAAAGACGTACCTGGTCTTGACAATGTCGACTGGCAGCGAGGCGAATGTAGTGATAGGCCCGGTTATCATGGCTGAGCAGAAGTGGAGAAGGATGCCCTCGCCCAGAGACGGCAGCAGAAACTCCCTAGCCTGGGAGAACCAATAGCACATTAAGTGTCCATTACCGTCTTTGGATGGGATACACCTTCACATAGACATCAGTGGCCTACTTTTGTATCATATCTACTATTAAAACACTAACAACATTTAAAACACGGGTAGAAATTACTAGCTGCGCCCCGCGGTGTTACCCGCTATTAAAAAGTAAATACATTTATCGGGATAAAAAGCCTATGTGCTATTCCAGACTATAATCTATATTTGTGCTAAATTTCATCCAGATCTGTTCAGCCGCGATTGAGTAACAAACATCCATCCATTCAAACTTTCACATTTATAATATTAGTGGGATGACCTGCGCATACGAGCTCAGCTGCGCTCCATTGACCACCATGGCCCTGGTGACAGTGGCGCCCGCGCCGCGCCACAGCGTCGTCACCCCCTCCTCGCGAATTATTCTGTTTCAGAAGATGTAAATTGAATCTTAAACCTTCCTGGAATATTCTCAAAATTCCGCGATGAGATGAAAAGTCCTCCAAATTTAATGTGACTTAACTAATGTATAGAGAGATTATAGTTGATGATTTACCATGCAACACAATAACAATAGAAGAGTCTCTGATACAGCTCGAAGAGTTACGAAATTAAACTGGTACTGAACAGGCTACATAGACGTAAAAGATCTTTAAAAAAATAAACAGCAACCATGGAGTTTCTTGCCCGTTCTTCTCCATAGGACCGGCATTCCGAACGGGTGGTAGAGTAGTAGCATAATATTTTGTAACTTTTGACGATTCATAAGTACTGTACTTAATGGTCTACGTGAATTAAAAGTATTCTGATTCTGATTCTGACATGCTCATAAGCGTTTCATGGCTGTTAGATTATAATAAGAAGATATATAGTACACTATTCTGTAAGGTCTGTCTCAGGAAATCTGCAGCACACGGGCTTGTTGGAGCTAACCTGCCCAGGGCGTTAAAGATGTGGTGATAGTTTCGTCGCTTCTCGACGGGCAGCCTGCCGTCGGCCGTCATGCGAATAAGCACGTTATCCGCCGGAGTACCGACGAGTCCGCCCACGCCCCCCGAGAGCATCCCTATTCCGATTTTCGTGCCGAAGCCTGGCGGTCCGTTGTACATACTAAATATGCAGAAAATCAGTATGAACTGCCATGTGGCGATTGAGCGAGAAGCCTTATGTGCCGGACTGATTAGCGCAGTGGTAGTGACTCTGCTTTCTGCGCCGAGGGTCCCGGGTTCGAATCCTGGTAGGGACGAGCTTCTAAAAGAAAAGTAGCCTAAGTTACTCCTCGTTACATCAGCTATCTGCCAGTGAAAATCCCGTCAAATTCAGTCCAGCCATTTCAGAGATTAGCCCGAACAAACAGACAGACAAAAATTGTAAATAATGTTGTTTTCGTATATGTACCGTGTATACATCCAAATGCACTTAGTAAAAAGCGGTTATATTAATATTACAAACAGACACTCCAATTTTATTTATTTGTATGTATAGAAGAATGGGAATTACTGCTTATAGGTGTCCATTAGACTGTTGAAAGTTCCGAGTCTGCCTGTGCCGTAAGTGGCTTGCCTGAACCAGGCCGCTGAGATCCCAACGTAGAAGCCGCGGAAGCCCTCGTGGGCTATGATCCCCCTGATCACTTTGACTGTAGACGTTTTCTTGCCGGTCAAGCCTAGCAGCTGCATTCGTGTCTTCAACAAGTCCATTGGTTGTACGATGGTTATCGACAGTCCCCTGGTACGAAAGAATATGTACATTACGATCTGGACGTGGACATTGGTAGTGGGATGGGGATAGAGGGGGCCGCCATTGGCAAAACTTCTTGCGTCGGCCTCTACTTCTCTGGCTTGCGTGGGCCTCTATTTACAGTACAAAATGATAACTATTCTATATGCCGATTTGATATTTATTTATTAGTTTACACATTTCAAATCTCTATCAATAGAGTACGGTGAAAATTACTTCCTGCTATCAGAATCAGAATCAGAATATGTTTTATTCATGTAAACTATCAAGTACAGTAACGCACACGAAAAGTATCAAGTCACACAAAGTTTGTCCCTACCAGGATTCGAGCCCGGGGCCCTCGCACAGAAAGCAGGGTCTCTACCAACTGTGCTAATCACGCGCCGTTTGAATTTTATTTGGCGGTAGAAGTCCTCGGAAACGCATTATTATTAGATTACCTGCCCGCTTTTAGGTATTACTTGAAAAGGTTTAGTTTCAACCTGGTGCTCACCCGCTAGTTCCTCCAATGATGAAGTTGAGCCATTTCGGTATGTGCGGTTTCTTTTTTATTTCTTCAGTCATTGTATCGTGTAGCGAGACTGCGACTTCTTTGCGATAACATATTTACATTCACAAACATCATTTGGGTTTTATTAAACTTATATTTCTTCATTATCTTTTTTGCAAAGAAAGAAAGGTTTTTGAATTATTCAATTCCTGTCCTTCAAATGTCATTAAAGTGTCGCTCTATATATCATCTCATCTCATCATATTTTTTTTTACGAAATGAGATGCGATGAAATAAAATGGATATGAATATGGCCTCACCCACAACTTAGCGGGTAGTTTGCCAATGTCAAGTAATGAATAGCAATAAAACATTCAATAAATACACATTATAAATAAAATAATGGATTTGACTTGATGATATGAAAATGGCGTGACCGAGCCGTTACTTATTAACCAAAAATATGTAGAATTAAATGGAATTCTCTCCAAAAAAGATTCATTCAAAATTTGAGAATAAAATAACTAAAAAAAATAAAAATTTACCTATATCCGTTGGCAAAGAATAATATCTAACTATAAGCTATATTATATTATCAAAGGATTAGTCTATGAATAATCCTGATACACAAACAGAATCTTTAATCTGGGATTAATAAAAAAGACCATTTGGTACATCTTCAATATTCACATTTATTAGGTATAACCTACCATTTATAGACATTTGCGATTTTTAGGCCATTCCATTGATCTACTAGACATGGCTATTCCTATAAAATATCTATAAACAATTTAATTAAATATTTTATAAATGTTGTGAAGTTATCTAACTATCTTACGTAATATATATTAATCAGTTGGTTCTGTAGATATAACTTTTGTACCTATTTATACAATGTCTTTTTTTCCTTTTTGTTTTCCTGTTTTCTGTGCTGTTTCTGTTTTGGCGAAGGATTTAGGCACGCCATTACTGAAATTAAAATAAATATCAGGCGTACCAAAGTAATTTAAAACCAAAATTACTTTTCGAATATGAGTGTGCTACCAAAAATTTAAATCTATGACTTAATGTACTTTGAACTTATTTTTTTTAAATATGTCTATGATTTACATAAAACACAATATCTTTTTTTAAATGTTATGGCTTTAGCTTATTCGTTTGACTCGACTCGGTCATTCTAAAGTACAGTGCGTTCAGTTGTTCCAGGATGATGAAGGTGAAGAGGACATGGGGGCCCAGCTTGCCGTAGGTGGGCAGGAACCCACTGAACAGCGCCAGGAAACCCTCGTTCTTGATCACGCTTTTGAGGACAGCTAGTTGAGTCGTAGCCGTTTCTGAGTTTTGAACCCTGTAAAATTGTTTCACAATAATTTTATTCGTCTATGCTTGGGCAATGCTTGAGATCACCAAATCATTGCGCAAATAAATTGTTGCGTATTTACAATCATTGCGCAATTTAATTGGCAGTATTGGAAAAAAACCATCAAGACAGTTCTTAGTCGCATGTATAATTTTATCCAGAGAGCAGGGGCCCGACCGCCGATCTTACTTTTTTTTTTTTTTTTTATTACATACTTATCAGAACTTAAAATTTTCTTCACCTGTGAGTTATGACCAACCACCCTTTGTTTTTTTTACTTTTAGCTAGGTACTAGTAATCTATACAACATTTTTTACAATGTTTGTCTGTCTGTCTGTCTGTCTGTTTGTTTCAGCTAATCTCTGAAATGGCTGGACCGATTTTGACGGGACTTCCACTGGCAGATAGCTGAAGTAACAAGGAGCTGATGTAACTAAGGCTACTTTTATTTTAGATAAAAAAACACTCTAGTTAAATACCACGCAGACGCAGTCTCGGGTAACAGCTAGTAAGTATAAAAGATAGTGACCTGGTCTTGATCATGTCGACTGGCAGCGATGAGACCGTGGTGGCCAGCCCGGATATCATAGATGCGCAGGCGTGTAGCACGATACCGTCGCCAAGGTACGGCAGGAGAACCTGGCGAGCCTATGAAACACATCCTACGTGAGTAGGTACCTGTAAGGCCTTAGCCTCGAATTTATCGGGCAGTGGGGCGGCGGCGGCGGCGGCGCGGGAGCGGCAGGACCTTATGCGTAAAATCAAATGGTCCGGTATTCGAAAACAGCGGCGCGGCAGCGGCGCGGAGCGGCCAACGAGCTCCGCTCCCGCGCCGCCACCGCCCGCCGCCGCCCCGCTGCCCGCTAAATTCGAGGCTGAGGCCTTAGTCCATAAGTATAGCCGGATCCAGACTGAAAGCGCAGCATCAAACGAACGTTGAATTTTTTTTTATTATGGGCAAGTATTTGATCTCGATCTCACCAGATGGTAAGTGACGATGAGATCTACGATGGAGCATACTTGCCTAGACGGTAGCTGTTCACTCTCGACTTGAAAACACCCAGATTGAAGTCAACGGGGAACAAAGACGCCAGAAGCGTGTTCCATTCCTTGGTAGTTTGCACGATGGAAGTAGAAGCAAAACTATATCAGCTTCGCGAGGGTCTGCGGTTGGCTTGGGTCTGGCTATACATGTCAACCTTTTTTTTTATCATGCTGACCTGCGCATACGAGCCCAATTCCGCTCCATTCACCACCATGGCCCGCGTGACCGTGGGAGCGCATCCTCGCCACATTGCCAGCACGCCCTCTTCACGAGATATTCTGTAGTATACATAACATAAAGGGCGCTACGAGTATTACTAAAGGACTTATAAAGTTGAGGATTCCAATCTCTGCAAAAATTGCTTATTGGTTGACTTTCACTTGACGTGAGCTTAGCCTATAGTAAACATGATCTACAGTGAACTTAACCTAGATTGAACTAAACATCACGTGATACTGACCTTATGTGACCTTAGCCTTAAACTTGACTTAAAGTGAACTTTAATCTTAAGTGACCTCCACCTAGTGTAAACTTGACCTAAAGTGACCCGAATCTAGAGTGCATATGACCTCGACTGAGCTTGATTTTTGACAATGAGCTATTTAGCTGTTTGCGTTAAAAAAATGCTAGATTTTTTCTCCAACGCGAACGGTAAGTGTTTGGAAATGTTTAATTAAAAAAAAAACACCCACTGATCTAACATGTATATGTATTTGAATGATCAGTACGCTGCTGGCCAATGCGGCCTTCAGCCGGAGGGGCAGGCAACTAGCTCAAGGACTGATCTAACAACACTAAAGTCCTGAATTTATGGCTAACCTGCTGAGGGCATTGAAGACATGGTGGTAGTTCCTCCGCTGTTCAACAGGCAGTCTACCATCGGCTGTCATGCGAACGAGCGCAAGATCCGCCGGCGTGCCGATGAAACCCCCCACCCCTCCCGAGAACATGCCTATTAAGATTTTCGACCCGAAGCTCGGTGGACCGCCATACGTGCTGAAGAACATCGTTCAAATTAATAAAAATCCACACCTAATATTAGCTGTGTATTAACTGAGAATGCTGTCTCTCAAGGCAGTTATGATACCAGCCCTTTTAATGTCCCACTGTTGGGCACGGGCCTCCCCTCAATGCGAGGGGGATTAGGCCCTAGTCCACTACGCTGGCCCAGTGCGGTTTGGCAGACTTCACACGTCTTTTGAGAATTTCTCTCAGACATGCTGGTTTCCTCGCGATGTTTTCCTTCACCGTTTAGCATGTGATAATCGTGGTTGAAAATTAAATTCCCACATGAAATCCAGAAATCCCAGAGGTGCGAGCCGGGTTTGAACTTGCGATCCTCGTTACCGAGGCAAGCGTTCTACCAACTTGGCTATCACTGCTATGCTAGGCAGTTGCTTGCAGCCAAATATGGAACAAGCATTTAGTCTCATGGCATATGTTTAGCTGTTAGTGCCACAGCCAGCTACTAAACTATCTGGGCATGTGGCCGAGGACAAATTTACCGCGATGCCTGGCGAGGCTGGCTCAGGCCCGGCTCGGGCCTATGCTACACGTGGGCTAGCAGCGAGACAAATTATAGAAGACGTTCGACCATTTGGCTCGGATTAGATGTCAAGTCACATTTCTGATCTTGTAGTACGACAATGAGTTAATTTAGAAAATGGAAAATACCTTTTATAAGTATCTAATAGACAGTAAAAACATCCGAGTCTGCTTGTGCTGTAAGTGGCCTGTCTGAACACGGCTGCTGAGATCCCAACGTAGAAGCCGCGAAAGCCCTCCTTGGCTACGATGCTCCTGATAACTTCGGTCGTCGACACTTTCTTGCCGGCCAACCCTAGCAGCTGCATCCGGGTCTTCAACAGGTCCATTGGCTGTACCGCGCATATAGCCAGTGACCTGATAAGAAGGAATGAATCAATCTCCGAATGTGGATCGTGGTGATGTACAAGAAACACTTTGGGTACGACAAAGTAAACACTACTGTAAGAATTGTACGGCATTTTTTTTATTCACGTAGACCATTAAGTACAGTACTTATGAATCTTCAAAAGTTACAAAATATTTTGCTACTACTTTACCGCCCGTTCGGAATGCCGTTCCTATGGAGAAGAACGGGCAAGTAACTCCATGGTTGCTCTTTTTTTTTAAAGATCTTTTAAATTTTTGAGCAATACATTGTTATAGGTATTTGAGAACAATCTAGGAACGTATGTATCTTACTGGTACCAGGAAGTATTCCTAAATTAAATATAAGATCTTCCGGACACTGTTTGATTTGAAGATACTTGCCAGTGCTAGATTAAGCGCGGGGCCTTTAGCAAAAGCGCGAGGCCTGTTATAACTAATGCGTCTTTAGCTTCGGTAGTCTACCTTACGTATCATATAACTGAAGATGTTTTTGCGCGCAGGAGCGAGGCCCCAAGGCGCATGTCTCGTAGCATTTGCTTACTCTTGCTACGAGGCTAATGTAGCACTGCTTGGAGTAACGTAACTTTAGTTCTCACCCGCTTGTACCACCAATTATGAAGTTGAGCCATCGCGGTATCTGCCGCTCCTGTATCACCTGCTTGTTTTTAGCACTCATTGTGTTGTGCGAGAATGGGATTCATTATTGTGCTACATTCTATTTGAGAGGGGTACGTCCAGGTTCATGGTATACATTCACAAAGATTTCATTTTGGCTTCTCGCCCCATATTTTCAAATAAAATTAAAGTTGTGTGGATACATTTTGTTTTTGAATGTTTGGCTGATTGATTTAATGTCATTTTGAAAATCTACGAGGCCATAGACATAGACATAAAATAGATATTCTGCATTTATTTTATGTTCTTTATAAATCCTCTCTGTCTACAATTTTGTGTAGGTATGTGCGACGAGGTTGGAAACTTTAATTTTAAAATTATTCTAATTTCTATGGACCACGTCTCGATGGCGTGTTTATTCTCATTGCTATCTACACGGCCCGCATTTTGGAGTATTCTTCTTCTACATCTACATTTGCAGACAGAGAAGCACAACGGTCCTTATTGTATGTGCAAGAAGATACATCTTTTCTACTAATAGTCGGTTCTAAAAATCTCGTATTTGAGCCATATTCAGCAAAGGGCTTCGGGCAACCAGTTTAGCCAAATTAAAATTGATTACTCCTAGCATGATTGTTCGACACGAAGAAAAGGTCGATGACATTCGTTCATTGTACCCATTCGATAGTACTTATAATATTATTTACGCAACAGCGCGCAATAATGATAAGGAATGTAAACGAAATTTCAGTTAAATAAGAGTAGTATAATCTGGTTTAAATTAGTGATGTAACTACCTACCATTACATCACTAACAATATCGATATAAACATGGTTGCACAAAAATAAAACAATGGCCTCTCGTAGTGGAACCCCTGAAATATTTTAGCAGACATCAATATTCACTCCACGATTCGAAAGTACAGAGAGTTGAGTTGTTCCAAGAAGATGAATGTGAGGACAATGTGGGGGGCGGTCCTGGCGAAGGCGGGCATGAACCCGTTCCACAGCGCCCCGGTGCCCTCTCTACCAAGCATGTTCATCAGAACATACGCTTGACTTTTGCCTTGTTCTGCTGTTTGTAACCTGGCAAAAAAAAAAACAAATAAATAGGCTCATTGGTAGCCCAGCGGTCCTCCGGAGGCTGCCTCGTTTAGAGGCGAAACACGTGTCGAATACTTTTTTAGATTCGCTTAGTGTCGCGGAGAATTTTATTTGGGGTCCCGTCACTCGTGATAGATAGTTTCTCGATTAACATCTAAGAGGAGTTCGGTGTTGCTGGCTTCTTTTATTATCGATCAAACTTGTTTGGTTTAAAATCGAAAAAGTTGACAAGCCGAGGGTCAGTGGTGGGTCCTCTTTCCCCATAGGTTAACGATGGATTTCCGCCAAGTATCGCCTAGTTCTATCAATTATATAAATCAATATCGCCAAACAAAAAGTCCCAAACTAAGCAACAATTGTGTTATGGGTACCGTGCAATGGACTGAGGGCGAACCCAGTATATGATACTTATATAGATATCGAACCTGTTCCTGATGACGTCGATGGGCAACGAAGCAAACGTACTGGCAAGACCAGCGAATATTGCTGACCAGAATTGAATGTAAATACTATCATTGAAAACCACCAGCAGGATCTGACGAGACTGTGGGTACAAACAAGTTTATTATATTCATTACAAGCTTGCAGACCAGGGATTCGAGGGCCTCAGATAGTCGGTGAGGGTCTGGTGACCATCTGAGGCACTTAAGAGTGGCCACTAGGCTACTCGGCCAACGGACACACTGAGGTGGGCCTTGGTATGTGTTTGTCGGCCGAGTGGAACCGACGGGGGCAAGAAGCAGTCTCAGGTCTGGCCGTGGTTGGCTATCCAGAGAGGGGTCGTTAGAGCTATATGCTCCAGGAGTTCTGCACAAAGGCACGGACGGACAGATATTTGAAAGAAAAGTATCTTGGATATTAACGAGTACACATTTTCTCAAAAAAATATTTTGAATTTTACGACTTTAATATTTTTTTGTTAGCGTCGGGAATTGAACCGACAGACATGAAAACAACAAGTATTCTATATATTAAAGGTATTCACACCTGCGCGTAGGTGGCCAGCTGAGCTCCATTAATTAGCATGGCTCTGGCGATGGTAGGTAAACCTCCACGCCATAGGGTGGTTATTCCTTCTTCACGTGGTATCCTGCAAGTGTAAATAGATTTCTGCTAACACCGACGTATAAACTCTTTCAAGGATCAACGCGGTATCTAGCTCATGTAGCATATAAGTAGCCCCACTCTATAGGTTAATTTTCTCTGTATGTTACACCACAAGTAGGTAGGTGGCACCGCTCGTGGCGACTGTCCTGAGGGCCGCACATCCCTTTGAAAATAGTAACCGTAGAGTTCTTGCCCATTCTTCTTCAAAAGAACGACATTCCAAGCGCGCGGCACATATCCCACACACATACACACTCACCTCTACATGACACTTACACACCCAGATTAACACTTTAGTGAAACACACTTCTAATAATTTACATATGTAAAGGAAGTGTCTGGCACCTGATTGATTGATTAAGAATTAAAGAGAGACATTTACCCAGTTATTACATTTGAATAAACGAAGCCACGGCTTCACAGAGTGCTTGTATCAAGGTTCGAATTTGATATGGATACCATCGTTACCTTGCCAGCGCATCGAAGATGTTTCTGTAATGACGCCGGTGTCCGACTGGCATACTTCCGTCGCTCATCATGCGGTAACGAGCGATTTCTGGTGGGATGCCGATGATCGCGCTCACACCACCGGAGAGCACGCCTAATCCGATCTTCTTCTTGAAGTTCGGTACGCCGTATTTACTGATAAAACGATTTTGGGACTGCAGTTACAGTACAGTTTAAACTGATGGATTAGTCCGCAGTAGGCGTAAATGTGTGATTAGGCGAGGGGGATTAGGCCAGAGTCCACCACGCCCAGTGCGGGTTGGCGGACTTCACACATCTTTCGAGGGGTTCTCTCAGGCATGCAAATTTCCTCACGATATTTTCCTTCACCGTTTAGCAAGTGATAATCGTGGTTGAAAATGGGATTCGCACATGAAATCCAGAAATTCCAGAGGTACGAGCGGGGTTTGAACCTGCGATCCTCGTTACCGAGGCAAGCGTTCTACCAACTTGGCTATCACTGCTTCATATGTTCTGTTTGACCAACAAAATTTATAATAATTCGACATGACAGACAGGCACGATTGCTGTGGATCTGATCAGTGTTGCCAGATGTGATTTTCTATTTATACCCAAATTTGAAATTATTTTTCTCCAAAATGATACAATTTGCTTGAGTTTTACCCAAAGGCAAAAAGTTAACTAAAAATTACCCAAAATTCTCCATGGTATTTTTTTTTTCTCCAAATTTTTCTCCAACAATTTCATGTCTCCAAAATTTCTCCAGAGCCAAAATTTTTACCCAGAATTGCGAAAAAAATAACCAATCTGGCAACACTGGATCTGATGACCATTAAATTGGAGTGCGAAAGCAACGAGTATTTTGTTTTAGCTTTCAGTGTCATACCAAACCTATGCTTCAAAATGTTTAGTTCTAAGAAAAAGTACATACTCAATAAATATATTTGTAACTAGCTGCGCCCCGCGGTGTTACCCGCGATTAAACAGTTAAGTTTAAAAGAACACGGTTCCTGTATGCTATCACATAGGAACCGTGCATTTTTTCGGGATAAAAATTAGCCTATGTCATTTTCTGACCCCTAAACTACCACTACCTATGCAAAAAATCATGTCGATCCTTAGCTCTATAAAAAAATTAATCAAATCTATCCCACGGGAACCATTCATTTTACCGGGATAAAAAGCCAATAGCCTATGTGCTATTCCAGACTATAATCTATCTCTGTGCCAAATTTCATCGAGATCCGTTCAGCCGTTCTGGTGTGATTGAGTAACAAACATCCATCCAAACTTTATAATATTAGTAGGATTTACATTTATAATATTAGTGGGATGATCGATCTTAAAGGTTGTGATGACGCGACGATCTTTACAAGACCTTTGAAAGTGCGTTCCTTCTATACTGTATCAACACACACAGAATGAGCTTACTGGCGGATTTCAGAGAATACATTGGATTTCTATACGAACTTGTGTCCAGTTAAAGACTTAAAACCGAGGTGACTTAAGAAAACAGCCCTAGAAGATCTACTACGCGGTTAATAAAACGATACTTTTTGCGCTCTAAGCGGCAACATAAAATGTATGATAAACCTGTTGTAGCCACAAAGTTGACACCGTTAGAGGAAAACGCTCACAATACTGATGACCGTCCATCCGGACAGAAAGGTTCTAGGGTGGGGACCACCAGCTTCAGACTAGTGGTCGCCCCTATACCCAGTATAGGACAGCCCTCTACAAGGTTGAGTGATGACATCACACGCGTCCCAAGAAGCCGGTGGAGAGCTATATGCATAAGACATATAGCTATATGCTATAGATATATCAGTGGTGTAGCATAAGTCATTAGCACCTGGTGCGAATTTCAAATGGTAACGACAATAAAAACACTCACTGAATGTTTTTTTTTTACTAATTTTTTTTTCATATCTTAATTTTTTTTTTGTCTGCAACCTGTGAAATGCCGCTCCCGGTAAAGTGCCGCCCGGTGCGGACCACACCCTCCGCCCGCCCCATGCTACGCCACTGAGCTATATGACTTTCATTGGACCTCTTTCGCCTTGTGGATATATGAACAGCTGATTTATACATTTTATGTTACCGCTTAGATTGTTACACATTTTTTATGACGATGTCTTACTCCGTATGCATATCCAGCACAGAGTTGAAAATGCCAAATCTGCTTGCACTATATATGCCCTGTCTAACCAGGGCTAGTGAGATGCCAGTGTAGAAGCCAGCAATGCCCTCCTGGGCCACAATGCTCTGGGCGACCGCCAAAGCAGACTTCTTGACAGTTGGGCTTATCACCTGCATGCGTGTCTTCAACAATTCCACCGGTTGGAAGATGGATGTTGCCATCATCCTAATAGAATTCAGAATTAAAAAATCAACAAAGACAAAATATATGGGGCATGGGAACAAAAACTTTGGGTAACGTTACCACTTAATGTCTTTAATATACAATTTTAGACATATTTATGCGCGCAATGTACTTATCGTAAATCACACGATCACAACAGAACGTTCCGCGCGATACCAGACCCGTGCGAGCGACGAGCTCGCTCGAGCGTATCGAGATTTAATTTACATTGCAGGTTTAAGGCTTAATTATTAATTACGTTTTGATTTCTTATATTTACGCGAATACTACACATTGAAATAAAACTAATCTTAAGGATTTTATCGCGGTTTATTTTTTATTTTACGTTCCCGACGTTTCGGCTGCTTTGCAGCAACCATGGTCACGGGAGGACTGAGGTGTTTGACGTCCTGGTGTCATAGTTTGACGGGACCATGGTTGCTGCAAAGCAGCCGAAACGTCGGGAACGTAAAATAAAAAATAAACCGCGATAAAATCCTTAAGATTAGTTTTATTTCAATATTAATTACGTTTTTTATTTAAAATCATGTTACGTTAGTTATCTATTACGATTTCACGCCGAAATCAATTTAAAAATATCAAAAAAATAATTGTATATTCATGAAAAGATCAACGGAATATTCCAACTCACTCTGAGTTGGAATACCACCAACCACCACCACCAACTCATCCAGAATAATATGCTGATTCCATGGTAGCAGTTTTCGTTACGATGCTACTTACACCTGTATATTGTATCTGCTTATGTGTGGTCAGGAATTGAACTGAGCAGCAAAAAAATCCCGAAATCATCCCTCTCACCAATGAGTCTATCTACTTCTGCTCAGCTTCGCTTTTCGGCTAGACATAGCGATGGGTACCCATCAATCTACCAGCCTAAATGAGGTGACTTACCCGCTAACTCCTCCAATTATAAAGTTGAGCCATCCCGGTACGTGCTCTGAATCCGCCATTTCTAAATCTAATTATCATCTATCCTGGTTTTATTATTTCTCCCCTTTTAATAATTTGAATGATTAAAAGTAGCATGAATCATTATTTTTAATGCTAGTGATGTATGCTTATGACAGATTTAATAATCTCTCCCCATGAAGAATAATATCTATGCAAATCTTCTTTTTTTTAGGTTGGCAATCAGCTACAAAACAGTGCCATTTTTGCCAGTGTCGAGTAATTCTTGATAATTGTTATTGAATTTTATTATGTACTGCTAATGTTGATAAAATGAATCCCCTACTCCTATCAGTAAAGCTGTGGATACTTTACTGCAAATTTACCGGAAATCTTGTCAGAACTTGAAAATTTAAGTTAAACTATTTTATTTTAATTGCCTTCATTCATGACCGTTTATGAAAAAAAAATGACAACTTCACGATTCAACTTCCCGCCAAAAAGTTCCCTATGTCAATCTATGAGCCAAACGAAACCAAATCACAGAGAAAATGGTGTTCTTCTTTTAAATTAAAAAATGCCGTCACATTTATCACCAAATCCCAGATTACGGGCAGTAGTCTCTAAAGCCAAGACAGTCATGATCGCCAATCTCCGATAGGAGTTGGCACTAGAAGAAGAAAAAATACATTAAATTTTTCTTAATTCTTGCGTCGTTTTCTTTATTCTTGCGTCTGACGCCCTCGACGAACCGGTGGGTAATTACTTATGAAGGTACAAACACATTTTACGACAAAAAAATACTTATTTATTGATTTATGTTTAATTAATAATGCAATTTCTCATGTGAATAAACCTTTATTGCATCACCACTGCCACTCCTCTGTGAAGTCCTCTTCCATAGGGAAGTGCCTCCTGAAACAAATATATCACGTACACCTTTTGGTCTTAGACAAATTGTAGAGCATGAAAATATATATTCTTGTCAAAGTTAAAGTCAAATCGTTTATATCGTATAGGCCTACGGGGGCTTACAAATTGTCATTACATTTTTTTTTCTTAACTCTACAACCGGATCGGAACGCGACCTCAAATGAGAAGATGAACATGAATACAATCTTGACGCTTAGAGCTTCAAATAAAACATGCTCAAGCTTAAATATTCCGAAAACTGCTCGTGAAACCACATAATGCTTTACTGATTGCTGCCAGCGATATTAACTCTAACACACATTGCAACTTTGGGAAATCTGTAGTTGAACCGTATACATTACGCCATAAAATAATGTTGGTTTTGTATCCACCTCCGGTGCGGGGGAGTTGCGGGCGTGGCCGGTGGCATGGGTGAGGCAGGCGAGCCGGGCCCCGAGCGGCGCGGAGGCGTGCGCGGGCGCGGCGACGCAGGCGCACGCCGCGCCACCTCGCCAAGCAGGGATAGGCACGAGCGCGACAAGCGCTGGCTAAAGTTCTGCAATACGCAAAATCAAAATTGATCTCTATTTCCTTTTAGTTCGAGTTTAGATTAGAATAATAATAGTCCTCTGAACCAAATTTCGGTCATGTTGGCCAATCTCAACGGATACGAGACAACTAGTGCGCAAGCACGGATGCACTCTCTCTTCTCTCACTCTCATCGTCCGATGGGACGGCAATCTGACACGATTGGATAGAGATCATGAGTAGGACCATTAGATTTACGTGCCTTCGAGTCAAGAGCGAGTGATAAACTTGGTGGTAAAACGAGATTCACACGAGAAATGCAGTAATCTCGATTCCAAGGAGAGCGCTCTACCAACTTGGTTATCTCTGCTTAGAGTAGAAAAGAGAAGTGGAAAATGTCTCTACTCAGTATTAACAGCGATGGGTCAAAGAAAAGGAGGTACTCACTGGTAAGCATGAGCCTCTCATCTCGCGAAGGTCTATCTTCCGGAAGAGTTCGTACAGCAGCAGCTCGTGGAGACTCGGGGTCCGGGGGCCGAAGATTTGCTCGATTATTTCCACCACCTTTACACAAAGATAGAACTACCTCTTTTTGGACAGCCCAGAAGTCTGCTAACAATATACTCCTAAACTTAGCTTTTGAAAAAAAATGTCTTCACCATATTGGGTATCTTGTCAGTATCAAGAATTAGGTGTAGCTATTTCTAAAGCCTCAAGAACTGTTTAATATCAGTGTTTCAAGCATTTCCAGGTATTTGCCCAGGCCCCCTCCCCCATAATCTATCAGTGAGATAGTGCATATATTAATAACAAAAAGTCTTGAAGAATGTGAATAGCACTCTTCTTTATATGACCTGTTGGTAATTGTGCAAGTAATTATGTATTTGCAGGTCAGTGGTGTAGTTGTGTATAGCAGTTGGTAGTAACGACCTCTATGAACTACACAATTTGACATACGATCGGTAAGGTCGCTACAAACAGGCATGTCAATTTATATCCAACTCGCCTATTAACATACCATTTGGTAGGATCCTACAAATCAGCCCTACAAATTGGGTGCCATGTTGCGCGGCTCGTAGAAGCTTAAATACTGACATGAGGGTAGTTCGGCATCAGATCGGGCAACAGTGTCAGATCGAACTCTGCGCCTGCGCACATCTCGAACATCACGTGCCCCAGGGAGAGCGCCTCCACGTTGTCCAGCTGCGCCGCCAGCGCTATGGGGCACCGGGGCAGTGCCCCGATTAGCGTGTTCTCTAGACCACATATCCTGTAAAAGTTTATTTTTATTTTTTTTATTACGTTATAGGCAAGTATTTGATCTCGATCTCACCTGATGGTAAGTGACGATGAGATCTACAATGGAGCATACTTGCCTAGAAGGTACCTGTTCACTACATATGACTCTTATTCATTGTTTATAGCAATGATTTCAATTTTAAAAATATCTTGATCTCTCTCGTCTCTCTCGTCTCTCGTCTCCCACCATACGGGCTATACCCGGATCTTTGGAAGGATTGCGCGGGGACATAGGTCCAACACGTAAATGACCCTTTTGAGAATTTTAATGTTATGTTTGCCATTTTCTGGAGTCAACTGCTCAAAATGTTAGCATAAACAACGAATTGACCTCATCAGGCGGAGGAATTATTGCAAGAATATAGATTTTGAAAAGTTGGCGCCCAGCGTGGGACTTTCAACTCACCGCGCCACACCATTCTGCACGACTACGTTGCCCGAATGCAGATAACGGAATGGGGGGAATCCCTTCTCTTTTAAGAAGAGAAGTCCTTCGAGCATCTGGCGGCCGAACCTGGCCACCTGCCATGCCGGAAGACCACTGCCGGTAGATCCATACTTACGGGAGTATTCCTCATTCCAAGTGCTCTAAAATAATAAAATATTTATAGCTAAACAAGAAACGATTGAAATATTTTTGACTTGGACTATAAGGGCCACGGATGTCGGGACATTGGAAATACTAAAAGTAAAGCAATTACACGCCATTGATTGACTGCGGTGAATATTTTTTTTTAATTATCAGTTTTTTTGCACACATTGTACTGTCTAGTGTCGTCACCGCCATAAGTAAGCGTGGGTGCGAAATAGACAGATCACAGCCCGACTCTCTCCCCATTACATGATCTTATACATTTGAATAGTGAACAACCTTGAAATTACGTTACATATACCGATTTTAATTTCACAGTATGATTATAAGAATTATTTTAATCAATTAAATTAAAAAATTAAAAAATCAACATAAGTATATTCCATATTAGACGCTATGTAGTATTTCATAAAAGTCATTGTTCTATGACTTTAAGCCGTACCTTATAAATAAGATCTTTGAGGCTACCTCTCGCGTTGAAAGGCAAAACCGTCAGCGCATGACCGTTGCATAACTCCAAGTCCAGCACTGGGTATATGTAGGGATGGTGCAGCGCTCGGAACAACTCCATGATCAGACTCTTAGACCTATCGTTCTGTTCGATTGGACATTTGTTCGTTAGAGGCATCTGAAATAAAAGCTTAAGCATCACAAACATGAGAGGTCGAATACTATGGGTCGGCGTTAGATGAGTGACCGAATAAGTCAGATTGGTCTATTTGGCCTCCTCCGGGCTTCAGAGGGCATGATAAGCTGGTGGCCCAGCATTTATCGTCATTTCAACACCTTTTAACGGACGGGCAGTCAATCCTGATAATTCGTTTTACAATTTACACTAGCCATGTGCCCGATCGAAGATAAAAAAACATCTTCGTAGAAACTATGACCCCCCCCCCCCCCCCCCCATTGGCTCACCACGTGATTCTTATTGCTCACCTACATTATATAAGGAACTATGCTACTAGACCCACTGGTTCAGGGTCAGTTTTAAGAATTGTATTAAATAGATTAGCTTTATTATAAATATTTGTACCCGAGACCAGGGCCCCAAGTCTGCTAATACAATCGATTCCCATACAATATCTGTCAAAAGTGACAGTTACCATGCGGTTGCCGTTCGATTATGAATCGATTGTGTTAGCAGACTTGGGGCCCTGGTAGGTATTTGATTAACGATATAGGTTAAGTTTATCTTACGCTCATTTTTATATATTTAAGACTTGACTTACCAGTGTCAAGAGTCTGTCAGTTTTGATGGAGTTGTCGTGGATGGCAAACCAGTGTTTGTTGGATCGCGATCCAATCGCTGCCAGCGGCGATATCAGATTGTATCTAAAATGTTAGAATCGTTAGCAAATATACACGCAATACAAGATGACGTGTCATCGTGATCTATTTAAGAGGCCACCCATGCTGAGTAGCGCGAAAGGGACAGCATGATTTACTCGTGGACATAATAAAAATACGACGGAGATGGCTGAAGCGCCGAATTAAAAAAATAATAATAAGAAAACCACAATATGCGTAAAAATCGCCTTGATAATTGAGAACTATGCAAAATTAATAAAATAAAATTCATCTTAAACATAGGGTATCCATGATCAAACCAAACACGTGTCTAAAATTGAACCAATAACAATGTATTTTCTTTTATTCTAAGTGGATATGAACTATTATATGAGTTTTATGAATCAAAATGTTGTGGCACTATTAGCTGGTCTATACCGAGATCTGATCGATAAACGTCACTGAATTGGCATGAGGCGACCTCTTAAAATTGTAGTTTCTTGAAATCATACCTCGGGGACTGTGTCAAGTACTCTGTGCAGATGGCTAGCGCGGCTGAACTCTCCATGGAGCGCTCGCCGACCCTACAAATAAAAAAAGAACTAAGGTCAAAGGTAGTGCATTTAATAAATGATTATAGTACCGCGATAAAAGTAGAAAATAAATGAGAGCGCACTAATGTTTTTTTTTGTCTTTGACTCTGTCCTTCGAGTGTTGTTTATATGGGATCTCCGTAGAACATATTTTATAATGTTTGACAGTATTGGTGACATTTGTTTTTCCAGCTGTGTGGTATGACATTGTTATATTGCTATAACATAACGAGTCAAAAATACCTACAGGATGATTTATTCACGTATACGAGGTCTGTCTTTCTTTCTATGTGCCAAATTTCCATTTAAAGAGAATACGTACATGATTTTGATTTATAATTTTTTATTTTGACTGATGGATATGTGTATGTGTGTTACCGTGGTGACGCTGGCAGCTCCGAAGGCGACGACTTTCCCGAGCCGGTGCCAATGAGTGACTTGTTGAACAACAGCTTGGCCAACGAGTCTATCTTCTGGGCCACGAGCGGTGTCCGTTCTGAACTCTCTTCTGAAAATTGAACAGAATTAAAACTGAATATTTGATTATTGTAAATAATTAATTTTCCAATTATTAAAAGAGAAAGTTGTATGTTTTCAAGAGATCTCCATTTAATTCCAATAGGAAAGTATTTTTATTAAGAGTGATTGAGTATTGTTAGAGGTTATTAAGGCATTAGCAAGCAGCGATGAGGCCGCACTAGTTGCGCCAACCTGCAAATTAAGCAAGCTGCATGCCGTCATGATTGTGCCCTTTCGCTAATTTGGTAAATCCTTAAAAGTTTTCTTTTTTATTTATTTGATACTTGATTCGCTGCTTACCACCATATTGTTACTGCGGTTAGCTAGGAACTGCACGAATGAACATTGGTGAAAAGCCAATTGTCTTGGAACCCTACTGCGGGTTCCAAGAAGGATATTAATCGAAATGGAAATAGAAGGAATTGGAAAAAAACCCTCGATTGCAAAATGGGAGACGAAAATATACAAGAAAGCTGTCTGCCACATAAATGTAAGTACAAACATACACTTCTTCTTCTAATTTAAGGGTTAGACCCTTGTCGGTGTAGCTGATAAAGCTCTTTCCATCTGTCTCTATCAAGAGCAGCTACTTTCACCTCCTTGTACGACATAAAAAAACATAAACTAAAAGATAAAATGAAAATACTTGAGCTACAAGCGCACGACGTACTCTCGCCTTCATCTTGCCTCCCAACGTCTGTTAGCATACAAAGAGAAAAATGGAACACGTCAAGATACAAAATAAAAATAATAAGATACAAAGACTGGCAAATAAATGGGGTACCAATGTGCTTGAATGGGAAATAAAATAGACAGGTGATCTAGACAAAACTAAATTCGAAAAATACATGGGCGTACAGAATAAGGTGCATTGTAAAAGGCGTTCACTTAGCATTAGGTGGTTATGGGTTGAACAGCAGGAACCAAATACCATTGTTCGCTATAATTAAGAACTTATATAAGTTGCTTGCAGTCAAAACTCTTAACAAAGTCAAAACTAGTTTTGAGTAAGCAGGTTGATTAAAACAAAAATATATATATATATATATAACCGAATTGAGAACTTCCGCTTTTTTTGAAGTCGGCTAAACAGTAGTTTTGACTGGCACTCATAGTCAAGTCTTGTTATATACGTTAAGGAGTTTGATGATCTAATCTAATAAATAGATAATTTCGACTGCAAATTTGCGGTTCATGGTAATTTGGACTACGGGTGTCAGGTAAAAGCGCAATTAACCAATGATTTTCAAAACAAGTTTTGACTTATTTTGAAAGCAAACAGTAGCTTTGAGTGGTTAAAAGTTCTGACTGCAACATAATTAAGCTAATAATTACCCTCGCTCTCCTCTCGATCAGTAGACACCGAGCGTATTCGAAAGGCATTCCGTTTATTCGCAGCGGCGATAGACTCCGGGTTCAATTCGGCAGCCGACTGAGCTCTCCTACATGCCCCACGGCGTTTCTTCTTCCTGTAGCTGGTCCTCGGACGCTCCTGATAGAACCTATCGTGTCCCGTAGTCTCCGGCTCCTTTTGCTCCTTCCCCTCGTTATTAGCTTTCATATGTTGATATAGGTTAAACATTTTGGCAGATCGAAATTTCAACCACAATCTAAATTTCATGAATTTATATTTCATCAACGCTTTAATTGTATTATAAATTTCATTATTTACGGTCTCACATATTCACACGTTCACGTCGTAATCACTTTTGTATAACCACTCCGAAGAATTAAGTTTGGAACACAATCGCGTATGATTGTGGATGATGTTGTGATTCACGCTGATGCAAATACTGATACAATTGTGTGTAATAAGCTTAAATTCGTTTAGAATATGTTACGTTTGTATGGAATAACGGGCGATATCTGTATGACTCGTTGTGAACCATGTCAGTAGTGGCTAATTGAAGTCCCACAAGTGCCGCATTAGCTGAGCGGACCCATGTCGATATTATTACCTAGCTGCCACTACAGTATGTACTTGTAACCTACGAGTTTCATATATTTAATCCAATACACACGGAAATGCGAACGATGCAATGAAAGAAATTGTATACATAGAAGGATGTATTCATGTGATCATAAACCGAGCATGCACTTTTTTTTTTTAATTTAGCTCATAAATTTTGAGCTAAACTTATAAACATGATTGCAGCTAATTTAGTAACTTAAATAGTTGAAAGTAATAACTGAGGCGTATTTGCGGATCTCAACATCAAATATTAAACAAATCCCTTTACAAATTCCTTTATTTTCATAAAGTTATTAATTCAGGAATCGTTTCACTGTTTCCGTTCAATCCGATTGCCGCGCGGGTCTATTTCTTTTGTTCTTGTCTCGTTTCAAACTCGTGGTATAATTTGACCAATTGGTCCAATATGGTGTAAGTAACCATGGTGTGTAAGAATAATCTGGTACAGTATGGGGTGAATCCTCTCCAGAAGCCGCTGATGCCGCGTTCTTTCATTAATGCGGACCACACGTTCGCTTGGCTCGCACCGGGCTCCAAAACTTGATATCTGAAAAACAAATGTTTGGACATAAACCTCCTCGGCTCATGTTGAAGGTATCCTATTACGTAAGATTCTGCTATAAACATACTCACGCCAATCTAATATAGTATATCTGATAACCCTGACTAGACCTAGTTTCATGGATAAGACACTGAAATAAGAGGTCTATTGAGTGACCCAAATTGGGGCCTAAACTAAACACCTTAAAGATCAGTTCCAGCCCACTGTAGGGCATAATAAAGCAAACAAACTTAGTCCGAAGTATTATGTGTATCGCAACAGATCATTTTCAATGTTTGTATTTGAACGTCGTTCATGGAGTTCGAGGGGTCCCTTGTGCTTTGGGAGCTCTTAAGGTTACCTGTACGTTTGCTGACCGATATTCAACCTTAAATGAGCGCTAATTAAAGTTCGCAGCTGTATCTACCTTGTTTTGACGACATCTATCGGTAGCGTGAAGAAAGCCGCCACGAAGCTGGACATTAAGGATGTCAAAACGCTCAGAGTTAAGCCTTTAGCTACCTTCTGTTCTCGCAACTTTTCGCGGATCTGTGGAAACAAAACGACATTTTTTTATTTATTATTTTGCCATAAGACTGCTTTAACTAGGTATACGGTCCCACACCAAGCAACTCTTGTATTATGGGTACCGTACAATGGGTTGGAGGTGAACCCAGTATATAATACTTAGGACTTGATTAGAGCAGTTGGTAGTGACCCTACTTCCTGGGCCGAGGGTCCCGATTTCGAATACTGGTACGGACAAACTTCGTGTGATGAGCGCGAATGTTTTTACCCGACTCATGGATGTTTAGTATCTATATAAGTATATTTATGCGGGACCACCGTGTATTTGGTGTGTTCGTCTGGAGATATCATTATTATGGTGTCTGTCACCACACGGGCTATACCCGGATCTATGGAAGGCTTGCGCGGGGACGTGAGTCCAACACGTAGAGGTCCTTTTAGAGAATTTTAATGTTATGTTAGCTGCTGGATATGATAGCATAAACAGTGAATTGACCTCAGCAGGCGCAGGAACTATTGCAGGAATATGGAAAGATAATTGGGACTATGGATTGAGGCTTGGATGGACATGAGATAGGACCAATATTATATGGAATACGACTCTAGGTTCAGACAGCAAGGTCACTACCAACTGCGCTAATCATGTCATCGATCAATCTAAACGTTTGACATTGAAAATCTGATGTTGTTCGACCTTGGCCCCCTAGGCGTCTTCGTTAGTCGCCGCTGTGGATCCTGGCGGAGTAACAGTCCCAAAAAAACAGGACGAGAATTCGGAGGATTCTGGAGGAATGCATAATTAGATGTGTAGGTACCTGCTCGTAGGATATTATTTGTACAGCACTCAGGATAGCGGATCGGCCTAATGTGAGGGTTCCGCCGCGCCAGAAGCCGCATATACCTTCTCTGACACATAACCTAAGAGGGAAAAGTAAAACAATGCGGCAGACTATCACTGCTAGAATGTTTATTTTCAGTTATCTATGTAAAAATAAAATGCTGTTCATTGGTAAGCCCATCCCAAAGACTGGATACATCGTTGGCGCTTCCCTTGAGAACGACAGGACCGATTCGTTGCGCCGGGAATTTTATGTTTAAGGTTTTTAAGCAAATAAACATTGTTAAAGTTCTCCGGAAAAAAATAATAATTAACGTGCTGTTTTGGGATGGGAATTTGGACAGGGCAACTTCAGTCGGATTAGCTATTTAGTTAGTTAGTATATAGTACTTGAGGAGGTACAAAATTCAAAATCAAAGATAGCTGACAGGCTGTACCCTATAGCCGTATTAAGAAAGAGGCCAGCAAGTATGCATCTTATACAATAATACTATTATTCAGCCCTTTTCATCATTTTACTTTTTTTTATTTAGTATTGATTTACCATTAAAGCCTTTCACCGACGACCAACATCCAAGACGACAAAAACAAAACACAGGACATTTAAAAAAATAATGTACCGATTTGAAGCGCCTCCGTGAGCGTCTCCGGAACTAAATTTGACATTGAATGGCTGTCGCGGTCATTGGAGCGTCTCTGAATTTACTAGTTTAGTTAAAAATCACTTAGGTATAAAGTAATTCGTTTCATCAAATATTTCTCGTCTCCAACATGTGTCGAAGGCGGCCACAGGGGGGGGGGGGGGTGTTTAGTGGGTAAGAATCCCACTTAACCCTGCCCTCTCCCACACAGAGGCCGGGTATCATTTGTAGATGTCCCCCCCCCCCACCATCATGAAAAAAAAAGGTACTATATGTATGTATATGTCTATAATTAGCCCCGTAGACACTGACTGCTATCACTTGGTAGTATCAGCGCCAAATTGGCAACCACAACAACGACCACGTCTATCTACAGTCCAGTACTGGTTAGTGCCTCACACAGATTGTGGTGCCTCATCATAATACCATAAGTAATTTACTTGCTCAACCCATCAATGACGCCGAGGTAAGGCCGGGGGCAGCATCGCCAGTGCGAGTTGTACATGTCCCTGCGGCCGTCCGCCATCATGCGCACGAGTACTACCTCGGTGGGGCAGCCCACCACCGCGCCCGCCAGCCCCGCGTAGACGCCCATCCATACCTTGTCCTCCAGAGACGGGTTCTTGCCGCCGTGTTTCCTTGCGCAACGCGAAGAATTGGGAAATATTTTGCTGGTTGCATATGAATTATTAGGCCTCAGCCTCGAATTTAGCGGGCAGCGGGGCGGCGGCGGCGGCGGCGCGGGAGCGGAGCTCATTGGCCGCCCGGCGCCGCTGTTTTCGAGAACCGGTCCATTTGATTTTACGCATAAGATCCTGCCGCTCCCGCGCCGCCGCCGCCGCCGCCCTGCTGCCCGCTAAATTCGAGGCTGTGGCCTTATGCCATTTGCCATGATAAATAAAAACGAATCGTATAAGTATATTAACCTGGGCCCCAAGTCTGCTAACACAATCGATTCATGATCGAATAGCAACCGCATAGTAACTGTCACTTTTGACAGATATTGTATGGGATACCTGTCAAAAGTGTCAGTTACTAAGCAATTGTTATTCGATTATGAATCGATTGTGTCAGCAGACTTGGGGTCCTGAATGTAGGTTATTATACCGAAAATCCGCTGAGTGGTTTTGAGATACAGTTTTTGTAAACCCATCCATTTCAACTGTATCTAATCGGAAAATGCCTTTGCAAGAAGGTATTAGGTAGGATTAGGAGGTATAGGTAGATGTTTTGGTGATAAGGCTGTTACCGGCCTTATTACCAAAACTAATAAATTGTTTGGACATCTTAACTTTTTACATTTCGTAAGAGATAAATGAAATAATTTCATACAATAAACACGATAAATTCGGTAAGATTATTTTTTTAAATTAAATGACTTCATTTTAATTGTATTTTGATTATACTACCAGGTTCGAAGGTCTGACCCATATTACATTATAAATAGAGTACTGAAAATTCGCCATCTTACTTCCTATGTTCCTCAAACAGCCAATAAAAGACGCCGAGTCTCATGGTGGTGTATGAGGCCTGCCTCAACAGGCCTGCGCTGAGGCCGGAGTACAGCGATTTAAAACCTTCGCAGCGCGCCACCTGGCGGTACGCGTTTAAGGTGGTCAAGCGACGAGGGTCCTGCTGCATTCGAACCTTGACCACGTCCAGAGGGTGGAAGAGTGAGGTTGACATCATACTAAGGCAGAGCAAAAACAACCTTATTAAATCCGAGATGGAATCGTAACGATACTGTGAAACCTAGTTCCATCCTTTTCGTTCGCACAGATTAGCTGCTGGTCACTGGCCATTTGTTCTTGGTGGTGATGTTTAAATTGACACTCTGTTCTCCTAGATATGTACTTGGTTAGCACCTTAATCTCAGAATCAGAATCACAATATTTTTATTCACGTAGACCATTAAGTACAGTTCTTATGAATCGTCGAAAGTTACAAAATACTACCTATGCTCCTAATTTACCACCCGTTCGGAATGCAGGTGCTATGGAGAAGAATGGGCAAGAAACTCCATGGTTGTTCTTTATTAAAAAAAGATCTTTTACATTTTTGAGCAATACATTGTTATAGGTATGTGAGAACAATGTATGTATCTATAAATTCTATTGAAAGGTGACTGCAAATAAATAGGTACTTATGTAAAAATAGATGGGATATCTACAATACGGAGCCCCAAAATTATAAAGGTCTCGCCAATTTACAATACCATAACAAAGTGAAGTTATATAACAAAGTTATTTTCTTCTGAATAATTATTGTTTGCTAGGTATTTGTAAATTGATATAAACGTATATTAATTTGGGGGCATATGTAAGTCCATAACAAGATAGGCTTACCCGGCTAGTCCACCAAGAAATATTTTCGTTTCATTGGGGAGTTTCCCATCTCCAGAAACTTTCTTCTTAACCATGGTTATGTTGTTTTATTGTCGAAGCTACATTATTATTATATTTTTTAATTTATTACTTATGTATATTTTTATTTAACGTAAAAAAATATGGTTTGATAGGAATATCATTTTGTGGACGACATTTTCATAGATATAGAAATATTGATAGATTTTTTTTTACTTTGAAAGAATATTATGGTGAGATTCTTATAAAGGCCATTCTGAAAAGGTTTGTTAGATATAAGTAAGTTATTCTTATAATATGAAGGATTTAACATTTTGGTCTAAATCTCCCGCAAGTTCTTACTGCAGCCATATTTGAAAAAATCGTTAATTGGTCCAACGTACCTCGTACAGAGAAAAGTATTCAGCATTTCGCGTTCTTCGTACTGTATTATGCATTTTATAGCAGGCGTTGAGCATCCCATACGTTTTAACACGCGCGGAACGAAGAACGCCTAATGTGTATTTATTGAATTTGCTATCGCTATTAAACACTTGACACTGACAAAATACCAACTAATTTGTGGATAAGGCCATATTTCATCACATTCCATTGTATTTACGATTTAAGAAAAATAATAAGATTGTTAGTCAACCAGCTATTTATCAAGCAGTTGTTAGTAGATATATGTATGGCACTAATTCATAATACCTAGACGACGAAATAGTATCAAAGGTAGGAGAGTGAATCAAATAAATTATGAGATCTAGGAAAAAATTACCATGGTCGCCGCGAGTTGAATAAAACAGCAATTTAAAAAAAAACAAAGTTTATTCGCCACCTAACAACGCTGCATCTGTTAGTCACAAATCATAAAGTGCGACTATAAAAAATATATAATATAACAGCATATTATCACAATATTGTATAATTAAATGTCAACAGAATATAGCGATATACTTTTGTATATTTTGACGCCGTATAAGGCTGTGTCCCCAGTAGGCAAACTGTTAGCGGCCGACTGAGTGAGCCGCAAACTTGTGGCGAACTGAAATTCGAATTAGCTGCAAACTCAGATCAATTTGCGTGCGTCGCAAGCAAACTGTTATGTGTTAGCCGCTTATTTTGGTCGACCGACCGACTGAATTTTCACTGTCAACTGTCCACATGACAGTTTGCTGCAAACGGACTCACTACGCCCGGCGAACAATCATATCGCCGCCGCCGACTGGAAACGGCCGCTGTGAGTCGGCCGCTCACTGAATCAAGCGGCGAACGCAACACAGCAAACTGCGTAGTGAGCGCAAACTAGCAAACTGTGAACATTTCAAATATATAGAAGGGCGTACTAAACCGATACGCCGCTAACTCAGTCGGCCGCTGACAGTTTGCCGACTGGGGACACAGCCTAAAGTCCGTTCAGCGAAAAGTCTGGACTATTATAGGAGGGCATTACGCCGCGAGACCAGAAAAAAATAATTTTGCATGAGCACAGTAGATACGTAAATTAGGGGTGTGTTCTACTTTCAACCCTATGTGCAGAACGTTGAGTCGAATGTTCTTTATGCTTACTCATTTTAAACGCACGTTGACCCTCTCTTGCGAATAAAGCTTAAAAATTTTTGTAACAAAATATTAAAATAAAACTGAAACTAATAATAAATAAGTAGTAAATATTTTTTTTAATAATAGCTATTTTCGATAAACGAATAAATAGTTGAAAATGCTAATTGAGATAATATATGTAAGTATATAATAATATAAATAAATATACTCACTTCAACGATTAATATCGAGTATTTATATCTAATAAGTCAAATTAAATATATTCAAAAAATATATAAATATTCGTACAATGACGCCATAATAAAAATGTAACAAAAAAAATAATATAGAATCGCAACTGAAAATGGACAAAACTCAAAGAATACATAGAAATTTGTACTCTATTATAAATACATTGAATTAGTTTTTCACTGGGTCCAATTAAGTAAATCGTTCAAAAAAATAAATACATCAAAAAAAGTAATATTTTTGTACTTACAAACTAAATGTGAAATGTACAAGTAAACTTATTAGATACAAGACTCTTTGAGACAGATACATTAATTTATTGCGTCGTTTTATACCGAATGATTCAGAAAGTAGAAACTAAACCTAGAACCTGCGCTTCTTGAGCGCATATAATATCATTATGCGAAGTTAGAATATCAATATTTATCTCAATACTTTTTTCCAATTATTCAAAAAAAAAAAAAATTCATTTTATTGGTAACAAAATGCCAATTTCAAAATGGACATTCAAAACTCTAACCTCGCGAAATACTTACACGCCGGTTTAAAGCTTAGTATACCATTTCTGAATGATCCTGTATATTTACATACTGTACGAGTACGTACAGTAGTGTGCGTAACCGTCGGACCAATCAGCGAATCGGAATTTACGCGAACCGTATTGGCTGACCTATGCACTCACACATAGGCATGATAGTTTGATCCAAATATATCTTGTGAGGTGTAAAAGCTATAAAAAAATATTGAAGCAATATTTGGCTAAGCATTAAACAAATTGTGAACTAACTAAATAATAAATACAATAAGCTTCTCATATAATCAAGAATTCATTACTGGAAGGATACATCTGTCTATCTATGGCAATATTTGTATGCTACTGAAGCGCCAAGCTGAAAAGCTGCAGTGTGTAATGGTTCTTAACATGTTAAGATAAAGGTTATTATCGAATGGACGTATGCTAGGTCAACCACCCGTTGAAGAGACTCGGCACTTTACCAAAGATAAAATCCATCATAATAGCCACTCGATTTGGACAATCGATGTAGCGGAGATGAAAATAAATAATAAGCGAATTTAAACTCTAAATCATAGGTAACACAGTTGCGAATTATCTATATATTGAGGTACTTACTAACGTATGTGAGTAGGTACTCAAATTTTATCGTATCCGATTATTGCGCATAGAAAAATATATCTTATATTATTCCCTTAGAGTAGAAAATCATTTGGAATAACAACTACTAGCATACTGATGTGTGTTCCCACTGAAAGATGTTATGTTTAATTTTAATTTATAAAAAAAATAGTTTGTTTTAAATTTAATAAATGTATGTTTCAGTTGAAACACATAACAATGGAATATCGAAGCCGTTACAATTACAAACATTATGAAACACAACGTTTTACATGTTTAACAAATTCATTGCGACATTTGTACTAGATAGAATATACAACGTACTCAGAGACGTAGCAATGGTACATGCTTTATAAAAACAAACGAGCCGCAAAATAAAAACATGATTCATATATCTACTCTATCATTCGAATATTGAATGCTTTATAAGATGCGATATCTAACATTTTCCTTAACATAGTAAATGAATAGAAAATAAATTATTCTTAACTGTTAATAAAAACACATTTAAAAAAAAAATAACGTCACATCCATGTGAAAAATCGCAATGAATTAATTAAAAACATTACACCCGTGTCTCATTGGCCGTGTACTGACTAATCGCGCGGCCTAGCGAGGCTGTCGTTCCAAGCAAGTATATGACGGATGACAGCGGTCGAGCGAGGTGCGTACAGACTCGTAGGCTCCTCAGTCAGTACACAGTTGCGTTCAGTCAGTCTATGTCAGTCGGAAGTACGCTGAGTTCATCTGTTCCAGGAAGATAAACGTGAGTACAGTGTGTGGTCCGAGACGAGCGTAGTACGGCACGAAGCCCTTCCACAGCGAGAGAACACCCTCGTTCTTGAGCAGATTCGTCACCACACCCAGTTGGCTTTCACCTTTAGCTGCGTTTTGAATCCTGAACAAATAAAAAAAAATCAATACCGCTAGACTAGGAGTTTCCAAACTTATTTTGTCTACCGCCCACTGTGAGAATTAATATTTTTTTAGCGCCCCCATTTTTTCACTCGCTAATAACCACTATAACTTCAAATTAACTTAATTATTGTAAGGCTCTACACAACGCCCCCATTTTTCTGGGTCTCCTACCGCCCCCCCCCCCCTTTAGGCCCCCCTTTAGGCCTGCAGCGCCCACAAGGGGGCGTTATCGCCCACTTTGGGAAAGGCTGCGCTAGACGAACACACCAACTGTGTGGTCTCCAACTAAACAACGCTTGTAATATGGGTCCAATGCGACGGAACTTAATAAATTGCTGCCAACTTATCAATTGCTTGGCTATACCTGGCAACATTTAGGATACGTAGATAAATATATTTGGATTAAATATATCAGTTTATCTTTATTTTAGTTAAAATTAATAACTGCACAAAGCACGCTTATAAATTTTTGACCATTTCATTGGCGTGGCAGCACTGACCCGGTGATCAAGTTGCCAGTATGTTACCCTGATCATGTGGTTAGATGATCAAGCTATAGGTAGGTTACCTGCACTGTTGTTTAAACCATTCGAAATCGATATCGGAAACGGAATAGAAAACTTAAGAACTGGATTACCGCAATCGCTATTAAAATTTCCGAATTCGATTATATTCGATGTATCTTGATGACAATACCAAATCGTTGTTTCTAAAAGTTTCCGTCGGAAAGCTCGTCGGCAGCGACACCAACATCGGAAAGTTTGAAATCCGTTTCCGATGTCAATTCCGAATGATTTAAAATAGCCCACCTGGTCTTGATGATGTCGACAGGCATGGAGGCGATGGTGGTGATCAGCCCGGACACCATGGAGGCGCAGAAGTGCAGCAGGATACCGTCCGGGACGTAGCCCACGAACATCTCGCGAGCCTGCACCATACACATGCCATATTAATAGTAATAACATCGCTACACGAACACGCCAACTGGACCCCAAGTCTGCTAACACAATCGATTCATAATCGAACAGCAACCGCATAGTAACTGTAAATTTTGACTGATATCCCATACAATATCTGTCAAAAGTGACAGTTACTATGCGCTTGCTGTTCGATTATGAATCGATTGTGTTAGCAGACTTGGTCCTCTGTACGGTCCCACACTAAGCGACGCTAGTACAATTTGTAGCGTACAATAGTCTGGGAGAGGTCTCAGTATACTAGTCCTGGAACCTAGACTTCTTTAGAACATTTATAAACACTACGTGAAGTGAGAATTTTGACTTTTTTTCCAAGTAATTTAATTTTCTATTTCTATATTAGTATTTGTAGCCGGTACCTTAGATACAGAAAGCAGAGTCGCCACGAACTGTGCCAATATGGTCGTAAGGAATGGAATAAAATATCTATGGTTGTAATAGTGAGGACGTTGTATGTGTGTACCTGAGAGTACGTGCTGAGTTGGGCCGCGTTGACAACCATGGCGCGTCCGACGGTGGGCGTGGCGCCACGCCATAGTTTCAGTACACCCTCCTCACGAACTATCCTGCATCGTGCAATAAACATAATATTAATCATGGCCACAAATGTACTGCAAACTAGATTGGGCGTTCGAAAAAATCACTGTGCACCACTGAACTGTTGTTCCGGAACCACAACTTTTTTAGGATCACATTAACATTTGCGGAGCGCAGCTTGATCTACGCAAAATAATTTAACTATCCACGCAAACGAATTGTAATACCATCATTGAATAATATATATGAATAACAACTTATTCATATTGCATTGCAATAGGCCATATGACTGTATTTGACAATCTTAAATTGTTCATTAGTTTAATATGTTGCTAACACTGCTAACTTGTTGCTAACTGAACTCGAATATTTTCCATAAAATTCGATGGTAAAGTTTAAATACATAAAAATACCCCCAAAACGCGGCCTCCAGGTCACGGGACCCTTGTGAAAAATAAAAATCGCCAACCAACCGAAGCGAAACCAAGTTCGTGAGTCGTTCGTTCTATCTCGTTCCTTGTTACGTGAATAGCTGTCCATAGACAAAAAACGAATAGGTACCCACCCAAACCTGAATCGCGGGCCTCAAAGTACTCGGCTTAAAAAAACAACATGAGTAAAATTGTACACTCCTGCGATTACAAGCTCCCAACAGGGGACTAGGCCATAGTCCACCACGCTGGCCCCACCGGTTGGTGAACTTCACACATCTTTCGATACGTTCTCTCAGACATGCAGGTTTCCTCAAGATGTTTTCCATCACCGTTTAACAAGTAATAATCGTAGTTGAAAATGAGATTCACACATGCAAAAAATAAACTTAATAATGAACAAAAACCTGAATCGCGGTACTACACTGAGCATAATACCTTACATGATTACGAATAATTTATAAGGTATTCTGCAACTTTTATCCGTATTCCTGTTAAAAAAGGACCAACAGTTGTTACGGACACTTTGTGCGTAAATAATAACAATTTAACATGTATTGGCTTCACCAATAAACATCAGAATGAAATCCAATAATTACGTTCACGTTAACTAGTTGTTGTAAAACGTAAATTGAACCCGACGGAACGATATGTCAACATGTTCATGCTAGATTTACGGCTGTCTAACTTAGATATCATTCTTCATGTTTATATTTTATGAAGCACGGAGTCAGTTTTTCTCAGTGTAGAGTTAATTAATGAAATTACACACGTTACCTTATCAGTGCATCAGCGACGTTCTTGTAATTCCTCCTCTGCTCCACGGGCAGTCTACCGTCGGCCGTCATGCGAATGAGCGCGACCTCAGCCGGGGTGCCGACGAAGGCTCCTATGGACCCAGCGGCAACCCCGAGCATGGTTTTCGTGCCGAAGCCGGGGGCTGCGCCCGCGTTGCGTCTAAAGAACCACAATTTGTTTTATTCATATAGACCAGCCTTTCCCAAAGTGGACGATAACGCCCCCTTGTGAACGGTGCAGGTCTAAAAGGGGGGCGGTAAGAGACCCAGAAAAAATGGTCATTCTCAAAGTAAGGGCAGTAGACAAAATAAGTTTGGGAACCCCTGATGTAGACCAGGGATTCCCAAACTATTTTGAAACTACTTTAAAAATCCTATACCTAGTTTGTTTTCAAATTGATACAAAATAAGTATTTCATCTCCACTACCAACGAGGATGTATAAGTGTAGCGAGTCAGTCCCTGAAGAGGCACAACATTGTAAAAAAAGAATAGTTAAGAATAAGAATAGTTTATTACCCAGTAACATCGATAACAACAAGGTATTGGTGAGCTTCAAACTAGACAATGTCTGTATCTTGGAGCTCGACACTCATTAAGGTACAAGTACATAATGTTACATGTTATACAATTTCTTAAACTAAAACAAAGTCAAATGTCAAAGTGAAACACTATAAAATAATTGTGTTCTCTATTTATACAGGCAGGGTCGTATGTGTGTGTAGACATGTATGTTTGAGTGTGTGTGCGTGTGAATACGCCACATCTTATAGCTAAACCTGTATTAAAGGAGCTGGTTTAAATAAGTACCTACACAAACAAACAATTGTAGGTACTTGAATTAACCTACAAATTCGATTTATCAATTTGTGCAACTTTCCCCGGCATAAATTAGCCAAGGTTACTACGAGATGATAATCAAAATATATTAGTACTACTCAGGGTTGAGCGACGCCAGAGTGCGGTCATATAGCAACACGCACGGTATGTTTATCGCGCAAGGTTGAATGTCAAATGTCCACAAGTAGACCTCTTCGATATAAAATCAGTTAAATGTGCAATAAAGGCGTTGTTCCATTGCTGCACATGTGCACGAGCAAGCGAGCGATTATCTTCGAGGGTCAGTTTATCGGGGGCCCCAAGTCAGCTAACACAATCGATTCATAATGGAACAGCAACCGCATAGTAACTGTCACTTTTGGCAGATATCCCATACAATATCGGTAATTAATATCCCACTAATATTACACATGATACTTCAAAGAAACTCAGTTTTTGAAAAATAAAGCAATAATGACAGCTCCGTGGCATTGTTTATTAGACCATTCTTTCGTCATTCGTTACATCACCAACTATCGTCAAAATGCTAATATTAGTGCTACGCCTCCACGAGACGCTTCTTTAGTGTGCGCATTGTTGAGCTACGCGAGCGATATATCCGAGGCCACGTCTTTCAATGACGTCACCGCTACACGTATTCGTGCGTAGCTTGTTCGTTAGTCGCACAGGACGTTTTCGCGAATCGGGCCCGTACGCAGCAATGAGACAGCGCCTTTAACTGTGCAACACTGGCTTCTATTTTAAGATGACTCCACAACCACAGAGCTTTCAAAGAGGAGTTATCTCTTGTCTCTTGTTATCTAGTCTTTGTATGACTCAAAATGATATTGATTTTTTATATTTACGCGAATACTACAAATTGAAATAAAACTAATTTTATGGATTTTATCGCGTTTATTTTTTTATTTTTACGTTCCCGACGTTTCGGCTGCTTTACAGCTACCATGGTCACGGGGGGACTGAGGTGGCTGTGGGTACCCTCATATTTAATTGTTGCTTGTGGTCCAATCTACGCAGAATGGGAACGTAAAAAAACAAAAAATAAACGTGATAAAATCCGTAAAATTAGTTTTATTTCAACTCAAAATGATGTTTAAAAATATTTTTTTTTAAACCGTTAATAAGAAAGAAGTTTACGTATTGATCCATTCGGTTTGATATCGCATGTTTAATAATATTTTCAATGCACAGTACGTAGTATCAAAGGTTACATGACATGTCTTAAGTCGAAACTGATATCGGCTCAAAAATGTCTTTTCATCGTATGATAAAGACCCGTTATCGACTGGTAACTAACTCGTGGGCTATTGCACATCTTCATCAATGCATTTTGTTAATAACTTATTTATTTTATATGTATCATTCACATAGGAATATGTATAACCAAACAATACTTCATTAGCATGCATTGAAACAAGAAAACCGATAAGTCGGGCCAATGAACTGAATATAAACAAACAGTAGGTATTAAACTAAACCTTTCAATTAAAATTCCAGTTTTCATGTTTATTTAAAATGAAGGTAGATACTTAATTTTGTAAATATTAATATATATAATTATATATATACAAAATTTTATAGCAGTCATGAGATTTGCACATGAAAACCCAGAGGTGCAAGCTGGGGTTTGAACCCTCGTTTCCAAGGCGAGGGTTCTACCAATATGGCTATCACTGTGAGGCTTAACAGTGAGCGAATATACTGTGTACTCACTCTTTATACATATCAAACAGCCAGCTGTAGACACCCAAACGTGTGGTGGTATAAGTGGCCTGGCGCAGGAGACCGGCCGACAGCCCCGTGTACAAGGCAACAAAGCCTTCCCTCGCGACGATCTCGCCAGCCACCGCGAACGATGTTCGGCCGCTGCCGCTGAGCTGCATCCGCGTTTTGATCAGATCCAGCGGCTGGACCACGCATGTTGCTGCCATACTGACGAAAAAAAAAACAATTTATACCATCACCTTGACAGGGTAGGCAGTGTGATACACCCCGACAAAGTAATGTACCAATGTAATAATGGAGTGTTCAAGTATTACGTAACGAATTTGGGGGGGGGGGGGCTTCTGACACGTTACGATGCGTTACAGGGGCGGGATGGTAGGGGTTTGAACTACGCGTTACGTGAACGGTCGCGTAGACACTTTAAGTTTTACTAGGGGGGGTTAAAGGGGGGAGGGGTCAAAAATCTCCAAAAATTGCGTTACGTAATACTTTAACGCTCCTTAAGGCCAATGGTACAGCCTATTACCAGTATACCGTCCCTCTCAATGCGACCGAGATTCAGCGTTCGTCCAACACGCTTACCCAGAATAGGTTGGCGAACTTATCACGTCTCTTGAAATACGTGCAGTTTTCTTCGATAGTCGCATGCACGTTGCAGCAAGTGATAATCATGAAACCCCAGAGGAAAGCCCAGGCAAGAACTTCCAAATCTAGTTTTAAAGGGAGCACTTAAACATCTTGGCTATCAAAGCCTAAAGACTACACTATCCACTTTATATCCCGAAAGCCGTACCTAAAGAACATATTTTGGTTGCATATTCTTGGCAACCCTATAGTGTAAGCCTTTCGGAAGTATTTACTCTACTGCCCTTACCTCCATGCCAATGCATTCCCCCCCCTCAATCCAGGCCACACATCTCCTCACCTTCAGTAATTCATAATTTTGGATAGCATATCTGTACACCCTGTATAGCATACACATTTAACCCCAGCATGAGCCAATGCCGAGTTGGAAGGTATTTGGCAGTAACAGGTAAGATTGAGTAGGTTATTTGGAGTATCTCTGCCTGTCCTATGACATTGAAGAATGTAAGTCCCTGAACCCTGGAAGACCTGGCTCTATAATGTTTGCAGGCCAAAAATCTTTTAATCATATAATAAGGCTATACAAGCGTGCATTACCATGCATCTTTTAACAATTTAATAATGAATATAGTAACCCCCTCTCAGTCATCTGCTTTAGGCCATGGTCCAAGAGTCAATACACTACTATGATTGAAAATTAATGGAATTAAATTGGCTTTGGCATTTGCTAAGCCAAGCTGGCACAACACAAAATAGTTTTTTTTTAAGAGAAACAGTACTGAATTAACTAATAGCAACAGAAGGGGCAGGTTCTGAGAGTAGGATAACCAAAATATTATTCTTATGACAAAGCCACACATTTTCCATAATAGGTCCTGGTAACTACCCAGTAACTGGATTATATAACCCAATAGCAGTTGATGACAAGATCATATAGTAGACATTAAATACACTTTGTGTTTAGTAATAAAATAACAGATCACGATAGTAGTGGCTTATTGAATTAAACATTTAGCGCGCCAATTTTAACGAGGGCAAGGCTTTTCAATAAGCAATACCACTTAGCAACCAGGTAACATCTTCTTATTAGTGACTTGAGTAAAATTCGTTGTTAAAAATTACAGTAATTTAACGGGTAACGTTAATGACATGTCAGTGACATTGAGTCACGGTAAAGGGCAAGTCTTTATCTTAAAATAAATCATAGATTTGTACCCTGCAAGGCCACCGAACGCAAACTTGAGAGCGTTCGGCACATATCGCTCCTTGGTCGGCGCTGCTGCCGATGCCATTTTTCACTGTACTTTATTAACTACACACACTTTATATTCACAAGTTCTGTGATCGGCTGTTGGCTTGTTTTTAAAAATTAATTTAAAAAAGCGTGCGTACACTACTCACTCAGCTTAGCTGAATTTGACATTGTAATTTTGACATATTGATAACACCTGTCATTGCGTTATCACTTTTTTAATTGATTGTTTTTTTTTTTTTTAAATTCGCTCCTTCGAACAGGCTAAAGTCATTATGACCATACCGCCTCGTCTTACGTAGTTAATTTAATTGATTGAATTGAACGCACTGACGTCCATGATACAAGTACGCTACCATAGAGGTCAGTGATTGAACGCATCTATGATTGAACGTAGTGATTATTCTCTTTGTGGATTGAATACGAGTACTTTTAGCGTTTTATTAACATACATTTTGTTACAGTGAAGTATGGCAGTAGTTGACAAGACATCGATCGACGGGATCTTTTCAAATGATACTGTTCATCACAAGCTATTTATATGGAGAAATTGTCTTCTTCATTCTCTACGAAATCAAATACGATGAAATAAAATGAATAAAAATATGGGCTTACCGACTACTTAGTGGGGATTTTTGCCAAATGCCAATGTCAAGTAGCAATAACAAATTTAATAAATACACTTATTAATAAAATAATGAAGGTATGAAAATGGCGTGTCGTGATGTTATAGGTTTCATTTCAGTACTCTATTTATAAATAACATCGTATTGAGATAACAAATAATATACAGGAAAGTAATAATAAAACAAACTGAGCGCTTACTTTTATTAGGCATTCATTCATTAAGTTTTTTTCTTAACAACCGCAGATAAGGTAGGTATTAAGCCTGCAATACACGTGCGTGCTACTCGCATAACAGCAAACCAGTAACACGCGCCTACTGGCATGTGTATTTCTCAATGAAAGATAATATTACATCAAGTAAATGTATGCGGTAATCGGAAGGCTTTTGATGTTAAGCTTGCAAGTAGCACCATAGTGTATGTGATACAAGTATGCCAGTGTCAAATGCGAGTAAACTGGTCTGCATTCACTGGCATGTGTATTGTAAGCCCTTAGATCAGTTTCAAAGTCACCCCAACCATTCGCCTCTCGCAGCGCATTGTTGATAAATTATTGTATGTAGCTCAATTTGACCAGTGACGTGGATGAATGGTTTGCCTTGACGATCAGGATGTCTCGCATTCTTCAGTTGCTTCCTTGTATTGTTCACACCAGTGATCGGGAGTCTTTTCGAACGCCTGAAAATAGATACGCCATTTAATTCCTTAGCTTGGACAGCCAAGCCACTTATGTAGCACATAAATAATACAGGATGTAATAATTCATACCTCTGCCATTTTGTTGAGCAGAAATATTTTTGGGACTTCCTCTATTGCTCTCTGGCCCCACTGGAATACGAATCTGGCTAAATCACCTTCACCAACCTGAGAAAAATATATTCCGTATTGTGTTAAAAAAGCCCTCATTAACTTCAATAAGTAAACCTGGATTTTGCTTTCAGTATTCAGTAGGAACTTGTAGAAAAAAGCCAGTGTATGTAGCACCACATTGCATGTGAAGTCATGTGGGTCAGAAAACTGCAGTAATGCTTCAAAGCACAGAACTCATTGAAATAATATATAATGGTATGTACTTCTAAGCATTTCCAGCACTAGCGCCATTTGCTGGACCATCTAGGTTGGTCAACTTACACATAGGACAGATATTGATAAAACTTGACAGATTCAATGTATGAACCACAACCAGATTCAACATAATATTATCTAGACTAAAGCTCTTTTACACCCTACGAATTTGTGCAATTTTCAGTAATAAATAAGTGCATGACAGAATTTTAATGTTCTATAATCTAAACCTTTGCATAGTGCAAATACATTTGCCGTGTGAACAAATTGGTTAATATCTTTCTTCCAGCGTGATCTGTCTCTTGTAGTAAACCAGCTTCCGCCAAAAACTTCCACATTTCATCTGAAAAATATAAAGATTTTCTTAAACCATGTGATGAGGAAAAAAAATAGGGGTTGATTGCATTTAAACTCGCAGCAATCATTAACCAATTATATTTAATGGAAATTGGATATCTCACTTGCAAGATACTTAAAAATACATGAATTAAAAGGACAGAGCCCGTACATGATACTGATTTGCATTATTTTTCAAAATTTCTTTAAATCCTTTAGCAAAAGGACATGTGGATTTGGAATAGGGAACTCCATTAAACCTATAGCTGTTGCCCAATTAGCTGCACAACTTTCTGATGTTTCAAGTTGTCTTCCTATAGCATTTGTTAGCATAAATCTCAATAACTGTCATTGGCATCAAATTGGGAGAAAACCTAGCTCTGGCAATGCTCAAAAAAGTAAAAGGAGTTTCTTTCTAATATTTTGGTAAATGGGATTTTGTTTAAAAAAAAAGTGCCAGTTGTTAATAGACAACTTGGCAAGGGGGTTCTGTGGGTGTTGTTCTGTCATGTTAACAGAGCAATATCTAGAATAGTTCATGGATAAAATAAAGAGTACCTTCTTTAACTGGTCCCCCCGTCATGTAGATGTGTAATAGTGCGGCTACCAGCAGTCTTCTGTGTCCAGAGTCTGTGAATGTTGACGGAAGTGAATCACACTCCTCGGTAAGCACTACTATGTACTGAATACCACTCTTTGCCGCCACTTGCACTAACTTGTAGCCGTAAATCTGTTTTATAATATTCTACTTAATGTATATGTTAAGATCTCAAAATGTACTAATTATTTTCACACCAGCTTGAATTGTATCACCAGAGCATTTTTTTCCAAATCTACCATGTTCCTTTAATAATATCCTACTGTGATTTGGAGTATGCATGCACACCTCACTATTTTAATAAATAATAATAAGTAAGGAAGTTTGTTTTGGTGATACAACTATCAGCTTAACTTCTTCGTTTGATTTAGATCTTACCTCTTTTAAAGCTTTGTTTGCTTCAGCTATCACTGCATTAACTTCAGAGGACGGGGTTTGGGAAATGTGATTCAAGTGCTTGATGATTTCAGCTCGTTTTATTGGTATTTTACTACCTTCTCGGCAAATAATGAATCGGACGCATTCCTTCACTGCTTCCATATCAACGGTATCCTCTTCCACCGCGGGTCTGTTTGATCGCCTTTGACTCATATTTGATCCTTTGATTGAATAACTAGTCTCCAAGTTCTAACTCCTATCTTTATAACTTTATTTTAATTGCAAAAACAACAGACTAATCTTTCTTCTTTCTTTACGAAATGAAATGCGATGAAATAAAATGGATGTGAATATGGCCTCACCCGCAACTTAGCGGGTATTTTGCCAGTGTCAAGTAATTAATAGCAATATTAAATTCAATAAATACACATTATAAATAAAATAATGGATGTGACATGAAGAAATGGAAATGGCGAAATAAAAAAAAAACAGACTAATAGAAACCAAAAACCGATTGGTTTTTTTTTGTAATAAAATAAACTGTCATTTGTCACATTGACACTGACTGTTTGTCATGCATAGCATTGGCATTTTTTATATTTTGGCGTCAAAATGCGTTATCAAAATACCCACTAATTTGTTGGTGAGGCAAAGACATTGGATGAGGCCATTTCCCATCTTATTTCATTTCATAAAGACAGCAGAAAATACGAGTATTCAATTAGTGATTGTAAAAATTTAAACCCGTAAATGAATAAACCATTGCGTACAACATATTTTAGTATAATTTCCAAGCTGGAAGTTCCAGCCTTAGAGTAAGAACGTCTTTGAGAGTCATGTGAGAATACCTGTGTAGGTATCTACCTATAGGTACCTACCTATGAATGTTTAAAAGGCTCAAACTTACCTATTATTGTTGGGCACTCGTCCTTATTCAGGACATCCGATTGCCCGATCTCATCCGATAATTAGGATAGAATTGGATGATGTAGACCTTGCTTTTTTCATTAAATACCTAATTACTGCATACCCTGGTATGTACATGATAGGTATACGACCTTCATAATAGTGTGTTGAGAACACACCTTACCTAATGGAATGGGTAATAGGGTGGGGGCGGTAGGGCACAGGGGTGGAGAAATAATCAATCGATACAAAGTAATATTCACTTAATATGCTCTAACATAATGAAAATTACCCACGGAAGCCTCTCCTGAAGGTCTCAGATAGTCCGTATGGAAATTAAAAGATATATTTCTTATATTTACACTAATTTAAAAACTAATTTTTAGGCGTTGATTTTATGTTTTTTACGTTCCCGGGAGGACTGAGGTGTTAGACGTCCTAGTAACATAGTTAGAATTGAGGTACCCTCATATTTAGTTGTTGTTTGAGGTCCGATCTAAACGTCTAAACGATCCGGGAACGTAACAAACATAAAATAAACACGATAAAATCCATAAGATTAGTTTTATTTAGATAGGTTGGGACAATCTAAACATAATACTTATGTCTCCTAAATGCAAGCGGCCATAGTCCAACACGCTGGCCCACTGCCGGTTGATGGACTACCTACGCACGACTTTCAAATAGGTACCGTCTGAAACGTTCAGAAATGTAGGTTTCCTTGCGTTATTTTCTTCCACCGTTTAGCAAAATGATAATCATGGTTGAAAACGCGTACAAAGATATTATTTCTTCATCTAAAGTTGAGAATGAGATTTGCACATGAAATCTAGTAATACCAGCGTGCGAGCCTGTGCTTGAACCTGTGACCTCGACATTGACAAGGAGAGCGTTCTTTTATCTTTGCTTTCACCCTTTCTTTACGCAGTCAGGTGCATAAGGAAATAACATAGGTAGGTTACGTACCGTACGTTACCTACGCGTAAGTATTTGGCGGCCTGATTATCTCAGTTGGTAGTGAGGCCTCCTTCTGCGCTGAGGGTTTTGGGTTCGAGTCCTGGTAAGGATAAACTTTGTGTGATGAGCTCCATTGTATGTACCCGAGTCATAGATGTTCTATATCTAGGTATACCTATTATATATAAGTATAATATATAGGGATCGCCTCCACTCCATTATACAGGACCGATAATGCAAGCGTAGGTTGGTGAGGGTTCGTATAGTTGGTGTGTTCGTCTGGCGATATTATTATTATAGGTAAGTACGCAATTATCTCTTGCCGCCGACATGCTAAGTACAATGATACTCTATTTAATGAGGTCACAATTTCATAAGCAGTAAGGTTAATTAGTGGGTACTTTAAATATATACGTTCTTAAAAACCATACCACGTAGGTATAATACTTAATAGGTCAACCGAAATTATATAAACATCATTAAGTAATGATGCCAAATTTATAAACAATATCGATCGTAAAAAAAATAAGCAACTATTAACATACCTACCTACTTATAAGTAAAACGATAACGTCCATAGCAACGAAACGCGCAAAGTTTATTATGCAGATGATAAAAACAGGAAATTAAATTTATCTCGAACGATATTAAACGAAATGTTGATACGAGCATCGTGTTCGAACGGCAGAAAATAGTTTGTGGAATTATACAACGGGAGCGCAATTCAGGAAATACAGAAGTTTAACTCCGGACGTACTGAAATAACGTATACTTTGCTGTTCACTATGAGTATAGTTCGAGCAGTGAGCAGCAAGACAATTAAGCAGTACCCACCTTATAATAATTTAATTATACTACCTGTCTTCAGCTATTACTTACTTACTACACAAATAAAATATATACATTATCATATTTAAAATTGATAAATTTTACATTCAATACCTATAAGTAGAAACTTTATAACGCACGCCGCATCAGTAGGCAGTCGTGAGAATGCTTATAAAATTTACGCACACTCAAACGAACGACGAAACGATCTGCAAAATCACATATACACACACACTTCATTAGGATAATACGACGAAAACATAAACCACGGTTTTGCCATGCGTTAAACGCTGACATATGACATTCGCAATTTATTGCTCCTATGTAGGCAAGCCTACCGAGTTCAAAAGCTTACGCACGCTGAGTTCAAGTTGCCTCGATTTAATTATAATGACGAAACTAACCATACTGACTGAGCCACGTGTCTATTGATGGGTGCTGCAATGAACAAACATCAGACAAAACCTGTGTGGATATGTTATACCTAGAAAGACAGATGACATCTGAACTATAAATTGAATAAGAACGGATTCCTGTACAAGCTAGTTACTATAAGCCTTGGTACTAACGAACATCGAATATTGTGTTCGGCGAAAATATCTAATTTGTGGAATTGTTCATTTTGTATTGTCGGTCTGAGGAATATTTAAATAATAATGATACATAACTACAGTTCAATATCGTCCACTTTAAGGGCGTGGTCTTGGCTTGACAGTATGTAGCCACCTAACTGAGTTCGTGTTCGGAAGTGCGTAGATACGGCTCTATTGTACTACAATTACTCGGTGACCTTCATTTTAATATCCGTTTGTGATTCTGCTGTTTACTTGGACATTGGCGGTGGCGTTGTTATTCGAATTATGACTAGGCAGGCCGGCCGGCCGGCGAGAAAATCATCAGTTGTCGAGCGACGAGCGCGCGTCTCAGCTGTTTGTCACAATCTTCCGCCAACTCCAGACACAATAAAAACACGTAAGTAGAATATTACTTATCGCTTAATTTATATTTTCATAATTATAAGAAACCTATGTGCTAAATGGCTGATTCTTTGCTAAGTAACCTATATATTGCTTACCTATAAAACGATTGTAAAATTTTTTGAATAATTACTTTTTGGGTTCCCTTCCGTACCTAGTCAAACTAGGAACTTTTATTTATAATACTATTATAATTATCTATAATTTAATTCAGAAACTATTAGGACTAGATGAGGTTAAAAGTATATTTATTATATATTTTTGTCACCGTTATAAAGTTGTATATTAAAATATTGAGAAAAAAAATCAGGACTCATCATGCCTAAGGAATGTGTTTTTTTTATTGCGTATTTCTTTGAATAAGATCTCGTTGGACTTTTTGGCCAGAAGTTGAACAGTAAACTTGTCAATATTGTTTTTATTTTTAAATTGTGTTCCTTTGTATAATGTGTAATATTAGTGCGATATCAACCATCACCGTGTGTTCATAAACGTGCACGAGTTAAGGAAAGTAAAATAAAACGGTATATCTTGACTTTTCGAGTTCTCCCAAGATGTCTCGTAAATTTTCAGCAAACTATCCACAGCTTTACTGATATGGATAGGGGATTCATTTCATCATCAACATCATTATTGGCATCAGGACTCCTTACATTTTAAAGACTCGTAGAAACATTTAGCTGGAAAGCTATAAAAACATAAAAAGGCACTATTCTGTAGCCGATTGCCAACATAAAATAAGAAGATGGTCTCGTTATATAGATTCCAATTTTAAATTCATGAGGCTTCATTCAATCAGTTTTTTTTTAAATCAACCGCAAATACAACTTTATTTATAATAATTTTGGTTTACTGAGGTAAGTTTGCGCGGTTGTCATGATCAATTGATCGGTTTTTGTCTCTTAACACGTTCAATGGGTCCTCTGGTACAATTGGTACGATCACATTTAGTTGTGCCGGGAACGGAAATAATATCAAGGTCCCTGCCACAGTAGACGAGCGAGACCCAGAATAAAAAATGGGGGCTTTATGTAGACGCTTACTATAATTAATTTAATGTGAAGTTATAGTAAGTGGGTAGTAGACAAAATACGTCTGGGAACCTCTGGTTTAGGCAATAGGCGATTGCTATTTAGGCCTATGTAAAACTCAATTAAAAGTAGGTAAAAGCAATGTTTATTTATAAATAAATAGGTAGTGCTATATGTACAGAGATTGGGTCAGAAATAGTTGTGTATATACTGAGTGGAAACATAACGCCAGAATAAAATACAGCAGGCAGGCGACGCAGCGCGCTGCTTCGAGATGCAGCTTCAATAGGCTATTTGACTGTGTTTGAAAAACTATCTCAAATAGATCATTAGTTTAATATGATGCTAATAATATAGTTCTTTCATTGTAAATTCCAGTATTTTTCATATTCGATGATAAATAAATAATAAAAATACAGCCAAAACGCGGGCTCCGAGTCACGCGACGCTCTTGTGAAAAAAAAATGGCTGAAAACACATTAAAATCCCAAATATTACCAAACTGATATTGACAATCTGACATTGATTACGTCGGTGTGACGTCACAGCACATCAATCAACAATCCAAAGCGTTTTTGATGACGTGACCGATACAAAAAAGAAAATTATTTTGTTTTATGATTATGCAGAAAGTAATCAATATTTTTGCAGAAAAATTAAGACTAATAGTTATAAAAAGCTTCAATCTTTTAGGATGGCCACAATTTATAGCTTTTTTTTCATACAGTCAAACACCCTATTAAAAGACAATAATTTGTGGTTCCTACTTACTATAGTCAACGCAGCCGTTAAGGGGGAAGCTCAGGGTCAGGGCGCGAAATTCAAAATGTCAATGTTTTTTATTTTTTTACGAAAAATTTGGACATCTTTACGGTGTAATTTAGTGTTTTGCGATATTAGCATTCTGCATTGGATGTCTCGATGTATTAAGCTTGCTTAAAAGAGTACCTAATCCGATACAATACCATAAGGTTTTAAAAACCGCTACTTTTACTAACTTTATGGTGTTGTATCGCTTTAGGTATTTTTTTAAGCAAACTTAATACATTGAGACATCCCATGCAGAATGGTAATATCGCAAAACACTAAATTACATCGTAAAGATGTCCAAATTTTTCGTAAAAAAATAAAAACCATTGACATTTTGAATTTCGCGCCCTGACCCTATTATTTTTATTTATTTTTATTATTATTTATTTTTTTACGAAAAATTTGGACATATTTACGATGTAATTTAGTGTTTTGCGATATTAGCATTCTGAATTGGATGTCTAATCCGATACTTTTTTAAGCAAACTTAATACATCGAGACATCCAATTCAGAATGCTAATATCGCAAAACACTAAATTACATCGTAAATATGTCCAAATTTTTCGTAAAAAAATAAAAACCATTGACATTTTGAATTTCGCGCCCTGACCCTGAGCTTCCCCCTTAAAAAAATTCTAAGACTGTACTATGGTATACATTATTCTTCCTTGCTTACCTACTACTACTCCCTAGGTATACTACAGACTGCATATGGTAACACATATTATGTATGTACATATTTTATTCATAAATTAAACCAGTCGTGTCTCGACCTTGAATTTCAAATAAAATTGGAGTTAAGTGTCACGCCATTAGGGTTCTGTGTTCTGTAACATAATCAGAACACTGTGAAATAAAACTATTTTTCGGATTTTATCTCGTTTATTAAATGTTTTACGTTCCCGACGTTTCGGCTGCTTTACAGCAACCATGGCCCCGGGAGGACTGCGGTGTTTGACAGCCTAGTGTCTTAGTTTAAACTGGGGTACCCTCGGATATTTAGTTGTTGCTTACGGTCCGATCTAGGCAGAAAGTGCTCACTGTGTATTGAGGTCTTGCAATGGTGCGTTTAGTTTTGGATATTCGCGTAAATTTAAGAAATCAAAATTAGAACATTACTTTTTTTGCAACTGATTGACGAAAAATACGTCACTATTCCTGTATTTACCTATAATCTATCGGTCATTATATTCATACATTGTACGCACAAGTTTATTGCATATTTACAAGTTTTTTATTTAGATTTTTGTGTAAACGTTTTTATTTGAATTTTATTAGTTTAACGTTTTGTGGTGCGGTACCTTAAGCCGGATATTTGGTAACGCTGATAATTAAATTCTATAAAAAGATTTACTTTACGCTCATTTGCTTGCTCGCCGTAAACACGCGGTTTCTAACTAAGTCCATATGTTACTTAATTGACACCTACATGACGACTTGAACTATTATTATTCAAAATAACTACTTCGTGGGTTTATACTTTACTAAACATAGGAGAGCCGTGACGGCCAGTCAAGATGGTCTTTGGATATAATTTGTGCACCAGTTTGTTTCTCTGGGTTTTTTGGCTTTTAAGTGGGAATGCCATTTTCAATTTAGTATATTATAGTGCTATTCTGTAATAGTTACGTAGATAGCCCCATACATCCAAACCAACACACCACTTTATAATATTAAGTATAGATTGCCCTCCTATTTATAGACGTTTTATAACTTTATCAAACGTCATATATATAGTACTGCGCAAAGCAAAACTCTTGTGCGCAGTACTATATGACGTTTGATAAAGTTATAATACGTCTATAAATTTCGGGGTTTAACGTATAACTTATGTATATTCGTTTACGCCTTGGACACTACTGCTCCCCGGTATTTTTGAGGAAAATTCGGATACTGGATAGCTCCTTATGTGAGTGTGGACTAGGAGAGGGCTCTCTTGAGCATATATTTTTTCATTGTTCCAAAATTTCAGTTCCTCTTTACGATATTCTCCCCAAGGATATCGATCGTCCAATTAATATAGATTTTTTACTGACAATAGTATTTTCTCCATTGATATACATCCTAGATAAATTTATATCCAAGAATAAAATAAAGTTATATTTTTTTTCCATTTACGTCTAATTTACATCTTCCATTGTCTATCTGTAGATAGATGTCTTTGGTTCATCGCATCTTTTTATATTATGAGCTTATTTTGTGTAAACACGTATTTAAGTAGATAGATTTTAAAGTATTTTTTTTTCACAGTCTCAACGCCACTAAAATTTATTCTTAATTGCTCATCGGACATAATATGCGTTATTTTTTCCTTTTTCACCTTGACACTGGCAAAATCACCGAAGATCGGTGGAGCCATTTACTTTAAAAATTGAATTGAATTGAACTTATGTATATATTTTTACTGCAATCCTCGTCATTTATATTTCAGAGTCATGCCGAAATACGTGTTCTACTACTTCCCCGTGAAGGCCCTGGGTGAGGGCGTCCGACTTCTCCTGGCGTACGGGAACCAGGAGTTCGAGGACAAGCGGATAGCGTGCGATGACTGGCCTGCTTTCAAGCCAAGTGAGTATACTATGACGACCTGCCACTAGATTACGTATCTTGTCCACCTTAGCGATAGCAAAAGCGACTGCAATAATCTCGCAAAATTCGCTTCCAAATCGCAGATTTTTATGACGTCACAGCGCTACGTATAATAGCATAATATTGCGCGATTACTGTTATCGCTAGGCTATTGCATGTTACGTAATCAGGGGACCGATTAGTACAGTTAGTAGTGATCTTGCTGTCTGTATCAAGAGTCCCAGCCTCGAACCCCGGTAGCGCCAAACTTGTGTGATGAGCACGAATGTTTGTACCCAGGCCATGGATGTTGGATCTATAGAAGGAGTTTTATGGTAAATAAGTGATATATTATGGTAATTTCATCTGTCTGCCAGTCTGTTCACGCGTCACGGCAAACCGACTGGACCAATTTTGATACTATTTGCCATGGCGAGCTTATAACCCAGGTCGAAATAAAGGATACTTTTTATCCTGATAATGGATGGCTTCCCGCGGGAAATAAAAAAAACTGTATCAGAAAATCCGGAGCTGAGTTTAATGAATTTTGGTACAGTATAAGCTTATATGCTGAGCCAATGTAATTATCATCCTGGGGATGTGAAAGGATTGTCCCGGGATACGACAAACACTTAAGTCCTGGAGAAAGATATCCCGGGTGCTGCAATAACTAATCTCATCTATATCTATACATATAAATAAAATTGGAGTGTCTGTTTGTAATATTAAAATAACCGCTTTTTACTAAGTGCATTTGGATGTATACACGTTACCTATACCGAAACAACATTTTTTACAATTTTTGTCTGTCTGTCTGTCTGTCTGTCTGTCCGTCCGTCCGTCTGTCTGTCTGTCTGTCTGTCTGTCTGTCTGTCTGTCTGTCTGTTTGTTCCGGGTAATCTCTGAAATGGCTGGACCGATTTTGACGGGAATTTCACTGGCAGATAGCTGATGTAACAAGGAGTAACTTAGGCTACTATTATTTTAGAAAAGAAATAGGATCTCTCGAAAAAAAATTAAAACCAATGTTGCAGCGCTGCGCCTGATTAAGTTTTGATAGCAACAATGCATCCCGCGGGATCAGAACGCGCGAGCAGGCTGTTGCCAACGGTTGTGTCTTTGTTAAATACCACGCGGACGAAGTCGCGGGCAACAGCTAGTCTATACATATAAATAAAATTGGAGTGTCTGTTTGTAATATTAAAATAACCGCTTTTTACTAATTGCATTTGGATATATACACGTTACCTATACAACAACAACATTTTTTACAATTTTTGTCTGTCTGTCCGTCTGTCTGTCTGTCTGTCTGTCTGTTTGTTCCGGCTAATCTCTGAAATGGCTGGACCGATTTTGACGGGACTTTCACTGGCAGATAGCTGATGTAACAAGGAGTAACTTAGGCTACTTTTATTTTAGAAAAAAAAAATAGGATCTCTCGAAATAAAAAAAACACCAATGTTGCAGCGCAGCGCCTGATTAAGTTTGATAGCAACAACCTGCAATGCGTCCCGCGGGCTCAGAATGGGCGAGCAGGCTGTTGTCAACGGTTGTCTTTGTTAAATACCACGCGGACGAAGTCGCGGGCAACAGCTAGTTGAAGTATATAACACAGTCATAATTGTCATCATTTTATCAGATAAGCGTAAAAAAAGTTATTAATAAGATGAAGAACAACTCACTGTGTTCTTTTAACAATGGCTTTTCAGTTCCTATCAACATCCTTTTCCACTATCACAAGTCTCATTTGTGGTGGGCTTCCTACCTAACAACAATTGTATTGTTCGTTGATGAATACTGAATATATCTTCAGAATTGCTTTTAGCATACGTAATTTTAAATGATGTACTACCATTTTAATGATTGAGACGCAATAATAGCTTGGTTGTTAGAGGGGCCGCCCCCATAACCGAGATAATCCAGGTACGTTTTTGACCACCTAATTAGCGCAGTTGATAGTGACCCTGCTGTTTGGGCCGAGGGTCCCGGGTACAAATCCTGGTAGGGACAAACTTGCTGTGATGATCACGAATGTTTGTACCCGAGTCATGGATGTTTAACATCTATATAAGTATTATATACTGAGTTCGCTCTCAGTCCATTGTACGGTACGCATAATACAAGCGTTGCTTAGTGTGGGACCGTATAGTTCATGTGTTCGTCTCGCGATTTTATTATTATACTAGTTACTGCTACTGTAGGTGGTGCGGTGAAGTACTAGCTGTTGCCCGCGACTTCGTCCGCGTGGTATTTAACAAAGACAACCGTTGACAACAGCCTGCTCGCCAATTCTGAGCCCGCGGAACGCATTGCAAGTTATTGCTATCAAACTTAATCAGGCGCTGCGCTGCAATATTGGTTTTAATTTTTTTTTCGTGAGATCCTATTTTTTTTTCTAAATAAAAGTAGCCTAAGTTACTCCTTGTTACATCAGCTATCTGCCAGTGAAAGTCCCGTCAAAATCGGTCCAGCCATTTCAGAGATTAGCCGGAACAAACAGACAGACAGACAGACAGACAGACAGACGGACAGACAGACAAAAATTGTAAAAAATGTGGTTTCGGTATAGGTAACGTGTATACATCCAAATGCACTTAGTAAAAAGCGGTTATTTTAATATTACAAACAGACACTCCAATTTTATTTATATGTATAGATATCTTAGGTGTGAGAGGAATGGAAGACGTTACTTTGCCGAAACGGTACGTAAAAATATTTTTACAGATGGATCAGTAAGTTATATGTGTCCCGTCGATGTATAAAATAATTGTATAAATGATGTTTGTTTTTTTTTAACAAGGCGAATCGGTAGCGTTTGGCCGTGAGCTCAGCACAGGGTGTCTTTTTTAAAATGTCTAATATTTTGATTTATTTCTTTGGGAATGTTATCATTATACTGTTGGCCCTGTTCAAATATTGAATTTGTTATTACACCTTGTATTAGTACCTGTGTTGCCAACATAAATACGAAACATATTATAGATTCATATCAGTTGTTCTATAACGTTTTTTTGGGTAAATATTTACTGATTAGATAATACCTGACTTCATATAACGAGTATGATGGGCGATAGCGTAGATCTGATAAGTGTTCTTAAGTAAATAATAATTACGTGTTAATGTATATTTAATAACTGCGGTAGTTTAAGACGTCAAAGTATATAATAGCTGAATAATTGCACAAACATAGTGGAAAATAAACCTGGCGTTCTTAACTTTTTTTGGTGTACCTACCAAAAAAGCGTAAAGGATATTTTCAAAGAAGTAACTTATAAAGATAAAATTCCCAAAGATATAAATGAAAACTGTTAGAAATTTAAAAATTATAATTGCATTGCAATTAGTACCGTTTAGCTGTCATAAAAAAATAAGTAAATCATAAGCTATACATTTATGTTGTTTTATATAAACTTAATCGGTATGATCAACTTGGTTACGCCTTAAAAATATTTTATGACTTACCCTATTAAATATTGTCATTGTACCTTATAGTTTTACGGGTAATTAAAAAAAGGTATACTTACAAATAAGAAAAAAGGTATACTTACAAATATTAAAGCATATTAATATACTTTCAATATTTAAAAAAGGCTTATGCTGGTTCCAGTGTACGATAACATAAACTACAAAACTGCCAGTTTTTAAACACAATAGCATGTATAAACATTGCGCAATTGTTGGTAATATATTTAACCATTTGGTCGGTTTTTGGGGTTCCGAACCAAAAAGGTCGAAATTGAAACCTTTTTGTTGTGTCAACGATGTTTGTCCATATGTCAGTGTTTTCTAGGTTTAAAACGAAACAAGATAAGTATGGCTTTCAAATTCACATATCATTAAAATAACAATAAGTATACCTATCTAAATTCTTTCATAACTATGAACTCCGAAGTAAGTACCTATGTATCGTTAAACAATTAAGATGGGTTTATAGATATGATTATTTAAGTATTCATTTGACCTTTACTCAAGGAACGGTAATTATAATACAAGTAGTCTGCAATTTAACAACAAATACTAAAAATAAGTTATGAGTAGTGATAACAAGCAAGACTTTATGTAAAATACAATTCTAAGGGAAGACTGCGATAATAAGATTTATTTTTCTGTTTATAAATTTTAGTTTATTTTTGGTAAAATTGTTATAAACGCCCTCATAGTTCGGAACCCCCAATGTTCAAGCCCGACTTGCACTTGTCCCGGTTTTTGTTCGACTCACGTGATCGCGTGGCGTCGCGTCGCATGCGCAGACTGTCAAGGTTGCCCGCTATACTCATTGTAGGTACCACCGATACGTTAACAAATGATTGGATGACAATAGGGAATTATAATCCCGTTTCAGTGACGATTTTGGCGTATGGGTACCCCTCGGGTGAGGCTTATTAAAGGAAGAAAGACGACGGACTTTCTTTGTAAATTTATTAATTGATTAGCCTCCTTTGACACACATGGTCACAATACTATAGCTGGAAACTACTTCATACCTACTTTTTTACGTACGTGTGGAGTTTAGTCTTTGACTTTTCCGTATAAAGGAAAACACAATAAATCATAACATGGCTCTCCTCCGATTGTCGTGTTCAAAAAACAACACAATAAAGTATACACGTCGGTCCTATAAAACAGACTACCTACACAGCGGTTTGAGATGATTTAAAAATACGGAAATTGGTCCCAGTTCTATTTAAGTCCTGACGAAAATACCGCTGTCGAGATCGCGACAACACTCAAGGACATCAACTATCGTGCGTGTAATATATAATACATCAAAATGCAGAAGAGTACTCGTTACCATGTGTGTAACCAGGGTTTGCTTCAGGGTAGGGCAAAGCAAGGAAACTTGAACTATTACATTTTCTTCGTCAAAAATCTGGTACTAGTAGAAAGTCGCTCTTTCCCTAAACTCATGGCTTTCATTTGCCAAGATACTATAGATCAGGGGTTCCCAAACTTATTTTGTCTACTGCCCACTTTGAGAATGAATTATTTTTTAGCGCCCCCATTTTTTCACCTACTTAAAAACCACTATAACTTCAAATTAAATTAATTATTGTAAGCCTCTACGCAACGCCCCCATTTTTTTTCTGGGTCTCTTACCGGCCCCCTTAAGGCCTGCAGCGCCCACAAAGGGGCGTTATCGCCCACTTTGGGAAAGGGATTACATTTAAAATTATATGCAAAATACCCACTAATTTGTGGGTGAGCCCATATCCATATTCATATTATTTCGTAAAGAAAGAGGAAGAATATGCAGCGTTTGCGAAAATCCGTCTTGGGATGTTTTCGATTCCGCGGAATCGAACACTATAATTATTCGAAATCCGGATCGAAAACGCATTTTCGATAAGTATCATAACATCGAATTAATTAAAAGAACCCCGCTTGGTTAAATGAAGTATATATACCACGGCGAATTGCATATTATAGTTATTTGTGAGCAAACTAAGTGTACGGAATCTAAATTTATCTTCTTATCAAAAAAACCCAAGTAATCTCACATTACATGCGTAGCCTTATCATCCGTTCTCTGTAGGTAACTAGGTTGTTTCAGGTAGCAACAAGTTTAGTTAGCCACGTGAATTCACGTGATAAATGTATCACGAAACTTCAAGAACGTGATACATATAAAGTGATTATTCTGGGAGCTTAGTTTGGGTTTTGATAGCGTCAGGTAACGATCGAGTGTATGAAATGTCGAACACATTTGACACCAGCGCCCCTAGCGGAAACGTGGCACTTTAATGGTAAAGGTACATGAAAGATTTATACGAAAAACTATTAATGGGGGCCTTTGTCAACGCAATAGGACCCAAAGCAATGATTGTTAGATTTTTTATCTGTTTGTCTGTGCGTTTGTGAGAGAAAAAAAATGATAGACATACCGAACTTTCGTAATTTGCTATTTCATAAAGTTATTGTTAAAACCAGGGGTTGATGGATACCAGGGGGTGCCATTTCCCACCCTCCCCTGACACATGACTAAAGTACTTTATTCACATACAAATAAGTATTTTTTTCCTTCGTCAGAGACGATGTTCGGCCAGATGCCGATTCTGGAGATTGACGGCAAGCCGCACGCGCAGAGCATCGCTCTCGCCCGCTACTTTGGCCGCAAATATGGACTCGCTGGTGACAACGAAGAGGAGGCCTTCGAGATCGATCAGAACATCGACTTCGTCAACGACATTCGTGCCAGTGAGTAGCGACATCTGTTAGCAATATTAAGAATTCCTCAAATGAAAACAACGCCATCTAGTAGACGTTTCTGAACTAAAAATAACAAACTTCTAACATGTTTTATGGTCTACAGAGGCTGCTTCAGTGTCCTACGAGGAAGATGAGGCTATCAAGGCTAAGAAACATGCTGACTTCACCAAGAACGTGTACCCTGACCTCCTCGAAAAACTTAACGCCATTATCGTCAAGAACAATGGACACATCGCCGCTGGCAAGGTAATTACTTAAATGCAGACATGATTATCTCCATTACTGATAGGGTTAGGATTTATATTACTAGTCTATGGATTAGGCTGCTTAGAATCCCTTATATCCCCTTTCCTTTAGATATACGCTAGGCCTAGTGTGAGGATCACAATTACTGCTATTCATATTTTTTATTGTTAGAAATATATATTTTAAGTTCTCCTTCTTTTTGGTGGGTCTTTTTTTAATTTTTTTGGGCATTGGGTACTGGCTTTCTCTCAATGTGAGAAGGATTAGGCCATAGTCCACCACGCTGGCCCAGTGCGGGTCGGCAACACAACGTCTGATGAAAATTGTTCATACCGTTTATGATGAACAAAATGCTCCAATATGTTAATTTTTTTGTTCTAGTTGACGTGGGGTGACTTCTTCGTAGCCGGTATGTTTGACTACTTAAAGTACCTGCTTGAGATGCCGAATCTCGAAGACAAATACCCGATCATAAAGGAACTCATCCAAAACGTGTATTCCATTCCCCAAGTGAAGGCCTACGCCGACGCTGCGCCGCCTACTGAGTTCTAAATTCCTTACAACTCCAAGAACTGTCAACATCGTCAATTAAGTTTTTAGAATACTGTCAACAGATGGCGTTATGTTTAATAAAATGGTTAGATTAAGGTTGGCAGCTGTGAACTGTGCGAGCGAGACTTCTAACTACGGGTCGCATATAAGGGAAAGGAACACACATATATTTCCTGTCTCTGTCGCCAAGGCCACGTGGCCATGCTATATTACTATCTACCCGTTTTTGATCTGAGTTTATAACCTGTAGGCAGTATTCTGGACATTTAATTGGAAGTTATATTGGCTGTGTTAAAAATGTATCTACTACAAGATTGGAATATAGAATTAATGAAATCGCCTCGAATAATGTATGAAATTTTGAGATAGTGTTCGCATATCTAATGTTATTGTATACTCATAGATTATGAAATGATATATTTTTTTATATTCTAATATGAAATATATAATGTTGTAAGTATGTGTGTTTATATGGGCAATGTTACTGTATGCCTTTTAATGGTTAAGTCAAAATTAAACACATTTTGTTTAAATTTCTGTTTTTTGGCGGTTCCCCTCCTTTCAAGCCTTTTTTTTTAAATAAAACATGGTTTTTGTTTTTAACAGTTGTACCTCAGTATGAGTTTGGAGCGTTTTCAAATACTGATCAAGGCTCTCTGTATTTACCAGTAAAGCTGCTCATATCCGCTAGAGGCGCTGCTGAGAAATGTATAAAAAAGATTAGATCACGCCATCGTATTCGGCTACGTTAAAAATGTATACTAAAGGCTTGATATAAATATCGATAACTATGAACTATGAGTCAGAAGAGTAAAATGGATCGGCAGATGTTGATAACACCGGCGTGCTCTCAAATCTTAAGTAGGTATATAATTTTGTTATCGCGATGGGCGTTTGATATCGGAGTTACTAATACCTAAGTATTGCACGCACCATCTCAGTATTCAGTTGACTGCACAAACCTCTAATCCGATCGAAACGTGAGTACTGACTTATCAATTTTTTTCATTTTTTTTACGCTGTTAACATCTAGTGACGATTTATAACTAAGTTAAAAGCCCACCTTTGCTATTTTCCGTGATGTTTATCATTCAGATCTCGGTATTTATCTATGAATAGATATCATAGATACGTGAGCACAAGATCTAACTGATATGTGCAAAAACACGATAAATAAAAATATTCTCGATAGTGAACCAATCGAAAACCACCTTGTTTCTTACTCGTTTAAGATCGGTTCTCAGAGGCCCAATTTTGGTGTGGAATAAATAAAGTATTGATAAATTGATTTCTTATATTTACGCGAGTACTATACATTGAATGAAACTATTTTTTTTTATTTTATCGCGTTCATTTTCCGGTGACCATGGTCGCTGTAAAGCAGGCGAAACGTCGTGAACATAAAAATATAAAATTATCGCGTAAAAACTTTTTATTCAATGAAAAATTTATTGCTCGTGTCGTATTGCCGTTCATACGGACTATCAGAATTGGGGAAGAGAGAGATGTTGAACCCTAAAACCCCTCTGGCACGGCCTTGCATGGACATAGGTACATGCTCATATTATGGAAGTATCACGGTATTCGAGAAACTGACAGCAATGAAGGTGGGGATGCCATGGTGGAAAGCCACGCGACTACTTTCCCATACATGACTAGTCGAATAGTGTTGCTATGCATCTTGTTCGCCGTGCACGTTTGCAAGAAGCCGTTTGTGTTTTGTCAGCCAAAAGTAAGGATTTTTAATAAATTCCAAACGTTAGTTGCATTTTTATAATCACGTTTAGCTTGTGAGATAAGTGTATCCATCAGTATATACCTTATGTGTATTTTAGTAAAATAGGGCATAGTCGCGTGCACAACAGATGTCAGCAGTAGAATATCCGAATCGCCTCAGTAATGTGTAAAGATAATGAAAGCGATCAATTCCGTAAAACCAGTTTGTGATGTGTGAATTCTGCTGACTCGCACTGGGCCAGCGTGGTGGACTATGGCCTAATCCCTCTCGCGTTGAGGGGAGACCCGTGCCCTGCAGTGGGACATTAAAAAGGGCTGATATTATTATTATAGTTTCATGACAATGTAAAGTCGGCCAAGTAGTCTGGGGGCACGGCAGTGTTCCCGCCATGTTGAGTAAACAACATGAGCACAAGTAGGTATTCTCCTTTTCTCGAAGCAACGGCACTTTTAAACCACCTGTATCTTTGTTGTGGGTAAATCTAGAAGTCTGAAATTTGTGTCATTCCTTTATCAGCATAAGATCGAATATAACTTGCGCATCATAGGATAACAAGGACTATTTGCAACATGATAAACCACTTCCATTGTGGACTTTACATAATAAGAAATCAATAGACAATAGTTTTTTTTTTATAATTATTTTATAATCTATGTTATTTTTCAGAGATATGCCGAAAGTTGTGGTGTATTATTTTCCTATAAAGGCGTTGGGCGAATGCGTCCGCCTTCTTCTGGCCTATGGGAACGAAGACTTTGAGGACCGAAGGCTAACTAAGGAAGAATGGCCTGCTTTCAAGCCAAGTAAGAATAAAAACAGATTATATTTCAGATATTGACTTTGGGAACTTTGGGTCTTTACCACTGTAGCATCAAATACTGCTTTTCCTTGGTCCGTTTGGTCTTTAAATTATTCTTCAGCGTCATCTTTTTTCAGGTATTAAATAAAGTTGAAATGCTTGTAATTTGGTTTGTTTAAAAATCTTAATTTTGTTCGCAATATACAAAATAGTGCATTTTGGCCAGTGTCTTAGTAATTCTTAAATTTTTTATTGAATTATAAATACCTCTGATGATAATGATAATGTTGATAACGATGATGAAATGGATCCCTAGCCCTATCAGTAAAGCTGTTGATATTACATATTATTTCTCAAAGAACAATTTTTTTTGAAAAGTAAAGCAAAATTGACAACTTCACGGCCCAGCTTCCCGCCAAAAAGTCTACATTATGATTTTTTTTTATTTGGCATCACCATAGGTATTTTGCCAGTGTCAAGTAATATATATTTTTTCTGTTTTTGAGCATATGCACAGGCCCAAAGGCTAGGCTCAAGTAAAATACCCCCCATCCCTCAATCAGTAAAGTGATGGATACTTTACCGAAAGATTTTTCATGGATTTCTTGTGAGAAACTGAAAAGCCATGTTTCGTCACTCTGTTTCAATTACCTACACTTGTGCACTTTACCGAACCCATAATGGTTAATATTCCATTTATATCACTCACTATAACTCGCAGGAACACTATTTTTAGAAATTAAAACACAACTGACGCCATGACTTTTCAGTTTCCCGCCAAAAAGTCTACTACATTATGGTTATAATCCGACATAATTTGAAGTTTTTTTTGGCTTTGGAATTTTGTTAACGTCATTTTATGTTTTTTTTTCTTGTACCGTGCTAATGTTGTTGTCGTGTTTTTTTCTTCCACAGATACCCCATTTGGTCAAATACCCATACTGGAGATCGATGGGAAACAGTATGCTCAGAGCGTCGCCATCGCGCGCTACCTCGGTCGCAAGTACGGCCTCAACGGCAACAACCTGGAGGAAGATTTTGAAATCGACCAAAACATTGACTTCGTCAATGACATTCGTGCCAGTGAGTTTCAATTCATATTTTATTCATCCGTCATCATCATCCATTTAACTTCAATGTACTTTTTGTAATTAATTTAATTTATTATTGATACTGGCATAATAATCACCGTTGGGTGAGTGACGCCATTTAAAGGAGGAAAAACGACGTTATTTCTTTCTTTGTATCTAAATCATCCTATAGCATACATAAAAAAAATGCTTGAAGCTATACCACAGGGCTACACTGACATGGATAGAATACCTACCGTTAGGCCGGTTGAGGCCATATAAAATATAAAAAAAAATGTTAGCAATTCTCATGTAAAACAAAACAAAGGAGGATATTAACTATGGATTCACGCGCAAAGTTGCATCACACAATTTTTTTATAGACTTCAGACATCCTATCAGCTCCTAAATCCAGGCTACGAAATTCAAAGTCGTATTCCTATAAAGATCTAAAATTGATTGTAGTTTGTTTTTCTGACAATTACCGTCGCTAGCGGATAAAGACGGCAGTCACGAATCGGGCATTATTCCAATAAAATGTGTAATTATGTACTTTTTATAGCCCAATGTGTACTTCTTTTAACATAGTGTTATCTTCACAGATGCAGCCACCGCACACTACGAGCGTGACCCAGTCAGCAAAGAGCTGAAACATGAGGAGCTCAGCAAGACCGTGTACCCGGACCTCCTCGCGAAACTCAATGCGATCATTGTCAAAAATAATGGACACATCGCTCTTGGCAGAGTAACTACTCAATTATTAATAGCTGCGCCCTGCGGTGTTACCCGCGCAAGAAAACATTTCGATCCAATGCGCTATGAAAAATTAAAACAAATCTATCCCACGGGAAAAATGTATTTTACCGGGATAAAAAGTAGCATATGTGCTATTCCAGACTATAATATATCTCTGTGCCAGATTTCATCCAGATCCGTTCAGCCATTCTGGCGTGATTGAGTAACAAACATCCATCCACCCATCTATCCATCCATCTAAACTTTCATATTTACGATATTAGTATAAAAGTATAATATTAGTATAGATTTGAACCCGCAACTACCCGGTGTAGTGACCCGAATGGTCTACGCTCAAACACTAGACCAAGCTGTTTTCAAATCATTTATGATTTTTTTAGTGCGTTTTTTAATAGTTTTTGTTTTTATTTATTGTTTCAGTTAACATGGGGCGATTTTGTCATCGCCGGTATGTTCGAGTATCTGAAGAGGATGCTTCGAATTCCCGACCTTGAGGACCAGTACCCGATGCTGAAGAAACTCATTCAAAATGTCTACTCCGTTCCCCAAGTGAAGGCTTTTGCCGATGCTGCTCCTCCTTCTGATGTGTGACTTGACTTGATGTAACGTTTTTTTAATACCAACATACAGATATTAATTAAATTTTTAAAACACATGGAGTTATGGAAAGGCGCCAAAAGATGGCGCTATTTACACAATTCATCAGATTTTTTAACCTACCTATATACACCTTGTAATAAATAAATAAGTTTGATTAAATAATAAAGGCCTTGCCTTGCCTCGCCTTGCTAAACTCTCTTGTAATAAGTCCACAGACTTAACCCCGAATTTATAGTAAATAGTAACATCACAGTACTGCGCACAAGAGTTTTGCTTTATGCAATACTATATAAAACGTCTATACTTAAATTCGCACAGAAATAAAACAATTAAAACCATCACATAAACATTTCCCCATCAGATTAGATGTTTTTTAATCCCCTGCTATAGTCTGCCTATAGCTGTTCCTACATTATTCTCATACCTATAACAACGTACTACTCAGAAATGGAAAATATATTATTAAAAAGAGCAACCATGGAGTTTCTTGCCCACTCTTCATAGGAGCGGCATTACGAACGGGCGGTAAAGTCATTTTGTAACTTTTTGACAACTCATAAGAACTGTCTTTAAGGGTTTACATGAGTAAAATAAAATATTCTGTTTCTGATTTTATTCACGCGTTACTAACAACAGTATCCATGGAGTTGCCAACGCTCTGTAGATTTTTATCAGCCTGTTTTTTCGTAACGAACTCTTCTACTTGTCGTATCGTGTCCATGAGCGGTAGGTCCCTGGTCTCGGGAGCCAGGAGGATGAGACCGCCAGCCAGCACAGTGGAGCAGCCGAACAATATTGATGGCAGCACTGGTGAGACTGTATTCTATAAAATACAGGAAAACCAACTAGAAATGAGACATAAGCTTATTGCTAATCTGAGATTTCACGAGATGTACCACCTGTAGTGGAAACCAAGGAATTTCTCGAAAAATTTCAGTCTTTCTACAAACGTTAAATAGTGTTTTCATCTTTCCTCTTGATCTATAGATGCTATCTAGATGAGGTGAAATATAAAAAAAACTGTCATAGCGCGTTTCAGGATTGTATAGAGCCTCGTCATTTGTTCTGAATGTCGTCTTTAGCGCCATCTGTGAAGCTTGTGGCGAGGTTAAAGAGGTTACTACAATGGGATTTTCTGCGAACATTCAGTATCTTAAGTCAGTCTGTAAATGGATCATGTTGTTTCGGTGTTTTAACACAAGCCTATCGTGGATATAACAGAGCCATACCAGTATGGGTGTCAACGGTGCAAGCATCCCCCCTATACTGGAAGCGAAGGCGCAGAGGCCAAGCAGCGATCCCCGCGCGCTGGTCGGGAACAGCTCCATGGAGTAGGTAATGGAGCCGGTTACAGACGCTGCTATCACCACTTTGCTTATTAGAAACGCCGCGGTCTTGCCCCACGTATACGCTGAAAGAAATTAATATTTTTAACAAACATTACAATGGCCGTTGGGGCAGAAAGGTTCTAGAATGGCGACCACGCATCGGAAGACGAAGTGTAGGATGGCCCCCGATAAGGTGGACTGATGAAATCACACGTGTCGCAGGAAGCCGGTGGATGTGAGTGGCGGAGGTCCGTGATTTGTGGAATGATAGATAGATAGATATAATCATTACAATAATAATACAATTACAGTATTAAGGTACAATTTGATGATAATCATGAAAACACTTACATACAGGCACATAAGACGACGCGATGCTCAGCACACCAGCAATTATATACCCAACCATCAACGGCCGCCTCCTTCCAAACTTGCTCATTACGAATAAGGATATCAGCTCCCCGGGGAAAGACATCGCCGTGGACATAAAGAAATTCATATATTTATCACCCGGCAGCCACACTGAGTTGATCATCAACCCATAATACACAAAGGTCGAAGTGAATCTGCACACAGCAGCGACCAACAGTCGCTTGATTATCTCTTTAGACTTAAAAATATCTATATATCTCTCTTTAACTACATATTCTATTATATTAAACTTCTCCCTTAACTTATTTTCATCAATGTTAGCCAATTCATTATAATCTATATCAATATTATTGATTTTGGCTATCCGTTTCATGGACTCCTTAGCATTTTCTATTTTCCCTCTCACGATTTGCCATCTCGGGCTCTCATGGATAAGGAATAGGTACGAAATGAATAGAACTGAAGGGCCGTTGATGATGTGGATCAAGTTCTTCCAATTGGGCACGAACATGGCGATGCAAGCGAACACAGACTCGCCGGAGTAGATGGAACACGCGAAGATCACTCCCGGTAGTACTCTGTACTTCTTGCCAGCGATTTCTAGCACTAAAAGATACGGGACTAAGATCACTTGTTGTGAGGATAGACACAAGAAAATAATACACACAAATAAGACACCATCTGCCCGGTCCCAAACTAAGAAAGGCTTGCATTATGGGCACCGTACAATGGACTGGGCGCGATCACAGTATATATAATATTCATAAAGAGATTAAACGAATATGACTACACAAAATTCATCACACAAAGTTTCTCCGTACCAGGATTCGAACCCGGGACCCTAGGCTCAGAAAGCAGGGTCAAATCAGGTCATCGATAAAAGGCAAAAATATCATTGAACAGACGTAGTTTCTTCCTATTTCTCTTACAACTTATTCAAGTATAAAAGTCTTCTTTGATTGACTCCATGCTAATCAGCTCGGAGCGGCTTCCAGAAGTCTAGAGTTAGTACAGTTCTTCAAACACTTACAAAGGACCATTGCTGCTGCATAGGTTCCTCCCGTTAGCGCGGCCTCGAGCAACTCAATGCAGATATAAACGTAGTACGAGCTAGCCAATGTTTTAACTTGGCCGATGCACCCAGCCACCACACAGAAAATAAATGTGGGTTTTCGACCAAATCTGAAAGCAAACGAAACATAGGTACTTAATACTTATACCGCAAGTGTAGTTGAACTCATGCACTTGTAGTTACTTTAGTTGGTTATCACATCTGTTCATATTGATCTCAACATTCTTAATAATCTTCTTAGTGGTGGAAGATCGCTAACCTGTCGGACATCCATCCTGAGATGATCAAGGACACCAGCACCCCGATGCTGTGCACAGTACCGATCAAGTTTATTTTCCACGGTTGACATGCTAAGTTCAGCTGAAAATACAAAGTAGTAAGTATTGTCCTTACTTTGTTTAATTTATCAAAAACTATATTATCTGCCTAGCCCAGACGTAGTGGTCGATCGTATGACATCAAGTGCCTTAGGAAGCTGGTGGATGCAAGTGGCGGAGGTCCGTGATGCGTGGAAGTCATTGGAGGAGACCTATATCCAGCAGTGGAAGTGGTTTTTCATAAAGTGAGCAAAGAATTGATTGGAAAACGTGGAGAGACAGAGGCAAAGATTTTTCCCAGCAATGAGTCAGTGGCAGTACTAGATTATATAGGATCCCTCTCTACGTACCTCAGCGACCACAGTGTTATTACTCTCATAGATCCATTCATTACATGTTGCCAACTCCTCACTGAAGCTGGTATTGGTGCAGGCTCCTTGGACCAGGTCTTGACTAAACACTGGCCGTGAACACCGGTCTATGGCATTGTTCGGCCACCACAGCGGATTGTCCACTTTAGGGTTTTCATCTTCACACTCGTCAACGCGACATCTGTCAAAAAGTTAATAGGGATATGAATATATAGGTATTTGACACGCCATTTTCATTTCATCATGTCACATCCATTATTTTATTTATAATGTGTATATATTGAATTTAATATTGCTATTACTTGACACTGGCAAAATACCCGCTAAGTTGCGGGTGAGGTCATATTCATATCCATTTTATTTCATCGCATCTCATTTCGTAAAGAAAGAAGATATAGGTATTTGAAACGACACGCCATTTTCATATCATCATGTCACATCCATTATTTTGTTTATAAAGTGTATTTATTGATTCTGTTATTGCTATCAATTACTTGACATTTAGCAAAATATCCGCTAAGTTGTGGGTGAGGTCATATTCATATCCATTTTATTTCATCGCATTTCATTGCGTAGAGAAAGAAATATCCGTAGGAATCTTATGTTTTGGCTTTGGTGATTTTAATTTGGTGTTTCAGTTTGCATGTTTTTAGGAGGAAATCTTACTGAATGAATATTGATCTACCGAACAATGCCATAAAATGTATGCAAAAAATCTGCGCTGCTTTACCGCATAATTTCGTGTTAGCACCGTTACTGTTCGAAAAGTGACAACTAAAACAATGTGTTATTCCAAAAGAACGTTAGTACCAGTTAGTGATATTACGATCTGAACCTTATCATTTCGAATTTAAGACTAAATTGTTAAGACATACATCCGAGGTTTGTGTTCTATTAATGCGTTTTTCATTTCTAGTTATATTTGAAATTCAAACCGCAGCCGCTTTGGTATGTAGGAAAACATGGCAAAGGAATCAGCATGGTTAAAAGAGCCTTACCAGGTATAAGACATGCGTAAGTTTACTAATCCAACTGGGACCTGGAATAGTATGGGGAAATCCCACACACCCAAAACCTTTAGACTAAGGTTAAGGCATAGTAATTTTTTAAAGTATAATAACTTGAAGATCCTTCCCATTGACGGGACGTCCATTCTTTTTATTCATGAGACTGGTTACCTATATTTTTTTCACGGTCTTAGGGCTAATTGGATGTCTAATTAATAATACATACCTGTAATTGATGTCGCCAGCGACGAATATGTAATTGATGTTAATCATGGAGGCAAACAGGGCAGCCAGACATATCTTCAGGTATTGAAACACTTGGTACTTGCCAAACACTTCAAACAGATCCGTGAGATCGCGCACTTTATTTTCAGTATTGGTGGCCTTCATTTTGCTAATTTTGATGTGTTTACCCTGAAATATAATGGAACAAATGAGATAGCTACGGACCTAAGTAGTATATCACAATAAAGTAGCTTCATATACTGTACCTAGGTACGGATTACAAAATACACATTATAATTTACTTAGACCAATTTATTTTTGTGTAATTACTAAAAAATTAAGCTCGGGCCCCACGGTCTGTGTTAGCACAGGCCACGCCAGACCACACCACGCCAGTCGAGACAATCGATATTGCCTTGCACCCCATATCTACAGGCCAAAGCAGTCGCGACAGTTCCCAGAGCACCTTGGCCTGTCCTGGCGCGGCCTTTCACAAATCAGGCCATGTGACCCAAGCTAACTGTCACGATGGTCACTATTGGACGTTCCTTTATCGATCTAGGGAAGTCGCCCACAATGATTTTGCAGCGATACAAGAGCGAAGACTTTCACCCACTAATCACGATCGTGAGTCACTACTGCTGCGATGCAGAATCGAAGTAGGCGCGCGCAGTGATAAATTTAACGCAACTGCGTAGTCTGCCTGTCTGTGCCTTCCCAGCTGCGGCAACCCCTCATCCTTCCTTCTACCGAAGTCGCCTAAAGCAGTCACGCGTTAGTAGCGATACTGAATGAACAGTCTCGTGATGGCATCGATGCAAAAGTGATGCTGAATGGGGACGATTGAACCTTTACTGAATTGCTTATGTCGCGCGCTACAAATGCGACAATGGCCAAAAGAAAACGCGCTACTGAATCGCTGCAAAAAGTCATCGTGGTTGACCCCCCTAAGACATATTTCTGAATGGTTCTACAAATCTTTAACAGCATCAATCTATGGCTCTAAAAATACCTACTTATATAAAGTCAATAAATTTTGAATAGATCAATGTAGCACAATGTAAAATTTCTTACGCAGTTTTATTTGCTCAAGTGAATTGTATTGTACCCATGTACTGTTTCCAGTTAAAAAAATCTACTCAGGTAGGTAAATCGTTATTGTAAAATTCAAGGATTTTGGTTTATGACAGAAATTAATATTTTCTATAACCGACCACTCATAAAATGTCACTCTTGAAATTAGTCTCACTGGGCTAATTTCTGATGTCCATAGATTATTATTTATACTTACTTGAGAAGGAACCCATTTATTGTTTTCTCTTTCTCAAAGACTGCATTCGGCCAGGTGCCGATCTTGGAGATTGACGGGAAGCCGCACGCGCAGGGTATCCTTCTCGCTCACTACCTTATTGCAACTACGGACTTACCCGAATACTATACGACTCTAACCGAGACTTGCCGATCAGACGGAAGATGTCTTTTCGGCAGTGAGTAGCGACATCTCTTAGTCGTCTAAGAATTCATTTAAATGAAAAAAAGCACCATCTAGTAGATTTTCCTGAACTAATAGAGCTGTTATGTTGGCAGCATTTCAAACCGGTTAGCAATAACATAAATAATAAAATAGATAAAATCCTTAAAATGAGTTTTATTTCAATGTGTAGCATTCGCGTAAATATAATTTCACGCGTTACTAACAACAGTATCCATGGAGTTGCCAACGCTCTGTTGATTTTTATCAGTCTGTTTTTTCTTGGCGAATTCTTCTACTTGTCGTATCGTGTCCATGAGCGGTAGGTCCCTGGTCTCGGGAGTCAGGGCGATGAGACTGCCAGCCAGCACCGCGGAGCAGCCGAAGAATATTGATGGTAGCACTGGCGATACTGAATTCTGAAAAATGCGCAAGACTTAACTAGGAGCCACAGCTGATAAGCTGACGCAAATTTGAGATTTTAGGTCATTTGCCATAACCTTTGGAAGTGTATAGTACCAAGGAATGCCTCAAGGAATCCCAAAGCCTGTCGTGAAACTTAACATTAGGCTTACATTGTGTGTGCCTATAATATCTAGACTTTGAGCAATTTGTAAGGCGGAAATTGATATGTGATTCCTCGCTTTCATAATTTTCAGCATTCAATCCCAGCAGGAACAATAGATACACATCTCTGAAGAGGGCATCTACTTGTTGGACCTGTGACCCCACGCAAGCCGTCCGTGGCAGACGGATATAGCCAGTACAATTAAAACATTTTAAAGCCACCCATACCAGTATTGGTGTTAAAGGCGCCAGCATCCCTCCCATCCTGGACGCAAAGGCGCAGAGGCCAAGCAGCGAGCCCCGCGCGCTGGTGGGGAACAATTCCATGGAGTAGGTGATGGCGCCAGTGAAGCAAGCCGCTATCACCACTTTGCTTATTAGAAACGCTGCGATCTTTGCCCACGTGTACGCTGAAAGAATGGTAAAACGTGACACTGGAGTGGTGAACGTTGACTCGTGGGGCTGACTCGGGCATACACTGCTGGTGTGATAGCAAGCGCTAGGTGAGTTTGCACAAGTACTTTCGTAAAAATGGTTAGACGTAACACCTGGAGTGTTGGACATTGACACATGGGGCTGACTCGGGAATGCCACTAGTGGGGTAATAGCAAGCGCGGGGTGAGTTTGCACTTGTTTTAAAAGAAGGTTGTCTTCTATCAATTTTGCTCGCTGACAGCATGAGTCCGGCATGTGCTCGAGCCAGACTAGCGAAACAGCGCAATGTTCAATAATTTCTTACAGAAAAAAGAATAATATAGCACTTATGCTACATCTACATTTGAGTGCTCCAGCCTAGTGTCAGATCTGATGCTGTTTGGCAGGGAAGAGTATATTGCAGGAATCTAAGTAATTCAACTCGCTACATATTACCTACAACATTATTTTTAACAACTATACCTCCAATTTATGAAATTATTACGTGCATTTTCAATGGTTTCACAGTTTGGTAATGCCATTGTAAACTGATTAATACTGACTTCTTTAAATTCGGGGCCGAGACTATAACTTGTATACTTACATATAGGCACATAAGCTGACACGATGCACATCACACCAGAAATGATGTACCCAACCATCAATGGTAGTTTCCTCCCAACCCTATTCATCAGATACAAGGATATCAGCTCCCCGGGGAAAGACATCACCGTGGACAACAAGAAATTCATATATTTATCACCCGGCAGCCACACTGAGTTGATCATCAACCCATAATACACAAAACTCGAAGTGAATCTGCAGACAGCAGCGACCAACATCCGCTTCCATATCTCTTTAGACGTGAATATATCTATAGATCTCTCTTTAACTTCATATTCTATTATATTAAACTTCTCCTTCAACTTATTTTCATCAATATTAGCTAATTCATTATAATCTATATCAATATTATTGATTTTGGCTATACGTTTCATGGACTCCTTAGCTTTTGCTAACTTTCCTGTAACAATTTGCCATCTCGGGCTCTCGTAGACAAGGAATATGTAAGAGAGGAAAAAAAATGAGGGGCTGTTGATGATGTGGATCAAGGTCTTCCAATAGGGCACGAACATGGCGATACAAGCGAAAATGGACTCGCCAACGTAGATGGAACACGCGAAGATGACTCCGGACAGTATCCTGTACTTCTTTCCGGCAATTTCCAGCACTGCAAACGAATGGGAGAAATGTGAATTAGTTTTAGGCCACAATACAGCTGAATCAGAATGTTGAACTTGTTAATCGTCATAATAGTTACAAAATGCTAAGTTACAACATTACCACCCGTTCGAAATGCCGTCCCTATGGAGAAGAACGGGCAAGAAACTCCATCGTTGTTCTATTTAAAAAGATCTTTTACATTTTTGACCAGTATATTGTTATAGGTATGTGAGAACAATGTAGGAAGAGCTATAGGCAGACTTTTCAGCTGATCAAAAAAGTACTTACTCTAATTATATAATTACATGTTAATGGCAACATGGTTACCACATTTACAAATTACTTTTGTAAATGATCGTTGTAAGGTATCGTAAGATTTGTGAAGTACCGTTGTAAGGTATACTTACGAAGGACCATAGCGGCTGTGTAGGATCCTCCCGTGACCGCGGCCTCCAGGAACTCAATGAAGATGTAAACGTAGTACGACCTGGCTAATGTTTTAGCTTGACCGATGCACCCAGCTACCACGCAGAAAATCAATGTCGGTTTTCGACCAAATCTACGGGCAACATTTTTATACCATAAGAAAACTGTAATAGGGTTTTAATTAGGGGGGTTTTAGTTTAGGGGGTTAGTTTGTAAGATATAAAAAAACAATGCAAGATTTTTATTGTTTTTGTGTCTGCTAGTTCAAGCATCATAGGAAGCTACAAGATCAATCTTAAAGGAGTTTCCACAATTGGATAGTCTATGTTTAAACTCAAAAGGTATATCATCAAGCGATGGTTGCGCTCATTTTCGTTTGTACGGTATACGTGTTGGACAGTAACAGGCCTTAGTGCTAGAGCTAAATATTGCTATGCGATAATGGCCTTTAAAATGTCCAGTCCAAAAATTTAAAAATACCTGGACTTATTAAACTATAATCAGGTTATTGCATAATATGGGCGTATGGATCAATGGAAGTTTCTATTGGTGGCGGATCGCTAACCTGTCAGACATCCATCCGGAGATTACCATAGACACCAGCATTCCCATGTTGTGGACGGTACCGATCAAGTTCGTTTTCCACGGCTGACAAGCTAAATTCAGCTGAAAATACAATGTAGATAGAGTATCATTTAATTTATCAAAATCCATACCTACTCGCTGGAAGACGGCTGGGAGTAGTGTAGGACGTCCAGAGTATGGCTGATGACATCACACGCATCTCAGGAAGCCGAGGACTATGATGTGTGGGAGTCATTAGGGGATGGAAATAAAACTAATTCTAAGGATTTTATCGCGTGCATATTATGATTTTTACGTTCCCGACGTTTCGGCTGCTTTACAGCAACCATGGTCACGGGAGGTCTGAGGTGGTTGACGTACTAGTGTCATAGTTTCACCGGGGTACCCTCATACTTAGTTGTTGCTTGCCTCATTAGGGGATATTTTAGAGCAGATGAATTAATATGAAGACTTGGAGAGACTAAACAAAAACCTCTGCTTAGCTCTAGACCAGGACCAGATTATTTAAGACTCCTATCTACTCACCTCAGCGACCACAGTGTTATTACTCTCATAGACCCATTCAGTACATTCTGCAAACTCCGCACTGAAGCTGGTATTGTTACAGGCTCCTTGGACCACGTCTTGTCTGATCACTGGCCGTGAACACCGGTCTATGGCATTGTTGGGCCACCATAACGGATAGTCTACTGTTGGGTTATTACCTTCACATTCTTTGACTAGACATCTGTGATAAAGAAGTACAAGAAAGAAACATTAAGAGGCCACTCATGCTGTGTGTGACTGGGATAGCATGATTAAAACCTCGCAAAGACCTGATTAAGGTCTTGCAAAGACTGCTGTCTCTGTTTGCGGTTAAGGGATTAAGACCAGACCAAGGTACAAAGAACTGAGAATCTCTCTATTCTCATGCGGAATTTCAATCGGCTATAGAAGCTTGACCTTTGAATAGTTGTGCCCCTCCATCAAAAGAGTTCTTACAAACCCAACTTCTCATTTTTATCTCCCAATAGAGTGGAGTAGATAATTTCATTCAACTTGTCCTATTTTTCCATCAATTACATTTGTCGTGGGTGCCCAACAGCGGATCTTTTTCCCGAGACTCACCGAGAGACAAAATTTTGTATCTTCTATAGACTCCACTGTAGATCCTGACTTATAAGACCAACCCGAAATATTGTTTACAGTAGTTCTTCGTTGAATGGTCAAGCTATAAGTTGTTAGCCACACTGCCGTTGTTTGCAGTCGTGTCTAAGGTAATTAGGACCATAAGAACACGCATGGAGGTACTAACTTTCAATTCCGTCATAACACAAATGACGCACAGTTAACTAAACACTGTGTTATTTATCTATTTATAAAATAAAATAGCGTTGAGTATTTTGATCGAATTTTGTTTAAGAGAACCTATCTATCTATCTATTGAGGAATTCCTTGATTATATAGATATTAAACATCCATGACTTGGGTACAAACATTCGTGTTCATCACCCGGGAACCCGGAACCATCGGCACAGCAAGCAGGGTCACCACGAACTGCGCTAAGCAGGCCGTCAATTACATACTAAAGTTTGTTGAAGCTAGGAGACTCAGGAATCTCGCAGAATCAGTTTTGATCTTGCTATACTTATTAGTTTATTTTGGTTAACACTTCGAGCAACATTACATGTGTGTAATTACATACCTGTAATTAATGTCACCAACGACGAATATGTAATTGATATTAATCATAGTAACAAACATGGCGGGCAGGCAAATCATAATGTATTGGAACACTTGGAAATTGCCGAACTCTTCCAGCAGGTCCACTATATCGCGTTTTTTAATATCTTCAGCCTTGGCAACCGTCATTTTGGTATTATTTTACAGTTTACTTTGAAATCCAATATTTCAGTTTTCGGTTTAATCTGAAAATAAAAAAAAAGTTTACATGATATGAACACACAATAGAAATGAAAAAATCGTTTGTTTTAAATATAGGTATACAATATTTAAGATTAAAACATGAATACTTACCTTAATGTAAATGAATAAATAATCACCTATTTGATTTGAAGTCATGCATCTCTTATAATTATTCAAATCCTTATATAAAATAAAGTTGGAATTACTGAAATTCATTCAGCTGACATTACGGACGAGTACCTAATAGATAACTGGAGAATACACACGCAACATTATATAATAGTTACAATGTATAATAAAATAGATTTCTGTTATTACATACACATAATTAGAATGATAATGAATGATTGTCTGTTCATGGTCTTACATACAACTTACAACATCATTGTATTTGATTTGTACGAACGTGCACAGTGTAGAAACCTTTTGACTACGGAATCAGCGTTTAGATATTTAGACCTCCTGCCTAATGTAGAGTTCTATAGATTGCGTGCACAGTATATTGTCCTTAGACCGCGTGTACAGTCCTTAAGATCGGGGGACAATGTAGAGTCGTTAAGACCTCGTGTACAGCGTGGAAAAAAATCGACAATAACCACAATTTACAGTAGTTTAGGTCGCGTATAAAGTGTAACTTCTTTTAAAACGTAAACACAGTGTAGAGTCCTTTCAAATGCGAGCACACTGTAGATTCCTTTAGAACGCGTATGTAGAGTTCAGACCGACCTTTAAATTGCAGGCACAGAATAGCATAATAGAATCCTTTAAAACGCGTGCACAGCGTAGTCTTCTAGACTGCATTCCCAGTGTAGAGTCCTGTAGACCTCTTGCAAAGTGTATAGTCCTTTAGACTGGGTGCACAGTCTAGAGGTACTTTTCAGTAGTCGGGTGATATAAATGTTTTAGGGCACTAGTGTGCCTGCCAGTTGTAATAGACAGTAACTCAAATCAAAGCCACTAGCTTCCAACTGACCACCACTTGTATGCAACTCCGTCGCTTATAAAATTGATGGACGCTTTCCAATGCCAGGATAGTAAATAAATACTTCTTTAATCATGTTTCGGCTGATAGAAATGAACAGGCGTATACGTGAACGTGTACTAGTTTTAATAGTTTGCAATCAAAGAAGATAACATAGAGTTTGTTTTATAATAAAGATACAGTATTGACGCTATAAACGTTTTATTAACTTCGGCATACGTAAGTATTCTAGACGATAGTTTCGAGTACTGCTATTTTGACAGATTTATTATTCGGAACTAGCTATTACCCGCGACTTCGTCCGCGTGGAATAAAAAAAAAGTTTTTCTAAAATAAAAGTAGCCTACGTTACTCCTTGTGTAACGGTCCAGAGTACCTTCCCGTCACCATTCACAAATATATGATTAAACATTCAATTATGCTTGAACTTCTTTCACTTAGTTTCTCTCTAAAATATATATTTTCCTTCATGTAATGTTCATTATAGTCAATGTTCTTGGCAACAGTTAATGAGGACACTTGATAGGTGAAATATAACATTATAAATTACTTTAATCTGAGGAAAAAAACACAATAATAAACGAGAATCGTTCATGTTCTAACTAAAAGTTTTCAAAACTTTGTTTACAAACCGAACTTGTTGACATTTAATAGATTTGACGTTTGATGGACATTGTCAGACGGTATGCGTTTCGTTATTGTATTCTTTAAACAAATAGATAAAATAAATTCGTTAAAAAACAAAATAGTTCTATGAACATTATAAATTATTGACTTTAAAATGTCAATACATTTATAGATTACATATTATAGATTAAGTTATTATGAAAATCTTGATTTACTTTTGAGTATTGATTGAACTGACTATATTTCATTCACTAATGACCATAGATAAATATCAAGTGGATTGTTTTATTCGATCAGTACTTTCTCTGCGAATCAGGGATGCCAGGCGTTAGAACAAGTCCTATGATCTAGGGAATTAGGGAATCGATTAGTAATTCGATCGGATGTTAGAAATGTCAGGATTGTTGTTATATTAAAAGAAATATTGAATACTTTAATAGGATTAGCCAAATATATTAGTAGATTATACTTTGTTCTCCTTTTGGAGTTAATTATCATATGAAATTGCACAATATTATCATTGCTAGGATAAAACTTCAGAAGTGAAATTAAAAGGTTTAATTTAGTTGTAAAGTTAGTTAATATTATATGAGATCGCAGGAATAATATTAGGTTATTATTTATACAAATCAGATTATTTTAGTTAGGACATTTTAAGTTTGAATACTGGTAACCCAGATTCGGGATGTGATTGGCTGACAAATTGAACTATAAAGATCTAATTTGCGAATGAAAGATTGAAATAGGATTAGAATTGGGAAATAGGGATGTGACAATATTGTGATGTCTGATTTTACTCGGATTAGAAACAACATTTGATCCGGCAAATTAATTACGTGATAATATTTATAGTTCAACAAATTATTAAGTTTGATTTCTGATAATGTAGAATTTACTTAGTAGGGCTTGTAAAATATCTATTCGTTCAACAGAGTTATCGGAACTGAATTATATTGATGAGGGAAATATCAATTAGTATGAAAGTATAATAAATATCATCTAGCATTCGTTTAGATAATATAAATTGATATTGCAATGGTTTAAAATACATTATGAATGTATTCTTCTATTTTTAATATTAAGGACCCGGGATTTAAATAATAGGGAAATCCGTGACTTAGTAACAAATGTCACATCACTAAAGGATTTCCTAGAAGATGGGAGAACGAGAAAAGAAATGGCGGGGAAGGACGCGTCGCGGGGTTTTTTGTAGAATTTTGACTGGGTTTGGAGTTTTTCCCGCGGAGGTTTTGTAGTTTTTCTCCTGAGTGGGATTTTAGATTTTCACGGGGTTGTTTGTAGATTTGCCCTGATTGTACTGGGTGTTTGGGGGATTCGATTTGAAGGGATTTCGCGCGAGAGTTGCGGAGGGAGAGCGTCACTGGGGCAGAGTGTTTTTGGTAGATTTTCGAGGGAGTATTTTGTAGAATTTTGCATAATGAGTAATTAATGAGTTTTGTGATAATATTTTACAATAATTAATCCTATATCTGAGTGAGTGTGTGTTCGACGGGATGGTGTAGTAGGCGAGTTGCTGCATCTAAAGGGAAGTGCACTTTATGATCAAAATATAATTAAATAAGATAGGTATTTACGTAAAGGACGCTATCGGCGTAGGGCGGGAATATTTCCAGATGAAGAAGAGATGGAATAAAGTAGACGCTCAGCACTAGATTTTATATGACAGGGGTTTTGTTTTATAAGCTTATGATTACCTAGAATTGGTATCTAATATTATTTGCATTCGATCACAATAACGCTTGTGTTCATTTATATGTGAATTACTTGCCTATGTTTCTAACTAGTTTCAATACTAGAAATAGGTATCTACACAGGATCCCCTTTGTGGCGTAATGGGAAATATCTACGTACCTACTTTTGAATGATGGATTGATTTAACAATACTAATGATCAATGGATGGATGATACAGCAAAATCCTGAGATAATACTTTAGTAGGTTAAGTAGATAGATGATTAGAAATATAATAGAGATTTAGAAAGATTGGCGCCTTAGAAATATGGCACACCATGTCGGAGAGGAGACGCCGAAACACGGTAGTTTCGCGCCAAAAGCGACGCCGCGCCGCGATAGAAGTTGGGTGTTTCGTCAGGTATGTGACGCTTACCTAATTAAGAATTATGATTTGAGTTTTCTACATTATTCCCTTGATGTTTCTAGTCTAATTTATTATATGGTAAATGTTCAAAAGTGTGGTTGTGTTTAACAAATACGTGTACCACGTAGGTACGTATTTAAATATGGTTAAATAGGTAGGAACTGCGAAATCGTTGAATCGGAATAGCATACCTACTTACGGCGTCATGATAGTATTTGACAAAAGTGTGTACTGTGTAGGTACGTTCATAGGGTTAATTAGGTAGGTATCGTCATTTTATTTATCCATGGAGTTTCTTACTAGTTCTTCTCCATAGGATTAGGTTTTACGAACTAGTGGTAAATTCATTGTTTGACATAAATGTTTCCAATGTTTAGTAGGTTGGAACCTACCTATTTGAATACTTGAAAAATAACTTTTAATGATTGAATTATTTATTTTAATTCTAAGCGTCGGAGTCTGATCATTTGGTACAGTAAGTTGAATACGGAAGGATGGTCTCTGAAAGTTGAATTACTTATAATCTGTAAATTTATATCATAACAAGATTGACAGGTACGGCTACACTAGAAGCGAACGATCTTCGTTGGTTATCTCTTGCACGATCGATGTAAAGGGAGCCGACATTGTAGTCAATGGTCGCATTTATCGGTTTTGTATTTGTACCATACAGGAGTCTCGATTTGGTATACTCATCATGGTTTTGAATGTGATTGCGGATTCGGTGATGTACCGATGGTTTAGCTCTGTCCAAATGGTTGGTAACAGATAAGCTTGGTTTAAAATACATAATGGTATTTGTATACTTATTTGAGTAATTGGTAATGCTTTAACATAGTAACTTGTCTGAAAGGTTGACATTTACTTCTTTGATTTAATATGAAATGTTGTAAAGTATAAATGAATTTCAATTGATTCAGTCAATATTTTCCACTCAATTCAATACTATATTGACTTTGTGGAGGGAGAGACAAATGTCTGGTGACGGTCTCTACTGGTCTTGAGCGGTGGAGTCGTGAGCTCTACCCTTAGCCACTATAAAAATATAGATCTACTTTAGATCTATATAGTTTAATAATAATAATAAAAGTATTTTGTCTATGTCATTATATTTGTAGTAATCTAGAATTACTCATCTTATCGTTATCTATTCAGTACCTATTATCAGTATAAATAGTAAATAAATATATTCTGATCACTCAATAACTGTAGGATCAATAAATAGAGAAACTGATTTATTTATTATGAGTTAATCAAAGTGTATCTTCTTCCAATTACTTTAGCTTCAATAACGTTTACCTTAAGCCATATACATGTAGGTGACAACCTTTATTTAGATGAAATTATCTCAGCTGCATATTTTAGTAGAAATATAAATAATATAACGGGTCTAGGTAGAGCAGGTATAGTATTATATAATTTAGGCTATGTAGGAATACCAATCTTTCACTAAAAGAATTTAGGTTACTAATCAACGGTATCACAACGTATGGGTTTCATTATCACTAGACGAATCACTTGGCCAATATTAAACCCAGATCACAACTAAGACTGTATATATATTTAAGTCGGTAAAGGTATAAAATAAGTCGTAGGATATTAAAGATGAGCAAGATAGGATAGGTGGAGATATAAGTAGGTAGGACTAAGTAGGTAGGCTACTTAGGTCCAAGTGACCAGAGTAGGTAGGTGGTTAAGATCTTGATAAATAAGTTTGAAAAATTTAGGTTCAAATTAGGTTAGGTTTAGAATAGCTTTACAATTAGGTTTACAATGGGGGGTTTAATTAGCAGTTTAGTTTAGGGTAGGTAGGGGGGGGGGGGGCGTTACACTTGTTATATCAGCTATCTGCCAGTGAACGACCCGTCAAAATCGGTCCAGCCATTTCAGTTTAGCCGAAATAAACAGACAGACAAAAATTGAAAACAAAAATGTTTTGGTATATGCACCGTGTATACATCCAAATGAACTTAGTAAAAAGCGGTTATTTTAATATTACAAACAGACACTCCAATTTTATTTATTCGCAGTATAGATGTCTTCCTGCTGTTGAATAACTAATTATTACAGATCTATCTCCAATAGCACTGACAAGTTTTTATCCTTCAAGCTCCAAGTCCCTCCGTGGACAGAACCATCTCCTGGTTATCGTCAACTGCGGGTTCATGCATCTGGCACACTCCTCACTCCAGTAGGTGTTACCGTCCGACGCGCACACCGGTTTCAGCAGCCCGTGGCACGGGCAGGAGTTCAGATCTGCGAAGCTCATTTCTGATGCCGACGATGACACGAAGAAGATTAGGATTAGGAGAGCTGAGGACAAAAAAACATTTATAACTAATTTTACTTGTACTGTCCCGGGATTGCGGGATCGATACGAATCGATTGGTGCAAGGATCAATATAATCGAACAAACGCGTTTTGCCTCTAGAGCGTGATGAATCCCCCTCGCTTTGAGGGGAGGCCCGTGCCCAACAGTGTGACATAAAAAAGGGCTGATATTATTATTAAACCAAATAGCCAGAAAAAAGTAGGTACCTCAAGCTACTCTCTTTTATACAAGGGGTAGAGTGACCACCTAGAGTACCTAGACTATCATTTTTAACAGCGATTTTACAGGTATTATTCGAGAGTTTTTTTTTATCGTACCGCTTCTTTGAAAGCCACTATCACCAAGATACTACCACGACAGTGGCTCAGCCAAGTCGAGTCAAAAAGGAATCCAATTTATCTTTACCCTTGAATTAAAATATTATTTATTCAATTTGAACACTGATGTTACTGGCCCTTTTATATTTTTTTTAGAGGAAGGTTGATATATAAATAATAAGAGAAATACTTACAGTACATCATTGCAATATTTGAACCATAAACCACTAAGCCGCGGGATGTAGACATTTTACCAAAAATATTTGTGTGTTTAACTGTTTTATTTAATTGTTTTGACGTCCGTACGGTTACCGGAGGTCGTACCAGTGTATGGTAACTTTATGGATGAGGATAAATATTTGTTATAAAGATTGATTTAGCAGTGTTTGTTGTTAACCACAACATACACTGCAAAAATTATAATCATCTACTATATATAATATATAAAGTTATATATTACTAATATCGCTTAAGCTAGGTAAATACTCGTAATTATACCATATCATACTATATGAGGTTCTGGCAAACCATATGGAAAGGATATTTGGGATCGCGGACACATATCAGCGGGGCCCTCCTCCCTGAGGACGGAGGAATATCGCCAGACAAACACATCAACGGTACGGTTCCAAAATGATCACGCTTGTATTATGTACACGCCGTACAAAGGACTGGGGGCGACTCCAGTATATAATTACTGAAATATATAGATAAAGTTTATTATTTATTTTGATAACAATTAGAAAGAAAATAACTGAAATATTTACAAACTAATATAACTTAAAAAGAGTTTAGAAAAGCTACAAAAAGTGTAAAAAATTTGGCCCATGCGGTAGCGTGCCCAAGATGCTGGCCGCATTTCCTCGCTGAATAGCCAAAGCTACTCGCTGAGCGAGGAAATACCCAGCCCTTGGTCGCCGGTTGCGTCAACCAATCTTCTAGAAAGATTGTCTACAAAATTAATGGTGCAGATATTAAAAGTTCCTGACTCGGGTACAAACATTCGTGCTGATTGGTATTATGATGGCCCCTACTGGGAGTCGAAAGCCGAGACCCTCGCTACAGAATGCTATAAGGTCACTACCATCTGTGCTAAGGTCGTCATCCCATTCATATTCCATTTTAGTCACACGACATTTGTTTGGGTTTTCCGTTCTTGAAAATGTACAAATAGACACAGCAAGGATTATTTATCTATTGTATTTAAGTGCTGCCTTTCTATCGCCGGGAGGAAAACATAACATTGAGCCGTGTTTGCATGGGCTTACTTTCTTATCAGTAGGTAATGTGTACGTTATTATTATTATGTATTTACTTTACGTTGGTAGCGATAACCTTATTTGCTGTATGGGCATGGGTTTGAATCCCGGTAGGGGCAAAGTATGAGCGAGAGACACTTTAAGCCGTCGGCTATGTCAGAGGCCTTTCGTGAGACCTTAAAACTTCAACGCCGGAATTAGCCACTAGCTCTTACAAACCTACATATTTTAAAAATCTGGTCAATACATGTTGTTTACGAGATCATTGTTAGCACAATAATGCATGTTTAAATAAATCCAGAAGATCCTCTGTAACGTGCTAATTCGCCAATAATCTGACTGCATCACGATTCTATTAGAACCATTAAAGATTATTGAATAAAAAAACAAAAGCGCGATATATAAAACCTCCTTGCAGGCGGTCCAGTCATAAATAAATTTGAATTCAGAACATCACAATCAAAATGGCCGCGATCACTAAATTGACATTAATATTTTTACTAGTTTGTTTCATCGGTTTGTCTTGCGCGAACCGGGAGACTGGGCCTAAGGGTGGCAAGCGGGAGGATTCGGGATATCAGGGCCGTCATTTCGTGAAAAGAGCGGTAGATTACCAGGACGGAGACGGTGATGATGCTGCCTACGAGCCTGCCTACGAGAACTCCTACGAGAGCCGGCCCCACAGGATTCGTGTGATGCCAGGTTTTTTGCATTAACTTATTTTTCTGTCACGCGATTCGTGCATTAACCGACCAAGGCAAGAGAAACAGTATTATAAAGTGTTTAGAATATAAGGTAATGGTTACTTGTAAGTGTTAAATATTAATTAAAAAGCTTGTTTAATGTCAATTTTGTTTTTAATTTTTTAACAGACCTATAAAATTAAGACGGTTATCTATTCGGTGCGTAAGTTTTTTTAATTTTCGAATTAAATTTTAATTCGGTTAAGTTTTTTTTAAATATTGTAGTCTCATTCAGGTGATGGGATATATTTTATTGCTGTCTTCAGAGATTTGTCTTAGAGTTTAGAATGTTCTGTAGATTTAAAATTACGAGTGAAGTTACTTGAAGTGTGAGGTATAAATAAAATAAAACAAAATAATCTCATATTTTTTTATATAAATTTATTTAAAAAAATTAAAATCTCAGCATAGATTAAACCTATTTAAGTAACAGATTACAGTAATATGTTCATCGATAATATGTTTTAAGTAATACAATATTCAAAATAATACTAATAAAATTCAAGAAATAACGTGAAATGAGTCAAAACTTACGCTAAACAATGAGTCAGAACAGACTTTATTTTATTTTATTTAGATTATAGTTATCTAAATAAAATATTAATTTCTAATAAGAAAATGTTTGGTATTTAGCAAAAATATCGTAATTAAATTCACGATATGTAAAACCGTTAATTTAGAGAATACCGTTATTTTTTTTTCGTAGTTATTTAATTAAAAACCAAAAACGGCCATAGTTTTAATAAAAATAACGGTCGAATAACATTGATTGTTCTATTGAACTGCCACCAACTGAATATAAAAAAGACACACACAGATAACTAATTATAAGCACCTTTGATTCAGCAACGCTACTTAAAATTTATTTGATTAGTAAAATATTATAATGTTCAGAAACTAATCACAACTTTTTAATAGAATGAGTGTGACAGTAAAAAAAGACTTGCTGCTAACTTCGCTATGAGTTCCCTAGTCGGTGAACAACATATCGCCTAGTTTATACATGTCAATTTAGATTATTGCTGAAAAAAGTTTGAATCATATTAATTTTAATCCACGCTTAAAATAAGATTAGACAATTTAGTTCCTAGGATTATCAAGCTGCCACGTATGGCACGATTTTTTTTAGTAATTAAAAACTTAAATCTAATATTTTTGGCACATATAGAATTCACATTTTCTTTGGGATAATTGTACATCTCTCTTAAATGATACGAAAAGCCGTAAGCATACTAGGTAACATTACTCTGTCATGGCCGACACTACTTTGGTCTAAGTGACTACTAAAATTATATAAAAAAAAAACATAAATCAATGGTTCACAAAAATATACACACGCTAGGTGAATTTTCGTGACATTTTTTAATTAGTTAAGTACTTGAACATAAATAGCTCAATTTATAAATGTGTAATTGACAGAATAACAGTTTGACAACGAAACCCAAAATGTTAGTATTTTTTTTAAATAAAATAACACGTTGCTAACGCCATACAAAAGGTAGATTTCAAAATAGCAAAAAATAGTACTAATAATTATTAATACGAATAAAAATAATATGAACAATAGATACAATCAACTACAATAATGTAAAATTATACATTTATAAAATAAAAAAAAAAATTATACAAGGCATTTTTGTGTATATAATTTTATTTTTATTTTATTTTTAAATGTGCTATTAATAAGTATTTTTTTTAGTTTTTTGTTTTTCCATGTATATAACTATTGTATATAATTTATTAAATATAAAAATAATTATGTAAAATTGTTTTAGGTGCTATGAAATCTACCTACAAAGCGTACCTATAGGACTTTGAGTATCAGATAGTCAAAGCTAGGTAATTAACAAACAATTAAAAAAACAATTAGTACATTTCACGTCATACGGCATAATCTCATGGCATATTACAGGTAATATATCTATAATAAAGCTTTAAATATCTAAATATACATATAAAAATTCATAAGTAACCGTAATGCCATTTGGAGTAAAATCTATATGTAAAGGTAGCTACACACTGCTGTACTCCGTTACGATTAAACACATTGTAATACAAGCCTGTCGTAGGTAGTATTACATAATAAGGTTACAATAGTAGAGCTCGACTTGGCGGAGGCCAGTTACTGGTGGTAGGCTTCGGCCGTGGCTAGTCACCACCCACTGAACAAAGCCATGTCGCCAAGCGGCCTAGCCGTGTTCCGGCATGATGTTCGCTGTTGCCATTCATGGATGGCGGGTCAGATCAGTTGCGCTGCATGTGCCTAGTGAATGTAGCGTCTCGATCTACTGCCGCCTTCCTACCTAGGCAAGTATGCTCCATCGTAGATCTCATCGTCACTTACCGTCAGGTGAGGTCGAGATCAAATACTTGCATATAATGTAATAAAAAAAAAAAAAAAAAATAGGCACTGCTTGCTACAGTGCCTCCAGCCTACGAAATGAATTTTTCAAGAAGGCGTGGATGGCCACTACCTCATCTATAAGGAATTGGGAGATAATGCTTAAAGAACTCTCCATACCGATGTTGATTAAAAATAAAAATGACATCAGGAGATTTTCTAAAAAATATTTTCTAGCCTGGAATTAAACCCATTGATTTTGAAAAAAAAAACGATCTGTTTTATTGCACCATACGATAATGTCGCTAATAAGTATAAAGTTCTGGGAAGGATCTCTTTAGATTGTAAGCTTAGTTTTGAATCATACGAGAATATGTATACTGTGTCAATTTTGTCTATGGCTTTTGCACCAACCAATCCTACCAACATTGAATCAAAATAGTTAAATTAATTCAATCGACAATAATTAAAAACTATAAGACGATACCACAGTATTTTGCCTCAGCGATCTGATGTGTAAAGTCCTCCATATCACTGAACAGTACCTGAACTTACGATAGCTTAACATCGTAACGTAGTATTGAAGTATGTAACCGACTCAACAACTAAGTACCTACTAATAAAAGCCCTTTTGAATAAATCCTTCGAAATATACATTTCAGTACTTACTTTAAACTTATATTTTTTAAAGAATTAATGGTCCTATATCTAAAAAGTACGCAGCTAAAGTACCCAGGTGAATATTTTTATTTAAATCATAGGAAAATATATTCAAAATTAATGATATTACGAAGATGATTTCAAATGCAGTGGTATATTAACTCCAGAATGAGTAATGATTCTTTGTACTTTTACGATTTTAATACAAAAATATTACATTATTATTATTTCGTGAGTAAATACTAAAGTAGCATTACAGATATGTTTAAATATTAAATACATATACCCTTTTAACTACTGCATATAATATAACTGTTTTGCATTAAAACAAAACAGGTATTATATGCTGGAGAAAACGCACAGCATAGCATTGAAGAAGCAGTCTTATATTTCTTCCGGATTATTGAAATAAGTGTGTATCATACCTTTATATGTCACAATTCTGTTACCATAGAGTGGCGTGACGTCCAGTTCCCGCCATCTTAGCTGTCAAGTGTCATAGTCTTCATCATCAGCAAGCTCCTTGAAACTATGCTGTGCGTTTTCTCCAGCATATAATACCTGTTTTGTTTTAATGCAAAACAGTTATATTATATGTCTTCGAAAACGCACAGCATAGCATTGAAGACCTGTTTGATCTCTGCTGGTGAACAGAATTAACACAAGAAAGCTATGTGAATGTACTTAATATGGTTCATAAAATATCACAACTCCTATTAAGTACCTGTAAACACATTGTAATATTATTACAATGTGTATACAATGTATATGATAACCAAGATATACTTTCTTAAAGAAAGTATATCTTGGTTATTTTAATTGGATAACAAATAAACCGAATATGAACTTCTAAAGAATCCATGAATTTAATAATAAAAGCTTCCGAGTTTTAAACAACTCTTATCACCAATTAATTAACTCATTCATAAAAGTAATAATTTGCTAAACTATAATCTAACAGTAAAATCACAACCTCAATGTGAAGAATAAACAATCTTAAAGCTGCCATATTACAACCAGTACAATAACTATTAAACCTCTGTAATATTTTGAAAAAATAAATACTACAAGTTTCTCTCTGTCCAGGACATTTCCGAGTATTTAGCTATCTGCGAGATGGTAAAGCTGACTGGACACTACTCGGGAGAGGTTCTAACATAAGCTTGTTAAGAACTGATGGCATAAATCAGTGATCACAAATCTCAAACCTGGTTTAACAACTCCTGCACTAGAAATCTGATAATCTTTCCCTGTTGCATTTTACTTCCTATGTTTTAATAAACTCCCTTATGCATGAGTCACTGGACAAATTTCGATCCTAATGCTGTTCCTAAAGTTTGATTGTCTCTGGGTACAATCATAAAACTATTCTAACCCAATCACAAATGGTTCTCTGTACATGTGTTCAAAGTAACAAATGGGCAAGTCTATGTAATCTACAGCCATTAGCTAGCAACAGAATTTGAAGGCTGTGCTTCTACTTTTATCAATTAAATAATCTGTTAAGCTGCCCATGGTATTACACGGTTTTGATATAAAAGAATTATTTAACAATATTGTACTGAATATATGGATTTTTTATTTTTATTTTAAAGTGGCACTACTGTTGTTTAGAGTGGAAGGGTGCCATCAGGGTATTAGAATCCTTTAGTATCCAATTCTCCTCCCCCTAACTTTCAATCTAAAGTGACAACCTTTCTACCTGTGGTGGGTTTTATCTTATTGTTCAGTCCAGCTTAACCCTCTACAGGTTTTACATGTACTGTTAAGGGGTTGGTTGGCACTCTTACCTGGGGGTCTGAATACCAAAAACTTTGTGTTCATTAGTACCATTACTGTATTGTGGTGACACTCACACTATTTGATAATTTAATGTGTGGCTAAAGGCATTATCAAGCAGCAGTCCCATTTCTTTGTTGGCAAGCCAACAATACTATTTTGTAATTATTATAAAAAATATATATGGCAACATATATGTAAATGGATGTGAACCAAACTGTGTGTTTAAGTTCTTATAATTAATAATTATTGTTATATAATAATAATAATATCGCCACACGAACACACCAAATATACGGTCCCACATTAAGCAACGCTTGTGTTATGGGTACCGTACAGTGGACTGAGGGCGAACTCAGTAGGTATATAATACTTATATACATATTAAACATCCATGACTCGGGTACAAACATTCGTGCTCATCACACAAAGCTTGTCCGTACCAGGATTCGAACCCGGGGCCCTCGGCGCAGAAAGCAGAGTCACTACCACTGCGCTAATCAGGCCGTCAATGATGTATGTATATATATATATATATATATATATATATTCTCAAAGTGATTCATTTATCTGATATTAAAATCTTCACCACAAAAAACCAGCTTCTCAGTCAACTACTATAGCCCTGAATAACAGACTCATTTCAACATCTGAAGTCTAGTTTACATAGGCTAGAACAGCAGCCTCTTATATTGCAAATAAGGAATCTTCTAGATTTCATATTACTATGATGATTAGTATAGAAAGTAGTACATAATTCTCTCATTGGATTGGCACATACTTAGAATCTGTGAACATGGTTGACTTACAAGCTCAGATATTTACTTAATAAATGACCCCAACTTTAAATTATTATCTCAGTGGTTCTCTGTAGCATAAAGCTGTTCTAGTATACATCTTCTTCATGAAGACCAACTGGAATTCAATTTAGATCTCTCAGTAAATAGGATGCTCATTGTTATATTCAGCATATGTCAAAGCCAGCCACCTGGTTGGGTTAACTTGGAGCCTCTGTTAGTCAGAGCAACCTTATTGACCAAACCCTGCCTCGATCCCGAGTCTGCTTGCCAGGGTCAAATTGACAGTATAAACATTCTCTGGGCACTCTACAACCGAAATTCCGTACAACTTGCGACCTGATGAGATCAGAGAGAATAAACATCACCTTACTATGAAATGCTTAAGCACTTAAAGTTGTTCACCATCTTCGTGATGGCTACTGATATAGACATGCTTACGAGCTCGCATCCGCTGCGTCTGTTTTTACTTGTCATCAGAATATCTCTCTTACTCTCATGTATTTTGTATAGGTCTCCCGGGTCACTTAATATTGTGGAGTAGGATAGCAATCTACTACCTCCAATCACCACCGCAACGCTTGTTGCACGATGGGGCACAGTTCTCTTCTCTGGCCTCTCTAGGTCAACTTTCCAGAAAGAGTTGTGCTTGACGACATTAGCTTGCCTCGAGTGACTGCATGTTTGTTCAAATACAACACCCTTAAAACCCTTTTAAGCACATCCAGTGGGGGACTTTATAGGCAAGGCTAACATCTGGCTCCGGACGGCCCTCGACAGGCCCAGGTATTCTAAATCGTGAGGAACCTTGGTTACCACCCTTGGTAACATGCACTAACTCTGGGCCTCCAAGCGGGCGAGCGTTTCCGCAACCTCACCACATGCTTGGGGGGCTAGGCCACGGGGTACCAAGTACACCACCAGACCATATACGACAGTTTCAAATCGTCTCCGCAACGCAAATGAAAACACTGTCAACCGGGTGCCGAAAAAAAAGACCCAATGATTGGGCTGTCAAACCCAAATTAGAATATTTTGTATTCAATATTAACACCACTATATAACTTTTGATCATCAGAGCTGCCACAAAACAATATGAGTTGAATTACATCAGCCATTCAGAATGCTGTTAATTAAAGGGTCCTCTGATTATAAATGATTTATATCAAGCATGTCTCAGTGATACTCTAATAAAATGCACGGAATTTCTCTTTTGATAAGATAATCCTTGGGCTCACCCAAAGTAGGTACTACATGTACCTGGGATATACAATACAAATGTAACAACACATCTCTTAAAAACAATGTTCCAAAGAATACTAGGTCCATGAGACGGGCATGGCCTATTGTAGGTTTAAGTGAATACCACACAACAAGTGCTTTATTGAAATTATATTCTCATTATTGTTATTAAGATTGATAACCGCTATGTAAAGAATATGTGCAATTTCCTTATGATTTTTATTATTATTATTTATTTTTGTTAATTATTATTATTATTTTTTATATATATAATAAATAAATAATGTCAGAAGATTTCTCTTGAAAAGTAATTAAGTGACTAAAGTATAATCTAATTTGACCAACTTGATCATGAACAATCATATTATGTACCATTCAACTATACATCTTATTATAATGGTCATCATCAAAATGTGGACACACTACAGGTTTGCCCCCCCCCCCCCTTTCGGAGATTGAAGGGGTGATGGTGTATATCTTATTATTATATTATTCAACTTCATCCACATTTCAATTAGAATAGGTACTGGGTGGCTGTACATTTGTCTCAATGATAAACTAAAACAGCGGACTGTCTTGTACGATATGACTATCATGTATGTGTTGTGTATCACGGATACCAAAGGTACGAAAATGTAAGTAATGTGCAAGCCCATACACAACTATGTAATCATATCAGCTGCTCAAATGCAACTGGAGGTGCCGGGGTAGTTAAACCCGCACAGCTCTCCGCTCTAGTATGTTGAATGACATACTCAAGAGGTACATACTTTACAATATTTGTCTCCTGTGTAAATTACACTCCTGTAAAAATTTGTCATGTCTAATAATATACCACTAGAATAGAAAATCCTGCTCTGATTCACTGCTACAATTACCTGTGTAATGTATTTAAGCTGTATTGGTATGAAATAATATTTTACATTCAACCACACATTTGGATTTATTTCCATGCTTATTAGGGTTCCGCACCCAAACACTGAAAACAGTGCTTCATCATGTTGCCTGTGTATTAAGGGATTCACACCCAAACACTATAAACGGGGCTTTATCATGGTGCCTATGATTTTAAGGGTTCCGCACCCATACACACCAAACAGAGCTCTATCTAGGTACATATTAACTTACAGGGCTCTACTTCTTTATGACTGAACTCGAACATTAAGTCAGACCTGAGGCCCTCAGAGGGAACATAGGCCAAAGATTAATTGCATACCAAATGGTTTTATAAGTCTTATATCTTGGTGAGCCAAGCTCACATATTTGTAAGATCTCAGTAACAGTCATATGAACCTTACTCTTATACCGAGATACATCATTTAATATTCATCTCAGCGTACAAAAAACCCTAGACGCTAAGCAGACCTGTAAGGTACTTCTATACATTGAAAGAAACTTACTCTTCGAGCCGAGGCACGCTAACGCAGGGCAGGGGTGGTGCAGGCCTTCCTCACACCTCCGAGGTTGAGGTTTAGCATCCTGAAAGATACCCCTGACCTCGAAAACGACATTATTTTCCATTCCGAGCAACATCTAGCCCGGCTTACTCAGCGTCGTTACCTGCAGGCTCCACTTTTTACGACGAAAACAATGCTGTGCTTATAAAAAACTCCACTAACACTCACACGAAACATTTAAACTATTTATAACATGGTTTAAAATGATAAAACAAAACTTTTCTGCAATTTAAAAGATGAAAGAAAAGTTTTCATGTTATTCAAACGAAATACAAGAAAGCTATGACACTTGACAGCTAAGATGGCGGGAACTGGACGTCACGCCACTCTATGGTAACAGAATTGTGACATATAAAGGTATGATACACACTTATTTCAATAATCCGGAAGAAATATAAGACTGCTTCTTCAATGCTATGCTGTGCGTTTTCGAAGACATATAATAGTCCAAGGTAAAACAAAATGCTTAATAGAAAACAACTAACTAAGTAGTTAATCATTCAATACTCACAGTTTTTTTTAGATACATGTATTGAGATTTCTGTCTTAGTTTGAGATGGCAAAAAAACTAAATTTTATTTAATTGTAAATAAATAAATATACCGTACAATGGACGGGGGCAAACCCAGTATATAATACTTATATAAATATTAGACATCCATGACTTGGGTACAAACGTTCGTGATCATCACACAATTTTGGTCCCTACCAGGATTCGAACACGGGACCCTCGGCACGGGAAACAAGGTCACTATCAACTGCGCTAATCAGGCCATCAATATATTTTTTTTATGTCCTCTCATCGTAATACTAGCCAAAGTCATCAAAATACTGGCCCCTCGAGTCATTTTACAAAGATCAAGCAATACTCAAGGGTACACCACTGCATTTGTCGTCGTTAAAGTTCAATACTCCCTGCGGCAGTAGTAGCCAAGTGAGCGGCACTTCTGGCAGAGATGCTGCGGGTGGATCTTCGACTGGTCACTCACATCCAGACCGTCTGGCTTCTCCAGCGGCCTCTGTAACAATATACATTTTTTTTAAGAAAGCAGTAATAGCCAAGTTTTCAAGAGAATTTCAAAGTTGAAGTGGCAATGGGCAGGGCACACAGCTTGCAGAACCGATGGCCGTTAGGGCAGAAAGGTTCTATAATGGCGACCACGAACCGGATGACGTAGTGTAGGAAGGCCCCCCACAAGGTGGACCGATGATATCACACGCGTAGCAGGAAGCCGGTGGATGCGAGTGGCAGAGAAACGTGATGTGTGGAAATCATTGGGGGAGGCCTATGTCTAGCAGTGGACGTCTTTCGGTCTTCTATTATGTGCGATTCTCATTTCCAATAGTGATTATTATATGCTTATTGCAGTTCATTGAGATTGCCTAATCGATCTTAGGTAATACTTTATTGATAGTCTCTCCATGTTATGAATTGTTAAATAATATATCGCAAATGGTACAGCAGATTTTCTTTATACCTAAGCGCATATAATATTATTTGAAGTGGTGTGCAAAAAGGATTATAAAGGTCTATAAGAATCCTTGAACCGAATTTCGTGTAATTCTGTTATAAGTTATGACGATGTGAGAGTCTGCGACGGTCGGGAAAACTGGACAATCTTAAGAATTGGACGAACGGACAGGCGGCGGAAGGGACGATATTATATTCAAATATTAATTTACCTGTTTATGAGGGAAGACATTGATCCGGCACTTGATGCACTCTTGGCCGTTGTTGGCCCACGAGTTGCCGCTCATCCACTTGCGCTTGCACTTGGGGCACTTGTACTCGCCGAAGCACCGCTTCTTCCCCTGGTACGGAGTCAGACCCTCGCCTTTCGGACGAGCCTGTAATGCGAGACTATGTATGAAGTTGTATGTATGTGTGTGTGAAGTGTGAAACGCCTACTTGTGGGCGCTGCAGGCCTAAAGGGGGGTGGTAAGAGACCCAGAAGAAAAATGGGGGCGTTGTGTAGAGGCTTACAATAATTAATTTAATTTGAGGTTATAGTGGTGTTTAAGTAGGTGTAAAAATGGGGGCGCTTAAAAATAATTCCCTGCGGTTCCAGTCGCATATTCAGGGTATGATCTTATCGTGATATGTACTATTGTTATTAATATAATCTGTGGTGTGAGCGAGACGGAAGACGCTTACGTTAATGTTGTGTGCTGCGTAAAAAGATTCTGCTTAAATCACAGTTCTTCAATTTCCCACATACATTGACGATGTTATTCTCAGAAATGAGTAGTAAATACATTCTAATAAGGTTTTTTAAGCGCGCTACACACGTTCCGATCGTCACAAATCTTATCCTAATGATTTAGGACGTCCGATTGCTCTTCACATTATCCGATAATTCGGATACGATCGGTTAGGATCGGAAGGTGTGGAGCGCGCTTTAAAGAGAGAGCCGTTGGGTCGGTGTGATGGAAACAGCGAATTTGAGCACGTTACGTTTATCAGTTTCTCAGAACTACATCTCGGCGTTCTGACGAGTCATAATCGCTATGTAGAGCTTATGTTACATTACAAAGCGAAGCTTATCAACGGAACGGCTTTATTATAATTCGTATGAACTTATAACAATAATATAAACAATGATGATTAGAGAGATTATAGAGTGATTTTTAGGGATCCGTACTAAATTGGTAGAGATGTAATCCTTATGGTGCAACTATGTCCGTCTGTCTCACTTGTTTTTTTCTTATAGTAGGGATATAATGAATAAGTAAATATCTAAAATTTATATACTGAAATTCTGAACAGACATTAAGATTACATATGCACTAAGCAAGCGCATGGTTCAAAGGTTAGTATACTCTATATGAATCTTCCTGTATACCGGGCTAATTTATCTATTCCAGAAATGGTTTATCCTGGAAGAGCAGATCAGTATTTAGTGAAAAAAATAAAATCTACGCGTACAAAGTCGCGATCCCAGCTAGTAATAAACAATACAAGATGTAAATTTACAAATGTCTACATGCCATATGATGCCATATTACTAACATACAAAGAGTAAAATAGCATACAAAGAGCAGCTAAAAAAGATCCTAAATCAACTGTCCAACTATTCATTTCAAATTTCAGTAGCCGACTTTAAAGTTCACAGATAAGTACCTATCTATGAAACAGAGCGAGCTTTGTAATCCAACACCGATTCAGTACGGCTGACGACTTCTACTGTGAGTAGCCACGTGGGTAGGGCTGTCACAATTTAAAAAAAACAATAGAGTTTTGTAGAATTCTAGATGTCTTTTAGACACGTACGCCTTCCTATCCAAAATGAATTACTGACGTTTTAAAATTTCCTGTCGCTAAATATTTAATTGGGATATATTCAAAAATGGCAATTAGGTCCTGCTGTTCTCAACGATCATATTTTATTTTTTTATTTACTTATACTTCTCATAATATTTTCTAGCAGTAGGTATTACTCGAAGACCCAAATGGTAACCTTAACTACAAGACGCGGCCATGTTTTGGTCACTTAAAAACAGCATATTAGCGTATAAGTAACTCGCAGATATTTGTGACGAATAATCTAAATGTGGAAGTGCGAAAAAAATATTAAGAAACATTGATGCAATTGGTATACCAATTATCCAGTATAACACTGAAAAAACTAATTAGGCAAACTTTTTTGGTTATTTCCAGAATAACAAAAATTTTCTTAAAAGTATAACCGGACTTTTAAGTTTAATTTTTAAGTTGTATGTGTCACTAGTAACACACCGAGTTTTGTTACTAGTAACACATAGTTCGCATGTCACAACATTTGTGTAACTAGCAGACACATGATATGTTAATTATAAGCAAAAAAAATTCAGTGTCATAAAAAAGGCCTATCTGTCCTGAAATATCTGTATTAATATATTTCAGCTTCACACACTGATTCTACAACAATTGAATCCACAAATAAGTGTGTAACCATGTGTGGCGTGTAGACCTACCCAATTTATGACTAAAAAATAAAAATTTAGAAGTATATAAATAAGCATAAATTTGGCAATGTGCCGAACGATCGGTCGATCACCAAGAAACCGACTGAAACCGGAAATACCGTTAACGACACAATCAAGTGATATTTGACGCTGAAACTGTGAGTAACGTACCTACGAGTTGAAAAATTACCTAGTTTATAGTTAACTTGCCAAATATTGTGTCTCTAATAAGTAGATAGTTCCAGAATAGTGAGGAAAATTCATTAATTGAGTATAATTTATATTTACGCGAATACTACACATTCAAATAAAACTAATTTCGCGGATTTTATCGCATGTATTTTACCATGCATGCATGCATGTATTTTTATGTATGTGCTTACCTCAGTCTTCCCGTGACCATGGTTACCGTGACCGTACAAAACATAAAATATACTATTGAAATAAAACTATTTTTTTTTATTTTTTTAAGGATTTTATCGCGTTTATTTACGGGCGATGATTCATCAAACGCGTTCCGATCTACATAACATCAGCCGGCAAATTGAGATTTCATCCAACGAAATTAAGACAGTTTTGACGACATTTGATTTTAATAAATGCATAGATACATTAAATAAGCGCGAAACATCTAAATACAATGAATGCAAGAATAAACACATAATAAAATATGAAAAATTAAATACCAAATCAAATGTCAAAAATCTTTCGAAACATGGTAACGGAACGCAACCGTGCACCACAGACAATCATGACTCACGCGCAGTTGTCAATCTGTCAAAACAAAGTTTGGATGAAAACACCGTTAATGTTCTTAAAAAAAGGCCTAAATTTCGCAGTACCACCTCGCAGGATCCCTTATGAGGATATTATTTGCAACGTTGAGGATTGTCTGGCCAAAAACAATATATTAAAGGAAGATTCGGAGGCTATAAGACAGGACGTATCATCTTTGTTACGCCGCAGTGCAGTGCCGAAACAAAATCTTCCTAAGAAGCAATATTTAGCGTTGAAGAACTTACGTACTAGGACAGATATAATTATTCTCCGCGCGGATAAAGGAAATGCGACGGTTATAATGGATACGTCAGATTACAATGCAAAAATTGACGAACTTTTATCGGATCAAAGCGCATACAAAAAGGTCAAAACAGACCCAACCACAAACGTGTTAAAAACAACCACCGCACTAATAAAGAAACACTCCGAAGCATTGAATCTAGACGTCAAATCACTGATACCTTCCTGCGCTAAACCACCAAAGCTGTATGGGTTACCCAAAATACACAAACCTGAGGCCCCGCTGCGTCCCATTGTGAGCCAGATTGACACACCAACATACAGTCTGGCCCAGCACGTAGCAAAGGTGCTCTCACCACTAAGAGGACACACAAGAGCACATACAAGGGATTCTTACCATTTTGTCAGTGAGATTAAACACCTATGTCTTGCTGACAATGAAACAATGGTTAGTTTTGATGTTCAGTCGTTGTTTACCTGCCTACCTGTAGCAGACTGCATCACAATAGTCTCTAAGAAGCTAGAAGAGAACAACATGCCGGAGGAATATGCTGAACTCTTAAGACATTGCCTTACATCTGGCTATCTATTGTGGAATGAACAGTTCTACAAGCAAGTAGATGGTGTGGCGATGGGCTCCCCTGTTTCCCCCGTTGTCGCCGATTTATTCATGGAAGACTTTGAGGAGAAAGCCCTTCGTACTTCACCTGTTACCCCACGATTCTACAAGCGGTATGTAGACGATACTTTCACAATATTACCATCTAACAAAATAACAGCTTTCCTAGACCATCTTAACTCCATACACTCTAAAATCAAATTTACAATGGAGTTAGAGGCCAATAACTCTCTAGCTTTCTTAGATGTCTTAGTCATCCGAAATTCCAACAACACCTTAGGCCACACCGTGTATAGAAAAAAGACCCATACAGATAGGTACTTAAACGGTGAATCTCACCACCATCCAACACAGTTAGCTACCGTGGGTAAATCTTTGTTTCAGAGAGCCAAAGGGATCTGTGACGAGCAACATCTGGCTGCCGAGCTCCATCATGTCAAGCAAGTACTGCATGACAACAAGCTCCGAATCCCGCGCCGCCGTCACAGTGACCGAGTGAAACCAGCCACAGTCGAGCGTCTGCCTGCTTTACTACCATACATCAGAGGAGTCACAGACAAAATTGGCTACATCTTGAAGCGTGCTTCAATCAAAACTTTTTTCAAGCCGCCGAAGAAGATTAGTCAGTTCTTACCATCTGTCAAGTGTCACATTCCTCTACAAGATGCAGGGGTATACAAACTCGATTGTGAATGTGGGCTCTCTTACATAGGACAAACTAAAAGAGCAATAAAAACCCGCGTAAAAGAACACATCGCTGACGTGAAACACCGGCGCTCCACGAAGTCTGCAATCTGTGAACATGTACAAGATCGCACCCGCCATTATATCAGATTTGATAAGCCACAGATCCTCGCAAAAGAACACCGATTCCGACCAAGGATGATACGCGAGGCCATTGAAATTAAAAAACATCCTAATTTCAATAGGGAAGATGGCTGGGTGCTACCACCGACTTGGGATCCAGTGATTAATATTATTAAATCGAAAACCAAGCGTACCATTGCAAGACCTCAAGATACTGTGAGCACTTTCTGCGTAGATCGGACCACAATCAACAATTAAATATGAGGGTAGCCCGTCTCTAACTATGACACCAGGACGTCAACCACCTCAGTCCTCCCGTGACCATGGTTGCTGTAAAGCAGCCGAAACGTCGGGAACGTAAAAACGGAAAATAAACGCGATAAAATCCTTAAAAAAATAGTTTTATTTCAATGTGTAGTATTCGCGTAAATATAAGAAATCAATATAAAATATACTATACTAGCCTATAGGACATGCACTTATAGCTGATGTATATTATGTTTCTGTCAGACAATAGTTTCTTTAGGATTGAGTGTGAATCGAATTCCTATTCGTTGTACAGTGAACAATGAATAGGAATTCGATTCACACTCATTTATTAATTGCATTTACTTGATACACTGTCCCCCATATTTGTAAGGGGTGTTCGTCGTTTCACACCACAAGCGGTTCACACCATGGTGTGAAACGACGAAGTGTACTTTTTGAAGGCGCTGTTTCACACCATGGTGTGAATCGGCCAATGCTTTTTTAGACTTCGTCGTTTCACACCATGGTGTGAATCAACCCAGGACTCTTTTTGGCTTCGTCGTTTCGCACCACTATCAAAATATTTAAAATATAGAGTTATTTTTGTACAGACGGGTAGAAAACAGTTATTGGATAAAAATAAATACTGCAATAAAATACAAAATACGTATATTTCTTAGCTCCTTTGTTAGTAGATAAAGTATTATTTCGAATCAAAAAATTTGTAATTTTTTACTAAAAACTATAAAAGAGTGTAAATAATAGAAAATATAAACTATAAATAATCACAGATTAGGGGTAGATTGCTCTTACTTATAACTAATTACAAAATATAACTGGTTGAATTTAATAACAATACTATTAATGCTTACATAATAAAGTAATAAAAGAAATCACAGGCTGAGCTTACAGCTAAAATCACCAATAAAAAATACACTTTTAATAAGTTTAGTTAGTATTAGTTTTTCAAAATTTTACCTTAATTTTTCTAAGCAATGACCCACAGTTATCTGGTCAGCCAATAACTCTTTTAAAATATTGTTGACGCTTTCTTCTTTTCTTTTCGAAATTTGTATGTTGCCAGGTTGTTTTAATTTACCATAATAAAAGTTGGCGTGTTTTTCAATCCCTGCAAGTAGTTGTCCAATATTCGGTTTTAATGGAATTATTTTCTTTATTCGTCCATTCCATGACTCTACCATGTTATTAGTTCTGTGCATTTCATTAAAGGTGTTCCATATTTTTGAAAGAACTGGGTGTTGAAACCATGTTTGTACAAAATAGTCATTGAATTTTGTGACTGCAGCAGTGTTTGGACTTTCCTCCATGACATATAGCCAGCCGTCATCTAATGAGTTTGGCGGCAAATGTGACAAGACTGTGCATAATCTTACATGGATCTTGCCCAGTCTTGATTTTGTTACCCCCAACATTTTGGCTTTACGCCACAAACTGCGACTGAAATGGAAATAGCACCCAACGATTTTTACTTCTGGCATTAAATATTTAATGGCCAATACAGCAGTCACCTCAAAGTCCATTGAAATATGTGTGGGCTCCCATTCTTGGACTTGACTTTTTATAAGTTGAAAGAGGATCTCATAGGTATTCCTTTTTTTATCTGGAAGCAATGCATAAAGCACAGGAACCACATTGACATATTCTTCGTTGCTGCCTATATCGGCATGAATGGTGTATACTTGATAGAAACACTTGGGAGAAATCTTAAATGTGCCGTCCATAAAAAATCGTTTGGATTCTTTTAAATATTTTATCATTTCTTTCTTGTGGAATATGATAATGCGCTTGTTTTTGTATGCGTAGTCGGCGAACAACAAATCATCATATTTTTTCGGTATTTCAAGATCTTTGGCTTTATCAAATATGAGTTTATTAGCACCTATCGATTTGTTTCTATGTTTGTAAAGTTTGTTCTTTATATTACTAAATTGAGTTAATGAAGTAACTAAATTTATTCCTTTATCGGTAAGGACTTGAATAGATTCCTCGAAAATTTGCGTTATTGGCTTATTGATGTTGTTTTGGAGTGTTTCAGTACACGCATACATCTGTCGCTCTATTTCAAGCACTGCCTGTTCCTTAGAAACATGATTATGGATAGTCTCGTGTAATATTGCAAATGGATTTGGGTTCACTTTGAGTATTGCATTACACTTTCTCGAGTCTTTTTTGGTACATCTCCATACGTCAGAGCCATCTTTGTTTGTTCGTTTCCAAACATAATTATATCCACCTCTACACAGCATACGGCCACCCCTCTTAGTTTTTTGAAACTCAATGTTTGCTTCGAGACCAGTTGAAGTTGAGGGTTGCTCAGACATTTTACAGTTTCTAACGAAAGCCCTATTAAATAATAATAAAAATTAGTTTTTCGTACTATCCAAACTTCTATATGTCTTGTAGATATTATGTATTATTTATATTAAAAGCATCTCTAATAACAAATTACTATGATGCGACTGAAATGATAAAGTTTATTATAAATTAATAATGTCGTTAACTATTAAAAATAATCACAAAATATCGGATGTTAGAAAAATATTCTGAGATGTACTTACCTAATATAAATCACCCAAATTTGCAAAACACAACATTAACACCACTACTCTCAGGATAGAAACTCCATACTTGTGACCTTACAGATTACTCTATGGCATGCAAAATAATAATATAGTTGTAATCTGCAAATCAGAAGCCTGTATTCCTAGTCCGTCATTCTATTGTTTATTTGGTGAGTGATTTTATGGCCATTGATTGGCTTAATTTTTCACAAAAGGGATTACTTTTACCTGTGAATTTTGGGGCGTGGAGATATGTATGCATTTTTTACGGGCACATTTTATATTGCATTGATTGATTTTATTTGGTTAATTATAATATAAAACTCAGTCTTTAGTATAATATTAACCGTTGCTATAGTTACTACATCATCTTATTTTAGTGGTCATAAATTTATACATAATTCCGGCCTCCCTGGTGACAGATTAAGAATAGTTGAATAAATAAAAAATAATTCCTTGAAGTACTTTTGTGCATGCTTATATTTTATTGAATAAGTATTAATAATTGAAATAAAACTATTTTTTTTAAGGATTTTATCGCGTTTATTTGAAAATAAACGCGATAAAATCCTTAAAAAAAATAGTTTTATTTCAATGTGTAGTATTCGCGTAAATATAAGAAATCAATAAGTATTAATAAATTGATTTTGGTGCGAAACGACGAAGCCAAAAAGAGTCCTGGGTTGATTCACACCATGGTGCGAAACGACGAAGTCTAAAAAAGCATTGGCCGATTCACACCATGGTGTGAAACAACGCCTTCAAAAAGAACACTTCGTCGTTTCACACCATGGTGCGAATCGTTTGTGGTGTGAAACGACGAACACCCCATTTGTAAATATTTAATCAAATTTCCTTACCTGAGGACAATCACCGATATAATGTCCTTTTTTAAAGCAAAGATGGCACATGTAGGCTGGTGGTGGTGGTCTCGGCGGTCTCCTCAGGGACAACGCGGCGAGTTGCTCAGCCAGGGAGTTGTTGTCATCCGCCGGTGGCTGTGCAGACCCCGGGGTGGCGGTCGGCAACGGACCCCAAACGGAGCCGGGCACCCACTGGAATGAAATATTATTTTAAGAACTTAGGGCCGGGTAATCCAAACGTAACTACCTACTTGCTTTACCTAATCATATTTCTACTAGCTATGAAGCTAAAGAAGGGCTTATCATTATATTTTCTACTTATCTAACAGGATTATGCGGATATAACATAACGTAACTACCATTAAATAGACTTCTAGATCTATCCAGATTTTATAAGATGCTCTGAAGATTGTTAGCGATTCTTGCCAAAATAAGTAAGTAATATTATGCTTTATCTAGTTCGAACAAGAATCATAATTAGTCCAGCCAGCAATTTCGCGACACCACAACTAATTTCTGGACGTTCTTAATTATACGATAGACGGGAGCGATTATACAAATTAACACTATACAAAAGTCTATCAAATGTATACTTCAGATCACTACGAAAACAACTTTATCGCTACGATTATAGAGTTAAAAGTGCTTTAGTTAACTGTGTAAGGTTAAACGGTTGTTGTTTAACATCAGTCAAATGGAATTGCAGTAAATAATGGCCGCCCGCTCTCCGATTGGTCGGCGTGCGGCGGCGCGGCGCGGCGGCGCAAGCGCGCATCTGGTTAACGAATTATTACGCGCGCTCCAATTCCGCTGCGCGTGCGTTGACGCCGTCGTGAATCACGGATGGGCCAAAATGCTAATGGTAGCTTTTTAAACGTAGACGTACTTTGTATTTATTAAGGTGAGCAAGTGATTTATATCGTTTTGATATAGAATTTGGCTCGAGTAATGGACCGGGCGTAGTAAGATGATTAAGCACGTATCTTATACTCTACTACTCTACTCTACAGAAGTTGATCATTATTTAGGCTAAATTGTATATCTTACTAAAAGGTTAAGGGCCTTATTCTTTGGCTTATTGTGGTCTCCAGTCGCGAATTCTAACCCCATAATTCTTGTCAAGAGTGCTTACACGAAAAAGGCAGGCCCCTCTTTCCCATCATGGCCACTCTTAGTACCCAGGACCCGGCAGCGAATCATGGGGCCCTCTAGTTAAAAAAGCAAAATTTTAGATTTAAATTTTATTTAATATTAATTATGTACAATAGGTAAATACAAAGTGTATGTAGATAACATGAAAAAACAAGAAACTAAAATATACCTATTAATAGGAAAAATCAACAACGTAAATAAAATAAAGAAATTGTATAATAAAAATAAAATTATATATATTTATTTATCTAGATTTATTTATCTGTAATTTCTATTTCTTTATTATTAATATTTAATAAAATGATAATTATAATATAATCCGGAAAATTAACTCATCTAGCATTCACTTACGCAGGTAAGTGCTTAAAAATCTATATTACGTTGATTAAAAAGGTATCCTTCTTGATTTTAGTCGAGTGATATCTAGAGGGGACCCCAGGGTAGATCATATCCTAAAGTGCCCAGGGCCTCCAATAAGTTAAAGACGGCTCTGAAAGACATAGAATAAGGCCACGAATAAAACACAATAACCCATTTTTTTTGTAATATAGCTATTCAAGGGATTGAAGACGACTGAAGACAGACAGATATAATATTGAAGATAGATCAACGACTAAACGTTGATCTATAAATACATGCGCCGGAGTAGTGGGTGGAAGCGTTTTGGGAATGCTTTATGTTTGTTCGGTACATGTTTGGTGCATTGTGAGTGCATTTGGTACAATTTTCAGGGCCGCAAGTCTGCTAAACTGTCACTTTTGACAGATATTGTATGGTATATCTGTCAAAAGCAACAGTTTTCATGCGGTTGCTGTTTGATTATGAATCGATTGTACTAGCAGACTTGGGGCCCCGATCTAATGTCCTATGGTGATGATCTTGTAGATGATGCAAGAAACCCTTAAGAAGAGCCATAAAGTGATCTTCTAGCACACTGATTGTTGTTCGAAGATAAAGTTCGATCTAAGATGATAATGTATTCCTGAGAAAAAGTTTTGGATATCCATCATTCATTTCTGTATGATTTAAACTACTTTTTAACGACTGCAAAAAATATATTTAAAAAGACAAGCCCGTTATGTCTCCCATCTGGTTCACTTCTCTTCACTTTTTAACACATTATGACTTTCATCGTTTTTTGTGGATGATTTGAGAATTTTTTGAGAATACAATAAAAAAAAGCATTGTAAAATGAAGAAATAAAAACAGAACGGATGAGATAACAGCTCTATGGATATAACATAGCTCTATGGAAAACAATGATAAAAACAACAGTACTAAAAAAATATATAAAAAATGAAGAAATAAAAAGGATCACAAAACGAAACAATAAAGAAAGGTTAGAAAAGTTAGAAGTAGAAGGAAATAGAATAAAATTACTTGAAAACCGAACGTATAAACAGAGAATAAACGTGATAAAATCTGAAATATTAGTTTAATTTCAAGGAAACAGAATCTCAATTTTTGTAGATGAAAGAAAGAGACATCGCGACGGCAACAGGTGACAGTGACGGCCATCAGACACGACTGTCGTTTGGAGACAGCGATGTACTTAATCGGTTCACATAATTTTGTATCAAATGGCTTTGGCGACCGTCCCTCTTGCGATGTACAAAACGTTACATAACTATTTTCGATTTAACCGAAAATCGAATAACTTTTAATGTATACAAAAAGGATATAGGGATCCGAATATTCTTTCTTGGTATTGGAAGTCGATACCCCAGATTAATGGGTTCCAATCGCCCTACATTTCTTCTTCTTTCTTTACGAAATGAGATACGATGAACTAAAATGGATATGAATATGGCCTCACCCACAACTTAGCGGGTATTTTGCCAATGTCAAGTAATTAATAGCAATAACACATTCAATAAATACACATTGTAAATAAAATAATGCACCCTAGATTTGATATAAAGTTCACGAAATGATTGGTCGACACAATCAATCACTCAGGAGCTAGGCATTTCCTCGCTAAGTTAGTGGCATAGTCTATTCATTGAGGAATGCGGCCAGCATCTTAGGAACTCATGGGTGATGTTTTTTCTTTTTTACTATATATAGGTATAAGTCTTTCTTTTTTCGTTCTTATAAGTGAAATAAATTATAATGCTTTTTCTTTACGGATTTAGTAAACAATCTTAGCACGTCTTTGCTCACGTTGGCTCATTATTTGTCCCAGTTCTTGGTTTTTCCGGTGCATTCATGTAAGGGTCCGTAAGGTAATATGATATTAAGAAAACATTAATAGAAATTAACTAAATGATGTTTCTTTACGTGTATCAGTATATAAAAATCATTTCCAAAAAAAATGTAGACGACCCTATTCCGCGGCGTACTTAATGACCCAGTCAGGTGATTCCAAGAATAGTGTTTCAGGTTACCTACCGTTATTTATCTAAGAATATCATTCTGAGGCTGTATAGGGTTTCATGCGCATACGATTGCATCCTGCGCTGAAGCTGCGGCGCCTTTGATCACCTGATCCGTGATCCAGAATAATTTGATGCAAAGTGTATTAAGGATGCGCTTATCTCCTCGATGGAATTGCTTTTAAGAATAGCGAGACTTACACACTCGAATCAAGTCGAATTCAAAGTCAAATCGGGCCTACGGGGGCACTTACAATTTGTCATCATACTTTTTTTTTCTTAACTCTACAAACGGATCGGAACGCGACCTCAACTGAGAAGACCGGCGAGAAAGTCAGCGGGCTTGTCTTTTTTTTAAAGCCATTGTTTTTATAAAAAAAAAGTAAGCACCAGTGTGTTGCCATGCGAGGCGCACACACGCTACACTTTGACATCATAAATCTTGATATTTGAACGAGCGAATGACCAAACCCACCAAATTTCAAAATGGTATCGACAAACATTAAACATTTTTTAAGCATATTTTCTTCACCACAAACAAATAAGGATTTCGCTGAATGACGGCTTTCATTATCATCATCACACTTAATTATTTTTTTATTAAATCGTTTCTTTGATCTCCTTTTCATTGGAAATGACAACACTGTATGTTGGCTTCCTGTACCGTTTTATAAAAAAAACTTTTTTTTTCTTAATACCAGGATCCCATGATGATTCTCATAATGCATGTTACTATGATAAACTTATCATAATCTATACTAATCTATACTAATATTATAAATGTGAAAGTTTGGATGGATGGATAGATGGATGGATGTTTGTTACTCTTTCACGCCCGAACGGCAGAACGGATCTGGATGAAATTTGGCACAGCGATAGATTATATTCTGGAATACCACATAGGCTTTTTATCTCGGTAAAATGTATGGTTCCCGTGGGATAGATGTTTTAATTTTTCATACTTTTTATCGCGGGTAATACCGCCGGGCGCAGCTAGTTTATAATAAGTAGACATAGTAAGTGTGTGGAACGTTCGCGTCGGAAACAAGGCAAGCAGGTTCGAACCCCGACTCGCACTTTTTCGGTTTTCGTACGTCAATTTAATTCTCCAATAGGTAATGATTACCACTTACCGTACCGTACCGTACCGTAGAGCTTTTTTTTTATTACGTTATAGGCAAGTATTTGCTCTCGATCTCACCTAATGGTAAGTGACGATGAGATCTACGATGGAGCATACTTGCCTAGGTAGGAAGGCGGCAGTAGATCGAGACGCTACATTCACTAGGCACATGCAGCGCAGCTGATCTGACCCGCCATCCATGAATGGCAACACCGAACATCATGTCGGAACACGGCTAGGCCGCTTGGCGACATGGCTTTGTTCAGTGGGTGGTGACTAACCACGGCCAAAGCCTACCACCAGTAGAGATAACAAAATATCATGAGGTTGTTCGCTAGTATTAGGGAAGTGTGTGCTCTACTTAATGCCTACAGTCACCTCTATTACATTGGGACTAAATAGGCGAAGTGTGGGTATACGGTTGGGCACCCCTGCCTACCTTTCAAATAATTCAGGCAATTCCCAGCATTCCTGTGCACAATGAATGGCCACAGCCGGCCACATGTTGGGCATCGGCTGTAACTCTATAATTAGCGTGTGCGCGTGCGCGCTACCTGTTCGGTTTCTATCACTCTCGTTTACAAACTGATTTGGACATTCATGAAGACGGAAGTGCAGGTTTCAGAACAAATGGTTTCATTTTTTTTTTGTCTGTGGATCTCATAGAGCTACTACGTTCCATAAATCATGGAATGGCTGATATCACACTTCACTCTAATATTATAAATGTGAATGTTTGGATGGATGGATGGCTGAACTGAAATTTGGCACAGAGATAGATTATAGTCTGGAATAGCACATAGGCTACTTTTTATCCCGGTAAAAAGACATACTTTTTAATCGCGGGTAAAACCGCGGGGCGCAGCTAGTATGTTATATTTCGTCATTGCTACCTTCTATACATATATAGTACCTACCTACTGAACATCGATTGTTTTAAGTGCAGTGAAATCCCTTGCTGCATTAACTCTTACATGCCAAGCGAGCAATGTACTTACAGACAGTTCAACGAGTACATATCAAGGAGGACATATAATAATATGTTAGACTCCTCTAATTGGACCGCTATTATTTGAGCCCACGATCATAGAAGATTTATTTAAAGGATTATCTAATGTAGAGATCGCATAGAATGGCCATATTAGGGCTAGCTGATAATTACTATGTTATAAGAGTTACTATGCGTAGAGCTTACTCCTTTTTCCGTACTGTTCCGTAACATAACATCATCCATCCCTCTCACACCACAGATTTCATAAAACGTATGACAGTGACAGCATGCTTTCTCGATGACGGTAGGTACGACTACATTAGGAGTTCCTGCTTAGCCTACTGATATTAAGTAACAAAGCTAGAAAACTTCTATAGTACACCCGCCGTTTACTGACTATATAAGGTATAACAATAGTAGTGTAAAATATTTTAACAGGTCCAGCATTAGTTATAAATACAACATTCCCAAAGAAATAAATCAAATTATTAGACATTTAAAAAATTACACCCCGTACTTAGCCTACGGCCAAATGCTACTGAGTTGCCTAGTTAAAAAAAAAACAAAACATTTACACCATTATTTTATACATAGCACTTACTTACTGAATTATCAGTTAAAATATTTTACACTATTTTTTTTAAACCGTGATGAATTTTCAAATTGATCCCCACACAGATCACAAAAAAACCCAGAGGTATGAGATTTCAAGCCTTGAGCTCAAGCTACAAGGCGCTATAAACTTAACTGTGTTGGTTTTTGACTGGTCTATTGTCGCTGTTATCTTTAACATGTTTTCTGTAAAAAAAGTTCAAAATGCGTCAATCACTAATTGATTTAATGATCGGCTATAAACAACGTCAGTTTTTATGTCAATGACCCCGACATCTCGGCGGGATTAGGCGATAGCGGGCGTGCCTATTATGATCGTTGGCGTACCGACGGCGTACCGGCACCGCGCGGCGGCGTACTTCGGCGTATTCACGTACCGCGTAGCGTATCATCTTGTTTCTCACACCATCCAACTGCTGGTATTTTGAGCACGTGGTCTTGAACTTTGTTTATTTTTGTGCAAGTCAATATGAGTTTAACATTGCATTTTGTTGTATGAAAACAAGCGAATCGAGTAGACATCTTCGTTAGCTTCTTGATTATAATCGATCTTCTGCTATTTTTTTTTACCCGTGATTATTAATATATGTGTCACATTTAATAATTCAATCTGATGCAGCTCATAAATAAACTGTGTTTATCAACGTACAATCATTAACACAGTTTTATATATTTTGCCCGCGGTCTTACCCGCGATTAAATTGTATGTCCTTTTTACCGGGATAAAAAGTAGCCTATGTGCTATTCCAAATTATAATCTATCTCTGTGCCAAATTTCATCCAGATCCGTTCAGCCGTTCTGGCGTGATTGAGTAACAAACATCCATCCATCCATTCAAACTTTCACATTTATAATATTAGTAGGATAGTAGGATTATATTATATATATATAGTGCGATGAGCTGCATCGAATTTAATTAGTAAAACTATCAAATAAATAAATTACAAATACTTGAAACTTACTAAATAAAACAACAAAAAGAAACTATATTACACATGAAACAAGCTTTGTCCGCGTGGTATATGGTGGCAAGAAGGCTGGCTGTTTCCTCTCTGTATTATCATGCTGTTTTTTTGAACAAGGAAAGACCCAGCCCTCCTGTCATCTACTAAGACAATCAGGTTTAGAATCAATGTGTTTGTTTATCTGATAAAAATACAAATAAATGTTAGTGTCAACAGAATTTGAAAAATGTTGAAAAATAATACTATTTTATAATTTTTTTTTATAAATATCGCCATACGAACACACCAACTATACAGTCCCACATTAAGCAACGCTTGTGTTATGGGTACCGTACAATGGACTGAGGGCGAACTCAGTATATAATACTTTTATGGATATTAAACATCCATGACTCGGGTACAAACATTCGTGCTCATCACACAAAGATTGTCCCTACGAGGATTCGAACCCGGGATCCTCGGCGTAGAAAGCAGAGTCACTACCACTGCGCTAATCAATATTGTGGACATAAGTATTAGCCTTAGCCCAATATCTGAAATTGCATTTCTGAAATATAACGTGTCTATTGCGAATCATGCGGAAACCATAGAGTAAGGTAAATCTTGGCACGGTTATCGCTTCATTTACATTCTCACACGATATAGGCACTTATTTGATCCCGAGATCATCATAATATCGTTCACCCTTTTAAAAGATCCTTCTTCAGATTCTTCTTCTTAAGATTTTTTAGAAGATTCCTTTTTCGGGAAAAGATTCCCGACCTTGTGTTAGAGTCAGCTATCATTCTTCCCTGATATGGTGGATCATCACAAAGGATGTACTGGTAATACCTAAAACAATTGTTGTGCCAGGACCTTTAGGGTCTGTTTCATACTGTGTTTTTAGAATGTGAATCAGGACAATGTGAAACAATCACTTTAGTATTTTGATAAGTTTACGCAAAATTTTGATCAGTATACGGAATATTTAATAAGTATATGCAGCATTTTGATAAGTATACGGAATATTTGATAAGTATATGCAGCATTTTGATAAGTATACGGAATATTTGATAAGTATATGCAGCATTTTGGTAAGTATACGGAATATTTGATAAGTATATGCAGCATTTTGATAAGTTTACGCAACATTATGATATGTATACGCAATATTTTGATAAGTATACAGAATATTTTTATAAGTATACGAAATATTTTAATGCAGCTCGAATATACATTACTTATTTAGTTTGCATACCATACATAGGTACTCACAACTAAAGGTTAAAGTTCTTTGTGATACTACTTTAATTGAATTTGGTGGTAACACATAAAAATCAAGGATAACCCAATAGTTCATTAGCGCTCTACCGCGAGGTCATAGGTTCAAGCTTATATGTAATATTACCTACTTATGTTATCAAGCTTAAACGCAACGCAACGCACTACTAATAAGTACGTGCAATATTCGTTTCATAGGATAAAACCTCAGAACGATAAGTACCAAATCAAATACCTAAATAAAGACCGGGTCTGTTGGCAATGGAGCCGCTCGGTCGAACATCGAATTGAAATCGGATATTTAAAAATCGATTACCTGATCATTTTGATCTTGAGTTAGGTACAGCCATCCGAGCAGCGCTTGCGGGCAAGACCCCTCGGCTTTCCCGCACCACTGCGGTAAATCGGCGCTGATCGCGGTAGGCGACATCGCACCATCAGAAACGTCACAACTCGATATGTACAGCACAACACTATTTATAATTCGAATTAGGAATTTGAATATTTGAAAATGGAATTTGTTGAGCGTTCCTTTTGTTTGTCAGCCCATTTCAATGAGGGCCGGGACGGCTGGCGGCTGGTCGATTGGTATTTTTGGATCGCGACTGAGTGGGACGGGATGCGCGCGCGCCGGCTACACTGTGACTAGCGAACGCGGCCGCTCCTTAAGACGGGAGATGGTGGGAATAGGGACGTAGGCTATTTGGAGCAAACATCTGAGTATCGATTTGTGTTTGAATTTAGAAATAAGAAAAGAGCATACCATTTTTTATCTATTTAACTTAACTTTCTTCCATGGGAAGTTGGGAATAGCATACTTAAGTAAAAGCATCAAAATCAAAACAAACAACAAATTGGTATAAAAAACATATAACCGTATTTAAACGAGTTTTAAGGAAATCTTGTGTTATCCTAATAGGAGATTAACAATTAAGACGGAAAAAATCAAAATAATAATAATAATAAAGATGTAAAATTTTCTCATGCATTTGATTCTGAGGCGGTGCGAAGTTTGCCGGGACAGCTAGTAATTGAAAAAATATCGATAGCATATTAGCACATCACTAGAGTTAGCCATGTGGGCGCACCCGACCGCGCCGCCCGCGCCGGGGCTTCCGAGAGCAATATTTTGGTTCACCCCGTACTACACCACTCGACACTACAAACTGTCGTTACGCTTCATAGTAGACGCTGAAGCACAGTGTTTCAGCGATACAAAGTTCACGTACTAAAATTTACGGCTGCTTTAATTCAGACAATGATTATTGAAAATCAACTTAGTCGATTGCTTTATGTACTTGACTGTACCACAAAGAGAGTAAATGATATGGCTGTTTGAGTCCTGTACCGAACCCTCCGCACCTTAATAATTTAAAGGAATGTGACTTTTATATCCACCGACAGATCTCTAAAGTTATTGTAGACTATTACTGTCACACCTTATAAATCATTGTTCTTAGAAGTAAGATAAGCAATCGTGTTGACTATTCAAATGTATAAAGCATATTGAATCTAATAATAACATATTAATTTCGTATCGTTGTGTCTATTCAGCGCTACCAAAGTATACTGAGACCTCCCGCGCTGGTACGTTTCCATATATATAGGTCATTACAGTAAGCGATCATAATTGTAAGTGCTTTGTTACATTTCTATAAATTTCTGTAGCTATAGCTGTATAGATTTTATCACCAAAAACCATTCTTCTTATTTTTTTTTTAGATTAATAATCGGCTACAAATTAGAGCCATATTTGCCAGTGTCGTGTGAGTCTTAAAATTGATTTTGAATTATAAGTACCCCTGATGGTAATGATCACAGATCAGTGGTAATGATATTGTAGATGGCGGTCATGATGATGAAATTAATCCCTATAGATAGGTACCTATACGATACGACAGTTTTTTTTTATACTGTCAAATATAAATGTCTCCCGGGCTAATCAAACGAATAAACTCCATGGCAAAAAGTTGCTGGCAAAGCTTGTAAACGAATTGCCAAGTCCCGTGGTGACCCTTAACAAGCAGTGGAACCAAGTCCAACCAACTCCGAAATCCAACTTTTTTTATAGCTGTGATCATGGTACTTGACTTTATTTTATGGGAATTACTTATGAATTCCAATATTGAAATATGTTTATTTGTTTGCCCTTTTCAAGCCAGACAGACCCTTGTGGTGCTTAGCATATCAAACACTTAAATAAGTTAAAGTGGGTACTTATAAAGTCATATATATTTTTTCAACTAAAATCTTTCATAATTTTAAGAGTAGAGTAAAATATTGCGAACCACTTAAAACCACTATCAACATACCATACATTCCTCGAGGAGGTCTGAAGAGGTGCAGGTTTCTACACCCACATTTACCAATGGTATGAGGTATCTAATTTGCTAGCTATTGCTTTACCAGCATGCCCATCCTTTTTGCTCTGTAGTTGCTTTGTATCCAGCCAGTATTGTTTTTTTTTTATAATATCTTACATACAAAATGTTCACTTACTTTCAATTACTTACTTTTAATTCGTACAGTCTATGTCATCATCATGCTCAAGAGTCTTTTACACCGCTGTAAAAAAATCACATAACAGAAAGAGACGAAGCTATAAGAAGAAATGGGACACACGGAAACTCCCTTTTATTTTCTTATAGCATTGTCTCTCTCTGTTCGGACATGAAATCGACCGTGCAAAACCCGCTTTTATTCCATAAAAAATATTAAAAATTACACATAAAGGGGTCAATTCCTAATATCAATATCTATTAAACATCTTTAATATGTGATAACACGGTCGTATTGAAAAGTACGACTAGCCATATTAATGTACTCTTAAATAGCGTACCATTAAATTCATTCGGGTGTTTTTATTGGGACCTATTGTAGTCAATTAGGAGCGTCATGCGGTCCAATTGAGTTGATTACGAGTTTGTTTGCATCATTCAGTTGAAAACTGATGTTTTGTTTTTATTTCAATGTTTAGCTTCCCCTTAAAACGAGAGGGATTGCGGCCAGTCCACTACGCCGGTCCATTTGTGGATATAACATCTCATATCTTTCAAAAAAATATTTGGATAAAACACTTTCTTGTGAAAAAATCCAAGTCTTAGGATGGCAAAGTACTATAATGTTGTGAGATCTATTGGAACCGAGTCCAACGCCATGTGTTCACAGCGCACCTTGAAAAGGGTTTCACAGTGAGAAGTTTTTTAAATTTACAGAGTCAATTAATTGCAGATGTTGTTCTTTTTGAAAAAAGAACCACTAATATGTTGATAATAGACAACAGTGTATAGAGGTCCTTGAATAAGTGCCTGCTTAAAAAGAAAAGAATTGTCTATGCAATAAAAATAAGTTTCGTAACACAAATCCAACACGTGTTCGCTTGGACATTCTATCGGCGCCATTGTTTTTATATTTTGTGCAACATCTGTTTGGCGTAACTATTGTTACGGTAGATATCTATTTTGTTTCGGATTTCTTAATTTTTTTTACTTGTTTGTATTTATATCCTCACCTTCGTCCGTATGAGAATTAAGTACCCTCGAGATACCCTACACGTGACCCTGGGTGGTGCCAACTAGGTGACAACTCTACTGGTGGTAGGCTTCGGCCGTGGTTAGTCACCACCCACTGAACAAAGCCATGTCGCCAAGCGGCCTAGCCGTGTTCCGACATGATGTTCGGTGTTGCCATTCATGGATGGCGGGTCAGATCAGTTGCGCTGCATGTGCCTAGTGAATGTAGCGTCTCGATCTACTGCCGCCTTCCTATCTAGGCAGGTATGCTCCATCGTAGATCTCATCGTCACTTACCATCAGGTGAGATCGAGATCAAATACTTGCCTATAATGTATAAATAAAAAAAATAAAAAAAATTACTGGTTACCCACCAATTAAAAATATTTTTTATTCATGTAAACCATTTCCTATAAGTAGTTACTTGTGAAAATCATGGGAATCTTCAACATTGTATTTCAAATATTCCTACCGGTCGTTCGGAATGCCATTCCTATGGAGATAGTTCTGCGACCAAAAATATTACCCGTTGTTATTGTTAGTCATTTCAGTGGGTACAATAATATTTGGTAATCTAAGCTCTGTGCAGTATTCGTGCTCGACGTTCCGCGTTCCGCCTTTATTAAAATGAATTATCTGCTCACCGCCTGATCTATACATCGCGTTCATTATAAACAACGCAAAACGAAGAACGCAGAACGCTGAATGTTGTCATATTTATTCGGGTCCTAAGATTTTCTTTTTAATTACCAAACTTTTTTAAATATTTTTTTGTGCAATTACTACTGGCCGGTTGTAAAATTCCAAAATCCAGCCGTTTACCGGCGAAAGATAAGTCGCAGCGTCAAAAAAATAAAAATGTTCCAAAATTGACAGTAGTTATTTGACACGCCGTGAAATAGTTTTAACAAGAATTTTATTCGAATTGAATTGTACCTAAAAATATATATTGAAGTTATTATTTTAATTTTATTCTCGAAGAAGCAAGTCAAAAGTTCGTCGGCAGCATATATATTTCAGGTAAGAGTTTTATGATTTGACAGTTGTTTTGACGTGTTTCGTTTGGATAGACACATGTAGAATGAATAGAACTATTTAAGAACCATGCCAATGTTACGAATTACAGAGTTAGGTATTCGTAAACAAAACATTCAGTCATGTAAACTTTTAGATTTGGCAGGGAATGTATGCAACATTTTAATGAGTTGGTATTAACATCTTCACCTTTCTTGCGGTTTGTTCACATACCTAGGTATTGAGTAGTCACGGCGCCTTGAAGGTACCTTTTAAATCTTAGTTACAACGTAATGCCCTGACGTCGGCTCCAAACTGGTAACACCTACTTTTTCAGCTCATTTAGTATGTATAAATAGGTAGGTACCGAAATTCAAATCCATCAAAAGCCGGGTGAAGTTTACCAAGACGCACTGGGTTAATGCAGTACACTATGGCCTGACCGGGGGGCAGCTTGCTGTCACCCGGGAGGACTGCTGACCGCCAGCTGGTGTGGCAGGCGGTCGGCGCTGAGCCCCGGGGGGCGGACTCGGGGGAGTTCGCCGTTCCACTCCGGGCTCGAGAGGATCGGCGCTGTGTTTGGTGGTCCGACACAGCGCCTGGCCGCAAGGCCTGGAGGAGGCCGAAAGGCCGCAGTCGCGTCGGGGTTCGCGGAAGTATGCGCAAGCGTTCCCGTGTCCCCGACACAAGCGACCGTGAGGATTCACCATGTGGTTTTAGTGGGTATACCGGCCGCCGCCGGGGAGTCCCACATACCCCTCTCGTCCCCCCCGGGGCATGAGGGGATGCGTAACGTATTTCCACATGTAAAAAAAAAAAAAGTACACTATGGCCTAAATCTTTCTCATAATATCTGGGAAATAACGGTGTAATACCGTTCTTTCCCGTCATTAACACAATATTTTTAAAGAACATTTTCATGCCATAAAGCCAGTGTTGCACTCTTCATTCCGTTAGGTGTCGGAAACGGAAGTAGTGTATCCTACCGTCGCCTACTGTATAATCCGGACATGCCCCGGATACATCAGTGCACGACCCACTATGTCATCGACCTTTTATATTCGCTTTGTTTTTTTTAAATTGAAAATGCAATTTAATTACAGCAGACAACGGATTAACGGATTTCTCGATAATATTCTATTTAGCTGAGTACAACTCTAGAATATGTTGTAATTTTAAAGATACTAGACTAAGAAACGTTTAAAAAAACAACAAATTTAATGTGTGTTTAGACGATTCATAGTTGTTTAGTCCCTCCAATATCGCTAAAGGCCTGTTTCACAAGCTGCTCATTAATCAAATCCACAACTTATTTGGCTGAATATGTATGGGCTATCTGTCAAATAAGTTGTGATTATACACTAAGCAAAAAAAGCAACTTTTTATTCACATGATCAGCTTACATATCCAAATGGTATTGTATGTAGGGAAGGCTTAGAAACACTGTATACCGTCCTATTTATTATTTATATCTATACAAATAAATACAATAGGAGTGTCTGTTTGTAATATTAAAATAACGGCTTTTTACTAAGTGCATTTGGATGTATACACGGTACATATACCAAAACAACATTTTTTTTTAATTTTGTCTGTTTGTTTCGGCTAATCTCTGTAACGGCTGGACCGATTTTGACGGAATTTTCACTGGCAGATAGCTGAATTAACAAGGAGTAACTAAGGCTGCTTTTATTTTAGTTTTTTTTGTTAAATACCACGCGGACGAAGTCGCGTGTAACAGCTAGTTTTTTTTTTAATTTAAGTATACTGTCTCGTTACAACCCTATACGCTGGATCGTAACGTTATTTATACATATGTGGATATCCCACAGGGTCGCGGAAGAAAATGCGGTCACATGGAAAATGTGTTAGTTAGTGTTTACCTTACATATTATGCTCAGCTTAATACTACTTAATTTTATGTAGTACTTAGTTGAGTAGGCCTTAGTCGGAACTTTATGGTAACATGATCTTTTCTACGACAAAAACAATGTATAGGTATTACCAGAGATTTAATTAAATACAAGATTGACAGCCTCGATACATTACAGCGTAGCTCGATATTCCGTCAAATAATTCTCCAAATGCAGTGGGCGCCACAGTGCAAGCTCTTTATAAGTTGCGAACATTTTCCGCAAGGCGCTGGTTTCAGTTTGACGTTTCGCATGCCTAAACTCATGAATTTGAGACTCACAGCGACCTCTATGAGGGCATTAAGAACTAAAAAACAAAGCTACGCAGTTTTGTATGACGATTGTTAGCCCTATCTTATTTGGTTTATGGTACTACTTTTAACTTCATACACTTAGCAAAGCATCTATCTGGTGTAGAATAAAAGTTTATTTGATTGCACGTGTTAGTTACTAGATTGATCTTTACACTAATGTTACGAGAGATCATGACATAAACTAGGTCACACTTATGACCTAACTTAACTCACTTATTTTGACCCATAGTTCAACGCTTAAACGTAATTTTAGTGAGGTAGGTAGTTAACTATAATTTTTGTAACATCATTAAAAGTTCATTACAAATAAAGACCTATGTAATGACACGTAATAAAGGAAGCGAATAAGTGTGAACTGGGTAATCTAGGATCTATGCTGAAGTAACGGCTGCTAGGGTGACCATGGGCGGGACACTATTGAAACTGTCTTTGCTTTTCTCATACCTGTTTTAACTAAAGTGGGTCTCGGCACGCCACATCCTACCACTGTTTTTATTCCTGTAAGCCAGGATATACAGCGATCTTCCACAAAGACACCGACGTTTGTCTTTAGCGGGTCCCGGGGGTAATATTTTGTCTTGGGACTCGCAAAGAAGTTAAAGTAATAAAAAGATGGATGAATATAATACACGTTCTTTCTTCACTGCATATTGAGAGACAAAATATGTCTGAATAAGTGAGTGATTGCCACAGAAACAAAACTTATACTTACAGCTTTTTAATATCTACAAATATAAGAAGTTATAAAGAAAAGACTACAAACACAAATTATACAAGTGTCAAATAAATATAATGCTAAATTCCTAATCCCAGAAATATGGATCTGTTTCTCATCTTACATTATTTATCAATCGATGCAAGCGAATAGATCGCATATTTTTAGTCGAGACACGTAAAAATAAAAACGACTTTATAGATTAAAACCTGTCCTCAGTAAATCTAAATGTACGGTCATACTATACTCGATTTCATCGTGGATTATCATAATTATTGTTGTAAACTACGAACATGAGTGGCGCAGTGGCTGGCCCGAATGTAGGTGAATGATCTAGTACCCAAGATTATGGAACCAAGCAGTATTGATTATTGGTATGGTGAAGAAGAATAGGTAGGCGCAGAGCGTATTGAGAAAATACTGGCTTGAAATAGACATGTAAGAGTAGTTGACGACCCATTGTCGCAATTGGCAGCGTCTGCCTTCTGTGCCGTGCCTCGGTCGAATGGCCGGTATGGGTATTTTTTTTATGAATATGGATGTTTGTAACTCAGTAATGGATGTGTAAAATCTATATAAGTAACTAGCTGTTACCTGCGACTTCCTCCGAGTGGTATTTATCAAAAAAGTTTTTCTAAAATAAAAGTAGCTTAAGTTACACCTTGTCACATCAGCAATTTGTCAGTGAATGTCCCGTCAAATTCGGTCCAGCCATTTCAGAGGTTAGCCGAAACAAACAGACAGACAGACTAACATTGTAAAAAAAGTTGTTTTGGTATATGTACCGCGTATACATCCAAATGCACTTAGTAAAAAGCGGTTGTTTTATTATTACAAACAGACACTCCAATTGTATTTATTTGTATAGATGATATGGTTGTCTAGATCCAAATATAGAGAGAATCCTAGTTGGTATTGACGGCACAGCAAGCAATAATTATGATTCAAAATTAGATTCGAGATTAAAAACAGAAAATCCCAGAGGTGCGGGCCGGTGTTTGACGCTGCACACCTTGTTTCCAAAGCCAGTATTCGACTAGTTTGGCTATCACTGCTTATATACAGTTGGTAACACAAACACGGTATTCACAGAAGCCTGCATCAGCTCTCGCAAACAGCTCGTTGTGTCGCTACTGGGAACTGATAAGAGACTTTGTTGGCTCAGCAAATTCGTTCAGTATTTAGTCTGCACAACGGCGGTTTTGTGTTACATTGTTGAATCTATGGCAGTGTACAAGTGTCTACTTATGTTATTGTTTTATTATGTAATCTTATTGCCCTAGGACTACACCTATAGCGGCTAGAGTACGGGAAAGTACCCCCTTATTTACTACATTCTTCCCATAGACAACTTATTTTAAAATACACACGAAATTTATTATAATTGAGTGAGTGTAATTGACTCGAATACTTTTATAGATTCGCTTAGTGTCGCGGAGAATTGCATTTTATTTGAGGTCCCGTCACTCGTGATAAATAGTTCCTCGATTAACATCTTAGAGGAGTTGGCCTCTTTTATTATCGATCAAACTTGTTTGGTTTATAATCGAAGAAGTTGACAAGCCGAGGGTCAGTGGTGGGTCCACTTTCCCCATAGGTTAACGAAATTTATTATTGTTTAACCGTACGTTTTATAGACATTCATTGAATGTTCTCAATGCTGTGTAGACATTGCGTGACGTAGACCTTAAAATCTATAATACAGGATGTAAAAAGAATGGTAACGATAACATTGGGTAAAGGTTACATAAATAACACTATATAAATAACAATTTTGTGCATTCTACTTATATAAATACTATGCCAGCGTAAATGGATTCAGAATTCTATAAATTCTACCTCAGGGTATATCCCCGGTTCTTGGATATATTTTTTAAAGTAGTTAGCTAGGTGAAACTTTATCGTATCCTATCGTAGCATGACTGCCTGTCGGCGACTGTACTTGTTATGTTTCCGCGGTACACTCGACGACAGAGAATTTACGATCTCGTGTGCGTTTTTGAAGTTAGTTGTCAGTACGAACGACAGAGCGGTCGGGATCAGTTCCAGCCTGAAATTTTTCATAGAATACCAATAAATTAATTTTCTTATACATTTGATAGTCCGGTCAATTTAGACATTCGAGGTTGCATAAAGTCCCAACAAGCTGAATTTCTGTGAAATTGTTCAAAACATAATTATAAACAATGTCTAGAAGTTCCCCATCATTCCCCTGTAAGGAAAAAATTTTATTCAAGGTCAAAGGTCAAAAAAATGAGTTTTTCGCGATTTTCAGCAAAACGGTAAGTTTTATCATAAAGTACCTCAGACAAAAATTGTAGATCATAAAATTATCTATAAAAAATGTATTAATACTTTTATCTTACGAGCCACCGTTTCTGAGATATAACGATTCAAAAAGTTATAAAAGTTGTTATCGTCATAATATGCACACGTTTCCACGCCACCTATGAGGTAGTGTACTTAGCGCGTTTTATAACTTTTTGAATCGTTATATCTCAGAAACGGTGGCTCGTAAGAAAAAAGTATTAATACATTTTTTATAGATAATTTTATGATCTACAATTTTTGTCTGAGGTACTTTATGATAAAACTTACCGTTTTGCTGAAAATCGCGAAAAACTCATTTTTTTTACCTTTGACCTTGAATAAATTTTTTTCCTTACAGGGGAATGATGGGGAAACTTTTAGACATTGTTTATAATTATATTTTGAACAATTTCACTGAAATTCAGCTTGTTGGGACTTTATGCAACCTTACTCTCATTTTTTGATCTAAATTGACCGGACTATGATTCTGAGGCGGTACGAAGTTTGCCGGGACAGCTAGTTATTTATATTATTATCTATGATTATGTCAAGTGCTTGGTTAGGGCAATCGTTTTACTTCCAAAGATGAAGTATGTTCATCTTATAATTTATTATGCGGACAAAATTGGGGCGAGGCACGTGCTGTCCAAGGGAGAAGGGGAAAACCTCTCTCATATGGCTACTCGGTCAGTGCTTAGCTTGCCCATAATTTGGTCAAGCGATCCGGCCACCCCCTTGACCGTAGTGGAAGGCACGCGAGAGGTCGACGACCCGACGTCATGTGACCGCCACGGAAACCAAACGGCAGAATAATTATTGTTAGTAGCTTTTATTTTAGCTTTGTATGCCTTTTGCAATACCCGACTGGCATAAATGAGGTATTGCACTTACAAGCTTTGGAATATAAATTACCATATTACATTTATTGGCTTACCGTAACAATGTGAATTATGAAATTATTTACAGTCAGATTATTATTTATGTATTCAAACCTATAGGAATCCATGTTAAATCACAAAATGTGCTTAAGTCATTGAGTTTATACCACTGCGTTTTTCAATTGCTTAAGTATTAGTGTAATATTTACAATGTTCCTGTACATGTAGGTCCATATGATTTCTTTAACGAGTTGAATGAGGCAATGAGTAATTTGCTTCAGCTTATATGTCTTTACTCATGGGCAATATACTATAAAATTACAGATGAAAGCAAATCAAACTCATTGATTTCTTATATTTACGCGAATACTACACATTGAAGTAAAACGAATCTCGCGGATTTTATCGCGTTTATTATTTGTTTTTACTACACTATACGGGCAATATACACGTCTAATTACGTGTAAGGCCTTAGCCTCGAATTTAGCGGGCAGCGGGGCGGCGGCGGCGAGGGACCGGAGCTCCATGGCCGCCCCGCGCCGCTGTTTTCGAGAACCGGTCCATTTGATTTTACGCATAAGATCCTGCCGCTCCCGCGCCGCCGCCGCCGCCGCCCGGCTGCCCGCTAAATTCGAGGCTGAGGCCTTAATAGCTAACAATGTGTTTAATAAAGATAGCGCACACGTGCCACCGACACACGGCGGGATTCACGCCACGTGACTTTTAATTATTAATAGTTATCGTTATGTTCCACTTCTGCGGCCGGCCCGACGTTATAATAAAAAACACGAGGCTGTTCTCACGCGGCAATGTAATTATTTCTCGCGATTCGTCAATGAATGGTTAATGATTTGGAATACTATTATGGACCGTCAGTCGGTTCGTTTATTATTGGGCATCAGCCAAATTAGATTAGGCTGGAAGTCGGCCTCGATCGCCGTGTTCAAACCGACCGCGCAGGCTACCCTGATATACAGAGGTTTCAATACATTTATAATGGTGTTAAAAATAATGTGTCAAAGATAATTGCAATGTTATGTCATCACGAAGTCATTGCAGATGAATTATTATCATAAAACTTGTATAAATATAATATTCTATTTATACAAGTTTTTGTTTGTTTTGGTTTGGTTAATGAAATTAAAAAAAAAACTTTTTTATTATTATTAAGTGTTCAAGTAAATTTACATCCCATTAATACATTTCACTCAACAAATTGGATTTTAATATATAAGTACACAAATTAACACTAAATCGTCATCTTAAGGGAATCAATTTATGACATCGAAACTTTATCAATTCTCTAGCCCTAACTATTATTGATTATATATGTATAATATTTTAACCCTGAAAAGTCACCCCACAACAAAGTTTTGACTTCCTTAAATAAACTGGTGAAAAATATTTTGACAAATTTGATTGTGGATTTACAAACTCCCGGGATAGGAATGGGGTACCGCAAACCGCTCGTAACAATTAAATGGAAACGTGAGTTTACATGGCGCGATGCCTTCGATTCGATTCGATTTAGAATATTCAAGAAAAGTCAAATGTGTTTCATATATTTTATTACTTACGAGGAACACCGCAGGGTTCACCTTAACTTGTTTTCTCGTTAATTAGTGAATTTCTGGAAGGAGACGAGAGATATAACAGCTTTTGCCAATGCATGGCTTGACCCAAGCAACTGTCGGTTATGCTCTGCAGACAGGCACTCAATGGTACCATAACGTGATAACCAATAATAATAATATCGCCAGACGAACACACCAACTATACGGTCCCAGACTAACCAACGCTTGCATTATCGGTACAGTACAATAGACTGAGGGCGAACTCAGTATATAATATTTATATTGATATTAAATGACTCGGACTATGACTCGGATACAAACATTCACGCTCATCACACAAAGCTTTTCCCTACCAGGATTCGAACCCGGAACCCTCGGCGCAGAAAGCAGTCCTATCAACTGCGCTAATCAGGTCGACTAAGTTCAATATTTTGCTCCAGTGTAATGTTACTGGCAATCTGTTCTGAAGATCAGTATCAGTTTGTCGAAAAATCACCATTTTTATTATAAAAGTATTATAGAATTAAATGTCAAATAAAACTATCTCAGCTGCATGTAAGCTCACCCTGCTATACCCTGGTTCGCTCGACAGTCTACGCCGCCGTGCGCTCGTAGTCACCCGCCCCCGTAGCGCTACGCCGTAACCGCTACGAATCGCGTAAAGCATATTAATTATAACAATTTAGTTATAACTATTATAAAATGATACATATAATTATTAAGTGCTTGTTAAATAACACACGGTGAGTGACCTACAACATTTTAGTGAGGTTAATAAGTACCCAATTATCGGTTTGCGGTTTGATTTTTTATCGTTTTGAACATTTGCATATTGTTAAGTGGAAAGCATGGAATGTTTTGGTTGAGCAGTAAAATTGTTTTGACAACATTTTAATGTGGGTAATAAGCGAAATAAACTTAAATCTTGTTTTTTAAATTTCCCTATGGGTAAACAGGATTGGTTACAATACTAAGGGAATTATACTGTGAACGTGACGCATGGACTTCGTTTTTTGGGTGTCCCGGTAACTTAAATTTTCCAAGGCAAAAAATATACAAGATGTTTATCTAAGCTAAAACCGTGCCAAATTTTATCGTAACCAACATAAAAAAGGAAATTATAAAAAAAAGGAAGTTATATTTTTTTTTACATAATTGGAACACGTCTGCGTGAGGACATAGACAAGTTCCAATATTGTCTGGTATGTATCATTTTTATGCCAAGTTTTATTAAAGTCTAGTTATTAAATATCCCTTGTTTTTTTATTACTTTATAGGCAAGTATTTGATCTCGATCTCACCTGATGGTAAGTCACGATGAGATCTACTATGGAGCATACTTGCCTAGATGGTACCTGTTCACTCTCGACTAGAAAACACCCAGATTGATGAGCAAACTGATAGACAAGAAATTAAAGAAATGCCGTATTCAGTCTGAGCGATATTTATGTAATGCTACCTGTCCCGGCAAACATTGTTGACAGGACAATGTTTGCCGGGACAGCTAGTACATTCATACAAAAAGTATATTCAGTTACTCAGTGCAAATTTGAAAAACTCGTTTTTTTATTTTTAGGTATACCTTTTTCTATTTGTCTTTCTCTACAAACCTGACTCGAACTATTGCAAACATTTTAAAAATGAAATCAGCCGAATCGGTTTAGCTGTTTTCAAGTAATGCTCTGACCAACGAACATAGTTTCATTATTATCCTATAAATTAGTGTAAATGAATATAGATCGCGTAAAATTAGTACTGATATTACATACATGACATTACAAAAACATCCGCAATATAATCTAAAATATGGTAAAGTAGTAGCATAGTATTTTGTAACTTTTGACGATTCATAAGTACTGTACTTAATGGTCTACCTACGTGAATAAAATATATTCTGATTCTGATTCTGATCATTGTACGTACATGAAAGATGTATGAGAAAAAACTATAATTCCCTTATCAACGCAATACAACCCAAAACTATCATTGTTGGATTTTTGTCTGTTTGTCTGTGCGTTCGTGCGCGCTAATCTCAGAAATAGCTCAACCGATTTGGGTCTAGTTATAACAAATGTTATGTGGTAAGCCTCACTCTCTCAAAATGTTGTGCTAGTGTTATTTCAATCAGTTCATAAATAAAAAGGTTATACCAATTGAAGGACGCAGATGAATTCGCGGGCAACAGCCATGCCAAATATATCCTTCAATGAAAACCACATTCAGTTTCAGTAACCATTATTTTTTAACATACAATAAAACATGGTGTCTTGGAAATTCAATGGATGAAGGTCGCTTAACGACAGTGTCTATTATTATACTAGTTATTTATAATAGATAACAATGATGTGGCTTGGCATTGCGAAAGGTTCCGGGTAATATAAGGCCTTACGCAAATAGTGTAAAATCTATATAAATAAAATTAAACGCTGTTCTGTTCGTTGGTAAGCGCATAACTTGGGTACGGCTGGACCGATTATGCATTATTATTTTATCTTCAACTAGCTGTTACCCGCCACTTCATCCACGTGGTGGAAAAGTTTGTCTAAAATAAAAGTAGCCTAGTTACTCCTTGTTACATCAGCTATCTGCCAGTGAAAGTCCCGTTAAAATCGGTCCAACCATTTCAGAGATGATTACATCCAAATGCACTTTGTAATATAATATTACAAACGGACACTCCAATTTTATTAATTTGTTGACCCTAGACCACCTAAGTCTCTTATTGCGCTTCTGAACACCATCTAGAACGTGTATAGATCGTCTCGTAGATGGTCTTCTATATTGATACCAAAATATATGAAGCTCGTTACTTATCCCGTTATACGTATCTTCGTTAATAAACTCTGACACCTCATCACGAGATATGACGTGACTTGCAACTCTTTCGTTACGATATTTGCTTAGCGGATTACGGTACGAGGCCGCGTACACACCAAGCGAACGAAGAAGTAATGCTGCCAATGGGAAAAATGCTTACTCTTTATGTAATAATAAATTAAACTATTCTTGATGCAAGACTCACTGACGAGATCTCACTCACTCAAGATCTCAAGACACTGTGAGTACTTTCTGCATAGATAGCACCGCAAACAACAACTAAATATAAGAGTACCCCAGTTCAAACTTTGACACTAAGACGTCAAACACCTCAGTCCTGCCGTAACCATGGTTGCTGTAAAGCAACCGAAACGCCGGGAACGTAAAAACAGAAAATAAACGCGATCAAATCCGTAAGATTAATTTTATTTTAATAAGTTCATTTATTTATTTATTTTCACACGTACATCTGTTTTTACAGAGTATGTTCCCTAATACAGTAGTATTAACAATCTGATCAGCCTGTATCGTATTTATTTATTTAATTATATTGTTTATGTGCTATCGCTTCGAACGCAATCCCCAGCGCTCAGTGTTTCCTAACCCTTTGACAAGTGATGTTGACAACAGTCGACATTAAGTTTACAATAATGTGGAAATGCCTTTACCTAGTTCTCGTACTCTGTACAAAGCAGTACAGCCACAGGGGGCTTATTAAGTAATTTTGTTAAACAAAAAAAGGGGGGGAGTAAGAATGAGGCCGCCCCGTACCCACTGCGGTGCGTGCGCCCGGGATGAATTATTGCCAACCACTAACATGGAAGATAGTGTATATAATTATGTTTATTGATTCTGCATGGCCCGTTTAAGAATATAAAAATAATATGATTTAAAAACAGAAGAGGTTCTGGAAAATATTGGATAGCCTTTTCCAGACCGAACGCACAGACTAGCGAGTCTGGATTTTATCAATCTGTAGGCCGGTCCACGCGCGACATTAGCCTGAGCCAGGCTCGCGAGGTTGCGCAGCCAGTCAAGGTCTAGCATGTTGACACTGACCACAGCAAAGTCTGGCATGTTGAAGACTTGATTCTTCCAATAAATAACATTTGTTATTTGTTAGTATATATAAAGACCAGTAAGTTGATGGAGTATATTAAAATAAATAAATTAAATTATAACATAAAAAAGTACAAACTAATTTGACAAACGACTGCAGCTAATTTCCGACCTTCGCTTGGTAATGTGAAAAGTTCCGAAGGGCGGCCCAGGGCAAGCATTGACAAAAATGCTATGGTTCGCGTGCGGCGCGCCATTCGACCGCCGATGTACCGAATTACAAATCAATAGCCGGCACAACGCAACTATGCAACTACAGATCTAATCTGTGCCATATTCAGGAAGTTGTGTTGTTTAAAATTAATGAAAACTTACCGGCTAAAAGCGGCAATGGAGACGAAATTTATATTATTATCGATAAAGGTTGAATAATAATTGTGCAATAAAAAATGTTACACAAATATAACTTATTTACAAAGTGTATACTATTTAGTTTAGTATGGGCAATTCTTGCCAGTCAAAATTAAGCAACCTAACGACATTCTTACAGTTTAAATTTAATAAATACACGTCGTATACAATAACTACTACTGATTTCTATACAATAACTATAGAAACATAGATCGAGGCCCCAAGTCTGCTAACACAATCGATTCATAATCGAACAGCAACCGCATAGTAACTGTCACTTTTGACAGATATCCCATACAATATCTGACAAAAGTGACGTTGACTTGGCTTGATGAGTTATCTGATATTATAGATATTGCTGGCTCTTCTCCGCAGAATCTGTTGTAAGAACCAGCGGGAAAAAATACTATTTACAAGCGCAACATAATTTTGCTTAGGTACATAAATAAACATCGGTTTTGGCTTTGACAGTATTCAGGGTGTTTTGGTGGAGGTACAAGATTCTCATACTAAAAAAACATACACATTATTTGGCATCACGTGACACTGGCTGAAATTGCTGAGTCCAACAAGACCGGGAGATTGCCATATAAAAAAAACAAAAAGAAAACTCACAGGAACCTAACGATATCATAGTGCAATCACTTTTTCGTAGGTACACTGAAATAATGAATTTAAAAACAAATATATTTTAACAATTGACTATTCAAATAAAAAAAAGAAATCCTTTAGTTTACCCAGAAACACCATGGCAGGATAAAAGGTAAGCTTTACTTACCGCAGACAGTAATTTGAAATCCGTGCAATCTTTACATTGATAAGTAATATGCATAATAAATTAATAGGTAGGTACTATCTAATTTGCAAGTCCAATGCGAGCTTTATTGTTTCATTTATAATAGGCATTAATATTTATTCACAGGTCAAAGTACGCTTCTTTGTAGCTAATGCGGTTCCTTCCACGAAGTCGAGCGCTTCGTGTAATATTCGTGTTTTAAAATTATGCTCTACGTATTATGTAATTAGGTATGATGTAGATTAATTTCTGTACATTGAACTTTAATCTTTACTAGTCGTCGCAACGATCTTCGTACCGGCTCGGAATCAAATGTAAAAGAATTATATTTATGATTCTTTTTTGTGAGTCTTTGCCACGTTTTAATGTTTATTCTGCTATTCGGGGCGAAGACAAATTCAAATAATCAAAGATCATTGGGTACGGGCCTCCCATATTATTGTGAGAGGCATTAGGCCATAGTCCACCACGCTGGCCCACTGCAGGTTGCCGGACTACACACGTCTTTCGAGGGCTTCTCTCAGACATCACCGTTCATCAAGTAATAACCATGGTTGAAATTAGATTCGCATATGAAATTTAGAACTCACAAAGGTGCGAGCCGGGGTTTCAATCTGCGATCCTCGTTACCGAGTCAAGCGTTCTACTATCTTGTCCATCACTGGAAAGACATATTTAATTCTCGCATCTTCTTACACCATCGGCCAATCAGGCGTCGGTAAAACGGCTTACGTATCCGGTGGATGTTCCTTCTGTACGCACTGAACGATTTGGATGATCTTTTACGATTAGAGCCGCGTTGAAACGGAATCAATTGCCGTGTGTCCCAAGAACTACAATCTGGCATTCTGTAAGATGAACAGGTATCTTTAAGACAAGCATGCCCCATCGTCGAGTGTATCGTCGCTTGCTATGAGGGGAGCTTGCGGTCAAATGGCAGCCTGTAAGGAATAAACAAAAGGACTTTTAAATAAAACTAATTTTACGGATTTTATCGTGTTTATTTTTTGGTTTTTTTCGTTCGGACGGTCACTGTTGACATTGACCTGTGCCATTACTCGCACGAATCGTGCGCACCTGGGCTAGTCCCGTTCACGTGTGCCCCTCAATGTCACGTGAGCTAGTGCCGTTTTTCAACCATTTGTTCTCGATGTTGCCGGCACGCATCGACAGATCATGCGATAGTAGCCCCACGTGGGGGTTCCATCAAATATAATGACGGCTACGTATCTCTCTTTATGAATATAGCCAGACGAACACACCAACTATAAATACCTAAATAATATATACGGTCCCACATTAAGCAACGCTTGTATTATGGGTACCGTGCAACGGACTGGGGGCGAACCCAGTATAAATTGCTTCACTCTATACTCGGACCCTCATGTCTGAGGATCGCGATCATCGTTGGATAGTCCACACTTGGATCGAATGATTAACCTCCATCGGTCTCTGTTCATGGCGCTTCTGACCACCGAGCTGAATTTGGTTGAAGATGATGAATGTTCGTACCCGAGTCATGGATGTTTAGTATCTCTATAAGTATTATATACTGAGTTCGTCCTCAGTCCATTATACGGTAACCATAATACAAGCGTCGCTTAGTGTGGGACCGTATGATCGATGTGTTCGTCTGGGGATACTATTACATTTTTAAATTTTTTTTTATCCTAATATTTGCGTGTAATACTTTCACGTTAAAAAAAAACCTTTATTTGATTAGTAATACGTACGAACGATGATTGATGTAATCATCGTTACAATGTAGTTATTTCAGTTTGTAAACAGCCATTACTAGTTGTAGCCTTGACCGCCAGGTGGCGTTGCGTGCGCAAGGATAATGTTTTAGTTTGTATGTTTTTAACTAATTAATTTGTAGCTTTTAGCCGATGGGTAAAAAGTATTGAATAATTCTGTCACCATCGACGGTAATGGCTCAAACATAAGGATCCCACAGCTACTTATTATCTTAATATATATAAATTACTTGTCACGGTGTTCGTCCGCTATGGACTCCTAAACTACGAAACCGATTTAAATAAAATTTTGCACACTGAGTGCAGTTTTATCCAACTTGAAAGATAGGATAGTTTATATCTCAATTTATAATCGCAAATATTTAACTATAAAAATATTTCCTAGAAATAATGTTTATGGCAAAACAACGTTTGCGGGGCAGGTAGTATGTATATATATGCTCAAAGCTACTTATTATATGTATATACCTATGTATATACATATGGTACTATGTTTGACTTGTATATAATTTCATATATTATTATTAACATTGATATATTCCGATGACTCCCTTATTTTACCCGTGGGAACTTCTTCCATCGGTGACAGCATAGTGGTGTAAATCATAAGCAACATGCATGTTTTCGTAAAATTATTTTTAACTAGCTATTGCCCGCGACTTCGTCCGCGTGGTATTTAACAAAGACAACCGTTGACAACAGCCTGCTCGCCCATTCTGAGCCCGCGGGACGCATTGCAGGTTGTTGCTATCAAACTTAATTAGGCGCTTCGCTGCAACATTGGTTTTAATTTTTTTTCGTGTGATCCTATTTTTTTCTAAAATAAAAGTAGCCTAAGTTATTCCTTGTTACATCAGCTATCTGCCAGTGAAAGTCCGGTCAAAATCGGTCCAGCCATTTCAGAGATTAGCCGGAACAAACAGACAGACAGACAGACAGACAGACAGACAGACAGACAAAAATTGTAAAAAATGTTGTTTCGGTATAGGTAACGTGTATACATTCAAATGCACTTAGTAAAAAGCGGTTATTTTAATATTACAAACAGACACTCCAATTTTGTTGATATGTAGTATAGATGACTATCTATGGAAATTTTGTATTATCCTCTGTGACTAGTGTTCTGGTGTACCACTAGCACCAACGTTGTCATTAGAGATGTGAGTGATTCGAAAAAAAGATTTACTTCTTTCAATAATAGCGAATGCATCACAAAATCAGAAGTTTTACGGAATACATCTTTAAATCACTGAGAATAAGATTCAAATGATTCAGTTGAGACCATTACGATGTGGAGTGAGAAGACTATAGGCCGCTATTATGATTCAGAAAGAGATAGAGAAGGATGTGTAAGTTCGCGCGTGCGTACTAGGTACGACGCGTCACCGGATAATGTAGAATGCAGAGAAACCTATTCTTTCTGCGCCTTATAATTAAGTACAATGTTATTTATTTTTTCAAATAGGAAATCGAATCATTTACGATGTGTCGTATGAATGACTTGTGTGTCGGAATTCAAAGATTTAAAGATTTACAAGATTGATTTAAATCTTTTGAGTGAAAATATTTATAAATCTTTTATCAGTCAAAAGATGTAGTTTGCGCATCTCTAGTTGTCATATGACAGCTGCTTTGTGCTCTATGATGCGTGCGCTTCGGTGTTACCCTACTATCTTTATTGTTCTGTGGCGTAGCATCTCTAGTTCGTCTGTGTTTAAAATTTTGACCATTTGCACTATTCATGTTTTTATGAGCTCGTAATTATTTATTAATTATAGGTTAATGTTCGCAAATTGATTGTGATAACTACTGAATAACATACATTTTGAAGTCGGGTATTGAGAGAAAAAATATTTTTTTTAAGTCGCCACAACTTGTGACTTGGTACAAACGTCGACATTAATTTCTTACTGGCCGCAAACTCAATCGCGTTGCTGCGGTCTATCATTTTCTAAAACAGTCGACGGTTTAAACAATTACTCGATAATAGCCGTCACATATTATGCATGTATGCCGTAGATACTTTGTCTCAGTACATACATTATTCAAAACTCTTCCTTTGTAAATACAGAATGACTCAGAAAAGGCGTACTTAGCTAGGTTGCCTGGGCTTCTTTAGCGCATTTATAAACCCTATGTGAACTCAGAATTTGGATTTTTTTTCGCAAGACGTCATAATTGTCATTTAATGTATTTCAAACGTCATATCGAGAAAACATGATATCACTCTCATACTTATTAATGAAATTTGGTGTGTGAGAGGGATGGACGACGCTTACGTACCGAAACGGTATGCAAAAGGGATTGTGTTTGAGGTACAGATTAGGTATTATTCTGTTTTTGATGCTGACTGAATGTTTGGTCTTGAATCAGAATCAGACTATTTTTTATTCACGTAGACCATTAAGTACAGTACTTATGAATCGTTACAAAATACTATGCTGCTACTTTACCACCCGTTCGGAATGCCGGTCCTATGGAGAAGAACGGGCAAGAAACTGCATGGTTGCTCTTCTTTTAAAAAGATCTTTTACAATTTTGAGCAGTACATTGTTTTGAGTATGTGAGAGCAATGTAGGAACGGCTAATCAGACTTTAGCAGCAGGTCAAACAAAAAGTACTAACTAAGTATAAAATTACAGTTAATGGCTACATGGTTCCCACATTTACAAATTATTTTGTTACAGGAGTATAACAGTGTATTGTTGAAGATGTCCGCTCTGCGCAGAGATGTTAGTCAGGATAGATCGTCGCTCGGCGCTGTCACCCTCGTCGCCTAACAGCCGCGCCATGGACAAGTATGAGCAGTTGGCGGTGGTGAGTCATCATCGAAACAAGAATATACGTTATATCTTATACGTTATAATAATAAAATAATATCGCCAGACGAACATCAACTATACGGTCCCATACTAAGCGACGTTTGTATTATGGACACCGTACAATAGACTAGGGGCGACTAGGGGCGTATAATAATATTTATATAGATATTTAAATTTAACATCCATGACTCGGGTACAAGCATTCATGCTCGTCACACAAAGTATATCCCAACCAGGATTACAATTCGGGATCCTATAGACTTATCGTTCTATCTATGATCATAGTTTATGATTAATGACCAATATATGATATTATAAAATCCCGCAAGCAGTTTCGTGGTTGGTCTAATGTGGTTACACTCTAGTTAGTCCACTCGTTATCTGGTATTGTCCAGGTCGGCGAGGGTTCGTACGGCGTGGTGCTCAAGTGCCGGCGCCGCGACACGGGCCAGCTCGTCGCCATCAAGAAGTTCCTGGAGACTGAAGATGACGCTGCTGTAAGAAAGATGGCGCTCAGGGAAATACGCATGTTGAAGGTATACCCTATTTAATAATTGGGAGGTTTCCTCACATTAAGCAGTGATAGCCAAGTTGGTAGAACGATGGTTTTGGAAACAAGTGCTGCAGGTTCCTTGTACCTTGGCTCGCACCACCGGGATTTCTAGATTTCATGAGTGAATCTTATTTGCAACCATGATTATCACTAGCTTTGTGAGGAACCCTGAAAGGACCTTCATTATTTCTCGAAACCCACCTGCCTTCCTTTCTGATTGCCTCTGTCCTGCTGATCTATCATTTACAGCATAGGTCTGTATCTTGGGTTCGTAGGCTGGCTAATAATAATGAAATCCCCCGACCTTGGATGGGTGAACAAATTTTAACATGTGACTTTCTACGTGCTTTGATTGCCATAGTACGTTGGCTTTACCGATGATCACTCTGAGATCTTTGACAGTCCTTACGGGCAGTCAAAAATTCTGACAATAAAACCATTTCACAACTACTGAATTTCATCATCATCATCTCTCCTTTCAGAAACTCCGGCACGATCATTTGGTGAACATGATCGAGGTGTTCCGGCGCAAGAGGCGGTTCTACCTGGTGTTTGAGTACCTGGACCACACGCTGCTGGATGAGCTGGAGGCGGCCACCAGCGGGCTCGGCGAGGACACCGCCAAGAAGCATCTGTATCAGCTGCTGAGGGGCATTGATTATTGCCATCAGAATTCTGTAAGATACCAAACTAGGATTCCCTGTATCTTGGGGCCACTAGACAAGGATACGAATACTTATACCTACTATAGATATTAAATATCCATGACTTGGGCACAAACAACCGTGCTCCTCACACAAAGTTTGTAAGAAAGGTAAAGGATTCGAACAAAAAGAACCCAAGCAGGTTAGAAAAGCAGGAATGTACGTACAAATATCAAAAATGCTGAAAAAGATTTCATTGAAAAATAACGCTCCAAACGAAGTTAATTTTATCTCATTAACTATCGTTCGAAGCAACCAAAATTCCATCTTCATAGATCTCCATAGACCTTAATATTTCAATACCTTTGAAGTATAAGATATTAAATGGTACGTATGTTAGGGCATTCTCATTGAATTGTCCAGATAATTCACCGCGACGTGAAGCCAGAGAACGTGCTGGTGTCCAACACGGGCGTGGTGAAGCTGTGCGACCTGGGCTTCGCGCGCGCGCTGGCCGCGCCCGGGGAGCCCTACACGGAGTACGTGGCCACGCGCTGGTACCGCGCGCCCGAGCTACTCGTCGCCGAACACAGGTGAACCTCGCGCAAGTTTTTTTTTTTAATATACATTATAGGCAAGTATTTGATCTCGATCTCACCTGATGGTAAGTGATGATGAGATCTACGATGGATCATACTTGCCTAGGTAGGAAGGCGGCAGTAGATCGAGACGCTACATTCACTAGGCACATGCATCGCAACTGATCTGACCCGACATCCATGAATGGCAACACCGAACATCATGCCGGAACACGGCTAGGCCGCTTGGCGACATGGCTTCGTACAAGTCCAGTAACGTTCAAGTATTACGTAACGAATTTGGGGGGGGGGCTTCTGAAACCTTACGATGCGTTACAGCGGCAGGGGGGGTTCAACTACGCGTTACGTAACATTGTTTTAACCCTTTAAAACGGTCGCGTAGAGACTTTACGTTTGACTAGTGGGGGGCGGGGGGGAAACGTTACGGCGCGTTACATGGGTGAGGGGGGGTCTAAAATCTCCAAAAATTGCGTTAAGTAATACTTGAACGCTCCCTTCCCTATGGTGCACATGGACCTTGTTTTTATTTTTGGGTCGGTTTAATCGAAAGCCATTTCGAGCAATAGAGTTGTTAATAAGAGTGACCATAGACTATACTTTTAAGCCTAGCTAATTTTTCAGGTACGGTCCAGAGGTGGACATCTGGGCGATAGGCTGCCTGTTTGCGGAGATGCTGACTGGTGATCCATTGTTCCCGGGCGACTCGGACATTGATCAACTCGCGCTCATCATTAAGATTGTTGGTGAGTGCTTTTCATTTGCAATCTGCTCATGTTCACACCTCTGCTTGTATCTCTGGAATTCTCTGATTTCACGTGCGAATCACATTCAAAATTATTGTTCCAGTAACTTTGTCCGTGTTTAAATAAAATAAAGTTTGAAGTGTCTTTCTAAAGTCGTGAGTCGTTCGCCAAGCAGATTTAGTCCAGTGTGATGGACGATGGTCTGAATTCCTGTTGCACTGTGTGGGTGTATGCATGGACTCAATGGCATTCGGGCGATGCAAAGATGCACCCATGAGCCAATCGTCTTGAGCATGTCTTCTTTAGAGGCGAAAACCTTGTTGGAATCATTTTTGGATTCGCTTCGCTCCACGAGAATTACATACTCGTATAGTTGATATCCTAGGGTCATGACGGACAGACTTTCCACTAAGATCACAGAGAGTTTGGTTTTGTTGGCCTCTTCCATTATCGATCAACATGGTTGATTATTATTTCAAAGGTTAGCAAGCCGAAGGTGACTGTTAGGTCCCTTTCCTAAATTGTTCTACGTAGGTACCGACTCATTGAACAGCACAACCGGCTGTGACAATACAAAATATGAGATTTTCACTCATTGCCTCGTATGAATTACGGAAGGGACAGAGCGATTCGATGCCACATAATCCGTGACAGAAGTTTTGTTTTGACCTGCGGGCAGTGGCGTAGCATGGCGGGGGGCGGAGGGTGCGGTCCGCACCGGGCGGTATTTCAAAGGTGGCGGTTTGAGAAAAAAAAATAAGATATGAAAAAAAAAATTAAGTAAAATAAAAAAAAAATACTTTGTTTTTTTCGTAATTTTTTTTGTCGTTACCATGCCCCAATTTTTTTATAATGAATAGCACAAATAAGGGGGCGGCAAATTTGAAATCCGCACCGGGTGCTAATGACCTATGCTACGCTACTGCCTGCGCGCTAGCCCTTTAGGAGCAGCCTAGCAGCGGGGTAAGTTAGTCCCCGGCTATCTACGTCTGGTTGTCCAGGCAAGCTGGCCCCGCGGCACCAGCAGGTGGTGTCGCGGCTGGCGGGCGGCGCGGCGCTGAGCGGCGCGGCGGCGGGGCGCGGGGGCGGTGCGGGTGGTGCGGGGGGCGCGGGGGGCGCGCTGCCGGGCGCGGGGCTGGCGCGCGAGCTGCTGGCCGCGTGCCTGCGCACCGAGCCGCGCGCGCGCCCGCCCGCCTCCGCACTGCTCAGGCACAAGTAACGCGAATATCGACTCTGTTATCATGTAGTCATAGAGTAGAAAGTCACGGACCAGGGCATGAAGGCGGCGGGGGCGAGACTAGATAGTACTAGTCATCCCGGGTGAAGCTAGCCCCTGAAACTTGGTGTTTTTGTGAGGCCATTCGCGTGATCTGATTGCCGTTTCTCTTAGCACCGGCCTGCGAGCCAGGCCGCCTCCATGCGCGCTTATCAGACACAAGTAACTAGATTATCGTCCCTATTTCATCGTGCGAACTGTCAGGGAATGGAATACGCTGCCGGCGTCCTTGCTCCCCGTTGACTACAATCTGGGTGTTTTCAAGTCGAGAGTGAACAGGTACCTTCTAGGCAAGTATGCTCCATCGTAGATCACATCGTCACTTACCATCAGGTGAGATCGAGATGAAATACGTGCCTATAGTATAATAAAAATAAAAAATCTGTCTATAAATTCTATCTAGCACCGAAAAGTCACAACCCCAGGACGCGATGGTGGCAGCGGCGAGAATAGACGGTATCTCTTGTCTGTTTGGCATCATTGCCTCATTATTTATTACTGAGCTTTATCTATTTTCAGATACTTCATGACAGACGGTTTCGTGGAAAACTTCAACGCCGAGTTGAGGAAGAAATTGGGAAAAGAAATTGAGGTAATCGCGTCATCGTCTTGGACGGGAAGTTGAAGTTTACTAAACCCTGGAACTATTTATATAGATTGGATGAATAAATTTGATGTGCCCATTTGATTTCCTACCTAACAGACGCCGCCATCGCAGAGCGCGGCGCGGGTGGCTGGCAGACCAAGACAACAGTGGACACTCAATATTATATCAGTAAGTGGATAGAGCATGTACAAAATCTGCACATGCAGATATTTCAAAATCAGAATATTTCTTAACATCAAATTGTCACAAAATGCTAAGCTACAACCTTGCCACTCGTACGGAGTACCGTTCCTACGGAGAAGAACGGGCAAGAAACTCCGTGGTTGCTCTTTTTGAAAAGATCTTATATATTTTTGAGCTATACAATGTTATGGGTATGTGAGAACAATGCAGACACGGCTAGGCAGGCTTGAGATATCGGATTCTTTATCGGAGCTATTTTTACTCTACAAGAAACCCACGACTAAGCCTTCGAACGTATTCACAGGACAACAGCAGATCAAGGACGGATAGCACGGCGGGAGAATCTCTTATTGACTATAACTACACGCCCAGTAAGTTGAATATTTTACTTTCATCTTAATGTCATACTGAACACAGTATTATCGTATTGTACCCGTTATAAGATACCCTGTACCGTTTAAAAGGATTCAAGTCCTTGATGGAACAAATATTAGTTATTTTTGTACTCGTAACAAAATCACTAGCAATGGTAGAATATTACAGCGCGCATATATGACATTGGCGCTCGTAGATAAGCTAGTTTTATGGCAACCTCTTAATTACAAAATTATAATTTCATCTTGTACGAACCTGTGCACGCTTATGGAATTGTTGAGTTTTTAAAAAGTACAACAAGGATGCTTCCTACTAAAATATTAGTCACTCTTATAACAAGTTGGTTCACGTAATATCTTATAAACTATCTTGAAAGTTTCAAATAAGAACTTGTGTTAATTAATAGGGGTCGATTTTTAGCCTTGTCGACCCCCAAAATCAAATTTTCGTTTATGTCGATCCCTGGGAAACCGAGGGGTCGATATTCACCACTTTGGGAATCCCTGACCTACGTCAATGGACTCTTTTCTTGGTGGCTAGGTACTGAAGACCACGCGGCGTTCGGTGGGGCAGAGAAGAAGTCCGTGCCGGCCTCCACAGTTGTACAGGATTCTATTGAAGTGAGTTAAGTTTCTCGCGGTATTCTACGAATGATGCTACGACTCTCTTTGGTGCACGGCTGTGAACGCAACCAAGTCCTTTGACTCCCCCTTTTTCATTGTCTTATGGACGTGAGTCCTCTAAGACTTGGCCCTCAAAAATTTTTTTTTTCATATATCAAAAACAAACCCCCGAATTTATAGATGTTTTATAACTTTATCAAACGTCATTTAGCAAAATAAAACTCTTGTGCGCAGTACTATATGACGTTTGATAAAGTTATAAAACGTCTATAAATTCGGGGTTAAATTTTTTATTATATACAATATACTGCGACAGAATTTTCGAAATATAAAATTTATAATGGATTATATCGGCATCATAACGAACTTTTCACAGGAAAAAGTGTGTTATAATGACTTTATACGCCATTATAACTTTCTATAAATTTGAGTGTTAATTTATAAACATATTCGCTTTTAAAATTCGGTGAAAGCGAGTATTAAAGTCGTGCTCTGTCTCCATCACACCCATGCTCACTTGTAGCGATGACGTCACTTGACACTACAACGAATTAATTTATTTCTGATCGTACAATTTTAAGCGTTTGTATTTTTATCATCTTTAGAGTTATTTTTAATGTTGTGGCACTGTTAGTAATCTTAGCACATGAATTATAGATCAGTCAGTAATGTATGAGTGATGTGCGATAATGACGTTTGGTTATTTAGTGCGCAGGCGCGGGCGGCGCGGCGCTGCCCGCCCCCGCGCGGCCCGCGCCCCCGCGGTCGCTCGCGCGAGCCATCAACGACGCATTTCAGGTGATATTATAACATTTTCTCGCACAATACATAACTATAATATAGGTACTGCATATAATAATATCCATCCAATCCTCAATCCAAAGACCCAATTATCATTCCATATTCCCGCATTAGTTCCTCCGCCTGCTGAGATCAATTCGCTGTTTATGCTATCATTTTCAGCAGTTGACCCCAGCTGGTGGCTAACATAACATTAAAATGCACAAAAAGGCCTCTATGTGTTGGACCTATGTCCCCGCGCAAGCCTTCCAAAGATCCGGGTATAGCCTGTGTGGAGAGAGATAGAATAACTTTGTCATGTCCGTTTATTGAATACTAGCTGTTACCCGCGACTTCGTCCGCGTGCTATTTAACAAAGACAACCGCTGGCAACAGCCTCCTCGCGCATTCTGAGCCCGCGGGACGCATTGCTGCAGGTTGTTGCTATCAAACTTAATCAGGCGCTGCGCTGCAACATTGGTTTAATTTTTTTATCGTTAGAGCCTATTTTTTTTCTAAAATAAAAGTAGCCTAAGTTACTCCTTGTTACATCAGCTATTTGCCAGTGAAAGTCCCCCCAAAATCGGTCCAGCCATTTCAGAGAATACCCGGAACAAACAGACAGACAGACAGACGGACAAAAATTGTAAAAAATGTTGTTTTGGTATAGGTACCGTGTATACATCCAAATGCACTTAGTAAAAACCGGTTATTTTACTATTACAAACAAGACACTCCAATTTTATTTATATGTGTAGATGTATAGATTTTTAAGAAAGAAAATTTGTAGACGGCAATTTTGGTTTTGATGAAACTTGGCACGGTAATTCATAACCCGGGGCGTTATAAAGGATACTTATTTATCCCGGGAACGGGTTTCCGCTGGACAGTATCTCAAATTCAATCAGGCAGATTTAAATGAAATGCTGGTCGGTGATAACAAGATCAACATCATGAATAAATATTATCCCGAGTAACATATTGATTTCTTATATTTACGCGAATACTCCACATTGAAATAAAACTATTTTTAAGGATTTCATCGCGTTTAGTTACGTTCCCGGCGTTTCTGCTCCATTATAGCAACCATGGTCACGGGAGGATTGAGATGTTTGACGTCCTAGTGTCGTAGTTGCAACCGGGGTACCGTCATATTTAGTAGTTGTTTGCGGTCCGATCTACGCAGAAAGTGCTCACAGTGTTCATGGTCGCTGTAAAGCAGCCGAAACGTCGGGAACATAAAAGCATACAATAAACGCGATGCAATCTCGTTCTCGTTCGCCCCAAGACTATTGTACCATACAAACATTGGTTAGTTTAGGACCATACAATCGGTGTATTTGAGTGGAGATATTCATTATTATTTATATTTATTTCACGTTTCAAAATATCATGTTACAGTCGTTCCCTATACCCGTGAACACCTACCCGAGAACTCCGTACATAAAGAAGTAAGTGGTACAACATCGACCCACCATTTTTTCTAAAGCATAGTATTATCCCACTAATTTTATAAATGTGAATGTTTGGATGGATGGATGGATGGATGTTTGTTACTCAATCACGCCAGAACGGCTGAACGGATCTGGATGAAATGTGGCACATAGATAGATTATACTCTGGAATAGCACATAGGCTATTTTTTATTTCGGTAAAATGTATGGTTCCCGGGGGATAGATTTGTTTTAATTTTCCAAAGAGCAAAGGATCGACATGATTTTTTGCATAGGTAGTGGTAGTTTAGGGATCATAAAATGACATAAGCTAATTTTTATCCCGGAAAAATGCACGGTTCCTATGGAATAGCATTCAGGATACGCGCATTTTCAAAAGGGCATAGAGGAGAAGGACATAATTTTTAATCGTGGGTAACACCGCGGGGCGCAGCTTGTATTGCATACATTTGGCTGTATATTCCATCATTGTCTGACAAAGGGTCAACAACAAACTGGTGATGGACGAGGAGCTGCTGCGCGGGCGCGCGGCCGCCAAGAAGAACACAAAAAAGACCGCGCCAGAGTTCTCGCTGCCGTACGTGCCGGGAGGTAACAACTGTTACCAAGTCAATCCTAAAATCTTCGTTTTCGTATCGCTGATGTTTATTATCTATATAAGTATTATATACTGAGTTCGCCCTCAGTCCATTCAACGGTACCTATAATAAAAGCGTTGCTTAGTGTGGGAGGGACCGTATAGATGGTGTGTTCGTCTGGCGATATTTGTATTGGTAATTGGTGTGCACTCGTGTAAGGGTCCGTATCCCAAAATAATACTATATTAATATCTCAATTTGGCTTTGGTACATGGACCACCAAGCACCGCCAATTTCAGCGAATTAATATTTTCTTTTCAGCGAGCAATAGTCCAGTTAAGAAAGTGAAAAAGCCGCACCCTGTAAATCACGGCTTATCCAACTCTTACGATAACTGGGAGGGCGTGGTAAGTTGGCACATAACTTTACGACATTATAGTTAGTGCGTAAAGTACAAAATGTTGCAATACGTCGTTACTATCTGTAACACTTGGCCCACTTGCGGTTACAGCCGTTTTTTTATATTGATCAAACTGCTGAACAATATCTCCCAATCTCTTTGTTAAAATCTGATTAGTTTGGTTCTATTTCACTCTGAATCACAGTTGCACTCTTCTAGCATTCACTCATTCCTACTATTCCTAGTCGCTTCTGTTATTACTGCGCCTCTAGTAAATCTCGAAGCTATTCAGTGGAAATGTATACTTTAGTTTTTAGAATTTCTGTCTATCATCTGTCTCTCCTATTACCCATTTATATTTTACTATTTAGCTTTCAGTGGGCTTCCAGAGCACCTTGATTTCACTGATTACCGATATTTCCATACAGCGATTTGTATCAATACTTCGGGACCAAATTATTAATTTCCAAAATACCCAAATTATAAAGCAGTGATAGCTAAGTTGGTAGAACGCTTGACTCGGTTACGAGGATCCCAGGTTCAAACCCCCGGCTCGCACCTCTGGGATTTCTGGATTTCATGTGCGAATCTCATTTTCAACCACGATTATCACTTGCTAAACGGTGAAGGAAAACTCTCGAAAGATGTGTGAATTCCACCAACGCACTGGGCCAGCTGGGACTATGGCCTAATCCCCCTCGAATTGAGGGGAGGCCCGTGCCCAGCAGTGGGACATTAAAAAGGGCTGGTATTATCTATACTAATATTATAAACTAGCTGTTGCCCGCGACTTCGTCCGCGTGGTATTTAACAAAGACAACCGTTGACAACAGCCTGCTCGCCCATTCTGAGCCCCCGGGACGCATTGCAGGTTGTTGCTATCAAACTTAATCAGGCGCTGCGCTGCAACATTGGTTTTAATTTTTTTTTTGTGAGATCCAATTTTTTTTTTTCTAAAATAAAAGTAGCCTAAGTTACTCCTTGTTATATCAGCTATCTGCCAGTGAAAGTCCCGTCAAAATCGGTCCAGTCATTTCAGAGGTTACCCGGAACAAACAGAGAGACAGACAGACAGAAAGACAGACAGACAGGCAGACGGACAAAACATGTAAAAAATGTTGTTTCGGTATAGGTAACGTGTATACATCCAAATGCACTTAGAAAAAGAGGTTATTTTAATATTACAAACAGACACTCCAATTTTATTTATATGTATAGACTAGCTGTTGCCCGCGACTTCGTCCGCGTAGTATTTAACAAAGACAACCGTTGACAACAGCCTGCCCGCCCATTCTGAGCCCGCGGGAGGCATTGCAGGTGTTGCTATCAAACTTAATCAGGCGCTGCGCTGCAACATTGGTTTTCATTTTTTTTCGTGAGATCCTATTTTTTTTTATAAAATAAAAGTAGCCTAAGTTACTCCTTGTTACATCAGCTATCTGCCAGTGAAAGTCCCGTCAAAATCGGTCCAGCCATTACAGAGATTAGCCGGAACAAACAGACAGACAGACAGACAGACAGACGGACAGACAGACAGACTGACAGACAGACAGACAAAAATTGTAAAAAATGTTGTTTCGGTATAGGTAACGTGTATACATCCTAATGCACTTAGTAAAAAGCGGTTATTTTAATATTACAAACAGACACTCCAATTTTATTTATATGTATAGATGTATAGATGTGAAAGTTTGGATGGATGGATGGATGGATGTTTGTTACTCTTTCACGCCCGAACGGCTGAACGGATCTGGATGAAATTTGGCACAGAGATAGATTATAGTCTGGAATAGCACATAGGCTACTTTTTACCCCGGTAAAATGTATGGTTCCCGTGGGATAGATGTTTTAATTTTTCATACTTTTCATCGCGGGTAACACCGCCGGGCGCAGCTAGTTATATTATAAATTATTAAGACCACCATGGTCATCCAAAGGTGACTATTTTCGAAAAAATATTTTTGGGCTGTCTACATTTATTATCCATCAACAGCGCAGTGGCATCGAACTGACAGCAAGCGAGCGCACGCCCACCAACTTGCCCTACATGTGACCGCGCCGCTATGGCTTCTGGCGCGCGCCGTACCAGTAGCCGGCCAGTAGCCTGCCAGTAGCCTGCCAGTAGCTACTCACTGGCCACGACGCAAGCTGACACTGCCAGCCAGTCGGTAAGGTCAACCCGTGTAAATCAATCGTGTTGTTGTCTTTATTTATTATTTTAAAATTCTATTCATGTTTGTTTTTTATTCGAGTCAATTTACATTGATGTTGGGTCGGCCAAGTCTGTTGATGAAATCACTGGTACTGTTGATAGAGTGTGGTTGGACAGTTGGACAATGTGTTATACTGATTATATATTTTATTTTTTAATGTAAACCTTAATCTTGGAAGTAATAGCTCTATTCGTTATTACTTTGTTACTATTACTTATCATAATACTGAAAAATTATGTCGATCAGAGCAGGTAGTATGGACCGCTATGTTGACGTTTTCAAACATTTCAACTATGGTTCTCGTATGCTTGGCTAACACTTGATACCTATGTGATGTAATATTCGATGGGACATCAATGTAAAATGATAGCTATTGTTATTAATTTAATGATTATTATCGATGTAACGTGTATGGTTATAATTTTTTGTTCTCTCCTTCGCCTGAGTTTGTTTGAAATTTTATATAATCGTCGACCATCGGCAAGAGTTTGTTTAACCAGATTATGCCAAACAGATTTTTAGAGGATAGAGTTTTTGTTATTTTGAGGAGTTTTTGCTAACAATTTGTACGAGCTGTAGCTCACACGACGGAGACAAGTATGTTGTTTGTAAATATGTATAGTGTTACATTTATTACGCGCGATATTAATAAACACTGAAACAATAATTTTTTTTTTATTTTGGAGAACGTATCGACTTTTTTTTCTGTCACCTTTATCAGACCAAAAGCAAAAGATCAAAAGCAGTGATAGCCAAGTTGGTAGAACGCTTGCCTCGGTAACGACGATCGCAGGTTCAAACCCCGGCTCGCACCTCTGGGATTTCTGGATTTCATGTGCGAATCTCATTTTCAACCATGATTATCACTTGCTAGACGTTGAAGGAAAACACCGTGAGGAAACCTGCATGTCTGAGAGAACCCCTCGAAAGACGTGTGAAGTCCGCCAATCCGCACTGGGCCAGCGTGGTGGACTATGGCCTAATCCCCCTCGCATTGAGGGGAGGCCCGTGCCCAGCAGTGGGACATTAAAAAAAAGGGCTGGTTTTATTATTTATCAGACAGTACTTTTATAATATAATATGGACGAAAATAGGATTTGTAATAAAACGATATATACTATCTTTACATATATAATAATATCTAGTTGGCAGTTTATGACTAAGTATAATAATATCATAGATCTAGGTATGCGTCTCTATAACGATACAAAATGGCATATAAAATCGTTACACAACTACAGACCTTAACTAGCACACGTCATCCGAGTTCTGAAGCTGAACTTAACTTTGGCTTAATTTTTCAGAATTCGGACGAACATACATAATTAGTTAAGGTTTGGAAAATAAGATTATGTCATAACTTATTACAATGTATACTTATACACAAAAAAGGTATATTACATAATATGTATACATAATATTCAATCTTTAATTACCTTGCTTTACTTTAAAAGTACTATAATTATAGTACTCTCCGATAACTTGAGTACTATAGTTTGACCACTACCGCTGTACCGCGCCTTGGGTATGTGCGCGGCGAGGCGGGGGGAGTATCGGCCGTCAGTCCGCCGCCAACGCGTACGTAAGATCCTTCCCCACCCCGCATCCCTAGGGCGCGGCACAGCGGTAGTGGTCAAAACTATAATCAACACATTTCCTTGATTTATCGAACCACACATGATCATACAACATCCAATAAATGTCGTACCATCGGAAAATCAATAGAACATTTTGACGCAGCCTGTCAAGCTACAATTTATAGACCCCGAATTTATAGACGTTCTATAATTTTCTCAAACGTCATATAGTACTGCGCAAAGCTAAATTCTTCTGCGCAGTACTATATGACGTTTGATAGATTTATAGAACGTCTATAAATTCGTAGGATAAACTTTTGGACGTAAATAAGTTATGAAATAAACTAAATTTTCCGCCTCAAAGAAATAATACTGTAGCGCTAATGCATATCTGAAGGGATTCGTAGTTAGCGGATTATCACTATTAACTTAGGAGTAGGTCCAATTTTGTTCATTAATTAGTTATTGCTAACTAAATGCATATGATTTAAAGAATATACACAATTTCGTACTTTCGAGATCAACTTAACATTACATTTAGTATTCGAACTATTTAGCACCAATATGAAGGCAGTTTTTTTCAAGAGGACTTGGCGGATGCACATTGTAAACAGTTTTCACAAAAGAAAATTAGTAATTTTGAAATTACTACGTTTATTCAAAAATGTGCATATACAGGGTGTAACAAAAATACGAAATAATATTTCTGGGTATGAATGTACCCATAAAAGCGAAGAACTTTCCCCAGGGAACATAAGTCGAAATCTTGAAAAAATATTTCCATATAAACTTAAAAAAAACCATTTGTCTAACATTTTTCGGCAACCCTGCGTATGAATGAACACCGCCGCCCCCGCCTCTATGCCGCTACACTCCCCGCTGCCGCCGCGACACTGCCCGCGCCGCCGCGCAGCCGCCCGCGCGCCTCGCTATCACCCTGTCTGTACCCACCGTGAAATTTCTACATGACTTCCATTCGCATATTTAACATAGGTACCTATCCTATCTAATAACTAAATCATCATCATCATCATGTCAGCTGAATGACGTCCAACTGGGCATAGGCCTCTTCCCCATAGACCTCCACTACGCCCAGTCTTGTGCTTTTTGATTTTAGCTGATTCCCGCGACCTACCTAAGCCGGGTCGTGATAACATAAATAAAAGTACTAAATGCAATCATTAAAGTTTTATTAGGTACAGGTAACCCAATCTACTTCAGAAATCAAAACATAGTCAGACACAGTAATCAAACAAATTCAACAAGTTAATAACAATATTATCATAACACGATTTTCGAAAGCTTAGCGACTCATTACTTACAGTTTTATTTTATTTAATTTAACAACAATAACAATCCTGATATCTGCCTATGAGTGGGTAAGTATGTATACACACAAAAAGATTAGCTCCTACTGGGCACGTCTACAGCGTTTTAACGATTTTAATCACAAACAAAACGATATAGGTAAGTAGGTATCTACCATACAAGCTAGTGAACCAAATTCACTAGCTACATATTCCTAATTTTGTATGTAATTATGGTAACCATAACAATAACAAAAAACTTAATATGTAGACAACCTTTGTACCTACCAGATTCGCATTTTACACGTATGATGGTATTCACACAAAAAACAAATTAGGTGTTATTATTATCACACAGCATAGCACAGCACACAGTCTTGAGACTACGTAGGTGTCTATCTCATCCATCACTATTACGCATGCTATAAGTATGGTTCAAAGTGAGCCCCTTCTTTTTCGATACAGGGCATCATCCTGCGCAAAGTTGACGCCCGGACGTTCTGTAGCATCTGTGGGGTTACAGAGCTGAATGCGGAACGTATTCTGTCCTCCATCTACTCACGCGTGGTGCACTTTTCAGCGTACACTGTGCTCTTTATGTGACCCCAGAGAAAAAAGTCCAGTGGAGTTAAGTCCGGGGACCTAGGAGGCCACGGCACTGGCCCACCTCGGCCAATCCACTCAGGGTACCGGGCGTTTAAATACTGCCGGTCGACGCGTGTGTAATGCGCTGGCGCTCCGTCGTGCTGGAAAATCATGGCCAAGTACTCCGACAATGGCAACTCCAATATTGCGTCTTCCACGTACCCCGTCAGATGGTCCAAGTAGTTCGTGGAGTTGAGACTATGGGGTAGGATTACCGGTCCAACCAGACAATCGCCGATAATACCAGCCCAGGCATTAATCTTCCACTGATGCTGGTAGTTGTTTTCAGTGGCGGCGTGTGGGTTCGCATGTGGTGGCTGGTGAAGCTCGCTTCGTCGGTCCACAGGATCCGCTCGGTAAAACGCGAATCAGTAGATACGCGCTCCCTGTACGACTGAAAGAACGTCATCCTCGGCACATAATCCGCTGGCGTGAGCTTTTGTATCCGATAGAAGTGGTAAGGGTGTTGTCCGTCGTCACGGAGAGTACGCCACACCACCATGTGATTGACGTTCAACACAGCAGCGGCACGGCGAGTGTTCGTCCTCTTGTTAACAAAAAATGCTGGAGAATCGGCGTCTCAATCTCGGCCCCAGCGCGCAGATTGGGGCGGCCAGCGCCCAACTCCACGCCACCACGGGTCCCGCGAAAGGAACCGGTCCTATGCACCCGCACGCAAAGATTGCGGAAGCACGTGTATGATGGAAGCCGGCGCTGTTCAGCAGGCGGCCTTCCATCACTGTACTGATGGCGGTAAATATTCACCGCCTCGAGAATACTTCCCCGTGCTTCACCCAAACACAACATCATTTCGTAGTATTCACTATTTGATAGTAAAAATGAGGCATTGCTTCTTCAATTTACGCGCTTACACCTTAAAAGACTCCGACTAACTGGACGACTTGAAAGCGGAATCAAACAAAATGTGCAAATGCCGACATTTCCGAATTGTTGGGTTCCCATAAAACAATTAAAAAACCCTTTGAAATAAATACACGTACATAAGCGATGGAGCGTAGCAAAATAGAAAATGAAAAATTAATTAAGTGCTTAAACAAAATTTAAGACACAAAATAAATACTTTAACGTTAAATGGTACCAGAAAAAAAATATTTCATTAATTAATTAATAAAAAATAATAATCGACGGAACCAATCAATTCAATGAATAAAAATAGCGGTGTTAAAAGGGCGTCACTCATTTTGTTTGACATGTGCCGACATTTCTTTGTACATGCTGATGTTTGTCGCTCCCAGCCAATGAGAGTAATTGAACATTTGGCGCGACTTTATCATTGGAGCGGCGACGCCAGCGCAAAGGATTTCATTGAACTTTGACCGTAAGTCCACGTGGACTACGCTGTCGTATCAAAGACTAGTTATTGGTAGAATGATGAATTGGTAAAATGTTGTCTCAGATCTGTAAAGGTAACAGACTTGATACAAAAAATACCAATTTAACATTTAAATTTATTATGTAAATGTTTTATCGAAATTATAACATTTTATTAACTAACAAATATTAGTTATAATTAGTTTTTAAGCAGCAGGTGAGTACTAAATAACTAGTAAAATAGGAACTGATATGAAAATTAGAAGAATAATGAGTAACATAAATGGTATTTTAATGCTGAATTAAAATCAAAGATATCAGTAACTTGCGTAATGTTTATTGTTAACCTTTTGTGTCGTAGGCAAGAAACATATCCTATTTTGTCACGTCTGTGAAATCGTTGGTCTTAATTGGAAAGACTAGACACTGATTGTAGGGTTGCACTTAACATTTTTTTGACAAAGGTTTAGACCTCATTATCTCGAGTCCTAATCACTTTTCGACCTATGTGCTAGAACAAACGTTGTTCAGTGTCACTAGTACTTACACCTCTTGAAATATTATTTCGTATTTTTGTTACACGCTGTATATTCGCAGTATGTAGGTACTCGATATTAAATAGGTACTTATTGGAATATTGCTAACTTTGTGATAAAAACTTAAGTGACACTTCAACAGTAGTGTTCAATTTTTAACGCCCAAATTCATAAAAAGGCTGAATCAATTTAAAATGACAATTCGAAACATTTTCAGAGGGATTTTTTATGTGATACCAGTTTAACAAACTTACTATCGTTTAACTACTTTAGCGGAAAAGGGAAGATCTTCCAGCCAGGCGGGTGGTTAGCTGGCGGGGCGGCCGCTATGCCCCGACGGTTATTGTCGGGATCTTGTATATATGTTACTTGCTCCGAAAACTCTTATAGCGCGATTCAGGATTGTGACGTTAATCGTCTATTGTTCTGAATGCGTCTGCAGTGTCATCCGCGTAGCTTGTGGTGCGGTTAAAGTGGTCGCTACAGTACAATAGTTATTTCTTTTTATTTATTGATCAGTTTATTTTTTTATCACAAAGGCAGCAATCAATTAAAACTAAGTAAGATTACATCTTAGAATATTTATCTGAGTGCGTGTGTGGCGGCGGGTCACGGCGCGGGCGCGGGCGCGGGCGCGAGGCAGGCGGGCGGCTGCGCGGGCGCACACGGCGTGGCCAGCAGCTCGCCGCCGCTCTCCGTGATCGGAACTCGCTTGTGGTACTCTATGAGATCAGCTGGAATCATTTCAAGCGAAATATCAATTAAAATTATAGGTTATTTCCAAGAACTGATGAAATTGATTATTATTTTTTAAGTACTGACAGTGGGAACTTCAGATAAGTCGCTGTTCGGCTACTTTGTGCCCGTAAAGGCACATAAGGTAGCGTTTTATCTGCGTTTGGTTGCCTTACCTAGTGTTCAATGCACGTTTAGTAGCCTTAGAATCAGAATATATTTTATTCACGTACACCATTATGTACAGTACTTATGAATCGTCAAAAGTTACAAAAATATTATGCTACTGCTTTACCACCCGTTCGGAATCCCGTTCCTACATATGGAGAAGAACGGGCAAGAAACTCCATGGTAGCTCTTTTTTAAAATAGATCTTTTACATTGTAGAGCAATACATTGTTATAGGTATGTGATAACGGATAAGTACGTGTAGTCGGCTTACCCAGCGTATGGTGTGCGTCCTGGCCGGTGCCGATGAGGCGGTAGTGTGGCGAGGCTTCCACCAGGTAGTGCTTGCAGAGCTGGCGGCCGCGCCACGACACCGCGTACCCGCGCACGCGCTGCGACACGCGCACCAGGAAGCTGCCGCACGCCGCGCCCGACAGGATCCGCTCGGCCTCCGACCGGCTGATCAGACCTGACACGGAACGGACAATTGGCAGTGATCCAGCTTTCTGTGCCGAGGGTACTTGGTTCCAATCGAGTAGGTGTCAATTTGGAGCGTGTTCGTGTCCAAGTCATGGATCTATACTAATATTATAAATGTGAATGTTTGGATGGATGGATGGATAGATGGATGGATGGATGTTTGTTACTCAATCACGCCAGAACGGCTGAACGGATCTGGATGAAATTTAGCACAGAGATAGATTATAGTCTGGAATAGCACATAGGCTTTTTATCCCGGTAAAATGTATGGTTCCCGTGGGATAGATTTGTTTCAATTTTTCATAGCGCGTGTGACACGGAGGGAAAGTGTTTTAAATAATGTTGCTAGGATAATTTCCTTCAGGGTGATGTTATTTTATTCTTAAAAGTGAGTAATACTACATTCAGGGGTTGTTAAAAATTTGCTTGCTGTGAGAACGCGAACTTTATTATTATTTCTGAACGCACCGGATTTGATTGCGTCCTTACTCTATGCCAATAATCCTCATTGTTTATACTACTTTTACGTTCGTACACAATTACATTCAATTAATATTAATTGTGGTGTTTAATTTAATTAATATACACTATAAATGGCGACGAAAAAATAGACCCACGCGAATAATTTGAACAATCAATAAATCAATGACTGATTCTGTGAATGAAAGTGATCACTCCGACAGTGAAAAATTAAAGTTGTACGAAAAACTACATTCAGGTAAAAGAAGCTTCATCTATGAGTGCAACAAAAGTCAATTAGAACATTTGGCAAGATATCTTTCAATAGAAATTCCGGAAAATCCTACTGTAGATTTGCTACGAAAGAAATTAAGCAATACATTAAAAGCAAAAAGTGAATTACCAATACAGAACAAAATGGCGGGTGACCTAAAACAATTTGATGGCAACAACTGGGAAGCGTTTGAGAAACAATTAGAATGTACCATAATACTGAACGATATTAAAGAAGAAAAAAAGGTACCATTATTAATTACTAAATTAAGCACAACAGTGTTCGATAATTTGATAAATATTTGCCAGCCCATTTCTCCAATGAAAAAGTCTTTCTCGGAATTATGTGAAGTATTAAAACAACATTACACTAAAGTACAATCATCAACAATAAATAGATGGGAATTTAGACGTCGGAACCAAAATAGCGGCGAAAGCGTAGAGGATTATGTAGCGGAATTGAGAAAATTTGCCAGAATATGTAAGTTTACAGACACCGAGGATCAAGTTAAGGAAAAATTGATTGAAGGAGTTGGTTCGAATTTGATAAAATTTGAATTGATAAAAAATGCAGAGCTGACGCTGGATAAATTGATTGTATTAGCCAAAGGCGTGGAGGCTGCTATTAAAACATCTAATATGACAGAATCTCACCAAAATTCCAGTAATGTGGCATCAATGTTTCATAACATAGCCCAAAGGAACAAACATTTCAAGAACGATAATGATACAAAGAAGAATAGACCAAGAACCAGTGATAAAAAATGTTATTGTTGTGGAAAAAACAACCATCTACGTTCGGATTGCTCGCTCATTAAAAAGTTCTGCTCAGAGTGTGGCAAGCAGGGCCACATTTTCAAAATGTGTCCAAATAATAAAACACAGAGGGCAACAAATATGGTTTCGCCTGAAGAAGCTCAACAAAACAAATCAGATGAAGGAGACGAGGAGGAGCAGGAATCTTTATCATCTTTATTTAACGAATATGAGGTATATTCATTAGCCGTAAGTAAAACTGCACCTTATTATGTTACATTGCAGGTAGATGGCTGTGATATAACATTTCAATTAGACACGGGATCAGATGTATCTGTGATACCTATACAATTAATTAACAAACAATATCCAAAAAAGGTGATTAAGAAAAGTAGAACTGTATTTAAAAACTTTGATCAAAGTTTTTCGGAACCGCTTGGAATTAATGAGAACCTATTCCTTAGTTCCCTCCCCAACATAAGTCGCGCCGGCGTTACTCCACTAGCCCGATGAGGTGTACTGCGATAATCTAACAAGAATAAGTTTACAGCGGCCATCATATTGTTACCACTTTCCATAATTTTGGTTACATGGCTTTTAAACGTTTCTACAAATCTTTCTGCCGCCCCGTTTGTTGCTGGATGATAGGGAGGAGAAAAAGTATGTTTAATCTGAGTCAATTTGCAGAATTCTTGAAATTCTTTACTCGTGAAACTAGTACCATTATCGGTTACTAGATGGTGCGGATAGCCAAATCTTGAGAATAAACCTTTAAAGATCTCAATTGTCGAGTTTGTTGTGATATTGTTCATGACATAAGCTTCCGCCCATTTCGAGTAACTGTCCACAACCACCAGAAACATTTTTTTATTAAAAGGACCAAGGAAATCTGCATGTAGTCTGTACCATACAGATGGCGCTACTGGCCATAGCTTAACTATTTTTACAGGATTTTTGGAGTTACTTAAACATGTTATGCAGTTCCTTGTTATTGCCTCTATATCTGTATCTAATCTTGGCCACCAAAAATAAGATCTAGCCATCTCTTTCATTTTTACAATACCAAAATGACTTTTATGAATCTCTTTCAATATATCATCTTGTAAATTTTGTGGAATTATAATCCTATAGCCCCAAAACAAACATCCCCTGTCTACACTTATTTCCTCCCTCCTGTTAAAGTATGGTATTAAGTTTGTATCAATATTATTTTTGCTAGGCCAACCATCTATAGTATATCTTATTAATGTTGATAAGCTACAATCCTTATTTCAGATAAACTCATATCAGATAAACTATATGAACAGCAGGTTAAGCAAAATAATTATGCTAGTGGGGATAGAAATGTCGAATTTAAAATTGGCCAGAATGTCATGGTCAGAGACTATCGAAGGGGCTATAAACCATGGATTCAGGGTATTATTGTAAGGGAATCTGTTCCAGGCGCAACCTTTATTGTAGATGTTAACGGCTCTGAATGTAAGCGGCACATAAATCAAATGATAACGTGTGGTGACAATTTAAATATGATAGATTAAGTGGAACAATGTAAACATTCTGAGAAGTTGTTATGAAGCTGATTTGATGTTGATTAATAGGTTATAATTAAGTTTATTTAAATTTGTAAGAGTCACATACAATATAGTATTGTATAAATTGCGGGCATTTATTAAGCGGGGAGAGTGTGAGAACGCGAACTTTATTATTATTTCTGAACGCACCGGATTTGATTGCGTCCTTACTCTATGCCAATAATCCTCATTGTTTATACTACTTTTACGTTCGTACACAATTACATTCAATTAATATTAATTGTGGTGTTTAATTTAATTAATATACACTATACTTGCCTCATCTGAAAATCGAACCGGCGAAATGTGTATCAGAATCATTGATGAAACGTAGTCTATAAGCACTCAGAGATAAGGTAGCTCCCTCATAATGAAAACGTTTTGAGAATTGCATCAATAAATCTAGAGATTACTCCCAAAATATAAACTAACAAACTTACATCTTTATAATAATTTATTAGTATAGTTAAACTGTGTCTTTATTGTAGTCAGATATCTCTCTTTAACTGTTCTACATCATTACTTGGTCCTATAATATCTGCATCTGAGTTATGGAAGGTTGGTCTCACCATGGAACCAGTCGACGGGTTTGTTGTTCTCGTCCAGCCCCACCCCCCGCCCCAGCTCCTGTGTCCTGAACCACTCCAGCACCGCGTCTCTGCTCGGCGGCTTGCCAGCTGCGAAAATATATCACTTATTGATTTCTTCTATTTACGCGAATATTACACATTGAAATAAAACTAATTTTACGGATTTTATCGCGTTTATTTTTGATTTTAAAGCAGCCGAAACGTCGGGAACGTAAAAACATTTCAATATATCAGTTATAAAAAAAAAATCACCAGTCTGATTGGTCTACTCCTTTGCCTTTCGCTTTGGTGGAAGCCGGGACTTGTGCTTGACGTAGAAGTTTAAAACAACTGTCAAAAGTAATCTATGTCGTAAGCGTTATTACAGGATCTTGGATTATTTGGATGATAAAGCAGCCTGGGACTGATCGCTCAAATATCAATATATATAATGTTAAAGTGTCGCGTGTGTGCGTCCCGCATGGCAACACACTGGAGCTTACTTTTATGTTTTATTTTGTAAAAATAATATATTAAACAAAAAGACAAGCCCGCCGAGTTTCTTGCCGGATCTTCTCAGTTGAGGTCGCGTTCCGATCCAGATGTAGACTTAAGAAAAAAAAATGTAATGACAATTTGTAAGTGCCCCCGTAGGCCTATACGAAATAAATGATTTGACTTTGGCTTTGACTTTGTAGCTTTATATGGTACACCGTATGAGGCACTATGACTACTCTGTAGACTAATGTAGAGACTACTCTGTAGATTAGCTACATCTTAGTCGTTGTCCCGTGCTATATACCTTGCGAGGCGTCCTCCGGCGAGGCGAGGTCCAAGCCGCGGCGATGCGCCTCGCGAGCGGCTCGTGCTATCTCGCGTATGTTCGCCTCTGCCTCCTTCGCCTTGCGCTCTGTCCATACAATAGAAATACAAATGGGTATAGAACTTTCTCCTTTCACTGCATAAATATCGTGCTTATGCTAGTGCAGCATGTACCTAATACCTACCAGATCAATAACATGGGAACATCTCCTGATATATCATCGGAACATTTGAATTACTCTGCGTAAGGTTTACAAATATTTAATTATTTTCTCACCATCTGTCATCTTGCTACAATACAACGATATACGAACTGAGGTACACATCGTTATGGATGACTTTTTAAAAACGCGTTAGATGAAAATATCCAAAAGGAAAGTTGATTTTCGAGGATAACGTAGTAAGCTCCGTAGTTCCGTCGTTGATGCGTTAAGAAAAAAAAGTAAGTTGACTTGGTAAGTGCCCCCGTTGAACTATATGACTAAATTATTAGTGAGAGTTTGCCAGTGGGCATACCTTGCTCGCGCCAGGCGCGCTCGTGGTCGCGCGCGTGCAGCGTGGCGTCGCGCAGCGCGCGGGCGCGGCGCGCGCGCAGGCCGCGCAGGATGTCGCCCGCGCGCGCCGCCGCCACGCGCCGCTCCCACGCCGCCACCAGCTGGCTCACCCCGTCCCCGCCCGCCCCGCCCGCCCCGCCCGCCCCGCCCGCCGCCATCTCCTGCACACCACCACACCGTCACACCGACACACCGACACACCGCCACACCATCATCATCGTCTAAGCCTACGATTAACGTTCTCCATTAGCCGTACATATAAACATCTATCACCTCTCTGCTTCTTCTTTCTTTACGAAATGAGATGCGATGAATTAAAATGGATATGAATATGGCCTCACCCACAACTTAGCGGGTATTTTGCACATGTCAAGTAATTAATACCAATAACACATTCAATAAATATGAAAATGGCGTATCCCGAGTTTTCAGTTAGAATAGCCACTCGCAAGTCCTATCACGTTTGAAATGGCTCCCTAAATCAACAGTTTTTTTAAATAACTGTCAGACTTCATGTATTCGAAAGATCAATTGCAACGTCTGAGTATTGTACCCCTGATGTAGTCGCTTGCTAAAGGAAAAATCCTTCACAAAGTGATCCTAGTAGCAAGCTTTATTTTCCCATATTTTAAGAATCGCAAATATTAAAAAATCCTTCCAAATCCTACGGAACAATGAGCTACAAAATGGAAAGCTCTACACATTTTTCTTTACAGTGTAAGAATTTGCACAAATTATTGTCCATTCCATACTACTAAGTTCCACTATTTAGGTTCCTACTGCTACTACAACATAAAATATAAGTAGTATTTTAGCGAAAAAGGAAGATCTTCCAACCAGGCGGGTGGTATATGTTACGTGCTCCGAAAACTCTTATAGCGCGTTGCAGGATTGTATGAACAATTGTCAATTGCTCTGAATGTCGTCTGCAGCGCCATCTGTGTAGCTTGTGGCGCGGTTGAAGTGGTCACTACAGTATATATCGGCGGGCCGATTACGTATCTTGCAGAAGGCTAGCGATGGCGAAAATTGTGCAATATTCGCTCTAGAATGGCTAATTCGTATTACGTATCAGCGATAGCCAAACCATAGCAGAAGGATGACAGTGCTGGCTCTTTGGAACAATCGATGAACTAAAATGTGTATTTTTCTGGGTTCGCTCCACTGACCTCTATGGTATATATCGCTGGACTAATCATAAGCCCGGTTATCGTGTGCCTATTTGATTTTCGCCATTTTGGCGCTGATAACGGCAGTGAGGGGGAATGGAACTAATAATAGAGATGGGACAGTGATATGATACATCGATAAAAATGTTTATGCTTAAACCTACCCATGCAGTAAAATGAAAATAATTATGATCCATTCCTTTAACAATGGCTAATGTCCAAAATAGTCGAGTGGTTAATACTAAGATGAAGCAAATAATGATAATGATTAGCCGAATCGCTCATGGGTAGGGTAGGTAATCTTAGGATAAGCCGAAACCGGACTAAAGGGTGGTGTGTGACCAGCTAGATCCTACTTAAATAAGGATCGTTTTTTAATTAGAAATGAGGTAATGTAATGTTGTCTGGGAAGCAATGGAGTAGGTAAGGTATTAATAGAAAATAAAAATCATCAAAGTAGTACGTGAGTTATGTTTAAAAAAACAGTCATCAGAGAAGTGTTTTGAACAGATGTAATCATATTTTTTCGGACGCCAACTAGGCTTTTCAATGTTTTTGAGCCATAATTCTAGTCTTCTATTGTCAGTCGGAAACCTGTGAATTAGTAAACATTGTTTTAAAATAATATGTATTTGATAATACAAATCTGTCTTCGGCGATTTTTACGTTCTTGAACGTTCTATCTATTTAAGATATTGATAGAAAAAATATCGATAAATTTTATCGACAAGGAACTTTTACAGCACTATTGAATTTTATTGTTTATAAAAAACCGATAATACAAAGACAAATGCGTTGTAATCACGTATAAATAAGATTAGTAACATAGTTTTAAGTGCCTATAATATCAATAGAAGTTTTAATTTCTTGAATATTAGCCGTAAATTCACTTACTTGTGGAATGTAACCCCACTTCCCCTCTGGTAAAGAGTTTTGCATAACACGCACTCTTTCATGGTTTACCTATTAACTAACGCCACTTATTTATGTATTAACTATATTAATACGACACAACAAACAAGTTTAATCGCGTTAAACCTTCAAAATCACTTTATAAACACGGAGACAATGTAAACAAAACAACGGCCATTTGCATTTTACGTCAGATTTAGTTCCTTTCCCCCACGATGGGGGCGCTTCAAATATGCACAATAGATAGCTGTCATTTTAAAGGGTATCATTAGTCTAGCGTACTTGTATCATGGACGTCAGTGGTTCGCTCCCAACCCATTGTGTGGTACAAACATTGCTAAGTATGGAACCGAATAATTGGTGAGTTCGTATAGAAAAAAAAGAGAATAAGCATACACCAACCTGCAAAACATCCCTCTTGCCTTCAATAAAATTGAAATGCAGGGTGTTCTTATTGAGGTCCAGCTTGATGGTGTCTGTATAGTAGTCTGACTTGTCGCTGACCGAGTCTGGTTTCTCCGACAGCTTCACCTCAGGCTCCAGGTCGTCTATTCGCTGCCGGAGCTCGTCCACCGTGCAGTATATGTCCAGGGAGTCTTCTAATGGGTCTATTGTCTTAGGTGACAGGTCGAATTGCTGGAAATGATAACAAAAATGGTGTTACATGATTTCACACCCCGGTTCACTCTTCTGGGATTTTGGACTTTAACATTTTCGATAAAGCTTTTTAATCATACGGTGAAGAAACTTGCACATAGCCTGTTTCAAAGCCTTTCAATGCATGGCACCACAAATATAATTATTTTGTCATGAGGCGGTAACTGCGTAGCGCGGGCAGAGTGTGGTTCCTCTGCAGAGGGACCAAATTTTCGAACTCAAAAGGTCAAGATTTTTTTGGATAAACAAAGTGGATTTAACTTCCGGGAGTTCTACTCGGACATTTAAAATGGAAAAGCAGTAGATTTCATGAATAAAATAACGATGTCACTTTTTTGGGGGGAAAAAACACTGTGCTCTGTTGTCACATAATGAATAATGGTCTATTAAGTAGATCTAGCTATATTCGGTTCAAGAATTTTCAGGAGGTGTCACCGACCTGTTCCAAACTATCAAGAGGCTTATAGTCGATGAGATGTGTGAGCTCCTTTTCAACGGACTTCCTGAGCTGGTGCACTTCCTCCCGGGCCTGCGCCACCGCCTTCTGGCGCGCTTCCTCCGCCAGGATCGTCTCTATAGACTTATCAGCTGGATGCTCACCCATTACCCACACCTGAGGAGTTGGAAAGTCCGTTGAGATTGTGGAATTAGGTAATTACAGATCTGGTTTCGTGCATTGAATGTCTGTACCTCTGTGCTGTCACAGGTTCAGAGTAAAGTTCTCTTAGTCAATGTCAAATCGTTTATTTCATATAGGCCTACGGGGGCACTTACAAATTGTCATTACATTTTTTTGTCTTAACTCTACAACCGGATCGGAACGCGACCGCAACTGAGAAGATCCGGCGAGAAACTCGGCGGGCTTGTCTTTTTTTTTAATCCATTATTTTTACAAAAATAAATAAAAAAAGTAAGCTCCAGTGTGTTGCCATGCGACCCCCTAGGTCTCTAGAAATGGTCACTAAGGAGGTACTTCAAGCTACCAATACTAATATTATTATACCTACAAAATCAATTTTGCAAGCAGTTTTTTTTTAAATTGACCTCTTAATGTGACTTCGCATAATGATTACAAATGCGCTAATGAAGCGCAGGTCCAAATGGCAGTCTACCCTTTCCGGATCACGCTGTATATTTTACTTTATGCAACACTGAAGATGCTTTACGTACTGCCTTACGTAACACACCTACTAAGAACTAGTACTCTTATTGTTCTGACATTGGTACCTAGTACCTCTTTTCCAGATATCACAGTGTACTGATAACGCATGACATAATCCCGGGATGACTGATGAACGCTGACGTCATATCTCTGAACTGCTTGCTCTCAATGCGCACGCGATGTGAAACGTGATCAAACAAACGACTACCGCAGAGTAGCTGTTATCAACGCAGGGCGGGACCATTGTAGCGATAACGAGTTCATATTTGAATTGTAAAGATTATTGTAAAATGGGATAATATAGGGCTACTAAATATATACGTTTAGCTTATCTCATGTTGTAACTACAAGATAGTCACAGAAACTGGGCAATAATATTTATTAGTTGACGACCTGGGCCCCAAGTCTGCTAACACAATCGAGTCATAATCGAACAGCAACCGCACAGTAACTGTCAATTTTGACAGATATTGTATGGGATATCTTTCAAAAGTGTCAGTTACTATGCGGTTGCTGTTCGATTATGAATCGATTGTGTTAGCAGACTTGAGGCTCAGTTGTTCCGGAATTTTACAAACGTAATAGATATATGTTTATGAGAAAATACCCAGCGTGAGGTCATACTAGGATAAATGGCTAAGGTCTCACCCACGGCTCTCCATCTTCCCCCTTAAGGAACTGCACCTGTTTCTTTTCATTCTTCTGGAACTTGGTCTGCTCGTCCGCCAGGCTCACCTTATCATCCCACATCTGCCATCGACGGACCTGGAAGAAGAGAATTATTAATTAGAGTTGTGACCTAGAAATAATGATTTAAGAACTGAGAAAAAATAACTTTTATCTCTGTTACGAACTGACGTAGGTGTTCAGAAACGTTCCTGTCCACACGTTGGTCAAAATCGAGTTATGTGTACCAAAAACGAAAAATTATCCACATTTTCATATATCAAAGACTCACTACATTACCTGCTCTCTAGGAGAAGATATACGCAATGTATACCAATCCATATCGACGGGGCTTTTGGAAAAGCAAAGTGCAGAAAGGATTCATATTATTTGGAACAAAATGTTTTATGCAAATTCATGCAAATAACTTTCACGAAAGTGTGTTTTGGATCACACTTTTTTGATGAAACTTCATACAAGTCCTTTGCATCAAAAGTAATTTGAAATGAATGAAATTCTATTTAAAAAAAAAACCATAATTTAAAGTGATCCCTGTCAAATAGCAGCTAGAGCCAAGTTCGTTAAAACGATTAATAAATAATCGTCTATAAATAACCTCTTCCTCAAAAGGAAACCACGATAAGTCAATCAATGAAGGAAAAAGTAAAAAACCCAGCATAAGCCTAAAATTCGATTAACTATCAAATATAGATCCGTATAGTAAATGAGATCACATAATTGCATTTTAATTGCTTTTAATCTATACAAAAAACTGTCTAACACAGCCGTTTTTATATCATTCCTTCCTTATTTCCTAAATTAGCTGTTCAGACTGAACTTTTGAACGGATAACCTTCGCAGGTATTATAGTAATTTCATTACTCAATCAGTGTAATAGGTGTTCTTTTTTAACCTCCGCGTAAAAGCAGGTAAGGCTGGTCTACCAAAGCATGGCGATAAGTCGCAGCGATCAGACGCGATAAGAAAACATCAATGATGAATTGATCATTCAGGTCTTATTACAGCTTGTATTTCATATGATAGCTAGGTCACGTGATTGTCCCAAGACGTCATCGACTGTTGTGTGGAATTGCTTCTATTGATGTCAAACAATGGCAACACTGATTGTGAAGTAGGTAGTCTTGGATCATATTGGGTGTGAATGAAATAATATTCTCTTTGGTGATTTTGAGGGCGTCATCGTCGGCTTGTACTCCTTTATTATTAAAAATCAAACAAGTTAATGAACAGGCCTAAACCGAACTTCCTATAAATAATATTCAACAAAATAGAGATGACGTAGTTTTGACAGGCCACTCTGATAGTCAGCTATGTTCCAAGTCTTTTTCTTGCTATAATAATAATAATACCGCCATATGAACACACAGCTGTACAGTACCAATCTAAGCAACGCTTGTACCAAGCAACCGTTCCGTACCGGAGACGAACCCAATATATTTAATACTTATATGATATTCAATATCCATGACTCGTGTCATTCCTGCTAGTCACACAAAGTTTATCCCTGCCAGGATTCGAACCCGCATTGATGGCAGGTTCGTCTGATTTAAGGTACACACATCGGCATTATCATTTTATCGCTTTATACACCTACGTATTTTATATCTCGCAAAGCTTTGATAGACATTCAGCCTTATTGTAGCTATGAACCACACCGATTTGGCCATTGAGTCGCTAATAGAATGAGCAAAAATCGACCTTGTGTCGAATTGAAAGTTCAGCAATAACCATTAGAGCCAGATATTAAGTTCCTTGCATCAGTGGGCTCGGGAAACAAAGAAATACCCTTTATAGATGCGAGTATCTTTCTGATCCTAGATTTAGATGAAGAAAAAGTAATACGTGTATATTGTTGGACTTATGGCAGAAAGTTGAACAGTGAACTATTTCGTTTTATTTTCTGAAAATTTAATTTCTTTGATATATGTATATCTATACATACAAATAAAACTGGAGTGTCTGTTTGTAATATTAAAATAACCGCTTTTTACTAAGTGCATTTGGATGTATACACCTAACCTATACCGAAACAACTTTTTTTTAAATTTTTGTCTGTCTGTCTGTCTGTTTGTTCCGGCTAATCTCTGAAATGGCTGGACCGATTTTGACGGGAATTTCACTGGCAGATAGCTGATGTAACAAGGAGTAACTTAGGCTACTAATATTTTAGAAAAAAACATAGGATCTGATGAAAAAAAAAACCAATGTTGCAGCGCAGCGCCTGATTAAGTTTGATAACAACAACCTGCAATGCGTCCCTAGGGCTCAGAATGGGCGAGCAGGCTGTTGTCAACGGTTGTCTTTGTTAAATACCACGCGGACGAAGTCGCGGGCAACAGCTAGTATAATATGTATAAGATTTAACTTTAAGATTATTATTTTTTAGGGTGAATGTGGCAGTTAATAATCATTGACCACTAAGTGGTCGTGAACATGCGTCGGCATATTCATTATACATTCAATATTCGCATGCCTATTGCAAGCGAGATATGCTATACCATTAATATAATTAACATCGTAATGTAAACCATACCTCATGTAAATAAATAAATTTAATTTTAACGAAAATAGTGTAAAATATTTTAATGGGTTAATAAGTACGTGATAACGATCACATTTGTGTATAAAATATATGTGTAAAAAGTGTTTGACTTTGCTCTGAGGAGCTCTAAATTTCTCCGTTTCCACTGAATAGGCGCGGGACTTCTTGCTACGAGTCTTTCAAATTGTAACCTGTTTGCAAACATAACAATAAAATCAGTATCATTACAAACTGTAGTACCATTATGTTCGCCAATAACAATACAATATATTTAATTCACCACCAAGATACAAGCTATTACCATCAAAGTCACTGACTCTACCATGCGTTAAACGCTCGCTATAAAGTCTTTGTAAAACTAAATTTATGGCAAATTGTACAACGTCCTTATCGGTCGAGAGGCAGTAACAATTAATCATGAAATGACTACGTTAGTGCTAGCGACAGCGACTCTAGCGAATGTGTAAACTCATGGTAGAGTTACTGGCTTCATATTCCGGATACAGTGTCCTATTTCTTCGGTCAGGGTCACTGCGGGATTGTATTGTAAGGTCGCAGTGACCTCTGCCGCGACCTTTTAGCCCACATTCATTAGCTACGGGATGTCTAGATTATGGACATTTGTCTTCCAATCTACACGATATCTTGAAGATAATGTTTGGTTTAGTTTATCTAACTTAGTATTAGAAGATTGGACGATGATGGTAGTTTTTTCCCTAGTGGAATCTTTCCATTGAGAGACTGCTTGATCGGTTATGTTGTTTCAAATATAGTTTTTGTTGAGATGGGACAGTAAGTGTATCAGGGTAATAAATTTAAATTACCACAGAGAAAAGAGTGGCTTGAGTCTGTCTTCCGAAACCCATCTAGAGAAAGAACAAATAATAAAAACATATCGTATACCGTCTTCGTGTAAACCCAGCATAACGCTGTCATAATAAGATCAGAATTACAGTCATGTCCGCCAGTACGATGTAAAATTATCCTGTTAGTTATATTAGTTTAGTGTTTTAGTTTGTTTCTAGGCTATCCCCAGAGTCCTCCGATCGAAGCACCCTTTTTTTCATATCTTCATGTCATATCTATTAATTTGTTGTGTTATATTATAACTCAACAAGTCAGTCGGAATATTCCGACCACGCCTTATCTAACGTATTTGCCAACTAGGATACGACAACATCCTTATTTAATCAGTCATTATTTCGTTCTAATTCCTATTATATACAACATTATCCGTAACCATGTTAGGTGTAGGACAAACCCTGATTGACGAGTTTCGTTAAGAATATACCTAAGTGGCAATCCCGTAAACAATGACACAACATGCCTCGCCCCATTGAAATGGTGACTATTCCTTTATAGGCCATAAACAGGGTTACTTTTCACATAATAATAAAAAGCAATACCTAGAATAACATGTCGGCTCTTGCCCAACGTTTTGTGCATATATTTGTAATTTATAATGTAGTCTTAAGACCCCGCACATGCATCGGAGCGCCAAAGGGATCCAGGGAATGTAAATTTGGACACATAGTTTTTTGGCTCTACTGTTCCCAGTTTCGAGTCCAAAAACTATTTTATACTATTTTGATCTACTTATAATCTATAACCATGTTCAGTTTAAATTAAACTGAACAATAGTTTAATGAAATTCTGCTAAGTTGATTATGAGGTACAGTCTGTTGGCTATCCCGCGGGAACACAAGTAGAACTCGGGATAACATGCGTCTCTATCATATATTTTGAAACGGGTCCTAAGCTATCACTATGTCTAGTTTCATCGAAGTCAGTCATGTCGTTTAGCCGTGATGCGCGAATAGACAGAAACAAAAATCGAATTAATTTTCTTCCAAATTTTTCCAATTTTAAGGCACAATCAACTTTCAGTCTTATTGTGTAGGTATATAGGTTTAATATGCCAGCACCAAGACATTTCCATTTACACACTTTGCATTTAAAGGTCTTTGACGTATTCGATACGCGATAAACATAACCACCCAATGTGACTAATCGCTGCTTTAGTCTATGGCATGAAATGGCGAAGGCCACCGCAATTAGATGTTAAATGTTGTCTATTATATAAACCAGGGTTCCCCAGGGGTGGACATAAACGAAAACTGTATTTGAGGGTCGACGAGGTCTAAAAATCGACCCTATCAATTAACACAAATTCTTATTTGAGACATTCAAGATACTGTATAAGTTGTGTTACGCGTACCAACTGGTTATAAGAGTGACTAATATTTTAGTAGGAAGTATCATTGTTGTACTTTTAAAAAAACTCAACAAGTCAATAAGCGTGCACAAATTCGAACAAGATGTATTTATGATTTTGTAATTATTTTGTATCAATAGGAAATGGAACTAGAGATAGGATTTATGAAGTAATTTGGCTATGGGGGGGTATGAGTTGTTTTTGGAAAAAGGGTCTCTTGTCCAAAATAGTTAGGGAATCCCTGATATAGCCCATAAGTTATCCAGCATTTTTGGTGCAACACATAATAATCGTTAAAAAAATTAATGAATTTGCTTTGTGCATATAAATTAACAAACTATGGCGGTAATCTAAGATTAAGAAATAATAAAAAAAACACCGTCACTATAGGTTCATATTCTGTGCTTGGTTCGGTCCAACACGGTTTATTAAAGCGTTAAATCTCAAAGATTATTTCAACTAATTGCAAGTCGTGGTTCATTCACGGATTAACATGTTTCCGTGTATCAAATATTATTGATTTCGTGTAGGTCACTATTTGTTTAAGAAAATTACTGAAAGACGAACACAGTAAATACTCAGGCCACACTAAGAAAACGCTTGTGTTATGGGTACCGTACATTGGACTGAGGGGAAACCTAGTATATAATACTTATATAGATACGAAACATCCACGAATCGGGTACAAACATTCATGCTCATCGCACAAAGTTTGTCACTACCAGGATTCTAACCCGGGACCCTCATCAAAAAGAATAGGGTCAGAACCCACTTAACTAATCAGCGGCCGCCTTGCTGGAAGATCCTCCCTTTTCCGCTAAAATATATATTATAACAGTGTTCTGACCTGTTCCTCTCGCATCTTGCAAAAGAGGGTCTGCTTCTGCGTCTCGTCCAGCTCGGCGAGGATCTCCGGGTCCACCCACATGTCGCGCAGGATCTGTTGCAACATGGCGCCGGCCCTGCGACAACAGATACCATCATAAGTTTGCTTTAAAATGACTTATGAATAGTCAGGCACTACCACCGGAATACCACTGGACTAATGTTGATTCCACTGAGAACAGCCGGTAAGAAACCTAATGGTTACTCTGTTCAAATAAAGATTTGCAAACAGCAACGTGAGATGGAAGTACTGTGCAGCAAAACATCGCTGTCCTGCTTATAAGTTACGACCATTATGAGATGATCTAGTTTAAACATAGTCTACATTCTATACCGCTACAGAATTAGCGCCATGCTCGAGTTTTAATGAGTTTGATTTGTTTGAGACGCCCTCCATACTGTGGATATGCCTCCCATTGGGCCTTCATGGGAGGCAAATCCTCCAGTAGCCTTCTTTCGATGTTGGATCAATGAATAAGGTTTTCAGAGTTGGAAGATTATATGGGACACCACATATATTATACACCTGCCACAATTGCAGCTAATAACTCATAATGATAGCGTAAGAAAACCACAACTGTTCCTACTTTCGCCCATAGCACTAGGTCTTCAATGATAACCAGGGAAAGCCACACCGAGGGTCACGTCTAATTAGCTCGCTTCCGCGTGCGTGAATGATGACCCGCTTCGGAGTTCCGCGTTTGAAGGTATGTGGTCTTGTCGACCTTGCTGTTCAGTGGTCGATAGAACATAAGTTATCGGCCTTAGACCATAACACTATACGGTGATTTGCGTTGGCAAATAATGTAGAGTTGTGACCATTTATTGATTTCTTATATTTACGCGAAAACTTGAATAATTGAGCGCGAATAATTGAAATAAAACTAATTTTACGGATTTTATCGCGTTTATTTTATGTTTTCTACATTCCCGACGTTTCGGCTGCTTTACAGCAACCATGGGGGACGTCAAATCACGGGAGGACTGAGGTGGTTGACGTCCTGGTGTCATAGTTTGTGACCATTACAAAACTAGACATTACGCCTGTATCGTGAAGGGGTAAGCAGATGTTTTATTTTGGGTTAGTATCAATTAATTTTAAGTTTCATATTGTTGCCTTGATTTTAATAAATAATGGGCACTCTTTCAGTAGGTGGTCTATGGTTGGTGTGACGTGCCAAAAAGGAGCGAGCTTATTGCTATATTGTAAAATCGCAATAATACAATGTTGCAATATTCAATCAGCGGGGCGACATGAAATTTCTAGATCTGATTTTTTTTTGTAATACATTTCTGAATTTATTACTGTCACTGACGCGACTTTCAGATATATTGTAAAAGTGTCTGAGTACTTATTTCAAGAAAAATATTTTTTTTTAAATCGTTCATCTGATTTAATAATAGCACTGGCCTTAGCTTTAAAATATTGCTATAAAAAATAAGTTTATGTTGGCATAACCATTTTTTTATTTTATATAAACAGCCAGTGTTGATTATTTTCTTTTAAGAACTGTGCCATTAAAGATAAACCTAATTCGGTACCTAATAGCACACAAAAATATTACCGTTTTCGGAGATGTTATAGCTTTCTATAATCAAATTTAAAATTCTTTCTAAAATCAATTCAAAATCAAAGCCACTGCACATCACTTTTTAAAACATGGCTTCCAACGTCAAAAACCTTCTAAATTCAAAGTCAAAACCTGTCACACTCGTAAGTCACATAGAGCACACAGCGGTGCTTTTATCGCTGTTCCCAGTACTGAAAACAAAGGCGCATACTTATCACAAACGTCAAGCATATCAATGCCGGACGCGCGTCGTGCATAATTCATGTTAGTTGCGCGTGCGCACCGCAGACGGGAAGGGAGGCGGGACCGAGCATTCCATAATGTGATTTAGTTGGAATATGAATTATGATAATAATAACGAATAATAATTTGCTTTTAATTCATTGTTGTAACAATATTTTCGACCCTATTGCTTGGATCGAAGCCTCCTATTTCTATAAACGTCTTTATTGATATGAATCTATTCGAAATTCGAACACCTACGTATACGTCCCCCGCAAATCTATCGAAGTTACCTAAGTATAGCTAACTTGGTACACCGAGTTCGCGCCATCAAAGGACCAATTCAGATACCATTTGCATAAGCCGTAACTTAAAGCTTACAGTATACCTATACATAACATAAAGCAACAATGGTGTGCTTATACATCCACACATAAACATTACCATACATTGCGCAGCCGTATTTGACACTGCGAGAGCACTGTCGATGCGGGCCTCACATAGGGTTGCCAGCTACTCGCATAGTGATAAAAAAAAACAATATAATTCTGCTCAGAATAGTCACCCTCAATACCGATATAAGGAATAGAGGTACAACTTGTATTGTCAGACTGACACGAGCAATTTTTTGAGACAATTTAGTCGATCGATTGCAATTAATATGCTAAAAAAGATCTATCACACAAGAAACCTATCTATAGTTGGTGGTCTGAGCAACGGTATAGTATAAATGATATAAACTCGTACTACCACTAACCAAAAACATGAACTACGGACACCAAATTGATCACGCGAGTTTGTCTCCTCAATAACCATACTTCAGAATGGAATCAGAATATTTTGTATTCCGTTAAATCAAACCAACCAACAAAGACTATGACCTCATCGCCCTCGAATTGAGGGAAGGTCCGTACCCAGCAGTGGGACATTAAAAGGGCTGGTATTATATGTAAACCAAGTACAGTACTTATGAATCGTCAAAATAGTTACCAAATGCTAAGCTACAACTTTACCACCCGTTCGGAATGCCGTTCCTATGGAGAAGAACGGGCTAGAAACACCATGGTTGCGATTTTTAAAAAGATCTTTTACATTTTTGAGCAGTACATTGTTATAGTTATGTGAGAACAATGTAGGAACGGCTAGGCAGACTTTAGCAGCTGGTCAACTATAATGGCTACAATAATCATACTTCGAAAGGGACAGCCCTATCCTATTGCCGTGTTGTTCAGTCGTGATGAACAATACTGGCGTACCTGTAGATTATGTTATGTGGTTTAAATGGTTTAATACAAATGTGAAGGTGACTGCGTAATGCCGCACCGAGAGCTTCGCAAAGCTTCAGAGCATAATAAATGCTTGGATCATCCAATCCGTTCGTTATGAGCACTTTATAGCTTGCAGAGAATTATTTTTATTACTCGCAGAGAATTGGATTTATGTCCATCAAAAGGTGAGGTGATAGGAGCCAGATTGTCGATTTAGGAATTCTATGCGTTAGTATTAGTAAGTATGTAACTTCGTTACAAGTTATATTTCTAAATATGAGGGTACCCCGGTCAAACTATGACACTAGGACGTCAACCACCTCAGTCCTCCCGTGACCAGAGTTGCTGTAAAGCAGCCGAAACGTCGGGAACGTAAAAACAAAAAATAAACGCGATGGAATCCTTAAAAATAGTTTTATTTCAATATTTTTTTGTCTTGTTATTTTTACTGGGTCCCGTAAAACCTCTCGTTTGTGTTAGATTTGGGGATGTTTTTGTATAAATAAACAAATAAAGCCACTTGAAGCAGAATTGTAAGTCGCCTCATCCATACCAAAAGCCTCACATAGGCTTCGTAATTGTAATTAAAACTGGCCTAAATCCATACATTAATTATTCAATTGTCTTGCAAATCACAATATAAAGCAATATGTAGTTGCTGTTATAAAATTGCATTTTAATTGAGTTAGATTCATTGGTAATAGACACAGATGTATCAGAGGTAATAGATGAGGAGTAACCTTGAATAAAGGATTGCATTATGCTTCACAGCTTTAATGGAGAGTTGGTTAATGTAATGTACAAATGATGACGAAAAATAATTAGAAGGTAATGATAGTATCATATCAAACAAAAAGTACAGAAAGTAACGGTCGCTGGCAGTTCTTTATGCTCACAAAAAAAAGAAAATGCGTTCAGAAAATGTTTTAAATAAACCGCACTTCTCAATGGTACAAGAATCATAAACAATATTTTGTACAAATTTACCTTTTTTACCTTTATCTTATATTCGTATTATTTCTTCACATTCTTAATCTAACGATTCATTTTGTACTGACGAAAACAAAGCAATAACAGTAAAGATTGCAATTTCAACTGACAATTTGAGCGATCAGACACGTCTTTATTGGACCCATAACATCGTATAATAGCTTCCATTATACAACTTTATGCAGCGTGCGTAAATTGAATTTCTGAAGAGTTGACCTTGGCTGATGACATCACTTCAACTGCAGTTAAGCTCAATGAAGAAAGTGTATGCGCGCGCTGATGGGAGGCGCGGGCGAGTCGCTCCGACGCGGGGTCAAGGATAACTTGAAGTTCACGCAGAATCAGGCGACGCATAGCTTTGCTTTATTGTTAGTATTAAACTAAGACGGTAAAGTTGTTGAAATAAAACTAATTCTTAGGATTTTATCGCGTTTATATTTTGATTTTACGTTCCCGACGTTTCGGCTGCTTTACAGCAACCATGGTCACGGGAGGTAAAGTTGTTCTTTGGAACCCTTTTGGTTTTGCCAAAGGGTTTTTGTTTTCACATAATTGATTTGTATATTATGATCTATTGCGACGCAAGTAGTTTGTTTGTGGACCACTAGATATAGTCTCTCTGTTACTGGATACAGAGAAAACCTAGATAAAGTTATTAAAATTTATTATTCTTACTACCGCATTATATTGCTGATCTGGTCAATATAGTCCCAAATTTATTTATTTATTTATTTAAGCCATGTCGCCAAGCGGCCTAGCCGTGTTCCGGCATGATGTTCGGTGTTGCCATTCATGGATGGCGGGTCAGATCAGTTGCGCTGCATGTGCCTAGTGAATGTAGCGTCTCTTATCTACTGCCGCCTTCCTACCTAGGCAAGTATGCTCCATCGTAGATCTCATCGTCACTTACCATCAGGTGAGATCGAGATCAAATACTTGCCTATAATGTAATAAAAAAAAAAAAATTATAAAAAAAAAACAGATAGAGTGGAACTACCTGGCATGTTATGTCGAAACATTGAGCAAATCATAAAAGCCTAAAAGCTCTTAGCACTGTGATTTGACTTGCGACAAGCTATCTTTGTATAGTTAACTGGAGTAATCCGCAAGATTAATATAAATTGAAACTTAGCTGAAACTGTGATATTTCATCCATGAATATAAATTAACTTGGTAGATTTTGTAATGATATCTCCAAGATAAATAATTCAATGAAAACCTACCCACCATGCCTGCGCAACTAATTCCGATTCAATCTAAAATTCAACTTGTTGCTTATTTCTACAGCGATCCAAACTTGGAAAATCACTTTTCCCAATAAGGACCTATGCAAAACGGTCGGCGTACATCGAACTCTGATATCCAGGGCCCCAAGTTTGCTAACACAATCGATTCATAATCGAACAGCAACCGCATAGTAGCTGTCACTTTTGACAGATATTGTACGAGATATATATATATATTTTTATTACATTATAGGCAAGTATTTGATCTCGGTCTCACCTGATGGTAAGTGACGATGAGATCTACGATGGAGCATACTTGCCTAGGTAGGAAGGCGGCAGTAGATCGAGACGCCATATTCACTAGGCAAATGCAGCGCAGCTGATCTGACCCGCCATCCATGAATGGCAACACCGAACATCATGCCGAAACACGGCTAGGCTGCTTGGCGACATGGCTTTGTTCAGTGGGTGGTGACTAACCACGGCCGAAGCCTACCACCAGTAGAGTTGTCACCTGGTTGGCACCACCCAGGGTCATGTGTAGGGTATCTTTCTTTCTCTATGTTTCAAACTGTATAATCTAAAATTTGTTCGGACTTTTCTCATTCCCAACAGCATCTGTTAAGCAAGCAAGCACAGATCTCGCAACCGTCATAGACATATTATCTATATTATTTCGCAGCTACAACTCTATGGTTAAATATACTTTTTCGGCGACCCACAGACAGACCACAATAACATACTAGTGCAACCCACTTCCCAAGAAACGATGTCAATTAACGCCGGCCGGTGCAATTTAACCGCAATTCACTTGTATCGATAGTACTCTGAAACTGTACTTTTGAGTCAGACTCTTCATTAGCATAAAATGGATGCGTCTCACGTCGCCTTTGTTCGTTAAAAGTCATTAGGACAAATGTCATTGTGTAACGGAACGCAACTCATTTCACAAAATATAGGCTATGCATTTTCCCGCCATTTTGCTGTTATATAATCTGTTGTTCGTTCAAAACTTTTCTTCAATTATATTGTTCTTTGGAAGTGCTCCGTGTTTTAATTAAAACACCTAATACATCCACAGCTCAAGTGTCTCTTTAAAGACTGGGCCTCACTTTTGCCAATTTACACGTTAATTGACATAAAACACCAATATTTGATATGGACTGAAGTTCTTCTTCTTTTTTGTGGCGTTTGCAGTTATTTGCCACAATTCAACTTTAATTTAACGGCATTAGACACATATGTAGCAGGATCGTGACGGTGACAGATTCATTTTTTTAAATTGACAGCTCTCAACGCCAAGACACAACAAAATACCATAAACAGTACCGATTATTACAATAGTCATGACATAATTTAACGCACGTGATATATCGATGTTCGCGCATCAGAAAAGTTGTGCAAAGGCAATCATGGATAAGAACTACTTATGAGGTAATCTGCGATAATGGTAACATAGTAAAAAATACAAAAATAACCATGTACACAAAGAAAACAAAGTTGATTGGCCAATGTTCCAAACCAAAGTAGTTATCTTTATAATAATGTATATTTCAATCAATAGTTATTTTTTGTTTAATTGTTATTACCTTGAAAGCCGTAGCTAAATAACTACCTTCAATGAAATAATTTCGAGAACAAACGGATATTTATCTATATGTACACAAAAATGTGGAACGGTGAAATCTTGAAACACACGGGAATAATTCAAATTTTGGTCGGTGCCGCGGGTTTCGCAACTTTTTTAAAACAATAAGCTGTCAAAATGACAGCGATCGTTTAGCAAAGCGCGGGAACAAAGCGGCCCGCACGAAAGTGGGTTGCAGACAAATTAGAGGTTACACCTCGTCTTGTCATGGGGTTCGCATAACAGATTTATATCTTGTCGTGTTTGAAATTCACTTTCGCGGTTCGTGGTAGGTTAGGTATAATTACCTAACCATATAATTAGTACAGATAATAAACTTGCACGATTTTCTAAGAGGCTAAGTGTTCTCACCAAGCGCACCATGACACTGCTATATTAGAAGGAAAACAATGTAGTATATCTATATACATAATAAAAATGTACATCATCGCTGTCTGTAAACTAAATAGGTGTGGACGTAGCATTACGGGTATTCGCAAAGCGGTGTGTCTCTGTCTAGTGAAGTTCATATTTCGTTTACATGTGGGCGTTTTTAAAATAAATATTGTATTCCAAACATAAAATTATTTATCGACACGGTCTTGTCCGAACAAGTCCACACGTGTGTTTAGAAAAAAATACGGGTGCGCCCGCGCCGGCGCGGCGCGGCGGCGGCATGGCGCAGTCGATGCCCTTACGAGTCGACCAAGCGTTGTAACTTATTATGAAGATAAAATAAATATGGATAACCATGTTTTACATATGGAATTATACTAACAATTCGTAATAGGCACGGCTGGAATGCTCGATCAGAAAAAAAAACCACTCGATGGAATAATGCGTATGCAAGCTATGTCTATGGTATGCAGCATGCAGCAGTACTCCATGAGTAATCCATAGAGTTTTTCTGTGTGGTGCTTGGAGCATAGCTGCTTACAAGATTGATTTTTTTGGTAGTAGAAAAATGTCCCTATTGAGTAATGCTGGATTTACACGAGCACAGTACGCAAGTAATAGGTAGCCAACTTGAAAATGTTTCGAAGGAAATCTGTACCAAACCCTTGTACTTCGTACATGCTGAGCTGTTTACACGAGGACGCCAGTTGCTGCTTGTTACTCGCATACTGTCTTCATGTTAACCGAGCAATAATTTACAATTTTATAGCACGGAGTAATAATTTTTAGCATAAAAATCAAGTAACTTTTAAATTACACGTAGTAGAAACGGATCCAAAGGTAAAAGGCAACTAAATGAAGGTAAATTGCTTTGTTCTCTTAACACAGATAGCGCTACTTGCTACCGCTACTGTGTGCAGTGAAACTGAATGTCCAACCACCGTGAAATGTAGATAAAGTGTTACCTATAACTTAACTGCTACCCATGATAAGTGAGCCAACATACCCATCTACAATAAGTAGGTACCTGCTTATTCCTCACAAGAATAAAAAATAAAATCTTTCTCTATGAGCCTCTCTATGAAAATTTAACCACAACTGACTGTGTAGATTAAATAAGTATGTTGGTACATCTGACGATAGTTAGATTTCCTACCCCAATGAGTCTAACTTTACTAAAATATTACCGGACATCATGGGGACCAAGCAAAGTCTATCTGTATACTTTTATTCCACAAACATTTGGCATAATAATTAAAAAAAAAAACATTTTTTTTTTAATAAAAAAAAATTACAACTTCTCTCTTCTAGTCCCTGCCAAAATGTCTAGTTAGTACTTACCTACGTTTTAAAGTCAAAACCCTAAGAACTAACAAAAAAAAGTTTACGCCAGCAATAGCTTACAATGTTTATATTTTTTTATTATTGTATAGCAATACCATGGCATTGCGCAAGCTACAGTTATAATTGGAAACGTGGAATTACATTGTACAGGTCAACGCACTTGACGTCGCGTTGGCGCGAAAAAAGTTGCCATGTGCATGAATAGTTTCAAACCATATAGCTTTCAAAATAAGTATTTTTTGTAACAACACATTAATTGGTACGGTAGGATTTTTTTTAACAGTGAAGTTGTTAATTTTTTTTTATGCATTTCCTTCATATATAATGTGTAATATTAGTGGGATATTAACCATTGTGTGTTCATAAACGCGCACGAGTGAAGGAAATTAAAATTACATTTTTGACTTTTAAAGTTTTCCCAAGATATCCGGTAAATTTTGAGTAAAGTATCCTCATTTTACTGATAGAGGTAGGGGATTAATTTCACCACTATCATCGTCATCAAAACCATAATTATCATCACGGGTACTTATATTTAAAACAATGACGAAACAATTTCCTCGACACTGGCATAAATGAAAATATTTTGTATCCGATTGCAAACCTAACAAAAGAAGAAAAAGAACATCTATACATATAAATAAAATTGGAGTGTCTGTTTGTAATATTAAAATAACCGCTTTTTACTAAGTGCATTTGGATGTATACACGTTACCTATACCGAAACAACATTTTTTACAATTTTTGTCTGTCTGTCTATCTGTTTGTTCCGGCTAATCTCTGAAATGGCTGGACCGATTTTGACGGGACTTTCACTGGCAGCGCAGCGCCTGATTAAGTTTGATAGCAACAACCTGCAATGCGTCCCGCGGGCTCAGAATGGGCGAGTAGGCTGTTGTCAACGGTTGTCTTTGTTAAATACCACGCGGACGAAGTCGCGGGCAACAGCTAGTTAGATAATAATAATCACGTTAAAAAAACATTCAAAGCGGCACTATCTTAAAGTAATTGTTATAGATATTATACTCTTCCGCGAACAATAACATTTTACAAATTTTGCACCCAAATATGTTACTGGGTCAAATAGAAAAGAGTCTAAAGATTTCTAGCTGTATCCAAAATTTAAGAAAATAAATTACACATAAAACATAATTGGTGTATTACTAACTGTTGTTTTCATAGCTACAGTTTACAAGTGACCTAACCCATTGAATGTGATTACAATGGTTTCGTAATTTTCGACATGAATTTGTAATTCCGTCATAAACGCTCTGATTCTTGTTATTTTCGCACGCAAAATTTTAATTGAGCACCAGGAAGCGGTGGATATAATTGCTACGACATAATTATGAATACCTAGTAACGAGATTAGTATAAAATTAGTTTTGTAGATTAGGTTGCGTCCTGATCCACATATGCTGCAATAATTTATGACAGTGATGTGGCCGCATACATTTCTAACGCTCGTTCTGTAACGAGAAATATTGGTACGTATTTAAATTGTCACGTTTCCGAAGATTTGGCAAAGACTTGGCTAGAAATTACGCGCTGGATCACAAATCGCAATACATACTACAAACCCGTTCATGCCTTCAAGCACTTCCCCAACAGTGGAATTTGTGGACTTTCTGACACAAGAAATATTTGAGCAATCTACAATAAGATCTCGGACGTTTCATATCATCATGTCACATCCATTATTTTATTTATAACTAGCTGTTGCCCGCGACTTCGTCCGCGTGGTATTTAACAAAGACTCAGCCGTTGGCAACAGCCTGCTTGCGTTCTGATCCCGCGGGACGCATTGCAGATTGTTGCCATCAAACTTTAATCAGGCGCAGCGCTGCAACATTGGTTTTAATTTTTTTTCGAGAGATCCAATTTTTTTTTCTAAAATAAAAGTAGCCTAAGTTACTCCTTGTTACATCAGCTATCTGCCAGTGAAATTCCCGTCAAAATCGTTCCAGCCATTCCAGAGATTACCCGGAACAAACAGACAGACAGACAGACAGACAGACAGACAGACAGACGGACAGACAGACAGACAGACAGACAAAAATTGTAAAAAATGTTGTTTCGGTATAGGTAACGTGTATACATCCAAATGCACTTAGTAAAAAGCGGTTATTTTAATATTACAAACAGACACTCCAATTTTATTTATATGTATAGATGTGTATTTTTTGAATTTTTTGAAATTTTATTGAATGTGTTATTGCTATTAATTACTTGACATTGGCAATACGCGCTCGTTGTGGTTGAGGTCATATTCAAATTATCCATTTTATTTCATCGCCTCTCATTTCGTAAAGAAAGAAGAAGAATAAGAGATCGAGCGGCAAATAGATCGCAATGTACTCTGAGATATTTTTACGAGTCACACACCAAATACGTTGTAAAATTTTCCAGACAGAAAAAAAACACTAAAAAGAGCAATGCACAAATGCACATAAAATTATTTCCTCCTTTCACAGAATAAGTTAACTTTCAAGAGCCAAGCGGCATGTTTCTTGTTGATAGAGTTTCTACGCCCGAGTCGCGAGACGCCGAGCATAATAGGTCACCGAGTGAAAACTGACAAGGCTGCAATCCATGTGCGGAAGCGGGCGAGAAATGTCGTACCGTACCATTTTATTGAATCGGAATATCGTTGACCATGACTTGTATATAAACAATTACTAAGGACGGTACAATTAACACAATCGATGTTGTAATTGGTGCTATATATACAGTGTACGGTGAATGGTAACGAAAACTTTGGGTAAAGGTTATAAATAATAGCTGTCATAGTCCATGATAAGAATGAGTGTGTCCCCAAAAATATGCCACTAATTATACGATAAATAGGATGGATTTATTAACGAGAACCTACCATACATTTCTAATTTGTAATTGGTCAGTATGACTTTATATGTCATCTGTGATCATGGCTGGACATCACGAAGATAATTCTTGTATTTTGAATTAAAATTTACAATTACAGTTAAACTAAATAGTAAAATAAAATAAAAAACATAAAAATAGTGTGACAACAAACTATGTATCAAAAAGAACTTGTCGGCGTGGAATGGTGGCAAGAATGCTGCCTGCATTTCCTCGCTGTATAATCAAATTATTTTTTTGAGCGAGCAAAGAGCTGGTCCTCCTGTAAATCTTGTATATTACATTGTTACATTGGCGGAGGTCATTATACTGGTATATAATTAAAAAAATAAACCTCTGCGATCGCATACCCTATCTGAACACGATAAACATAAAGTTTCTCTACGTCTGTTCAGAAAGTTATGTTTCTAGATTCGCTCGTGCTCTAGAATGCTCTCGCGCACGTTTGCCCAGATTTGTTGGCTTCGGCAATGGCGGCGTGTACGGCAGATGTTACAGAAATTAAAGTAATGTGGGCCTTACGTGCACAGTATTTAGTATGCCTTCTTGGTGTGGTATGGAATGTTGACATGCAAATCTAATAACCTATTTTGTATATTGGTTAGATATTTTGCTACTTGCATTGAGGTAACATCGAAATCGTAGGTCAAACGAATGATACTTACTAATACCTAACACCACATTATAAAACAGTAAGTACTTAATAAGTTAAATAAAAATTTAAAATCTCCCGCGTTTGCTTGACTATTACAGAACTAATTTTCATCGGACTAGCTAAGAAACCTAAGCATTTTTAAAGGTAACAATATTACCACATCCTTTCAAAATTCCGAAAGGAACCCTTCAGAAGTCGTGAGTGAGCCGGAACAGGCAATACCAAGCAAATTGATTAGTTCAGACGTGACACAAACAATGGTCACCGAGGTTGTGCATTTGGGAGACACACTAATATCCATCCGAGGTTAAATGTGTTGGAGTATATCAACCACATCCCAATAGCAAAATGTAATGTTCTGTGTGTAGTGGATACAATGTAATGTTGGAGATTTGTCTACCTAGTATAAATAAATAATTAGGACTGTAACCCAATTCAGAATTACATTGTATCTAGGTGAGCTTTAGCTTCTAGCTAGAGTTCTGAAATTAAATCTTCAAACTACTGACAAAAGACATAGGGTTCTTTTTACGGGACTCCTACTTCGCGCGTCCGTAATGCCGAGTCGTTTACAGGCCTCAACAGTAGTTAAAATAAGCAATAAAAGTTTCTGAACTTAGCTCAACGTTACCGTGAAAACTGAAAGTAATATAACATTAATATAATACTTAGCTCGTTAACGAGGCACGTAACATTTCACTTTAGCGAGACATTAGAATTTTTTGAACAGAATTTTTTGAACATTACACTCGACTTAAATACAGCGGTCACATGGCTATTAGCGAGTTTCAAACACATCGAATGGTAAACAATAATCCGTAAAGAGTCGGAGAAAGTTGCTTTTGGTTGAAATGCTCTCAATAATGTCTCCGCATACTGGTGTGTGCTCTGCACCTACTTACATACGACTTGAAGTGTGTCTGACTAGGTACTTCACTGTATCCTTACATAAGATCTGTTTAAAAGGACCATGGAGTTTTTTGCCTGTTCTTCTCCATAGGAACGGCATTCCGAACGGATGATAAAGTTGTAGCTTAGCACTTTGTAAATATTTTGCCGATTCATAAGTACTGTACTAAATAGTTTACATGAATAAAACATATTCTGATTCTGATGAATACAGAAAAAGATTAATTTTTCGTTTTACTGCTATTCTTTTGCTTGATTTTGTCGTAATGGGTGTAACTTTTTGGCGACTGGTTATATAGTCTAGTGGTTTGAGCGTGTAGTCCGTTCGGCTCACTGTGCCGGGAGGTTGTGAGTTTGATTCGGACTGGGATCGCCTCAGTCCCCTTTACGGTAGGTAGTCATCATAAACATGTTGCTTCTTCTGGGACCATACACTTAGTGTTGTGTGTGTGGCAATATTTATTTTGTGTTTTAAATAAGACCATACCAACACTAATTTGCTTTATTATTCTGTCATCAAAATCTTTTCTTTTTTATCAGATACCTGTTTAATCTTACTAGAATGCAGTAATATTATCGCCAGACGAACACACCAACCATACGGTCCCACACTAAGCAACGCTTGTATTGGGTACCGTACAGTGGACTGACGGCGAACTCAGTATATAATAATATATATAGATATTAAACAGCCATGACTCGGGGTACCATCATGCTCATCACACAAAGCTTGTCCCTACTAGGAGTCGAACCCGGGACCCTCAGCACAGAGAGCAGGGTCCCTACCAACTGAGCTAATCGGGCTGTCAAAAGGAAAGCGTCTTAACACAAGTTGTCTCCACAAAAGCAAACTGACGATCGCATTCAACATTACTATGCAATATTTGAGATATCAAAACGCTTTGTCCACTAAAGAAATTTAGTGAAAACACATTACACGTAACTTGGTATGAAATATATGTTTTCTAACTATGACACCAGGACGTCAACCACCTCAGTCCTCCCGTGACCATGGTTGCTGTAAAGCAGCCGAAACGTCGGGAACGTAAAAACGAAAAATAAACCGCGATAAAATCCTTAAAAAATAGTTTTATTTCAATGTGTAGTATTCGCGTAAATATAAGAAATCAATATATATGCTGTGGATAAGTACTTTACGAGTACTAAAATTACCTAACTACTTTCTATGATTTGAAATAATCGAACTTTGTCATATCCATGGAAACAACATTTATTTTTGAGATCGAGATTTAAATCACTACGTTTTAAACCTAAAGATTAAGACTTGCGTTTTTATTATTTTACGCAATAGCCGCTGATATTACAATTTCTATTTGTTATCTTAACTGAAGCTGACAATTAACTATAACTTAAGCCAGCGATGGCCACTTTCGTTTTCCTCTAATTAAAAATATTCGCCCACTGAAACTGAGATGTTGTTAATTTGGCACTAATTACGTGGTGTGGCCACAGAAGTTGTATCATGCCAATTAGCTATCTTCCTTGTTCACTTTCTTCCATTATACAGGGTGTATGTGGATTCGTATCGAAAACTGATACTATGCATTCAACTCGTCTATCTTTTCATGAATATACGCATTTTTTACGTATTTTCAAATTGATTTTAGCATAACAACACAATAGAAATTTATCTTAACGTGATTTAAAAAACAATATAATTTAGATATTGATTTCTTATATTCACGCGAAAACTACACATTGAAATAAAACTAATTAATATAACCGTAATAAACGTAAAAACATGACATAAACGCGAAAAAATTCGTAAAATTAGTTTTATTTCAATACTAATCTAGACTTAAAAAAAACATAATTACTAATTCTGAGCTAAAACTGCAATATAAATAAAAACTCGATACCCTCGAGCGCCCTCGCCACGCCTTTTATCCCGGTAAAATGTTTACCGGTAAATATACGGTAAATGGTTACCGAGGGATAGATTTGTTTTAATTTTTCATATAACAAACGATCGACATGTTTTTTTGCATAGGAAGTGGTATTTTAGGGGTAAAGAAAAACACCGCGGGCGCAGCTCGTAAAACATATCTGCTGACAATTTAATAAGGTAACCGTTTGCTTCCTATCACATATTTATTATCGCCACAGGTTACATGCTATCAACAAAGTGCAGTTGCTGCATTGCGGTTATTTATCGAGTTCAATAACCAGTTTAATTAGTGCGCTCGCGCATCCTTTGACAAGCGCCGCGAAGTGGTGCGCGCCATATCATTGTACGTCCGAAATAGGGCAGAAACGTAACATTGTATGTACCTACCTAACAATCGATTATAACTATAATACGTTGACATCATAAGTATGAACATACATCTCTATGTATAAAATATTTATTAGGTAGTATGTTTAGTAATATAGATTTTCGGTACCGCAACACGAACACACCGACTGTACGGTCCCACACTAAGCAACGCTTGGATTATGGGTACCGTACAATGTAAAATATTTTAACAGGGCCAACGGTAGGTTATAAAGATAACTTTCCCAAAGAAATAAATCAAATTATTTGACATTGAAAAAATTATCCCCTATAGGTACTGCGCGCACGGCCAACAGATAATGGTTCGCCTTGTTTAAAAAAAAACAAACATCATTTACACAATTATTATATACATCAAATTGATACATGTAACATACTGATTTATCTGTAAAAATATTTTACACAATTTTTGTTAAACCTTATATTTTATTATCTTATATCGCTATTGGCATATAAGAACAACATTAGAAATATTACATACCTTTAGTATTCACAGGGTTAATGCAAGTCGAGGTAACACATCAATAAGTACCTGGAATTAAAAGTAACAAATTAACATGTGATACGAACTAAAGACTGCTACTAAAATCTGCCTAGCCGTTCCTACATTGTTCTCACATACTCATAACCATGTACTGCTCAAAAATGTAACAGATCTTTTTAAAAAGAGCAACCATAGAGTTTCGTGCCGTTCTTCTCCATAGTAACGGCATTCCGAACGGGTGGTAAAGTTGTAGCTTAGCATTTTGTAACTATTTTGATGATTCATAAGTACCGTACTTAATGGTTTACATGAATAAAAATATTCTGACACTTAAATACTGATAAGCCCTGAGTAATATATCGCCAACGATAATATTGAGTTGTTTACACTGCTGTTATTATTTTATTTATTTATTATCTAATATTATTTTAACATGCCATGTCTGGTAATATTAACTATTGTTATCTACGAGTATTTACTGTTAAGTACTGTACTCATTTTAATAGAAATATGTTGTCTAATTATTATTTATCGGTAATGTTAAGGGATTTACCGTATTGTTTACGGTAAGTGTATCTTGGTTAAACAAGGTGTAACAAAAATAGTGTAAAATATTTAAAACTAGCTGTTGCCCGCGACTTCGTCCGCGTGGTATTTAACAAAGACACAACCTTTGGCAACAGCCTGCTCGTGTGTTCTGTGCCCGCGGGACGTATTGCAGGTTGTTGCTATCAAACTTAATCAGGCGCAGCGCTGCAACATTGGTTTTAATTTTTTTTCGTGAGATCCTATTTTTTTTTTCTAAAATAAAGGTAGCCTAAGTTACTCCTTATTACATCAGCTATCTGCCAGTGAAAGTCCCGTCAAAATCGGTCCAGCCGTTTCAGAGATTAGCCGGAACAAACAGACAGACAGACAGACAAAAATTTTAAAAAATGTTGTTTTGGTATAGGTACCGTGTATACATCCAAATGCATTCACTAAAAAGCCGTTATTTTAATATTACAAACAGACACTCCAATTTTATTTATATGTATAGATGTATAGATTACAGTAAGTACTTGTCGTATGAATCGTCATAATTGCATACGCGTCTTGTGAAGCTTCATAACGGAATGCCGTGTCTATGGAGAAGAATAGGGGGTTAAACAGACATCAAAGCGAAGAAGCTGAGCATGTCATAAAATACTATGAATAGGGTATTATATACTATTTACAAGAGTAATACGGCACCAGGGCCCCAAGTCTGCTAACACAATCGATTCATAATGGAACAGCAACCGCATAGTAACTGTCACTTTTGACAGATGTCCCAGGCAATAGCTGTCAAAAGTGACAGTTACTATGCGGTTGCTGTTCGATTATGAATCGATTGTGTTAGCAGACTTGGGGCCCAGGTAATCTCAATGAAAATACGAAACTTTCTCTGTTCAATGTTTAATGACATGAAAATCTTTGCGATTCCGTGAAGGTCCGCGTCACGACGTAGTATTGCGTGCACATAGGGAAACACCATATATTACTTCATTCAATTGTAAACTCTACGACACGGTAGCGAAGTACTATTTTCATTCACCACACCACATCGTGTGGAGTTGCATAAAATGACGATGTTTGCAACTCCAAATGCTTCATTTCACTTCCGAACGCGTAACACCTGGGTCGATTGAATTTAAATACTCTCTCAGGTACTTATAATAAGGTACTATTTGGAATATCAAAGTCTGACCATCTGAGGATCTTTTTCGCATACCAGTAATAAGCTAATAGCGCCACTATTAAGCCACGCTAAGATTTATAACTACAACAGTGAAAGATAAATATATATTTTAATCTATACATATAAATAAAATTGGAGTGTCTGTTTGTAATATTAAAATAACCGCTTTTTACTAAGTGCATTTGGATGTATACACGTTACCTATACCGAAACAACATTTTTTACAATTTTTGTCTGTCTGTCTGTCTGTCCGTCTGTCTATCTGTCTGTCTGTCTGTCTGTCTGTCGGTTTGTTCCGGCTAATCTCTGAAATGGCTGGACCGATTTTGACGGGACTTTCACTGGCAGATAGCTGATGTAACAAGGAGTAACTTAGGCTACTTTTATTTTAGAAAAAAAAATAGGATCTCACGAAAAAAAATTAAAACCAATTTTGCAGTGCAGCGCCTGATTAAATTTGATATCAAAACCCTTCAACTTCAATGCGTCCCGCGGGCTCAGAATGGGCGAGCAGGCTGTTGTCAACGGTTGTCTTTGTTAAATACCACGCGGACGAAGTCGCGGGCAACAGCTAGTATATCATATGAATTAACTATTCTAAAATAATCATTGTTGCAATCATCTAATATTCTTTCAACATAAACCATTACATTTTAATAGTACCGTTAACCGACTTAAGAAAAGTTAAGTTACATATTTAAAAAAATAAGAACAATTATGTATTTAGCCTCTTTGCTTATTGCCTTTTCCGGTTCCTTGAAGTCGATTGTTCGTTTGTTAAAATTATCGTAAATACTTGGCATACTTTACTTTACTTATAAATATATTTATATATTATAGATTGTAACGAAAACATTTATTTAGAGATTAACAAGGAGGTCATACTGATCTTATTCTTATGTATAAACAATGTATTTTTTTTCCTCAAAAGCGAATCAATAGCTAAGTCTCTCCAAGTCTCCGTGCACTAATGGTTTTGGTTTGATTTGTGTTTTGGTAATGTGATATTTACCAGGCAGTATTGTCCCCGATAGTACTTTGACGAGAAAACCCTCGCGGGAACTAGACACCCTAAAGTTTTACATTATTTTTAATGGCGTCACTATTTTGCGAAACCAACCTGCATGATTTTGATTGTCAGTATTTTTTTTTAAACGCCCAAACGAATACAGAATACCATAACGTACGTTTTTTTTAAACGCCCAAACGAATAAATTAATACCATATTCAAATATCGAACACATGATGCCAAAATGTTCGTTAAAAATTACGTCAGCATTAAGTTGATTTGTATTCGGCCAGCTACCCGGCGGAGTGCCCAAAACCGCTGTTACGTAATCCACTGAGAAAGCGTGGCTAACTTGTTGGTTTATGAGGAGTATAACCTGATGGGAGGCGTTCGCGGAAGTACGTGCTCTTGTTTATATGCAGACCAGCCTTTGTCATTCAAATAGGTGAGAATAATTTAGGTGTATTAAGTAAGCATATCGATTACGTATTGGCTGTTCCCAATTAACTGTAAGTGAAAAAAGTCAGTGTGGAAGAACCAGGTGCCTTCTCTGGGCAGAAATAAAATAAATCTGGACTAAAATATAATGTCAAAATGACAGTTCTAAACTATAATCAAGTTTCACAAGTCCCTGGTTTAACTGACAACCTACTAAATGTTAAGTTAACCTGCTCCTACATTTCGACGCAACGACTAGTCTGACGTTTACAAGTAAATAGTGGTTGCAAGGGAAGCAAACCTTTTATAGACGCTAGATAGACATATAGATTATAAACTCTAACGTCTTGAACATTAGATCTTATCTCATTTGAAACGACCAATGGACCACTTAAGCAACAGTCTGTGCCTCCGGCCATTTGACTTTCATTTTCATTCGAAACATTCCATTGTTTCGGGTTCAAGGCTACACTTGGTTAACATGGCTTGGTTATCAAACAATTACAAATTTTATTAGTACTTCGAATCATGGCTACATAATTTTATTTTCATTTACGTATTACAAACATACACATGTGAACGACATCTGTTTAAATTAAACCAAATTCCATGTCCAATGCCACAAGTTTATCTCTTCAGGTGGCCAAAAGTAGAACTAACGTTGTTACTACGAGAATGCGCTTTGCTTTTGACAGTTTTGCGAAGACACTAGCGACAGTATCAACTGAACTAAATAACTTGGTAGCTCTGTATAACGTCATTTGTTCCGGGGACGCTGCAAAACAGTTCAATATTAACATAGATGTCGATTATTGGGACACATTTATGGATGCGCTCAGGCAAATTATGGTGGCCTTATTTGTTAATGAGAGTACGAGCGTGACGGTACTTGTTTGATAATAGTATTACATTACATCCGAGGCACTATAATGACTCATTACATATATATAACACACATTACATTACGTCTGCTGATACACCACGTGTCCATATTGGATCAAAAATAATGTCACGCTTTGAAACCGACTCCTTTCTTAGTATGGTAAGGTAGTTACCAATTCAAGATGAATTCTTAGTACTAATCGTATTTAATAACATGGATACAGTTGCAGTCTTATTAAAATCCACATGGCATGCGAAACTAGGTATTATTTCGGCTTATTGGTGCTTGCTGTTAAATATTTTTGACCCCTAGGGTTTTCAAGCTATTATTGACCCTTAGGGGTTGAAATAACTATTCACCACTAGGACTATAACATCCTAATTTCAATAGGGAAGATAGATGGATGCTTCCACCGACTGGGAATCCAGTAATTAATATAATTAAATCCAAAACCAACAGCGCCATTGCAAGACCTCAAGACACTGTGATGTGAGCACTTTCTGCGTAGATCGGACCGCAAGCAACAACTAAATATTAGGATACCCCAGTTCAATCTATGACACTAGGACGTCAAACATCTCAGTCCTCCCGCGACCATGGTTGCTGTAAGGCAACCGAACGTCGGGAACGTAAAAACATACAATAAACAAGATAAAATCCGATTTTTTTTTATTCCCATACCACTAAGACTGTGAGATAATTACCAAGTAAAATTTATTTTCTTTATGGTACATGCCAAATTATAACATACATATTAAAGAAAAAACAGCCGTTATGGTACTACAAAGAATACGTTGTATAAGAGACACTTATAACGAACGTAAACGGTTTATTAGTTTATTGTCCTCACTTCGTGAATCAACCGTTCGTACGCCCTTGCGCACCTGGGTCTTATCTCAACTTGTTAGAGTACACAATCGCATGCCATCATATCTGCCCACTCTACATGTTTGCTAACTGATAAGGTCATGATCTTGGGTGATGTATAAGTTTTAAACGTTAGATACTAACTTCGAAATTTGAAAGTTAAAGACACACAGGAACGATCGTTAACTTCGAAAACGAACGACGAAACTTCGAAATTTAAATGTTACATATTGGGCGCACAGGAAATTGTCGTTTTCTTCTTAATAGGCAGGTAGATAATAGCATGTTTTTTTTTATTTACGGCCATTGATACGGCATCGATAGTGAATGGCGTTGGTTACTTATAGACTATGGGGAGTGTCCGGATTTTATAGTGGTGATAAATTACTGATGGTACTTTTATAACATACAATTTATTAAATTACAGATTAACTTTATCACACAGCGGTTACTAGGTAGGCAATACTAACATTCCCATTAACTTTTTTATGTAAGTACTATGAAAAATGATTACCGTGAACACCAATTCGGTCCTATCACCAACAACCCTATTAAACTAGTACTGAAATAAATTATTTTGAATTACTCCAAATACTTGAGAAATCTGATGAAAAGGCGCTAATGATAAATGAATTCCATTTTATCATCCCACATGATTCCGACCGCAAAAACCTGCCTATTATTTACAAAGAAATTAAACACGCAAGGACACAATCTTATTTTATCTTATCAATCTTGGCACTTGTTTACAAAAGTATCACTTGTCTTATCATATTTTTGTGTATTTCCCCTGATTATCATTATATTTTTGTGAAATGTTTGTTTATTTACGAATTTAATTGGGTTACATGGAAATGAAATGAAATGAAATGAAAATGAAATTTATTTATTCGCTAGATATGGTTTGGTTTACATAAAGATGTTAAATAAATTAATTGTACAGCATATCTCGCCTGTAATAGGCATGCGAATATTGAGTATATGATGAACAGCATCATATGAATCAAAACTTAAAACTATTCTTAAAGCTATGAGTATAATAATTAACAATTCTAATCTTATCCTTATAAATATATTATATTATTCTTTATGTTTGAAAAACTCTTCGACACTGTAGAAGCAATTTTTAAGGAGCCATAATTTTAAAGCTTGTCTAAATTTGTTCATAGAAAGTTCCCTAATGTTCTTTGGTATCTTATTATAAATTTTAATAGTCATTATTCTTGAGTTTTTACTGTGAAATGAGTTGGTCGCTATTTATAGTCTGAAGTAGCGATATGTAGATAAATGAAATACACAGTTTATGATATTTCAATTCGACGTTTGAAATTCAAATTTTCCTTCAGAAAAGCCTTCAGAAAAGTTTTTGTTCGAGTAAACCATAGATTCGCGCTAAATAATCCTATGGCTTTACCAAATGACATTACTAAATAATTTATGGACTTTTTAGCGGGAAAGTAGTTTTGTTTTCAAAAACATTAAGTACGTAATTGTTTCTTTGAATTAATGTCTAATATTAGTGTAATATTAACTATAGCTGTTCAAAAACGTGTTGTAAGTATTATCAAGAATCGCTTCTACGTTCCTACTTGTTGTAGAGAACCCAATTCAGCTCGTAAAGTGCGAGATTATTAATTTGTAAGCTGGTCGTGTACTTTATAGTTTACATATTCAGACATTTTGTATAGAGAATTGAACAACGCCTCTAGGAGACGATATTTATACCTTTTAATTCCAAAATGTCTGAACACGTATACTATAAAGTAAACGGTTATTTAACGAACAATCTCGAGATTATTCATAAGCTAATCATTTACTTTTGTATGGAGAATCGAAAGCTTTAATGACCGTTCGCTAGAGGCGCTTTTCATCTATATATATATACATAAATAAAATTGGAGTGTCTGTTTGTAATATTAAAATAACCGCTTTTTACTAAGTGCATTTGGATGTATACACGTTACCTATACCGAAACAACATTTTTTACAATTTTTGTCTGTCTGTCTGTCTGTCTGTCCGTCTGTCTGTCTGTCCGTCTGTCTGTCTGTCTGTCTGTCTGTCTGTTTGTTCCGGGTAATCTCTGAAATGGCTGGACCGATTTTGACGGGAATTTCACTGGCAGATAGCTGATGTAACAAGGAGTAACTTAGGCTACTTTTATTTTAGAAAAAAAAATGGATCTCTCGAAAAAAAATTAAAGCCAATGTTGCAGCGCAGCGCCTGCTTAAAATTTTATAGCAACAATCTGCAATGCGTCCCGCGGGATCAGAACGCGAGCAGGCTGTTGCCAACGGTTGAGACGTTGTTAAATACCACGCGGACGAAGTTGCGGGCAACAGCTAGTTCACCATAAAAAATGTCTAAACACGGTAGACTATAAAGAATACGGTTAACTCGCACCTGACGTGCCGATGAACAGGCTTTTCGTGCGTGCGCAATAAAAGAAAATCCTCAAATATTTTCACATTGACCACACTCGTTCGATAAACAATGCAGGAATGACGATTAATTGTTCAAAATTGAACGATCGAGAAAGCCGCCGCCGGCTTGTTTGATCGCATGATCACATCTACCAAATCGGAATTGTGTCACGGTACGTTTAACAAAGTGCTTGTTGCGTTAAGAAACTAATCAATGTAAGTGAATAGTCTATTCTGTGTCGTTAATCATTTTAAATTGAGTAGGAACATAAATAACTACACAACTAGCGTATTTAGTACTTTTTCTAGTGTGTTAACCATTTCTATTTTGTATTGGGTTCGGCTTCCAATCTACTCTGATTTCGCTGATAGGTAGGCCCACAGATATACGTGATCTGTGGGTAGGCCGGTAACACGAAGTCGTTATCTGCCCCCCGAACCGACCGAACAAATGGCTCTAACGATAACTTAAAAGTAAAACCATTCGGAATGAAATGCGATGAATTAAAAAAACATGTCTTTTTCAGCTTCTGTCTTTCCAGTCTTCGGTCTTTACCCGCAACTATCAATGTTTTTTTTTTAATTTGGCATCACCATAGGTATTTTGCCAGTGTCAAGTAACATAAATTATTTTTGTTTTTGAGCATATGCACAGGCCCAAAGGCTAGGCACAAGTAAAATACCCCCCCCCCCCCATCCCCCTCAATCAGTAAAGTGATGGATACTTTACTGAAAGATTTTTCATGGATTTTGTGTGAGAAACTGAAAAGCCATGTTTCGTCACTCTGTTTCAATTACCTACACTTGTGCACTTTACCAAACCAATAATGGTTAATATTCCACTTATATCACTCACTATAACACTAGTTTTAGAAATTAAAACATAACTGACGCCATGACTTTTCAGTTTCCCGCCGAAAACCCTAAAACTGTCAATGTTGTTAGAATAACATTTAGTCAGTTACCCATTTATGGTCTGACCTATGCAAGCGCCCCCGCTTTACAGAACTTTTGTTTTTACCAACTAGGCTTCGACGTTTAAAAAAATAAACAATTAAAAATATTTATTTTCTACAATAAAAAAGAATAATAGGAGTAATAGTGACCCCCACACTAGTCCTATTTAACATGCTGTTCGTAAAGACGTTATTTGTTTGTATTCTAGCCCTTTTAGTGTAAATATACTACCTTGCACTTAAATGGGATCGAGTTAGTAAAAAACATAAAAAAAACCGAGCGCAAATTCTTAATTTGCAACAATAAAGAGATTAGACAAAGAGGTCCTCTCAAGTTTATGTTTGCCCGGCTAAAATAGGTAGATATCATTTAGGTACATTTTTGAAGCGTTCACCGTACAACACATTTTATTACTTTTAAAATTGTTATAGTTATATTAATAGACACGTTTTTCTCTAAGACAAATAGGAGGCAAATGCCACAGATCCGGCTGAGCGAGTGGTAACTGCGAAGGACATACCGAACACGACTGATTATATGATGAATTGTTACTATATACCTACGTGATACAAATCAATAGTCATTGAAAGCTATAGAAAGATAAAAATGAGACTGGCTAATGCCAAAACCTTTGCCTTGAAGTAAAAGAATATTTACTAGTTTATGCCACTTACAAATATTACGCCCGGTGTACAAGGGGACAATACGCAAGTTAAAATGAACAAGTATCGTCATGTGAATAGATCACTAAGCATAAGCAATAACGAGGTGCCAGCTTTCTGGAATAGGTATCAATTAGTTTCGAAGTCTTATTGTTGCCTGTATAGGTATGTACTAACTTAGTGTAAATCGAGCCTTACCACCTACATAGGGATGTGTAGAAGTTAGTAAGACTAGTTTCTTAGGTTTTCTGTCTGTTATGTATGAAGTATGAGTTACTTCTGATGTATTGAGTTAGTTGAAATAGATATCTAATACGCTATGTACAGTAGTACCCACCCAAAAATAACCCAATGAAAATAAATAAAAACAAAAGCTATAGAAAAAAAATACGCCTGATGAAATTACATTACATTTTTGAATGAGATTTTGACATTAAAAACAGTGATCAATGAAAATAATACAAAAAAAATAAAAAGGCACACATAATTTTATGTTGTCTTTGAAAAAGAGTACCTATTCCCCTCACGTCGAAGCCTTTTACTTAGCTTAAAATAAAAAGGTGTAGTATGTACTTGTGATTTTTTACATAATTAGAGAATAAATATTATAGTATACCTAGGTATCTTGACACCTTATCCCTACATAGATACCTAGCTACCCACCTACAAACTACCTACAATGCTGCAAGTTTAATTCATAAGGTGACTTAAATAAACAAAGAGTTTTACTTACAACTCAAAAATTATGAATCTCCTTTTAATCCGAAAATAAATTGCGTAACCACTGCACAGATAATTCACAGTTTTTGATTTATTTCTAATTCAATTATCGAACGGCAAAGAAATTTAAAATTCGTTACAGTAGCGCAATGCGCACGCACGCCACGACTGCGCTCTCGAGTCTCGCACGACCGACTGCCGCCGCTCGGAAACGAGAGAATGTTATGTCGTATCACAATTCAGCAGCTACAGCCGCTGAATCATTTAATTTTGTTACTTAAACTTTTTAGTTGTGTTTATTTTTATAGTGTACTTAGAATATCTTATAACAAATGCTTACTTCTACTTTGGTACACCAACAAGCAGCAGTCCTTAGATTTTGGTTATGTTACGCCTTTGGCTTTGGCTAATATATATTATAATATAAACATATATAACACTAGGGTTTTTGTACTTATTCAAAAATCATAGAATTCAAGAGACGACAACATTTTAACAATAGGGACGAGCATGTTCAAATTAAGATTTGTTTTGAAAAAAAGAATCTGTCTTTTTGTCCTTTTTTAAATATAGCATCCTCGTTGTATGATATTATATTGTGCCAGTGTCAATTACATATCAGAATTTATTTTTCAGGCTTATGCTATTCCTATAGATTTTAGCTATTTTTATATAATAATTATTGACAAAGCTCAATTAATTTCACCAGCTTATTTAACCATTGATCATGATAATATAAGAAAGTATTACCAGATATACAAAGTTATAAAAAAATCTGTAACCGCTATAATAATTTTATCAATAACAACAATATGAAGCGATAAAGCCGCTGCCTGGTCCAATAACCGACGTGTGCGCATTACTGCGAGCGTTATTCTGCACACAAAAACCTTTGTCGCTCATAATATGCGCTCTGTTTACTACATTTTACTTGGTCCGTTTTTGTATTATTTTTTTGTTACGGATGTACAGCGGCTACTTAGATAATTATATACTTAATTAGCTGTGCCCTGCGATGTTACCCGCGCAAAAAATCATGTCGATCCGTTGCGCTATGAAAAAGTAAAAAAAATCTATCCCACGGGAAGCATACATTTTACCAGACTATAATCTATCTCTGTGTCAAATTTCATCCAGATCCGTCCAGCCGTTCTGGCGTGATTGAGTAACAAACATCCATCCATCCAAACTTTCACATTTATAATATTAGTATAGATATATGTAGCAATAAAATGTTGGACTTATTTTATTTCAATTAGTTTTATTTCTTACTAGCTGCGCCCCGCAGTGTTACCCGCGATAAAAAGTATGAAAAATTAAAACATCTATCCCACGGGAACCATACATTTTACCGGGATAAAAAGTAGCATATGTGCTATTCCAGACTATAATCTATCTCTGTGCCAAATTTCATCCAGATCCGTTCAGCCGTTCGGGTGTGAAAGAGTAACATACATCCATCCATCTATCCATCCATCTAAATATATAAAACAAAGTCGTTAGTGACACCATTAATTACTCGAGATTAAGCAGAATTGTTAAGCTTCTCTCACACATACAGGATACCTTACAATATTTCCCTACACCATTTAGCAAGTGATAATTGATCCCAGAGGGTCTAGACCCTGCACCTCTTGTTTCCAAGGAGATTGTTTGGACAACTATTAAGACCACCGGCTTGGGACCCTGTAGTAAACATCATAAAATCCAAAACCAAGCGTACCATTGCAATACCTCAAGACACAGTTAGCTCTTTCTGCGTAGATCGGACCGCAAGTAACAACTAAATATGAGGGTACCCCCGTCAAACTATGACACTAGGACGTCAACCACCTCAGTCCTCCCGTGACCATGGTTGCTGTAAAGCAGCTGAAACGTTGGGAACGTAAAATCAAAAATAAACCGCGATAAAATTCTTAAAATTAGTTTTATTTCAATATTAAGGATTCATTTTTAATTTTAATTATACATTCAATAATTTGATTCGCACCCTGCTTTCCGTCCAGTGAGCCCCATGGTCCGAATACATTGTGTGATGAGCACGAATGCTTCCAACAGAGCCATGAATTAACATTAAATATCTGTTCAAGTAATTATATACTGGGCTCGCCACAAGTCCATTGGTGCGGTACCTACCAATAATACAGGCGTTGCTTAGTTTGGGACCGTACAATTGGTGAGTTAATGTGTTCAACTGGTGATATTTATTTAATTATGAAATAAAGTTGTATGTATAAGTGAGTATGTATAAGTAACTACAATATTGTATTCATAACTCACTAACCTTAACCCTATTCTGTATCAACTATTCTTATCGCTGTGTTTGATATATTTACATAATGTTTCCATCATTACATCTCGTTGAAATATATGTATATGTCACCGGAAGATAACAAGAACCGCAAATGTATAAATTTCCAAGGAAATTTATCAACCTTCGTAGGATTCTAAACGAGAGATAAATTGTATTACTTTACGCCCACATTTTCGCAAATTAATAAACTTACCGAACTGATGCGTATAATGATAAGTAAGCAATAACCAAACTCCATGTGCGCTGTTTTGATTGAAATTTATACATTAGCGGTTCTTGTTATCTTCCGGTGACATATATACATATAACGTGTTACAAAAACAGTGTAAAATATTTTAATACGTGAATCGGTAAATTATATGGATCACGTTGATATATAAAATAGTTGTGTAAATGATGTTTGATTTTTTTAAACAAAGTAGCGTTTTGTCATGCTGTCAGGACAGGTTGATTTTTTGTCATGCTGTCAGGACAGGTTGATTTTTTGTCATGCTGTTAGTACAGGTTGACTTTTTGTCATGCTGTCAGTACAGGTTGATTTTTTGTCGTGCTGTCAGTACAGGTTGATTTTTTTAAATGTCTGATAATTTGATTTATTTCTTTGGGAATGTTATCTGAACAACCCACTGTTGGCCCTGTTTAAATATTTTACACAATTACTGTTACACCTCGTACAGTCACTAAAAACTGAGGTGGGTACTTATTAGTATTTATTTTTTCCGTGTTTGTAATTTACACATTGACAAATTGTAAATAACTCCGCGAGTACTTTTTGCCAAAGAACAAAGACCCATTTTGAGAACATTGCGGAACGTGCAAAATGCAGAATAAATAGTAAGTACCTGTGCTAAGTACCACTCTTCCGTAAGTGCCCATATAAAGTGACTTATGGCTTATACCATAGATTAAATTAAAGAAGGTCCATGCTAATACTACTGGAACTATGCATGTTATATTATTTACGTGTCGTAAGCTTGTTGCGTTTATGACGCTACTGGCGGGCGCACCCTTTCAATAATAGACCATTGTGTGCTGGATTGCTGGTAGTCGAGAGTGAACAGGTACCTTCCAGGCAACTATGCTCCATCGTAGATCTCGTCGTCACTTACCATCAGGTGAGATCGAGATCATATACTTGCCTATAGTGTATTAAAAAAAAGTTATGTTTAAAAGTACAAACCTCATAGTACCTAACTATGACAACCCGATTAGCATAGTTGGTGAGTATACTCTCTGTAGCGATGTTCGAATCGAACTTAATAATTAGGAACCTTTTCATTTATCCAAGACCAAGTGCCCTTATTACGTGTGACTTAGTTTTTTGCCCACCCTGGGGAACTCTTCCATTTTTGAGACATAAATTATTCATGTTGTAGATGATATACTAAGCTAACACCATATCGAGTTGATTAAAAGTTACTCAGTGGTTTTGACATAGTCTGGATAATCCGTGGGATCTATTTCTCGGGATAAAAGTATCCCATATACTGACCCGGGCTATAAGCTAGCACGATGGCAAGTTGGATCAACATCTGTCTCATAGCTTCTCCTATGATGCGCAAAAAGACAGAGAAAAATCCAATAAATCGACCTCTAAATCGAAAATAATTTCTTCTGAAGACGTTTTTTCACAAATATCCCAGGTAACAGACGCTACCAAGTTACTAAGTCGTATATACACGATTCTTCTTCTTCTTTTTTTAGTTTAATTCTTGATAATTGTTATTGCGTTATATGCATTCCTGATGATAATAGTAATATTAATAACGACGATGGTGATGAAATGAATCCCCTAACACTAAAGTTGTGGATACTTTACTGAACATTTACCAGATATATTGGGAGAATTTGAAAAGTCAACTTATAGTATTTTATTTCAATTTCCTTCACTCGTGCACGTTCATGGACACACACTGGTTAATATCCCACTAATTTGACACAGTATTTATAAAAAAAAACAAGTAATGGAAAAAAAAAATTACAACTTCACCGTTCAACTTCCCGCCAAAAAGCCAAGTCGCATAGATTATAATTCCATTTCACCAATGCATTAATAATTTTCTAATAACTTTATTACCAGTATTTTCCATTTATAATGACACAAAAGGAACACATTCACAAGGTTACATAACGTTACCAGAGTCACTTTCACATCGCCATCCAGTGTCAATAGTAATAACATTACGAGTCATCGGTCGGCGATAATGTGAGACAATGACCTCCAACTTGACGGACGGATACCCAGTCAGTACACATCATTAATAATGGACATGAAAGATAAAAAAAAACGAACTCCGCCATGATGTTATGGAAAGTATGATTAGTCACCAGTGAAGACAGTCCAGTATTTTTTTTAAGTTTGTAAAAACCGCTACTTTAACTAACTTTATGGTGCTATATCGCTTTAAGTATTTTTTTAAACAAACTTAATATATCGAGACATCCAATGCAGAATGCTAATATCGCAAAAAAACTAAATTACATCGTAAATATTGATTTCTTATATTTACGCGAATATTACACATTGAAATGAAACTAAATTTTAAGGATTTTATCGCGATTTTATTTCTATTTTACGTTCCCGACGTTTCGGCTGCTTTACAGCAACCATGGTCACGGGAGGACTGAGGTGGTTGACATCCTGGTGTCATAGTTTGAGACGGGGTACCCTCATATTTAATTGTTAACACATCGTAAAGATGTCCAAATTTTTCGTAAAAAAATAAAAACCATTGACATTTTGAATTTCGCGCCCTGACCCTGAGCTTCCACCTTAAGTCTGATTACGAGCTGAAATGTACTCACATCACCCAAACATTAATTTGGTACACCCAAATTGATTTTAAAAGGTTTTTATCAACTGTTTTACTATTTGATTTATGGATATTCGCGAAGATTTACCCAGATTATTGAATTAACACCATTCTGAAAACTACATATCTTTACAACACTTCTTACTTCAGTTACTGTTTTAAATCTCTACTCTTCTCTTTCATATTTAGTGCTGCGTTATTCAATTGACCGCAGTCACGAGTACCACATTGTATTCAGCTTCTACGATACCCTCATTGGCACACCATGGATCTGGGTCATGTCCCAACAGTTGAACACATGGATGTCACCGGCTGATTGATGGCATTCGCGCAAGATCACCGCCAGTTTTCCACTGACGCTATAAGATGGCGTGTGTATAAAAACTGTGCTGCAGTTCATTGATCTGATTTCAGGACATTTTGGCATTCGCTTATGCGTCGTAAATATGGACATATTTTTTTCAAATAATAGTCTAAAAGTCGGGTTGCAGCTTTGGGATTTATGGATTTAATGTTCAACCATTATTATGACTTGCTAAGCGTCGAATGAACACATCGTGAGGAAACCGGCTTGTCTGAAAACCTATCCTGTTCTTGAAGTACTCAGTACCGGATATAAATAAAATGGTACCTACACATGTGTACGACAACGCAAACAACGTATTAAATATGACAAATGTAAAAAAATACAACACTAACTGCATCAACTTTCCGCTGCATTAAAAAAACCGCAAACATTCTCAAATTATTATGTCAAAGTGCATTTCAATGAGTTTTAAAAGCAAAAAGTGCACGGTAATGGTTGAAGGCATATTGTTAGCGGGAAAGCGGTTACATCATTGTACATTGTGATTACGAGCGGAGAGACTAATTACTGCAATTCATTAGCAACAATTTGCGCTCATGTACACTTTATAACTGAAACTTAAACGCCAAACTTTCATATTATGCTTCTAGCATATAAATACTTGATTCTCGCTTAAGAGTCTTCGTTTAAGGTGGAAACGGCCTGACCTAATACGATACAACACCATAAAGTTAGTAAAAATAGAGGTTTTTAAAAACTTTATGGTATTGTATCGGTTTAGGTATTTTTTTAATCAAACTTAATACATCGAGACATCCAATGTAGAATGATAATATCGCAAAAAACTTAATTACATCGTAAAGATGTCCAAATTTTTCGTAAAAAAATAAAAACCATTAACATTTTGAATTTCGCGCCCTGACCCTGAGCTTCCCCAGTAATTTCGACGGTTCCGCTGAACCATAGATTTTTCTCTGCATCTTCGCCCGCAATGGTTAAAGGGTGATAATGTAACCTATCTTCTGGATCTAGCCTACCCTGTTGAAATTGGTCCAGCATTTTTGTCGTGACGCTCGAACAAATAGATAAGATTTCTTTTTAAAATAAATTGTTGGTTATTTTCCACAATCATAATTACAATATTATTTGTGTCGCGGTCCTGAGATTTTGACAACAGATTTCTTAGAAACACTTTTTTATATTTAGAGACGTTCACATATCCTATTGCATTTTTTTAATAGTTTTGTATTAAATCTTTTATATTTGTAAACGCAATTATTTGTGTCCAATCGTGCATTATTTGAATCTTAATTGCAGAGCACAACGAGGTGACCTTACACTCGAACAATCACATGACCGAACCAATTAAAGTCATACAACTGATAATCAAAACAGTCTGAACGTCAATCTGCCGTACAGAGTCACGAGTCACATCTACTAAAATAACGATGTTACAGACAATTTTCATACATTGCTGTTCCAACTTCACTATTTTTACGCAATGATCCCATGTGATCGTCTATGTATGTTTATATTTGCGATAGTGTTGTATTGTGGGTAGGTATAGTGTAAGATATCATTTCAAAATGTTAATGATACGGTTGGACATGGTGTTCGGAATTTGAAAATTTTACTTTCGAAACGAATCGTGTTTTTGTATTTCCAAGGACTATCTGTCATAATAGGGATGTGAATAGTTCCTAAAGTAGGAGCATCTGCGGAGTCTTTAGTGAAAAATTGTCAATACTGTAAAATAGTCGAAAATAAAAACATATGAATGAATTAAGTATATATATATAGTTATTATTATACAGTACAATGAACACAACTAGAGTTATTTACAATTTTAATTGTAAATTCATCATCATAAAACAAACATTATGAATGAGGGATTCACACATTATTCACATTCCACAATACTTCACCGACTTCAACAGATCGTCTCACACAAACAGATCAACACACACATGTTTTGTACACATATTTGTTGTTGTTATGTGGAATCCGATTGTTTACTCTGAAAACAATAAATTTTAAATGAATCCGTCATTCCATTATCGGTAAGAGTTATGAACGTCTATTTTTAAATAACGAATAGAAATACGCAACCAACAATAATTTAAAAAAATTAAACTGTCTCTTTCAAATAAATATAACCCATTTCAATCAATTATCATAGCTAACAATACATAAAAAAATCTCAGTAAAACATCTCGCTAATACCAACTATCAAACGAAAGAATCGCATTGGAATATATGCATCCGTTCCAGAGCTATGATGCCATAGACAGTTGACAAAGATGTCAAACTTACTATACTCCGGAAACACCGGCGCTCCAAGACCTCTGCAATCTGTGAACATGTACAGGATCACACCCGCCATTATATCGGATTTGATAAACCACAGATCCTCGCAAAAGAACACCGATTCCGCCCAAGAATGATACGTGAGGCCATTTAAATTAAAAAAAACATCCTAATTTCAATAGGGAAGATGGCTGGGTGCTACCACTGACTTCGGATCCAGTAATTAATATAATTAAATCCAAAACCAAGTGCAGCATTGCAAGACCTCAAGACACTGTGAGCACTTTCTGTGTAGATCGGACCGCAAGCAACAACTAAACGGGTACCTCGGTTCAAACTATGACACTAGGACGTCAACCACCTCAGTCCTCCCGTGACCATGGTTGCTTTAAAGCAGCCGAAACGTCGGAAACGTCAAAATATAAAATAAACGCGACAAAATCCGAAAACATTCGTTTTATTTGAAGAACTATATTGTTAGGATCATATTAAAGTAATTACAAAATTTCATGATGCCATTTTCGGCAAATTTCAGGCGCTATAGTTCGAGAACATAATCGTCATTTTCAGAGATATAGTATCGCCATCATTATACCATATACCTACTTAAAACATATAGGTATGAATCAACACAATGGCAGCAATTTGATAGAAATTTGACAACGAACCAAGGATACCACCGGCATTATGGCACAGAGCGCAAGGCCTTGGTATCACAGACCTTCTAGTGTGGAAACACGCATCGGTGCGCCGAGAACAAACAAACACACACATTATGTAGATTACATGTGTTATTGTTATGGGATTTGTTATAATTACATACGTGACAAAAAATTGGCTGAGGTTGGAGCATTGTCAATGCACGCCGATCTGATGGCTAGCTCTGATAGGCATAGACGAATCAAGGGACGCAGACGGCAGATGTCACACACATCATACAACAAAGGTATCTGGCTATGATAATATATCCATGTTTATTTGCTAGCTATATCACCATTTTCTATATTAAACTAACTGTCCCGGCGAACTTCGTACCGCGTCAGAATCAAATGTCCCATACATTTGATTCTTTCATACAAAGTTTACCGGGACAAAAATAAACTAAATTTATTACTTTTTTAGGGAATTTTGGCCATGCTTTCGCCGCCTAGGCCGTGCCTCCGGAGGCGGACTTGAACTAGTTGCCCCCCTTCTGGCTGGAGTGCCTTTATAGCTCCCCCTCTCGTCCGGTGAAGCTGTAAACATCATCTGCGACCAACAGCATTCATCATTTCGAAATAAAAAAAATAAAAGATTATACTCTCCCAATTCACATTGAAGTACGAACGTCTACTACTGTGCACACATCTACATAAGTCTACATACGCCTACATAAGTATTTTGTGTATAAAACGTAAATTCACTTTTCCACTACAATACCGTAAATGGAGACGACACGCTATGCGTGAAAAGGATCATTATTCCAATGCGCACCAGTATGTAGGCCTGCCCGTACGTGGCACCGTTACCCAGAGCCCACCGCTGGGCAGTGGGCCGGAACGAGCAATCGGTACGTGGGAACCGACACAACTTTACTCAGACTCTATGGGTGTTTGCGGAATTTTCACTTTTCCATTGTCAATAATTTGGGATGGTTTGATAGAAATTCGACGTTACATTTTAGGCGTTTGGTATGAACTGGGTATTAATAAGCGAATTGGGACTTCGAAATGCGTAGGAGTGTGAATCAGAATTGGCACCTATATATTTTATTATTGCTAGCGAAGAAGTCAACATTGTCACAAAAGATTTTAACACCCGGGTCAAATATTCAATCAATTCCTTTCATAGGAACGGTCTTATGAAGAAAAAGGGGCAAGAATATCCATGGTTGCTCTTTTTGCAATACCTACATCTCGATAGGCATGTACCATCGAGATGTTGGTGCAATTATCTAATGGTTGTGGATGTAAATAATTTGAATGGAATGCATTAGAAGAGAATTTTGGGGGTGGACAAGAGATCGTTACAGAGTAAGATGCTGCTGAGATTATCAAAAAACTGCGATGACTAAGTACTTGTATACTTAGAAATAGCTTGGTTTCATTGTTGATCTGTGTTGACAGATAACTTAAAGTACCTATTGATTTGCTATATTGACGCGAATACTACACATTGAAATAAAAGTAATTTTAAAAAGTTTTTTTAAATCTACGTCCGAAAATGGACTGTTAATGCTGGCACATAAATATAGAAAGAAAAAGCATTTATTCAGCAACAACACAAGACACGAGATTACATAAAGAAACTTATAACAATAGTGTGTCAGATATAGTGGGTAGATATAAATATACTTTCGATATTAATAGGTAGTGATATTGACGATGACGACTGATGACGATTTAATTATTAACACGTTTAGTTTTAAAACAATTAAAATAGTCATCAATAGATATGTTTTCAGATACAAAACATCTAAGAAAATACTTAGTCCATTAATATTATATCAACATTCATTAAACGATATCCTACGTTTTATGCGTCACTAAAGTTAAGATAACAACCTAAATATTGAAATAAAGCTAAGTTTACGGATGTTATCGCGTTTATTTTAGGTTTTTTACGTTCCCGTAGTATCGGCTGCTTTACAGCAAGCATGGTCACGGGAGGACCGAGGTGTTTGACGTCCTAGTGTCATAGTTAGAACTGGGGTACCCTCATTAATTGTTGTTTGCGGTCCGATCTACGCAAAAAGTGCTCAAAGTGTCTCGAGGTCTTGCAATAGTGCGCTTAGTTTTGGATTTCATTATATTAATTACTGAATCCAGTAATTCATATAATTAAATTCGAAGCCAACCTAAAATATTAACCAAAAAAACACATAAAATAAACGCGATAAAATCCGTAAAATTTGTTTTATTTCAATGTGTAGTATTCGCAAAAATATAAGTAATCAATGTACCTGAGTATTGTCAATGAATATATCAGATCATTACATTAATTGCCCTGACAACTACCAATTTGCAACTGACAGTCGTGTCCCAGCCGCGCCGCCGATAATCATGTTAATTAATCAACCAATCTGTAAAAAAATATCTACAGCACATACAAAATACTTACAAACATGAATAACTTAATTAATTCTTTATTCAATATTACAAACCGCGCGGTCTCGCTTATTAAAAGGAGAGATTCAATGCAGATAATCCCGTTCACTAAATCATTATCGCATTAATAATAAGTAATTAATTATTACATCACGTATCTAAATAATTGCAGAATAATTATCATATTTAAAATGATTATGTAACATAACGCACGAGTCGAACCACTTTCGGATGTTGACTCAAACAAAACTTGTTTGTGAATTTCAATAAGATTATGCAAATTGATGCAATGATTGGAAGATTTTAATTACTTGAATGGGACTGCTATTTTGTTGTCCAGTGGTACGTACATTGGTCTAATTAATCACAAAGTGCATTACTTTGTGATTAATTAGAAAATTACTATCCATAACGCTGCCTACGGGCGGCATACTCCGCAAAAAAAATACAATCGAATTTAGAACCTTTTTTTTTTTTATTACATTATAGGCAAGTATTTGATCTCGATCTCACCTGATGGTAAGTGACGATGAGATCTACGATGGAGCATACTTGCCTAGGTAGGAAGGCGGCAGTAGATCGAGACGCTATATTCACTAGGCACATGCAGCGCAACTGATCTGACCCGCCATCCATGAATGGCAGCACCGAACATCATGCCGGAACACGGCTAGGCCGCTTGGCGACATGGCTTTGTTCAGTGGGTGGTGACTAACCACGGCCGAAGCCTACCACCAGTAAAGTTTTCACCTGGTTGGCACCACCCAGGGTCACGTGTAGGGTATCTCGAGGGTACTTAATTCTCCTACGGACGAAGGTGACTCGACCCCAAAACCTTCTCCTCCTCCTCGCCTTTTTTTGAAGTCGGTTAAAAAAGGGCGGCTGGCTATGCTGCCTAGGGCGGCTATGATTGATTGTCGGCCTCACGGTGTATTATACCTGCCAAATGATGTATAAGACTGGAATGAAATATTTGAAAAAAAAAGTAACGTGTTAGTCTATAGATTTTATTTTTAATTTCTTATTAGGCACCTAATTTTTTTTGGAATGTGATCTTATGAATTTTCAAAAATATGTTACACTAAGATTCTCCTAGGAACTAAAATCCCAAACTGATCACAGAATCTTTCTAAAAGGACATAGTTCGTATTAATATTCTAAAACTAGAACTCTCTGTATATGGGGCAAACAGACACCATATAAATTCTTATAGTATACTAGCTGTTGCCCGCGACTTCGTCCGCGTGGTATTTAACAAAAACTCAGCCGTTGGTAACAGCCTGCTCGCGTTCTGATCCCGCGGGACGCATTACAGATTGTTGCTATCAAACTTTAATCAGGCGCAGCGCTGCAACATTGGTTTTAATTTTTTTTCGAGAGATCCTATTTTTTTTCTAAAATAAAAGTAGCCTAAGTTACTCCTTGTTACATCAGCTATCTGCCAGTGAAATTCCCGTCAAAATCGGTCCAGCCATTGCAGAGATTACCCGGAACAAACAGACAGACAGACAGACAGACAGACAGACGGACAGACAGACAGACGGACAGACAGACAGACAGACAGACAGACAGACAGACAAAAATTGTAAAAATTGTTGTTTCGGTATAGGTACCGTGTATACATCCAAATGCATTTAGTAAAAAGCGGTTATTTTAATATTACAAACAGACACTCCAATTTTATTTATATGTATAGATGTATAGATTACATGTCCATGACTCGAGTACATTCACGTTTATCACACAAAATCTGTCTCTACCGGGATCGAACCTAAGACCCCCGCCACAGATAGCAAGTTCACTATCAACTGTACTGGTCAAATCAAGTCGGAAACTAAATAAACTTCTAATCAAGTTAATGTACAAAATACTATAACTAAACGCAAACTTGTAACTTGACACACTGCGTGTACCACAGACTTGCTCCGAACACACCCATATTCGTAGGACCTGTTTGACAAGTCTCGGAATGCCTTTGTGCGGATCCCGCCAACAATCACTCTCAGTCAGTTCAGTATTAACAAAAGGTTAAGTGATTGTAATACTTAAATATTAGGTTCATCCGCGACCCTGTTCAAACAAACCAAAAATCAAAAATACAATGAGCAGAAAAAAATGCTGAAAAATAATAAAATCGGTACAAAAAAAAGTGTATAAATGAAATTCCTCAAATCAAAGAAGCCGATAAAATATTTAATCAGTGAATGATCTGACGTCAAAAATCTCGGATTAATTATAAAAAAAATGTAAGCACATCAATCTGGCATTTCCCCGGCAACAGGCGCTCGACAGCGCGCGGGTGTACTGTACACAAACCGCGCACTGCACTTTCGTGCAAATCTTCTAATTATTGTTCTACGGAATTGATCTCTATTGAATACGCTGGCTGGTAAGCAAAGTAATATAATAATGAGGTAATTTGACTGTCTCAACTTTGACACTGATTGTATTAATATTAATGAGCGCATACGCCCTATATTATAATATTGGAGAATATTGGTCAAACCAGGAAGGCAGATTTAAAAAAAATGCAGAATCACGTTGATCTTGATTCAATGTAAAAAGGACTATTCGTTTTTAGCGGGAAGTCGTAAATTTTGTTTTTATTAAAAAAAACAGGCCCTATTTTGAAGCCGGTTGCCCATCTAAAAAAAGCGGAAAAAGACCATTAGGGGAAAAAAGTTATGTGTTATTCGGATATAATGAATAAATTGAGATTTCGGGATACTCATTGCACTCATACAATACCATTGCTTTCTTTTATACAGTAGTTGCTGCCAGTCCAGTCCAGCTTATCGAATACGTGTCAGAGTTCTAGTGATCAGCTGTAGAAAGTATGGCTAGCTGCAGTTTTTTTTTATCAAACGACTCGACGCTTCCCTGCGTCCGGCGAATGATTTTTGTGCGTTACTTTACTTCATAATTATTACATTTAGATTCCGCACTAACTAGATGAAAGTTTGATCACACTTTTAATGGATTCCGCGTGCATTCCCGCAGCGACGGGCTGTAACCGCGAGTCTGAAGTCTTGAAAGTCGATAATTAGCGAGCTAATTAGATACGCCCCTAATTAATCTCGTAAGTAAATAATAATGGACTTACCTGCGAATCTCAATTATTGTAATTATTGCATAAGTGGCAATGCAAGACAGCACTCGTATATTCTGTCATAGGAGGAATCGGTGCATACGCAATCTAGTTCTATGTAGGTAGATAGGTACTTAGGTATTTCAGCTTAAGCATCTTTACTAAGTAACTAAATTGTTCAAATAGTCATGAAACATACCTACCTATGAAATAAATTCTATGATCGCTAATGTTTATATGGAATCCAGCCAGACATTATACCTTTCCTTGTTTTGTTGCTGCAATATCACTCCATCCTATAAAAGATCAACTCCAAAATTAGGAATCGAACCAATAAACCTAACCATCATTGGTTAACAGCCATGCATTCTAACTGCTACACTACCTATATGGAGGAATTCTTCTATATCGCCACAAGATACACAGATGTCGCTGCAGACGACATTCAGAACAAACGACGATTCTCCATGCAATCCTAAAACGCGCTATAAGAGTATTCGGAGAACGTAAAATATATACAAGCTCCCGACAATAATCGACGGGGCATAGCGGCCGCCCTGCCAGGCATACCACGCGCCTGACTGAAAGAACTTCTCTTTACCGCTATAATACTAAACTCAATAAGTACCACGAACAAACATACACGAGTTTGAGTTTTTTCAACAAATCCAAACAATCAACTGTTAGGGGATTTATTTAATAATCATCATCGTCATCAACTTCATTATTTTCATCAGATGTACTAATATTATTTAAAATTACAAAGAAATATTTTACTTGACACTGGCGTAAATGGCGTAATTTTGTAGCCGATTGCTAACACAAAAAAAATACCTACGGATGTAACGGTGGGTTAGCTAAGATATTTTGGACAAGGTTTAATTTGAACCGCTAAACCATCCTGCCCTGCAATAAGGCCTTGAGTAGCCCTACCAACTGGCATGGCAGTGACTAGCAAACTTGCCTATTGACATTCCATTTGGTAGGAACCCTACCAATAGCGTAGAGGATATATGAATAAGCTACATGCACTGTACCTTCCTCTCGTAACGCTCTATAGCCCACATGGCCAAAGAACAATGTTCTTGCGACCCCGTAGCCAGGCGTGAAAACACGATTTCGTTTAGGACAATTTCGTTTGGAGAGTGCGATAGCATTTTTATATTTATCTATAAAAATTTCAGAAAAGAAAAATTGTTTTCGAAAATTTTTAAATTGATAAAAATCACACGCACTCATCGCCATTTTGACACTAGGTTAGCCAATTTATCATGAAGCCATGTAGAATTATTTATTCACTTATGAATTATATCCATGGAATAGGTATCTAAAAATAGAAGTTAATAACAGAAATATATTTTATTTAATGATACAAATGCAGATTATAATAAAATAAATACATAAGTAATCATGTTTTGAGCTTACAACTAATAATTTGCTATAATCACTTTAATTCCGCTGGCATTTCAGAACCTTTCAATGCGGCTAGTATATTACTAGCAGTCAGCTCGCTCATTGTGTTCCTAGCTTCTATAGAAGCGCTGCCTATATGTGGAAGGACAACACAGTTACTTAGCTTCAACAATGGACTATCTAACGGCAAAGGCTCGGGCGTAGTTACGTCCAAACCTGCGGCTCGTATAGTATTATTCTTCAACGCTTCTATAAGATCATTCTGATCTACTGTTGCACCGCGACTTGTATTAACAAATATAGCGGTTCGCTTCATCTTCTCAAACGCTGACTTATTGAACATCTCCTTAGTTTCAGGGACTAATGCAGCACAGCATATAACAAAGTCACTTTGTGCTAGAAGTTCCTCGAAACTGACCTTAATGGCTCCTGTTTCTTTGGCTTCCGGCCTTTCACTACGATTGTGGTACAATATCTTTGCTGTGTTAAATGCTTTCACACGTCTGGCTACTGCCTGCCCTATTCTGCCGAAGCCAACAATGCCTACGGTGGCCCCAGCCAGGCCAGGGCCAGTCATCCAGGTGGGAGCCCAAGACACCCAGCCACCGGTTTTGGCCTCATGTTGAGCTTCAGGTAACCGGCGAGAAGTGGAGAGTAGTAGGGCTAACTGAAAACAGAAACATGCCAGTTGGTCTTATACCATGATTGGGACAGAATTATTAACATTAGCTTTTGTGTTATATTAACAACTCATTGGCGTAGTTAGCAGTGACCCTGCTTTCTCTACTGAGGGGCTCAGGTTTGAATCTTGATAATGGCAAACCTTGTGTGATGTGTTTGAATGTTTGTAACTAAGAGAGATCCCCAAGTCTGTTGTCTGGTACTCATAAAACAAGCGTTACTTAGTTTAGGACCATGGAGGTAGTGTCTTTATCTATTTTTATAAAAGATAATACTTACAGTAAGTTCAGCAGTAGCATCAGTCAACACATCAGGTGTGTACCCGATCTGGATGCCTCTCTTCTTGCATTCTGCTACATCAATGTGATCATATCCCACCGAGATGGTGGAGACCACCTTCAGGGTAGCCCCGGCTGCATCAAGCAACTCTTTGTCAATCTTGTCAGTTAATGAACAATAAATGGCATTGGTGCCCGGTACCAATTTGAGGAACTCTGCTCTTGGTACTGGGGATGGCTGATTCCATAACTTGATGTCACATCTGGAATTAGAATGAATAAAAAATATTATCCTTGCTTATATTTGCTAGTGATAGGATTCAAAATTATAGGTACTTATTTTCTAAAAGGAAAATTTGTAGAAGAAATGGTAACATTATGTATATTGATCCCTGCCAACTTGGCAGTACATCTAGAGATTCTTTCATCTAGAGATTCTTCAAAAGTAACATTAGTTTTGATATGATCATGTATTAATACAGTTGCACTAACTCCATAGTCTGCACTTAAGTTCACTTATGCGTAAATGTGCTATAAGGTATACACGGTTTAATGTAGCTACATGTTCCTAGTAGAACCACATTTTGGTGGATAGGTGTACATTAAAACAACTTACTCTCTTTTCAGAAGCTCCACTCCACTCTCGGGCATATCGGAGCGCGTCACAAACACCTGATACCTCGCTGCACCGCTCATTTTCCTCACAAATCTGCCAACAATCCCACGAAACAAACACGGCGCAAGTGGCACCACACTTTTATAACTCATGAATCAATAGCTTGTTAATTTCCGGGATTTCTTGTCAACGACTAAAGCTACAAGGTCATTCAATTCTCCGGCAGATATTTGGGCGGCGAATCTTGAGTTCTTCTATTATTCTCGCCTTTAAAAAATGAAGGTTTCGCAAAGTAGATCGTGAGGTGAAGCGCACCGACAGTCGCCAGTAAAACCTTGCCTTTTGTTGACTTAAAAAATGATAATGCGGTCATTATTATCTAAAGTTCAAATTAGATGTTCTTCTTACGTAAATAATGGTTGTAAGAAGAATATTTGTTGAATTTGTCTCATTATTATCACTTGAAGGAAGTATGTATGTATGATAGATAATATCACAGAACATATATACCATACATGAATGAATGAATGACAGACGTAACTAGAGTGGTACAAATAATAAGTCGTACATGTGATATCGACTAATCACGCAATTTTTTTCGAGGCATGCATTTAATTAGGTTACATATCTATGTATCGGAAGCTTGAGGAGACGGGACTTATTTTTACATTCATTTTGAAACCCCCTTGAACCCTTCAATTTATATGCAGTACGCGATTCTTTAGTGTCCGCAAATGATTCAGTCTTGGTATGAATTTAGAATTCCTAATGGTTTGTTATGTGTAAGAACGCAAGGTAAATTCTTTAAATATATTATTATATCGCCATCGATTTTACAACCCTGCCATGCGACAGCTCTATCGCTGGATTGACTTGACTTTTTTAGTTTGGTTTGACATCCGTTATCACCGTCCGGAAATGTTTTGTCTTGATGGAAGGAAGGAAGGAGGCTTATTCAGGTGTTATTCACAAACGCTGTAGTTATCGAAATATACTGAGCGGTATTCCACCGGCTATTTGTATGATCGTCCATGGCTAGCGCCAAAACAGGATACACGCCGCATACCCACTCAGTTTTTGTCTAAATTAGGATTTTATGAAGTAAATCACCCACCGCGCTGTTGCGAACATCAACATGCAAACATTAAAAAAAAAAACCACTTTATTCAACTTTAACCTGTCTTATAAATTAACATTATTTTAATCATTATGTTCATGCTGAGCTTCAGACTCCCTCCAATTATTCTGGACCATCTCGACAATCATTCTCCACCATTTTGATTGCATGAAATAGTAAATAGAACACACTATGATAAATAACCATGATAACACCAAGAAATAGTCGGTTTCCTTTTCAACAACACTTGAAACTGGTCCTTGGAAGTCTTTTGATGTGACAAGCAATCCCTGTGGGTATTGTCCAGTGATAGCATGAACAAATTTACTGAATGACTGGATATTGTATTCGGTACCATTAAATTTTCCCACTGGTCGTCCATTATGGAACATTTTCAGTGTTGGTACACCAACAATACCGTACTGGGCATTGACTCCATTATTTTTCAGAGCATCTAAGGCTACCATCTTGACATTAGGATATGACCGAGCGAGAGCATTGAAATGTGGAGCTGCATGTGCACTAAACGGGCAAGCTCTAGCATAGAATAGTACTAGAATACAATCAGCCTCTGTGTCCCTGGTAGTTATGTCTGGTTTAATCTGCAGTAGTTTAGCTAGATGAGTGCCATTTATGATTTCAATTGATGGTTCAACTTCTTCACTTTGATCATAGACAATTTCTTTGCATTTCACCAGTTTTCTGGTTTCATTCGCTGATTGTGTATTGTTTTCAGCAGTGACATTAGCTAAGGTCACAGTGTTATATAGATTAGTGAGTGTTTTATTAACGTCTGACACCACATTGGACAGTAATGATTCAGACTCATCAACATTTGGGATATCAATGTCAATGTCTTCTTTTGTGTCTGATTCGGTATCTTCTTGTATATCAAACTGTGCGGTTGCTGTTACCAGTAATCCTGTAAAACGAACAACAATTTAACAATACACACAGTAGGTAGTACTTTGTTGAGAGTCACTGAACTATATGAATGCTATTATTTTGCATAGTGTTTACTAATAAGGTACCTATTGAATTAAATTAATAAGGTTAATTGACTTATTTAATAATTATTTTTCGGGCAATACACTTCCAACATAAAAAATACAATATATAAATAATAATTAACATTGTATATTGCAAAAATAGTATAGAAAGACAAAGCGTGCCTGGTAAATGGATGGTTGCATGTGTACTATTGGCATATTGCTGTTTCCAGCTGAACATAAAGGCGAATAGAGCCTAATGGGATCAGTCTCTCTGCACACAAGCTGTTTATAAACGTAAATACATGACTGTGTCCTGTAGCTAAGTGTTTGCCAACTACTTTTTAAGCATGGCCGACAAATACCGGCAATAGTGAGAACACAAGCTATTAAGCCTGATAGCATCAGCTAAAGTAGATAACCGTCAGTATGCTCACATGCGTAAACCTTTTAACGTTACAATATAATATAAGTTGACCCCAGCATGTGGCTAGCATAACATTAAAATTCTCAAAAAGAGCCTCTAAGTGGTGAGAGACATAAGTAATTAAATACATCATTAAGGCAGCAGCCCATTATAATAATATTTTATTATAAACATACAAAGCATTGATCTGACAAGGAATTAAGATGATTTTAAAATAATTCTTACCGATCACCATAAACAATACGAAATTAAATTTAACACTTATTCGGAAATTCATGATGAAAGCAGCTATTGCACACAAAGTGAACTATTATGTTACGTTGTCCAAAAGAAAATAAACTATTGATGTACGGTGCAATCCTTTTATTTTCGATTTATAATGTTTATATTTACATCGGCGATCACAATTCACACGAATGTATAAAAAAAATTACAGCAAGATAGCGCTATAGAAATTCCATTGAGTGTAAGAGGGAGAGACATTCGTCTACGGCTCTATGGGAGACCAATACTATATCGTGTCAACCTGACAGCCGCTGACTTGCTACAATGATGACAGTTACGATCCATTACACGCTTGAACAAAAAATTCAACATTACGAATTATTTTTATTATGAGAACATTAAAGTAATCCAAAAATGCAGGGGTCGTGCTTCGAGTACTTGCAGAAGATATTTTTTCACTTTATTTTCTACGTGATGAATGAACATCTAAACCGCCTGATTTTTATGAGCAGCAATTTTTCACGCATTGAATTCACTAGGTCGATCAATTTGTTCTCCAGGCGTCTTAGTCTAAGCTAAGTATCCGTAACCAATTATCATGACACCACACCCTGCTACAAAATCTAGTTCAGTTTGCATCACTGTACACAAATATCCGTCGTGCGTGACTGTCTGCCGGCTGCAGTGTCAAGAATGAACATAGCTAGCTACATTGACAGACAATCCTTTCGTCGATTGACTGATCTATTTAAATGCATTATAATGCAATTGACCTTGTAGCTATTAGGGCACGCACCGGTTGCATTGGAAATCGTGGGCGGCCCATCTATACGAGACCAGATACAAACGTTGCGTAGATATTTAGGATGTCATTCGATGACGTGCTGGACGTTGTAATATTATTTTATTTCGTTGTGTATTCGGGACGGAGTGGCGCGGGCGGCGGGTGGCAGTTGCCGCCCGACCGCCGCCGCGCTACTTGCCACTTCAACTAAACCACTATAAGTACTATTTTAAGCTTGCATAGTTCTAAAACACAGTTTATCAATAAAACATGGCTTATTCCTGGGACAACAGAGTTGCTTTCGTTGTGAGATACCTGTACGGTGAGTGTTTCATTTATTAATTTAACTAAGCTGTTTTGTAGGCCTATGTTTTGTGGACTAGGCGGGAACAGCTGATCGTTGAATATAAGTAGTTCAATGTTAATTATAAAACAACAAAATATTTTCTATACATTGTTCTCAATTCTGACGCACCGCAGATTTGACCTGGCGGGGACCCCCCGCCAGGTTAAATCTTTAAAAAATACGTTTAAACTCACACGTTAAAATACCGGATACATAGATAGTCTTGTATGTAGGCGAAAAAGGTAAGTATCTAAATTAATTATCAAATATATTCGTCATAAACAAATATTTTTCTTCTCATTATTATAGATTTTACACACAATACTAAAATATCGTTTTAAATACTTATAGAATTGCAATTAACATTAACAATAGATATATGTGTTTTTTAACCAATCTAGTACATACCCGAACAATCTACATAGCCGATTTGCATAAGTACAAATTGCCTGACCTTAAGTACCAACTAGATAATTGTACCTACCTGTACCTACCTAGACCTACCTTCTTTTTATTCTGCATGTAAAATCTAGCTGTTAATATCATAGTTGCAATAATATCTACAAGACAAATCGATTAATAGATCTTTTTAAATTTGTAATTCGGTCAATAGTGGTTTTGTTCCATTGGACTGGACCCAGCGCAAGATATTTTTATTTAGAAAGCTGTTCATCTTATTGTCGACATTTCGGTATTACTCGCGACTAGTTTACGCGGCTAACAACAACTTTTGGATACTGATTCATTCATAACGTTGGCGTTTCGATGATTCAACAAAAGAAACAGATTTCTTGTTAGCGTGTGTTGTTTTCATAATTATGGCTGCATAATTTTGCTTTCTTATTGAATTTACTGCTTCATCTTTTTTTATCTTTTTTGGCATCACACGTTTGTGTATATTGCCAGTGTCAACATTAAACTGCTTTATCTTTAAGTTTTTTAAAGTTTATTTTCTTAATTAAAAAGTTCGCTGTTTGGTGCTGGGTGGAAATGACCATTTTATGCAGTCTGTCATGGGACCTACCACAGGCAATCTATGTTTTCTGTGACGAGGTACCACCTACCACACATTATGCTGTCCTCCCAAAGTAATTTTTAATATAAAGATGAACAATAGCACCTATCATTTGTATAAAAGGGTTTGTTTGCTATTAGCTTTTTTTCACCATCGCAATCATATCCTCCCGACAGAGCCTGTAATCTGAGTTACATTATTCCAACGAGCTATTCATTATACCAAATCTCTCTAGCTTGTCATTTATCTTTAAATATAAAACTAGGTTTATCAATCACCGATCGTAACGTAGGTATTAGGGGTTGCCAAGATTTCTCAACTTTTTAATTGCATGTATGTACCTACATATCGATAGCAGCCCGAGCTAATGAGAATACATTCTAATGAGATCACTGACGTCCATGATACAAGTACGCTAGACTAATGATATCCTTTAAAATGACAGCTATCTATGGTGCCTATTTGAAGCGCCCCCATCGTGGGGGAAAGGAACTAAATCTGACGTAAAATGCAAATGGCCGTTGTTTTGTTTACATTGTCTCCGTGTTTATAAAGTGATTTTGAAGGTTTAACGCGATTAAACTTGTTTGTTGTGTCGTATTAATATAGTTAATACATAAATAAGTGGCGTTAGTTAATAGGTAAACCATGAATGAGTGCGTGTTATGCAAAACTCTTTACCAGAAGGGAAGTGGGGTTACATTCACAAGTAAGTGAATTTACGGCTAATATTCAAGAAATTAAAACTTCTATTGATATTATAGGCACTTAAAAATATGTTACTAATCTTATTTATACGTGATTACAACGCATTTGTCTTTGTATTATCGGTTTTTTATAAACAATAAAATTCAATAGTGCTGTAAAAGTTCCTTGTCGATAAAATTTATCGATATTTTTTCTATCAATATCTTAAATAGATAGAACGTTCAAGAACGTAAAAATCGCCGAAGAGAGATTTGTATTATCAAATACATATTATTTTAAAACAATGTTTACTAATTCACAGGTTTCCGACTGACAATAGAAGACTAGAATTATGGCTCAAAAGCATTGAAAAGCCTAGTTGGCGTCCGAAAAAATATGATTACATCTGTTCAAAACACTTCTCTGATGACTGTTTTATTAAACATAACTCATGTACTACTTTGATGATTTTTATTTTCTATTAATACCTTACCTACTCCATTGCTTCCCAGACAACATTACATTACCTCATTTCTAATTAAAAAACGATCCTTATTTAAGTAGGATCTAGCTAGTCACACACCACCCTTTAGTCCGGTTTCGGCTTATACTAAGATTACCTACCCTACCCATGAGCGATTCGGCTAATCATTATCATTATTTGCTTCATCTTAGTATTAACCACTCGACTATTTTGGACATTAGCCATTGTTAAAGGAATGGATCATAATTATTTTCATTTTACTGCATGGGTAGGTTAAAGCATAAACATTTTTATCGATGTATCATATCACTGTCCCATCTCTATTATCTCTAGTTCCATTCCCCCTCACTGCCGCTATCAGCGCCAAAATGGCGAAAATCAAATAGGCACACGATAACCGGGCTTATGATTAGTCCAGCGATATATACCATAGAGGTCAGTGAATGAGATACATTCATTCTTTAATTATTGGCCTAACCAAATGTTTCCGTGAAGCGTGAATATTTACGAGCGTCTACATTTTGCACTCGCAAAGTGTGTAAGGCTGTCTATACCTACCCTGATATTAGATCCAGCCGTTTTATAGGTCCCTTTACAGCTATCGTGACCTGTCCGTACATTATGCTAGGTCTCATAGATAAACGGCCACACCTACAGCTACGAATTGATGATAAACGACAGGTGACTAATTGAGTGACTATTAACTTCTAGGAATGTAGACTGGGTCGCAATTAATTGCACAATCTTATTAAGTCCCGCCTATCTTAAATAGCAAGCATTGTATCAAGGATACAATAAAGGCAATTTTTAGATAGGTTGATAAGAATATTGATTTCTTATATTTACGCGAGTAGGTACTGCACGTTGAAATAAAAACTGTTTTAAGTTAATTTAGATTGACGGCCACTAAAACGCCCTTCTTCAGATAAATTACCGAAAATCGAACGACTAACTTACCTAACTACCTAGCTACCTATAAGTTTATTGCAGACATTGACAACAATGGCTACCTCGATGCGCACGACTTCCACTGCCTTGCGCTGCGCACGTGCGTGCTGGAGGGCAAGGGGGACTGCAGCGCCGCACGCCTACAGAAGTACCAGCACGTGATGCTCAGCCTCTGGGAGGAGATCGCCCAGATGGCTGACTTCGACAAGGTGCCGGACTATGTCGGTTATCCCCCCACATTACACTCAGCGGTGTCGGCGACGCTTCAGGGCCAATAATGCTGTTCTTTCTGAGGATATAGCTAAATCTCTATCGTGGAACCATTGTGTGTCTCAGTTTGACGGAACTATTTCCAGTATTCTTTAAATATAGGAGTATATTGGGAATTATCTTCCCATTACTTACCAGTGGGTACCTTTTTTTTTTACGTGGGGTAATCCTCATGGATACCACATGTTGACCCCAGGCCGCAGACATTAGGAGGGGTGCCTATTGACCACAGGCACCCTCCGTTGAGTGTACCAGTGGGTACCTATATTGACTGAGGACGATTGCCTCTCAACTTATTCGTCTGAGCCTCAAACAGGGAGACAAATAGAGCTAGGTATATATAAACAGGTACCTATAGTTGCTTTGAGTCTAATTTTAAAGGGCTGCCGAGAGGCCAGTCTACAAAGTTGGTACGTTTCTTACAGCTCCAAGTCATGGTATTCTATCGACTCGACCAACCAAAAAATAGCGAAAGTGCCTACCTTAAGGTTTCTTTAGGGAAGCGGTCATAACGCTAGTCTTTGGCCTCTTCTCCAGATTCTCGTTCATTTGGTAAATTACTAGGCCTTTGATAAGGCACTCACCGTTTTGAGATACACAATAGTTCCGCTGCTCTTTATTATAGCACTGTTAATGTCTTTCTGTCGCACGTTCTTACCGCTACACGGAAAATTCGCTCTGAACTCTTTATTCAAGGCGAATTTTCAATAATTACACACCAATTTTAAAATAGGAATGGAAAATAAGTAGTTAAAACTACTTAGGTACATTCTATAAAAACAATGATAGCCAAAAAGCAGTGATATCCACGTTGATAGAACGCTTGCCTCGGTAACAAGGATTGCAGGTTCAAACACCGGCTTGCACCTCTGGGATTTCTGGATTTCATGTGCGAATCTCATTTTCAACCGTGATTATCACTTGCTAATGACGAAAGAAAACATCGCGAGGAAACCTGCATGTCTGAGAGAACCCCTCGAAAGATGTGTGAAGTCCGCCAACCCGCACTAAATCAGCGTGGTGGACTATGGCCTTATACCCCTCACATTGAGAGGAGGCTCGTGCCCAATAGTGGGACATTAAAAAGGGCTGGTATTATTATTATTATATAGGAACTTACTTATAAAATGGTCCATGAAACAATAAGTTGATATTACAAATTATCAAGGCGTGAATTCTTGGATCCTGTAATGCCATCTGAAATACCAATCAGGTTGTTATTATCATTGTCTAGATGTTGTATCTCTGCTCGGTAGATATTATAATCCAATTAATGAAAAAGTAGTTAATATTAATCACACACTTTCAAAAGTACTTGTGCACAAACTGAACTAAAATATAACAATTTTCAACTTACACACACGCATAGCAAGGCACACGCTTCCCGCTTATTTAATTAATTTCGAATTTCGAACGGTGCGTTCTCAATTAAGAGTTTTTACAGGACGGTATAATAACAGTGGATGAGTTCAAACAGGCTGTCATGAACTGTTGTGTCGGCCGACGGTACGAGGATTTCCCTCAGGCCATGAAAGCTTTCATTGAGACCAACTTCAGAATGATAGATTTAAACAGTGACGGGGTGATGGCGATCGAGGAGTACAGATACGACTGCGTGCAGCGGCTGGTGCTGGAGGACATCAAAATGATTGACGAAGCCTTCCACTCCTTAATGAATGTGAGTAAACAGCGACCGGATATATATGTATTCGTAGGAGTAAACACATAGCCATCTTTTTTTTTTTTGAGAATTTTAAGCCAATGTTCACACGGACGCGCCTGATTTTGCAAAGCGACCAACTCTTTAGTGAATACCAAAAATGGCGACGCGTTTTTTTAAGATGAGTAATCCTCCTGATGACTTACTATCTCCTGGATACTAGTCGAGCACACATTTAGATTTGTTTTCTGATGGATGGGTGAGGATCACGGAGTATTCAGTATTCTGTCTAAACTCCATGGCGAGAATTTTATGAAAATATATCGAAAAAGATTCCTTACAAATATACCTCGTAGTATATTTCTGTGATTAGTAGGCATAAGTTATTATTTGTCAGTAATTAATCATGATTTAGAGCTTTTGATAGCACATTTACGCGGTCAAAAATTTCCACCGTTCCGTTAATTATCCGAACGATAAATTTAATATTATGTAGTCATACCACGCACGAGATGCACGCCAATCACGAACAGAATATACATCACGCAGCTAATACACGATGTTCTACAAATACCTATCGCTAAGCCGCAAAACAGTCTCCGCTCGATTTGAAATCTAAAATGCTGAGTCGAAATTGGAAGCTCCATAATCATAGACATTATTCTTTACTTATTCGTAAGTGTGGCTGAGGTCGCACTTCCACCTGTAAAGAAAAAAATATGACAAATGTTCTATACTATCCGACAAGCACAAGACGACAAGACAAGCGTTTACACTTGCAAGCTACTTTCGAGCATAGCTTGCAAATAGAAGATTCGTGAAAATCACTCCACAAAGCTTACCTAACATAACTAAATTTTACATAAAAAATAAACAATTGTATTTTAACAGCATCAAAGAAAACGAAAACGTTTAGGTTTGAGTTTAGACAGAAGCGAAATAAATGAACAATTTAAATATGGAAGATGGCTTATTGCGTCACACTACACTACACTCATCCATCATTTTGTGAGTTTTACGCAAGTTTTACGTGACATCAAAACGAGGTAGGTATACTTACTACATACAAAATAATAAATGTATAAACACATCATAAAACATTATTATCTAACAACGACAGACGAGTAGGAAAATACCTTCCTCCACTGAGTTTTAACGACATTAGAAATTACGAAATTCAAATATAGAAATTTAATTTAAAAATAAAAGACACCGGGTTAATAGGCGAGATATAAAAATCTATAATCAGAAATAACATTATGCAACAAAATAAAACAATAACGAGTTTTCTCGCTGGCAACGCTCCAGCAATCAGCTTGTAGATACTATAGCCGTGTAGGTACGTTTCCTAGTTCGAGTCTACTTATTATGTTGGTATTAGACAAACAGGCGGGCACTACGGTCGGGCATCTGTTAAAGATCACACATCTTACCTAGATGCCAAAAAAATGTCATAGATCGCGGAACTATTTTCAATTTTAATTCAAATTACTAGACTGTAACAAGAAAATTGCGTAGCCATTTTGCATATATATATATACGAGCATAAATACATTAATGTAACCAAGCGTTTAACTTTTTATTTATTTATCTTTAATGACTTAATTAAGACGTGTATTGGCATTAACAGTAACACCGGCGATAACTACAGAAGTAACCTTGGTGAATTCGTCCTTTGAAATTGATTACAGGATGACGACAGAAGAAAGGGCGGGCTGACCCTGTCTAGGTATCAGGAGTTATTCGCCCAGTTCCTCGGCGATCAAAGCGACGACTGCCCGGCTAAACACCTGTTCGGACCCTTAGAACTATAATAGAAGTCCTCAGTCACCTAGTTCTGGCTGAATATATTGACTGACACGCCTATTACTAGGTATATATACCTTATGGAGCAGGCGAATATGGGGTCAATTATAAATAACTTAATTTAAAAGATCGTCACAGTCAACTTGACTGAGTCAAGAGGCTGGTTTTTTTCTTTTTTTAGCTTGGCAACCGGCTACAATGTTCAGTTTTTATCAGTCAGTGCAGTGCAATCTTCTGCGCTGCTTGGTTTAAAATATAAGTACCACATTTTAGAAAAGAAATACAAAATTTATGAATGAATTATAAATTCCCGCCATAAAGTCGGGTTTTCTATCTATTCTTGTCAGTTGCAAAATAAATACGGGTATTTACCACACATAAGAGTGCCAAAAATTAACGAATTCTTCCCAAATAAATCTACTTACAAAAACTAAGCTACACTTGAGGTTAATATAAATCTTGCCTTTAAAAAAAATGCGTCTGTTTACAAAAATAAACATATTTAAATGACCTCCATCCTGAAAGATTAAGTATATTGTGAATTTTATATGTTTGTTATTTCGTTTTCCGTTTATAAGCTAAGGTGTTAATGAGAAAGATTTTTTTATGATTGTTTAATTGAAATGTTAATTTCCCCTTAAAGTTTTAACTTTATCGTATCACTATACTTATAACACAGCATCATTATACTCGTTATGTACGCAGGTTTTTCTTAAACTTGCAAAATATTGTTTATTGTTTTTTTTATATTGTTGCCTAAGTATGTTGAAACGTGAGTGTTGCTTTATTGTGCTCACAAACTTTATGGGTAAATTACGAAGAGAGGAATTGTGCTCAGACATACAAAATGAATCTAGTCAACGCGATGTTTAAAACATTGTCGTAATAATGTTATCTGTAAATATGTATCCTTTAAAATATATCGAAATTGTTTGTATGAAATTTGTAGTTTTATTTCTGGCAACATTAAATGCAAGATGTCAATGCTACTTTTACATCCGATGTGTATCATGTCAAAAGGTAAGTTAGCTACTCATAACTCGTTCTCTTATTGGTCTGTGCTGGTTATTGACATGCCAGTTGGTAAGGACCCTACAAAGCATGATACCAAGTTATGCCGTACGTAGCAGAGCGTTTAGTTTCTTGTAGGAGTAAAAAAATATTAAATGGTTTTGTGACCGCCCCATAGGCCTTGGCTTTACGTCACAGTACTTTTTTAATTCCCGAGTGTTGCAAAAGTAAAAATAAAATTAGATTCAGTGTATAGCCGTTCGAAGTATCTATGTATAATTAATAATGTGTGGATCAGGGTAAATGACGACCACGGGTTACCATTGGTGTTTTATACTTTATTAAAAACTCTATTTCACAGACTGTACATACAACAACGAGCGTGCTTAAGCCCCCAGCAAACATAGCTTTATTAAATTTTATTACATACTTTATCTGTCATAAATATATGTGACACAAGGTATTTCAAATGTTAGAAATTTTACATATCTAACAGAATTATAATAACAGCATTTAATTTCCATGACTACCTATATAAAAAAAAACAATAGATACAATTGTGTTTTTTTTTATATTACTGTACAACTAATCATTTTAATCCTGTGATAATAATAAGGTCCTACTTTAACGTTGCACGATCTACACACATCGCAATAAGTATGAGAAACATAGACACCGTGTCCATGGATAATACGTCAATCCTATATCTATGTCACAGATTTCCTCGTGCAATGGATACATAGGATAAAACGGGAATGATAAATCAATCTGTTGAAGTTTTCGAGATTAGCTCGTACTGAAAGCGTTTAGAGGGACTATTCTTATAATATATTTATGGAGCATATTGAAAAAGGGGCATCTACTAATTGCTCTGTTAATGTCCTATTTTCATAAACAACATACTAATATATTCCTGTTATGAAACTATGACTATTAATTTTTGTTGTCTAGGAAAAATGTTTTGATTAACATTCCAAGTAATTTTCTTGCAAAATCGTATAGGTAAATATGTGCTGTTAAAGGAAGACCTATTTTATTTAAATATAGTATATAGTTTTTATTGGTTCTTTATAAATATAGTTACATAGAGGACAAGATGTCTCTAACAAGATTATATACAAAACCAAATAGAATTGAAGTATGATTAGTGCTGTTCAGACTCCGACTGGGTCTGTCTTTCATAGAAAGTTTAAATTAGTAGCCTAATACATTTGCAACATTCTTTTTTTTTTCGGGATATACTTAAGTGTCTATGAATTTCGGTATGTATTTAAAAAGGCAATTAAGTTATCGCACACAATGCATACCACTAACGAGATACTACCCGAGTCTGAAGGAGTTTAAAATCAATGGGTTCATTGATATTATTTTTACCCATGATCTAAGCTGAGGCTGTATACAGCCAGATAAAGCTAATATAGGCATGATAATTATGTATATTTATTTATCCCCAAATTTAACGAAATGTATCGTCCATTGTGTATGAAGCACTTCTGGAAAATGCTTTGTAAAGTCGTAATTAATTTCTATAAATTCGGGGTTCACTGTTTAGTAAGACTATTTGATAGTTATTCACTAAGATATAGGTATACTTACATAACTTTTTTTTGTAGGTACATACGTGACGCCTAGATAAATTCCAGTGTTTACTGACCTATTTATTAGACATTGTCTATAATTACATGTTCTATAACTGTTGCTCATACTATAAAGATAGGTACTTCAGTAATTAATATAATATATTAATTATAACATTCACGTTTTCTTAATTTATTCCCCGTTTAATCCACACTTCAGGTAAATATTTAGACAGTTATTCTAAGCTATAACCAAACACTGACATTGAGAAAATACATAAGTACTTATATATTTACATAATATTTTATTTCGCGTAGCCTTAATATTAAATTGACTCTGAAAAGACACAGGCGAATATAGCGCTAGAAATCATATACATAAGTACCTACTTATATTCATAAATATTCCACATAAAGTTACCCTCAAATTTATAAAAAGTTATAATTGAGTATAAAGCCATTATAACGCACCTTTTCTCCTGTAAGATGGTTATAATGTCATTATAATACACTAGCTGCGCCCGGCGGTGTTACCCGCGATAAAAAGTAGGAAAATTAAAACATCTATCCCACGGGAACCATACATTTTACCGGGATAAAAAGTAGTCTATGTGCTATTCCAGACTATAATCTATCTCTGTGCCAAATTTCATCCAGATCTGTTCAGCCGTTCGGGCGTGAAAGAGTAACAAACATCCATCCATCCATCCATCCAAACTTTCACATTTATAATATTAGTATAGAGTATAGATTATAAATGTCTATACAATTGGGGGTTAGGCTTTAAAAGGTTAAAAAAATAACAGTTTCATTAGATCACTTCCTACCCTCCAAATTACATCAGCCCTCATAAAGTTTAGTTAAATCTAACCGAGGTTGTTATACTATAACCTGGCAAAAAGTACCTAATGTGAAATTATACATCATGGAAAAAAAGATAATATTGTGCCTTCCTATGATCAGAATCTACACGATGAAATAACAGAATCATTGGGAATATTTCAATGTACAACTTTATAAATGATTCTTGTTATTTTAGTACCATTAAACACAAATGGAGTGATTAAACATTTATCTGTATTAAAACACAACACAGAGTTAACATTGATGATTGCTCTGATGAGGAGCATACATTTTACGCCTTCGACAAAATCGCAAAAGTAATGAAATGGTAGGAAACGGAAAATCTACCAATGAGAACCTTCATCATGCCTTGATTCTAAAGCTACCTCATTGGTAGATTTTCCCCCGCCTTCATGGGGCATAGAGCGTAAATTAAACTTTATAAAATTAGGAATATATCAACATTTTCATTTATTTACTAACATCAAATCGAGCCATTACCACTTAGCTATTTTAATTCGCTAATATACTTAATTCACAGTTGAATACCAATGTCCAATTTCACTAAAACAATACTGAGATTTACATTATACCAAACCATATTACATAAGAATGGCTGATCATTAGCGTCATCTGTCGTAATACCTACTTTGGAAGTTTTACTTCAAAAGGTTCGAGTATGAAACGATGTAAATGTCAGTATAGATTACTAGTTCATAGGCTACCTTCACATTTCATCAGTGAGGCCGTTGACGGTGCCGCTGGATGATGCGCGGGGCTCGCTCGGCGTCGACTCTAGACTGCCGTAGGTGGGGCCGCCGCTTGTCGGCATTCGCCAACGTCCTCGGCGTCGGGTTATGCCTGATGGAACAATCAACTGATCACTTGTGCACTGACAGGACGAAGCAGGATTGCCAGATGTAAAATATCCGATCGGACGAACCATGGTTGCCATATGTAAAATTAGTTTGTCGAATTTACCTACTCTGTTATTGCTAGACTCAGCTTGTAACTCAATCACGGGTTGGAAATATTTGTAGCGTTTTCGGTGGCCAATTTGAGAAATTTTAAAATGAATTCCATATTCGAAAACCGGTTCCAAATCCAATTAAAGGTGTGAAAATCAGATTCTGGCGTACTTACATAAAGTTACTAAAAGTGATTTATTTATTTATTAAACCAGTCACCACACAACACCCAAAAAAAAATCAAGCAATCCTGCTTATCCCTTTACCTATGTATATAATTAAACATCTAGGTACATAGATAATTAAAAAAACCTAGTTCCGAGAATCATGCCAATAGAGGTAAGACAAGAAATTCAAGAGTGACACGGAAACACGTGATATGAAACACTGCCAATTCCTCATGCTAGGTACGAGCTATATACCAAGGGGGCATACAAGCTTGCAAAATGGAGTTTCGGTGAAATTTATACAAATGTGACACATGTTTGTTTCGACAAAATTAATATTTCGAAGTAGCGTTGGCGTAGGGACGCTTAAAACTTTCGAAATGAAATATGTTCTTTAACACAAGAAAATAGTACACAATTATACCTATAAATATGTTGACCGAGAATTTATAATATCTACATTCAAAGTGGTTTCCAATCATTCCAAAATTATAAATTGTAATTTTGGACTTTACACCGATAACAGAAGACCCATGGATATAGTTAATTATATTGATGTTACTTGAAGGTTGCTAGATAAAAATCTGATAAGGGTACCTACATAAATCAATAGATAACAAAATGTATTTATTTTTGGAACTACATTAGTGGAATACGAGGCATCTCTCCAATGTGATGTGTCAATCACTTATTTTGTGAGTACACGAGTTAGCAATTATCATTGAAAAAAAAAGCTACTTTCCATTATCCAATCCAAAACATGGAAAGGAATATTTTTTTTAAGAAAAAAAATCCAGTATCAAGTTTCGCAAATATAATTATAAAACTATAAAATATGTGCCGTGTTTTTAATAAAAATGATTCTTACGTTGTTTTGTGTCGGACTCAGAAGCTCCTTAGGCATAAATGGGGGGAAAATTAATTTTATTAATTTAATTCCTTGTACATTGGACCGTCACCATATCCTGATCCTCTATGGCGGTGTGTCGATATGCTGGTATCATGTAGATTAGCCATGCACACTACTTATTTTCAAGTGCAATTCGATATTCTCATTAAGACCGGTAATACACAGACATCTTGAGGCAACCTTCCTTCGCAAGCAAACAACATTAGAACCTACGATTATTATAGAAATGTTTTTTCTTGACTCATCATTACGTCACTTTAAAAAAAATAAGATTACCGTACAAAGTGACCATTACGATTTCATTGTCATTCGATTGGGCCAGTAGGCTTTAAGCCAGTTTCAACTATAGCCAGCTGTCCGTGTATTACCAATCTAAGTAATGTAAAAAATTAAATATCTCTACAAGTATATAAAGTACATTACACTCTCCATTAGTAGCATGTTATACTTGATAAATAAACATGCATAAATTGAATGCGTACCTGGCAACACTGAGCTGTGCACTCAAACCATGCATAGGTGCTTTACAACTAAAAATAAAACAAAAAAAATATAATTAAAAAAGCATAATTTATTTACTATTACAAATTGCCTGCCTTGACTATTGAATACATATTTATTTCCCACTAAATTAAGTACTAAACATTAAATTGGAGATTTCATCGAACGGAATTATTATTTCTGACATAAACATTGTTCGAGCGGTCGTATAAATACATTACATTACTATAAAAACAACAATATTTATCAGGAACTTGGATGAGAGGAGATTAATAACGAAATCTCTTTTAAATCACAAATTAATACAGATTAAAATATTAACTGATTTTTAACATTGATCTAAGCCCTAAGGGGTACGATTATTTGTTCTTAATTTCCGGGGTGTTTATAGACGTACCTGTAAAACAGATAGCTCCTTGCATTTTAATTATTTCTAAGTGCAGAGCATTGGAGCGATGTACCCAGCACCAAGTAACTATATATTTCAATCTGTGTTAGTTAGTCAGAATTTAAGGGAAAATTAGTTTGTTTATAACATCAACACCTGCCTTGTTAGTCAGCTTTTATAGATAACATTATAAAGAATGACCATATAGAAATTTATTGAAGCGCTACAAGAGAATGTAAAATTTAAAATTAATAATGCAGAGAAATTGACAGCTTATTATAATACAAATAGAAACAGATCTATTATTCTTAGTTAACAACGACCATTATACTTCACTGGAATCTATCTATATATGTAAACCAAAGTGGTGTTAGTTACTTACTTTTTTTAATTGGTTTCCACAAAAAAATATTAATAAAAATATTAATTTTCTCATACATAAGATTCTAAGGCGGTACGAACTTCGCCAGGACAGCAAGTATTTAAATAAATAAGTTTATATGTATTCAATGTTTTACTAATTTAAATACCTTGAAATAAAAGGCACTTATTACCTCGATATAAAAAATAAATTGTCGCTTTATATATATAAATTATGATCTGACCATGGATAAAATGTTGTAAATATTTAGATACGAATTATACCGTACAAACTACGCTAGCAATACTGACAAAACATTAAATAATATAATTAAAATAAATATAATCCTCCTTCAAACGAGCAGAGTTAAGCTTTTAAAAACATGTTTTATCCCTTTCGCACGCATGGAAACGAGTCAATTTCTCGCACAATCTATGCAAAACAACAAAACACTGAATAAATATTCATCGTCTATTATTATAGCTATCACATGAAAGTGCAAAGTAATATCTATCTCACATTGGAATAAAAGCGCTTTTTAATTGTGACGTAACTGGAATAATGGCTCCTTAGGTGCAATTGAAATAAATTGACGAAAGTACCCAGATTAATATGATGAGTTCCAAAAATATTGCAATCACTGATGCTTTTGCTAAAAATAAGCGGTTGCTATTGGCTATTCGTTCGGGAGTGTTCGGCTTTCCGAGTTTTGCCGATACATAGCACTGTCTAGTGCCGAGTTACGTCACACACAGCACACTAATCGAAATAAATATTATTCTCATCAAGATTTCAACTATTTCGTACACCACTGCCTTTTATCTTTAAGTACTATTATTAAGTACTGAAAACATTTAAGCAAATAATAGTAAAGTAAGTACCTATTTTGTTCTATCCGCTTTTATACTCTGTTATTGCTTATAAAGTCTTAAATAATATTAGCAATTGATATGTGTATAGCCTTAGGCCATTTATAAGTACTCTGTCGACGTGCAAAAAAAAAGGCAGTGCCACACACTTGAGACATCGAATAAATAAAAAAAATATTATAAAAAAAACATTAAATTCGAAATGATTAGGAATGATCGCCATCAATACACAGCTAGGAGTACAACGATCTATAACATGCAGATTACAATAAAAAAATATACTCGTGATCATTTTAATACATAAAAGGGTGTCCCTTATACCGTTTTGGTTAGAAACCGAAACCGACCCCCTGTGAGAACTGTGGTTTGTGATTATAACAGTTTTATTGCCACACTTTGGTCCGAAAATATTAGCACAAAAGGCTCGGCTATATTCGGCAACCGATCACTTTCAAATAACCAACCAATAGTATTCGCTCATATTTTCAGAAACTCACAAATCAATACAGCCAATGGCGTCAGTGACGCACAAACGAGGCATTGCTATTGGCTGGTTGTTCGTAAATCATCGGACTTCCGAATTAAGCCGAACCTTCCACGACTAAAGACGATCACAGAACGCAATTCTCGATAAATACAATAAATGCTTTCAGTAATAGGGAACAACCGTATTCCCGTTGTGAAGTTTATGTGACTGATGCGAACCCATTTCATATGTGGGACACATTGTTATTAATATTATCTTATGTGTTGAACACACGCCGCAATACATTGAACTGGCATCGGATTTAACCGTCGAATTCATAGAAAATATAGCAAGTTGAAAATTGATTTTAACTTCTATACATTCAAAGTTAAGCATACATAAATGCAGTATACAGGGTGTTACAGAAAGGGTATACTAAGCCTTGGACCTCAGCTTCTTTAGTGCATTTGTAAACACTTTATGCAGTCAGAATCGTAATATGTTTATTTTTAATAAATAGTTTTGTTCCCAACAAAATGATAATTCTGATTTATTAAGAACAATAGTTTTTTTTTTAAATGGACGTTCTCCACATTCTAACTTCAAATAGTGTTTATAAATGCGCTGAAGAAGCCCAGGTTCCAGGCTTAGTATACCCTTTCTGAAACACCCTGTAGTGCATTACGACTTTACAACTTTAATAAAAAAATATGTATCAGATTCTAAGTTTATCTGAATCTCAGTCACGTGATCCATAGTGTGGCTTCTCTCTGTAGGTACTACGTATTATAAAACGGAGTTGTGTGTGCATTGTAATAAGCATATTGAACCCGGCAATGTGTATAACCTCACATAGTCACAAAAACGTCACAAGTGGTAAGGTATTAGGAACTGAATGCCACCATTACCTAGCTAACAGTAATACAAAATCGATTAATATGTGACAATCTTCATTTTCATAAAACTAACAAAACGAGACCGTTTAAATTGAGACTTTGCCATTTTAAAATTAAAGTTGGTTTTTGTACGAAGGCACATTAGTAGTTAATTTTGTAGTACTGATGGCTTTGTAGTCGTGTCCGAGTCGGCATGTCCCCCTGCCTATTGCTGTACAGTACACCGATGCGTTAGTTACGCAAACTTGGAACGAGAATGAACAAACCCATCGTTGGAACATGGAATATATTTCTATGTTAACCTCGTATCGAATCGCCATTAAGATGTTTACGTAAACGAGTATATCAACATTGAAATACATTTAAGTAGTTGCAATAAAGTCCAATTTTAAACGACGCTGGCTTGTATGCGACTCGTGTCTCTACAATGTAAAAACGACACATATACAATAGCAACTAAGTTCATTCTCATATGGGTCAAGTTCACGTGGAAAGCTTATCAAAGTTATATTTGGTGTATGTCTGTCCGTTGGCGGCTCTTACTCGTGTGAGCGAGGTCTCCGCGACGGCCATCTCTTTCCCGCGCTGCATGTGATTGGCTAGTTTCTGCTTGTTGACGGGCGAACCTGAAACGACGGGAGTGGGGTCACCTGCCTGATGGGTCAATTTCGTTACGGGCATATGCAGTTCAACATGTATTTATTAGATAACTTAAATGTGTGTAAACAAATATTGCTGTGCATATTTTGATTCGATAGTATAGTTATACAAGGTGCTTCAGTAAGGGTACACTAACCTTGAAACCGAAGTCGGAATTTCGACAATTCAAACAAAAAAAAAGTCCTCAAAAGTTTCATTTTTTTTTCAAAGTCTAAATTTGTTCTTACACTACTGTACAAATGCGCTAAGTAAGACTAGGATCAAGGTTTAGTATACCCGTTCTGAATGACCCTGTATAATGTAACAAAAGTAGTGTAAAACAAGAGGATAACGAGTAGGTCATACCGATCACGTTTACGTATAAAAGAAAATGGCATTTGGGTTCCTTTTTATTAACCGACTTCAAAAAGGAGGATGCTCTCAATTCGGCCGTATTTTTTTAAAAGAATGCCTACATGTTACTTGTCATAATGCACTGAATACGTGAAGAATTTCTAATAATTTAAAATAAGTATTGTTTTGGGAATTTGGGAAGGGAAGAACAGTGATAGCCAAGTTGGTAGAACGCTTGCCTCGGTAACGAGTGTGCCTGGTTCCAACCCCGGCTCGCACCTCTGGGATTTCTGGATTTCATTTGCGAATCTAATTTTCAACCGTGATTATCACTTGCTAAACGGTGATGGAAAACATCGCGAGGAAAACCTGCATGTCTGAGAGAAACTCTCGAAAGACGTGTGAAGTCCGCCAACCCGGGGCCAGCGTGGTGGCCTATGGCCTAATCCCTCTCGCATGGATGGGAGGCCCGTGCCCAACAGTGGGATATTAAAAGGACTAGTATTATTATTATATTATTTATAGTTCTGGGATTGTGATCATTTATAACCTACGGATGGACCTCTGAATTATTTTACACTATTATTGTTACATCTTATGTATAAGGTAAATCAAGCTATTATTGAAATATCGTCAAACGGTTGTCGGGTTCTTGAATCCAACCGTAAAATTATCACATTACAAATCATGTTATAGTGTGAGAATAACGAGCAGTACTTCTATGTGTTGAATCTCATCTGCCAATTCTTAGTATTTTTTTAATATTATGTTTCAAATTTGCATAAGCAATATGATTATATATAGTGAGGTTCGATATATGTATAAAAATGTCGACATGTAACGTTGTCGATCAGAAATGACTAAACGGCACAAATATACAGGGCCGTGACGTCACCACCTTAAGTCAAAGCGGGTGCGACAGAGAAACACTGCAGTATTTATAATATCAAATAAACTAAAATAATGAAACGATAATTATTTATATCTGTCAATATATAAGCGCATAGTGGTTAGAGGGACCCTGCCCTCGTAATCGACGGGTTCCGGGTTCGATCCCTAACCTGGTCATCAATCAACGAGAGCCAACTGCAAAGCATTTGAGCTTATTTGCAGCTGCTGATGGAACTTCTAATGCCAGTAACAAAGAAAAATCAACTGCTGTAAAATGCGTATTAGTGTGTTAGGTACCTTCAAGCATTAAAACAAATATCATATCTTACCTCAACTTGTTAGAAAACGCACTATACAACGGTTACAATGGGTTAGACAAGGCGAAAAAAAAACAAAATATAACACGAGATATCTTCAAATAAACATGAAAACGAAACGGCAAGGTCCAATATACAAGCTAGAGTTGAATAAAAAAAAAGTGCAAATTAAAATAAAATAAATAAAGTACGACAATAACATCGCATGCAAGACCTGAACGGAACTTTTTAAATTAAAAAATGAAGTAACATGTGCGCTCGGCAATCTTCGTATACTTTCGGAAACACGAACATATCTGTATGACCGTTAGTTCTAAATTCAAAGAGGATTATTTGATTATACACGAAAGTTGCTAGCACGCACAATAATATTTAGTTCATTACAGTATTGTATAAGTGTGAATGGGAGAATTATGTGATACGCAAGCCGTCCAAAAATATATATTTATACACAACTAGCAAACCTGGCGAACTCCGTTTCGCCACCAGATGAATGAATTTTCTTTGCTATAAACCTCACGGAGCCCGAGACCTTTCCAACGAATGCAAAACCGTGGAAATCGGTTCGTGCGTTCTGGAGTTATAGTGTCAGGAAGGAAAACCCGACTTATTTTTATATAGTAGATCACCTATAACTATTGTTTGTATGGTTGTACGCATTTATATGAAAACATACGCTCATGATACTGTGGTGGTGTACTGATAATATTTTAAAAGTATCAGCTAATAAATTATTATTCAAATTGGTATAACAATAAAACCCAACCATCTTGTTAGGTTCAATAAATGAACACACTGACTTTGTCTTCCCATACTAAACAACGTTTTATAAGCAAGCCCAGTTTCACCCAGTTCAGGGTAAATTATAAAAGGATAATTTCCGAAATTTGCCCACACGGTAAATGAACCCGAAACCATCCGGTGCAGTGAGCCAAGCGGCCTATGCTCAACGACCAAGCGAGAAGACGCCTACATTCTTTTAGATGTGTGTGTTTCTGTGAACATGTGTGTGCCTGTGTGTCTGTGCGAAAGGGGGGGGATAACTTGTATGGGACTCACCGATATAGCTGAGCATGACAGGCAGGAATATGAGCCCGTGGGCTGCGCCGAACAACACGATGCCCAGGTACATGCGGAAGTAGAACACCTGCGGTAACAATAATCTATTATGAAAGATTTTACAAGCGCGGGCGCAGGCTCAGTGTGAAGCACTCAGGCGCAGTTAATTATAAATGTTTATGCGCAGCTTATGTGTTTATTGTACAATAGCTTCTGCTAGGGCTTCCGCCCGCGGTATCTCGATGAAAAATAGTCTATAATCGATCCGTGAAGTGGTCAGGGCTTCAAGCAGTCACTGTTATACAAATTTATAAAATCTGTGGTGTGAGCAAGACGGAGCACGCGCACATTACGCTACGTAAAAATATAATGGTCGCTGTAACTTTTTTATGGGACTAGACCCGCCACACACTCTCATCACGTTACGCTTGTAAACCAGGATCCACAGCGGTGACCAACGAAAACGACGAGGTCTGACCCTCGGCGAGTCCCGGGGAAAAGCTATCCACTTGGGTCTTTGAATCCTCAACGAAATTAATCGAAATCAAAATAGAAGGAGTTGGAAAGAACATTATCCACTTCCCTCCATTGGATTGGCTTGGCATTTTTACTGGTGGTAGGCTTCGGCCGTGGTTAGTCACCACCCACTGAAAAAATCCATATCGTCAAGCGGCCTAGCCGTATTCCGGCATGATGTTCGGTGTTGCCACTCATGGATGGCGGGTCAGATCAGTTGCGCCGCATGTGCCTAGTGAATGTAGCGTCTCGATCTACTGCCGTCTTCCTACCTAGGCAAGTATGCTCCATCGTAGATCTCATCGTCACTTACCATCAGGTGAGATCGAGATCAAATACTTGCCTATAATGTAATAAAAAAAAAATCGCGAGACAAAAAATATTATATGAAAGAAAGAAAGAAAGAAAGTATTTATTTGGCAAAGAAATAGCTACACACAATTAAATATATGACAACGCTGATATTTTGCCAAAAGGGTCAACAGCTCAGCTTATTGTTGAATGGCAATAAATGCGCACCCAACGCTGATTTTCAGCTGCAACCCGCGGGTGACGGGAGCACGTAACTAAAACTAACTTAAGTAATTACAAAATAAAGATGCTTATGCTAATAACCCCACAGACTTAAACATGAGTCGGTACATATATGTTAATTATTATTTTTTTACATTCACAAAATTTAAATCTATATATTATTATCTTTAATTATTAATAGAACATTATTATACAATAAAATAAATACAATGGTGTGTTTGATTGTGTATCGACGAAAAGTCGATTAAGACTAGTAAAATGAGAAACTACCGCTATAACACGGAAACATTCGCACGTATGTTTTCACAATTCTTCTGATGACTTAATAAAAATTGTTTGAGATTGGCTTTAAGTGTCGTAACAGTGTCACAGTTCTTTATTGGTGGAGGGATGTTATTCCAACATTTAGTTGCCGCGTAGCGGAAGCTACCCCTAAATGCTGCGGTCCTATGGCGTGGATATGGTAATTGTTGAGCACATTGTCGGTGTCTACCATCTTCCCTTCTATATCTGCTAGTCCAAATCAATTTTTTATATAAATATAGTGGTGCATGTGACTTGATGACTCCAAATAAAAGACTCGCCAAGTGAAGCTTGCGTCGAGCTTTCATATTCAGTAAGTTACGTTTATTGAGATATGGCGTTACATGTGACCTTGCCGGAATATTAAAGCAAAATCGCGCGCAGGCATTTTGAAGTCTTTGTATCTGACGTTCACTTGTAGATAAAAGACGAGGGCCATAAACTGTATCCACGTAATTTAGCCTAGACAGCACCAATGATTCCACTAGAAGGACACGCAGATCTTCGCTTAGAAATTGACGCATTCTATAGAGGACCTTTAGTCTGTAAAAACCATTGCGGATGGCGTCTGTAACATGTTTTTCAAAACGAAGATCTGGATCCATGATTAGGCCAAGATTACGTGCTTCGAACACACGACCTATCGGCTCTCCCAGCAACATTACATGACACCCAGTAGGTGAAATTGCCTGTAGCTGGTTCTTCGTACCAAACAGCATGAATTTGGTTTTGGTGGGGTTTAAAACCAGTGAATTGCCTTCCGACCACTGAGCTATTCTTTCAAGGTCCTCATTGATGTCCCTTATTGCTAGTTCATAGTCTTCAGCTTTAAATGAAATGTAGATTTGGGTGTCGTCAGCATAGATGTGATACTTGCTTTTTTTTATTACTGCAGTTATATCGGCACAATACAATATGAAGAGTACGGGTCCTAGGATCGAACCTTGCGGGACTCCTCTAGTGACGGCCCGTAAGCTGGAACTAATAGATGTACCGTCTGCTCGGTTTAACTCCACATATTGTGCACGTCCATTTAGGTAGCTGTCGAACCACCTTATTGTAGCCGGATCGAATCCGTAGTATGCCATCTTTGAGAGAAGGAGTGGGATATTGATGCTGTCAAAAGCCCGCGAAAAATCTAGTAGTACTAGAAGCGTGCACATGCCATTATCTCGGGCGCACAGAATATTATCTGTTACGTCCAACAATGCAGTCGCAGTGCCGCGGGACTTCCGGAAACCGGATTGCAAGTCAGGTAAAATACCATGGTTTTCCATATAATTAGTCATTTGCGAGCATACTGATTTCTCCAATATTTTGGACATAAATGGAAGTATACTAATTGGCCTTAGGTCTTTCGCAACAGTTGGAAGATTTTTTTTTGGTAAAGGGCGCACTATAGCAGTCTTCCATAAATCTGGGAACGTGGAAGTCTGAATAGAGGTATTTACTATATGAGTCAGAACATTTATAGTTAACGGAAGTGTAAGCAGAACCATTTTTAGGTTTATGTTATCACAACCTTCAGCGTTGGACTTTAGAAAACTAATTATCTTTGTTATAGTAGCCTGTGTTACGGGTTTTAAGGAAAATATATTATCATGACTATTAAAACGTCTAAATTCAAAGTATGTTAGCGTAGAAAGGCTAAGTTCATAATTTCCAGGAATATTCATGAAGTGATCGCAAATTAAGTCTGGATTTGTGAAATGTGAGGGTAACTCTGTAGAGGTTTTAGGTGGGAGTAAAGAAGATTTTAAGTTTTTCCAAAGGTCTCTAGGGTCTTTGATACGATTATTGATGTTAAATTTGAAGTAAGCTTCCTTTTCGAGATACAAAGTCTTGTTGACGAGAGATTTTAAATCCTTGTAATATTGTTTTTTACTTTCAATATTATTTTTAATGTACTGCGCATGTGCCTGATTCCGTAAACGCATCATCAACCTGACATTATCAGTAATCCATGGACAGCCACGCTCCCTAATAACACACGTTTTCTTAGGCGCGTGTTTATTAAATAATTCAATTAACCTGGCATTAAAATGTGTCACTCCTTCATTCACATCATGCAAGGCAGTTATGTTATCCCAGTTTATTAAGTTTAGATCTGCATCAAATGACTCCAATGATATTTCTTTAAGTGGTCTGAAGCTTATAGTTGTAGGTGCTATCTTATCTTTTTTAATTTTGATTTCACATGTCAAGAATGCGTGTGCCCCCAAATCGGGTATAGGCTCCACAGAGACAGACTGAACTTTTATATCCGTGCAAATTATATCAATCAAGGTGCCACCATGAATTGTAAAATGTGTGGGTTCTGTGACTATTTGTTTCAGATTTAAACAGTTCAAAAAAGTTCGTAACCTGGTTGTTTTATTATCGTTTTCGTTTATGATATTAATGTTAAAGTCTCCCAACAGTATCACATGATCACAATACCCAAGTGAATTTATAGAATCAGTGACAGCATCGAAGAATAATTCAACATCCAACCAGGGTGGACGATAGGCAGTGCCAATCGCCAGCTTTAATCCACAGAGATTAAGTGTTAACCACATTTGTTCTACGCTACTATGAGATGAATCAGCGGGATGTGGAACAAAGCGTGCATTTACTCCGCGTTTTATATAAAACCCGACACCGCCACCCCGGCCTTTCTTGACTGTCATTGGGCGCGGTATGTGATGAAATCGATAACCCGGTAAAGTAGGAGCACGACCATCTCCATCTGCCTGCAGCCATGTTTCATTTATAGCAAACAAATCGACATCATGACGCTCTAACGTAGCAATAAACTCGTCATGTTTAGTGTTCAAAGAACCGGCGTTAAAAAGACCAAATTTAAGCCACGTTGGTTTCATTTTAAGATAACAAATATTGTAACCTCATACATAAAAAAAACATTTGTATAGAATGTCAATCTATACATAATGGGGTATATAACGAGGTGAGCAATTGAATTACAGAATCTACAAACGGTATATATTATGGCGAGGTTGATTATAATAAAATAAATATAATAATTACCATAATAAAAACAAATACTCATGCAACAAGCTGTTGATGTATTTTTAAATGTATATATGGTACAGGTAAATCGAGTGTCATCGGGGGTTATTTCGAATAGCACTAGTGTGAATATGTAACCAATTAATAAAACATAAATATAAAACACTGAGAAAATGTTTAAAATAATGAAAAAAGAAAATATAAAAAATCCTTTTTGTAATAATTGCAGGCAGTAATTTAGACCTTTATGGGTAAATATGTGCAAGATGCACATCCGTGCATCACTAAACCCAATGCGTTCCAGCAAGTTTAAAAATATACTGCTATTGTATATAACTATTAACAAACTTAATCTAGGCCAAAAATCCGTTTCAAATCGGCATCGGACTTAATGCGTTCCACGTTTTTCCCATCTTCTTGACGGGCAAAAATGCGACCATTCTTGGTCCATGCATACTTCCACTGCAAGCTTCGCGCAGCTTCACGCGCCCTATAAAATAGTTGACGATTAGTTTGTGTTAGGCGCTCATTAACGTAGACGCGCCGTGACGAGCCCCGGATTTCAATATCTGCACTCGTTAGCCCTCGCCGCACGCGCGCGGCGCGCAAAAATTCATCACGTATGGAACGTCTGGCCAGGCGGACCGCAATAACACGAGGACGCTGAGTATCATCGCTGTCATCGGTCCTGTTGCGCCTTACTTTGCCGATCCTTTCCGCATAGACAACATCACGCGAATCAACCTGCATTCCGAGTTTAGTCGTAATTAAACCAATCAAATGAAGTGTGCTTTCTTCGCTTTCTTCTGGTAGGCCGGATATCTCGACATCACTGAGTAACAACTCTTGATCTCGATCATTGATTTGATGTTTTAGTTCATCAATGGTATTTTCTAAACGAGCCAAGCTTGGTGATTTAGTTTGTTTTAAATTCTCCTCGATGGCATTCATTCGTATTTCAAGGACGTCGATACGGTCACTAGAGGTTTTAATGCACTGTTGAAGATCCAAGAATTCCTGACGGACCTCCCGAAACTCAGCACGCATGGCGCTAACTTCATGGCGAAAACTGCGTATTTCCAACGCTATATCGATATCCTTTGACAATGTCAAATTATCATTTTCGCTCTGGGCAGTCAGAGGAGCTACACGCTCTTGGCCGGGAGGTGAATTATCTTGAGTACCAATTCCCTTTACGGGGGTGGACGAGTTATCCCCTTTAGGCATTCTTGCTTTACATCCTGGACATAACCAATTCGGCGAAATATTCGCTGTACTGGCAATAGCAACACATGCACGATGAAAGTAAACAGCGCATTTATAACATTTAACATCTTTAGTAGACGCGAATTTGCGGCATGCTCCACACTGGTTAGGCATTTCAGATGTGCCTAACTTATTCCGGTCACAAAAAGCCACGACAAGTTCCTAGCGGATTTGATCCAGCAGCTTTCTAACAATATTCGACGACGCGGACGATTATGATAATTGTGCTACACCAACAGTAATAAATCTATTGAAAATAGTCTCTTGTTCCGTGTTGACTGTTATTAAACAGTTACGGGTAGAATAAGAAAATATAGTTGGGTAAACACCGCACTCTGTTCGTTAGAACGAATTATGATTTTTAATTGTTTTATGGTTTTAACTGTTTCACGTGGTGTATTTATTTTTAGTGAGTTAATAGATAGGGTTATAAGCAAATAATTAGTACGTATTACACTTCAAAATGTCCACTTTTAACAACTTTGTGATTTTAATTCGCCGAAGCAACTACAACACGTCAGGCGTAGTGACGCGCTCCCACCACTCTCTCTATGACTATGACTGACTGGCACAGAAATCTAGACTCTAACAACTGGAGGTACCCCAGGCTGTAAGGCACCACGGATAATATTAACCCATAGTAGCCTGATTTACGAAAGTGATTTATTTTTTAATATTACTGTGTTTAATGATACTGTGTTTAATAATACTGACATTAGATTTTTTTTTAATTTCGTTGGAAAGAATATTATACAACAGTAAAATACGTACAGCCAACCTATAAAAAAAAAACTAATAGTAACGTGAACATTCGGTTTAAAAGATTGGTATCAAAATTGAAACTCTAGGCTATTAAGGGTTGCTGGTAATGTTGTTTGCCGACCTGGAATATCTGGCTCTTGGCGGTGCCGAGCACGATGATGCCGCCGAACTTGGTGAGCGTGATGCCGGACAGCACGGACGAGCCCATGCGCGTGAGCGCGGCCGCCGCGCGCGACACGCGCGACGCGCCGCCCGACACGCTGAAGCTGTGCACCACGTGCGAGCAGAACTCCACCGCGATGCCCACCGCCATCACCTGCCGGCCCCGGACACAACGCACAACTATATTTACAACTACCCGTAACGAGATTTTGGCCGTAATCTGAACCGTGAACTTTTCAATTTAGTTTTATTTTAAACTAGCTGTTGCCCGCGACTTCGTCCGCGTGGTATTTAACAACGACACAACCGTTGGCAACAGCCTGCTCGCCCATTCGGAGTCCGCGGGACGCATTGCAGGTTGTTGCTATCAAACTTAATCAGGCGCTGCGCTGCAACATTGGTTTTAATTTTTTTTCGTGAGATCCTATTTTTTTTTCTAAAATAAAAGTAGCCTAAGTTACTCCTTGTTACATCAGCTATCTGCCAGTGAAAGTCCCGTCAAAATCGGTCCAGCCATTTCAGAGATTAGCCGGAACAAACAGACAGACAGACAGACGGACAGACAGACAAAAATTTAAAAAAATGTGGTTTCGGTATAGGTAACGTGTATACATCCAAATGCAATTAGTAAAAAGCTGTTATTTTAATATTACAAACAGACACTCCAATTTTATTTATATGTATAGATGTGTGATGTTAGTGAGATATTAAATGCGCACAAGTGATGGAAATTAAAATACAATTGTAAATCATGACTTTTCAAGTTCACCCAAGATGTCTGTTAAAGTTTCAGAAATGTATCCAGTTTTACTGATAAGGAGAGGGGATTCATTTCATCATCATCATCAACGTCATTGACATCATCATTATCACCATGGTTACTTATATTTAAAACAATGCTAAAGATATTGTACTCGACACTGGAAAAAATACCACTATTTTTCTGGCAATTTTCGAACTAAAAGAGAACTAGCATCGATCGTAATTTAAAAAGAAACAAACTGTGACCTATTTGCTGGCCTTAGGGGTCGAATTTCCAATAATCCTTCATAAGTGCATCCCAAGGGTACCAAGATATATATCCTCCAAATTTCAACTCTCTAGATCCACCGGTTGAAACTGTGCGCTTTTCCAAACTAAGCTTTAATCTCAATCATTTAAAATTCAAAACCGGATTTATACAAATGTGCACGAAGAACTCCTCGCATACAAGTAGAACATACAGGTTGATGTTGGAAGACAAATTTGCAAATAGCGATTGAATTTCTTTACAGCAAGTTTAAGAATTAATGAACTCGTGGACTCACCAAGTTAACAAGTGATACGGCGTTCAGGCTGATGCCCCACCAGTACATCAGACCGCCAATGTCCACGACGATCATGGTGATCGTGATCACCACCACCTATAACAAATTACAAAAATATTAGTTGCGGTCACAATCGACTCACAATCGGACGGGAATTGTATTGATAGTTTGACAGTGGATTATGTGTAGATTTTGTTGGCGGACATGGGACCTGGGTCCCAAGTCTGCTAACACAATCGATTCATAATCGGACAGCAACCGCATAGTAACTAAATACCGCATAGTAAATAGATATTGTATGTGATATCTGTCAAAAGTGACAGTTACTATGCGGTTGCTGTTCGATTGTGATAGCAGACTTGGGGTCCTGGGTTCACATTGACGATAGATAAAACGAAGAAGAATTTAGAACTAAAATTATCTTAGTCTGTAAACATATATTCTGTGTAAATAAATATATTTCTCTAGTCCGTCTGGATTATGTATTTACATATAATAGAACTGTAAGTTATTGGTGTTTTAACAACGGCAATTTACATAGTTGGTATAAAACAATATCTTTGACAACAATATCTCTCTCCACACGGGCTATACCCAGATCTTTGGAAGGCTTGCGCGGGGACATGGATCCAACACGTAGAGGCCCTTTTTGAGAATTTTAATATTATGTTAGCCACCTGCTGGGGTCCTGCTGAAAATGATAGCATAAACAGCGAATTGACCTCAGCAGGCAGAGGAGCTATTGCAGGAATATGCAAAGATAATTACGACTATGGATTGAGGATTGGGTGGATATGGGATGGGAGTATTGGAAGGGTTGCGGACACCTGCCATAATCAGCTTTTATCTAATTACTATCGGCAGGGGGTGACTCGCCGCTCTTTAGGTGGGCCCCTTAAAAAGGCCTTTGACAATAATATTAATATTCCTGACCTCAAAATATGTTATTGTTAGATTTTTTGTCGCTCTGTCTGTATCGCACGCCGCGATAAAACTACTATACAGATTCTAACAAAACTTGGCACTGTTGAAGTTTCCACTAGTCACAGGACGTACGTCATTTTGTGTCCCGGGAAATATTATAGTTCTTCCAGGAACCGCTGGTCTGTACAGTACAACTCACCAGCGCCGAGAAGAGGTCGAAGCCCATCAGCAGGAAGGTGACGATGAATATGGACAGCACCGATATGCCCATCGACTTGAGCGTGTCCGGCCACATGGTGAGGTACTGCTCGTAGAACACGTAGAACACGGAGTACGGGAACACGTTCACAGTCACGTTCTTGCCTAGCTCCCTGTTGGAAGCATACAATAAATGACGCTGTCTTTCAAACATTTATCGACGTTTTATAACTTTATTAATAATAATTTCAGCCCTTTTTTTAATGTCCCACTGCTGGGCACGGGCCTCCCCTCAATGCGAGGAGGAATTAGCCCATATTCCACCAGGCTGGCCCAGTGTGGGTTGGCGGACTTCACACATCTTTCGAGGGGCTCCCTCAGACATGCAGGTTTCCTCACGATGTTTTCCTTCACAGTTTAGCAAGTGATAATCATGGTTGAAAATGAGATTCGCACATGAAAAATCGCAGAGGTGCGAGCCGGGGTTTGAACCCGCAATCGTCGTTGCCGAGGCAAGCGTTCTACCAACTTGGCTATCATTGCTTCTTTTATAACTTTATCAAACGTTTTAAGTACTGCGCACAAGTTTTGCTTTGCGCAGTACTATATGACGTTTGATAAATTTATACAACGTTTATAAATTCGGGGGTATATTTATAATTTACTTCAAACGTTGACAAATGTCATACCGAACATACGTTTAAAATTAATAGCCTTATAGAAGGCGATACACGCCATTTTCATATCATCATGTCACATCCATTATTTTATTTATAATGTGTATTTATTGAATGTGTTATTGCTATTAATTACTTGACATTTGGCAAAATACCCGCTAAGTTGTGGGTGAGGCCACATTCATATCCATTTTATTTCATCGCATCTCGTTTCGTGAAGAAATAATAATAATAATAATAGCCTTATGTCGTCACCGGCCTGAATGTAAATATTTCAAGGTTGGTATACCTGAGATTTTTGTTCAACGTCATCGTCAGGTTGGCGGCGACGTTGCGCGCGCCGCGCATCGCCGAGTAGTAGTCGTGGCTCGTCTTCAGCACCGTGTGGTACGTCTGGAAGTACGTGGCCCCCACCTTCGCCTGGCAGGAGGAAAGAAAAAAAAACCATAAATATCACTATGGTCCTCTTTGAGTATTGTACATACTCATTGAAGACCCGATTGGCACAGAAAGTAGTGACCCTGCTTTCTGTGCCGAGGGTCCCGGGTTTGATTTGCGGTAGGTAGGTGCAAACTTTGTGTGATGAGCACGAATGTTTGTACCCGAGTCATGAACATTTAATATCTATACAGAATGATTTTTTTATATGGGAATAGCGTGGATGGTGGTCAAATCCTGCACTATAGGGAATAACTTTGCAATAATTTTGTTTTTTTTTTAATCAAAATTAGGAGGGTCAATTCTCAAAAATAAAATATCCTGTATCGATCGATCGATTAAAAATTCAATTCGAATATATAAACGACTTTCCGGTACTTTACGCCACATAATTGTGACTTTCAGGTAAAAATGGTCACTTGGTGGTGGTTACGTAACGTTTTACTATTATTATTTTTTTATTATTACGATATAGGCAAGTTTTTGATCTCGATCTCACCTGATGGTAAGTGACGATGAGATCTACGATGGAGCATACTTGCCTCGGTAGGAAGGCGGCAGTAGATCGAGACGCTACATTCACTAGGCACATGCAGCGCAACTGATCTGACCCGCCATCCATGAATGGCAACACCGAACATCATGCCGGAACACGGCTAGGCCGCTTGGCGACATGGCTTTGTTCAGTGGGTGGTGACTAACCACGGCCGAAGCCTACCACCAGTAGAGTTGTCACCTGGTTGGCACCACCCAGGGTCACGTGTAGTGTATCTCGAGGGTACTTAATTCTCCTACGGACGAAGGTGACTCGACCCCAAACGTAATACTTGAACGCTCCCGTAGTTACCTGCGTCTTGTTGTACATGCGATAGGTGACGGCCTGCGCGTAGGCCGCGTGGCCGCCCTTGACGCAGCCGCCGCCGGCCGTGTTGGGGTTGTCCTGCAGGAAGAACGGCACGTAGCGCTGGAAGTCCGCCGCCGCCGGCCGCCGCTGCGGGCTCACCAGCGGGATGTCGCACTCGTTGCAATCGTCCGAGTCTAGAACGCGAACATACGATCAATATTAGGGATGCGCCGAATAATCGATAATTATTCGTTAGTTGGAATAGTTTCGTAATATAAGAACGGCATTCCGAACGGGCGGTAATGGAGTACCAAAACATATTATTACATTTTTGATGAATCATAAGTAATTTAAAAGGTTTACTAGAATAAAAATTGTTCCGTTTTTAAGAAATATTAACCGTACTGAAACTGAGATAAACTATACTCATTGGTCACGACAAGACCATCGCTTTTATCAACCAAAGGTATTCTCAAATTCAAACTCATGTATAGGTCGCATCAAATAATATAAGCAACAATGGCTGGTCTGCGTATACCGAATTCATGCCATTAGGAATGCGAACAGCCGCCGTCTTTACCAATATAAAAATAATCAAATATCGAATGTAACAGAATAGAAAATGAAAGCGGCACAAACATTCGTGCTGATCACAAAACGCTTGCCCCTAACGAGATCGAACCCGAGACCCACGGCGTAGCAGGCAGGGTCACTACCAACTGCGCTGATCAGATCGTCAAGTTGCTACCAAGCGACCTTTGGTAAGGACAAGGATGAATATTCGTACAAGGAAATCGTAACAAAAACGATTTCCTTGTACGAATATTCATCCTTCGCGGCGTACTCACTGTCGCTGGGGCAGAAGCTGCTGTTCCCGGGGAAGTAGTAGCAGCACGTCGGCTGCGCGCTCCAGTCGTAGAAGTCGTCGAGCCACGAGTTCGCCGGCTGGCCCAGGTACGTGTCCTCGGGCGTGCGGTACGCTGCTCATAACAAACATTCATCATTACAATCCTAAGTAGGTATAGATATAATTTGAGATACTAATAATGATAACGCCAAATGTATGGTCCCAAATTAAGCATCACTTCTTTCATAAGTGTGTAGGCAGAATGAGAAGGGGCTTACTAACCATTGAACCTGTTCTTCTTCAGCGCGTTTGTAATTATGTAAAGTCAGAATGACGTCTGTATTTTTTTTTATATTGTCATATGTTGGGAACAATATTGCTATTTTAAAATCGACATATCAAAGATCTGATTTCAAATCATGATTACAAATGCACTGCAGGTTCAAAGGTTACCATCCTCTTTCTGAATCAACCGGAACATATATAAATCATCCACGAAACAGGTAAGACACTCAGTCCAGATGGCACACCAACATGTTGTAAGACACACTCACATAAGGTCTTAGGGAACCCGCTTTTAACATCATATCTCCATATTGATTTCTTATATTCACGCGAATACTGCACATTGAAATAAAACTAATTTAACGGATTTTATCGCGTTATATTATGTTTTTTTACGTTCCCGACGTTTCGGCTGCTTTACAACAAACATGGTCACGGGAGGACTGAGGTGGTTGACGTCCTGGTGTCATAGTTTGAACCGGGGTACCCTCATATTTAGTTGTTACTAGCGGTCCGATCTACGCAGAAAGTGCTCACAGTGTCTTGAGATCTTGCAATGGTGCGCTTGGTTTTGGATTTAATAATATTAGTTACTGGACCCCAAGCACCCAGCCATCTTCCCTATTGAAATTAGGATGCTTTTTTTATTTTCAATGGCCTCACGTATCATCTTTGGTCGGAATTGGTGTTATTTTGCGAGGATCTGTGATATATCTCTTTGATATCTATTTATTTCTTTACGAAATGAAATTCGATGAAATAAAATGGCTATGAATATGGCCTCATCCGCAACATAGCGGGTATTTTGCCAGTGTCAAGTAATTAAAAGCAATATTAAATTCAATAAATACAAATTATAAATAAAATAATGGATGTGACATGATGAAATGAAAATGGAAAATCCCTCCTTCATATATTTACCTAAGTACAGTTGATTGGCGACGCTGTCTGGCCTGCACCACCTGGTGCCACAGATCATGTTCTGCACGTTGTTGTCGGAGTAGTCGAGCGGGTTGTGATCGTCGGGCGCGACCACGAAGTACACCGGCGGGCCGATGTTGAGGTACCGGTTCAAGTATTGGAAGTATTTGAGCTGGAAGCTGTCGTGCGGCATCGACAGCTCCTGGTCGAGGCCGATCTCGATGTGCGGCGCCACCTGCCGGCCATCACATGTAATTTTGTATTGAAAACAACATTTATGACTGATCTCTCAGATCACCAAATACTATATATTGAAATTAATTATACGGGTAAAAAGTAAGTGTCGAAAAACTTCCCACCAACAAGCCGTCTTGAAATTAAAAAAAATAGAAAATTGTACATTCACAAAATTAACGCGATAAAATCCGTATAATTGGGTTTATTTCAAAACATTTATGACTTTTTGGCGGGAAGTTGAAAAGTGAAGTTGTCAATTTTGTATCAATTTTCAAAACAATTTTTTCCATGAGAGAAAAAGTGTAATATTAGTGGGATATTAGGCTGTGTCACCAGTAGGCAAACTGTTAGCGGCCGACTGAGGGAACCGCAAATTCGTGGCGAACTGAAATTCGAGTTAGCTGCAAACTCAGATCAATTTGCGTACGTCGCAAGCAAACTGTTATGAGTTAGCCGCTTATTTAGGTCGACCGACACTTTACCGTCACTTTACTATTGTTGTACGAAGGGAGTGGTTGTGTTGGTCACGATGGATATTATATGTGCTGTGTGCGTAGAGATTAGTTATGTAAGCGATGCAAAAAAAACACGTCCGGACACGTCAATAGCTTCTTTCCAACTGTCCACATGACAGTTTCCGGCAAACGGACTCACTGCGCCCGGCGAACAAGCATATCGCCGCCGCCGACTGGAACCGGTTTTGTTGTGAGTCGGCCACTCACTGAATCAGTCGGCGCGCGTAACGCTGCAAACTGCGTAGAGCGAGCGCAAACTAGCAAACTGTGAACACTCCATTTCAAATATATGGCAGGGCGTACTAAACCGATACGCCACAAACTCAGTCGGCCGCTAACAGTTTGCCTACTGGGGACACGGCCTTAATCATTGTGTGATCATAAACGAGTGAAGCTGTTATAATGAAATGGTATAGCATGACTCACCGCGACGGAGCAGCAGAGCCAGGCGAAGAACACGACCATGACGGTGGCGCGCACCGGCCGGCGCATGAGGAAGGGCACGTACACGTCCTTGAACACGTTGTACAGCGCGCCCTCCCCGCCCGCCTCGCCCGCGCCGCCCTCCGCCTTCGAGCCCTGCACGCAGCACAGCACGTCGAACCTGGGCCCACACACAACACACGGTTAAGTCTGCCTCTGCGCCGGTATCTGTGCTATATTTGAACGCGTTATGTTGCTTTCGAGTCGATGACTTGAATTTTCCTCCTTAAGAAAATGTTACTCGCCTAGTATTTTGGCACCATTATGGCTGTCAGTGTTTTTCATGACATCAATAGATGAAAAAAAAACATTAGTAAAAATATCGATCGAGAAAAGTACAGAACAAAAGAATCGAGCGAATAATTGCGATTAAAAAAAAAATTGGTTACTCACAAATGATTTACAATTAAAAATAAAATCAAAATAACTTCGATCACCAGGATCTAACTGAAAACGTGCTATCATCAAAGTGTGATAAGATTTTTCATAAAAATAAAATTTGATTCTTACAAATTTTATGATCGAGTTCATAAAGAAAAAAAGGTAGAAAAAGAAGAGATATACGGAAGCTTCTGTTTCAGTTCTTATGATTGCGTTCACAGAAAAGGGAATATAGAGAATAGGCGAGACGAGCGCACCTGTTGGAGTTCTGTCGATGCGTGTCGATGGCGAGCAGCGCCACGAAGCAGGTGACCTGCAGCAGGAAGTCCACGAGCAGCGCGGCGGCCGCGTACAGCGCGAAGGCGCGCACCGCCGGCATGTCGCTCAGCGCGCCCAGGAAGAAGCACACCGACTCCGACGCGGACGTCAGGAACATGGACGGGCCCACCTGGCCCAGCCTGACCGCACCCGGACACAAACACCATTACTGCACTAGCCATATACCAGGGCCCCAAGTCTGCTAACACAATCGATTCATAATCGAAAAGCAACCGCATAGTATCCGTCACTTTTGACAGATATTGTATGGTATAGCTGTCAAAGTGACAGTTACTATGCGGTTGCTGTTCGATTATGAATCGATTGTGTTAGGTTACTAGGGGCCCAGGAGTTAGCAAATGCTACGCTCCTCGCGCAAAAACATCCGACTATTAATGTAGATATTGATTTACCACCTACCGTCCAAAGAGAATACTTTGTAGGTATACAGGCCCAACCCACTTGTAATAGGCTCCGTGACAGCTTAATCCGGCACTATGACCACCTTCTTATAGACTACAATAAACTGTCATACGGTTGCGAGGTTATTGTTAATAATCCTCAAGCAATATCGAATCGAACACTTATCCAAGGCAGGTTACCGCAATCGCTGAAAGTTTTACGACCTGTCATCTCGCTATTTACCCATAAACTTTTTGTTTTCTTCATTTCATTTTGACCCGGGCTAATAGCGTTTACTACGCAAGGTTTAATCAAAATCCGTCTAGTAGTTTTTCCTGTGTTGCGCTATCAGGCAGACAGTAACATATTGAAAGTCATAATTTATTGATTTCTTATATTTACGCGAATACTACACAATGAAATAAAACATTTGTTACAGATTTTATCGCTGTAAAGCAGCCGAAACATCGCGAAACATAAACGCGATAAAATCTATAAGTTTTATTTCAACTCATAATTTATTTGACATCATTATTTGTGTCATGTTTCATTTCAGACAAAATGTCCCCTACTATAAATATGTTATCTTTAAGGGGGAAGCGAAAGGTCAGGGCGCGAAATTCAAAATGTCAATGGTTTGTGTCCAAATTTTTCGTAAAAAATTAAAAACCACTGACATTTTGAATTTCGCGCCCTAACCTTGCGCTTCCACCTTAACAAAATAATGTGTATATGTCACTCACGTCCTGCCAATGTGTTCGGCGACGGTCTCGTTGGGCCGCCTCGCCTCGCGCTGGTTGGTCTGCACCAGGATGAAGATGTTGTCGACGCCGACCGCCAGCACCAGGAAGGGGATGACCTCGACGATGATGAGCGTGGCGGCGACGCCCGCGAACCCGAATATGCCGAGCGAGCACACCACCGACGCGAGCACGATGAACACACCTGCACAACAACTAGTATCAACCAAATAGGCAAACAAACATAGCAACTGTACAGTCCGAAACCGAGCACAGCATCAAATACTTGCCTATATCGTAATAAAAAAAAAAAAAAAAAAACAGCTTGTATTGAAGTCCGGTGACGAGGATCGCAGGTACTAATCCTGACTCACACCTCTGGGATTTGTGGATTTCATGTGCGAATCTCATTTTCAAACAGATTATCACTTGCTAAACGGTGATGTTTGCGAGAACCCTCGAAAGACATCCGAGGTCTGCCAACCCGTAGTGAGCTTGTGTGTTGATGGGAAGCCCAAGCCTAACAACGGGACGTTAAAAAATATTATAATTATTATAATCCAAGCATAGCTTAGTTTGAGACCCCTAATTTAGGGGTCGATTAAGGATGATCCCTTATACAGCGTAATTCAGAAGGGGTATGCAACCTTTGAGCTTGCGTTGCGTTAGCGCATTTGTAATAATTATGTGAAGTCAGAATATCGATACGATTTTAAAAAAAAACTAACTAAATGACCGACTCTGGTCGTTTACGTCACCTGATAGGTCACATCATTGGACATCCAATATGTTTGATCGCGCGTTCAAACGAACAAAGCGGTGCTATCGAAGCATTTTCAAAACTATTGAGAATACACGACTCAAGGAAGAGAAGGACACTCACCTCCCAATCCCAACGTGACTTTACTATCGATGAGCAGTCTCGACAAGCCCGTGAACCTGCCGAGCGAGATGGCAATATACGCGAACATGATGAAGTAGGACACCAGTATGGTGGACACGTCTGACTTGGATTCCCTGTCGAGCTCATCCTCGATGGAGCGCTCTGAGGTGAACGCGATGTCCATGTACTCCGGCATCTCGTGTTCAGTGTAGTTCTTCATGAACGTTATGAAGTCCTTCTCCCATTGTAAGGCAGGTTCTAGCTGTGACAAAAAGAAAAACATTATCATAAACATATGACATTAATAGCAGTGATAGCCAAGTTGGTAGAACGCTTGCCTCGGTAACGAGGATTGCAGGTTCAAACCCTGCACCTCTGAGATTTAATGTGCGAATCTCATTTTTCAACCATTATTATCACAAAACGGTGAAGGAAAAAATCGTGAGAAAACCTGCATGTATGAGAGAACTAGCGTCGCGGACTATGGTCTAATCCCCCTCGCATTGAGGGGAGGCCCGTGCCCAGCAGTGGCCGTGCCCGTGGCCAACATTAGAAAAGGGCTGGAATTATTATTATAGACATTAAACATCTGTCTCAAATACAAACGTTCATGCTGATCACACAACATTTGCGTCTACCAGGATTCGAACCCGGTACATTCAGCACAGATAGCAGGGCCAGTACCAACTGAGCTACTACTACTACCACTACTAGCACTTGGATCGTCAACAGATTAGTATAATAATCCCAGCCCTTTTTTAATGTCCCACTGTTGGGCACAGATTAGTAAATCTCGCATAAAAATGTAACGCGTTTGTAACCAAGTACGTATAAGATAGGTAACTCTTTATTGCACACCGATTTCATTAAAGTTTTATAGGATATTAATACATAGCTACAGTGCACAGTCGCCGTGCTATGACCCGTGACCACGGTTGCTGTAAATCAGCCGAAACCTCGGGAACGTAAACACAAAAAATAAACGCGATAGAATCCATAAAAATAGTTTTATTTCCATGTGTAGTATTCGCGTAAATATAAGAAATCAATGAATGGAACACTGATTGTGAGTAGGTAGTTGTATGTTACCTTGCCCTTGTCGTGTTTGTTGTTGACGAGCACGGTGATGATGAGCGCGTCGGCCTCGTGGAAGCGCGAGTGCTTGCTGAGCGGCTCGGCCGGCGCCAGGAAGCCGCCCAGCGCCACCGCCGGCAGCACCGGCCCGCCGTACGGCGCCAGGCACGAGAACGGGTTGCTGCGGGGGGGAGGGGGGGTGGCGGTTAAAAAAAAAGTTTAACGTCCGGGCCACACCTGCGGCTAATGTTATGCAGACATACAATACTAATTGTCGTCGATGAACGCACTAGTTAACGGCACTGAACGCAGATGAAGCAGGAGAATTAAATATCGCCATAAGCGTCCGTCGAGGAATTCATAAAAATGCAATCTTTATAAAAACGTATTCTGCAAGTGTTTTACAACACACAGAGACGCTTCTAACAACGCGATGGCCGTTTGCATTAATTAAAAAAAAACAACCAAATTGAGAACCTTTTCCTTGTTTTGAAGTCGGTTAAAAACAAATTTAGGTCTGGAGACACTCGAAACGACGCTTCATAAAGGAAACAGGTCCGCCTCACTCCCACCACGGTTACACAGCGGTGACCAACGAAGACGACGAGGTTTGAACCTCGGCGAGGTCCGGGGAAAAGTTAATCAGAATCAAAATCATAATATTTTTTATTCAGGTAGACCATTATGTACAGTACTTATGAGTCGTCAAAATTTACAAAAATATTATGCTACTGCTTTACCACCCGTTCGGAATGCCGCTCTTATGGAGAAGAACGGGCAAGAAACTCCATGGTTGCTCTTTTTAAAAAAAAGATCATTTACATTTCTCAGCAATACATTGTTATAGGTATGTGAGAACAATGTAGAATAATGTAGGTACCCGCAATTGCCTATTAATTTACGTCAGCATGGTGCACTCACCTGGAGCACTCGAGTATCTTGGCGAGGTCGAACTCGTCGGGGTCGTTCTGGAACCAGCCCCACACGCTCTGCACGGCGCAGTCCGAGGCGGCCGCGGGGCCGCGGAACGGCGAGGACAGCGGCGCGAAGCAAATATCCTCGATCTTCGTCTCGTTGCCCAAGTCTATATATGACATACATTATTATCACACCTCGTTCGAAATTGACCACAGAGTTGTAAATACACATTACGGTGGCATCAGAAAACATGGTTACAAATTATCGTCGATTATAACATAATATCCCAATCTAAGCAATGTACCTTCCAATAGACTGGGGGTGATACTGGTATATAAATACTTATATAGATATTAAACGTCCATTAATAGGGTACAAATATTCGTGCTCATGAAACAATGTTTGCCCCCATCGGGACTGAGTCCCGGGTCCCTCGATACAGATGGCAGGTTCACTACCAACGGCGTAAATCAGGGCCCCAATTCGGCTAACACAACCGATTCATCATCGAACAGCAACGACATAGTAACTGTCACTTAACAGATATTGTATGGGATGCCACAACCAAAATAACTGGGTCCCAGTTATTTTGGTTGTGGAGCAATAAAGAATAATCTATAATGATAATTCTAGTTCCTGCCAGCAGCTCCGCGCGCGGTACCTCGATGAAATATAGCTTCGGAGATTACCTCCTACATGCAAACTCACAAACTGACAAAGATTACCCCCGAATTTATAGACGAAGTTTTATAACTTTATCAAACGTCATATAGTACTGCGCACAAGAGTTTTGCTTTGTGCAGTACTATATGACGTTTGATAAAGTTATAACACATCTATAAATTCGGGGGTAAGTCATTATAATAATAGTATAACCCGCGAATTTATAGAAGTTTTATAACTTTATCAAACGTCATATAGTACAGCGCACAAGAGTTTTGCTTTGTACGTCAATAAATTCAGGGTAAAGTTTATGACTCACTCATAATCCTGTTCTGTAAGTCCAAAACGTCGCGCATAAACGTTTCATTGAAGACGGGGCCGAACGTGACGTTGCCGGAGGGAGTGTTGTACTCGATCCTGGGGAGGCCCTTCGACGTGATGATCAACATCTCGGTCCTGACAACATAGTAAACATACTCCTTAATAGGCTTGTATACACGCGAATTAATACACATTTATTTGTTCATAGGCATAGGTGCATAGGCGTAGGTATCGTCGCCATATTGAAAAATAACAATAGTTTCGGCGGCCAGTGATGAAAGAAGTGTCAATCGACAGAGTCAGTCGTCCCGTGACCATGGTTGCTGTAAAGCAACCGAAACGTCAAAAAAAACCGATTCACATTCTGTTGTGAACATTATGCTTAATAGTTTGCAAGTAGCTTCTGGAGTAGGATTACTACACATACCTTGTGGAAACCAGGGACAAATTCCGTGCGTTCAAGCGTTTTTACCATACCTATTACTGGAATCAAGTTTAATCAGGTCACAAGTTTAGGACCAACTAGTATTTAAACTCTCCGTGGTGCCTTGCACCTGGAATTAGTCCAGCTGTAAGAGTGTTGATTCTGTGGAAACTTGTCTACCAGATCTTTTTTGTCTCCCGCTTTGCAATGGAGGGAAGTGGATAATTTTCTTCCAACTCCTCCTATTTTTATCTTTCGATTAATTTCGTGCGGGTTCCAAGATAATTAACTTTATCCCGGGACTCGCGGAGGGTCAAACCTCGGTGTCTTCTTTGGACACCACTGTAGATCCTGGCTTACAGGAGTAGCAGTGGTGGGAGTGTGGCGGGCCTAGTCCCAAATAAATTCTGTTGTGAATATTACCTGTAGAAGGGTTCGAACTGCGAGTCGAAGTACTGTCGCTCGAGCCGCGAGCGCGACATGGGCGCCGCCCACAGCTCCACCGGGTCCGTGGTCACTTGCATGTACTTGATGCCGTGGCCCAGCACGATCACCACCATTAGCCCTGCACATTATCATATATATACACACCTCACATTCCCTGACTTCACACCCTGTCAAATTAGCAAAACTACTTAGTAAAGACTGCCAAGCAGTTCCTACATTGTTCTCACACACCCACACAAGATTATAACATAACGAGCAACCATAGAGTTTCTTACCCCGACTTCTCCATAAGAACGACATTCTCAACGGGCGGTAAGCTCATGTGACTTCTTTAACGATTCGCAAGTAATGTAATGGACTTAAATATTGTGATTCTGACACAAAATATTCTGTCATATAGAAAACATTGTTACTTTCATTCTTAATTACAGAAATCTGTGCCATTTAATTACCGTAACTATTTGAGTACTACCCATACTTGTATGTGTGGTATGAAGACATACTATGGTTTGAATGTAACAGGCAGTTATGTGATATAAATCCGTGACCTCGTTGCGATAGGAGACCACCTTTAATCACTAATCTATTGGTACTTGGAACTCCCAAATAACCTTTTTCCAAAAAGAGAGAAACTAAAAAGGCCATATTTCAATTCGAAAAAAGAAACGATTTAACTCACCACTCAACAGCACCACCCAGGGCCTGGACGCCATGAGGCAGCCCCACCACTGAAAGAAGTCCTCCATCCTGGTCTCGGTCTCCGCCCCCAGCTTCTCGAAGAAGCTTGCGTCGCCAGCGCCCCCGTCCGGCTGGTCGATGGGCCAGCCCGCCGACGTGGGGTTCGTCGCCATCTCTTGGTTATTTTCAGAGGCAACACCTGGTTGTACAAGTAAACATCAATTAATAAATTAAATTAAAGCCGAACACAACGACTGCACCCAAGCTTAATGTGTACGAATACCGCACAATGGACCCAGACCACGTGAATCACAAAAATATAATTTCCGCACTTGACTCCAATGAGACTCAAACCCGAATCCATCGGGTGCAATAGACCAGGGCCCCAAGTCTGCTAACATAATCGATTCATAATCGAACAGCAACCGCTTAGTAACTTTCACTTGACAGATATTGTATGGGATACGAGTATCTGTCAAAAGTGACAGTTACTATGCGGTTGCTATTCGATTACGAATCGATTGTGTTAGCAGACTTGGGCGGGCAGTCATCAAATAGACTCATCAGAACAAAAGCCGGCGAAAACTATAAGGGATTATTGCGCACGTACGAACGACATTTTCACGACTTAACATTTAGAGGCGTAACACGACATTTATACGGATGATTGATATACTCAACACATACATACAACAATAATTATAAATGATAACGATATGTAAAATGATCAGTTAGCTTGAAACACGGACAGCGCATGCGATTCAATTCACGGGTGTGCAAAAAAAAAGCAGTGTTCGACATAAATTATGCATAGATAAAAAAAAAGTACGCATGTTCCCTATTCATGAGCTTCGACCAAACTGGACTTGAGTACCGATTATTGAAACATGCAATCTCGTTTTAGTTTTATTCATAAATTATTCATTTTGTACACTCTACTGACCAACACATCAGCATTGCCATTCAACGTGGCAATGCTGAAAGCGTTTTGGGCACCATGCTGACAGATCGTGGTGGGGATTTGCTGAGTGCATTCTGAAACCTGTTTATTTTTAATTTTTAAGGTAAGTATATAACTGAATTATACTGAAACAAGATAGACTGAGGAAGGCTGAGTGCATGCTCAAACATGCCTCATTTTAATTTTAATTTATACGTTTATTTGTACATGAAAAAATACATACTACTAAATTAATGCAATATTTTTAATCCATTGACAATGACATTGTTATGTTATTCTAAACAAATAAAAACTTCCATGAAATTGAGGCCAATACTAATACACCTACAGATTAACCATCAAATTTATAGATTCTTTTCGTCCACAAAAACTTTACACATTGATAAAAGAAAAAACTTTTATTCTTAAAAAATATCCTTGTAATGCCATTGTAAATGTATTAAAACACAATTACAAATATGATATAATATTATAAGCGCTAAAATACAATATGAGACATGCACTATTTAACTTCGTTTTCTTATTGAATTAGTTTCCATGCACTACAAAAGCAACATTATTTTAACGGGCACAACAAAAATACACTAGACACAATGATATTCCGATACATTAACACATGTTCACCAAAACCCCAAATGTATATATTTTGCGTGATCTATGGTGGAGTTGAAAATACTGCCTTAACCTTTCGTATGCCGGAACGCAGATTTGCGCGCCAATTTTGAAAGCTTTAAATGCCGGAGCGTAAATCTGCGCGATGATAACTGCACTCAAAAAATCGCCTAATTTTATTAAAATAAAGCCCTTAATCGCCTGAAAGTGTTGAAAAGAGTTAGTGAACGAATAAAACCATTCGAAACAGCCGTTAAAAACTTTCATTCCTAAGTGACAATGTCAAATAAAATTGAACGAAAATTCAACTTGTTCGTACCTTTGCCGCGTAATTAGCTTGGTGTTTTTGTTGTGATATTTGGTGAATAAAAGGAGAAGACGTGAGTATATCTTTGTTTTTCGATAATTTGATAAGTGTTTGATGATATTGCAATATAAATAGCCTACGGTAGGAAGATTACGAGATGTTTGATGAGTTTACAAAAGTTGGTTACAAGCAGCATGATGGACACATAGTTTTCAACTTAGATTTTTCTAATTGTTAAATTTTTTCACATGTATATTGCATAAGTTATGTGGATGTACATTTTCCGCGTAATTGTAATGAGTAATTTTCAGTAAAATTATATTTTCTCATTCATGATAAGAGTTACAGTACATACGATGTGTGTACAGCATGTTCAAGTTTAAATTGAGGTACTAGGAACCGGAACGCATATCTACGCGTTCATATTTCGGCGGATGATCTAAATGTTTTTTTTTTTGATAATGTGTTAAATATAATTTAGAATCAGCTGATTTTGATTTTGTACCAATTGAGTGTAAATAAATACACTTACATTGAACTCATTGTCAAAAAATCGTTTAGACCAATTGAGCTGGGAAACCGTTGATTAATATTTAGTAGCCGACTTACGATCAGAATTATGAAAGAATAGTAAAGATTTGTTGATTTGTACAGTTTATTTTAATACGGCGGCGAAAACAAAAAGAAATGGTTGGACTCAAATGAATAGTATGTACGTTGGTACATTAATGAGACGAAAGGAAATGATTGGTGTTTATTTATTACTTATTCTCTCTTTTTTTTAGTTACTGAGCAAACAAGTCAGACATAAGAAAAAAAAATATAGCTTACCCTCAAATATTGTACCCTCTAATATGGTACTGTTAATAGACATAGATGATTATTTGCATCAAGAGGACTACCGCTTATTTATAAATGATTATGTTTGGCCATGGGAAGTTACTCATTTTATAAAGCGGGTTAGGTGCTTCATGTGTAATATGCCAACCCGAACAGAGGCTCCTCCTCATTTTATTATTTTAACTAATGCCGTCGCAATGGAATTATTGCTAAGCACTGAAAACTTTTGGTGTCAAAATTGCAAATATGCGATATATGAACATTACCTACCAGATGAATGTGAATTCTGTGCTTTGTAAAAATATTAAATAAAAAAAATTGCATACCACTAGTTCTTTTGAGTTTTTACCTAGAACAGCTTTATTGATGATTTTGATTTTTATAAAAAAATAAAAAAAAAACGATGTATGTTTTTTTTTTGTAGTTTAGTTCATTATGTATTTCAATATGCGGTTTTTTTTACCTAAATATCCTCATTATTCCAGATGGATTGCGACGAAAATGTATCTGGCACACAAACTCCATTACATCGACAAATAGTAACTGCATTGGTGGTCGAGAGAACTCCTAGCGGAACATTGCGCGTTACAACCAATGATCAAGTCCTTTTACAACAAACTTCATCGGGTAGCTTGCAGCCTTTGCGACTTGAGCAGTTCGATTTTACAGACCACGAAGATCACGAAGAAATTGCTAATCCTACCTCGTCTGTTGACGAACAACTAGGCATGGGTATCTTACCACCTTCTCTTGCAGCGACATTGGAAGTCGATACAGGAAGCGATATCGATGATGAAGAAGATTACACGGAAGAGACAATCCGGCAAATTTTAGAGGCCAGTAACGAAGATGAAGGGGTTGAAGAAGAAATTCCTCCATCCCAATTAAATGACTTCGTATGGTATGACAATTTTGAAAACTTCACTGGAGAAGAGGAGATTTATAGAGAACTACCAGGACCTAACATAACTTTCAAAGACCCTTTAGAAATATTTCGCACTATTTGGGACCGTGGCATCATGGAGAAGATTGTTATGGAAACGAATGAATATGCATGGCAAGCGATCATGCGTCAAGCCGAAAACGTTAATAATGTGCCTCTTCATTCCCGCATATGTGATTGGGTCGATGTAACTGTAGAAGAAATGTATAAGTTTTTTTCTATATTAATTTATATGGGGCTGTGTTACAGGAGTAGAATCGACGAATATTGGACAACGGGTGTTTTAGGAATGCATGAATTTCGAAAAATTATGAGTAGAAATCGTTTTCTTTTGATTTTGAACGTTTTACATTTTGTAAATGATTATGATAACAATGGGGCCCTTCGGGTACATAGACGTAAAACTGCTAAAATTGATCCAATTCTAGCTCATTGCAACCAGAAATTTCAGGAAATTTATACTGCTAGAAGATATTTAAGCTTGGACGAATCTCTTCTTCTGTGGAAAGGCCGGCTCAGCTGGATACAATGTATCCGATCTAAGGCTGCTAGGTTTGGAATTAAAACCTATGAATTGTGTGAAGCTGAGACGGGATATATACTTAAATTGAGTATATATTCCGGCAAAAGCACCTCTTCTGAACCAGTTCATGGTTTTACAGGGGCAACTTCAAAAATCGTGTTGACTCTAATGGATGAATACTTAGATAAAGGCCACTGCCTTGTTATGGATAATTTTTATAACAGTGTAGGGTTAACGCGATTTTTGAAGAATCACCACACTGATGTATTAGGCTCGCTTAATCGTAGGAGAGTCGATAGCCCTTCCGACATCAGGAACCTTAACGACAGGCGCTTGCAGAGGGGTACTATAGTTGCGCGTCACTCTAGAGATATTAGTGTATTATCGTGGAAAGATGTAAAACTGGTAACTATAATTTCTACTTTCCATAATGCCGACACATCAGAAGGACAGCGAGCTGGACAACGGTGCCTAAAACCGCTAGCAGTCCACGCCTACAATAAGTACATGGGCGGCGTGGACATGAAAGACCAAAAGCTGTCCATGTACTTATTGGAGAGAAAACGTGCTTTGAAATGGTATATAAAAGTATTCAGGAGGTTGCTCAATAACAGTATCCTGAATTCTTTTATAATCCATTGCGAAAACAGCAGAAACCAGCGGAAACTAACTCACAGGCAATTCCGCTATGCACTAGCCGAAAAACTCTCACAGCAGCACCTAACAATACAACGCATAAGACCCGCTCGTGCTGTTCAACAAGACGAAGCTAGATTTGACCATGTAGACCATTTTCCAGACCGTTTAGAAAATACCGATCGTACTCTTAATACCAAAGTGCGATATAGACGCGGTCGCTGTGTGCAATGTCTTACAATGAAGAAACGAACTGAAAGTAATGTTATTTGCGGAAAATGCCATGTATTTCTGTGCATAGGTCCATGTTGGGTTCAATATCATACCATCTAATCATATTCACTAAAATGATAACCTTGAAAATTATTATTTTTATGTCATACCTACACTTGAAGCAATTTTATAACAAATTATTGACTATGTTTATATTACATCTTTAGATTTTATCTATTGATACTTGTCCCTAAAATACTTCAATGTTTACTACTACAAATGATTTTAGAAACATCCTGTAAGTGCAGAACCGGAACGTAGATCTACGCTCAAGTTGGTCAACCGGAACGTAGATCTACGCTCCCTACTGTAACCTAGATAAAGATTTTGAAACTCGTTATTTTATTATTATTATATAAATTAATACCATTTAATTTTCGTCTATAGTAAATAATGTATCCTATACTGTAATTTAAAATGAATGAAAACTTGAAACTTGTAAAAATGGCTTTTTATTTTCTGTTTCTTCCAAAAAACATATTATTCAAGAACCTTGAAAGAAAAGCATCGGTACACAAAAATAGAATCGCAATAAAAATGTGAAATATCTACTAAAATTAAGTATATGCATCTATTTATCTAATATATTGAAATGAATCACGTAAGTATTTATTTTATCAACAAAACTATATTATGAAAAAACACAGACGCACCGCGTTCGCGCGCTTAAATGACGCGGCAGTTAGGACATTTCTATTGCGGAGCGTGTCGGCATACGAAAGGTTAAGGCCTCTACGCACGGCACAATTTGACTCACGATCGGTAGGGCTGTACGTCTTGTCCGAGATTTTATCGTAAGCTAACTGTATAGTTTATAGTCTACCGTATTTATACATTTTGTATGGAGAATTGAATGTTTCAAATACCGTCCGGTAAAGGCGCTGGTCAATTCTCCATACAAAATGCCTAAATAAGGTAGGCTATAAAGTATACGATTAGCTTACGAATAATCTCGCTCGTTTCTAACACAATCGATTCATAATGGAACAGCAACCGCATAGTAACTGTCACTTTTGACAGATATCCCATGCAATATCTGTGTTAGTAGACTTGGGGCCCTGGTCGGCTTCAAATTGGCATGTATGTGACTTGCCAACTTGCCTATTGACATGCTAATTGGGGGCCCTAGCAATTGTGAGAGACACCGTGCCGTCCTCAGAGGCCTTTACTTTAGTAATATTGTCTGTCGTTGATAAAGGTATTCTTTTTATATAATACTGTTAAATAGTACCCAGTAGGATGTCCGTGACATCACTAAACGGCTTCCACGGAAGACCAGCGCTGGTTGTTTGCACAACCAGCATACGCTGAGTGGAGGCCGATTTGTGACAAGCATTTGAGCGTCTACCTGAGGTGATGCTCAAAGTTGGGTTGTGTTGTGTGTAGTTTTTTTCAAAAAGAATTTCAAAAAGAATTTTTCAAAAAGAATTTTTCAAAAAGAATTTTTCAAAAAGATTTTTTCAAAAAGATTTTTTTTTTCAAAAATATTTTTTTTTGTAGGGACTAGTCCCGCAACACACTCCCACCACTGTTACTCCTGTAAACCAGGATCCACAGCGGTGAGCAACGAAGACGCCGAGGTTTGATCCTCGGCGAGTCCCGGGAAAAAGCTAATTTTGCAGGAACCCTCAATGAAATTAATCAAAATAAAATAATCCACTTCATTGCAATGAGGGAGACAAAAAATACTTAATGGCACGGAATTCAAGGCTCTTACAATAGGGGGTAGCCCAGTTGTACGGCACCACGGATGATATTAGACAAGTTGGTTTTTTTTTATTTTTTTTATTACGATATAGGCAAGTATTTGATCTCGATCTCACCTGATGGTAAGTGACGATGAGATCTACGATGTAGCATACTTGCCTAGAAGGTACCTGTTCACTCTCGACTTGAAAACACCCAGATTATAGTCAACGGGGAACAAAGACGCCTGTAGCGTGTTCCATTCCTTGGCAGTTCGCACGATAAAAGTAGAAGCAAACCAAATGGTCCCAATCTTGTGAGTTTTAAAGGTGTATACGTACTAGAGCGGTGCGCGTGCAGCGGGCTCGTCTCGGGTCCGCCGCGGCCGGCCGCGCCGCGCTGCCAGCCGTCTGTCCCAACACCAACACCGGACCGTTAAAACCACTACCCATTAAGAGGTGAACGATTGAGAATACTGACGCATCCCGTTTATGAAGCGTACGGCCTCGAGATGTTCTAGTGTGGTGCACGTGATAACTCTACATGCTAATGATTTTATGAAATCTCTGTCTCTCTCTCTCTCTCTGTCTCTATTTTATGCTCGAAATAAATAAACACGGTCGCACCTAGTTCGTTAGCCATCTTATATAAAAAATATTGCAAGAAATACTACCAAGCAATGCTGTTATTAACAATTATAATCCTCCACCTGTTCACTGCATTCAAATTTAACTTAATCAATAAGTAAGTGTAGTAGTTAGTGTCGCGGAGAATTGCATTTTATTTGAGGTCCCGTCAGTCGTGATAGATAGTTTCTCGATTAACATCTTAGAGGAATTCCGTGTTGTTGGCATCTTTTATTATCGATCAAACTTGTTTGGTTTATAATCGAAAAAGTTGGCAAGCCGAGGGTCAGTGGTGGGTCCTCGTTCCCCATAGGTTAATAAATCAAGGTCGAACAACATTTCATTATTCATTTGGAGGCAACGAAACTAGCACCATTAAAACTATAATACCTATACATCATTTCAGCCATAAGTGTTCAAACAAAATCTTGTGGCATAATCGTGCTGTACAGCAATCCATAGCAATGTGTAACGCAATATGAATAGTTCGCCATTGTTTAAATCAATATTCATCCAAAAAACCCAAACCCCACTCAGGGGGACTTTTGATTTAACTTATTCAATAATTATGTGCATAGTCGTGTTGTGAACAAGCTCATATTGTTAGTTGCCATGCGCAGACCCTATCATTTAGTTGCCTACACATTTACTCGATTTTTTACTCGCTATTGTCTCTCGATTTATGTTATTTTGTCGATCAATAAAATCCGTCCTAATGTATACAGAATGATTCAGAAAGGGAATTCTAAGTCTTGAACTTGCGTTTAGCACATTTGCAATCATTATGAAAATTGCAATTACAAATGCGCAAGAGCAGCTCAGGTTTAAGGCTTAGTATACCCTTTCTCAGTAACCCTGTATTGATTCATTGATCGATAAAAAACGATACAATGGCGACCGACAAAAATACTATGAGTATAATATGCTGCCTACAAATTTACTCGATATATTACAATCGACACGTGTGACGAAACAAAATCGAGATAAATGTGTAGACACCTTTATGTGCATTTTATTTATATTCACATAATTGTATTTATAATACCATATTTATTATATATGAAACTATGAAATAAATATATTGATTGATTTCTTATATTTACGCGAATACTATACATAAGAACAAACTACTAATTAAAGATTTTATCGCGTATGATTAATGTTTTTTTTTAATATATATATAAATATAATTCAATCCAAAACCAAGCGCACCATCGCAAGACCTATAGACACTGTGATCATTTATTCGTAGATCAGACCTCAAACAACAACCAAATATGAGGGTACCCTGGTTCCAACTATGATACTAGGACGTTTAATACCTCAATCGTCTCGTGACCATAGTTGCTGTAAAGCAGCCGAAAAATAAAATAAACCGCGATAAAATCCGTATAATTAGTTTTATTTCAATAAATATTGCCAGACGAACCCACTAACTATACGGTCCCACACTAAGGAACGAACGAAAAAAGGGAGCGAACCCAGTATTCTACTTATATAGATATTTAACATCCATGAGTCGGGTACAAACATCTGTCCCCACCAGGATTCGGACGCTGGACCCTCGGCACAGAAAGTAGGGTTACTACCAACTGCGCTTATCAGGCCGTCAAATAAATGTATATATTAAACTATGAAATAAATAAAGTGTTTCGACGATGGCGTGGTATGCGGTTGGTGACAAATACCCTACACATCATTGTTTTGCGTCAATATTTCCGGGTAACGAGTTAGATAAACCATTCTACCATGAGGTCATTAACACAATATATAGAAACATAATTTATCCCTAGTAATGCTTAGTATTCGTAGCCCAGCCGTACCGAGGATGCCTCGTTTTCAGAAGATTTTTTTTTTACTAGCTGTTGCCCGCGACTTCGTCCGCGTGGTATTTAACTAAGACAACCGTTGACAACAGCCTGCCCGCCTATTCTGAGCCCGCGGGACGCATTGCAGGTGTTGCTATCAAACTTAATCAGGCGCTGCGCTGCAACATTGGTTTCCATTTTTTTTCGTGAGATCCTATTTTTTTTTCTAAAATAAAAGTAGCCTAAGTTACTCCTTGTTACATCAGCTATCTGCCAGTGAAAGTCTCGTTAAAATCGGTCCAGCCATTACAGAGATTAGCCGGAACAAACAGACAGACAGACAGACAGACAGACAGACAGACGGACAGACAGACAGACAAAAATTGTAAAAAATGTTGTTTCGGTATAGGTAACGTGTATACATCCAAATGCACTTAGTAAAAAGCGGTTATTTTAATATTACAAACAGACACTCCAATTTTATTTATATGTATAGATTAATTAGTAGTAGACCATTAAGTACAATACTTGATGAATGAATCGTCGAAAAAGTTACAAAATGCTAAGCTACAACTTCACCACTAGTTCAGAATGCCGTTCCTATCGAGTAGAACGGACAAGAAACTCCATGGTTGCTCTCTTTTAAAGGTCTTTTATATTTTTGAGCAGTTGATTGTTGTGGATATGTGAGAAAAATGTAGGTACGGCTAGGCAGACTTTAGCGGCTGGTTAAAAAAAAGTACTAACTCTAAGTATATCATTACGAGTTAATGGCTGCATGGTTTCCATATTTACAAGTTACTTTTGTAAATGAATATGGTTAGGGGCGAAACAAGAGTCGAATACAACTTTTAGATTAGCTCTGTTCCGCGATGAATTGCATATTAGTTAGGGTCCCGACATACGTGGCAGATACTCGACTACCATCTTAGAGGAGTTCGGTTTTATTGGCATCTTTAATCATCCATCAACCTGTTTGGTTAATAATTGGAAAAGTTAACAAGTATTTATCATGGTATTACCGCCAAGTATCGCCTAGTTCTAACAATTATCAATATTAATGTAGTCCATTTTATTTTTTACTTTATTTATCATCGATGCAAATGATGCAATTTTAAAAGAAAGGCGCGCATTATATATCCGAATATCGATCGAATTTCTGTATTTTATAGCATTTGTATCGTGAGGATACCCGCTCAGACAGCAGACAGCTACAATGGGGCATATGCGTATTGTTCTTTATTACTGCATAATTAATATATGTTTAATAGTAATAGTGTAATTATAAATAATTCATGTCTAATACTCATAGTGAAACAATTTTCATTATAAGAAAAAAATATTTTTTTTTGGATGCGACATCCGTGATATTCATTTTGATCAAGTAAAATGTACCTAATGCCACCCGGACCATAATACCTAAACGATTGACACCGCATTCATCAAAATCGGCCCAGTAGTTTAGGCGCTACGTTGGAGCACACATACATAAGACTGCTAAATTCATAACCCGACCTATCGATGGTCCGCCCCCTGATTACGTAACTTGCAATAGCCTAGCGATAGCAGTAATCGCGCAATATTTGCTTTTAAACGGCTAATTCGTATTACGTAGCGCTGCGACGTTATACAAATCTGCAATTTGAAAGCAATTATTGCGAGATTATTGCTGTCGCCTTTCTTTAGCTAAGCCTGAAAAGATACGTAATCTGGGGGCGGGTAACAATGGAATAATACGCATATACCCTAGAATCAGGATTGGAGATAGAGTTGCAAGTGTAGTGGTAGACTGACCTATAGTGTTGTCCTGCTGGTGGCAGCAGCACACGCCGCCGAGGAAGAGCGTGGTGAAGATGAGGAAGACGATGGCCATGATGACGGCGTACCCGTCGGCGCCCAGCAGCGTGAAGGGCGCGGGCGGCGGCGGGCGCGGCGCCGGCGCCGGGCACGCCGCCGCGCAGTCCAGGCACGAGCAGCCCGGCTCGCCCTGACACCACAACACGTTTTATATAACCATGTTCGCATAGCCTTTATAAATACCCTAAAGAAACTCAGGTTTAAGGCCTCGGCCTCGAATTTAGCGGGCAGCTGGGCGGCGGCGGCGGCGGCGCCGGAGCGGCAGGATCTTATGCGTAAAATCAAATGGACCGGTTCTCGAAAACAGCGGCGCGGGGCCAACGAGTCCCGCTCCCGCGCCGCCGCCGCCCCGCTGCCCGCTAAATTCGAGGCTGAGGCCTAAGGGTTAGTATAGGCTTTCTGAATCACCCTATTATCATGATATTTAAATTAACTAGCTGTCCCGGCGAACTTCGTACCGCCTCAGAATCAAATGTTCTTGAGAAAAAAGCGCTAAAAATCTATTTCACGAACTTTGACACAACCCTTTAAAAAACACGGTTTCTGTATGCAATCCCATAGGAACCGTTCATTTTTTCGGGATAAAAAGAAGCCATATAAGAAGCTATTCCAGACTACAATCTATCTCTGTACCAAATTTCATCCAGATCCGATGAGCCGTTCTGGCGTGATTAAGTAACAAACATTCCACCCAAACATTGACATTTATAATATTAGTGGGATATGTATCTCTGGCAAAAAAAGGCAGCGAGTTAAGAGCCCGCCTAGCCAGCCATAAAACCGTATATATATAGTATACCAAATTTTTTTACCGGCAATCCAACATTGCAGGGCCTCGTGGGGGGGTCGTAGGGCGCGAGGCCGCGCGCCGGGTCCGCCTCGCTCGTGTAGTTGATCTGGAAAGGCACTTGCTGCACGTTGGCATCACCTAGGTTCGCGAACCATCGCTCCCGCGTGCAGTACTGGGACCCGTATTCGCCGCACATCAGGTCCAACGCCAATCGATTGGACGAAGGAATTTGAACCTAGAAAGACGAGAGTTTACAATATAATAATAATAATTCCAGCCCTTTGTTAATGTCCCACTGCTGGGCGCGGGCCTCCCCTCAATGCGAGGGGGGATTAGGCCATAGTCCACCACGCTGGCCCATTGCGGGTTGGCGGACTTCACACATATTTCGAGGGGTTCTCTCAGACATGCAGGTTTCCTCACGATGTTTTCCTTCACCGTTGAAAGACGAGCTTAGATTAAAAAAAAACTATTAGGGACGTTATTTATCAATATAGACACTTAATCATCATTTTTAGAATGTTCGTCTAGCTGTCTTGACTCGCATCAAGGGAAATTAGAACGATAAATTCTGATGACACCTGACAATTGTGGGAGAACATTTAAGGAAGGGAAGGGAAATTTATGTCGATAGCATTAGTAAATAGCTGCTGAAATGTTCAGTTACAGTCGTCCAGACATAGTCGCACCACAAGGGTTCCTTTTTATCATTTTGGTACGGAACCGTAAGTCCACGAGAGCGAAGCCGTGCGCACAGACGTTTTTTTTTTTACATTATAGACAAGTATTTGATCTCGATCTCATCTGATGGTAAGTGACGATGAGATCTACGATGGAGCATACTTGCCTAGGTAGGAACGCGGCAGTAGATCGAGACGCTACATTCACTAGGCACATGCAGCGCAACTGATCTGACCCGACATCCATCTAGTAAGTAGTAACCCAATAAAATATTTACTTGAGAGCAAGAGTTGTAAGTGGTGTCCATATAGTCGGCGGTGAGGTGGTAGACCACAGATGTCACCCGTTGTTTTGTGGCTGAAACATAACAGTTAAAATGTAGTCTGCATCTTTATACGTGATGCTACGGGAATGTAGGTGCCTTCCATCTCACTCACACCATAGAGATCATCAATAAGTATGAGAGTGGCAGCACGATTTCTCCATGACGTTAGTATTACATTAGCGAGTTCCTGCTTACCCTATTGGATAGGGTTTGTGTTTACCCTAATGAATAGAGGTGGCTGGCAGATAGTGAAAGTGGAAAACGCAGACCCTAAGCATCATTTGACGACCTGATTAATATGGTAGTGGCCTTGCTTTCTGTGCCGAGGTACCCGGGTTCGAATCCTGCTGTACCCGAGTCATAGATGTCTATAGTAATATTATATACTGGTACCACCCCAGTCTTATTTTAGGGTAGGTACCCATGGTCTAAATAATCTTGACTGACCGTTGAAGGGCTCCACCACTGGATCCAAGAAGTCGCTCTGGTGCGGCGAGCACATCATGGCGCACACTTGCTTCATGAAGTTGTCGAAGCACGACGGACACCTGGCAAGCAGGCTCTCCAGCATCGGCGTGTTCCTATAGAAGTTATTGATTTGTTCACTGTCGCAACACGACACTTTTCCCTTGACGATTTCAGGGCAATATTTCTGGAGGATATCCTGAAACAAAAATAAAACATAATCTTTAGATTGGAGGAGTTCCATTCACCGTCACGTCTGTAATCTCTGAAGAGGTGAGGCAGTGTATTTTAGTCCCAATTTAACGGTGAAGGAAAACATCGTGAGGAAACCTGCATCTCTGAGAGAACCCCTTGAAAGATATGTGAAGTCCGCCAACCCGCACTGGGCCAGCGTGGTGGACTATGGTCTAATCCCCCTCGCATTGAGAGGAGGCCCGTGCCCAGCAGTGGGACATTAAAAAGGGCTGGTATTATTATTATTATATTATTATTAATAGGAAGCGAGCCTATTGCTATTATACCGGGCACAATATGAGAAGAATTTAGGCTAGGGATTCTCAAAGTCGTCGTCGTCGTTGACATAAACGAAATGATTTTGGGGGTCAACAAGTTCTGAAAATCGACCCCAATTAATTAACACACGTTCTGATATGAAACGTTTAAGATAGAAAAAACATCATCAATCCAGATCGTCAAGTCTGTCAAGAACTGTATTACCAGATCACCCTGGCGTTAATATTCCCAAATTGACGGATTGAACTGATAAAATACTGATCGTGTGACCTCCATCTTAGGTATGATCACAGTGGAACGATAATTCCGCGTCACAACTGCTGCTCGGGCGTAGTTCATCTTCCCAGACAACAAAAACAATAACAGACCATGATATACAACAAATCACGCGCAGTGAGGTATACGTCACATGTCTACCTAACTAACTAGCTGCAGTTATCATTCACAAACCGCGTCTTTGTTTGGCGCCGACCAATCTCCGGTAGTTGACCGCAGGGTCATCATAAGAGTCGTAAGATTGTATAATGCATTGACTGCGATCTTATTTACATTAAAATAAGAATGTTAATTTGTCGTGTCTATTTGGTTAATGATTTTAAAAATAAAAAAAATCGTCAGGGACTATTAATATCGATACAGAGAGCGTATATAGCGGTATGCCTGTCTTTTCGCGCCTCACTGAATATATGCTTAGGTACTTAAAGGATTGGCGGTATAGCCTCAACCATATACTATGATACTTTTTATCGTATGATGAATAGGTTCCCTTAGAATAGCCATAAAGCGTATATATAGAACGATTTTTATGTCGTATGATCGTGACATGAAGAGGAAGCAGTTCTTTGATAAAAAAACCACATAAGTAATAAGTTATTGCAGTAACTCTGACGCAATTATTATGAGATTTGGAGCTAAAAAATCCAAGGCTCATAATTCATCTAATTCATGATGATGTATGTACGATCTAAGTATTTAGTTACATACAATTATTTAGCACACATCGTGATTATATTCAACGATCATGTTAGCCATTACAATTGCATAACGTCACCACACGTAGGTAGCCCAAGGATTCAAAACCGCTGTTTGATTACCATATTACTGAGTGAAATATGCGATCCATTTAAATTGTCCGCGAGTATCCGGCCGGATAGTACTTATTTACCACTTTCATTATCAGACAGATAATATAAAAGCAGTGATGCTTATAGTAATAATTGTTTACACAAAGTCTATGAGCATTCCATTTAATGATGTTACATAATCATTACCACAAAAGTCAAAAGTAGGCATTTTTTTGTAAGACAATAATTGCTAAAATTAAATATACCTATAATAATATATTGTTACGCAATTGGACGGTTTCAAACTTTACTAGGATTTTATAATTATACGGCGTTTATTTTGTTCTCTACGTTCCCTACGTTTCGGCTGATTTACAGCAACCATGGTCACGGGAGGACTGAGGTGTTTGACGTCCTAGTGGCATAGTTAGAACTGGGGTACCCTCATCTTTAGTTGTTATTTGCGCTCCGATCTGCGCAGAAAGTGCTCCCAATGTCTTGAGGTCTTGCAATGGTGCGCATGGTTTTGGGTTTAATTATATTAATTACCGGAACCCAAGTCGGTTGTAGCACCCAGCCATTATATCTATTGAAATGAGGATGTTTTTTTAATTTAATGGCCTGACGTATCATCCTTGGTCGGAATCGGTGTTCTTTAGCGAGGATCCGTAGTTGATCATATCTGATATAATTGCGGGTGCGATCTTGTACATGTTCACAGATTGCAGACTTCGTGGAGCACCGGTGTTACACGTCAACGACGAGTACTTTTACCCGGTTGTTTTCTTTAAAAACGCTATTATTGTGGGCAATGGATTAAGGGTGCTCCCAGTAATACAGAGACGAGAATATTTAACACAAGCCCAGCCAAAATTGAGTTCAAATACTGAGACATTAAGCTTATTATTTAGAAACTCGCTAACAGAACCTCCCTAAGTTCGGTTTGTAAAACATTATGCTAACAATAATATCGACTATAGTTGGAGTGTTTCCATAAAACACAAGGCCGCGTTGACCATGGACGCCGCAACCACGATAACCTAGACACGCTCGCGGCCATAGGCTGAAACTTGGAACCTATTAAAACAGTACAAAACAAAGGGATAACGAATCGCATTCAACAGACGGGTATACAGATAAAAATATATTCGACAGTGCAGCCACCACTGTAGATGCTGGCTTACAGGAGAGGTGGAAGTGCGTGGCGGGCATAGACCCTTAATAAAAAATGTAGATGCAGAAGCAAGTACCACAATTATACCAAAATTAACTCACACAAATTTAAATACACGTGACCAAAATATTCGAGGACATCCGCGATTAACTCATCATCAAGATAAAACAATGTGATATCAAAAATCCATTAAAATTCAAACTTCCTGAAAATCCATGAGTCGTTTTCGTAATCACTAACAGTAATCATCATAATTATCGGAACAACGATGCTTAAACTATTCATAAATATTGATAAGGGCGATTGAACGATGCAGGCAGTTGTGCATGGCATTGCTTCAAAGTGACTGTACAATCCGGAAATAGAAGCAAAAAAAAAAGCGAATAACACCTAACAAGTGATGACTGAATTGAACAAATCTTATGTTTCAACTATCTTGGCGCAAATAAGTCTTATTTTGTTTTACAAAGGGTGGGGGGGGGGGGATTACTAACGTCATAAATGAAATGCCTCATGCCAATTATGTACGTGTTGGAACTAGGATAACTTGTACTCGTAGATAAAGTTGTCTGAAGGAAGCCTTTAATGGAGCAATGAGCCCGAGAGCGCTTAAAAGGTTTTATAAACAGTTTGTTGCTTCATGAAGGACGCCAAGATACAAGTATATCGATAGGCGGAAATTATTTAGCGGGAAAAGATCAACCTTAAAGGTGCGTCAAGGAAATGTTATAACAATAAATATAATCAACTTTCAGATCCGTTCATAGCGTTACAATTGGCAATTTCGCCCATGAAATCTACAACGCAACTAGGAAAGAATGATCCAAAGTTATTGCTATATACTGAGCTGTAAGCAACATAATTACTGTTCGCGTATTATATTATTACCATAACCATTAACGAACTATTAAATAATAGATAGAGGAAGAGATTAAGATGCCGAGTACAGACACATGTAAAGAGAACAATATTTTTTTATTGTCTAGTTTACAGCAGCTGTTACAAACTTTACATCTACGAACCTATTCTTAAAAATGCTGTCGCCAACTTCCCTCAACTTTTTAATCCTCGCTTAGATAATAAAAATAAAAAACATAAGTTTATGAAAAAAACGTTAGCCTATGATTCCACCTATTCCTAGTTATTATTATGAATTTGGATGCTGACCTCACCACGGGAAACTAAATAATAAACGAAATTGATAATAAAATGTAGGATGTTTTAGCCCAAAGTAATGTAACTGCTGTGCTCATGTTGTAAGGTGCAGAATTAGTATTGGTACAAATACTGGCAACCGGCCAACCGACATGGTGTGATTTGCAAGATCAAAACACCGGTCATAGAACATTATAGTACTTTTATATTTTGCAGTATACTATTTCAGTGTACGAAGTCAACAATGCAAGTGAAGGAAATTCTACGCGTAGTTCGACTAAATTATGATGTTACTCTTTTCCTACTTTGGTTGACCTGCAGGCTACACTGACTGGGTATATATTAATTTGTCGTCTTTCACAACAGCGCTTCTTAAAAAGTTGGTCTTTACATCAGCCGTGTTTCTGCAACGGTAACTCCACTAGCGATTTTGTTGTCGGCTGACTATTTAGTCAGTGGTTCTCGAGGTTTATTAGATTGCATTTCAGTTCGTGTTATCATTACAACAAGACTGAGTATAGTTTTGACAAACAATTAGATTTTCGCTAGAATTACTATTTCGTCATTATTGGTAGGCGCCGAAAATTTGTTTTAAACATATATACCTGCCACTCGCATTTTTTTTCTTCAAAGTACATTAATTTATTACACATTGTAACGGTAACGTAATAAACACAAAGGTGGCGAGATATGTTATCAATGGAATTGTAACTATTTTAACTTAAGATTGCGATAACAGAATTTTATTATGTCTTAAAGCACAATTCTTTTGTTCAGAAATATATACAATATGCAAAAGAAAACGCCGCAGTCACATTTAACCTTAAAAACTCTGTGAGTGCCACATATAGTGTAAGCAAAAATAATTTCTATTTATATAGTCCTTGTGTTCTTTTTCCGTTCGAGGATTATTCACAGCGATCACATCATTCAAATCTCATACTTGCCTTTTGTCATTGATAAAGACACTGTACATAATGACGTCATTTTACCTGCGCTTACTCAGCGAGTGAACACTCGAAGTATTCATGAATAATGCCATTTCAGGAAATATGAGTTTTAAATAAAAGAGTAGCGAAAATCTATTGTATGTTTACATCACATCTCATCATAATGTTATATCAAGTGATTCAATATGTCTCTCTTATCTGAGGGTCAGGGTGGGTTAGGTTGTGGGACCCGTGCATCAAACTCCAAAATACTTGGCAATCAGCCACCGCATACCAACAAAGATAGTAATGAAGAAGCCTCCACTTAATCGGCGCGGGAGTGACCTTGTCATAGCGCACAATACAGATGATAGCAACTATGTAAGACAATCAATTGTAGCAACACTAACAATTAAGGCGATATGATATTACTAGCCAACCCTTTTGACCCCGAGCCAAGTGACTTTGAAGAACCCAAAGCAAAATTGAAGATAGCTAAGGCCACAAACATTGTAAGCACGGAACCTTCAATAAAAAAAACACTTAAAATTGGCGTGGTTTATTCCATAAGCAATGCAGCTATTGTTTTAGTGCCTATTTTAGACTGCAGGTCAAGTTCCGAATGCAAACTAGGACTTTAGTGACGTCACGGTGGCATGCACACGCTAAATATAGCGCCGTGTATAAACCTCACCCAGTGACACAGTTAACAGTTGCGTATCCTTGAGGGACTAATAAAATTCTAGTCACCCCTAATCAAATTTCGAATGGAATGGGGCTTCTGTTACAGTGTCAAGAAGACTCGAGGACGTGAGCAACAAAATGTTGACGTCATCATCGGATGACAAATTGATAAAAGTGATACGTAGCACTCAACGTTTAACAGCAGTTTATGCCCAGTCGTAATTTATAAAAAAAACCGAATTGAGAACCTCCACCTTTTTGAAGTCGGTTAAACATAAGAACGAGCATTGTCATAACCGGGGCAATTTTAAATACAAATTAACAAAAATGAGAATGACATAAAAATAATCTTTACGAAAAGTAATATTGTATCATCATTACATAATAAACTTAGAAGTTGCTAGAAAAACTGCTTCTATTCCTAAGTGTGGGACATTATGTAAATGGCGCTTACGAGGCATTCGCTTCGACACCAATAAAAAGACGAAGTGAGATTATCTGAATATTTGCCGGAGTTTAGCAGATAATAAAACATTAAGACAAAACCTTGTATCCTGAATGAATTGGAGAAACATCCGTGCGGCCACAGCACAGTCACCGACAAATGTCTAAATACGGTAGACTATAAAGTCTACGGTTAGCTCGCACTTGACGTGCCGTTCAAACTAGTAACATAAAGTTAAGTCACGTTAACTAGTACTAGCCTGAAATGTTATTTTATCATAAGATCATCTTTTTGTTGCACTACCAAACCATTTATGCTATACTTATAATACAAACGTGGCTTAGTTCGGGACCGTACATAGCACACTTTTATTTTATTCATCTAAGAGATGTTTACGAACTTATTACTTAGTTTTTTCTTAATCTCTGAACGTCAAAAAATCTTACTCACCCTTCCCTGCTCCTGGATCGGCAGTGCTGTCCCATTGTAGTAGCAGTTGGTTGGCTTCGCGGCACTCGTGGCGCATACACCATACCACACGCAATGACCTTCCGCCGACACCGCTGGTATCTGCACAAAATAAACATTCTTAATCACCAAAGTACAACGAAACAAAATATTACTAATACATAAAAGGCATCAAGAGACTTTTTGGCGGGAAGTTGAACCGCGAAGTTGTCAATTTTGTTTTATTTTCCAAAATAATTGTTTCCCTCATAAATAATGTGTAATATTAGTAAGATATTAACCATTGTGTGTCATAAACGTGCACGAGTGAAGGTAATTGAAATAAAATAGTATAACTTGACCTTTCAATTTCTCCCAAGATGTCCGCTAAATTTGCAGTACTATGCTAATAATTTAAACAATGACCTAATCATACAGTTCATACACTGTTGTAAGTAATGCCAACATGACATAGACAACATTACTTGCAAAAAATACACCCTGTACTGAACGCATGACCAAACAAACAAAAAAAAACAAACCACCAACCAAAAAAAAAATGTTTTAAAAACCAAACATAATTAATAAATAATTGTGTATGATCATGATCTATGAACTTACCGATTCATCGGTACAAATATTTTACACAATTTTTGTTATACCTATATAGAGTAATTATGAATGATGTTTTTTTTATGATTTTAATATTTTCGCAGGTTATCCGAAGGCGGAACTATTTCGCAACATATTTTTGCCTCGTGCAGATTTTATAACCTTTGGCCAAGACATTAAAGTAGTTTTTTGATATGAAGACTTACCTAAAATGATTTATAAACCGGTTATTATATGAACAGATAAATGACTACATATTTATTTATTCATGGCAGTGTGCTTGCCGTTTCGTGCACTTGGAATTAGATTTTTGTAGATCCCGGAGAAAAACTTCTATTTACCGGGATATAAAGTATTGTGTACATTGGGTCAATAAATAGCTTCCTACCATGGAAGTTTTTTGAAAAATTAACCCAGTGAAATTGTGGTATACATTTTTCTCACAATCCACGAGGAACCATATCAAATGTCGGTTTCATAAATATTCAATTTTCAAGACAAGAGGTAATCACAGTATTTAAATACGTATATACAGTATAGATATAGGTACCAACAATGTATGTAGACGATAAGAAACCACAAACAAAGAGAAACGATTATTGCTTTACTTAAAATATCTCAAGCAACAAAGTATTTTGCTAGCCAGCCAGCTGTACCCACAAGATTTGAAATTCAATAATCTAGAACGGATATTCTGTGACGGTATAAACGTGCATTATTCAGGGGAGCCGGACAGGATGTAGGAATAGTCGACATGCGGGCCCGTTATGTTGTGCTGAGATCGATCAACAATCATCACATAGCTAGATAACAAACAGAATACCATCAAGAAGTCAGGGCCCCAAGTCTGCTAACACAATCGATTCATAATCGAACAGCAACCGCATACATAGTAACTGTCACTTTTGACAGATATCCCATACAATATCTGTCAAAAGTGACAGTTACTATAAGGTTGCTGTTCGATTATGAATCGATTGTGTTAGCAGACTTGGGGCCCAGATACAGTGGTCAGTGACTAATTAAATGACAAAGGTCCCTAAAAATCAAAACAGATTTGATTAAATAAAAAAAAACGATTTCCCTTTACTTTCAAGTTGTTTGTCAACCTTATTTTAATTTACTTCACGTATTTACTAAACAATATTTTTAATGATATTATTTTAAATACATGTTTAGAAAATATAATTACTAGTAGCACAGACGCAAATAGGTTAAAACCTACTAATTAATGTGTAACATTGTAATTAAAATATCTTTTTATAATTTTGAATGTCATATTCAATTATAAAGACGTGATAAGATTGTTGAAATCCGTAAAGTAAACAAAAATAAGGCTTACAATATATATTGTTTTTTTAATATTGGGTGAGGGTGTTATCAATGAGATACGAGTGTTTAAATATAGAGTATGGACAAAGAAGAAAGGTAATCAATTACCGATGAGATACACGCCATTTTCATTTCACATGTCACATCCATTATTTTATTTATAATGTGTATTTATTGATTGTTATTGCTATTGCTATTAATTACTTGACATTGGCAAAATACCCGCTTCGTAGTGGGTGAGGCCATTTTCATATCCATTTTATATCATCGCATCTCATTTCGTAAATAAATAACGAAGAAGAATTACCGATGACACTCAATAAGTATTTTAATTCCATTATTATCAACATTACGCTAACGAATATATTTTTATTCACGTACCTCTAAAACTACTTAAGATTTTTTTGGTCAACTATGGAATATCCTGAGATTGGCTCTAATCGAAGAACCCTATCGCTCAAAGAATAAAATGATATCGTAATTTAAATTTATGTTTCTGTCAAAAAAGGTTTAGAGAATTTTAAAAAGTTAAAAAAAACAAAGGCCAAGGTATGGCAGACTATACTCGTGTCACTTTAGAATTCATAAATATAAGATCTGTTTTCAACATTCGCTATAAGGTAAGCTATGACCTCAAAATTTTTATTCTCCTCGAAAACAGCGGATCTCAACAACCAACGGTACTGTTGCATAAACAATATGCTCGGTAATATTCTGTATTAAATCAGAAATTAATGCAACGATAACCAAGTTCAGTTTATAAAGAAATACGTTTAAACACTCAAGAAAAACTTGGAAGCCGGAATTTTGCCGGCCAGCACAATTTCAAATTTGGAACAGAAAATCGCATTTAGTCTGAATGGTTTAATATCTTTAAAAAGAAATTCGAACCGCCCATACAGCATTGTGGTCGGGAGCTTTGACCTTCAAATCTTGTCCTGAATACAGTTCAGCCCATAAGCTTTCAATAGCTAAGGTAATTGAAGAGGCTACACTGCGAACAATGAATTTAATGTAGGTTCAAAGACCTGTATTTTGTACGCATTTGATAATAAACAACACAAAGTCACTGACAACACGATTACACGAGCGTACGTGTGTGATTAGATAGTCGTATTAGACTTAATAACAACACAACAAAAGAAGGAAAATGTCCGACTATACATACAAGAACTATAGAGTAGTAATTGCAAGTAATATATTCCTTTCTAATGAATACGTAGCGGGTCGCAAGACAATTAGCTTTTTCCCGGGACACGTCGAGAGTCTAACGCGCCGTCGTCGTCGGCCACTGATGTGGATCATGCCTTACAGGAGTAACAGTACTGGAAGTTTGTGCCTGATCTCACTATTAAAAAAATACATGAAGTAATATATAGAGCTAGAAACCCGTTATTTTTTTATGGAATCTTGACGTTGGTGAATGTTGAATGTGAATGGTTGGTTTTGTACGGAAGATATGTGGGTGGACATAATACAAAGTAAATTAACAAAATAATCAATTTTGGAATCCATAAGTGTGACACAATTAGCGCACTTTGTGCGACATGTGATGCATCGTTACACTTGAAGGTCTCGACCGAAACCTGTTCAGTGTTGCCAACACTCGCTGCCTTATCGATCTGTGTTAACTCCGGGTCGTTACTCTCGATATTTTTAATGCAGACGCTTGTAACTTCATAATTGAAAATATTTATAGCCAATTCATTATTGATTATTTTAGAAACATAATTATTAGACGGGATTTTAAATAAACTACTAAGGTTTCGACTATTAACATTTTTATACATGGTGTGTCGACTCTTTTTCGATTCTGATCTTTCTTGACCAATAAATAAAGTAAACCAAATATTATATTATGCCACCATTAGACGAGAAGCTACGAGTTTCTGAACGATTTTAGTTAGTTGACCGATAGAACCAAAATTTAGCATGACTAATAATGTGATGTAACCAATAACAGTGTTTATTAAGAGATAAAATAATCAAATCACGCATTTATTCATAAAATGATTTATCGCGTGTTTACAACAAAGCAACGTGAGTCAGGCCAGACGTGAATACGTACTTAAATAGTTTTAAGTGAATCATTGAGTTCATGTACTTACAGTAAGTATTGATTACCCACTCCTACCTACAATCCGCTAAAGCCACCAAATTCAAAACTATACTGAATAATAATAGTGTTTTAAATTTTAATCTAAACGTCAACTAAGATGGGAAAAGCATGCCGGCTGAATAATCCCAAATCTGGGTTGGAAATTGGGTACATTATAGTGCACATCTGCCTACTCCTTAGGAGATAACAGGCATGAAGGTATTTTTTCCCGTGTCAAACGGTATAGGTGGGTTATTTTAATAGGGGGCGGTCAAATATAAAAAAAAGAAACCATCTTTATATTGTCTGTGCTACTGAACGCACATATAAATGTCACAATGACATTTGTGTATTTTTTTGTTGTTATCTATGCTGACCAGCAGCGCAAGCTCACCGTTTTATTTTTTATTGAATACAGTCCATTGATTATTATTATGTTGGTATTATTTTTATGCCTGGTACCTAACAATAACATTCAAAGTGAATCTGATACCACTCAAAGTAATAGCTACCGTAACAATGCGCAAATACGGTTCAGTATGTCACTAATGAATATTGTCAATACTATCTGGCATAATCAGAACCGTGGTCCTTAAATCTTCTTTCTTTATATTTCAATTCGTTTTTTTTTATTTCCGCCCACCACACCGTACGCATTAACGATATGTGCATTTAAGGTGGAAGCGATCAGTCGCATTCCCATACATATTTCAAAATGGTAATACTCGATACACATACAGTTTTTTAGTTGTACAAGCATTGTTATCAATTCTCTATAAATTAAAGAGCTCGCAGTATGAAATATCAGGCAAAATCTTATAGTAATAACATCATAAAACGATATTAAATTTTAGGCTTGTGTGCGTGAATAAAAGCGCCTCTGTCCAAATTAACCCGTAACTAATAAAGCATCCGATTTTTTGTCTTTCAGTATTTACGGCGACAGATGGCAGCAGGAGTTTTTACTTATAATACATAAAGACATAACATTATAATATATAGAGAGATATAAATTTTCTATAAATAAGTATAAAGATTCATAATAAAAAATTAAAATTAAAAAATACATCTAAATTTCGTTCGTCCATCGAACCTACGAACAATCGCATTTCACCGATAAAGTGAACATAACAGCCACAGATGACAGTTCCTGTAGAAACTTGAACGAGCGTCTTTTTTAAATTCTGTATACATTATTTAATAAAAATATGCCGCTTACGCACGTACAAGGTCATAGCAGAGTCGGAGAAACTGATAGGGATGGAGCTATATTATTATTTCATCTAAGCGCGTAGGTAGGTACCTTCACAACAAAATCGTTTATTTATTCATCTAGTAGGTACGCTATCTATATTTTTTATTGTAAACTTGACAAATAAATAAAATACGTAATTTATGTTAGTCTATATATTTTAAAATTCTATATAGGTAGGTATTTATTTTTGGACAATAATCATTTCATTACTATCTAGGCATATCTATACCTATCTAGGTAGGAGACATCATTTTGTAATGTACCTACGTTTTTTTCTTGAGCCACTTGGGGTGTGTTATTATCTGTGTGTGCAGATCGTCATGTATCCCTATTTCCTGTAATCCAAGTTTTTAGGATTTGTCTGCACCCAAAACATATTTTTTTCGGGTTATTATAATAAAATAACCAACATACCTACATAAGGCATGTATTTATTTTTTTAAATAATCAATGAATGAATGAATATGTCGTAATGTTTCAATTGGTTGTAAATATCATTGAAACCTATCAAAATATTCGTCGTCATGACTAGTGGTCTACGTAGCCTAATGTTCTACACGGTTGATGCTAACGTGTACCATAGCAAGTTCAAATCTTGCCGGTGGGCTTGTCTTTTTGAATGATTGATATTGTTTCTGTAAGTGAATATTAGATTTCCAAAACACACAGCTCGGCCGTGTTACTCCAACATGGTGTGGTAGTAATAATATAACGAAAATATATATAGGTAGTATGTACTCTACCAAGGCCATAGCTAGATGATGTCGTGTTACGAAATATAGTCCGGTCAATTTAGATCAAAAAATGAGAGTAAGGTTGCATAAAGTCCCAACAAGCTGAATTTCAGTGAAATTGTTCAAAATATAATTATAAACAATGTCTAAAAGTTCCCCATCATTCCCCTGTAAGGAAAAAAATTTATTCAAGGTCAAAGGTCAAAAAAATGAGTTTTTCGCGATTTTCAGCAAAACGGTAAGTTTTATCATAAAGTACCTCAGACAAAAATTGTAGATCATAAAATTATCTATAAAAAATGTATCAATACTTTTTTCTTACGAGCCACCGTTTCTGAGATATAACGATTCAAAAAGTTATAAAACGCGCTAAGTACACTACCTCATAGGTGGCGTGGAAACGTGTGCATATTATGACGATAACAACTTTTATAATACAATTTTTGTCTGAGGTACTTTATGATAAAACTTACCGTTTTGCTGAAAATCGCGAAAAACTCATTTTTTTTTACCTTTGACCTTGAATATTTTTTTTTCCTTACAGGGGAATGATGGGGAACTTCTAGACATTGTTTATAATTATGTTTTGAACAATTTCACAGAAATTCAGCTTGTTGGGACTTTATGCAACCTCGAATGTCTAAATTGACCGGACTAATATGTCGCGCGAGTCTTTGTCGATTTATTGATCAATTTATCAAACATTTTTTTAGGCACTGCCGGGTGTGCTACTGATATATATATATATATATATATATATATATATATATATATATATATATATATATATATATATATATATATCAGTATATATCAGTATATATATATATATATATATATATATGGCCTTGCTGGTTTGTACCTTCCTATAGCTAGTCAGTAAGTAAGAAGAAGAGATAGGTACACATATAGGTCGCTATGTAGGTTTTCTCAGATTGATTCAATACTGAATAATTAGTAAAAACCGATGTTACGAAATATGTCGCGCGAGTCGCTGTCGATGTATTCTAAATTTTTTTCTAGTCACAGCTGGCTGTGCTACTGATATATATATATATATATATACATACATATATATCCAACCAACTAACCTAACACGATTGGCGATACAAAAAGGGCAAGCCCCGGCACCTAGTATGAACGGGTTTTTCGAAATTATAGGGAAGCCTAATGAATGGGATACCCCTTGAACGTTTGAACAAATCAAGTGCGACATAGCTCGTAATTGAATAAATCTAAGAAAACATACCTATGTGCACCTATTTCTCTTCTTTTTACTTACCGATTTATTATAGAGTAGCTATAAATTGGTACCAACTAGAAACCTACTTAGTTTTAGATATATTGATATTACTTTTTTTTTCGTTTCTGAACGCAAAACCTTATACCTCGGATACGAGTACTCGTCTACATAATAAATAGGTGCCTAGGCCGAAAATAACTGGTTTTGATGCACATACATTCTGTACTTAGATATTATGTATGTGCTTACCTACTGTTATATTTTTTTAAATTATTCTCTTTGGATTCTGTTAATCTGAGGTATAGATATTTAATAAATATAAAAGTCGGTAAGCACTTACTAAGTTCTTAGAATGTATAGAATAGTGTTACTTATTTTGTTCTGGGTGTCTACGAAGTTAATTTATTATATCTTGACCAAATTGGCAGCATGTCTATGGTATGCTGATGCCAAATACAAGAATTATAAAAAAAATGGATTCACTACTCTGCTGCGACCGATTTCATGTTATGAGTATGTATGTAAAAACTTACTTCAAAATTCAAATAATAATTGTGTGGGATTTGCGATTAGTTTTGTTTTAATTTGTGTTTTGTTGTTATTTGAATTGTAATGGAGATACTGATGGAATGTGACGCTGGTGAAAGTTGGTAACAAATACCTTAGAGCATAACTCGTATTGTAAAGTGGCTACACAACACAAGTTCAATTTCATGATTATCACTTGCTTGTGCTTCGGACAACACAGCCCGATCTCTCTGATTGTACCGGATTGCCATCCCATCGTATTATGAGTGTGAAGAACATCAGCGCATCTAGTGGAATCTATTATATTAGTATAGATTCCAAAGTTGTACAGCAGTGACAGCCTCGTTGGCAGAACGCTCGCCTTGGAACGAGGTGTTCAGGTTCAAACCCTGGCTCCCATCACTGAGATTTCCGGATTTTCATGTGCGAATCTTATTTTCCATAAAAATTATCACTTGCTGTACGATGAAGGCAAACATTGTGAGGAAACCTGCATGTCTGTCAAAAGTCGTGTGAAGTTCACTAAACTGCACTGGGCCTACGGCCTATATGCCCCTCATATTGAGGAGGCGTGTGCCCGATATAATGGCGATGGGCTCACCCTCTATTACATTGGTACCAAAATACCATCGGTGAAATGTGGGTGCATTGCAGTGTGATGGTGTATGTTGGCCCGTCTCTGGAACGATGATTGAATGATTGAATCTATACATGTCACAGCAGCATTTACCTTATAATAAGTATGGATACAGTAATAATTATTATTGGACTAAACAATTATTTTTTTCTTTTTAGTGGAGGAATGAAGCACAGGAGGTTGCAAGAATCAAGATGACTGTAAATTGTATAGAGTCGATTCTATATTATAATATTAGTATTTGAAACAATGTTATATTTACCTAAGTTTAGAATACCAACAACAAACAACATTGTTTCAAAGAAATTTGGAAATGTAGCTGTATCCCTTATTAGGTATAGAACTACATTGCCAAATTTCTTATTCCCTTGTAAATTATAATAAATATTGTTCTTGTTGTTGATCTGGTATATTGTAAAGCGTAATACTTTTACAGTTATCATGCAAACCTTGCTATATTTATAAGATCTATACAATAAACATTATATTTACGAACATGAAAGTATACATTTTTCTTTTCTATCTTTTATTTCTGAAACTAATATTGCAAAGCTCGCAAAAGTATTTCTATTATTTTACAACCGATAAATAAGTTTTTTTATGATCGCTCTACCTGGTGGCATAAAAAGACAACTTTTAGTATGCGAGACTTTTAACAAGTGCTGCGCTCTAGCGGCACAAAAAAGACGTGTATTTGTCTATGTGTGAGTGCCTATTTATACAAGGATTTTAGAAGCCATGGTATCTCATCCATTATAAATGATTTCAGGTTAATGTTTTTTTGGATATTTCAATGCAATGTCGTAGTAGTGCTCGCAATTTGCAACATCAAGTCTCATAGATGCTCGATGTTCGTGTAACTAGTTGCAGAAAAACAGGACCATCTATCGAAAATGTGTGGCAACCGACCCTGAGCATTCACCTTAATAAAAGAAATTTATAGCCTAAAGTGTTAACGAAATTACTATAAAAAAGCATTTTTTCGTTTGGACTCAGACGTCGCGTGCAACCAAACCTTAAAATCAATGCTGATCAATATTTAACGCAATTTTCCTCGAACCTGAGTACGAGCGATACAAACCTCATTTTTCATTAGCCATCAACCAAAACGTAATCCTATGGGCTGTATAATTAAAGTCTAATTTTGCGAATCGCACGCCATATGCTGATGTTAACGTATGAACTTGAATCAGGACTTTCCGGTTGTGATGCGCATGCGTCACCACAAATCTATTTTGTATTATTATGTGCTAGTAGTGTGTAGGCTTGTTACCGATGACAAATATCATAGTACTGATAAGCCGCGCGTCAAACTAAAAAAAGGTAATTCTTTCCTACCAATAAAGCCGTGCCTTACAACACCAAAAGTTCACGGGAAAGTTGGTTACTACATTGAACGTACTCCTATTATTGAGTTGCTATTCTAACAACAGAAGTATCTAAATTGTATGTTGTTCTTTTTTTAAATTACACGAGTCATGAATAGTAAACAAGAATGCGATGTACAATAATTACTCCTCATTATGGCTTTACAGACGATTTGTGCTTCATCATTGCAATGAAGGCAACATGGGACTTTAAAGTCATTAAAAAGAACATTCAAAATCACATACTAAAGATATAACAGTGGTCCTCATATTAGGCGCGAGTCTGTGGAAAGATGCGCGACCTTCTAGCTTATCTTTCCAGCATAGCCGTTGATCATTCCGTTGAGTTCCGATGTAATTAAAAGATCCATTTACAAGTTTATAATTGACTGAAAATCGTGTTTGTGTCGCTGTGATTCACAGTATGTCGGTGAACCACTTAACAGATAATACTCACGTGTTTCCCAAAGTGATTATACATAGTCAGCCCAAGATATCTCAAATCGAAATGAATTTATCGTCTGACGGCTGGTAACTACAGACATTTTTAACGTAAGAAATCTAGTGAAGCATTGCAAATAAAATATTGATACAGTTTTTGCATTACCTCCAAACAGAGCCAAGGTTTCCTCCAGAGCGGCCCGGATTATGCATACATATGATAAACAATCATTGGACCGAATTAAACATGAACTTGTGACGTCCGCAACCCAACTCCGAATCTATACGAGCTGATGAGGTTGTCCGACGTCTAAACACGTTGCTCTCTATAACGATGACCTCAACGGAGGTTCATATATTTCACAATATGAGGGTATTAACTAAACGCAAGTCTAATTACATTACGAGTTAGTTTTGAACAACGTTCATGATTCATCGATTCAGCTGTAACTAGTGGAAAACTACTTGGTGTAGACTTGAACAAACGAATTCATCAGTTTCGTTTTAATGCTTACGTTGATAAGAACGAAGCGCGAAATCCTAAACGATTTTTAATGCTATGCAAATTATTATGTTATAATAATTTTGTATTTACCCGGACGATTCAAAATTATTATGTATAAAAGTACTTTACATCACAATGTCTAGTACATATTATGATAGGACAAGCGTATCTAGTCAAAACTAAATTAAATTGCCACTTGGTGGGTACAAGGGTCCATAGCTCCCCGGACATTATTCTTTTGCCACGTAACAGAGTATTTTTTTGTCATTTCTGGACATTCATTGCCTTGACAAGACAGCATAGCTCAAGGAAAACCAAGCTAGTTATTATTCTGCTCACAAATATGACGTGTGAGGCAAAGTATGGCTATGCAACATGACGGATGTGCAATCAAGACCCTGGCAACCGTGATAATAGGGTTGGAAGAAATCGTCATACCACTGGCTACATGTATGTGTTTCTGATATTAATTACCTCTCCTGGGGAAGACTTGGCCTATTCTAGAGTTAAGGGTTTCTAGAAATAACATTCACCATCTAGTTCAGAAGTACGGACGTAACGTCGCAAAGTGAAGTAAATTTTTTATGCATTTGTAATGTTGTCTAAATGTTACCACATACAAAACGTTTTTGGTAAATGGTCGGGGAATATACTAAAAAGGTCTGAACAGTTTTATGTGTTCGTGTGTTTACACGCAAATCCAGAGTTGTTTTAGGGTTCACTTGGAGCGCACGCCGAGTGTTATCTGAATATTCTAACAGGCCTTTGCTGTAATTATGCTTAACGCCTTGAATATAAATTGTATACGATGTACTAATTTGAGTCATTGTAATTAAAATATATTTAAAAATTGTTAATATATGTCCACAATTATTTGTTGATGCAGTTAATATCTAATTGACATAGTCTTATTGTTGTCAAAAGTACTTGAGAAGGTATATGTATATATTACTGAAGTAAGGCTTAATCTACTTGAGATAACCCTGTAGTTAATAATTAAAAAGGATTACATCTTAACAATGTTAGCGTACCTATTAGACTTTAACATTGGTACGAACACACAAAAAGAACAAAATTTACCTACATATTCGTTACTACGTTTTATAGCCCAGATGACCTTCTTTACGACGGCGCGGCGCGCAGCGTTAAAAGCATTTATGCAGAATTGGTTATTTACCATGAACTGCATAACACAACAGTAACCAGAGGGCTAAGTCTGATAACACGAATAAAAATAAAAGTAATATCACCGTACAAACACACCAACTAAACGGTCCCACACACAGCTACACTTGTATCATGGGTACTGTACAATGGACTGGGAGGGGGGGGGGGGGGGGGAACCCAGATTAAAATACTTTTAATGATACTACCCTTTGCTACGCCACTTGGTCCGCGTAACATATAATACTTTATCATTTGACAAAAAAAATACTATGTGTAAGCAAAGTACTCTTCAAGCTTGATCTAACGAACCCAAGCTCAGTGGGTATTTTTGATTTGATTATTAAATTCCAATGGCATTTAATAAGAAAACAGACAGTTATTGCGTTTGAAATCTGTAAAATGACACCTAATATGCCATAGCTATTCGATTATTAATTGATTGTGCTAGCAGATATAGAGACCGGATTACAAACAACAAAAGATTATTGGTATATTATATTTACATGACAACCAAAATTTAAATAATACTGGAAATGTCTTGACTCTTTTAAAAATTAGTCCAAAATGGGCCTATTTTCAATGAAGTTATCTGTGATCTAAAAGGACAGATGAAAAGACACTTTTAAAATGTGGATATCCTTGATTTTCGTTCAGAATTACTAACCAGTTTTTTGTTGACTTCATAATAATCATACAAGAATGATAATGTAGCCTTCCAGACCAGTTTTACATCCAGCATAATGGTATGTTAATGTATTCATGGGGGAGAATGTCATGACACTTTCAATGGTTAAATGGTAATCCTTTTTTATGAAAACTTATGTTTATTTCAAAAACACTTTGTAAAGCCATTATAAATTTATAATAACTTTGATGAATTTGACAGTTTGGGTTCTATTTTATTTTAAGGATTTGTCGACTATCCATATGACAGATGGCACCTAAAATACAAGCATTGTTGTGGGACCACAGGTGTTTGGTAATTATTTAAAGTTAATCTTGGATCCTTTTTAGATTATTTCTCATTATTAGCAATGTACCTCAATAATCAATAACTATTACATCAATAAACAGCCAGTAACACTAATTAATGCTCCAATTGAAAGCTTTATGATGGTTTATTGATATAAATTAATCTCAATTGTACCAATTGGAGTGCTTTATGATTGACATTTATCCAAACATTGTAGGACAAATGTGCTCAAGATGATAAAGAAGAGTACATTGTGCTTGCTAGACTGTTGAGCAAGTGTTTTGTTTTTTTTTTCTATTTTTGCCAACTGCTACAAAATTGAGTAACTTCTGCCAGTAATGCATAAATTACTTGTTCCACATTTAAAATTGGGTTCTTTTTTTAAAAACATATGCAAATTCATGTTTTTAATAACATACAGCATGGCATGCATGAATAATGCAAGCCAGTTGCAAAATAAATGAAAGGCACAATAATTAACATAACATCTCAAATGCTAATACTTTTCATATTACAATTATAACACACAGACGAAGAAATAAAACAGATGGAGTACACATAATAACATATTGAAGCACAAAAAACTAAGCCAATTTGTGTAGTATAAGCAAATTATGCACACATCCACATTAATTCATTTATTGATTCGTCAGAGACACTAACTACCTGCAAATTCTTTTTTATTTCACTTCTAAACTTTTTAAAAACTGAATACAAGATATACATCATTTGCATGTACTACACAAATTAGCTTAGTTCTATAACCTTAGTTGTATTATTACAAATATTTTAGATTTAAAAAGTTCTTTGTTACCAAATAGCCAATAATAAAGAATCCATCGGATAATTGGTCAAATGTAAATAACAAGGGGAAATCATAATAATAATTACCAAAAATAATATAGTCTTAATGTGCTTGCCATAAAGGTGTTAGGTATACTGTTATCACATTCTCTAATCAACAAAAAATGTAGGCTAGACGAGACCTACTTAGTTAATTAATTTAAATTTTATATTGCAATATGAGGCCATGTTTCTAGTATTGATATCAGATATGTGAGACTTAAGGAGTTGTGTTGTAGGCTAAGTGATTCCAATAAAGTGGTCTAATGTTTATGTTGGAACAAACCAGTTTGTCAGCAGACTGGTTAGCTGCTGTGCTAGCTAGTTAGGGAATCCCCATGCTATTTATTGTATTTAGGTCACCAAGGTCTTATAAAAATCGAATACCGATTGCTAGAATCGAAGAGCGCTTAACAAACAACTAGAGTTATAGGATACGTCTAAATGGCGTATGAACTGTTGCAATACCAAAATATAGTTAAGTAGAGGTGTGAAATTCGTATATGGAAGAGAGAATGGAAATCATCAGTGATCCATAACAAAAATTATTAGTGCGTAGCAATCAGAACTAATGTACTCTAATGTAAATTTATACTTACGTATTGTGCTAGTTGGAAAAGCAGCAGGCAATCCAAAATGAGACGCAGATATCGTCGCGAATACATTCCAACACCTGCCATTTTTCCTCTTCTCTATCACGATCACGGATCAATTTAAAGTTCAGAATGTTACGTCAAATCATAATTCAATGAAAACGAGCTTAAAGTGGTTTTAATTACAATATTTATAGGCACTTTACTTACTACCACTGATATTGTTCAATAACGAACCAAACCACCACCAGTCACCACAGAACAAAATTACTAAAGTGCAGTTGACCAGTGTTGCCACCTCACTTTTCAAAGAGGGGATACCCACGATTATATAGAGGGGCTATTTACGAACTGGCTAGAAATGCTAAAATCTGATTGTAAACAGAGGCTAAAAAGGGCTGCCCAAAAAAATGATCATACTCTCATAGATAACTCTCTAATTACACATATAAACTTAAAAATGAAATTAAAATATTGGTATATTTAGTTTTACTGCCATCCTTTATTTATTAATGGTTGTTAAAATTATCTATATTGAGAAGTAAGTTGGCACCTTTTTCACAATATATAGAGTGTATGCGGCTTTGTAACGAACACTGACACCATAGATTCAACTAATGATGCTGTATCCCCCAGAGTCGGAATTTTCTATCGTTTTTTTGATGAATTGTACGCATTGCAAAATTTGTTTTAGCATAAAATCATTACATAAGTCTATCTCAACATGATTTTAGTAAAAAAATATAACTACTAATTTAGCCGTAAAACTGCATTGTAAGTTAAAACTCGATATACGACGCACGAGCGCGCTCATTTATTACACAAGTCCGAAGAAGCGTTGTTCTGTCATTGCGTGTTTACGGTACAATAATAAAAATTACAACATTTCTAACCCACAATTTACATCATAAACTTTGTGCAGATTTAATTACACACCCTATATTGTGTCCCTAGTAGTTTTGAATTAAGATTATGATTTGTCAGAAGGAGCTAGATTGCTCTTTTTAGGCCAACCGGTGAAAAACTGGTTCAAATACTGTAAAAAGTGTTATATGTGGCCTGAAAAAGGCTAAGGTGGCAACACTGCAGTTGACCTAGTCAATGCTGCCAGCCAACATAACAAATTGAATACCAGGAAATCTATACTAACGTAAAATATTTTAACAGGGCTAACGATTCGTTATAAAGATAAAATTCCCAAATAAATAACTCAAATAATTAGACGGAAAAAAATTACACACTGAACGCATGGCCAAAAGCTACAATTATTTTATACATCAACTTGATCCATTTTTTATATTATATTTTTTTTCTCTGCGCGTCAAAAAAAATAAATGTCTCTATCTATACTCTCTCTAGTCTGTAGCGAGCGGCGCTTATTTTCGCTATGGTACACTGGCACACTGTGAACAAAATAAAATTAGTGCGGCGTTTTACATTTCATTATTTGATTGAAATAGGAGTTATTATTAGCGAAACATGCAAGTAATTTGTTCAACCATTTTACTGAAAGAGACAATATCATTTACTTTACATTAAGTTAATGAAATAAAGCTTTCCTGAAAAAAAAATACAAAGTATTCAGTTATGAATAATAATGCAGAATAAATTTATATAATGGACGAAAGGAAAAGGCAGAGAGGTGTGTATGTTACAGCAAAACAAAAAAAGAAACTCATAGAATTTATAACGAAACACCCCGAGCTAATCTCGTGCAGAGTGACCCAGAACTTCAACTATAGAGATTCACAGAAACTGTGGCATAAAATTGCTAATGAATGTAATTCTATACCGGGAGCGAGAAAAACCTGGCGGCAATGGAGAAAAGTACATATTTTATTCTTATATCTATCAAAAAACTAAGAGCTGAAGTCCAAAATGACATCTGAATGCTGCATTCTGTGTTCTTAAGTATTTATAGGTAGTTGCCTGTTGGCTACAGCCATACGCAAACCATACATTCACACCTGAATTACAAACATATAGTACTTGACAACCCGATTAGTGCAGTCGGTAATGAGCCTACTTTCTGTGCTAAAGAGCCCTGGTTCAACTAACAAGTTGTTGCTTAGTGTGGGACTGTTTAGTTTGTGTTTGTTTGACAATTATTACTATAAACAAGAGTTTTGTTTTGTGCAGTACTATGTATGTATAGATAAAGTTATAAAAAAACTATAAATTTGGTGGTAAGAAAACAGAATGTAAGATTTAGAATGCCCAAAGACTTTCCTGTAAGTTTCGGTTGTAACACTGATCATTTATTTATAAATTGCAGACATGGCAAGATCTACGATCGAAAACAAAAAAAAGGCAGGTAGAAACAAACGGTGAACTACCAACATCGGTAGTGATGCTCTCACAAGCAGAGCAAGAAGTATTGGGCTTAAAAAATGTCTCATCAACCACAAGTTACCATGAAAATACTGAATTTGTCCCACTGGAACAAGATAATAATGAAGAAACCGATCTATCTTGCAGTGAAGTGGATTCTATACCCGAAGAAAAAGTTTTCACTCAAACCTTGGAAAGGAAAACGAAAAATCCTAATAACAAGAAACATAGTTCTAACCATTCAGACACCTGTGTTTTCAACTGCAACATGCTGGCAGCTCAGGAGCAGAGAAAAATACAGATTAAGGAAGAGTTTTTAAATTTCAAAAAGGATTATTTAAGGCAGAAATTGGAGATAATGAGAGATCAAACTGAAGCATTAAAAAGTATTGCCAGAGAACTTTGCCAGTAGCATCTTAGTATAAAGACTGCTTACTGTAGATTTCATTACAATGGAAATGAAGCAAAGAATTATCTAGGTTTTATTTATAGGTATGTTATTTATTAGCACACTTATTTCAACATTTACAGGGTATGTGTCTCCATCTGATCACCCTGCTATGAATATAATGGTTATTGCATAACAAAAGGACTAAGTATGAGATTTGTCAGTACAAATACTAATGGGGTAGCAGTGCATCTACAGGAAAACGCCTTTTTATTGCAACATTTGATCAATACCTGAGTATATTCCCATTGCTTATTATTAAAGGCCCTATTTGGAGCAGAGTAGTTTTATTAATAAAATTTGTATTATAGGCATATTATTGCATATGTTGATGTATCAGTAGATTATACTAAACTCAAAAGTATACTATTTGATTTGACACTTTAATTATAGTATCAGTATCACTCCTTTTTTTTTACATGGGAAAATGTGTTACGCATCCCCTCTCACCCCGGGGGGGTCGATAGGTGTATGTGGGACTCCCCGGCGGCGGCCGGTCTACCCACTAAAACCCTATGGTGTGTCGCACTGTCGCTTTGCCGAGGAACACGGGAACGCTTTCGCATACTTCCGCGAACCCCGACGCGACTACGGTCTTGCGGCCAGGTGCTCTGTTGGTACACCAAACACAGCACCGATCCTCACGAGCCCGGAGTAGAGCGACGGAGTCCGCCGCCCGGGGCATCGGTATCACTCCCCTGGACCTAACATTTCTAATTTCTGTTTTAATTCAATTTATCCGAAATTTCCAAAGATAGGCATTGTTGTGATTTGATGCTCTGATTGCAACAGTTGGTAGTGACCTTGCTTTCTGTACAGGCCTACAATCAATGTTTAGTCTTATTGGCAAAATACCTAAAATGGTAGCGCCATATTTTATTAAAAGAAGAAAAGTGGGCTGTCAAAGTCAAAACTGACAACCAAAGGATGAAGATCCTTTCTTTCTTTGCCATTATTTTACATATAGATACAACCAGCAACCAAATTCAATATACAGTCAACAAATGCAGTAAAAGTTTTCAAGACTATTTATATATTTTATTTATCTCTAGAGGGAATTGACATAATGTTACAAAGGGCCTATACCAACTTTGTCAAGGCTTCCTCGCCTGTGGATTGCAGAGACGTCGCTACTAATATTAGAACAACATTAAGCGGGGAAGAAGCACAACGAATATACTTAGAAGAAGTCAAAAACACAGAGAGATCTGCATCACACGCATACTATCAAAACTCGACTAAAAGTTCTCCACGTAAGCGAAAATGTTCTGTAAAATCGCAAGGCATAACATCCATGTCTGATAAAGATTTATTTACAACAGTACAAAATAATGATGTTCATACACTGAAAAGTATGTTAATTAATTATCCAGACAAGATAAATACTGTTGATGATTACGGATGGAGTTTACTCATGATTGCCTGTCAAGCTAACTCTATTGATGTTGCTAAGGAATTGCTTGTAAGAGGAATAGATACAAATGTTAGAGATAGAGCAGGTAATTCTGCTCGTAGTTTAGTTATTAAGAATAAGAATTATGTATTGGCTGATTTGTTACTAAACCATAGACATAAGACTCCAAATAAAACAAAACATGATAATAAAGTTGATCCCAAAAAAGATTTTTTTTGTGAAGTATGTCATAAAACTTTTTATGATAGAGATGAGCATTTATCATCAACTATACACAATATAAGTGCAAGTAGGGGGAAGAAAATACCAGCCAGTTATGCTATCCCACAGACCAATCGTGGTTTTCAAATAATGTTAAAAGTTGGATGGGATAAAGACTCTGGTTTGGGTAGAGATGGTACTGGCAAGAAATACCCAATTAAAGTCGTTAAAAAAGAAGACAGAAAAGGACTTGGTCACAAGAAACAAAAAACAGATGAACGAAATATAGTTGATGACAATGTAAGACACAAGAACAGAAAGAAGTTAGTGAAGGATTACTGTAGCAATAGGAAGTTTGAAATAAATTTCAGAAGAGAGTTTTATTAATAGATTGTTGTTTTATTTATGTTTATTTACTAGGACATAGTAGTGGTGTGATGATGTAAATTTAAAATATAATACATATTAACAATCCTAGATCAATGTTGTGGATATACAAAAGTAAAATATACATAGTGATAATGAAGGCCATCACTATAATCAAAATTATTATTAAAATATAAAATTCATTTATTCAAGGCACTGTACATGCTTGCACGGTTTATGATAATTTCCATAAGTCACATTTTGGCAGTTTTGTGAAGCATTGACATATTTGTGCATAGTTTATACTGATTGAGGGTATAAAATATAATCTCAATACTGAGATTATTAACAGTGATTACTAAATCTTTTTAACCTTTACAAAGAATAAACTTACTATTATCAACATACCAGAAATCTACATTTCATGTTTTACACTTACAAACTAATAACTATACAATTTAGAAAAATACTCATATTTACTATCAAAGGTTAGGTGCAACCCAGTCCAAGAAATTTACAGCTAGTTCGAAACCAACAAAACAGGCTGCGTTTGCAGGGAAAGCTCTGATCATGACTGGAGCCACCCCTTTGTATAAAGCTGTAGGTCCTTCTCGTTCCATCAGCTGCTTGAACACATCTCTCATACCATTAGGGTATGTGCCTTCAGGGGCCGTTTGCAGCCTACTCTTCAGCACATCAGCCGGCATGCCCACCAGCCAGTTAGCTATTCCAGCACAACCTCCTGCCACTATAGTTGCTATCATTTTTAATTTGGAGCTTGCATCCTCAGGCACAAGCACCTCTTTGACCCACTCATAAGTCATGAAGTACATGCCACTGGCTGGCACATCCCTTAAAATCGTCGCCACGCTGCCCTTGTAGATGCTCCTGATGCCACCCTCTGAATACAGCTGTCTGGCGCAGTCGACCATGCCGTTATATTTTTGTGGCATGTGGCCACCCTGTTGGATTTGTAGTAGGCACTTGATGCGTTCCCCTGGCGCCATTATGGACGTCGTAAAGATTCCAGAGAAAGCACCCGCCGCGAATAGTTCAGGCTTCGTCAGAATTTGATTATCATCACTTTTTATCAAATTTTTACCGAGTCCGAAACCAAAGAAACTTATAGCGAAGATAGGCGCCACTCCCGTGAGAGGAGCGGACATACCCTTGTAGAGGCCCCTGAAGCCTTCTTTCTGCACGGTCTTCTTGCAGCAGTCCCAGGTGCCTGCGTAGATAGCTACCTCACCAGGTTTTGGCAGTGGCATAGTTTGCAATCTCACTTTTATCGTGTCCATAGGATGGCCCGCTAAAACTGTACATACACCCCCGAAACCACCACTAAGAAAATATTTTATTGGGCTACTTTTTTCCGACATTTTCGTTTCGTATATTCGTTCGGAGGAGAAAGGGCAAATAACTATAAAACTATCTTATCTGTGCAAATAACCTTAGGAAACTAGTTTTGGCCTCGGTCGGCTCGGTCGATCAACTTTGTATGATTTTTTTTTATAATTCAACAGCAACAGCTGTCTCTTCTTAAATGTCAAAGTCCAATTGCGTTCCAATAAGAATGAACATTACGTTGTGAGTGAGCCATATATATATGCAGCCATAAAATTCACTTGACGACTATGCCGATACATAAACGAATGCGTAAAATGGAATATTTGATAAAAAAAAAATGTCAACTGTCAAGATGATACAAATTCCAAACAAAACAAAAGTTTAGTAAACCACCTTCTTACTACTTTCAAAATTCTTCTTTATTTCTTACGTCCAAACGAAATGGTGAAATAATGGCGTGCACAAAAGAAGACATCGAAAGAAAACGGTTAGCGGCATTGCAGAAGCGACAAAGTAGACTGCCCAATTTCAATAGTCCAAACACAAACTCGCCTGTGAAATACACTGGAAGCCCACAGGTCTCAAAGCCTGGTACAGTGAAGAGTTTCTGTAGCTCTTCTAACAGGAGCCACCCTTATATCAAGCCAATTAATAGCACAGACAGTGTGCCGGTTGACAAGGTTGTTAGTGGTACGGTTTACTTGGTATCTGAGGATAGATTCGAAGTGAATCCTTCGGAATTCTGCACGCCACTTATTAATATATTCAAAACTTTGCCTTCTAAATGCTATGGTAAGGCTGCTTTTCCTGTTACTTATTACATAAAATGTTTGTTGCCGTTGATAATTATCTGGGGGCTCTGACTATTTCCTTTCTGTCAACATTTTAAAGTGAGGTCTATGTCAGACTGTGTTATTCCTCACAGTATACTTACTAAGTAATTGGGGGAGGCCTATGTCCACCTGTAGATGTCTTGGCTGATGGATGGATGGATACTTATTCTCACTGTCAGAGCACATTTCCACATGAGCGCAAGAGCAAATATGCTGTTGCATGTTTCAGCCATAGTCATATATAAATTTGAAAAATTAATAATTATTGGTAGTCAAATATCTTGTCAGTAGGTTATAGGTATCAAACAATACTTGACAGCATTTTTATCCTCATTATACTAACTCATATTATTATTTGTACCTTTTCTGTTTTAGATGCAAAGTCTAAGTTATGGAACTTCTCCATCAATGACTACCAGGAGTTGATGTCAAAGGTTGCACCACTCTCCCCTCATGTGGTGCTGGGGCCACTCCCAACTTATGTGCTTAAGGTAGCCTAGTATTATGTCTCAAGATATGGTTAGAAAGACTATTTAATTGTCTGAAGAAACTATGTATTACAAATAAAATGCAATTCTCCAAGAAACAAAGCTAATCTAACAAAGTATTCAACACATGTTTCACCTCTAAACAAACCGATACGAATGAGCCCTCTTTGGCCTTGTTTCGTGGTGATTTAAATTTTATTTGGGGTCCCGGCACTCATGATAAATATTTTCAACTTAGAGGAGTTTGGTGTTGCTGGCTTCATTATTTATCGCTCAAACTTGTTTGGTTTATAATTGGAGAAGTTAACAAGTCAGAGGGTCAGTGGTGGTTTCCTCTTCCTCCATTTGTTAAACAATGGATTTCCACCAAGTATCCCCTAGTTCTATTATTTATATGCATATTTTTAAGTTGATATTTGGCCTAAGAGGCCAATAGATAGTTGGAGGTATGTCTGGCCTCATGAGGCCTCCTAACATGTCCTATCCAGTTTTTTTTTGTATATAATATTTCTTTAATCTGTGAGCATATCCCATTACAATGTCTACTAGTTGTGAGATAGAGTATTGGACTATGGCTTGAATCCTTCTTGCATGGGGGGAGACCCTCTGAAGTAGTTTTGTTATTATTTAGGGTTGACTACTCTCAAGAAAGGTATCATCTACTATTCATTATTGAATAATTTTTGTATTTTCTTTGTTCAGATCCTAAGAGAAGGCACAGTGGACCCTAACAGCGTAGATCTGGTTCCCATAGAAGCCACACTGAGGAACAAACTAATGCCATTCCAGGAAGATGGAGTCAGGTAATGTAGCCAGGCATATAGTATTTTAGGCAGGCCAGGCCAGGCATATAGAGCTAGCTTAGGGAAGAGTGGTGGAGAACTAAAGGAGTGGCCTTTGCCCAGGAGTGGCTCATCTTACGTCTATAAAATGCACAAAACTCAACATTATGCCTGTAGTCCCTGATGGGATATGCAGAGGTGCATTGTAGTAGACCCACATTTCACCCATGGCATTTGGCCCCAATGTAATAAGGGACGAGCTTCAGTATGGCTGGGATTTAGGCCATAATCCACCACACTAGGCTTGTGCGGTTTTGTGAACCTAACACACCTTTGGACAGACAGGCAGGTTTTCTCACGTCGCACAGTATGAAAAATGACCTCAAAAGCGGTCATCCAATTTTTATTCTTATATTCGATAGATTAAATGATTTCAAATGCATGAGTAGAACTCTCGCAGATCAAATGTACGTAGATCCAGAGATATGATTTTTTTTTCATAAAATCTATGGAAATCAGAAAAAACATAGAAGTAGCTGTAGTTTAAAAGGCGTTTAATATTAATTATTGATTTAAATGCCACATTTTAAAAGAATAAATTCCCTTTATTATCAAGTGAATATTATAATTTTAGCGCTATAAATAACATAGAAATGCGAATTTAAGGTTATTTTCGTAAATATTTTTTTTTTCTTATCTCTTCACGTATTAGGATTCAATTCTTAGATTAAATTATTCTTCAGGTCCCACTTGACATGTATTAAAAATCTGAAATCTTAATCTCGTAGGATCTGCAGTTTATTGGGATTTAAAGAAACTGGCTTAGGGTTGCTACCTACCGGACTATTGTGTTTATCAATATATACAAATGGGTTGATCTGTTAATAATATTAACGGAGATATTATTAGTAATTTTACATATTATATTAATATCTATCTAAGTATTATATACTGTACGGTACCCATAATACAAGCGTTGCTTAGTGTGGGACTGTATAGTTGGTGTGTTCGTCTGGCGATATTATTATAATGTGTGTCTCCACACGGACTATAACCCGGATCTTTAGAAGGCTTGCGCGGGGACAAGGGTGCAACACGTAGAGGCCCTTTTTGAGAATTTTAAGGTTACGTTTTACTATTATTATATATATAAAAATATTGTATCTTTGTAATTCAAACTCCGATGAAAGGTAAATATGGTATGGGGAAGGTGTTCGCCCTTGTAAAGCTTAAGCTAAAACCCTATACCTTTACATTTTCTCCGGAGGAACGGGGCGAGGCACCATGGAGCCGTCAAAGACCCATGTTGCCACTATTTTCAAACGCCTATTTTACTCCATTAATTTATGTTGCAATTTAAATTAACAGTGTCTAATTATTTGAAACTATTTACTTTAATATCGTGCCCCTAACTTAAATAATATAGGACTTTCGTAGATATTTTCAACCCTTTTTCACCGCCTTAATCCAGACCTTTCGTAAAATCCTTACAAGGACCATACTTGCCAAATTACAGCCTTGTGTCGAATGTCTCGTACTTTTCGGAATTTTGTGTTTAGTCAGTTCAGTTTGATCATTATATTCGATGTCTAATAGGTTAGAAAACATTCACAAATTATATCTTGAAAATAATGTGAAAACACTTAATTCTGTGTGAAAACCCTAAAACCATAGAAATTATGGAAAATCTTTACACGCTCATAACTCCAAGATCCTACAAGATTAGGATTTGATTTTTTTTTATATCACTAGCACAATGTCAGATATTATATTAATTATGATTTTGAATCCAAATATGGCAAAATATAGCAATAAAAAAATAAAAACTTTTTTTTCTTCTTTTTCAAATATCTTTCACGCGATTGGAGTTACAATCTGCTAGTTCCAAACATTATTTGCCTACGTAGAACCGTCATATGAGGACACCAATAGATTTACGAAAATATTTTTTTAACTATAAATTTTTAATATTCTGTAATTTCGCAAAAAAAAATTAAAAAATTAATATCTTTGGATCTAATTACTTTTGACTTTCGGGAGTTCTACTCATGCATTTGAAACTATCTACTCCTTCGAAAAGAGGAATAAAAATGGGATGACCGTTTTTTTGGTCTTTTTTCATACTGTGCGTCGTGGCAACCATAATTACTTTAAAAAAAATCGTCATTACGAATGAACAATGAAGTATTTGTAGTAGTTGAATTGTGATGACGCGCAGGTTCGGTATATCGCGGCGCGGGCGCTGCATGATAGCCGACGACATGGGTCTCGGGAAAACATTCCAGGCGCTCGCTATAGCCAGCTATTACAGGCGCGACTGGCCTCTCCTTATAGTGACAACGTCTTCTATGAGGTAATTGATTTTGTCTACTGCCCACTTTGAGAATGAATTACTTTTTTGCGCCCCCATTTTTCACGTACTTAAAAACCACTATAACTTCAAATTAAATTAATTATGGTAAGCCTACTACACAACGCTCCCATTATTTTTTCTGGGTCTCTTACCGCCCCCCTTGTGGGCGCTGCAGGCCTAAAGGGGTTTAGGCCTGCAGCGCCCACAAGGGGGCATTATCGCCCACTTTGGGAAAGGCTGATCTACACGATGATTCAGGAAGAGTATAATAGGGATGAGACGTATTCAGACTACCTACCAAGTATTTAAAATCAGGGCTGCGCTTAGAAATACGGCGCCCTGATACGGGCGGGCAATAAATACTTCCAAGTCTGAAATTATTGGGCTAGTCGCGCACGAGCCTCTGCTTCCAGGGCTGTAACAATTGAAAGCCATTCAAAATGGCAGCGATCGTGAGTAGACTAGTTTTATATTCAGTTTATCGGCACACGGGTTATGTCTATAACTCGGCGGAGGAGTACTCCTTTCTATGCCACGTCCAGGGCCCCAAGTCTGCTAACAGAATCGATTCATAGTCGAACAGCAACCGCATAGTAACTGTCACTTTAGACAGATATCCCATACAATATATGTCAAAAGTGACCGTTACTATGCGGTTGCTGTTCGATTGTGTTAGCAGACTTGGGGCCCAGGATATTGGTCTATGCCAGTGATATGCTTGCTGTATTAACATACCTACTAGGGATACCTGGCAGAGTAAAATTCACGAGCTGCTCCCCTCGGTGCCGCTCATGAACATCGTCACGCTCACCACCGGCAAGGACGCGCAGCTGGTCGCCGATAAACAGGTACAAAAATATTTTATTTTCTATATTGTACTGGCACTGGCATATTTGAAAAGAATACGCCTTTTAAATATGATAAAACGATAATACCAGCCCTTTTTAATGTCCCACTGCTGGACACGGGCCTCCCCTCAATTCGAGGGGGATTAGGCCATAGTCCACCACGCTGGCCCAGTGCCGGTTGGCGGACTTCACATATCTTTCGAGGGGTTCTCTCAGACATGCAGGTTTCCTCACGATGTTTTCCTTCACCGTTGAGCTAGTGATAATCGTGATTGAATATGAGATTCGCACTAGAAATCCAGAAATCCCAGAGGTGCGAGCCGGGGGGTTCGAACCTGCGATCCTCGTTACCGAGGCAAGCGTTCTACCAACTTGGCTATAGCACTGCTTACTTTTAAATATATTCCAAGATAATATTCATATAGTATGATGAGCTAATTAGCTCAGTTTATGTGACCCTGTTTCCTGTGCTCTGAACCCTGCCTGAAGCCTGAAGCCCTGTGCTGTGCTGTGAAGGTCTCGGGTTCGAATCCTGGTAATGGCAAACTTTGTGTCACGAGCACGATTATTTGTACCCGAGTCATGGATGTTTAATATCTATGTATATGAGTATGTTATACTGGAATTATCCCCATAAATACCCATAAATACAAGCGATGCTTAGTTTGGGACCGTACATGGTGTGTTCATCTGGCAATATTTATAATAAACGTGCCCACAACTTATTTAGGGTTTATTAGTACATTACGAAGCAGCTCTTATTATCCTTGGTTATCTTTGTTTTTACAGACAGAAGTAGTTATAGTCAGTTACAAGATCACCAGCATGCACACGGACTTATTGAAAAGCAAAAAGTTTGGAGTCGTCATTATTGTAAGTACATGGTTGAAAATGAGATTCGCACATGAAATCCAGAAATCCCAGGTGCGAGCCGGGGTTTGAACCTGCGATCCTTGTTAGGCAAGCGCTCCACCAACTTAGCTATCACTGAATTAAAAGGAAACACCAAAACGAAGTTACAGCATGGATTTTACAACGTTTCCCTTCCTAGCCTATTCATATTTGAATTAATTCCCGGCTACTCTCTTACAATCTGATGAAGTGGCGTAGTATTTGCGGTCCGCACCGGGCGGCACTTTGCCGGGGGCGGAATTTTACAGGTGGCGATTAGAGAAAAAAAAAATTAGGAAAGAAATAAAATAAATTGTAAAAAAAAAAATTTTTTTTTTGTCTTTCGTCATTTTTTTTTTGTCGTTACCATGCCCCAATTTTTTTTATAATGAATAGCAAAAATAAGAGGGCGGCAAATTTGAAATCCGCACCGGGTGCTAATGACCTATGCTACGCCACTGATCTGATGTGAGGGGTATCGTTCAGGACGAGTCGCACTACCTGAAGTCGCACAAGGCGCAGTGCACCGCGGCGCTGCGCGGCGTGACGCGGCGCTGCGCGCGCGCCGTGCTGCTGAGCGGCACGCCCGCGCTCAGCCGCCCCGCCGAGCTGTTCACGCAGCTGGCGCTCATCGAGCCCGCCCTCTTCCCCTCCTACACCGAGTACGGTGAGAACTACACACCCCTATATCATACCCAACATTCAAAAAAATATTGTTTACCAGCTGTTACCCGCGACTTCGTCCGCGTGGTATTTAACAAAAAAAATATTCCAAAATAAAAGTAGCCTAAGATACTTTTACTTAGCCTTGTTACATCAGCTATCTGCCAGTGAAAGTCCCGTCAAAATAGGAGACAGACAGACAGACGAAAATTTAAAAAAAAAATGTATTGTTCTATGTATACATCCAAATGCACTTAGTAAAAAGCGATTATTTTTATATTACAAACAGACACTCCAATTTGATTTATTTGTATAAATGCCAGACTATTAGGATTAATACTTCAAACGTTAAGTGTTTCTCCTTGAAGGTAAAAGATATTGCGACGGGAAACAGACAAACTTTGGCTGGGACATGACCGGCCAGTCCAACTTGGCTGAGCTGCAGATCATACTGCAGAAGAGATTCCTCATCCGCCGGACCAAGGAGCAGGTGCTCACCACACTGAAGGAGAAGACGAGGTGAGTCATAGCATCCAGAAGTTACGTGAGGCCATTAAAATCAAAAAACATCCTAATTTCAATAGGGAAGATGGCTGGGTAATACCACCGACTTGGGATCCAGTAGTCAATATCATGAAATCCAAAACCAAGCGCACCATTGCAAGACCTCAAGACACTGTGAGCACTTTCTGCGTAGATCGGACCGCAAGCAACAACCAATTATGAGGGTACCCCCGTCAAACCATGTCACTAGGACGTCAACCATCTCAGTCCTCCTGTGATCATGGTTGCTGTAAAGCAGCCGAAACGTCGGGAACGTAAAAACAAAAAATAAACGCGATAAAATCCTTAAAAAATAGTTTTATTTCAATATCCAAAAGTTGTTGAAAATTGGTCTCCCATCAAAACGAGTGGTTAAGACTATAATGTCAACTGAATTACAGTATGCTCTGTGATGATGAATGTTTGAACCTCCACGAGAATTAACACCGGACATAGATCGCTATGGCCGATGACGTAGTCTTGAGACAATCACTGAACTAGCTGTCACAAAAAAAACACTAGCGTAGCTTATATTTGTATCTTGGAACTGCATACAAAAATGACTATAATTATTCGCTATACATCTTTTTGATTCATAACATTTTATTGATTTCTTACAATCACGCGAATACTACACATTGTAATAAACTTATTTTGCAGATTTTATCTTCGTTTATTTTATGTTTTTACGTTGCCGACGTTTCGGCTGCTTTACAGCAACCATGGTCACGGGAGGATTGTCATAAAATGTTGTTCCTCATATAATCTGAATGTAAATTTCAGTAGGCATAATCTTCCATTTGCGTCGCAGGGAGACGGTGCTACTGGACCAATCATTGCTGCAGTTCACTAAACATGAAGCACAGAATCTGTCGCAAATGGCCGAGACTTACAAGTCATCGAAGTCGTCCGAGAAGCAAGCCGCACTCATCACGTACTTCAGCGAGTCTGCCATAGTCAAGATACCCGCTATATGGTGAGCTCACAAATATCAGACCACTAAGTAATCAGACCAGTAAACAGGAACTCCTCATGTAATCGCAAAAGCATGCTGTCACTGTCATACTTATTTAAGAAACCAGTGGTGTGAGTGAGACGGAAGATGCTTACATTACCATAGAGCTACGTAAGAATATGCTGCTAAAGCCACATAACTAATTCCTTAGTTGGTGAATAAGTATGGATAAATCTTAGTTTTTTAAAAATAATTATATTCGTTTTTTTTTAATGTCCCATTGTTGGGCACGGGCCTCCCATCAACGCGAGGGGGATTAGGCCATAGTCCACCACGCTGGCCCAGTGCGGGTTGGCGGACTTCACGCGTCTTTCGAGAGGTTCTCTCGAACATGCTGGTTTCCTCACAAATTAAACCAATAAATAATATCCAATAATAAGTGCGTATTGTTCCAGTAAATATATAAAGCAAGTGCTAGAAGACAGTAGCGCGGACAAGTTCCTCGTGTTCGCGCACCACCGGCCCGTGGTGGACGCCATCTGCCTCACGCTGGACGAGGCAGCCGTCCACTACATCTGCATCGTCGGCTCCACGCCGGCCAGCTCCCGAGCTGTTAGTACACATTCAACTATACAGAACATATATAAATGTAGTATATGGCCTTCATGGTTAATATTGTCTATGCTATGACAGGTTGCCCTTTGTGGCTGACGTTGTTGATCTGTGTTCGACACTGACCTCTATGTATACATCGCGTACTTGTATAATGGATGTCAGTGGTGTTCGATTATAAGAAGTGTCCTGGACTTTTTTTGGCGGGAAACCGAAAAGTCATGGCGTCAGTTATGTTTTAATTTCTAAAACTAGTGTTCCTGCGAGTTATAGTGAGTGATATAAGTGGAATATTAACCATTATGGGTTCGGTAAAGTGCACAAGTGTAGGTAATTGAAACAGAGCGACGAAACATGGCTTTTCAGTTTCTCACAAAAAATCCATGAAAAATCTTTCAGTAAAGTATCCATCACTTTACTGATTGAGGGATGGGGGGGTATTTTACTTGGGCCTAGCCTTTGGGCCTGTGTATATGCTCAAAAACAGAAATTATTTATATTATATGACACTGGCAAAATACATATGGTGATGCCAAATAATAAAAAAAAAGAAGTGTCCTACTCGAACGTGTATGATTTATAATATTCCATAATATAGGATACTAATAATACCAGCCCTTTTTAATGTCCCACTGCTGGGCACGGGCCTCCCCTCAATGCGAGGGGGATTAGGCCATAGTCCACCACGCTGGCCCAGTGCGGGTTGGCGGACTTCACACTTCTTTCGAGAGGTTCTCTCAGATATGCAGGTTTCCTCGCGGGGTTTTCCTTCACCGTTTAGCAAGTGATAATAGTGGTTGAAAAGGAGATTCGCGCATGAAATCCAGGAATCCCAGAGATGCGAGCCGGGATTTGAACCTGCGATCCTCGTTACCGAAGCAAGCGTTCTACCAACTTGGCTATCACTGCTTTAGAACATATACACACCTGCAATCTATACAAATAAATAACGTTGGAGTGTCTGTTTGTAATATTAAAATAACCGCTTTTTACTAAGTGCATTTGGATGTATACACGGTACATATACCAAAACAACATTTTAACAATTTTTGTCTGTATGTCTGTTTGTTTCGGCTAATCTCTGAAATGGCTGGACCGGTTTTCACTGGCAGATAGCTGATGTACCAAGGAGTAAATTAGGCTACTTTTATTTTAGAAAAACTTTCTTGTTAAGTACTAAGCCGATGAAGTCGCGGGTAACTCGCGCCCACTTTGAGAATGAATTATTTTTTAGCGTCCCCATTTTTTTCACCTAACTAAAAATCGCTATAAATTCAAATTGAATTAATTATTGTAAGTTTCACACACACACAACGCCCCCATTTTTTCTCATATTGTCTCTTACCGCCCCCCCCCCCAGCCATTTAGGCCCGCAGCGCCCACAAGGGGCGTTGTCGTTCACTTTGGGAGAGGCTGGTGTATATGAGCATGTGTGCAGGAGCTGGTGGACCGCTTCCAGCACACGGCGGGGTGCCGCTGCGCCGTGCTGTCGCTGACGGCGGCCGGCGCGGGGCTCACGCTCACCGCCGCCAGCCTCGTGCTGTTCGCCGAGCTGCACTGGAACCCCGGGGTCAGGCAACAACACCCGTATTAACTTTTAGCACAATCTTTTAGCCTTACTTGAACTAGTTCATATTACAGGTTTCTTAAAAAGCAGGGTCCGGGAACAGGTAAGCCTATGATCGGGTTTTGATTGGGTTCTCGAACGACTTAACTGCTGTCAGATTTAAATTAAAGTTGGGGTATGGGGGAAAAAATCACTTTTCACGTTCAAGGAACCAATTTTTGTAAAAATTAAACAAAATTTACAAGGTTCCGGTTCAACTACTTGTCAAAATTGTAGTCTTTATTATATAAATAGTGGTTGTGGTACTTCGCGCAGATCCTGACGCAGGCGGAGGCGCGCGCGCACCGGCTGGGGCAGGCGCGAGGCGTGCGGGCGCGCTACCTGCTGGCCGCCGGCACCGCCGACGACCTCATGTGGCCCATGCTGCAGGCCAAGCTGCACGTGAGTGCGCACGCCCACCGCCCACCGCCCACCGCCCCGACACACTAGCTACAAAGATCCATTCATACTTCGTATAGCATAATGTGGTTGCGCCGAAGTGCACCTAAACATACCCCTTCGAAGCCGTACTCCTCTCGTGATGGTGTGGAAAAAATAACAGTGCCATGTGTTTGTTGCGTACTCTCCACAAGCAATAACTAAATATGAGGGTACCCCCCTCAAACTTTGACACTAGGATGTTAAACACCTCAGTCCTCCCGTGACCATGGTTGCTGTAAAGCAGCCGAAACGTCGGCAACGTAATTACATAAATTAAACGCGATAAAATCCTTAAAATTAGATTTATTTCAAATGTGTAGAGTTCGCGTAAATATAAGAAATCAATAATAGGGCCATTTTGGAATTTGGAGACTATTATCATACATCTAGGATGTTATGTCAAAACATCGAATGTTGATCAATTTTGTTTTTAACAGGTACTAAACAATGTCGGTCTGAGCAGAGACACGTTTGAAGGGACCACGATGAAACATCAGGTATCTATTTTTTTTTTATAATATGTTGACCAATCACAAACGCGAATTTCGTCGATCGTTGGTCGATTTTCGTCATTTGTTATTAATTTGAACATAGAACATTCCAAATATAAGCCTTCGTGAAATTTGTATAAACTTACCCTCAAATTTATAGTAAGTTATAATTGATTTTAAAGCTATTATAACGCACTTTTTACTCTGAAAAGTTCGTTATTATGCCATTATAACATTTTATAAAGTTATGGGTAGGAGTTTTTTTTAATCGACTTCAAAAAGGAGGAGGTTACCAATTCGATTGTATTTTTTTTATTTTTCAAAACTGATAAACCACTGTCATGGTTGACTTTACAATAGACAAAACTAGAGCCTAGAAGGATAATGACGCAGGTATTATGTAGTAGATACCTATATAACAGCCGCTGCAATACAGGCACGTTTTATAAAACAACAATTTTGTCTTTTTCAGGAAAGTAATAACCACATCACTCAGTATTTATCTCCGATATCGTTGAAAAACAAAAACGATTATATACCCGGCACGAACATTCGCAAAGACTCCATCAAACACGACACAGCCGGTGCCTGCACGTCTAGTGACCATTGTTGTGATGATTTCGTCGATAAATCCTTTATGGATGATGATGAAGATGATATGCTTTTGGCCAATTTAGACTTATGATCAGTGATCTTGTGATATTTAATAAAAACGTAATGATGTTTTTTTGTACTAAGGGAGCGTTCAAGTATTACGTAACGCAATTTTTTGGAGATTTTAAAACCTAAAGTCTTGACCGTTCCGTCTACGCGACCGTTCTGAAGGGTTAAATCAATGTACGTAACGCGTAGTTCAAACCCCCCCCCCCCCTCCCGCTCCGGTAAAGCATCGCAACGTTTCAGAAGACACCCCCCAAGATACCCCAAATTCGTTACGTAATACTTGAACACTCCCTAATTGGATTTATTAAGTGAGCTTTGTTTGTGGAACTCACTGTAACCTAGTAGCACTTGATTGTAACTTGCTACCTATCAGTGAAATAAATTATTTTTCAAATAAGGCCTTTTGAAGATTTGGCGTATGAAAAAAACACTTTGTGTTTCATTAGTTTACAGTCCAAACACATTCGCCAAAAATCATGAAATAATATAATATTAGTATTTTGGGGAAATCAAAACCTACCTCCCGTTCACTGAACACAATCTGACACTTCTACAATATTTTATATACACTTCAAAAATAAAAAGAATTCGATCATAAAAAAGAAATAGAGTTCTAGCAAAAAGTCGGCAACAAAGCTCAAAAGAAGACAGACTGAAAGACAAAAATAATATAATTTTAATAGAAATTAACGAAGCAGATTTAACAAACGCTGTGTGTAAATATTTCTAAGAGATAATAAAAAAATATATAAACAAATCACATGAACATATTTTAAGTTCATCAGATCAAGGTCATACAGTTCAAATAATCTGTAAACTTACAATACAATATAGATGTTGTGTCATTGAATGACTCAAATTACTGTAACAATAATAATTTTCCGTTTCCACGAAACATTTGTGACCACAAGTAATTTTGACTATTGTCTGTTAAATAATAAACATACAAGACCAAACTGTAAATACCTAAAGAATCACTATGGCAGTCTTAAATCTTGCAATATATATATATATATATATATATATATATATATAACAAAGTCGTATTAGTTACACCATGTATGACTTGAGAACGGGTGGATCGATTTTTATGATCTTTCTTTTTTTTCTCCGCCCCAACTCTCCAACTATTCAAACATACTTAGGACAAATTTACAAAAAAAATATATATATGTAATTAATTTTCTCATACATTTGATTCTGAGGCGGTACGAAATTTGCCGGGATAGCTGGTAGGTACCTTATAAAGAAACAAATACAATGGATATAAATATATGCTAATGCAATGCATGCATTTCATAATAAGTTCTAATTTTGCTGCCAAAAGACGCTTCTATAGTTACTCGCATAATTATCATAAACAAATTTATACAACATATCTTTTTTTCAGCCTTTTTCTGTGTCTCACTCTTAAGCAAACACCTCTCTCTTTTCGACAATAACAAAAAAAACACTTTAACTCTAAGCTTATTGAGAGATTCTCTCCAAGATTTCAAATAATGAGATTAAAAGGGCTTAGAACGTTCTTTGACAGTATCAAATACCTTAACCTGACCTACGATCTCATTTCACACCAGAAACCGGGGGACCTGAGATACAGTAAATGTATGGACACATTTGAAGACGTTCCTACTCTTACACTAGACCCCTGTCTCTTAAAATAATTGTCTCTGATTATAACATAATTATAAGGCAATATTATTAGTAAGGCGAGCCGTCACAAGACCCATGCTTAGCCAACTGCGTCCCGGCGCAGTTCAACAGGCATGTGTTGCTGTAGGTGACGCCGTCAGCACCGCACACGGGGACAAAGTTCCTAGCGCACGCACATCCGTGCTGCACTGGTGTAATATCCTTCACATCGTCACACGGCCCCTGGTGCGCAATACTCAACAAATTATTAGCCGCCGTTGCGCAGTTGAGTAAACAGTCGTTTCCGTACGTTTTGCCGTCGCTACCGCACACTTCCTTCATCTCCCTCGTGCAAATGCATGTGGGCAAGGCGACTATTTTCTCAGCGCAAGGACCGGCGTGCGCAATACTCAACAAATTATTAGCCGCCGTTGCGCAGTTGAGTAGGCAGTCGTTTCCGTACGTTTTGCCGTCGCTGCCGCATACTTGTTTCATCTCCCTCGTGCACGTACAAGGAGGTACATCAACTACTTTGACTTTATCTGTACACTGTCCTTCGTGGTCCATTTCTAGGTCGGTAGCGAGGGACCTTTGGCATTTCAGACTGCATCTGTTAGGGTATGTCGTACCGTCGGTGCCGCAGACTGGACGATACTCGAAAGTACACGCGCAGGCTGGTGCTGCGGCTTCGCACGGCTCGTCTCTCACCATGGAGAGTTGGTGGTTTTTGATTTTTTCACAGTCGAGGAGGCATTGGTTGTTGTAGGTTTTGCCGTCGGAGCCGCAAACGGGGCGTAGGTTTCGTGTGCACGCGCACGGCGGGAGCGCAAGCGTGGTGCATACTTGCGCTGCGATGAATAGGACAGCTGTGGAGGAGAGCATGGAATGAATAAAGGGTTTATTATGAGGATGGTAGACGAAACTTTTTCGGTCTACAAAAGTCACACAGCCTTTTTTATTTCTGTTTGTAGCGTCATACTTTGCTCTAGTGTAATGCTAGCTACGGCCCTGCATCTGCCTTTCATAGAAAAAACTTCTTGAGGGGGCAGGGAGTAAGTTCCCGATAATTCAGGTAAATATTGCATCTATTGGAGGTACTAATTTCAAGAAAAGGTGATTTATTTCCTATAGTTCATTGTATTTCGTTGTGCATCGCAGCGCAAGCGAATTAAACACCATGAGGGTTCCGTGTTCACTATTTTGGTACGGAACCCTAAAAAGAATATCGTGAAATGCTTCCGCCTGTAATAGACAGCGTTGGAGCAAGTGCTTGCGCGTTTAAATTAAAGCGCCGAATCAATTATTTTTATGTAGAAGAAAATCACAAGAATATAGTTTAATAAAAAAAACTTATTATGTTTTAATGAAAATGTGTCAGAAACAAGGAGCTTCAGAGTTAATTTTTTTTTATTAATGGTTTTTCACACTTTTGGGTTATAAGAATGCGTTCTAGTTTCAAGGGTTCAAATATCAACCTCTTAAATCATTCATCACTCTGAATTTTTGGAATACATATTAAGCTTATTTATTTTTTTAATAAGTTTGTATAGAGTTATCTTTTATGTCTTAGCTAAAATAATAAATAGGTAGAATGTATGTGAAAATAAAAAAAGGCATAATATGCCCTCCCTGAATGAACTTATTAGGTATTATATATCAATGATGCCTCCAATTATCACATATGGAATTTATAACTGTGCAACTATGTAATAATGATATATAATGCACTCACGCGCATGATCTAGCCTTGTCACACATTACGTGTGAGATAATTACTATTTGTTAAAACCATGTTGTTGTTCAACGTTCACCGAGCTGTCCACATACCCCGATGACATCACTGGGCTTAGAGTAAGGTCGGTTTAAAAATTCAACATATTGAGGTTATATTTAATTACGAACTTAACCTTCGCGTTATCGGTAAATAAACGGCTCTTATTGTAGGGCTGCGCTTACGGTACTCGCCCAGCGTAATATTTACACAGGGTAAATGCCAAATACCCTTTTTAGAGTCTGCGCGAGGAGTAAAATTATACCGGATAAAATTTATTTATATCTGGTATAAGTTTCCCGTGACAAGTGGACATTTTAGCGACCTCAAAAACTTTTTAATATTTTGTTTTAACTGTATATTTTTTTATTATTTAATTTTACATGTTGAAGTCTTCATTTAAATTTATTAATACTTAATACATTACACAATATGTAGAACGCAAATATAAATTAAAAAGAAAATACAAAAGCTCACCTATTTAATATTTACAAAGTGTTTAAAAAAATGTCTTAAGGCTTAATTATGTTATTCGCGTCCAATAGCCTAAATCTTGTTTACAATGTAAAGAGAATTTAAAAAAAAACTATTGTATCTAATGGATGGCTTAAAACTTAGATCTAAGCATTTAGCTTCGATCTATAGACGCTCTAGCAACACGGATGTATGAAACAATACCTAGGTAGGTACTAATTATGCTAAGTAATCGACCCAGTCGTGACTTAGTATAACAATTGTTATGAAGACCAGAGGGTCAAAACAATTATTATAATTGACATTTAAGTTCAATCTTACTGTTAATTTATTTTTAAATTCCGCAAAAGCAATTTGTATTTATTCGGAGGATAGAGTATTCAGATTAAAACTAACCCCCCAAATTTATAGACGTTCTATAACTTTATCAAACGTCACATACTTAGTACTGCGCAAAGCAAAACTCGCGTGACTATGTGACGTCTGATAAAGTTATAGAACGTCTATAAATTTGAGGGGTAATAATAATTGTTGTAAATTTGACGACGCGATCGCTACAGATGGTTGGTAGTGACACTGGTTTCTATTCCGAGGATCCTGGGTTCGAATTCGGATAGGGGCAAACTTTGTGTGATAAGCATGAATATTCGTACCCGAGTTTTGGACGTTTATATCTGGGACCACCCCCCTTCCATTTTACGGTACCCATAATACAATAACTGCTAAGTTTGAGACCGTAGAGTCGGTATGTTCGTCTTGCGATATTATTATAAAAAAGCATTAGAATAAAATAAAATTCTTACCGAATTTATAAACCATATTAATAATTTGAAGACAATCGTTTCACGTTCAAAGAGCTACTGGCTGTTCAATTATGAATTCTGTGTTTTATACTCAATATAAGGTTATCAACGGGTCAACAAATAAATATTATTTCAGTCAGTGTTCGCAGAAAAGCCGCGGTGTGCGCGTTGAAAATGATGCTGCGATGCGCAAACGCATGTTTATATACGAGAATAGTGTTTCCCAAGTGTCAAGGAAGGCCGGCTTGCTGGTAGTGTAAATCCCCAGCCGTGGGTAGGTAGTGCGTCAGTATATATACATTTGGCGTTTGCGCAGTGCGAAGTGACTCCGAGAATTTTGTAACTGATGTTTGCACTCGTGACGTCATTTACGTGTTAAGTTTGAAAGGCGCTGACGTCATCTGCGATGTAGATAGGGGCGATACTGACGGTATGATGCAGATTTAGCGGGATGAATCTTGCGCAAGGGGGACAAAGGCTACTCTTTAGATCTTCTTTAGATCTTTATAAAGTATAAACGACCCGATTAGCACAGTTGGTAGTGACTTTGCTTTCTGTATCGGGGGTCCGGGTTCGAATCCCGGTACGGGCAAACTTTATGTTACAACCACGAATACTTGTATCTGAATCATGGAGGTTTTTTAGCTGTATTTAAGTATTATATAGGTGTTGTGTTTGTTTTTTATTCTTTAAGGACTATTTAGGCGTTTTTTCATTCGGGAAATTGGGTCTTCTCGTCCAAATTACCTCAGTGTCTGAAGACAAAGGTTTACAACCAATGTGTGTTGCCAGTGATAACATATGGTACCGAGACGTGGTCACTTACAATGGGCCTCATAAGAAGGCTCAAGGTTGCTCCACGCGCAAAGGAGAGAGTTATGCTCGGGGTCTCGCTACGCGAAAGTATCAGAAATGAGAAGATCCGTAGACGAACTAAAGTAACCGACATAGCTCAAAGAATTTCAAAGTGGCAATGGGCAGGGCACATAGCTCGCAGAACCGATGGCCGTTGGGTCAGAAAGGTTCTAGCATGGCGACCACGAACCGGAAGACGTAGTGTGGGACGACCCCACACAAGGTGGACCGATGATATCACACGCGTAGCAGGAAGCCGGCGGATGCGAGTGGCAGAGGACCGTGATGTGTGGAAATCATTGGGGGAGGCCTATGTCCAGCAGTGGACGTCTTTCGGCTGGTAGAATAGAATTAAAGACTATTACGGACATTTAAATAAATGTACCTAGAACGGTCCAGCCGTTTTCAAGTGATCCGCTTATTAACAGCATTCAATTGTTATTTATATACCTAGACTAGAGTTGACTCGTCTGTCCTATCCTGATATACAGGTTTCAAATCCAATGTTAGCATTTAAAACTTAATTTTATTGGTCTATTAGGACGTAATTTTTTTTGTATTTATACTGCGATTATTTCTTGAAATCCCGGATACGATCCAGCGCAAACCAGTTACTTTTCAATACCTATAAGTTTCACTTAAAGTATAAGTACCTAAGTGATACCGTGCGTTGCTTTCGATCACGGCCCTTCGCGATGACATCACCCGACACAGACCTTACCTGCACACTTATGAAGTAAGTAAACTTGTCGAGTTCGCCGCGAAATTAGCAACTCAGGAGTATGCCATAAATGTATTTAAGTTTTTTTTTATTTCTTATTCGGTGCAAACTTTGTGTGTTGTGCACGAATGTTTGTACCCGAATCATTCATTCATAAAGTCATCAATTACATTAACAATTGTTTCTTATTTCACATAAATACTGAAAACATATTTTAAAAGTCATTGGATACATGTTTACCTAGAACATAGATCACTTAGTTCAACGAAAAACATTGTAAAAAAACACACTTCCATTTGTACGTAATACTCCTCTTAGTTGTACATCTTCTTAAATGCTTGCCGTATCCTTATGAAGCAAATACTATCCTCGTGACACTATCAATGAACGTACCAAAGGCTCCCTTCATAAAACAACCGGTAACCACAAACTTATCGGTTAATTGACAACAAATATGGCCGTCAGTGCGGATGCACAACCGGTGTGACACGAAATCATGAATTGAATTTGTCAATTGCATTAAAAAATAAAGTAAATACCGGTTGGGTTAATTTAAAAGTTAATTATCTATACATATAAATAAAATTGGAGTGTCTGTTTGTAATCTATACATCTATACATATAAATAAAATTGGAGTGTCTGTTTGTAATATTAAAATAACCGCTTTTTACTAAGTGCATTTGGATGTATACACGTTACCTATACCGAAACAACATTTTTTACAATTTTTGTCTGTCTGTCCGTCTGTCTGTCTGTCTGTCTGTCTGTCCATCTGTCTGTCTGTCTGTCTGTCTGTCTGTCTGTCTGTTTGTTCCGGCTAATCTCTGTAATGGCTGGACCGATTTTGACGGGACTTTCACTGGCAGATAGCTGATGTAACAAGGAGTAACTTAGGCTACTTATATTTTAGAAAAAAAAATAGGATCTCACGAAAAAAAATTAAAACCAATTTTGCAGCGCAGCGCCTGATTAAGTTTGATAGCAACACCTGCAATGCTTCCCGCGGGCTCAGAATGGGCGGGCAGGCTGTTGTCAACGGTTGTCTTTGTTAAATACCACGCGGACGAAGTCGCGGGCAACAGCTAGTGTGAGATAAAGTTTCAATTAAATTTAGCATCTTCGCATGTTTAATGAATGAATGAATGTAAGGATAATATTGATCGTTGTTCATTGTGATAGCTACATACCGAGATATCTATAATCCTTATTTTTCCTTACTTTACGGATTTAGTAAATAACATTGGTAGATCTATTAGCAACCGAGGAAGCTCAAAAAACCCCAGAGCGAGCTTCATGTAGCTAAGAACTTTAGTGATACATAGAGTAATTATGAAATTCTGTAAATATTTCATCATAAGATCTGATGGATGGAAATATCCGATATTGCTATTCGTTTTTTATGAGGGGTCTTTTTTATCTAAATAACATCTATGATTTGGTTCCAAGGGGCCATCCATAAATTACGTCACACGAATTTCATGAATTTTTGACCCCTCCCCTCTCCTTGTCACAACTGGTCACATTTGTGAGACCCCCCCCCCTACCTAGTGTGATGTCACATATTTTGCAATTTTACATTTAGAAATTTATGAAATTATAAGGAGTGTTTTTATTTTCTTTTCAATTCTTTACAATATACTATTCTAATTAGTATATTATACAAATTATTCACCATTGGCAAGAACAGTTCAATAAATATTATTTTAAAAAGCAGTAAGTGTCTAATATAAAAAGTGTGTATTAAGTTATAAGTTTTTTTTTTATTTTCCTGTTATAAAAATAGTTTTATTTTCAAGCACAGTAGACAACATTTTTTAAGTTAACTAGACTTATTTATTTAAATATAAATGATATTAAAACAAACTAGTTATCAAAAAGGCCTTGTCCGCGTGGAATGGTGGCAAGAATGCTGGCTGCATTTCCTCGCTGTATGATCAAACTAATTTTCTGAGCGAGGAAAGAGCCAGCCCTCCTGTCACCTGTGGAGGCAATTCATTTTGGAGATATTTTATTAATAAATTGTTTTGCGCTATGGCTCCATGGGCCTAGCGTCTCTACGGCAAACGGCAGAAATGCGTAACTATTGTTTAATAGGGCGTACTTCCGCCGCTTGCCGAAGTACGCCAAGTACTTTTATAACCTTTTCAATTATTTTTCAATAAAATCAATAGTTGTAATACTTAAATATAAAATATTATATTTTGAAAAAATGTGATGTCACAAAATTTGGGACCCCTCCCTGCCCCTGGTCACAATGTCACACTTCGTCGACCCCCTCCCCCCCTTAACGTGTGACGTAATTTATGGACTTGTTTCTTGTCGCAAATTGAGTAAATTTTGGAGAATTTTAACCCTACACGTGCCTGCCCGTCATCAAGCCACCATTACGTAAATCTTGTCGCGAACCCTCTAACGTGAATGGCGAACCCGCGATTCGCGTACCCCACTTTGAGAAACCCTGCGATAGAGTAATGAATAATAGTTGAAAATTCAATTCGCACATGAAAAGGTATTACTGAGTACAAGATTTACTAAATGGTAGCTACTTATCTTTTGATAGTAAATTAATATAACTACAATACAGCTCATGCAAATTGTAGGCTTATAATATTCATCAACATAAGTAAGTCCTGTAATACGTATATAGACAAGGAAAATTCTACATAAATATAATATTTATCATGGTAACTAATTGTTTGTGCGATTCTGTCAATATTTCAACGAGCCAAATGTTTGCACATAACATGCAATGTTTACGCGACGTGTACTGAGAATAACTTGGTTCTGATAAATGATCTTATGCGTCTTATTTATTTAATGTAAGTATTATGAGTATAAATAAATGATATTATGCGTGTATTTTAGCCGTCGTTAAGGGCGATATTGCAACAACATAACAGCCTCTGCCGGCTTTACTTTTGTTGCGGCGCATACGGGCGCAGTGTCTTAGGGGGCGCCGATGGCCGCTCGCGATGCCACCATAGAGCTCCTATGAAAACTAAATGTAAATTACATGTTTTTTTATTTAACGACAAAGTTGGGATTTTTAATTCATGTAAGCAGTGATAGCCAACTTGGCAGAACGCTTGCCTCGGTAACGAGGATCGCAGGTTCAAAGGTAAGATCGCAGGTAGCAAGTGATAATCATGGTTGAAAATGAGATTCGCACATGAAATCCAGAAATCCCAGTGGCGCGAGCCGGGGTTTGAACCTGCGATCCTCGTTACCGAGGCAAGCGTTCCACCAACTTGGCTATCACTGCTTAATAAGGTTATTATACCCTTTCTGAATTCCCCTGTAAAAGCAAGATAGGCCTCCACCAAAGTTGATCAAAGTTTTTCAAGTCAAGTCAATACTCAATATGAACGTGGCTTTAGCCATCAATGAGGTTAGTACAGCATCCGATGGTTTATCTTAAGCTAAGATTATGTAATTATATGTTGATGACATACAACTGTAATCCTCACGTAACACGTTATCGGTCAACGACTTGTGTTTCATCCAACAGATAATAGCTAAGATACCTGTATATGAAATGAAAACATACGATTGCTAATGAATACTTTGCCTAACTCGACTCATAGCCTTTAAATGTGACCTAGTAGTGGTTCCATTCGTCACCATATTGTGTGGTTAACTATAAAAAAACCCGATGTAAAACACCCGGGAAATACATTTAGTGGGATCTCTGCCATTTCAAATGCGAATCTCATTCTCAACCATGATTGTCACTTGCTATAGGTACGGTGAAAGAAAATATCGTGAGGAAACCTACACCTCTCGAAAGACGTGTGAAGTCCGCCAATCTGCACTGAGCAGGCATGGTGGACAATGGTCTAATCTTCCTCGCATTGAAGGGAGGCCCGTGCGCAACAGTAGGACATTAGAAAGGGCTACAATTAATTATGAACTTAAAAAATAATATTTTTATTGCATAATACTTGGCTACCTACAATTTATGTAGACAGTAAAATTATTTATCTTAGGCTGACTTGACAATGGCATTTTAAGACCAAAGAATTGGTGTAATTTTCATGCGTGAATAATATAATTATTCTATGACTATGGTATTTTCAATATTCATGATAATGATAGGTACACTAGGTACCTGCAGCGCCCGCATCGCAATCACAAATATTGGGGCAGCAGGACATTTGTTGCTGTATCGTGGAACTGACGTAGTGGGTAAGTACTCCATTAGCTACAAGCTTTTTAACTGTAGCATAGGTATTTTGTAGTGGCTGGAGGTAAGTTATACAACGTGATTCAGAACAGGTATACTAACATTTTAATCTGCGCTTAAATAATGTCGATTAAAAAAAAATGATCATAAAAAAATACAATTGTGATTTTTAGCGATCAATTTTTAATTGACAGGTATCCAAATTCTTATTTCAAGCACAGATTGCAAATGCGCGAAGGAAGCGCAGCGTGGGGATACTCACGCGCCGGCCTGACCAAATAAATATTAACTAAGATAGACCTATCTAATTGAATGCTTCCGCCAGAATACGGTTCGCGATCAATAGAGACGAATTGTTAGAAATACTATTTTGAAACAGTCGCCACGAATAATCTATCAAGAGTATTATGACGTAGAACATTAGTTCCCAAAGTGGTTCAGGTGGACCCTCGGGGGTCTACGGGAAACTCGACGGGGGTCTACGTTACTTCCATAGTTAGACCTAATCTAATGGAATATGGTAGAAACTTAGCTGCAGGGGGTCCACCGGAGCCAGCTAAATTTTGAAAGTGTTCTATGATATAAAAAGTCTGGCAACCTGTGACGTAGAAGAAGAAAAAAGCGCAGATTCAATGGTTAGTATACCCTTTCTGAATAAACCTGTATATTTCGGTTGCAATATTATGTTACCGCAACAAATTATTTTGCGTCATTCGAAATAGGTGCGTACCCTATACCAGGGTCGTCTGAATATTAAAATGATGTTCGCATTAATAATGAAACTGTGTGTTTATAAAGTACAAGCAAACCCTGAGCGGAATAAAAATCACGGAAGACAAAGACGTAGGTACAATTGCTTTGTTCTTTGATTTATAGATGTAGCACCACTACTGCGCGGGCGCTGCTACAAAGATTCATTCCGGAATGTTTTATCCCGCTAAAGCAATACGGACTTTTTACGCAGAACTCCTCGTGCTTTGCTTCCAAGAAATTAATAGGTACCTTCGAAAATGTTTATTTTGTACAGTGACTACTTGGTAGCAGTGCTCGCGAGAAACGACTTCGTATACGTGGACTTTAGGTATTGGCTATACCGGGCGACCTCTTCCATTTCCCGGATATAAATTGTATCCTAGATGTTGATCTTGTTATTACACACTATCACGATGCTATAAGTTTCATTAATATCTGCCTGGTGATGTTTGAAATACAGTTTATTTTGTTTTCCCGCGGGAACCCATTCATTTTCCGGGGTAACAGGTGTCCTATAATTTGAATCTATAACAAAGCTAAGGTACATTAAAAATCCATTCGGTAAATATCCCGTGATGCCAAAACAGACAGACAAAATATCCAAAAATTGACATTTTGGCCACTGTATCGAAAACAAAATAATGCCCCATGTCCTACACGAAATATTGTTTATTCATATTCAATGTACAAATACGACGAAGTTAGTCTTATAGGCTGATTAGGAAATGTCAATTGTGAAAGAATGCACCAATATGTATAAAACTCATTAAATATTATAACAAATTGAAAGTCGGGGGACGATGATTCAGAAGTGTGCGTCAGTTAAACCAAATGTGTCCTTTATAAGACCAAGCTAGCCGAGACCAAATGCAGCGATTCAATGTGCAATTCTTACTTCAATTGTTCCCGTAATTTGTTGTAAATCGCGGGATTTCGGGAGCCCGGCTTACATGATGACAGTCCCTAGTACGGCACAGAGCTGTGTCGCCATACCGATAATGAAAAAAAAACAGTTTAATTGTCATCGTTTTATGGCCCTCTATGGATTATCGAAAGGAAATGAACCGATAATACTGGTTAGTTAACAATTAGTACATAATACGTACGTATATAAAATAAAGTGCCAGTTGTCAGTGCTCAGGCGCATCGCATAAGTGTAATAGTAACGAGATCCAGTAATTGATATCGATCATGGATCACAAAGTCGGTAAGGACTTTTTTATTATTTACTTCAGGAAAAAATAACCCATAAATTTACGAATTAAGAACTTATGTTAGTAATTATGAAATAAATACACTCTTAACTTTTATATAATAAACACACACTTTTAAATGCTTACTAGCGTTTTGTTAATTTTTCTTACACCATGTCACTATTCGCCTAATTATATATTATATTGTGTATAATATTTTCACTATTTGCACCGAAATAATGTTTATTTATTTATTTTATGTTCGTAAATTAATTCTATTGACTCGTAGTACATAAAAAAAACTTTATAGTACTACCATGACCAGGTACTTTAAACTGATGTAGGCCTCGTTTACCTCCAAAACTATCATGGAATGATTGCCTTAAACAAGTATACATAAGTAAGTTAAAGTAACTGTATAGAGATTATACAAACTGACTCAGAAAGGGTATACTATAATATTAAAACCTACGCTTCTGTAGCGCATATTTTGTAATCATTATGTGTCAGAATTTCAATACCATGTCAATTACATATTTAAAAACAAAATGGTCAACCGTCAATATATTGAGTTTCGCGCCATGAGCGAGTGCTAAAATAAATACGTAATTCGTATTTGAGAGTTTGACAGTTATGCGCCAACGCTTCAGAACGTACCAGCTAAGCTATCCAATTCTTGAACCTTTCGTCTTCTTCACAGTATTCTTCCTCGCACTGATGCTCACGTCAGCGATGTGTGCGCCTAAGGGACCGGCTTGCGCTTGCTCTAGGGTGTACATGCCTGTATGTGCCTTAGTCCACGGCAAAATGACCACCTACAATACTATGTGCGAGTTCGATTGCCAGAAAAAGTATGTCCTACGCCAAGGTGGTTCGGCGGTCCTGGTGGATTCAGACTCTCCTTGTAGCGAGCAGTGATTAAGCACCATATATAAGTATGTACCTATGTTTATATATTAAGGCTGAATCTATTTGTCAGTTAGCGGGAGAAGCATCTACCGTAATATCAGAATATTTTTATTCATGTACAGTACTTATGAATCGTCAAAGAAGTTACAAAATGCTAATTAATCTACGATAAATAAATACAAAAATATCAATATAATACATAGATTCAGCCTCGTCTGATAATTTATATTCAATTATGATGCACTGTCTGGAAACCTTTATCATCTTCGTGTAGCAATGCTTAGTTCTAGCGTCACGGTTTGCCGCTGGGTATCGACACTAAGCACAACACGGACTTTTTTATTTGAGATCTAGCTGCCCAACACAAGGACAACTTTTTAAAATTTTCTTTCCCTTAAAACCTTTTTAGGAAAATTTAAACATTTACCCCCGAATTTATAGACTTTATATAACTTAATCAAACGTCATATAGTACTGCGCACAAGATTTTAGCTATGCGCAGTAATATATGACGTTTGATAAAGTTATAAAACGTCTAAAATTTGGGCGTTAATTTATATAGATTTTAATCGTTCTTGGTTGTTTCAGCATTTAATTTTATTTTACTATCTGCAATTATGGCGTCAATCGCGCATGCCCAGTGGCCGGTGTGGAGCGAGTGGAACTGCACCTGCACCACCCAGTACAACCCCATTTGTGGCTCAGACCGAATAAGATACACCAATTACTGTTATTACCAATGCAAACAGAAATATCTGAAGGATACCAGCCTTCCATTAATAGAAGAAATTCATTGTTCAAAATTGCCGCCATTAATGGGAGCTAAGTAACGCCATCTATGAGACAATGTTTGCTTCATCAGAACAGTTTGCGAATAAACTTGAAATAAAACAATCTTCTATTTTTTTTAATGTAAGTCTTGACAAAAAAGTAAACTTGTATGTAAAACATATAAATATGTAGTAATTAGGTATATTAAAATTATATTTTATCACAGAGTCAAGGTATTTCACTGATTTAGGAAATGTTAAGTTAGGGTAATAAACTACATAGGTAACATAATAATAAACACAGTATATATGTGTGGGACTGACTATTAACTCATTATTAATCTCGGCAGGCCTAGTATGGCCTAACTGGCTGAGACAAAACTGTGAGATATATATTGGTTTTGGAGAGTGATTGAGGTGCAACATATATTTGGAATTGAGTCTTGGTCGAGCTGCTACCCCTGATGATATAATTAAACAGATAAAACATCCAATGATAAGATATAATGGCTATACCACATTTATATCTAAAACTGATTAACACTCAACTTGAGTTCATACTTTTTACTTACAAATAACTAAGGCTATGTTTTTGATCTGTCAGGTTTAAAAGATCTGATGTTTATAAGAACACATACATTTTATGTGGGTAAATGGTTAAAGCATGAGCTCTTTCAGAAATATCTGCTTTGATATGTTTTAGGACCAGATATACAAACATAAATATTAATGACATAGGTACAACCTATCCTTATTCCAGACCTATTTATTGACTTCAATCTGGGTATTTTCAAGTCGAGAGTGAACAGGTACCTTCTAGGCAAGTTTGCTCCATCGTAGATCTCATCGTCACTTACCATCAGGTGAGGTCGAGATCAAATACTTGCCTATAATGTACTGTACACTTAAATAATATAAAACAAAATAATTGTACCTACTATACAAGGAATATACATTTTATCATTAAGTAATGGTAGGTAGGTAGTATAGTACTAGACTATATCCTTAACCAGTCACCGTGAATTATTTTATACAATAACACTACCACTCATAAACATTATAATTTTGATGGCATCAATTCTTCTAACATATATTTTTTTCTTAAAAAATCAACAGTATACACATCCTCAGACAAGAGGTTTTGTAAAAATATATGCGTGATGAATCCAGTGATACCCCATATCTTGTGTTCGCCACCAATAAAAACCGGAGTTGTTATATCATTATACACCATATGGGCATGGTTATTAGAGTCACAGAGCACCTTAAGTGGTACCGTGAATATCTCTGCAACTTCATGGACATTTGGTTGCAATTTATGCATATCGAAATTGTTTATTACACCAACTACGGGTGTGATGACCACATTCTTATTCCGACCTTGCACTTGGGACATCTCAGTCCATATGGTAATATCTTTGGCAGGAACACCGATCTCCTCCTCAGTTTCCCGCAACGCTGTGTCGTATGCGGTCTCGTTGTCGTCCATTTTCCCGCCGGGAAACGACACTTGCCCACTGTGACTATTCAGATTTAACGATCTTAATGTGTACAGCAGGCACAGATCACCATTATGAATGCACAAAGGCACTAAGACAGAAGCATTGTGTTTCAGGTTTCCGTCCTTCACGAATTTTGGTAATTGTTTTAAATTAACTATACACCGTTCTCGGGAACCACTTGACAATAATATTTCTGGTGATAGGGACATGACCACCCTTGAAACACACTTTATCATTAGAGTTTACTTTAGTAACTATTCACAAGGTCAAAAGTCCAACTTTTTGTTTGATTTCATCGTAAGACGAATTAAAATAATATTCGCCTAACGCAAAGTAGTTATAACGTCACTTTGATTGACCGACTTGACGTTTATCAATCAGCTGATTCCTGCTTCTATTTTTTATGTTGGCAATTGCATTTCATTTCGTTACAAAGAAGAAGATTACAAAATTAATAATGAATTGACATTGGCCAAATACCCGCTAAGTTGTGGGTGAGGCCATAATCATATCAATTTTATTTCTTCGCATTGTATTTCGTAAAAAATAATGAAGTAATCAATTAATATTCTTGGAGCTAGGGGTATAAAGAACCGCATCGTACATTATCCTATGGTTTGAAATTCCGGCACATCATAGATCTAGGGTATTTTATTTTCAAAAATTATCTCTATCTGATATTTTCATGTTCTCATCCATTTCGTATGTGTATCTATTGGATTTGATATCGCTTTTAATATTTGACACTGGCGAAATACCCACTAATCTGTGCGTTAGGCCATATTTCATCTTATTCCATTATATTTCTTCATTTCGTCGTATTTCATTGCACAAAGAAAGAAGAAAATTATCTATACCTACATACTAACTGCAAACAAAATGTCAAATTTGTAATGAAGTACATGATTATACCTTGCACTTAATAGGTAGGTATCGGTTTATATAGATTCTTGATAAAATTTGGAGTTATAGCTTAAAGGCGCTTCGATAATGAGCTCAAAATACACATTCGGCATTAAAAATATATTTTCGCTTACGTCTCGCGAACGTTGCTTGACAAATTTAAAAAAGCTCGCCCTTAAGCGCTATGGCAAGCTGCCCACTGCCACTGCTGCGGTCTTAGTGCCACTGTGCAACGTTGGGAGTGTTCCCTCACTCCTTTATACCGTCCGCTCGCGTAATCTGAAGAGTAACAGCGGTGAAGTAGCGTTCCCAGGAGGGAAAACCGACGTAAATGAAACCCCCGTACAGACTGCGCTTCGGGAGACTTACGAAGAAATAGGATTATCGCAAAGCAAAATCCAGGTTTGGGGACAAGGCCCGGCAGTACCCGGCCGTAATAACAAAGTGCTAATAACACCTGTGATATGCTCCGTGTCGAGTTTGTCCCACGAAGACCTAAACATTAATACCAAAGAAGTCTGTGAAGCGTTCACCGTTCCCATTGAAATATTGTGCGACTCGGAGAATCAGTACTACACCCAGTACAGCAATGGGTACATTATGCCGGTGTTTGTAGCCGAGGGTTATAAAATCTGGGGTGTCACTGCTTACATCACGCATGCATTCTTGAGTTGCGTTTTGTCTAAGGATGTGTATAGGAATGAATGGATGAAGAAGAAAATTAGTATAGAAAAACCTGTGTAGGATCTAGACATTTTAGTGAAATCTGATTATATAGATTATTTTACTTATTTTTTTTAAATAAATACATTTCTTTTTTTTATAAATATTTATTGTATAAAAGCTATAATTATCACATTGCATACGTATATTTATTGGCAATACATACATCGCTGAAGCGAGGAAGGCACAGAAAGCATTTTGGCCAATATTGAGCAAGGATATGCTGACCTAGGGCTTTGAAATAAAATGTTTAGCAACAGTACTTACGTTAAATCTAATATACAGATGGGAGATTATAAGACCCTATTTCCGAATGCTCAGCGCGCGATTATGACCTGGCTTTCCATATAAGCATTAACATCCAAATGCGCGTCAGTAACTTTCTTATGCATAGTTTCAAATATTTCGTACTCAGGGCTGCAAGTGTGCTAACACAATCGATTCATAATCGAACACCAACCGCATAGTCGCTGTCACTTTTGACAGATATTGTATGGGAAATCTGTCAAAAGTGACAGCTACTTTGCGATTGCTGTTCGATTATGAATCGATTGTGTTAGCAGACTTGGGGCCCTGGTTTCGAACGAAACGCCTGCTAAGCTACTGTTATAGAATCGGGTCTTATCATAATAAGACACAGGGGAAACTATGTATAACAGTCTCAGCTTAGATCCATAGACCAATAAAAAACAGTTTTTTTTTTAATTAAATGCAAAGGAAATGAAAATAAAACAAAAACAAAAAATAATAATATTATCCAGGTTTATTCCTTAATACTTACATTATAATCTAGTCATTATTATTTTATACGACATGATGGTTGTCTCGCCCGAGTCTAATGTTTGTGTGTGTGTGTGTGTGTGTACTATATTGTGATTTTTTTAACAGGATGAAAGTACAATCGATCAACAATTGAGTTATAAGAATGTAACTACCGAATTATATCTCATAGAGAAATTATATGTACCGATGAGATTAGTTTATTTGAACAGGTAGTCCAACTAAAGAGTTTCACCATTTATATTTAACTTATTTCGAAGCACACAATTGAAATAAATAAATAAGTACTAATGACAAAACACCTTGTACCGAGGTCACATATAAGCAGGTCAGAGTGCTTATAGAAGTATTTTTTTTCGAGGGATATTGACACAAAGTAGGCATAGACATTAATATCAAAATGGCGCCAAAGCTATCTCATTCAACCTAAATCAAAGTTTGAATACTGTATAACCAATCTTTTACCAATTGCGAATATAATACAACACAACACGTTTGGGCATACATTCGTTGTGTTTGAACACTGAATCACTAGAACTTATTGTTAACAAAAAACTTGAAAAATCATTTTCATATAAAAAACAAAGGTTCCGTGAATATTAGTTAGAATCGATGATCGGTACGGTTTTTGTATTTGACGTTTCGAAACTATTTTATTCAGGACCTCGGCCCAATTAACAAACACCGGGTTCATTAGCACGGACCACGGGAGCACCGCGAGGTACGTTGCCCGTAAGACATCAAGTTCGCCACGAGTATATCTATTTCAATATGCATATGAGAGAGTGAGATAAAAGTTTTAATTACTCTCACCAGCCAGTATTCACGATGTCTGAGGATATGATCGACTGCGCGTCTTGTTGACGGGGTCCGGGATAAGTAAAATGCCGCTAGAATACTTTGTGCCCCGAGTGTGTGAAACCCTATAATATTCTTAAGTATGTATTTAATTTTAAATACAGGTATTTAAGACAGTATAATAATGGCGTTAATCTTCAAACAATATGCAAATAATAAAAGCTATGAAGGCTCGTTGGTTGGATAGTCAAAAACACATTTTTTGTCCAAATAAATAATCATCAATCAATATCCCATTTTTTCTATACACATATTTATATAAACTAAATTCTGATTGCACCAAACTACATTCAATCTCATTGATTTAAAAACCTATTAACATAGCAACGCAACGTTAAAAACGTTTAATTTATATAAACTTTCTTTTTTTGTTAGCATACAACATGATATTAGTCTAATGTTTTTTTCCCTTTTATCTCCAGAGTCAAGGCGAGCGATTTACTCGCAGAATACTAAATATAATGGTCGATTTACACGAGGGCAATACACAAGTAACAAGTAGCAACAATCTTCGTGTAAACATCTCGGCAAGTACGAAGTGACAACAATCCGGAATAGATTTCCAGATATTGCCAAGTTATCTTCTTGTTACTCGCGTATATAGAGTATACACGACTCGTATGGGCTTGCCTAGACTCGTACGAAATATACATGATGGCATATAAGCACCCTATAATAATAAAAAAAACAACTAATATCTCGTTGTTGTAATGTAATGGCGGGAAATTGGGTGTCAGGTTTCAGATGAGATGATTGGTATCACGGACGTAACTAATATACGACAGATTGTCGCTAAATCTAAACTTAAACTGCCCACGCGTAATATTTTAATGTTTTTTTTTAAATTTTCATTTGATATTTTAACACTAGTAAGTACTAAATGCATCTGAAATATTAGTTTACTACTAATCGCTAAATAAAGTTGTAATTCATAATTTAAATGCTATGTTTGTTATAGGACCACCGGAGAAATTTTTCATTGTGGCAACGACATATCTCGTCAAAATGCCAAGTCGTCATGTCCCCACTAGCTAGCCACTTGAACAATCCGGTTGATTGCACATAATTATACTCGTATTACGCGTGGGTAGAAAATTCGTCTTTTTATATTACATTGGCAACATTGTTTTCTTTTTTTTTTAACAAAAAACATGCATAACAACATCCTCGATGACAGTCGACTGGTGGTATGAAGTGTAGAATGTTTACCGCCTGCATGTGTTGTACCAAGGCTCAGAGCGGCGCGCGCGCACCCGCGCCGTTACTCCACGGCGCTGACCTCGCTCACATCAATGGGGATTGATGTCGTGAACGTTGGCGTCTCAAGTTCTTCGTGTTTCTTCATTTTCAACGCCTGAAAAAATATATTTATATATTAAAGTCGTATTCAGACAATGTCTCGATAAGACCGCGATTTGGTAAGGGTTAATTCACACGGAGTTAGCGCCTGTTGGAACACGAAAATCATTTGGCATTTTAAACTTTATCTACATTGTAAAAGACGGTTCCGCTTCAAGGCGGTCGTGGTCGCCCGCCACCTGTTTTCTCGGTGTGAGTTCACCCTAAAACCCGCTACAGATTAGCGATTCACTTAGTAACTGTCACTTTTGACAGATATTGTATGTGATATCTGTCAAAAGTGACAGTTACTATGCGGTTGCTGTTCGATTATGAATCGATTGTGTTAACAGACTTGGGGCCCTGAACTAAGGGTTCGCGGCGCGAATCAGTAGTAGGCTGAAGACAATAGAAATACATAAATATGTACAGTGTGCCCGGCCGGCGATCCCCAAGTAAACGATGAAAAATAGTGGTAGAGTGGAATGAATAAGGCACTAAATCGCAAAACATATCTATCCGTGAATGATCACTTCTCAGTTTATAATAAAAGCAATACATAGGGTATTGCAATTACTCTACAGCCGTTGTTCTGAAAGGTTCTAGAATAAACGTCATGAGCTGGAAGACTTGTAGGAAGCCTTGAGCTGGAAGACTTGTAGGAAGCCTCACGAAGCGGACCAATGACATCGCACGCGTCATAGGATGCCCTTGGATGCGAGTGGCGAGGACAGTGATGTAGAAGTCTTTGAGGAGGTGTAAGTCCATTATAGAACGTCTCCTGATTTTTGGATGAATGGACAAAATACTGTAGAAATGAATTTATTTTGTATTGCTGTAACTCAAAACGGTGCGCACGTTATATTACAAAATATCAAAAACAATCTCGGCGAATACCTACAGGCCAAATGTACTTTAAAAATGTTTGGAGGCCTATGATGTAAGCTTCCCATAACGATGGCTAATATGTGTGCCGAGATTCATGTGCTCGTATTGCCGTAGCGCAGCGCCTAAGCCATCGCGTGGATGCGATGACCACGCACTTAGACTGTGTTGAAATCAGACCACACTGCAACCTCAACCAAGGTGACCATAAACCCCCTCTTCATTATAGTATTGCACAAAGCGTCTAGAGATAACCTGACGATTGAGTGTTTTTATATTACAAATGCAAAAAAATATGTATTGTATTGGACCCGTATCGCAGATAATGCACTTATAACTAAATTAATTAATTTATTAGGACAACAGAAAAATACCATTACCATTCAACACACCTTCAAACCAGGAATAATGCTGATTAATTATAATATATTCGCCACAGTCTTGCGATGAGAATGTTTTTATTATATTTACACTAAAACATCAGTCAATGCACATTCCACTGTTTTCAATAAAAAAATGATAACTTAAAAAGTTGATTTACGAGATTAATAAATTTATGAATTAAATTGAATTTAGTGCAATGCGCTTTATATGAAGTTCTAGAGAAAAAAAATAACACCACCAAAATCGAAAATGAGTCAAGAAAAAAAAGTGCAATTTGAATATAGAATATCAGCAAAGGCGTAATATACAAAATGCGTGTGAAATAGCGGCCCGAATGTCTTCTACCAATGAGAGAGAGAGGCGTCAAGGCGTTGTTATGCCGGCTACACATGTTGGCCGAGTCTATAAAGGCACTGATTTATCGACTAAGCCGAATATAAATTGGACGACGCGTCAACACGTAGGGCGCTCGGCTTGCCTCGATTCAGCCAACATGTATGTCCGGCTATAAGGTAACACGTGTGTGACGTCACGTCAGTACACCTTCGCGAACGTACCGAGTCGGTCGATTTCTCTTTCCTCTGTAGAGTCGGCGTCGGAGACAGCACCAAACCTTTCGCAGCTAACTGAAGGCGATAGTCACATGATAGATAGACCAGAAAGAGAGCCCAAAAGTCCATGCCGTGTATATAATACATGTCCATATAGAAAAAAAAATACATCTAACCATAGACCTTTGAATAGACTAGCATAGCAGAGTATTTACGTAGATAGATAGCAGAAAATCCGCTAAATAAAATAGAATACAAATTATTTATTTCATTCTAAATATAATAACAGATCATGTAATGCGTTCATGCATTATTCTTAGTGCTAAATTGCAAAATAAATGTTTTATAATCTGTAATATGGCATCCACAACCCACTTCATGTTGGGCCAGCCTACAACGCGAGTCTTTAGGAACAGCCTCCATCATCAGTTTGTCTCTGTCTCACAACAAAACGTCCATCAGTCAGTCTCTGTCTGGTAACGAATTCACGCCAGAGCTCGTTAGTCGAGACGAACGACGTATCCGAATGTAGAAATTAGCTTGGCCCAACATGTGGATACAGCACAATAGTTTTGTTTCTTTTTTCAAATTATCTACCAGTAATATTGCACGGTTGCATCCAGCACTAGTCCTTATTCTAGTGTATATAAGTTCGTGTTTATCTCACCTGCTGCAATTTATAATGGTTGATGATGTCCTGGTCGGCGGGGCAGCTCTGCGTGAACGCGTCCAGCTGGTACATGTGGTACATGTAGCGCCAGAGCGCGCGGAAATTCGTCTGGAAACAATAGATTTAATTTTAAAAATGCACGGAACATTTCTGTTTGTTTTCGCTTTATTAAAAATAAACCGGAGGATGGCTTTTAGTTTTTGACCCTCCCATTTCTTGAGCCGAAATGTATCGTTTACATTGAACCATTAGCGTACTAGTTTCAGTACGTTTTACCAGTGTAATGGGCACCCTTCTGAGATTAAAAGTATCATTAATGTATATTATTGACCCGGAAGCTATCAGTATGCCAAGTTTCTTAATAAAGCGCAGAGTTTTTCAGCCAGGCATATTAAGGGATGAACCAATACTACAATAATGCCCCTTGGAATCCCTCCTAGCGGATTACACAGTAAGTACTCATAATATAAGTGCTGATTAGTACGAGTTCGATCAAAAAAAAGTGTACGAGGCTCACCGGTATTTCGAAGTCGACGAAGTACTTGCCGGCGACGCGGATGTGCTGGAGGCGTGGCATCAGCTCGCAGTCGAAGCAACACATCGTGTCGCCCGTCAAGAACCTACACACATCCCAAGAACCTTAACGCAATCACAAGAACCTAGTTACAATCGTAAGAACCTAGGCACACCTGCAAGCTGTTCAGTCGAGTAAAAACTTCTATAGGAACTTCTTTAAGAAATCCATTAACAAGACATAAATATGAACCGTTAATAATGTCAGTGGTGTCTTTCTCTAAATTCTGTATACCAAACCACTGCTCTATCTCATACATCTATGACAAAGATTATACGTGCGATCAAAAGACAAAATAGGATTATAGGAAGCTATGATTTTAAACACAATTATATATCTTCATAACGATGGCCAAGAACTATATCCTTGATAATCTTATAAGATAACTAGCTGACCCGGCAACGTTGTTTTGCCATATACATTATTTCCAGGAAATATTTTTATAGTTAAATATTTGCGATTATAAATTGAGATACAAACTATCCTATCTTTCAAGTTGGATAAAACTGCACACAGTGTGCAAAATTTTATTAAAAATCGGTTTAATAGTTTAGGAGTCCATAGCGGACAAACACCGTGACACGTAATTTATATATATTAAGACTAGCTGCGCCCCGCGGTGTTACCTGCGATTAAAAAGTGTACATTTTACCGGGCTAAAAAGTAGCCTATGTGCTATTCTAGACTACACTACTAAACAAATTTCATCCAGATCCGTTCAGCCGTTCTGGCGTGATTGAGTAACAAACATCCATCCATGCATCCAAACTTTCACATTTATAATATTAGTGGGATGTACCCCACCCCACCCCCTCAATGAAACGGCCGAAGAAGAAATCTTGGTGATAACTGTGATACCTGGTCCCCCTGCGCTCCAGCAGGCCGTCGATGCGACTGAGGTGCGCGCGCAACGAGGCCGACTTCTGCTCGTCCTTGCGCACCAGCACCAGCTTGAGCTTCGAGTACAGGTTCTCGATCAGCGACGCCACCTCCTTGTCCTGGAACCAATAATATAAATGCCAATACAGTATAATTAGGTTCAAACGCCGGCTCGCACCTCTGGAATTTTGCATGTGCGAATCTCATTTTCAACCATGATTATCAATTGCTAAACGCTGAAGGAAAACATCGTGAGGAAACCTGCATGTCTGAGAGAACCCCTCGAAAGGTGTGTGAAGTCCGCCAACCCGCCCTGGGCCAGCGTGGTGGACTATGGCCTAATCGCATTGAAGGGATGCCCGTACCCAGCAGTGGGACATTAAAAAGGGCTGGTATTATTATAATACAGTATAATATGGTGCGAGTCTTTTGCCATTTACAATACTAATTAAATTTTGTATTAGATCATCACCAATTAATAGATATTTATGACGTTGGTACATTTTCCTTAAACGCCTACTCTGTAATATAATACTTGGTATATAATACTTACCTACAAACATCTACTAAGGACTTCTATTCTATGAAGGCATGAGGAAAATAATGAACATTTAAAAAAGCATGAGTATTTTTAAGACCTCATTATATTTCCATATATTTATAATATGATCCATAAACTATCGTTAACGCGGACCTCTATCAAACGCACCCTAATAAAAGCCCCAACATTCCAAATCCTGTAGCTTATACACGAGACGCGACTCGTGGGTATTCCCAATTGTTTACCCCAAAAGGCACAGTTTTCTTTTCATCTTACCTGTACGAAAAGATTGTGCCCGCCCGGCACGGACTTCATGATGTGTCGCTCAATCTTCTCGTTCTCAAGTATTGCGAGTCCGTTGTCGATCAGTATGGGCGGGTGTGTCGCTTCGAAGTTCGTGCGGAAGTCTGGCGGGGGCTTCTGCATGTCTACTGTTGTAACCTGCAAATAAATACAAAACATTAGTAATGTGTCTTTTGGTCCTGTATGTTCGAGAATCAGAAAATTGCGCCCTAAAGTGTAACCTGTAATAATACTTCAATAAGTATATTTATTTGCAGGTGCTCAAGAGCAAGCAGTAGAGGATAGCCAATATTGGGTAGGGCATAGAGTTTAGCTACAATCGTGTTACCTCAAAACTTTTTCCGTCAAAACAAGGATAGTGGAATGAAAATTCCAGATGGTATGCAAAGCGAAGCAAAAGTATTTTCATTATTTGTGACTTTTACCCTTGGGATATAAAATGATTCAGTTGAGAGAGATGAGAGCCTTTTTTAAGGGAACTTGTGTCCATCCACCTTTGTCATTCTCTTCAAGAAGGTCATAGTGATTTGACTTCACGGCGAGATAATGAGGTAAAGGATATAGCTCACCTTTAAGCTGATAGTTTTAAGTTCAGCTAACAGGTACAGGTCCATGAAGTACTCTTGACAGAAGAGGCACGCACCCTTCCGTCGCCCATCGATCGTCGATGCCTGAAAACAACAAATCTAATTAACAAAACGAAATGTTTCAGACATGTTAATGATGAGTGAGTGGATGACCAAATCAAATCTGAAAGAGATGCGAGTGCATGTGAGATAGTGAGAAAACCATCATAAACAGGAGAAAAAGACGAGTAGCGAATATTGGAACGCAAGTCGCATTTGAGTTGTCTTTAGTGATTTCCGAGATGTACTTCAATCCTTAAATTACTTTGTTTTACTACAAAATATGACGTAAATGAGATTCCTGAGTCTACCTCCAAGAGGCATGTAGACTAATTCAAAACAACCTCTATTTAAAATAAGTGGCGCATGTTCAAATCAAGATCAGACAAAATAATTAACAGCTTATCCCATGACCGCTACGTTTTTGAATGATTATATTAACATTGTTCTTTTTTTATAAAGATAAGTCTACGTTTTATAAATAACTATGTCTAGAATTTCATTATTATTCGGTGTCCGTCAGTAATTTTGTTCAACGCAGTTATGTATTCATTTATACTCGGCTACTACTTAACGAATACGTTACATTCATTAAAAATATTAAGTTACAAGTAATGCAACTATTACTCAACTCATTACTGAATCTCATGAATATAGCGTAATGGGTATTAATAGTTAGGAAAAAGATAATAAAATTGGGAAAGATGGAACAGCCCAAGCTAAAATAGCTATGTCTTATGATAGTCTGAACGTACAAAATTAAGATAATGTTCGGATGTATAACAATAAAACTATATAAAAAACAAAATAAATTAAGACAAGATCTTTGCCATATCTTTTTATGCTGTTGGTTTGTTCGAGTTATGCGTATATTATCTCGCTCGTAGTTTTGTTATGCTTAGGGTGTTTATCACCCTCTCTAAACTATATTTTGAATATCTGCACCTGTGCTTTTACTTTGATAGTAGTGCTGTAGCTATAATTAATTTATCTCTCTGGATAAAAGCAGTAATAACAAACTAAATATTTACTATCAGAATGTTCGCGGACTTCGCACCAAGACGGAAGCTTTCTATCGTCAACTATGTTTAAGCTTATTTGATTTAATTGTGCTGACGGAAACATGGTTAGTGGACGGCATCTCTGACTCCGAGTTATTCGGTGACCAGTATATTGTTTGGCGTCGTGACCGTGATCTATGTGCTACCGGTCAGTCTTGTGGGGGTGGTGTGTTAATAGCTGCCCGTAAACATATTTCTGCTACCCCACAACCGCTATTAATCTCCTCGGCGGAAGATTTATGGGTTACATTGACGTTACGTCAACCCATTACGAAGAACTATGTTAAGTTAAATATTTGCGTCATTTACCTGTGTAAACTAAACCACGGGTTCTCTTTTTCTGACCAGTTATCCCACTTTCTTCACAGCCTAAGTGACACAATGCTAAATAACCCATCCGATAATTTTTTAATAGTGGGTGATTTTAATTTGAGCGGTATATCATGGTATTTACACAATAACTCATTTGTGGCTCATGGTGTCTCGAGTAGTGATGAATATTTACTGACCGATGAATTGCGTGTTTTAGCACTAAAGCAATGTAATGGAATTGTAAACAAGCATGGTAAGATCTTGGATTTGGTGTTGTGTGACGAGGTAATATCAACGCGTGTATGTATGGAACCCTTAGTGCCGACTGATGACTATCATCCGGCCCTTTGTATTGAAGCAAATTTTGTTGAACATACATATTTGACGCCAGCGCCGTACACGCGTTATCTTTATGACAAGGGCGATTTTGACACTATTAATAGTGAAATCTTGGCCGTTGATTGGTATAATAAATTCTTTACTCGATCGTTAGATGACGCCATTAACTACTTTTATAGTTCTATATATGACATGCGTGATAGGCTTATTCCATCAAAAGAAGTTTATCACAATTCATATCCGATATGGTATTCGACGTCACTTAAGCGCTTGATTAAACAGAAATACAAATACTTCAAGAAGTTCAAATTATATGGTAGACTTTCTGATGAGCTGACCTTCAAACATCTGCGTGATAGGATTAGAAGGCTTGAGGTCGAATGTTACGCTAACTATCTTGCTACTACAGAATCATCTATTGAAAGGAATCCAAAGCATTTTTGGAACTTTGTTAAGCATCGTTCCAAATCTAACACATTACCTAGTCACCTTAAGTATGGCAATACAACTGTTTCATCCGCCGAATCTATATGTAATGCATTTTCAACCCATTTTTATTCTGCCTTTCTTAGTCCTATCACCGATGTATCTTCTGGTACTCAAACTATCACTTCCCACTTTGGTGCAACGTCAGACATTAGTTCCATAGAGATTGATCTTGAATATATAAAGAAACTGCTTTCGGATCTCGATCCATTCAAATCTGCCGGTCCTGATCACATACCACCTAAATTTCTCATTAGAACTGCTGCAACCATTGCCTTACCTATTGCGTTATTGTTTAGAAAATCATTCAACACATGTTCTGTTCCCCAGATTTGGAAAGCTGCTTATATAACTCCTGTTCACAAAAAAGGGCCCAAATCAGAAGTGGTTAACTATAGGCCAATATCTAAGCTCTGTATCTTGGCTAAAGTCCTGGAAAGAGTAGTGTATAACCAGGTTTATGCAGCACTCAGTAACTCGTTCAGTCCAGCGCAACATGGTTTTCTTAAAGGACGATCAACTGTTTCCAACCTAACACTGCTGAATGACTTCCTGACGGAAAGCATGGATAATGGGGCACAGGTCGATGTCGTTTACACTGACTATAGTAAAGCCTTTGACCGAATAGATCACAATATACTTAAAAATAAGCTGCTAATCAATGGCATAAGAGGTGATCTACTTCGGTGGTTTTCTTCATACCTAGATAACAGATCACAAGCGGTTGTTATCAGCAACTACATTTCTAGTTGGGTAGTGGTTCCTAGTGGGGTACCGCAGGGTTCACTGATGGGCCCTCTGCTCTTCATCATATATGTAAACGACATCGACTCCTGCTTCCACACCTCTAAATTACTCTGTTTTGCTCATGATATGAAAATTTTCTCTTCTATTTCCTCATTCGACGATATGAATGCTCTTCAAGCAGATCTCATGCGTTTGGATCTATATTGTCGAACGAACAAGCTTGACCTAAATCCACTAAAGTGTTCCATAATCTCATTCAGTAGAAAGCGCTTCCCTCTCTCCACCTCTTACATGCTTAAAGGGCAAGTATTACCAAGAAGCGAGGTTGTGCGGGACTTAGGAGTTCACCATGATTCCAAGCTGTCATTCAATGAGCATGTTGATGCTGTAGTTGCTAAAGCTTCAAAGGCGCTTGGATTTGTCATGAGGCTCTCTGGGTGTTTTAAGAAGGCCAAGACCTTCAAGATATTATACTGTGCATATGTAAGAAGCCATTTGGAGTATGCTTCACAAATCTGGAACCCCTGCTATGGCAAATACATAGACCGCATAGAAAACATACAAAAAAGATTTATACGATTTATGTGTTATCGCCTTCATATACCCTACCATTCTAAAGACTACGTAATGACATGCAAGAGATTTCACATTCAGCCACTCATCAATCGTCGTCGAATAGCTGATTTTGTATTTTTAGTTAAGATAATCTCTAATGAAATCGACTGCCCTGATCTACTGAAAAAGCTGCATTTCAATGTTCCCAAAAGGTCGATTAGGTTCAATCCCCCTATTTCTGTCCCCTCCTGCTCCTCCAATTATAGGCAGAATTCATATATTGTGCGAGCGAGCTACGATCTCAATAGATTGTGTAAAGAGTTCTCTTTTGACCCGTTTACTATTAAAAGCTACATGGCAAGGAAGCGGCTGAACCTTGAGTTCTTCAAATAATATTAGTACAAATCCTCTTTAACTATTAATTTAATTTTATTTTATTCTTGTTTTGTTCTGTGTTGTGTGCTATATAGCGATCGCAAAGATAAAAATCTGTTAACTATTCTACTGCTAACCGTGGAAACCTCTAATTGGCTTTATGTAACGTATACTAGTGTCTATTTATTATAAATTAGCTGTTGGTTTTCCAATCCATAAATAAATAAATAAATAAATATCAATTGGTACGTGACTAGCATTCCATAAAAGAATTTACCTCACGGTTTCGTAACAAGCTTAAGTAATCTTGAAGACTGATCCTCCTAATCCTTCTCTTCATAGACTACTTAGCAGTTGATACTGTGACTAAACCAGATAAGGTAGGTATTCAAATCGGACAAATATCTTCAGTAGATATTTTCTAGTATCCCCCACTAGAAACCAATTTGAATAATTTTACAAATATGTAAGTACTTCGGTCGTTGGTTCGCCGCGGGCGCAGGTTGGCCAGTAATATTTGGCCATCATAGGCCCGCATCTAGGCGGCGTTATGGAAACTCCGCCCTTGCCAGTAAGTACTATAAATTATAGACTGTTATAGCATGCAGTGTCTTTTCTGTCCACAAGCATATTAGTCATGATGTGTGTACAACTCACAGACGATCGTTTATAGTACGACCACAAACCATGATGACGGCACGTAAGGAAAATTCATACATGTATTACCTCAACGAGCGGTTTCTAACCAGAATGGAAACCTTCAAAACGGAATATTCATAAGCGTTTATTGTTACGTGACATACGAAGCTGCGTATGATTGTGTGTTTGTATCGCTCTCGTTTTCATAAATAACGAGTCCAGTAAGGTATTTTCATATTCCTACATTCTTTTGTAACTAATCCATTCTAGATCTTCAGTTATGAAAATATTGAAGGTCCAGACTTACTGCTTCATACATTAATAGATAACAACACATCGATGTGCTATCTAAGGGTTAACCTATTATTTTTCCAGCATTGGGGTGGAAGCTTTTCTAGAACATTTAAATGAGTATTCATGGTGAAGTGAAGTGATTTCAGTATTTATTGGAATATATCAAGAGCTTACAAACACCCAAAATCATGCCCTTCTCCTTTAAACTATGGCAACGTCGCATTGTGCGGTATATTCAAAGCTTCAAATGCTTCACGTATGACTCACGGGTCGTCTAATCGAGGTCAAAGGGCTTTCCACGTTGAACAATGCAACTTTCTCATTGCTGTTGTAGTATGCTAAATGCGTGATTTTGTCTGACTGTAGCATTCGGCGAACGATGATATCTTTATTTGCATTAAATACCTGTAGGTTTTATTTAAAGTTCTTTCAGAGTAGGCATTTAGAAATTATGAGTGTTCACGACAGGAGGTTTCCAGGGCGATGTCATTTGAATAAGTTTCCACGTTCGGGGAACGTAGCCTGAATCTCTAAATATGATAGCAGAATTATTTTGGCAAGTTCGGTAAATACTCTGAATCATTTATCATGTTCACAACAAAGGGAATACGATGGTATGTAATGTTATCTAAGGATGTTGCTGTTGTAAGATTTAATTTCAAATTGCAACACATCTTTCGTATGCTGTATGCAGGTAGTGTTTGTTTCAATCATATTCCATACTGTGCCATTAAAATTAATTTAGATGGGCATCAATATTATATGGTACCTCATTGGTATATTATTTGCTGTCATTTCCCCTAATACCTTTGTTGCAAGAGGATTTACCAGAAAAAAAAACAACTGAATTCTATGACTGCATCGCTTCACTCACAGATTGCTTGGTCATCATTATTTTTTGCCAGCCATTGGTAGGTACCTACCAGTGTTTATGGTGGCATTATCGCCAGCGGCGGTTGGAATAGAAACCTGGTGGTGCAATGATGCGCGACGGAGCTACCTCGTGACGCAGTTAGAGCGCTGGCGCATAGCACCATACTCATTTTGCGCAGCTATTTGAAATAACGTTGGGACAATTGTTATCATCTTCTGTCTCATCTTTTCCTACTATCTGTGGTCGGTCCAATATCTTATCCTATTCGATCATAAATCCCCTTTGTCTGTCATATTCGTGTTAAACTCCGTCATATTACTCCTAACTACTTATGAGTAGTGGATGTATTCACCCACTATTACTTCGATCTTCGACTTGAACTGTACCCATCCAGGCCGGGGTCAAGTTATCTGGTTCCAGCTTTTTTAATCGATGATTCCTGTTTTTTATTGCTGGTATCAGTTTACTAAAAGATTTGATATTGTTACGTGCGGGGGTAATCAAATGCCGATTCTCGTGAAAATTACTTTAATCGCTCTCCACACAGAAGGCAAAAATAGTACACACCAGTACACTAACTAGTAAACACTCAAATCACAATACACCAAATCACTTTGAATCACAGTAGTCCACAGTATATGCTAGAGTCGCCGGTATAATCTTCTTAGTTCGCTTCCGAGAGATGTGTTCACAATCGCTTTCAAATAGAAACTGTCTCGTCGCTGGTCCTGTACACTATTTATAATCCGAAAATAGCGAGGGTGGATCTTTCCAGAAAGGTGTCGATAAAAACCCACTAAACAGAAATGTTCCATAAGGAAAATGAACCTTATGTACACGGTAATAAGGAGGCGCTAGAATGTTCTAGTGTACGTAGCTGTATTCGTCTAATCGGTATTATTCCGAGAACTCGTAGTTCCAGGAATTGCATTGTCCTCGCCTTTTGTTTACTAATAATAATTTTAATAAAAATAATATGAGGTATATTCCGGAAGCCGGTTGCAACATTGTTGACGATTCTAGATCTTTCTTCACAGATCGATAGGGGACCTTGGACCCAACAATGCGTTTTTGTTTCTAGAAGCTTCGATGACTATTTCTCGAGTTATCGATACCTCTTTTATACGCATCGTAACATTACCCCCCTCTTAGTCATGCTCGTCCCGAGCATTATTCGAGCCATGATATCGCGCTAACCGGTCCACATGGACTACCTTTGGTTTTCCTCTAAGTCCCTTCTTGATGCGGAAGGTAACATCATTGATCCTTGTAATGACGGTGTACGGTCCTTCCCAGCGAGCTTGAAGTTTCGGAGACTTTCCCTTTTTGCGAAGCGGATTATGAAGCCACACTAGTGTTCCTTCCTCAAACCCGTTGGTGTTCGAATTCCGATCGTACCGGGTCTTCATCCTTGTACTAGTCTTAAGATTATTCTCCCGTACACTTCTGTGTACTTCATCCAGCTGGTTTTGAAGTTCACTCACATAGTCTGTAACAGGCTTAGGACTATCGGGTGGCGTGCCTGTTATTGCATCCACTGGGAGCCTTATTTCTCGGCCGAAATTTACCTTGGCTGGAGTATGTCCCGTACTATCATGTACCGCAGATCGATAGGACATCAGAAACAGCGGAATGTATTGGTCCCAATCTCTCTGATGATCGTCCACGACTTTAGCCAAGTAGTTCTCTAAGGTCTGGTTGAATCTCTCGACCATTCCGTCTGACTGCGGATGCGCTGGAGTCGTACGGGTCTTATTGATTCCCAACAGTTTGCACATTTCCTGAAATAAGGCAGACTCAAAATTCCGCCCTTGGTCTGAGTGAAGTTCCATGGGTACGCCATATCGACAGACCACTTCCTGGACCATTTTCTTCGCCACAGTTATAGCTTCTTGATTCGGTGTCGCAAAGACTTCGGGCCACTTAGTGAAGTAATCTTGCACTACTATGATGTACTTATTCCCATCATCTGTCATAGGAAAAGGTCCAGCAACATCAATAGCGATGCGCTCCCATGGCGCTCCAACGTTGTACGTCTTTAACTTTCCCCTGCTTCTTGTCTGCGGGCCTTTCACTGAAGCACAAGCAGTGCATTTACGGCACCAATCCTCGACATCTTCCCGACAACGGACCCAGTAGAACCGTTGTCGCACTTTAACCAGGGTCTTCTTGACTCCAAGATGTCCACCTGACACACCATCGTGAATGTGCCGTAAAAGAGGGGCCACCTTACTCCGAGGTACTACGACTTGCATGGTTACTTCTTTCCCGTCGTTGGACTCCCATTTTCTACATAGTACACTGTCTTCCAGAGTCAAGCTGTCCCACTGAGCCCAATAGCATTTGGTGGTCGAACTATGAGCAGACACATCACTCCATTGGGGTTTGTTCCCAAGTCGTTTCCAGTCCAGTATAGGTCGAAGGTCATCGTCCTCTTCCTGGGCCTTCTTCATATTAGTTCCAGTCCATTCGTCATCAAATCCGTGTGTCCTGATGACTTTTACCTCTTCTCGTACTTCATTCTTCTGACAGTGCTTGCAGTCTTCGGCACACGGTCTTCGTGACAAAGCATCGGCGTTGCTATGTCCTTTTCCACTTCGGTGTTCTATTACAAAGTTAAATTCCTGTAGTTGCTCGAGCCATCTAGCTACTTGACCTTCTGGGTTCTTGAATTGTAACAACCATTTTAACGCAGCATGATCTGTTCTTATAGTAAACTCCCTTCCTATAAGATACTTCTGAAAATGTTGTAGGGTCTTCACCACAGCAAGTAGTTCACGGCGAGTAACACAGTAATTTCTTTCTGGTTTGGAAAGTGACTTACTGAAATAGGCGATAACAACTTGACGATCTCCCTGTATCTGAGATAAAACACCACCTATTCCTGTGTTACTGGCGTCTGTGTCCACGATGAATCTTCCTTCTCTATTTGGGTAACCCAAAATAGGGGCTTCACATAACCGTTGCTTGAGCTCACTGAAGGCTTCCTCACAAGTCAGGTCCCATATAAAATCGCGTTTCTCTTCTGTAAGTCGATGCAACGGTTTTGCAATGTCCGAGAAGCTCTTAATGAATCGTCTGTAATATGCGCATAATCCCAGAAAGGCGCGCACTTCTGTTTTATTTCTTGGGACAGGCCATTCTTGGACAGCTTTTATCTTCTCAGAGTCGGTTTGGACTCCTTCCGTTGATATGACGTGTCCAAGGTAACTGACTTCCTTTTTAAATAGAGCGCACTTCTATGGACTAAGTTTTAGATTAGCCTCACGGATCCGAGTGAACACTCGTTCTAAATTCTTCAGATTCTCCTTGAAGCTACGACCCATTACAATGACGTCATCAAGGTAGACCAGGCATACGTCTCCGAGTAAACCCACCATCACTCTTTCCATAAGGCGCTCGAATGTGGCTGGAGCATTACATAACCCAAAAGGCATAACATTAAACTGCCACAATCCGTTTCCGATTCCAGTGCTGAAGGCCGTCTTCTCTTTGTCTTCTGGGCTTAGTTCAACCTGCCAATAGCCACTTTTTAGGTCAATTGTTGAAAACCATTTCATACCACTGAGCATGTCCAGTGTGTCGTCGATCCGAGGTAAGGGATAGCTGTCTTTCTTTGTGACGTTATTCAACATTCGGTAATCCACACAAAACCTTGTACTGCCATCCTTCTTCTTCACCAGCACCACGGGTGACGACCATGGACTCGTAGAAGGTTCAATTATTCTGTTGTTAGCCATATCCTTAATCATATCTGTCACCTCCTTTTCTCTTGCCCATGGTATGCGTCGTGGTCTTTGTTTTATAGGCCTGGCGTCGCCTGTGTCGATCCGATGTTTTACGAGCCCCGTCCTTCCACAGTCATTTCCAGTGGCAAAGATGTCACTAAATTTCAGCAAGAGCTCTTTGGCTTGCTGTAGTTCTGTTGCCGATAAATTCTCTTTAGAAGATTCCAGTAGTTGCTGGATGTGATCCTCCTTCACGTGGGTACCATTCTGTTTAACAGTATCACTATTCAATTGCCTCAGGTACTTCACTTCCTCACATCTTCCAACCACACTATTCTTCTTCAGGTGAACTTCTTCATTACCAAGGTTAAGGATTCTCACCTTAGCAATACCGTTCGACATTAGTAAGGTCCTTGCTGTTATTAAATGTGGATAATTTCCAGAGTCTTCAACGATGAGACATCTTCTTTGCTTGATTTTACGAGGAAATTTCACTATTATCAAATTTTCTGATCTCGGCGCCAGTGTAGTGTCCTTCAGGCAATAAATATTGCACGGTCGTGATCCTTGCAAACAAACTTCTTGGTCAGGAAACTTTAAAACTCCATTAGCAACATCCAAAACACAATGCTGATTCTTCAAGAAATCTAGTCCCAAAATACAATCGTCGGTAATATTAGCAATCAGCACTGCCTGGAGATATACTCGGTCACCAATTCTAAACTTTACGTCTGTTTCGCCGAGGACGGAAACGGGCTGGCCGGTGGCTGTTTGAAGATGACATTTTGGAGACCGTCTATTCCACATTATGGTGCGTCTTAGTAGCTCTGGTCTCACAATGGTACGCGATGCACCGGTGTCCACGGTTAAACTACAAGATTTATTATCTATGGTGCCCTCGAGGATCAGACTATTCCCATGAAAAACTTGAGTTATGGTTACTGTAGGGGCTTTATGTTGACCAGCCAGCGCCCGCCCCGCGGCCCTGGCGACCTTTAGTTTAACTGAATCTCTTGATCGTCTTGGGTCGCGGAGTCCTTGACCCTTCTCCTTTTCTTAGGGCATTCGAGCCGAATGTGCCCTTTTTCTCCACACTCGTAGCACGTGGGGACAAACCGAGACTTTTTCTCTTCGGAAATCACCCCCCTTACTTTATGTAGCCTCGTGTCTTGTTGCACAGCTTCCACCTCAAGAGCATGAGCGAGTGCGTTTTTCAAGGACTGGTGATGTCCCAATTTTACAGCACCTCGGACTTCTGAGTTTCGTATGCCATCGACAAATGCCTGTAGCAGGTTCACTTCGATGACTTCTGGTGCCGATGAGTAAGCTCGACGAACCAGCCTTTCAATTTCCAGGGCCCACTGCTGAAGGCTTTCACCAGCCTTTTGTGATCGCTCGCGGAGTTGCACTCGGTAGACATGTTCGAGGTGCTTATCACTGTAGCGCGTGTCTAACGCTTCCATTAGTGTCTCCAGCGTTCTTCTTTCAGGCGGCAGGTTTTCCAGAATTGTTAAGGCATCCCCACGTAGTGCAAGCGTAAGAGCCATAAAAGATTGCTCGTCGTTCCAGCCATTACCTCTTGCAAGTACCTCAAACTGGTACCTGAACGCCGACCACGACGAAGTCCCATCGAAGCGTGGTAGGTCAAGTTTTGCAGGAGATGGCGAAGCTACTGCAATAGGTCCATTTATTCTTAGTTTCATGACCTCTTTATTAAGTTCTTGCACGCGGTCTTCCAAAGTCTCATTCTTCAGAGTTACCTCCTTATTCAGGGCTTTCAAGCGGTCTTCGAGGTTCCCTGTCTTCATGGTAACTTCTTTGTCAAGCACTTGTACGCGTTCCTTTAAGGTATTAACTTCTTCTCCAAGAACTGTGATACCTCCGCTGATTCTATCCAGGACAGCTTCCTGGCTGGCCTGCACCACTTCCTTAATCTCCCGCTGCGTAGCCTCTTGATTAGCTTGCATCATTGCTTTGATCTCCTGCCGACTCGCTTCTTGGTTAGCCTGAAGCATTTTCTGCATAGAAGCCAGCAGAGCTGACATGTTTGCGTCCGGTGAGTTAACTCCTGATGCTGTCGCTGTTCCAGCTGGAACCTCAGCATCAGCTCGAAGCTCCTCCTCTTCACGGCTACGTTGACGTGCAGCATCCATCTCCACTTGCCGTCTGGTTCGTGGGGTACGTCCTTCGTCTTCACGTGGTAGTAACGGCATTCCGCTTCTGACACCAATTGTTACGTGCGGGGGTAATCAAATGCCGATTCTCGTGAAAATTACTTTAATCGCTCTCCACACAGAAGGCAAAAATAGTACACACCAGTACACTAACTAGTAAACACTCAAATCACAATACACCAAATCACTTTGAATCACAGTAGTCCACAGTATATGCTAGAGTCGCCGGTATAATCTTCTTAGTTCGCTTCCGAGAGATGTGTTCACAATCGCTTTCAAATAGAAACTGTCTCGTCGCTGGTCCTGTACACTATTTATAATCCGAAAATAGCGAGGGTGGATCTTTCCAGAAAGGTGTCGATAAAAACCCACTAAACAGAAATGTTCCATAAGGAAAATGAACCTTATGTACACGGTAATAAGGAGGCGCTAGAATGTTCTAGTGTACGTAGCTGTATTCGTCTAATCGGTATTATTCCGAGAACTCGTAGTTCCAGGAATTGCATTGTCCTCGCCTTTTGTTTACTAATAATAATTTTAATAAAAATAATATGAGGTATATTCCGGAAGCCGGTTGCAACATTGTTGACGATTCTAGATCTTTCTTCACAGATCGATAGGGGACCTTGGACCCAACAATGCGTTTTTGTTTCTAGAAGCTTCGATGACTATTTCTCGAGTTATCGATACCTCTTTTATACGCATCGTAACAATATGATCATTATCCATGCAAGTCAGGTGTCTTTCAAGGCTCACTTATAGAGCTAATTTATCCTTTATAAGAACAGCATTGCCAAATTTACTTGCTAATTAATCCGGTAATTGCTTTTAAATTACGATTGACCTCTGTGAGTCACAGACCAAGCGTCTTCTTGCTGCGGTCGATTAACTTTTGACGTAATAAACAATCGATTAAACTGGTGCAGGGGTGTCATGTTCTAGAACTACGAGCACATCAGCATGTTGGTATTACACAAGTTTACTATATAACAAAACAACATAAATGATGTTAATGGCTCCAAATATGTACGATATACAGAGACAATATCAAGCAGTAAGTACGAAAAAGTGCGAGTTAAAAAAAATATTTAATAGCCAGTGGACGTCTAACGGAGTGTGTCTAATACACATAAACCAACAATAAAATAAGAGCAACTTTCCACAATACCACGCGATGTGAGATAACATGGCGGAAGAACAGCCGCTTTCGGTGCAATCAATTGCACTGGCAACTGCCATGAATAATAAAACAATTTGGTACTTAACACACTTTATATGACAATATTAAGACTGATAATGTGATGCTTGTAAAAGAAAATCGAGTTCTCTATAATTTATACTTATCAACTTGATATAAGCATAACTTCTTATTTTAAGAATGTAGCTAGTTAGGCCTCAGTGAAAATATCTTCATAAAATACAGGTTCATTCATGTTTTGTGTGAATGTTAATACCCACACTCAAAATATGTGAATGAATCTGTGCAAAGTCGGCTCGTACGCTAACATAAATTATGAGACAGACAGTCCGCACGTAGTAACAGTGGCCAGCGAGCCACGACACGTCACAACGAAGACCGGCTGAACACAAAATAAATTTAACGCCAAATTACAGCACACTCTATTTGAACACGATAGGATAGCTCTAGCTGCGGCGTACGATATGTGACCGACCAGCCGTGACAAACAATCATCGGAGTCAACGACACCACCCGATATAAGGCACTTTCAGTTTCGTGAAATCGAAAGCAGCATATACATCTCCCGCGCAACGCAAGCCGCGCCATTTTCGCTAAGATGGCGGCTAAAACTGATAATCCGTCACGGTATCGTGAGCAAGCGCATCCAGCGGCCATCAATTTGTCAATTTCTGCGATTTGTTGCGATTTTCCGCCTTCGTATAGTGCGGTGAATGTAAAACTTACAACGCTGCTATTCAAAATAACAATATTAATAGTAGCGACATTTAACTTTCTTTCTCGATCAAAGGCGAAGTATCTTATAAACTGGAATATGGTACTCGCCTAGAATAAGCTGTATCACTAAAGAGACTAGTATAGGGTAGTGCAGTGACCCGCAGCAGTGAAACCCGACCAGCACCTGACCACGGACCGGCTAAGTGTTGTCACTAATATGAAAGTGTGCCCACCTCTCTAATTACTTTCGCCTTACCGTACATAGTGATGGGATCTATATAATTGCTATTTGAACGATCATTGGACTGTGAAGCTGCTAGATATTTTTAAAAGTTAAGATTTTTATTTTAAAAAAAACATCGCGTGTCGATTGGTGTTCGTTTCATAAAGCGTTCCGCATTGCTCCTGTCAGTCACGAATATCTTCCGCGTGATTTAAGCCCGTCAAGTAATTTACAGTCGCATAAAACTCTCACTAATGCTATACCCGAACTCTGAATTTGTTTGACGGTGGTATCATTAGTCTTCGTATGCAGTCTTGACACATTAACTGTGCTTGGAGCGCTGCCAAACTGCGTTCTCTAACCTACTTTGGAAGTTTATTGCCATAATTGTTGGCTGAAACTCTATTTATTCGCTGGCTCAAACGGGGGCAGCAAGTTTATAAGGATCGGAAGCAGGAGTGGTCACCAACTTGAACAATGTGGCGCCATCCGGTGTCGGTTACATTCATGCAATGAATATTCACATTTCAGGTTAGCACACAGAACATCAAAGAAATAGAATGACATTAACTCACAAACAGTGTCGCCTGTTTTCATACTTATACGCATTTGACTTCTCTTATTGCTTCTATGCGTAATAACGCAGCAAAGCCGCTCTTTATTATGGCAACAAGTAACAGATCATGGTAAAGAAGAGCAACCATTGAGTTTCTTGCCTGTTCTTCTCCATAGGAACAACATTTCGAACGGTGGTAAAGTTGTAGCTTACCAATATGTAGATTCATAAGACCTGTCGTAATGGTTTACATGAATAAAATGATATTCTGATTCTGAGTTACTCAAAAGGGTTGAAGTTTTTTGAAAAGGAGGATGAGTGAACAACATTTCCAGTAATTATTATTTAATCCGCGGTGTCATTCGTCCCGCAACCAGACTCATTTGTGCACGTTCTAAGATAAAAAGCGTTTACAACTCATTCTATTGAGAACACGTACGGTAACAGTAATTCCCTTGCAGTGGACAACAATCTAATTAAGAATCACGTTGAATGAATAAGGAATGAAGTGGGCAGTTTACATTCTGTAAGTACTGCTTGTAGCTAACGGTAGGTATACAATAAATATTCTCGGGGTGATGGAATCATATCCAATAAACTAGGATATGGCTCGAAAAAAAATCGATACCGTATATTAGTTCTATATGGTACATTTATAGCATTGCTTTCAATCGTTCTTCTTTATTATTATTTTACAATTAGCTTTTTTTTCTTGCTCAGTAAATCCGCTTTAATTTTGTACTTCAAGTACTCAAGATTTATATCGTATTCAATCATTATTTTCTTTAAAGGGTAAGGAATCTCCAGCGTGGTCGCGACTTACGAGTATTACATATACCAAGTCATTTGGATTGCTTCATCCTGGATCTTTTGCACACGTCCATTTATCACAAGAAGAGGCCGAACTATAGTAACTGTAAGTACTTGTAAGATGTATTTTAAATCCATGTTATTACCAGTATTTTTCACTTGTCTTGTGATACTTCTACATAATTTGTAAGGCCTTGTATGTCCATTACAGTTTGATGACAATTGGTCGTTGTACAGTATATTTAACTATGAAGGATCGTCAGCCACATGCTTATTGTTAGCTTAACTAGCAGCATAATATCCTTTGTCCTTAATGAATGAGTCAGTTTCTAAACTGCCGAACTTCCAACAGCTGGCCTCCGACAGTGTTTACACGATGCTCCTAGCTGATATATTATATTGTGGTGATGTCAGCATGTTGTAAATGCTCAGACGTTAGCTATGACAATGACATCATGGTCTTGCCAATAATGTAAGGTTAGAAGGTAGCTAAACGTTTTTTATTCATGACTATCGCCCATACGTCCATAAGATTTTGTTGATGCTAAAGTTTAACGCTAATTTGGTTATTTCGGTATTTTTGCCTTCGAGCCTATTGCCATTATACCTGGTACATCCACACAACCTGGTACAATCCTCTGCTGGTACAACCATCTTGGTACAATCCTCTGCTGGTACAACCATCTTGGTACAATCCTCTTAATCTGAGGGGCGTAGGGCCACAGTTCTAGACATGTTGGCTCATGGATTTCAAAAGATGTGCAAGTTTACTCATGAGATTTGCTTTCATGGTACTGCAAATAAAATCATCTGCAGATGAAATCTGAAAATTCCATAGCAAGTGTTTAAGAATAATTTCAATGCTGAACGTCCGTTTATTAAACTTTTGGACTTGTAGGTATCAGCTGGAGTAATCTTTATAGTGCTGAGATAACAAAAAGAAGCACGCCATAAAACGTATGTAAACCGAGCTGTTGCAACCGCCAGATTCACCACTTCAAAATAACTATGAGTCAGCTTCGACGATCCAGATATTAAAGTCACAAGTTCAAAGAGTAATAATTTAACGTGCAATGTGCATCTAGATTGCAAAATAGTTAAAATAACAAATAACATATTGTTATTATGGATCGATGGAATTAAATTCCTATTGGGATCATAAAATGTGACTGCAAGTATATGTTATAAAACAGAGTACAACAGTTGCTGTTGTCCCGAATGGATATTAAATGTGAATAATCTAACGTTAGCAAATGGTTAGAAAAGGCCGCCAGCGCTCGCGACCGCGACCTCAAGTCACCGACCGCAAGCCAGCTGATCTCGGAGAAAGGACGTTGTGCAACGGTACAACAGCAAAGGACAACTTCAAGCTAACCCTGTTGCTATGTTCAACTTATTCCTATGGCTTAACTAACTAAAACTTGTCTTCAGTGTGTAGGTATATACGCTTTTGCGCCTGTCTATATGCGATTGCTCTTTGAAGAAAATTCACTTTAAGTTTAGTGATAAGAACATCGGAAACAGTCGCTTCTCAATTGTGTAAAGTTACCTACCCAGATTCTCCATTATGTTGTTTCTCGAAGGTAAAATAAATACAGCCTCACAATCAACTACCTTGTTTGGTATAAAAAAAAACGAGAATAAAAATTAAAGAAGATAGCTGCGGTAAAAAACAAGGACATATGCGAACTCAAAGCGCAAATTTAATGAGATGAAGTAGTCGTTGAGGCTATAAAAAGGAATATACGTCGATGATTGCCTCATCATAGATAATAAAATACACAATAACTTTAAAACTGGCTGACAGGTGCTATAGCGTTAACTTGAAAGCTGGGACTCCATAAGAGGCAGCCGTGTGGTAAGCGTCGACTTGAACCAAAGGAGGGGGGGCCGCCGGGAACGCCATTTTATGTCAGTATAATGTCCATACGTACTCAGTCAAAAGCGCTTCAGTATTAGCGGTAAGCACAGTAGAAACAGTTGTGGTATGGTCGATTCGCAGCAAGATGTACGTGCATTCGGAGCCATGATCAACGTGAAACTGGCTGTGGCCGTTGCGTGGTATTCAAACCACTGGAGTGGACATGCAAGAAATTGTCGCCTCCTCCAGCAGACGAGAATGACCCAGCTAACTCTGCGGCTGCTCCAGTGGTAAATTGTGTCCGTAACGGCTCATCTCACAACAACAAAAAAGAGGCCAAGATGACTTTTTTAAATTTCTTAAAAACAGGTAATAATCCACATTATTTGTAAATGCGATGCGTTATCACATGCACCCCGCGAGAAGCGACTTTAAAAGGTTTTCTTAATTGATTCCCCCTCAATGAAGTATGGCAGTTGTATGTAAATTGGCACAAGCTATTACAGCAGCGTTTAATGCATACATTAAGAATTAAACACGACGGACCTGTCATCCATCATATCCTGCAATAAGCAGCGTCGATTAAATTGCAAATTTTCTACTTTATGACTGACATTTGACATTTACCACGTGTCGTATCAATGTCGGGAGCAAAGGGCAAAGTTATAAGTACGCAGCATTGGTACGTAGCCATTATTCATATGGTTATGATACTGCCTCTAAATGAACAACTTCACTGAGAAGTTAGTTGATTGATTTCGCGATTTTTTTCAATTATCATGATGTATTTGCCGCCATTAATAACTAATTTGATGTATTTGAGTAGCGAGACGTAATAACGGTTTTCGTTTTTGGATATATAGCTTAGATGTAATCAGATTCCACCGGCGTATAGTTTATATAAGAACTTGTTAGTTTGCAAATGAACCAGACACTGGATCCTGTAACATATTATTATTGCAGTTACGAGAAATCCATGGATGCAGAATCATATTGAAAACATCGTTATTTTCACTAGTTCCAAGTATTTCGGTCGCCCGTCGTCGTCGTCGCCTGCGCACATTTCACACAACGGGTTTAATTGCACACAATTACGATGGTCGTTATCGGTCGGAGTGCAGTTGCGAGGAGGTGACATCGGAAACGTCCCGTGGTGAGCTCTTCGCATCGCATCGCTTACATTACTTTTCAATGTAACTAATAACGCGGTGTCAAGTACATGTTTAGACTGCAGAACATACTGGTAGTTACGAAATTACATATATAAAACTTTCATCATGTATCAGGCGTTATGACTTAAGCCAGGACCCGATTTCTAGTACATGTTCCTTCCATTCAAAAATCGCCAATTTTGGGACAAAATAGTTTCTTTTTATAGATAGTTTTTCAGCCCTAGATACTAGTTCTTTTGAGCCCATTAGTAGTATTTTTTCACATTTTCATTGATCCCTTTATGATATCGATGATAATGATAATGATTAAATGAGCTCCCCTTCCCTAAAAATTACCGGACACCGTAGGAGAACTTGAAAAGTCAAGTTCCACCATTTCATGTTTATATCCTACTCTGTTACCGTGCAAGAGTACACACTCGTAATACCCCAACGTAATACATTATAATTAAAAGAAACAAATTTCATGGAAAATGTTAACTTCCCGGCAAAAGGCATTTTTTTTTAATTTTTTTTTTATTACATTATAGGCAAGTATTTGATCTCGATCTCACCTGATCACCAGGCAGCCCTTGAAATTTCTTTGGTCTTAATGTCGCTATTATTTCTGACCCCAATTTATTGGATACTCATAATATCTTTGAGGTGGTGAATAAATTCGGTCTTTTGTAGTGTAAATAATCGTCAACAACATTTCTATAGCAAAAAAGAAATATCTACCGGAAAGTAGGTATTCAATAAAATTTATTTTATATAAGTAACTTGTATTGTATAGAGCCATAGAACAATCGAAACTTTTACCTTTACTTTCTATTGTCGGACGTTTAAAGCCTTTTAGCTTGCTTAACGTTTTATTTTACCTGTAACAAAATAAAATGCACTATTAGCATTTATGAGACTATGGAGTATATAAACTTAAGGAAAATGGTGTAATGAAACAATATTTTGCGTTCAAAGAAGTATTTTCCAAAGATCAAGATCAACCCTAATTCTCTCCCCATAGGTTAACCCTAATTCTGTAAACCTTTTGCGTCTCACAATCACGTCGGACTTTAGATTTTTTTAATAATGTTCAATAGAACAGAATCCTATAACAGTCATATTGTAGTCTACATAGAGGTGATGGTAAGATTAATATTATGGGTGGCACTAACACAAATCTCCAAGGAGCAGGAGGTCAGTGTTAGTGACCGGTGATTGAGCGGCGCGACTAACTAGCTAACTACACTCTTATAGCACTGCCAATGATCCGACAAACACATGCCCGATCAACACTCTCTCCCCCCCCCCCCCATGCTTCACTGGCACAAACGAATGAAATAGAAATCAATATGCCAAAGATCCACTTACTGCTGCATAAAAGAAATAACGTTTATGAAATTAATATACTTCTCATGAAGCATAAAAATGTCACACAAGTGTTCAAAATGTGTAATCAACATCAAGATAAAAAAATATCGCGTAAACTGAAGTAAGAATTAATTGACACTCATGTTTTATGTATGACATAATATGACGTTGCAAGCGTACTCGTTTCCGAGATCACCTGCTGAACATACTTTGAATTAAATAAAATTAATCGTTTATAACTTTTTTAATGTTAACATGATGATAAAGGCTATAATCGCAGCAACCTTGTAATAAATGACATTAAAACCGTTATTACAATAAAAGACTTATAACATCAACGTGTGAATCCGTACGCTGAATTGACCTCGACCGGAGAAACGCATACCATGACGTCAACACCACCGGCCGAGTAGCAAGCCACAAGACAAAAGGACAACAGATTTAGATTTGAGTAAAAACAAACAAACAAACAACATTGTTCGAAAGCAACACGTTTGTATATTAGAACACATAAGATGTTCAATATCGTCAATTTGCATGCAGAGTACAAGTTTATCGAAGCGGAAACCGAGGGCGTTGTCGAAAGAACGCATATTTTTAGCGATATCTGGAATTACGTCACACCTATTCACATGCGACAGGCACAATACACGTTAGTCATGACTTTAGGTTAGCCACTTCCAAGAGTGGTGATAATTGCGATGGCCTTGGTGATAGCTGATAATAAGAAAAATATACGTTTGATGCAACATTCGGTAATACCAACATCCAATATGATTTTATTAAAATATATAAATTTGCTCATGGATTCATGCCATTTCTAAAAATTAAACAAGTCCATACATTCATTAAAATGTTAGGTTTGTTAATACAACAAAATAAGTATATAATTGATAAACAATCTACTGATAATGTTAAAATTTTTACTTACATTAAAATATTTAGTGGTGAACCTTCGGCGAGTTATCTCAAGTAGGTATTTCAGCGTCAAGACTTCAGAATATATGATCCTTAAGCGCAGATAAAAGGAGATATAATAATGTCACGTCAATTGACATCCTACAGTGCAATTGACAGCGTTATGTGACACGCTGTTGTGATTACATAAGCGTTTGCACAAGCTAGTGTAGGTCATGATGTACTTGCGTTTGCCTTCACTAACCCTTGTTATTTTTTTTAATGACTGCCATTTGTTCATGGCATTTTTTAAATTGTAGCTATCCTAAGATTATTTGACAAAACCATAAGAATGAAATTATCTCTGAATTTTAGTGCAGCTCCATTAAGAACATTTTAAAAGCTGACCAATTCTTTAGAGATGGAACCAGATAACTCTAAGTATGTACACAGTCATTAGCTGACTAACGCATCTTAAATAGTAAGTAAATGTTTCTGCCTAGCAGTTATTTCGTATACTGCGTGTCTTAAACAATTTCTTGTTGTGTTGATGAAACCATTCTAGTTCATTGAAGTAGTCTATCGGATAAATATATGAACTGCTTAGCATCCAATAAGTTCACTATAAAAACAAAGTTATACATAATAACTTATTTACTTTTTATTGCAACATCTGTCGGAAAAAATAGGATGTATATCATTGCAGCATTAAATAAAGGATTTAAAGCTAGAAAAAGTCCAGTAGGAGACACAAATAAATATGCTTGCATGCTACGCAATTTACTAATAAATTTCTTGACTTAAAGTTACCATCTGCTTCATAGCTTACATTTTAAATACTTAGATGTATTTATTATCAGTATTGAAAAAACGCAGCAATGGACAATTCAACTCCCACGATTTGGGGCCTTCCCATCCGTAAATGACTAAACCTAACGAGCGTTTTCCGTGAAGAATGTCCCACACAAGTCACAAACCAATTTAGCTTATTCTGGGCAATTAGTTTTGAGATCAACGTCCTTATGGAGACTTACATTGGTAAGATAAGGACAAGATGATATACTACTTGAATTTAGGGGCAAATCAAGATAGCGCTGAGTATTACACGTCAACCTATCGATTAAGCATTACATTTTCCTGTATTATCCCTAACCTACGAATAAAATTTTCCCTAACAAATTTGTAGAATCTTTTTGACGGTAACGATAATTACTTATTGCCGGAATGAGAATAAATAATAGTGGTTATTTAAATATCAATATTCAACGAATATCGTTATGGACGTTAATGTCGATGGCGCGAAGGAGTGATATTAAATAAATATCTGACTACTTAAAATACTTCACTGCAACGGTTCTCTGACCTGCTATCGGCCTTCGTTGAAGATTATTAATGCCTGATTCCTATTCTCTACACGAAATAGACATTCTAACTTGCGTCTCAGCATACTATTAGCTGTTAAGTTAGCGAAGACCCGCTTCTTTCAACTTAAAGGACAGAATCATTAAGAATACTAATTACGCAACTAACCAGTAATATGAACGAAATACACACATTATTTATATAAAAAAAAAACGTGCTAAAAGGCTGAAGCGATAAATCAAAAGAGATCGCAATAGCTACAAATAACCACCTTCACAGTCAACATTGGCTGTATCTGTTTCACAACAAAAAGTAAACGGTAAAACGTGCCGAAAGCTGTAAACGTGGAACGGCATAAAAACAGACCATGTACCTATCAGTCGCGACGCCAACGATGGAGCTGGAGCTGTTACTGCCACAGACGCATGTGACGATGCGCATGCGACGCGCTTGCTAAGACTACTAGAACATGTACTATTAACCCTGTGAACTGTGAAAGGTTTTACACACTTGGCACTTGCGTGTTTCGCAATTTTAAACGATTCCATGGTGAGAAAATTGAAGTTAACGACTCAATACCAGTTAATAACGCAATCAATTTTACTACCAATCATAATAGATTATAGTACATCATCCATATACATTCAATTGATAGTAATTGTTACAGATAACTGAGAAATTTTGAGCCTATAGACGGGATGCCACCGTAGAGACACCGCACCGGCAGCATCACCAAACAAAACAAGAAAAGTAGTATAGCGAATATCTGATAAGGCTACATGGTATTATTTCGAATATTGGTGCCGACGTTGCCTTTGCATCCCAGTGAGATAAAGACCTAAAAATATTTATTCCGAACCACCAAAATAGCAAGAAATGTATTTTCGATTTTAATTTTATCGTAAACATTGCTCAATTGCTCATACAGTCCAGGAAAGAAACCAGGCGATATTTTATGGTGTCTACGCAATGGCGACACCACATTCGCTTGATTTATATTCGGTGCGCACGCGATGTGCCGAGTGTTCGGTACAGATTCGTGTAAACACATTTCTAATTATGCATAAACTGGAGAATTAGTGGTACGTGGCGAGGACGCTGCGCTTGACCAAGTCTTATTACTTTTCCAATTTCCGTTTTTCTTTCTTGTTGACTGCATCGTTAATAGTTATACGAATAATATTGAAGTGCTGTGATTTTACATAGTTAAAGCTTTAGGATGTAAACAAATGTTAGCTTGATAAATTAGATCATCAATGTAGTCATTTCACTCTGCTTTCGGTATTTCTTGAAATGCAAAAAAAAATCTTCATTTTGCTTCAGTTGAATAATAAGTGCATAGAACAAATAAGTGACTCTCGCTTGACAACTATGCAAACTAAACCAGTCCCAATGCTTGGAAATATAAAAATAATAATAAATAAATAATTAATGCTCTAACGTTCATAGTATCATCAATATAAGTAGTTCTCGATCTGTATCATTCTCCAAATAATTGGTACCTTCACGAACTACATGTTCCCCAAAAACTACACTGTTCTTTTTATAAATACTCTAAAATATAAAAGGGATTAGATTTGCGTTGGATTGCCCAGCATTGCGTTGGATCGGAATACCGCTGAAAACCTGTTTCATGATCTATATAAAAAAAAAAAAACTTTCTTTCTCTAGATTTAAATAGAAATCGTATTTAGATGACCCTATTGCCTGTGCTGCGTATAAAAAAAACACGCAGCATGGGTCTTCAGTTTAAGTTGTATAAACAAAATATAACCTAAGTGCCAACGGAACTAATCTGATCGGACCGTTATCTTCGTTATCGACGGGCCGGGCGTGCTCCAAAACAATGGCCAGTTGTAACGATGAGACTTTCGGACGAAATCAACCGGCACAATGATTGCCGAAAAGCTTATCTTGTCTGCGGCTATTCAAGGTGCAATATCTTTACAGCTCCAGATTAGGTAATGCAGATTATGTCATGGTACGATATTTGACTGTGAAATAAATGAAGCATTAGTTAGAGCAAGAAATGACGACAAAGTTTGCATTCATGTTATACGCTTTAACAATTATCAGCTTGTTGCTTCCCTTGTTATTGTAAAAAAGGTTTTAGCTCATCTAAATAGGCTTGTGTTTGATAGTTGTGTCGGGTTCCAGCGCGTCGTCGGAGTGTACCTATAGTGTTGTATGGCTGTTGAGATCCGGTTCTGCAATGACTCACTCACGACCTCACATCGACCTCTCCGGTACTATCTGAATGTCGTCTACGATATAAGCTATATGAAGCCCGGGTTTTAAAACATCCAAACATAAAAGTTACTATAGATAGTGTAGACCTTGCAGTTCTAAACATCGTTGTTATCACTTTGGTATTTTGTCAATGGAGTTAAAAACAGCTGAGCAAAACTAAAGTGCGAAACTGATAATTTACGCAAACAAATAAAACCCAAAAATGAGTTACAAGAAACAAGTGAAGGAAATGAGTTTTTATCACATATTAACACACAAAAAGAGCCTTCACAAAAAACAAATGCTAAAACTCATATCATGATATGTTAAAATAGCTGATCTTAAATATAATACATGAGAAAAATCATTCATAACATGTACTTCCATGGATTAATTCTCTTGCCGTCTTTGGACATATTATTTGGACATATAAGTATCTACGTCATAATTAAAGTTAATTATTACTATAAATTTAAGTTAATTATTACTACTAGGAAGTTCAATCTGAACTTCCTACTGTAATTGAAAATAAATAGGTACTGCAAAATAATGATTTCTAGATTAATTGTGATCTCGTAAATGGACAGATACAGTTCATATACAAAATCCCTAGTCAATACAAGACAGTAAGGGAGCAAACACTGACCAAAGTAAGATTGATAGTTAAAATTTGGTCGGAATTTAAGTTGGATAGAACATACAGTATTCTCAAGTTATCAGCTTGGTAATCCTTCTGACTGATAGTGGACCAATCAGAGTAGAGAAGAGATATAGTATGGACGAAAATACAACAGCCTGAACACTATCGATGTATGAATAGGCAAAAGGAACTGGTATATGTGCCGAAGTATCAATAACAATATTAGTATTCTCCAGAGGTAGTTGCGCGAAGGCAATATTTACTTATTGTGCCGCCATTATGAATACCGATGATCTAAGCTTGCCGTCCCTTATTGAAATGGCCGAACCGGTCGTTCTTGTATCAACAAGCCGTTTAGTATCTATCGATACGTTATCAACATCGTTTTATTATAGCTTGAATTCGCTTCCTCTGTTTGAAAATCGGAATAGATCATACGTATTCCATAGCCGTGTAGTATTATCAGATACTATTTGATCTACCATTTCGTACAGATATGAAAATATCTCAGTTCACCCTAGTATACTTTACAGGTGTGGCAAGTATTTTAATAAAATTAGAATCGATTAAGTGATTCCATCAAATTCCACTAAACCGGATTAGGAATTTGATAAAATCGCTAGATTGAATTTAGGAAATATTTTTATTAGCATCCGCTGTCATTTGGTCAAAGCACTTGATCAGTCGGCCTATTATAGACTTAAAAATGAAGTATAGAAATTTACAATGGATGCGTCGAATTTGAATGGGTGACGGTTATAACGACTGACAGCTGCTCGCGCGCCGCCGACCATATGCCATATGTGGTACTACACCCTCACGCTTAGAATACTTCAGGAATAGTTATTAACTTAATTAAACACGAGATATATCTACATGGAAATGTTGGGAGTATATTTTGTGTAACCTAAGCGTATGCTTCGTGAGTTGGTATTTTTTTCTTTTTCTCATTCCAGCATAGTGAAAGAAGCACTTGCAATATTGCAAGCGTTTGTACAAGTCGATACGCTCTTATTGACAATACCCTTCGTTTCTATTTTAGCTATGGTGACTACATAACTTATATAACTAAACAGAAAAATTAACACCTGGAAATTTTGTATTTTATTTTTCTTCCATTTACAAAGCACTTTTCCTCTGAAAAGCTTTGCATGCCCCCTGTAACATATCACAACTTTTGTAAATTTGAGAGTATCCATATTAGAACTATCCATCTATCCTGCTTCTTACTTTTCCTACTATGAACATGTTGCAAGGTATAACTCTTAATAATTGAGCAGAATATTGTAGGACACATTCATCGCTCGAGGAAAATTATTATTACAGGATGTGAAAAAAACTAAACAAGAAAGGTGCGCGTGCGCAGTCCCCACCCTTCTCGTTCCTCACGGGCCACTCCTCGGCCAGCCACACCTGGCTTTGAAAAAACACCATACACAACGAATGAGAACAGAGTATTGTTTTTAAACTTTACATAAGTACGTGTAGTATAATTAATTAATGCCTTAAAATATGAATAGTATTTATTATGTTATCTTGCTGCAGCGCAATCTGTGCATGCGCAGAAACATACGAAACGAACAATAAAATTGTTAAAATTAACAGATCACTTAAATCAGATTTATTTGCATTATTTAAAACTAACGATTGGACCAAAGAGCAAGTTACTGGATATGCGTAAATGAAGGCGTACTTAAACGTTTCTTGCCGTATCTAAAGATGTATTTTGTTTGGCACGTATACAATCTTATTGTAGATCGACACAATTCTGTGTCTTCACCAGCAATCTTAAGTCTGTATGTTGCAAAATGCCTGGCATAATTTGTTAGACATTAATTGAAATAAAAAAGGAGCAGAACACTATAAACTTTGAAGTAACCAACAATTATTGTTTTTATTGCTCCCTTTTTATTATACCGACTATGGGTAAATTCACGTATGGGCAAAGTGCACGTATCCAAGTTTAAAATAAAAAATGTGTCTGTGGTCTAGCTCGAGTAGGTACTTTATGTAAACGTCAATGCTAATTTCAAATTTCGAAACAGCCAAGCGTGCAGCGCCCGCCCCCCATCGAATACGATTCTATTCGTCGATGGCCATGAACATTGATTCGACAGTCACGAGGATTAAAATTGAATACTCCTCATCCCTTTCATTTTTGTTGTTAATGAAGAGTAAAATTTCAAAGATTGGAGTAATATTTACAAAGGCAATGATGTATTAAAGGGTCCATGATTAAACTCTTTCAAATATCCGACATCAGGGGACAAGGTACAACAATATTTTAAAATTGCAGCGACGCGAGAAATTTCAATTGTTAATTATGGTTTCACAAATGAACGCCATACGAGAAATATAGAAGTAGGTTCCTAATATAACGAAATCAACCGTGTGTTTCGATAGATATTTAAACATTTAGCAATGGCGTCTGACATTTAAAGTATTTACAGAGTTGTTTCGGCAACAGAACGTCTGTTTCGATGCTTACGTATTGCCGTTACGTAATAAGCTTTGAACGTGACAGACAAAATAAAGTACAACAAATCAATTACGTCTCAAATGCGATGACGTAACTCGTTACTTACTAAAATTGCATATTTTAACATTTTGGTTAACTTATCATTTCAAAGGAATATTAATGTTGTCGTGAGGACAATATGTTGTCTAATTATGAGGCACATCGTATACGTAAATTACAAAAATAAACATTTATTTTACGTACGATCTTTAAGTACACGTACGTACTTTGAGGTGTTTTGAGGCGTCATTTAGGGTCAAACCAATTTATGTCAAAGGAATATATTAAAAATCTTTGAGACGAATCATTATAAGACCATTTCAAATACCAAACAAAACCTTGCCTCTTCTAATTTCGTAATAGACAACGTTAAACAAGGGGATTGAGAAAAAAAATCAATAAATCCTCAAGAAACAGACTTTGAACTTGAAATACGACCACGGTGGTCCTAGACAGTCCATAGATACATCACTTGCTGGTTCGTCTCTATTGTACACAAACGTCTGCAAGAGGGAGGATTAGAAGGTGCACACATCCGACGCTATAATGTGGTTAATAGCGTTTAATAATAGTAGTAGCTAGCGTAATACCTAAGGAATAAGATTAACACGAAAACCTCTGATATGAAAAGAAAGAAATGATTAAATTAGCAAAGAATGAAAGCTAAATAGAAATAAGTTACCTAAATCTACCCTTCTCAAGAATTAATAGTGCAGATTAGAATAAACGAACTACAAGTTCTTACTACATGAGAAACGGGTTCGATAACCTTGTGCATGCATGAATTACGAAATGAATCACCCTATCAACTGAACTGAACAGAACAAGCTGCTGTGTAGCTCCAAGATTACATTAAACGGCCGCCGAAGAATGTTTTGACAGGTAATAGGATTTTATGATTGCACACGATCACGACAATAATAATTGTTCATCTGAAACACGTAAGAGATCCAGTGTCCATAACGACATCATCAGACAGTAGACGGCCTTTTGAATCGATATTATTTCGGCGTAAAAGTATGTAAAATTTGTTGGATGTCCATCAGAATACGTTGATAATTTATTGCAATAGCGTTTGACGTGCAGCAACAAATCCAACGTTATTCAGTTGAAATGGCAAATCCTTTCTTAAAACTATTTACACTTTGCGCATGCATATGTACCTCCCATACAGAGATCGTTTCCATCTATGAGAAACAGGTACACTGGCAGTATAAAATCGAATCTTACAATGACGAGATGGATTTAACAATGGCAATAAGTGTTAGTATGTCTATCTACATTGCGTATTGATGTTACATAACAAAAAAGGAATGGTGATATTAATTAAAAATAAAATTGTAAGGAATTCAACTATACTTACGCCACACTAGTGTTTGAGGCTTGACTACTCGGTTGCGCAAGCGCACGTCCAACGCAGGCGTGGAGGAGTGTCCTTCAGTTATTGGGACAGGAAACGTTCAAACAAACCGTTGGAGTGGATACATAATATTGACTTTTTGCTGCAACTAGCCGAAGTTCTATGATCATAGAGATAACCATTTATTTTCAATGACTCATTATATAAGTAGAAACTTATTAACAAACAGGTCATACGCATGACATAGCGCAGCTTCTTTTGGCGGGAAGCTTTATTGCAGCTATAATAGAATTCTCTGAAGAATAAATTCGGTGCGCCTGCCGTATTTAAAAAGAGATTTAGTGATAGTGGATCTGTTATGTGCAAGTATTTCTAATTATAATGATTTAAAGAATACATTTTAACAGAAGGTAACATCTATACATATAAATAAAATTGGAGTGTCTGTTTGTAATATTAAAATAACCGCTTTTTACTAAGTGCATTTGGATGTATACACGTTACCTATACCGAAACAACAATTTTTATAATTTTTGTCTGTCTGTCTGTCTGTCCGTCTGTCTGTCTGTCTGTCTGTCTGTTTGTTCCGGGTAATCTCTGAAATGGGTGGACCGATTTTGACGGGAATTTCACTGGCAGATAGCTGATGTAACAAGGAGTAACTTAGGCTACTTTTATGTTAGAAAAAAAAATTGGATCTCTCAAAAAAAAATTAAAACCAATGTTGCAGCGCTGCGCCTGATTAAAGTTTGATAGCAACAATCTGCAATGCGTCCCGCGGGATCAGAACGCGAGCAGGCTGTTGCCAACGGCTGAGTCTTTGTTAAATACCACGCGGACGAAGTCGCGGGCAACAGCTAGTAGATAATATAATTGACTAATAAATTACCTCAACGCATAAATAAAATCACGAAATATAATTAAAATTTAATGGCTACATGGTTACAAAATAAGAACGACATTTTACTACTCCAATATCATCTGGTGCAGTATGTAAAAGCAGAGAAAATGGTCTGTAATCAATTAAAACATCCTGAGTAATCAACATTACTGCATATTGTTGCGTTATTTACCGGCACTGTGTATCTAGACCAGCCGAGGCCAGTCATCCATCCAGCAAATTTCGAGTCCAATGTCAAGGATTCGCTCCATCGACGAATCATTGATAATTTAAAGTGAACCGTTTCACGATAAATTTAAAGCATATTTTGGACAAATTCATATGTCTCACGAGACTGGCCGGACTGTGGGCGGACGAGTTGTGTGTGACAAAGGCTATATTTACGTCACTTTTTTCGTACGAACACCGCTCTTTTTGTGATCGATTGTTGCTATGTACTACGTGCCGATATTCAATATTTGCACATAATATTCATTGCCATTGGGGCACCTTGTGGATAATATTGGCTGTACTTATAATGTATGTTGGCGTCTAGAAACTGTTTTCGGCTCCACCATTAATAGTAGAGTGGCATACTAATCTATACATATAAATAAAATTGGAGTGTCTGTTTGTAATATTAAAATAACAGCTTTTTACTAATTGCATTTGGATGTATACACGTTACCTATACCGAAACCACATTTTTTACAATTTTTGTCTGTCTGTCTGTCTGTTTGTTCCGACTAATCTCTGAAATGGCCGGACCGATTTTGACGGGACTTTCACTGGCAGATACCATGATAGATATGTAACAAGGAGTAACTAAGGCTACTTTTATTTAGAAAAAAAAAATAGGATCTCACGAAAAAAAATTAAAACCAATATTGCAGCGCAGCGCCTGATTAAGTTTGATAGCAATAACCTGCAATGCGTCCCTCGGGCTCAGAATTGGCGAGCAGGCTGTTGTCAACGGTTGTCTTTGTTAAATACCACGCGGACGAAGTCGCGGGCAACAGCTAGTATACAGCATATAGATAATTAACATAAAGCCAACGAGCTTTAGCGTGATACAAGCGACTATATTTATATCAATGCGTGGCAATAATATTCTGTGTAGAATATCATTGTACGTCGCATCTCTTAAACGTGATCCCAAACTAGTTTCACTGTTTTCTATCAGACGTTCTGCTATAAAGCAATGCTCGCTTCAATGGTCAGGTACATGTCGCAATGTATCGAATATATCAGAATTTGTTTTATAAAATTAATCGTAATCAAATTGTGCGTGTATATAACACGAATCTGATCGTTTTACTAAATTAAAAGATTGAGAAGGGTCTAGAAAAGGAATAAATTAGTAATTTAGCGTAAAAACGCGGAATATAACAAGAAATAATCTCTCGTCTCTCAGAGTTTTTGAGCATTAACGGCAAAGAAGTGAAATTGATAATATATTAGATAACATACTACCTATCTATGTACTCCTGTCTTAATGATTCAATGACAAAAAGCCAAAGTCATACAGAAAAGGACGAGAACTACACAACTGAATCTCAATCATACGATGATTAGCTAATTACTTGTTTTAAAAACTATGAAAACTTTCCTTTAAGATGTGCCGATGATTTACTATTTCTTTGCTCAAATCTTAGGCTGGCAAGTAGCAATCTCTTACATGGAAGCTTTGGTTCACAGTTAGGCTATGACAGGTAATTACGCAAATCTGCATATGTCCGAGATGTATTTGGAATAAATGTAATAAAAGTCGGCCATTGAACTCTAGCAGCTCCAATATTATAGGGCTGAACTGAACTACACTTAATGGTTTTAAGAATAGGTTTGGACTTTTTCTAATGAGACTTAGAGATGCTTTTATTTAAATATGGACCGACTTATGTATTATCTTCGTGTTACCGGAATGCCATGGCTAAGCACTAAGCAGAGTTATATAACTTAAGTTCTTGGCCGTTGGAAGTGGACATATGTATGTCATAGAAGGAGAACCGATAGGGCGAGAAAGTAGTTGAATGGAGATTCTGGAGAGAGACCCCGTATAGGCGCAAAAGCATGGGCAGCCCATTAAGGAGATAGACCGGCGATCTGGTGAATAAGGCAGAAAAAAATTCTGCAGAAAACACGAGACCACAAATAAGGAATTCCTATGTAGGAAATCTTATATAAGTCGGCTTTATGTGGCGATAGAATTAAAAAGAAAGGTGGAATAACGTTACGAATATGATAGATTGGCATAATAATAATACCATCCCTTTTTAATTTCGCACTGTTGGGCACGGGCCTCCCCTCAATGCAAGGGGGATTAGACCATAGTCCACCACGCTATCCCAGTGCGGGTTGGCTGACTTCACAGGTCTTTCAAGGGGTTCTCTCAGACATGCAGGTTTCCTCGCGATGTTTTCCTTCACTATTTTAGCAAGTGATAATCATAGTTGAAAATGACATTCGCACATGAAATCCAAAAATCCCAGAGGTGCGAGCCGTGGTTTGAACCTGCGATCCTCGTTATCGAGGCAAGCGTTCTACCAACTTGGCTATCACTGCTTGATAGATGGGCATGCTAATAGCTAATGTCACCGGGAGCCCCGGACGCGCGAGCTGTCGCGTGCGGACTGTCACTTTCCCCTGGATGGCGCCCGCGCCGGTTTCTGTTTCGAAGACGTGCATGCGCTCTCTCGCGCGGAATGTCCGGCGCAATAGAAGATGCATTTTATGTGCCTTGAAACATCTATAATTATTATAAATACAAATTGCTCCCCTTATTACGTAAGTAACAGGAATTCATTAACGCCCGTTGGTTAATCGAAATATTCTGCGAAAATGAAGCACACGCGATTGGCTTCTCTTTACAACCAAAGCATTAAATGTGCAGTTAATGCAGTTATTTATGTATCATTGTTTAAAGAAGGTGTTGCTAGTTTGTTTCCGTTCATAAAATATAGAATATATGGCCATATCAATTTGCCAAGTAGTGATAGTCAAGTTGGTAGAACGCTCGCCTCGGTAACGAGGATCGCAGATGCAAACAACGGCTCGCACCTCTGGGATTTCTGGATTTCTTTTGCGAATCTCATTTTCAACCATGATTATCACTTGCTAAAAAATTTTGCTAAACGCTGACGGAGAACATTGCGAGGAAACCGGTTGTCCGAGAGAGCCGCTCGAAAGACGGGTGAAGTCCGCCAACCCGCACTGGGCCAGCGTGGTGGACTATGGCCTAATCCCCCTCGCATTGAGAGGCATTACGCCCAACAGTGGGATATTATTATTATTATACCAATTTGCCAGTACAAATAATCAAGTTTAAAATACGCAGGTTTTCTATCAATCTACCTATTTAAATGTCAACAGAAAAAAAAAAACACTAATTAGCAAAACGTGCAATTTTTTTTAGCGGCAAAGTTAAATGCAGCTAACTTCCGAGAACATATTCGTTCGACGCGGCGCTTATAATCCGTAAAATGCCAATTAAAATTATGTAATTGAAGCGAACGCATCCGAACGCAAGTGATGTACGACCAAAACAAGGTTTTTTATTTATGAGCAATGGACACGAACAGTGTGTTGGTTCCGTCATCGCATCGCATCTTATTTATGCCCATTCTTTTTTCGCAAAAACGTGGCAAACAAATACGGCAGAAAAAAAAAAGTTAGGTAAATATAAAGATGCTAGAAAATTGTAGCATAATTGGTTAGAACCGAACCACCTAATAAACATTTACGAATTTATTTTTAGGTGTTTAAGAGTGATAGTAAGTTAGTGCTTATACAAAATTTGTGTGAGTAATTAGGCATGATATCATTGATAAGAATCCGTTGTACTATACTCAGTATTTGATAAGACACTATCATATATTGATAAGCTATTGTCGAATATTGGAAACAGTATTTAGTTAAAATCTGATAACTAAATTGCAGACACTCCCTATTTAAATTGTGTAGTATCCCAAACTTTTGGCGGGAATTCCCGAGTTACGTCAAGAGCTTTGTTTTAATTGGTAAAACATGTGTTTCATTGAATTATTATGCATGATTTTGGTAAAAAATTAACCATTATGTGTTTGGTAAAGTGTTGAAAAAAATGCAAGGTTCCTTTGCATTTTTTTTACCCAAGGAAGTCAATAAAAATCTTTCTGAAAAATATCAACCACTACTGATTGAGGAAACTTGCTTGAGCCTTTAGTCTTAGGCCGTCTACATGTGCTTGAAGCATAAAATTATCTAACATTTATTTATTATTGATAAGCTTTTTCATATTTTTTTTTTTATTTTCATTTTAATTGTATTTTGATTTAATTTTAATTTTATTAAATTTTTAATCTTTATTTCATTTAATTCACAACGAATAATGTTTTACGTTTCATCTTATCTTATTTTTAAAGAATAATGTTTTATTTTATTTTATCTCATTTTTGTTCTAGTTTAAGAAATTGAAATTATATACCTTTTAAAATTTACTTGTATGTTAAATAGTGTACCGAGCTCCAAGACACAGACATTGTCTAGTTTGGAGCTCACAAATACTTTGTTGATGTAAATATTAATTGAAATAAATATTCTATTCTATTCTATTCTAAATATTCTATTACTTGACACTGGCAACATATAAATGGTTATCATATTAATTAAAATCTTATCAGGTTTTGATTGATGTACTATACCTACATAGTGATTAGTGTACTTACACCAAGTAAAAACAGAATGAATACATTACTTAAATAATCATCAGCACATGTTTATATTGCACACATCTTTTTACACTTGACAATTTTCCAGTACTTCCATAGGCCTATAAAAAATTATTTAACTTTATTCTCTCACATAGAGGATACAGGGCCCAATTTAAGAGGATAATTCTCAATATATAATCACCATTAAAACCAATAGAAGTAATACATTCAATGTTAACATTGTGCTATCATAAAGTGCAGATTTGTTATACAGATTGAGGCAGCCATGTGTTGCCTGCCACAGAGAATACCCCTCGCAGATTGAAGAAAATTTCTTAAAAACAAATTGTAAATAACATTCCCGTTTTGGATCTAGACTCCATATGGTTAACAGATTGTATTGAGTATACAGCACAATAAATCTGTAAGGCAGTAGAATAAAATGTGAATTAGCTATGCCAAGATCCAAAAGAAACCCACACTGTCACATTTCGACTTTTAGAAGACACAATTTAACACATTGACTGCGTTAGAGGTCTAAAAGATCTCTAACGTGACTTCTGGCTGAAAGTCCTCTGAAAATGGCACCGCACTCAACGTGTTAATAGTGACTTCAAAATTGTAAGTGTCAATAACTTAGTTGGAGAGGCTGCCCTTGTAATCAAGAGGTTCAAGGTTTATTTTATTTTATTTTATTTATTAAAAACGGTCTACCAACAATTGTTACAACTATACATGTTTCATACAAAAGCCCAGGTGGTCTTATAACTAATTGCACAATTACTTACAGGTTTGATCCCTGACCCTGGTCATTAAACTATTAACTCAATCCTAGCACAAGCTTTTCATTATATTATTTGGAGGGGCTATGAGGACTATTAGTACTGTGATAACCACAATTAGTACCTAATCTCTATAAAATTGTATTGGAACCAGTACTAGTCTAGTTGGTTGTACTCTCCCGACAGTTGTGCGCTGTTTGCAAAATACGTCACAGTAGATAGGTAGGTATACCGTGGCGGCATACATATAACTTTTTTAGAACAACATTTTCGATCGGGGATAAAAATACGCGCCGTACACATGAGACCATCAAAACTCAGCTGCAGCTGACCTAAATAACCCGCATTTTACTTGCAGTAATAATAAACACCTATGCATACGAGCTGAGCACTAATTTAAAATGTGATTTACCAATCTATATAATCGGCAACTCAAATCGACAAGCACAACGTCATACCGTGGTGGTCTTAGTCGTTGGTGGTACGCTACACTACAGAAAATAGCATTTATCACGTTAGCCTGCCACCTCTTCACAATCTTCTTAGTAAACCTATCTCCGAAGGCCATAATGCGTGCCGAGTGGACTAGTGTAACCCATCTGTTATAATAAAGACCTACCTTAATGATCAGCTCGATCTCTGGGACGTCTCCATTAGCGGTTCCATTCTCTGCAATTTCATCCGACATCGTGAATTCCAAAATACACAATTTACCAAAAAAATATTGTTCGACACAATATAACACAACCAACACTACTCTATAACATCGATAGACTGACTCACTTCACTTCGGTTTTCGACAGATACCGTCATCACTGTCAACGTCAAACAACGGACCAATGAACGTACGCAGCATTTTGTAGCTAACTTAAGGTTGTAAACAAAGTCCACTTCTTTTTCAACTTGGCAATCGGCTACAAAATAGTATCGTTGTTTTAAATTTAAGTACTATTAAGTACCTCTGATAATGATGATAATGGGATGAATTCCCTATCTCTATCAGTAAAGCTGTGAATACTTTGAAATAAAAGTAATCTTACGGAATTTTATCGCGATTATACGTTTTTTCAAAAAAAACGTAGCAGTTTTATTTCAATTAGTATATTCGCGTAAATATAAGAAATCAATCTGTCGACATCAATCAACTTTACTCGACATCTTGGGAAAACTTGAAAAGTCTAGTAATACATATTTTAATTTCCTTCTTTCCTGCACGTTTATCAACACACAAAGGGTAATATTACACATTATTTATCAAAGAAACATATTTTTGTGTAAATAAAACCAAATTGTCAATTTCACAGTTCAATTTCCCGCCAAAAATTCCCAAATCTACATTGGTCCACTTGATATCAACATTGTATATGGCTGACTTCTCTAGCCTCAAAAGTACGATTTTTTTCTATATTAATATTGTCCTATATAGCTACATGCTAAGTCAAGGAAGCGGCATTGATCTTAGCCATAATGATTAAGGGGGAAGCTCAGGGTCAGGGCGCGAAATTCAAAATGTCAATGGTTTTTATTTTTTATGAAAAATTTGGACATCTTTACGATGTAATTTAGTGTTTTGCGATATTAGCATTCTGCATTGGATGTCTCGATGTATTAAGTTTGCTTAAAAAAGTACCCAATCCGATACAATACCATAAGGTTTGTAAAAACCGCTACTTTTACTAACTTTATGGTGTTATATCGCTTTAGGTATTTTTTTAAGCAAAATTAATACATCGAGACATCCAATGCAGAATGCTAATATCGCAAAACATTAAATTACATCTTGATTTCTTATATTTACGCGAATACTACACATTGAAAATTGACGTCAACCACCTCAGTCCTCCCGTGACCATGGTTGCTGCAAAGCAGCCGAAACGTCGGGAACGTAGAATAAAAAATAAACCGCGATAAAATCCTTAAGATTAGTTTTATTTCAATTAAATTACATCGTAAAGATGTCCAAATTTTTCATAAAAAATAAAAACCATTGACATTTTGAATTTCGCGCCCTCACACTGAGCTTCCACCTTAATGGTACCAAGTTGAAAACTATGAACAAATGCTTTGAACATAACTACCAAAAGCATGATTTTCAACCGTAAGAGCGAGATCGCTAGCTGCCAAACGAGTGTAAAAGAGAGGAACAAAATTACTAACTATAATATTCTATCCCCATCGCTGTGTGCGACGATCGACTAAAGAGTAAACTTACATTCTGATACCATAAAGTTTTTAAAAGTGAAGGAAAGGAAGTGATTCTTCTGGGCCTGACAGTTACTCAAACAAAGCTGTCACTCAAGTCAAGATTGTTTTCCTATTCGTGTAAATAGTTATATACGTAGTATCCTCTTATTCATTCTTCTAAAGAGTATTATAATATTGTGTTGGTCTGTGGTGTGTATCGTTTGTTCCTCTATCCTCATAAAAATAATCAACAAGGGCAGAAACTGGTAATTGCCGCAGTAATTATTAGAACATATTTACAAAATGAGTGCTACCATTGAAGGAACCCCATCAGATTCCAAGAAAGAGATGACGTTTGCTGAGAAGCAAGCTGAACGCATGAAAAGATTGCGTTCACTACACACGGCTAGGAACGAAGCCAGGACACACAATCATCAGGAGGTGGTCGCAGAAGAAGGTAGAAACAAATTGCCACCGAATTACGAAGCTAAACGTCGTCAAGCCGAATGGTTAGTCGAGGATCAGAAAAAACGAGATGATGCCGAAAAATCTGGTACAGATTACGACAGAGTCAAACTACTAAATATTTCTGCCGTCGAAGCTGAGAGATTGGACCGTAAAAAAAAGAAAAAGAACCCAGATCAAGGTTTCTCAACTTATGAGCAGGCTACAATAAGGCAGTACAACAGACTTGTGAAAAATATGCCTGCCGCTGATATGGAACAGTATGAAAAGCAAAAACAAAAATATGGCGATGCTTTCTATGGTGGTCCAAATGTCATATTACATGGCATGCATGAAGACCGTAAACAAGCTGTTGATAAAATGGTGGATGACTTGGAGGGGCAAATCGCGAAGAGAGCAAGATACTCCCGGAGACGTACCCACAATGATGATGCAGATATTGACTACATCAATGAGAGGAATGCTAAATTCAATAAGAAACTGGAGAGGTTTTATGGGGAACATACGGCTGAGATTAAACAGAATTTGGAGAGGGGTACTGCAATATAATAACTATAGTGTTATTGTATTATATATAGAATAGGTGTGTGTTTTTTTTTGTACTCACATTTTTCATAGTTCGCAGAACCAATGGCCATTGGGGCAAAAAGGTTCTATAATGTTGATCACGAACCGGAAGACATAGTGTAGAATGTACCACGCAAGGTGGACTGATGATATCACATGCATAGCAGGAAGCTGGTGGATGCGAGTGGTCGAGGACTGTGATGTGTAAAATGATTCCGGGAGGCCTATGTCAAGTAGTAGACATCTTTCGGTTGATAGAATTGAATAGAATAGAATTTTTCACCGACAATGAAACAAATTAAGGAAATCTGAAGATAATCTTAAGATTTTGTTTAAAATATAATATCTGTAGCATAAATGTTGTTTATAAAAACCACAATTGATTTTGATGCAACTCAGTACTGAGGCTCCATAGTACCATGGACAAAGCTTTTTGATAAGTGCACAAATAACCTAAAGTATGTTCAATATAGAACTTTAATTAGTTATCTGAACCACACTGTCAATAATTAAATCATAATAATATTGTATTCTTATAACAAATGTGAAACAATTTTAATTTTATAAATTCATAGTGTTATTGTGTAAGTAAAACAAATAAATTAAACAAATTTCAATAACAAGTTTATTTCGATAAATGTGCCGATTAAGAAAAATATTAAGTACATAATCAAATAGTTATTTTACATTCAGTAAATATACTATAAAAGTGCTAAATACTTTGGTTTTTAACAATGTATCTGAATGTGCAAGTAATTGTATAGTCAGTACCATATACTAATGGCATATTTATTTGACCAGTAATATGCCAATTATAGATTATCCACAATGTTTGTTGTGCATACTTGTTATAATTTAAAGACAATAAACAATAATTAATATTTTATCTATTCAATTGGTGACTATATTTAATGTGTAAGGTCATCAATATGTAATATATGTATGTATTCACCTGTAATTATTCACTTGCACTTAACATTATTCTAATAACTTAAAGAGAAGAGATGTAAAATTAGCTTCGTCATACATATAATTATTATATAATTATATATGTATATAATTATACTTATTATGTACAGTAAATGAGCACAAGTTTATTTCGTTGACTGATTAAAAGAAATGCTTATTTCTTAATACATACACCATATAATGAAAAGTTCGGAGCGTCGACTAGAAATCACAGTGATTGTTTCTTCATTAAATTCCTCAACAAAATAAATACAAGTGTTGAACATATTCAGAATGTAATTATTAACAGCAGTCATTTTTCAATTTTACCCATCTCAATATAAGGATAAAATGGTTATTCTTAATTAATATCTTCTGAATATGTCCATTACCCAAGATACATCAGGATTCATATTAATAGTTAATGATTGTACAGTTTTGCGGTGAAAATCTCAGTAGGAGGCAATGAAACCGACGAGGTAATAGCAATTTTTAAATGTCTGAGGCATTATAATCAGATACATAATAAACCTTAAAACAGTAGGAGCCCATAATCCATTCACATCCTTGCGTCATCATACAAGACCGCATCGTCAATAAATTTATAGCTTTTTCCACTTGTTCTCGTGATACAAGCGAAAATATGTATAAAAGCGAGCGCTATCAACTGTTTCATAATAAACTATCAATCCCATTCTGAGCCTACTGTCTTCAAGCGTATGCAATTATATGAATAAACTTTACTTTTTGGACTGACTGTATTATTGCTAATTTTCTTTATAATGTTGCATATTTCTTACAGCGCCATCTAGCGATGAAGCGGTTGAGCATTAAGAAATTGTTGATTGTTTTATATTAGACGTCATTAGGTGTAGAGGGTATAGACAGAGGAGTCAGTCATGTTTATTAGATAAAAAGATAATTATTAGATACTATGGTATTCGAGCTATGAATTATTATGTAGATAGGTAGATGCCCAAGTACTAACGGAAGAGTATATTTTAATTTAAGCACATGAAATTACAAATAATTGACAGAAAATCTAACTCCCTTTTTTTTTTTTTTTTTCCCTAATGGCGATAGATACGGAGTGTTACCCTTGTACTGCATTTTTGAAGAGACAACTGACATTTCAATTTGACCGAGTATACAATTGTAGAGTACAATACTCATAGAGAATAACGCTCAACAACTTAATAGATACATAAAGTAGGTATAATATTAGATGACGTTACCGCGGTCCAAATAAAAGTTACATTACACAACCGTTGGCTCCACAAATCGAGCTTTACAGCATACGAATCCCAATTTGCCGTATCAACTATCGGAAATAAATAGAAGGGTATAAAGCATATTTGATTTCGGATTGTTACGTAACTATAGACCCCCCCCCCCCCCGAAACATCCGCATTGTTTAATATAACTTTTTTTTTTAATTATATAAAAAAAATATAAGCTTTCCCTTTCCACCTTAACCTTAAGTGCAGCAGTGTTTTAAATGTTAATAACATTCGAGTTATCCGCATTTGGTACAACAGAGAGCACTCAATGAGAACGGGAAAGAACAAAACTGCGATTGTCTAACAGGGATCTTTGGAATGTGTTCAATCAAAAATATAACATTACACCACCATTTTATAACAGTAAAATCAGACTTTTTAATTACCAAATGCGAATATCACAGATTAGTGTTTGCACTACTGCACTTAAGTGTCGGTCGCGTTAAACTTTTTCAACACTTTTCTGGCCGACTGTACCGAATAGATTTTCCTGTCTGTTGAGTTTGAATAAGTCCATCGCGACCAAGCCTCATAACATAACCATTCACAACCTGACTGCATCTCATAAAACCCACGAGCGTGTAATTTCTGAAAATGGAAATAAAAACAATGTTTATTCGTACTTACTACGTTGACAAATATGTACTAGATTTCAAGTCTCAGGCGTCTGATAAGTAGTACGTAAACACGAGTAGTGTCATATATAATACTTCGTTAATCTTAGAGTAGGGGCATGTTATTGTAGAAAATATCATGGCTCCTATAGCGTGTAGATCATTTTCGGGTTGACTATACATTTTGGTTTTAGGTAGAGCGCTCGCACGATAAGTATGCACGCGGGGAGTACCATACAGAATGAATTATTCCGAAGGATTGTGATTGTCAAGCCATATAGAATAGGTACGTGCAGACTTATCGAAAATTTAAAATCGTCAAAGTACATTGAATGAACAATAAATCTGAAGTATATTGATGTACTTACTCCGGCGACCCGGCATCAGGCGAACAGTTATTCCATCTGATGCCCGAACTGTATGGAAACAAATGTTCATGAGAAATATTACACTTAAATAAGTGTTAAGTAATTAATGTTATTATAACACTGCATACCACTCCACGACATCGTTGTTAAGGAAAATAACTGATAGCAAACATAACTTACCGTATTTTAGATTTGGATTTTATCCTGAGATAAAAATGGATGATGATTTTTACGCCTGGCAATAAAAAAATATTGAAGTAATTTTGTCTCGCATCTTTATGAACTTATAAAATATACATAAGTACCTACCCATAATAATGGCGTTGTTTTAATAATAAATAATAGGGTTGCCTAGCATTATTCACATAGACAAACAAAAACAAGTTTCGATAATAATCCTCACATTTATTCTCTGATATACAATAAAAATAATAATTGATCACAATCGTAAAACTAACAAACAATTAACTTTCTTTACATCTACAATTCACAGATATGTGATAAGAATGTCTATTTTCTAAGAGATATGGTGCGTCTATGTTTAACAAAGATTGGGAAATTGTTTGAAGTGAATTTTGAACCTTATGAATCGAATGATATGTATAACGTAAAATAAAATGGGTTATCAAAATATTTTCACCAAAAACGAGTCTTGTCTTTGGATTGAAGTTTCTTGCTGCCTATGCTGTCTATGAACTTTTGTTTATTTACTTCTTTATATATTTCTTTTAGATATTTTATTTTACTGCGTAGGTTTTTCTTGTTTTTAACAAATTTCTCTATTAAACTAATGGAGGGCGTCCGATTTCGATACAAATTTTAGACAAGGTACTTTCATAAAAAATGGAAATGGTACTCATGTTTTTGTTTTTTTTTTTACTTCCTGTCATCGCTATTATTTGTTACTTTTGTGATATATTTTATTAAAGTCTAATTATCACGTTGTAAGTACCACAAGATAGGTATAGGCGACTCGATCTTATTTTGATATTAAAAATATGCCTTTTGCATAAGATAAAAATCTATATGAAATATGATGGCGCCAGGCCCTGTAGGGAGTCTAAGCCTGTAGAGCAACATTAGCAAACCCAGTTTTGAAACTAAATGATGTCGTTGTTTTTACTTTAGGAAATAATCACAAGTTTTGTTAATGTAACAGTTTGATGTTGACTGTATATGGAAAATACTTTAAATAAGTAGTTTAATATTATAAAAATCTAGTTAATCATCATTTCATAAAAGGAATGTTTCTATGCTATACCTAATAAGGTAGTGTGTGATCAATAGCAACTACAAATATAGGTAAGAAGTAGGTACCTAATTGATTTTTATTTTCTATCCTAAGTACTGAAGATACCCTGGAATTACATATTTATAAGGCTCGAAACCTTTGTAACATACTTAAAAATAATTAAATTAATGCCAAGACCCCACGCGCCTATCACAGTTAAATTCGACCTTTCGTAATAAACAAAAATATCTGTTTGATTTCATTACAATTCAAATAAGTACTATTTTATTGCTCTTATTCTAATGAAATTTGCTTATTTAATTAATGTATTCATTACAATGGTAGTGTGATGAGCAAGAATTGAGCAAAGTCGAAGGAAACGGCTACCTAACGTTTTTTAAATTCCAAAGGCAATAAATATTTTTTTATTTAATTTTTGGCAAGGCGCAACGAAATAGTCTTTTATCGAGATCCTGTGATGTCCCGTCGTTTGACCAGTCAACAAGTGATGTAATAGTTATAGCTTGCGTAATAAAATTTAATTTAATTTAAATAAGTAAATTAAAACAATAAATACATCTCCTATGGTAAAAATCTAATAATTTCCTTTACCTAATCGCTAGATAAACATATTTTACAATCAAATCTTTAGACATTTATCCAATATCTACAAAGCGTATGGTTCGGGCCACAGATATATGAGAGGTTCGGGCGCTTTAAACTTAGAAGAATAGGCAAGATGACTGATTTTGAAAAACTGTTCTATAATATTCTAAGGTATCTACTATTTCCAAAAAAATATATTATTTCGGCAGGAAACTAATTTTTATTAGAAAAAAACGCTATTTAAATTGTAATTTTAAAATTCGCTCCAAAACGATCGCCGGTGTCATGGCGTCTGCTTGTGACATCACTATTATGCAAACTGACCATAAACACATCAAATCAGTAATTTACGTATATAAATATTGTAAAGAGTATGGAGTTTATCTTATTACTTTTTGCTGATAATGTTGCGGTTGCTTAGCAACAGGTTTTATATTGTTTGTGTCAAAAATGGTAAATCCTTGTTCCATGTTTTGAGAACACAAAACTATGTAATTGATCGATAGAAATCACGAAATACTTTATAAACGCAGGTAAAATCAATTACTAAGTGCAGAGATCGTCGAAGTTCATACGAAACTTAGCGATGTTTACAATGTGTACATGCTCGTGACGTAGTTCACTCTGATTGGTGTTCAACTTATCATGGCGGATTGTTGAATATTGTAGTTTTATTTTATTAAATAAATCATCAATCTCGCCCTAAATCTGTAAATAAACACATTTTTCAGAACCTATTAATCCTATCTCATTAGATAAACACATTATTTTAGTGATTCTTAGTTACTGTCATCATGCCTATTGTGTCGGGTTGGTAACGTCTGGCTGCAGTGCGTTTTGTGGACACAAAAAAATCAAACATATGACAGCCGTCCGACACCTATGGCTCGAGCACAATATTTTTACACAGAATCACGGTGTCTTCCGACCCACTCACACAATAGATTTCATTAATTAGTATGACCGTGACGGCACCCTTTCTCGATGACGTTACGATTCGTTCCTCCTCATCCATCTGATAGCTATCGCACGGGCTGGACTATATCAGTACGACTCATACCCTATAAATTAAATATGCCCTCAAAATACGTTGTGAGATGCCTTATTCTCCACAGAATATGTCAAGTTCCATTCTAACAAGGTATCAAATAAATACCTAACAAATCTACAAAGCTTTTAAGACTGCATTGTTATCTTAGATTATTTACGTCGCTTTCAATATTTTGTTAATGGAGCACAAAAAATTGAATGTTTGCTAAGACGACGATCGGTGTCAGTACAGGTTTTGTTTTTCTAAACATTTTTTTTCTTTTTGTGTAGTTCATTAATAATTTGACTCCAAACATAGCAGTGTCAACTATAAGATGATGGTTTTTGGACACGCCTATTTCATATCATCATGTCACTTCCATTATTTTATTTATAATGTGTATTTATTGAATGTTATATTGCTATTAATTACTTGACATTGGCAAAATACCCGCTAAGTTGTGGGTGAGGCCATTTGCATATCCATTTTATTTCATTTCGTAAAAAAAGAAGATGAAACTGGCTCCTGCAATACAGTCAATAATAGCGCAGATCAGGGGATTCATACTAAGCTATGTACAAAATGGTATGTCAATATAGGATTTATTTATTCGAATATCGAACGCTATGGAAAAAGACAGGAATGCGGCTTGAATTGAGTTTATTTTATGTAATCACGCAACGAGTCATTGATCGGTAGCGAGTCATCACACTGTAAGGCACGTGGGTGCAAACAATTGGGAGTAGGTATGATTCGGATCGCATTGGTGGAAAACAAACGTATCAGGCATTACCACAACACTGTGTTTTGAAGACGACGCGTCTGACTAAATTCAAAACATCACAGTGGCATTTGCTACATTTTGAAATGGTATTATTGGTGACCTGAATAGAACAGATAGTAGTGAAACTTGTATCTGTACCGAGGGTGTGAGGTAGTGGTAGTGGTCCTGGCAGGGGAAAACTTCGTGAGCACGAATGTTTATACCCGCATTATGGGTGTTTAATATCTATAAAGTATTATATACCGGGATCGCCCCCAATCCATTGTACGGTACAGGTAATACACGGGTTCTTAGTTTGGGACCGTACAGTAATTGGTGTATTTATCTGCACTAATATTTTTTTTTATTGTGCCAAGTAGTGTTTATTCATCTAAATGGTGAGACTATTACAGACAACGAAATTAAAAAAAAGGTTGCACAATGAACTGTGTTCGTAGATAGTTTGCATGGAGCTTTTAACTCCTTGCTTTGCCTGTACTTTAGGAAGGACATACATAGTATGTTGTATAAATTATTATTGATTATTCTCATCACATACAGGGGCACAATGTGCGTATGACACATGGCCACAACTTTTTTTTATTATGAATTTAAAACGGGAATTACGTTAGTTGTTTTAGTGCCGTCTCGGGCAGAAATCGACCACAAAGACAACATAATTTTATATTTTATGTATCTTATTGAAAGGCAGTTGGACGGAACTTTAATACTTATATAGTGCTTAGGTTTATTTATTATTATTATTATATATTATCATTAATCTCATTTCTATTTCACAAGGAACAAGTCGAGTCATTTATATTGACCACTGACAACTGTTTGGATTTGTGTAGAATTAACACAAATACGTTTTCTGGACAATGTAGGTATGTGCTTTAAGCGCCTCGTATTTTTGATACATCGATCAAAGTTTATCATGTATCAATATGTGTAGATATTGGATAAGTGTCGACATTTCGCAAATTTTATTAAAATTCTTAGTATTGTAAACACATACTTAAGGGGGGCAACAATTATTAGGAATACTTAAGAGTCGCGTCACAAGTATAAATATATATAAACAGCAGGGTTTGTCTGCCTGAGGCTTTTTTTAACTCATTAAAATATGAGTTGGTGACTTAACTTTTTTTTTCATGACCGTTTATTGTACCCACTCAGGATAAAAACAGCTTTTTTTATGTAATTAAAATGTTTTTATCTTTATATTAACCTTTTCCATGACTCACTAGTTTTATGTGATGTATTTCATATAAAAAAAAACAAAGAAAAGGTTATTACACAAATAACGTATTTACGATTTATCAATTGTTTCCCCCTTAAGTCGTAGATTAATCCAGTCAAATATTAAAAAAAAAACAGACGAACACACATGCGAACACCATATTCGCTCGGTCATATCCAGAGAAGTGAAGCAAACGTTAACAATGATAACAAAGAAAACAACTTCGCCACATACAAACGAGCAAATTGGTGTGTAAATATAAACTTTACTCGTATACAAATTAGAAATAAATTTGTATATCAAAAGGGTAAAAAAATCAACAAACGGGCACACAGTCCACGACACCGGCCGCGGCATCGTCAAGTGTTAAATCGCATGCCGACATTAAGGGGGAAGCGCAAGGTCAGGGCGCGAAATTCAAAATGTAAAAAAATACCTAAAGCGATAAAATACTCCGAGGTTAGGTAAAAACCGCTACTTTTACTAACTTTATGGTGTTGTATCGCTTTAGGTATTTTTTTAAGCAAACTTAATACATCGAGACATCCAATGCAGAATGCTAATATCGCAAAACACTAAATTACATCGTAAAGATGTCCAAATTTCTCGTAAAAAATAAAAACCATTGACTTTTGAATTTGAATTTCGCGCCCTGACCTTGCGCTTCCACCTTACCATGCTGGGGTGAGCCTCAAGCAGACAGTTCATAGCCTCGAGTCTTGAGCACATACGCACACGAGTTCCAACATCAACACTGACACTTCACACTAAAATAGGCACTGTTATGAGGCAGAGGAACTTGGGAACGCGTCCGGCGCGTCGGATCAACAGTTCAGTCTAGAAAGGGGACGGCAATCGTCGACTAGATTGACGGATTGGGGGTTAGTGATGTCCTTGTCGATGGCGGGCCGCCGATTGCGGTCGCGGAACGACCCGAACCCGGAGTCGTGTGTCCTGGAGGGGGACGTACCTACGAATATCCGGGGCATGTCGCACTCCTCGCACTTGTCTAGCAACGGGTGGTTCCTGAAGGTGCACATGTGGCACTGCCAGGACGAGGAGGCGCGCTGGCCCGTATAGATGTTGCTGTAGAAGCTGTCGGCGTCTTCGGGCTCTGGAACGTAAGTAGCAACCGTTGACGTTTGAGTCAGTTTGACGTTTGACGTTGAGTAACCGTTGACGCTTATAGCAAAACAATAAGCACCACACGTATTTGTACTAATATTATAAAGAGGTACAGTTTCCCCCCCAATTGTATTGACGTTGTATAGCTTTATCAAACGTTATATAAGTAGTACTGCGCACAAGAGTTTTGCTTTGTGCAGTACTAAGTATATGACGTTATATGACGTTTGATAAAGTCATAAAAGGTCTTTAAATTTGCGGGTGTGAGTTTAGAGGTAGGGGGTGGTGTCGGGATTAATTGATTCGATTCTAGAATTTATTTCACTATGGCTATGATTCATCGAAGTACAGCGGGCGTAGCCGTGGACAGAAGTTAGTAATTTATAATAGAATTGTTAAGTGACCTTCTAAACACGAAATGGGATTCTCAATTCGCACTGTGGCTGCAGTGGCTTCATTGCCATAGAAAGGAATTTTTTGGCGCTCTGAGCAATAAATGTTTGCAGTATATCAGATAGAAATAAAGTAGATTTCGCCTTCTGACAGGCGGACTTTGGTTATTGAATATTCCTGGTTTTATAAGTATATATTTTTACAAATAAATAACAGTTCATTCAAGTGCTTGCATAGCTAGTAATAAAAATGTTTAGGCTTAAAATCAAGGATAATGCACTGATTTTCCTCGTGCGAATCCTTATGCAAGTGAGAAAAGTTGATATGTTTTACAACTGACAACATTGAGGCAAGGGTCATAAGAAGTTTACAGAAATGTTTCTTTCGCAATTCATGCCTTGCCATCGAAATAATTTAAGAGAAGCTACTAAACTATTCACAGCAGCGCTGTAAATGAGATCGTGATGAAGACATTGCAACGTATACGTACCATTCCCGGTCATTTCGAGGCGCTTCGCGAGCGTGTCGCACTGATCCCTCAGGCGCTCCACGTCGTCCCGGAGCCGCTGCAGCATGGTGGGCGTGGGCGGCGTGCTCGCCAGGATCTGGGTCTCCTTGCTCAGCTGCGCGAGCTGACCCTTCTCCTGCGCGAGCGCCATCGCCATCCGACCGAGCCTCTCCTTTTGCCGCTCGATTAGAGAACGATCTGGGGAGATTGCAATACGAGATCTCTTGGTTTAGCCTATTATTAAACAATTTTATGGATATATCACCAGACGAACACACCAACGGTATGGCTCCATACTAAGCAACGCTTGTGTTATAGGTACTGTATACAATGGACTGGGGGCGATCCCAGTAACACCCAGACCAGGGCAAATTACCAGAAGACCGTTTCCGAAATTTGCTCAGGCAGGTATCGAACCCGCAACTGCCTGGTGCAGTGACCCGACCGGCCTACGCTCAAACCACTACACAGCTGTCGTCAAAAGGTGGTATATACATCAATAATTGGCTAGTTATGCAGCGATGTTTAATCAGATTTACCAGATTGTTTTTCAATCTTATGATACTATTCTTAATATTTGTGGCGAATGTATATACAACATTCTCACATTACATAGCATTATCGTTCTTAGTCATATTTGTGGAAACTACATTTTATGGAATATTATGCAAGGTAGGTTGTATATTATACGTGACTAGAATGAGAAAACGGGTGATGACGAATTAATCAGCATATGAGATTATTTATTTCATGGCTTATACAGTATGAGGTGCCTAAAATCTTCATTCCAACCTTATTAGCGATTGATTAAGGTCTGTCCCCAGTCTATCCTAATTATAATGAACACTCAGTTTTTGTAGTCTTCTGACTTAGAATCCCACATATGACTAGCGGTAGCCTAAGTATTAGAAATTACGATGAATTCATTATATTTCTATATGAACGTATAATAATTCGAGCCCTTTTTAATGTCCCACTGTTGGGCACGGGCCTCCCCTAAATTCGAGGGGGATTAGGTCATAGTCCACCACGCTGGCCCAGTGCGGGTTGGCGGACTTCACACATCTTTCGAGGGGTTCTCTCAGACATGCAGGTTTCCTCACGATATTTTCCTTCACCGCTTAGCAAGTGATAATCGTGGTTGAAAATGAGATGTGAATGATGAGAAAGTATGCGAAATGAATAAAATTCTTGCTTACTCTGAAATCTAGACTGATCCCCCCGATCTATTATAACCATTACAAAAGGATCACACATAACCAACATTAAATTTGAGAAAGAAGTTATGAGAAGACAACTATTCTCTGTCGTTGTTCCTGATCAAATGACCCAAAGTTAACCCATAGTGCGCCATTCCGCGGTTGTGCTACTCGGGTCAAGGCTACATTTGCGATAACATGGACCATTTGAGATCAATGTGATGTATGGGTACGTATTTTTTTAATAATGTATAATCTACTAGTCATGTTCCAGATCATAACAATAACAAAATCTCCTCATTTGCCCGATTTGGGACTCGAATTTCGAAAAATACCAACTTAGTGCACCTCTAGGATATTCAAGGAATATATCCTCCGAATTTCAAATCTCTAGGCACACTGGTTTCAGCTATGCATTTTCGATTAGTTAGTCAGTATTAAGAATGTTATTAAATAAAGGAAGATACATAACAATTAGATTATAATTTGATCGTAAATCTATAAGTAGTGTCTCAGTTGATCGTTAAGCGCGCTGAGGGCGGGCAATACAGGCAATATACCTAGCTCAGGCAACAGTACAGCAAGACGTTACAACCAACCACTAAACTTGTTACATGGTATGACAGTGGGTAGTACGGCATTCCGATCCATTTTAGGGTACCGTTAAGAAACGCTTGCTTTTCCAGCAAGTTAGGTATTGATCAGTGATCGGTAAAATATCTAGTTGCATACTTGCGTATGCAACTACAAAAAGCGCGCGTAAATCCAGAGACCGGGACACCAGAATTAATTTGTGAAGCAAAAAAAAAATAAACATCAGTCTTCCATTTACACGTACAAAAACAACACGGTACGAAAGTACCTATCACCCGCAGACGTGCACAATAAGAGCATTATAAATTGTGCACCTACGCTTTTTTTTTACTTTCCACGTCGTCGGTAGTAGAGATGCGTGGGTCGGGATGGATATATGTCCATGGATTATCTCATGTGGAATGGTCACATCATTTGATATTGTATTATGTCTCTAAACCAAATGAAGTGTGGACACAATAAGATTTTATGTTGTGAGACTATCATATGGCTATGGATTTCTTATATTTACGCAAATATTTTACGGATTTTATCGCGTTTATTTTATGTTTTTTATGTTCCCGATGTTTCGGCTGCTTTACAGCAACCATGGTCATAGGACGACTGACAAGCCTCCCGTAATTGAATATGGCTATGGGTCTATGCCATGTGTCAATTAACTTTATTTGCAACTTATCTGACAGATGGCACGTACATATTTCGTCAAATAAATTGTTGATAAGGTTGATTTGTAAATTGTGCAACAAGCCAATGACTGATTAATTAACTTAGAGGCTGCCAGACTTTATTCATCTAAATTAATTGCTTCTGAACAGTCCAGGTTGTCTAGGTTCTAGGGACCATTCTTGTATCCATCGTACAGAGATTCAGAATGATAGAGCACTGGATATAGGTATATCCGGACATGAATCTTTAATCTGCTCATCTCTAGGTCAACAATAGTTTTAGTCATAAAAAGTTGCGGTTGTCAATGATAGTTTTTTAGTACCTACTTTTTATTTCATCACCAAGATACCTAGGTAGTTTATTTTTAAAATTTGTGACATTGTTTTTTTTTGTTGCCGGATGGACCATTTTATTTGATTCACCTACCCCTTATCTCTATGAGTGTTTCATTACTCGTATGTCTCAATAGAACATATTTTTATTCGTCAGAATGTTTAGGTATCTCTTTTTGGGTATTATCACAAAAAAAATCCAATTAGCTAGGCACTAACTTAAATAAATCCGTGCATAGCTTATAGGATACTGTTCATTAACCCTTAGATTACCAGTAGTCTCATGAATCAAGTAGGTATCAGAGGGTAGGCTGCAGTGGATCCATCATTCAACTAATTTAGAGTGGAAGCTAAATAGTTGCAATAGTTGCAATGGCGAAAAAATTTAGAGTACGAAGAATCTTCCAGTTCAGGGTGAAATGGTTAATCTAATTACAAAGCACTTGTATTCTGAATAAAACTGCTTCGTATTGTCTTAAACTGCTATAAATATGGACCTAATTAATAATGAATCATATTCAACTCACCACCGTGTGTTGATCCTGGTGGTTCAGGCGCGGCTCTGGTCGGCCTCGGGGACTCTATTCTCGATGGGTGCGTAGGCGGCGGCGGAGCCCGTCGTCGCGGTGGCCGTGGCGTGCTCGGACTCACCGTCACCGTCACATGGCCTTCAAACCCACCCTCCTCTTCCCTCGTATCCCGCACAGGACTCGCCATGTTCGACGTTGGTGTGCAAACAGTCAAGTTCACTGATGTTATAGCTCTTGGACTATCATAGTCCTCTAACCATGGATCACCATAGGCACGACTCAAGTCCATATGACAATTAACGTTAACAGATAAATTTAGTGGATACCCTCGCTCTGGTCTATATGATGTTTTCGTCTGACTAGGTTGACCCTCATTCTTGGGAACTGAGGGAGCTGGGGATATAGTTCTGCATGTATCTGCTTCTGGTTCTTTCAATGTCTGTTTAAATGCAACATCTGGATTTGTTTTTATGAAATCAAGTGTGTTTGGACGCTTAGGCTTTTCCTGTGGTGGTATCTGTGGTTCTTCTTTTTTTATAGTCTTCTTTTCTTTCCCTTTCTCTAACCTTTCGGGCAAGTTACTTTTGATTTTGTTGCTCTTCAATATCTTGTAATTCGTACTCTCAGGTTGTTCTAAGTCTTTATTGGATTGCACCTCTGTGTTAGATAGTGTTGGGGAAACAATATTGTCTTCTTTTGGAAAGGGTATCTGTTCCTCTTTCTCATTGGTCAGTTCCAAATCACTTGGAGACTCAGCATTATACTTCACATAACAGTTATCAATATTGATTACAGTGATTGGTGATGTGTTATTGATTTTTTTATGGACATCCTCATTAGCTGTCTCAACTATGTTCTGATTGGCATCAGTGTTTAGTTTGTTGTCATCCTCGTCAATAACAATGCCAGAGCTCAGTACAGCTTTCTGTGGACCTTCACAAGTGATGGAATTCAGTGCTGTTGATTTCACAGCTTCATGCTTCACTATGGGCTGGTTGCGACACTTGAGTGGGAGGTTGAGTTTGAGTTCGTTGAGCTGGCGCGCGGCCGCTGACGAGGAGGCATGATACGCGTGCGTTAAGGAGGCCTTGACTTCGCTGTGGAGGTGCTTCTCGCAGGCTTGCTTGTCGTGGCAATAAAGCTCGATGGTGCTGGACACAACATGATCAGGTACGCCGGGAAACTTCTGTTTTAGCTCGTGGAACAATTGCATAAGCGATATGTTGGTGCATGCGCACGGTGCAGGGCTCGCAGCGCTTTCAGACGGGGCAGACATCGCCGCCCATCCTAGCGGAGGCCCACCGCTTCGCCGCGAATCCTTTCCTCACGGAAATGCCACCGAACACTTTCTGCTCGCCGGTGAAACCACTAAAACATTTTATTACCTAATTTGCACTGTAAATAACGTCGTGTCTATCTATTTTGTGACGTCACAAACCCGAAAATCACGATTTTGAAATGTTACGTATACATACCCGAACCCCTGTTACTGTGAGCGTTCATGCCATGTTACACCCGACTATTCACATATGACGAAAAAGAGCACATACCGAGACGAGGCTGAATTTTTATATCTTTTGTTATCATACCAAAGCTTGATATTTCATGAAATTGCAACATACAAATGTGATCAAAACGCGTACGACTTTTATTTGATTTTAGAACACATCTATCTATTTTAATTCCTTATAAAGTAACACAAAAACACCTAAAATATACAAAAGTAATAAGTATTGTAAGTACTCGAAAATAAATTACGAAAATCGCACGACTGTCAATCCACTTCTGCCATTTTGGCAATAGACAACAAAACATAGCGTGAGCAAATGAGATGAGAGCCGTTCCGGCGCCACCGGGCACCTCTACTATACTATAGGTTTAGAGGATTCATTTAATCATCATCATCGTTATCAATGCGATCATTATCATCAGGGTTACTCATAATTGTATTTAAAAAAATTAAGAAATATCTAGGAAGAACTATTCGGAACTGGCAAAAATGCAACTATTTTGTAGCCAATTGCTAACCTAAAAAAATAAAAAATAAATAGATGGTATTATTTATAGAATAATTGGTATTATTGTTGTCCTACTGGACGAATTAAACTACTACTGGTATTATTGTGTAAACTTTTCATGCTCCCGTACTATTGTTTTGTTTTCACATTATTAGATAGTTGAATTTATTAAATAAAATGGTTGATGACCTGCGAAAATATTTAAACCACTTACTGGAAAAGTATGAGCGAACACATCAATAAATGTCATTTGAATGTACTTACTTGTAAACATTGTTAAAAAATCATGATTTACTATTGCAGAGTGAACGGTCTGCATTGTATATTAATTACTGACCGGGATGGAGTGCCACTTGTGCGTGCTGTGACGGAGCGTGCGCCCCAACTTGCCCTCAGACCGAATTTTATATCAACATTTGGAATGGCTACAGATCAAGCAAGCAAACTAGGTTTGGGGCGGAACAAAACAATCATATCCATGTACTCCAGTTATCAGGTACATTGAGATCACACTAAGCATTGAAACAATTATTCCTAGTTATTTATTTAGCTAAGGACCTTACTACATTTGACAATGTCCTGAATAAGAATTCCGATGACTTAGAGGGGAAGTCTACGTCCAACGGTTTGGCATTATATGGACTATATAAATTGATATTGATTCAGTCATATAAGACACATAATAATTTTTCATATCTTGATTTCACATCCATTATTTTATGTATAATGTGTTATTGCTATTAATTACTTCACATTGGCAAAATACCCGCTACGTTGTGCGTGAGGCCATATTCATATCCATTTCATTTCATAAAGAAAGAAGAAGACACTATATTTTTATCTTGTACTGACTCCCTGAGGGTGTGTTCATTAGCCACTACTATGAACTCTAAAGTAAAGGATTAACAGTGAAGAGTGTGGTGTGCAGACCTATAAAAAATATATGTCGAAGCTGAGTTTATGATTTGCAGGTGATACAAATGAATAAATTACCACTGGTGGTGACATTCATTGGTAGTGATAACTGTAACACTGGCCACATACTATCGCTAGAGAGCCAGATCGATCCATTCCTGAAGGACCTGTCAGCGGTGGTTGCTGATGCACCTTGAGATGGAACAGGTTCTTTTTTTTTATTGTCTTTGCAAATGATATTTATGATACTGGCATGTATTCTAGTTTTAAGTGTTCCATTTTGTTTATTATTTTTTATAGCATCCAAATTTAAAGCACATGATTTAATATTAAGTAAAGAAAACAACAAATATACCAACAATGTTTTAGTATGTTATTTAAGTTTGCATGAGTGTATGTAAACCATTATTAGAGTCCCTCGTTAGTTATCACTTATTTAAGTAATTGTACATAAATAATACTTTTATATTACAAATGTTAATGGAAATTAAAGACCAACTTTGTATTTATATTGCATATTTATTTACAATATATCAATCTCATATTTTATCCATAACAGATAATATTGTTACATATATATTTGTAATGCAATGAACTAGGTTCCGTATCTTCATGAGAACATAAGACAGTAATAGTAAAGATATACCCATAAAATATAATAAATTTACAATGAAATTACAAAGAAAATTTTTATAAATATTGGAGTTAAAGAACCTTTTTTATCAATATCGGAATTCTCCCATCATAAGCCTCTTTAAATAAAGGTAAGAGAATCATGTTTGTATGTTTGATCGATCATAGTAGCACGGGTGTGACTAAAGCCTTGCCCGTGAGTGCGTTGACGACGTTGTTGGCGGCGAGCGCGCCCATGTCGCTGCGCGTGCGCACCGTAGCGCTGCCGATGTGCGGGAGTACGACTGCAACAAGATACTAGTATATTAAAATGTAACCAGTGATACTATAATTGATAGAACTAGGCGATACTTGGCGGAAGTCCATTGTTAACCTAATGGGGAAAGACCCACCACTGACCCTCGGCTTGTCAACTTTTTCGATTATAAACCAAATCGGTCTTATTACAAAAAAATGATTTGGGCATGGTTTAAACCTGAACTAAAAGGTCCATGGTTTAAAGTTGAAAGCAGAGAAAAACCATGCCTTATTACAAATCGAAGACCAATCGAGGATCAGATAAGTCAAACTTCGTCCACGGTCTAAATAATATCTACAGATTATAAACGAAAAATGGTAAACATTCGTTCGTTCATACAGGGTTCATTCAGTGCAACGTTCCGTTTCTCGACATGTTTATATTATATTCACATTTCAAGTACTTAAATAATGATTTATTAATATAAACATATATCATAAATTGTTGTTTGTTTAAGATTTAATATATTGAACAACCAGAACTAATAATTTGACGCGCTTATTTTAATAAATTTATTTTATTTCTTTGCCAGCTTTAGCGTGAAACGGAGCAATGCGCGCGCCGTGACATTTGTCATTTGTTGTGTTTATGTTATGTTTATGTCACCTCTTAATAATACTAAATGTTTCTGGTTTGTTGTTTTATACGGAAAATTGGGAATAAAAATAGAACAACAAAAGAAAAGAATGGCGAAAATTTGAGTTCAGAAGAAAAAGTTGGTGAAACATGCAGATTATTTATTACAATATGATAACAGTGCAGTGTATTGTATCATACTTATTTGGGTAATTGTATAAATGCTAATGTGATTGATTTTCGGTTCAAGTCACACTCCAGGTATATTTTTTCAGTGTCTTTTCACTTTTAGTACTTTTATTACTCTTATACAAACTTTTTACATATTCGAAATATAATAACCTTGGTACATTATTCTATTTGGTTTTACAGAAGTGAAGAAATGCACCGGTCAATCGTGGATAGCAATACATATTTAATAAAAGACAGCTTGAAATTATGGAAGTGGAGCACAAATACAACATTAAAATTGCAAAAACAAAAATAAAGAAACTGGAATTAGAAAAAGCATTGTCAGAAAGTCAAAAGACAAGTAATGAAGGATAAAATGTTTTCAGATATTTTATTCAATAAACACATCTTTCATTGTTATAAAACATATAATTTCACTTCTCATGCCTATTATTTTATTACATTAACTTTAAATAATTGCCTTTCTGTTGTCTATATAGCCAAATAAACATTAAAAACTAGAAAGGGGTGAGCATTACTAACAAAAAATCATAATATACACTTATGATTAGGCAGTATGAGGTCTCCAACCTGAGCCTAATGTTTCATGTAGAAGGATAAAAAAATGCAGTTGCGAAGCCTAGATTTTTAGTCTAATTCTCTGAATATTCTGAAGTCATGTACACTGCCTCGCCAGCTGGTAACCAACCGTCACCAACGTCACCACCGTCACCAACCACCTGAAAAGTTTATAAAAATTTAACATTAACCCGGTATGTGTTGTAATGCAATACCACAATAATTGCAATACCACAGAAACCAACTACAAACAGAGAAACAGTAATTTTTATATGATATAGATTGAGCCAAACAAACTAACCAATATTTGGGATTGCAACTAGCATTTTGGGAGGAGAGTTACATAAAAAGTAATTAGGTACTCACCTACTAACATATTAGACAACTTAAAATTAAAATATTACTGTAAAAATTACCTGTAGATTGATCAAGGAAATCCTTTTCTATTCATAAATAACTGACCCCCATCAGCATTTACTCTTCTAACTCTTATATGAGTACAGTCAATTGTGGAATTTTCTCATACTGTCCTCCTGTTAGTTTAAATTAGTAGGCATTTTTAGGAATCTTTGGGACATCCGTGACCAAGTTTCTGCTACTTTTTTACATGTTTTTCTCATAACCGGTTGAGACACACCATATAAATCAGCTGTATTGTCTTGAATCTATGAATAAAACATGTACCTGTATTAGTATATTGTTTGATTTTTCTGCATTGACTAAGGTAGTTGTAAATAACACTTACTTCACGGCGAGCCCAGTTGCGTAATGCGCAAACCACTTGAAGCTCCGGACTCAATTGGCATCCTCGAGGGTCATGTTCCAAATCGTCACGTAGCACATCCACAATCTTTTTTCCGAATCATTTTGTGAACCTATATTTGTATCGGAAATCCTCGTCACTCAAATCAAAAGGATTCACACGATGACGATGTATATTTGAATGCCGGCGCGTCTCCAGCGTGCCCAAATCTTCCAAATCCATTAAATCAATCAAGTCAATATTCATATTTATTAGATTACTAGGTATTTGACACACGAAATGAACTTCAACCTAACCTCAAATAATTTGGTACCGAAGATAAACTAGGGGTCTCGGCGGTTTTTCTTTAGTACCAAAGATAAACCATGGTTTGGTGATAAACTTCGTTTTATAATAACGTTTTCTTTAGTTCATGGTTTAAACCTTGTACCAATCCCAGTACTTTATTTAGATCCTGTTTTGGAATAAGACGGAATAAGTTTAATCGATAATAAAAGAAGCCAGCAACACCGAACTCCTCTAAGATGTTATTCGAGAAACTATCTATCACGTGTGTGAGTGACGGGACTTCAAATAAAATGCAATTCTCCGCGACACTAAGCGAATCTAAAAAAGTATTCGAAACGTGTTTCGCCTCTAAGCGAGGCATCCTCAGGACTGCTGGGCTACGAATGAGCTGAGCTGAGTGATACTAGTAATTTAGTTAGTATTTGTATGAAATAGCTACTTAGGGATGATAATGCCCAGCCAATGCTGAGCCAGAAACCCTTTGCGTATGCTACAGACCTTTATATTATATTTCCTTTTGTTATTCTTCTTCTTTCTTTACGAAATGCGATGCGATGAAATAAAATGGATATGAATATGGCCTCACCCACAACTTAACGGGTATATGTATTGCCAATCTCAAGTAATTAATAGCAATCACACATTCAATAAATACACATTATAAATAAAATAATCGATGTGACGTGACGATATGAAAATGGCGTGCCTTTCCTTTTGTTAATAAATGTCATTGCTTATTACTTGTTTCTTTAATGTCTCGTCAAATAATGTATTATATTTGTTCTATAATTCTGTAATATAGCTTTTACATAAGATGCTATCTATCCCTACGCCGAATAAGATTATTTACAGAAACTTACACAAATTAGGCAGTGTCAACAACTTGTGGTCCTTCGGCAGTGGTTCAGGTGTTGTGACGTCTAGCCCCGCAGCGTAGATCTGCTTGTTCTTTAACGCATCGTACAGGGCTTCTTGATCTACTAAGTCTGTAGAATTAATAGAAAATTTATTAGTTATGTAAAATCTTTTGTAAATCTGCCATATTTTCGAATTGACCCTTATGAGTTTTAGTTTATGTGGGGGAAATATATCTACTAATAAAAAGGGAGAATGTATGTCAGGTTCAGAAACAATGATTCTGTGTTGTCATTACAGGAATATGCCGCACCCATCTTCCAATCTGTTACCCATTAGTTGTGGGTGACCAAATCTCTCATACCTCCACGGCCTACGTTGACTACTATTGCGTTCTTCTTCATCTTGCCGAGAGTTTCGCTGTTGATCATGTGTTTCGTTTCGTTAGTCAGAGGTACCGCCAGCACTATGAAGTCACTCTGGCGCAGTAGCTCGTCGAGTGTTACGAACACGGCTCCAAGCGCTTTGCCTGAAAAGGAGAGATGTACCATAAATATATGTCATCAGAATTTCCCCTTTTCCTGCTCTGAGCCGAGACTTGAATAAAGCTATAGATCCAAGTCCCAAGCTCAAGCAGGTACAATTTTAAAATGTTGGATGCTAGGGTCCTTTTGCTAAATTCTTTCAGGATTGTAATGTTTGGAGTATGCTTAAAAGAAACTTTAGATGATATTTGAGCATGAGGTCTGCGGAGCCATATATCCTGCACGAAGAAGGAATGGACACTAGACTTCAAAGGAGAATGCTGAAGAGACGGTAGCCGCATGCTAATATTGTTTCGGTAGTTATAAAGGCATAGGGTTAGGATTTCGTACGGTACCTTGAGGCTTCTCCCTGTGTCCTGAGTACACGAACCGACCGACCTCGAAGCCAGCCAGCCTCTTCACCACAGCTTGGCCAATGCCGCCCAGGCCGATGATGCCCACAGTGCTACCTCGTAGGTCCTGCCCCAGCACCTTGTCGAAACCTATCTCCCATTCCCCCCTGAGATTTGAGATTATAATTAGTGACGGCCAAAGTCTTGGTCCTGCATTAGTCTCGGAGTTTTATAGCAAAAACTACTAGTCTTACGTTTCGGTTGCGTCTCGGTCATTGGTGATAGGTTATTCAGTATAAAATAGGCTAATCCTTCTTGAACTGTATATTGTGGGAGTTTGTGCGTATTTGTGCTCGGTATTCGTGGAAATTCTTGTTATGAGGATATACTCGGATTGTCATCGAGTTCTTGAAATATGTTTCATATCAATCAACCGCAAACCGTCTCACTCTTGGGATCATGGATGCAACCAAAATTGATAGCATTGAACAGTAGAGTGAGACTGGTGACTACCAAAACAAAAAAGTAACAGATTGTGTATATGATGATATTTATAAGAAAAAAAATGTATATTAATTATCGTTGCAGCTTTACCCAAATCCTATAAAACTTCATTTTGTACCACCAGCTTCTCAGTTGAGGAGCAATTTCTTGGGCTAACATTATCAGTTCAGATTCCACTATTTTCCCTTCAGTTATCAATTCATTATTTCCTCAAGACCTTACGATTATTACCTGCGTACTTGATCCAGGTTCTCAGTGAACCTTCTAGCGGCACTCAGCATCAGTGCCACAGCGATCTCGGCCACTGCTGGGCTCAGCACGTCGGGCGTGTTGGACAACTTGATGCCGCGTGCCTTGAGCTCCTCCGGGTTGCAGTGGTTGTAGCCAGCGGAGACCGTCGCCACTAGCTTCAGTTGGGGACCTGGAACGATGTCGCTAGGGTGTTTCGCATGTGAAAGTGCAGGCTGATGATTATGACCCTAATGGAACCGATTTTAAGGCCACTCCAATGCGCTACCTACCTATCGAATTATTTGAATGTTATGAATTCGTGAAAATAAACTTAACCTCAGTCATAAGATACTATATAGCACTGATCTTTTAACTGACATTTTAACACACGAGGTTTTAAGTTTGCATCATGGTTGTTACGTTAGGGTATGGTGTTAGTTAAAAATTTGAAGATTAGGATCGCGAACGCACAGGGCGGGGGTTCTGAGCGTCTGTAAAGTAACCCTGAGGAGGACGGACACGTGGTGGGGCCCACGACGCCGCGCCGTGAGGAGGAGGCATCTTCTCAAGCGGACGGCCGCTGTTTGGGTCCCGGCCGAGTGCAAAAGTTACCGTGGCCCCCCACCACAAGGCGGGAGAAGAACCACCTTGGGGTTTTATTCGGTAGGAGTCCGACATAACCCGCTTGTCTTCCCCGAGGTTTGCGGGTATCCATGATATTTCCCCAGGATATAAAAAAGGGTATGGTATTGGCAAAGTTTAGTGGAAAATTATTTGCAACGAATGCTTTGTGACCGCGGGCAGATATATTGTCTTATCACAAACAAATTCGACTGATGCGTATCAACGTATTGAAAATAGTCACAGATACTAAGTTGATAGGGTGGGATTTGATGGAGTGTCAAGATTGTGAAAAAACACCCGATCCGATGTTATAGTGGTCGTGATTATTGTGATATATATTTTTATTAGAACATGGTTACTTATTCATCTGTTCCGGAAGATATCACGAGCTTAGTACGGTTCTATACAGTCCCCTCTTTACTATTAGCTTTACTATTACCTTGTTATTTTTATTTATTTCCAAAAAAAGAGATTTACAGATATTCTTTATTGATAAAAACTTCTTGCACTAGGTCAGGCCTGTGTCGCAGGAAGCTTTTATTTTTCATTGAGATTAACTTAGACGAGTTTTAATGGTGATAAGAAATGCTATTTCTTATAATAATAAAAAGAAATAAAATATTTTGACGAAATAGATCCTACCAAAGGGGCCACGTTATCTTATAGTTCCCAAAGCCTCCTCCAATAAGTTTGAAGCGGCACTGGTTCTAGGTCGACTAGCTAGCTAACATTTCCTAAACCTTTACGAATCATTTATTGCTGTCTACCTACGCTACGAACCAAACTATTTTATACATTACCAGCTCTGTCCAAGAGTTCCTTGGTGATGGGCAGGTTGGAGCTCCACACGAGGGCGGAGCATCCCGGAATCAGCTTGAGCAAGTCCTCCCGCGTCAGCGTCTTGCCCTCTTCGCCGAAATTCAGATACTTCGTCTGAACTACTGTGAAACTGGTAGTCGAATGGATAAGGATTGAAATGTTTGTAAATAAACTATATTTCCTGATGATAATGATGAAATGGGTCCCCTACACCTATCAGTAAAGCTGTGGATACTTTACTGAACAATTACCGGCCATCTTGGGAGAACTTAAAAATCAAGTTATACTACAAGTCCAACCTACTCTTCATAGGAGTAGCAAGACTTACTTTGAAGCTTTGTAAAATTATAATCTCATCAATAGTAACACAAATAACGTTATATGCCTTAATGTAGCTACTAAGCCCGATTTATGCGAAGATTAAGTTAATAAGTACCTCTGCAAATACTTAATTATGACAACTACTGGAAGAAAATGTATAGCTGGTCAATTAGGTAGTTAACCAAACTTAACTATGTCGTGATTATGATAAAATGTATCGTACATTATACAAGTAATAAAGGTTATTTTCTTCTGAATAGTGCTATCAGCTCCCGTTATGATACAAAAATTAAAAGGTTATCGATAAATAATATTTTGTTTGTATTTTCACGTATCATTTAAATTAAATATCAAGAAGAAATAAGTAGGTTTATAACAGTTAATATAACTGATATAATAATTATTATACTATGTATCATCATATACGGACATTGTTTTTTTTATTAATAGGGTACCTACCTACACATTGTAACGAAAGGAGCTCTATAATCATATCATACTGGATATAAATCTAACACAGGTTTTGCGGAAGCCCCGAGGCCTTGTCCAGTAAAGACACATTTATAGGCCATCAACCCAGAACAACATAGCTATTAAATGTTCATAAACGTGCATGAGCATGGGCAATTTAATCAAACAAAAAACACTGTACTTGGAAAACTGTGTTCTTTGTTATGTGTCTCCCAACATCAGTTGTTTTTTTACAGTAAAGTGTCCTCCTCTTTACTGATAAGGTTAGTGGGGCACCTATCTATTTGCAAATCCTGAAGCATTCATTTAAAATAGCCTATTTACATATATTATTTTTAAACGAAAAACAAATACATAGACAAAATAACGCTACGCTATTAAGAAAATAAATGTTTCACAAAGCCACAAAATATTTAATTGATTTAATTTAATCATATTAACTATTATTAAATCTATAATAAAATAGGTAAGTACTTACTGTTCTTGCAAAATATCCAGTCCGCTTTGAGGGAAATCGTTGGAGGAAACCAATACTTTGAGATTTTTGGTCATTGTGTTGTGTGCAACTGCGATCGCCGGTAACACGATTGTAACTAACGTCAAGGTAGTTTTACAAAACACCGTCATTGTGTAACAGTGAGATAACTTATCTTAGCAAATCTACAGATTAAATAAGACGTATTTCTCAAGTGCGAGACGGAATTGTAATGCTAATGCCGCATGTGGCTGTATGGCTCAGTCAAGGCCGCGCTTCCAGAAAAAATATAAATGTCAGAGTAGGTGGGAACTCGTTCGTTCGTTCGTTCGTTAATCAAAATGTTTCACGGAAATTTATAAATAGACGTTCGTTGATAACGCAGTAACGTATACAATAACTGCCATGTTAATTGGAGTTGGGTAAGTGGTAATTATAGGTATTTCTATTACAAAGTAAGGTACTGGTAAGAAGGTAAGGTAATCTATCTAAGTGCATACCTAAGTCATATTCAAACCGGAATGTTTATTAAATCTCGCAGTCAGCACAATTACTTAAATGTTAGTAAAAAAATATACAATTGTAGGTTTTTTTTTAAATTGTATTCTGTCTGTATTATAAACTCCAAATTCTACATATTTTAGGTTGCAAGTCAGGTTCAGGTAAGTATTGTTGAAATAGGTAAAAATAAATGGTAAGAACCTACTCGGGTGAATTTGGTTGAAATAGTCCCTTTGCCTTCTTATTTCAAACATGAATGGAATCTTAGCATTAATTCACGAAGGCCAATGGTCATGTCACTTTTTGGTAGTATATGTTCCGAGGTAAACACTTGATTGACGAGATTATTGTGAGGCTTAAAAATAAACATAGGTACTGCGTAAGGTCGAAAGTAAACAGTTTTATTTCAACATTATACAAAGGAATATATATATATAAAGGAATACAATAATAACGATTAGGTATATACTTATTACATATCTAGCAGATAATATGGATCAACATTAAATTGGGTTCGCATGCATGATCAGCCCATAAAATGAACTATGGATCGATTCTCGATAGGTACTGCAGTTAGCCTCTTGTAATTGTGCTACTCTGAAGACACCACGACCATAACTAAACCATAAATGCAATTGCGAATTAGGAACCTAATTGTACTCTGATCAACAAGGGAACAGCATTGGCTTGCCACCAAAAGTCTGGAGTATATTTTGTGCAGCTATCATTGCCATGTTGTTTCTCGTTTTTATCGTTGCACTGCCCAAGTGTGGAATGATTACTGAAAATAACAAGAAATAAAAAAAATAAACGTCTTGAAAATGGCCGTAGGTACTTTAGAACTGCCAAATGAGACGTTAAGAGATAAGCAGCTCTCAAATTTGAGTTACCTAAAGGTTTAGGTTATACGTAACACTGTCTGTACCGAAGGAGCTTCTAAGCATCGTAATATAAAAGCTATTCAGGACCGTACTATTGAAGCCTTTAAGGATCACACAATCGAAACTTCTTATGACCGTACAATAGAAGGTTATAGGAACGGTAATATAGAAGGTTATAAGGATCGCACCATATGAGTTTCTATGGATGGTACTGAATGAGCTTTTAAGGACCTTACCAAAGTAGATTATAAGTACCTTACTATAAAAGCTTCTACGGAGCATAGAAGTGTTCATAGACCATACCGTAAAAGTAGAGACACAACTTAATTAAAAGATAAGCAACTTACCGCAATTATCAAGTGACACAAGTGGATGGTCTTTGGGGATCGGTTCCGGTGTTACCACGTCGAGGCCAGCTGCGAAGATCTGCTTGTTACGGAGGGCCTCGTACAATGCGTCTTGGTCGACTAAATCTGGATAGAATTGTTCAAATAAAGATTATATTACAATGCAAACAAACAGCTAACGATAGGGAGATGACATAGATTCACCATTAGTGTTGACAGCACCGATAGTAAGTATTCTATTTGGAATCTTTCTCCTGCTATACATTTTATCAGCAGCATCATAAGTGGAATATATCAGCCCATTCGTAAATATGTCTGTAGTGACCAATACTAGACTATTGATTACACGCCTGAGACAACCCTTCCAATGTTTAGGCGAATTCAACATCTTGTTTTAAAACCTTTATCGTGAATTTAGCAAGCGTTTAAAACTATCTGAGGTAAATTCTTATGACATTGACAACCTTCGAGTTTCAGGATCTACAGTGGTGTCCAATGAAGACACCGAGGTTTGACCCTCGGCGAGTCCCGGGATAAAGTTAATTGTGGATCCTGGCTTACAGGAGTAGCAGTGGTGGGAGTGTGGGCGGGCCTAGTCCCATTAAAAAAAAAAACCTTCGAGTTTCTACATGTGTATGCGTATTTTCATAATTGTGGGGTTAATGAATCAGTAGGGAGTTTGGTTCAAGGGTGAGGTCGCAGCAGGCGTGTACCAGTGGAGGCTATATTTACTTGCCTGAGATGCAAAATGTACGTAGCATTAGCGTCTTAAAACCCAATATTTGGATGGAATAATCTAACGTTCTGTTGCATAGTTTTTACAGTCTCTACTCACCACCTCTGCCAATGTTCACCAATACCGCTGTATTCTTCATCATCATTAACGTATTAGGATTAATGAGATGTTTGGTCTCGGCTGTCAGCGGACAGCACAGCACAACGTAGTCACTCTCCTTTAGCAGTTGATCCAATGGGACCCTTTCAGCACCCAATTGTTTAGCTGAAGGAATGACGAAACGTTATGGGTGGGCTAGTTATAAAGTACAATATCCCGACTTACTAAGGATATCATAAAAGGCGAATAATAACTGCATATTTGCATCGATGAGCTTTCTAATTGTCGCCTCTGCTATATCATCTATCGAAAAAAAATATGGCCCACCATACACTTAAATCTCTGAAGTGGATGGCTGATGTTCACTGGACCTGGGCACCTGAATTTCGCTGATAGTATGATGAGTGCAAATCCGGGACACTTCACTTCAAACAAATTGGAAAACCATGTCACGTGACTCGGAAAAGTTGGTCACGTGACTGGATATATCATGACATTGATCACAGACCTAAAATTTGTAAGCTAAGTTAATGACATTGATCAGGTATTTCACAGTTATTTTGTTAATAGGGGTTGTATAAAATCACACCTTCAGGTTTATCAGATCTTCCGCTGTAAATGAACCTGGCCACGTCGAAGCCTTTCAGCCGCCTGACGACCGCCTGGCCGATGCCCCCTAAGCCCACGATGCCCACTGTGCTGCCAGCTATGTCTTGCCCTAACAACCATTGGACGCCGTATTTCCATTCACCCCTGAAATTTAGGTAACTCGTTTAGGCGTTTAATAAGATTTAGGTCAGTCTTTTCCTATAAGCAACTAGGTGCCGATAAGTGACATAAATATTATACATAATATCAGTTATATGATTTATCAGGCCATAAATCAAGAGTGAACGCCATTTTTTTATGTGGAAATTAAGTAAATGCGGGTAGAGTATGTGATAGAGTAAATGAGAATGGAGATGGCTTTTAAAAGACAACATTGGCCTCATTCGTTGTACACTCGTTTTGGGTGTAATTCTGGATCTAGGGAATTTGAGGTCTATTCCCCAAGTTCCGATGTTACAATGTAAGTGAGACGGAGCGAGTGAGAGATTGCACATTCGATTTTACTCCTTTTTGTTAGGGCATTTCTTCAAAAGATACGCTTCTTTAGGGAGGGCTGGATTACGTAACATTATACCCTTCGGTGGCTACCATCTTCAAATCAAATACCTGTGTAGGTGTTTACCATCCTGCCGATTTTCCTTATCTAATTGGCTTACACATGGATTATATGGACAACTCACCGTTCTAACATCCGAATGCCCTCCTTGAAGTTCCTAGCGGCTCCTATGATGAGCCCTACCGCAATATCAGCGACTGCATCGTCAAGAACTTTGGGCGTATTCCCGATCGGTATACCGCGCTTCTTAAGCTCCTCTGAATCTACGTGGTCGGTGCCTGAGGCCATTGTGGACACCGCTAGAAGTTGAGGACCTGTGAAGTTAGGGAGCCGTGAATAAATATCGCCAGACGAAGAGACCAATTATACAGTGCGAAACTAAGCAACGCTTGTATTATAACCCATAAGGGTACCGTACAATGGAGTGGTAGCAATTCCAGTATCTTAAATATCCAAAACTTGGGTACAAGCATTCGTACTCATCACACAAAGTTTGCCGCTACCAGAATTCAATCTCCCGGGATTGAATTCTGGTAGCGGCAGAGAAAACAGGGTCACTACCAACTAAGATAATCTGTTACCTAACTATTGGTACTAGTCAGGTGAAGGATACCTATGAATAAGAGAGAAAGTCAGATAAGGTTGTCTGTAAGCTAGGGTTTACTAAGAGCCCAAACAAAAGGAGATCGCTCAACGTTCTGCGTACCGCGTTCTTTGTGATGTATGGGTTTCATAGCACCCGTGAAACAGTAGGGTCAGCTTAAACAGCTTAGTAAGTATATTTCACAAAGTTATTAATGTTTAAAGGTGTTAAAACCTGCTAAATCCAAAATTTCTCCAGTGAGCCTGTGTTTAGTGTTCCATATTAAGCCGTCATATCCGTGAACAAGCTTCTTAGTTTCCACTAAGCTCTCGGGGTAATGGTCCAGGTATGGCAGCACTGTAGTTTTAATTCCACTGCAAATACGAAATATTAATGTGATCGATCAGGCAGTATTATTTTGCTATTTAAAACGTAAACGATTACTTACTTCTTTTTAAGTAGTTCCAAACCAGCAGCTGGATAACTTTTGTTAACAATAAGAACTCGCTTTAGCGCCATCTTGCGGAACACCGCAATAAATATACAACTGTGTTGAAATAGATTATATTCACAACTAGCTGTTGCCAGCGACTTCGTCCGCGTGGTATTTAACAAAGACAACCGTTAACAACAGCCTGCTCGCCCATTCTGAGGTAGTTGCTATCAAACTTAATCAGGCGCTGCGCTGCAACATTGGTTTTAATTTTTTTTCGTGAGATCCTATTTTTATTTCTAAAATAAAAGTAGCCTAAGTTACTCCTTGTTACATCAGCTATCTGCCAGTAAAAGTCCCGTCAAAATCGGTCGAGCCATTTCAGAGATTACCCGGAACAAACAGACAGACAGACAGACAGACAGACGGACAGACAGACAGACAGACAGACAGACAGACAGACGGACAGACAGACAGACAAAAATTGTAAAAAAAAATGTTTCGGTATAGGTAACGTGTATACATCCAAATGCACTTAGTAAAAAGCGGTTATTTTAATATTACAAACAGACACTCCAATTTTATTTATATGTATAGATTATTCTTGGGTCACTAAAATGTAATCAATATTAAATTTAAATATACTGCTCTAAACACCTCGTGATATAGATTAAGAAACAGTGTTTAATATTACAACAGTGAAATAAAATACAACACTGATGATATCAGATTATCAACACAACTTCATGCGGTATCAGTTTTACATGTCTTCTACTGCGACAATTTAATTACGTAAAGTAGACCGGCATTACCGGCAGATAATTTATGAAGGTCACACGTCTGTTTGTAGCAAATAATTATGTAATCGTGTCTCGGGTTGTCAACATGTAATATTTTTTTTTCTACTGTGCAATGTCCATGCAAATTAACGCAATAAAGTAAATGTCATCTGGCGTCGAATAGCAGAACTAAAATATATCGTTTAAAAAATTTGGTCTAGATGGCGTTGGTTGTTCTATAATTGTATAAATAACTTTGTGATGATTTGATTTCGTTTTGTTGTGAACTGCAAATAAGTATTTATTATAATTATTTCAAAATTATTTTTATCAGAAAAAAAACAGGCTCCTAACTTCACAACTTAAAAAAAACATTTTCCGACACTGGCAGCATTGGCTATTAGAGCCGCGAGAATTTGTTTTTTTATATAGATAAAAAAACAAATTCTCGCGGCTCTCTTTATATAGATAAAAAAACAAATTCTTGCGGCTCTCACCGCAACGCTATATAGATGAATTCCCTTCCGATTTTTAGGGTAAGTGTACCAGTGAATGAACACCCCCCAGTGAATGGACAAAACCCACTTTTTTCCAAATACTAAGAAATCTGAACATATCTATAATACACATTATTTTTTTTTGTATTGACAACAATTTATTCAATATTGTGGTAGCAGTTGTTTCTTGTATCGATGATTCATTTCAAAATGACGAGCATTTGAAGTTTTCCGTTTCGTTGTAGTCCAGATTTGTATGGGCCGGAATTAAGGACACAGGTAAGTCAAAATATTTTTGATGTTATTTTGTATCAATTTAGGTAGTCATTGTGATTAGTACTATAGGTATTTGACTGAAGATAGGTTAAATTGTTACTTTTAACCCGTTTCTATGCCAATTTTATCGTGAATTTAGTAAAATATTAGGGGTCCCAGTATTGGTACAAGAAATCGGAAAAAATCCAGTGAATGAAAGAGTGTTTATTTACTGGAACATGACAGATTTCATGTTTTTGTTAAATAATGTAACTTATTATTACGTTAATAAAGTTTTTCCACTGATATATTGTTTTAAAATAGATTTCCGATCTTTTGGCCAATATTGGAACAGGTGTGTTCATTTATTGGTTTTAAAAACCTAGTTAATGAACTAGGCATTTAAGTAATGTTCCATCATTGGTTTACTTTATGAATGTGGAACCAGTGAATGATCAAGACGTTTTTTTACTAGAGTTAACGTAATAATTGTATATATTTACACATATAAAACTCCAATTTCATTCCTAAGCTTTAAGTCACAGATTACAGTGTAACTTTTTATGTCCACTGACACTAGTCCCACAACTAAGTTTCCTCTAGTTCAGGATCTACAGTGGCCCCCTATGATGACACTGAGACTAGTCCCACAACTAAGTTTCCTGTAGGACGGGATCTACAGTGGCCTCCTAGGATGACACTAAGACTAGTCCCACAACTAAGTTACCTGTAGGACAGGATCTACAGTGGCCTCCTATGATGACACTGAGACTAGTCCCACAACTAAGTTTCCTGTAGGACAGGATCTAAAGTGGCCTCCTATGAGGACACTGAGTCTAGTCCCATAACTAAGTATCCTGTAGGACAGGATCTACAGTGGCCTCCTATGAGGACACTGAGACTAGTCCCACAACTAAGTTTCCTGCAGTTCAGGATCTGCAGTGGCCTCCTATGATGACATTGAGACTAGTCCCACAACTAAGTTTCCTGTAGGACGGGATCTACAGTGGCCTCCTAGGATGACACTTAAACTAGTCCCACAACTAAGTTACCTGTAGGACAGGATCTACAGTGGCCTCCTATGAGGACACTGAGTCTAGTCCCATAACTAAGTTTCCTGTAGGACAGGATCTACAGTGGCCTCCTATGATGACACTGAGACTAGTCTCACAACTAAGTTTCCTCTAGTTCAGGATCTACAGTGGCCCCCTATAATGACACTGAGACTAGTCCCACAACTAAGTTTTCTGTAGGACAGGATCTACAGTGGCCTCCTATGATGACACTGAGACTAGTCCCTCAACTAAGTTTTCTGTAGGACAGGATCTACAGTGGCCTCCTATGAGGACACTGAGACTAGTCCCACAACTAAGTCTCCTGTAGGACGGGATCTACAGTGGCCTCCTAGGATGACACTCAGACTAGTCCCAAAACTAAGTTACCTGTAGGACAGGATCTACAGTGGCCTCCTATGAGGACACTGAGTCTAGGCCCATAACTAAGTTTCCTGTAGGACAGGATCTACAGTGGCCGCCTATGATGACACTGAGACTAGTCTCACAACTAAGTTTCCTCTAGTTCAGGATCTACAGTGGCCCCCTATAATGACACTGAGACTAGTCCCACAACTAAGTTTTCTGTAGGACAGGATCTACAGTGGCCTCCTATGATGACACTGAGACTAGTCCCACAACTAAGTTTTCTGTAGGACAGAATCTACAGCGGCCTCCTATGATGACACTGAGACTAGTCCCAGAACTAAGTTTTATGTAGGACAGGATCTACACTAACGGTACATAGAACATATTCTATAAAAAACAATAGAAGAAAAAAAAGAAGAAGCAGTAGAAAAGCTTTTGGGCAAGCGTAAAGTTATTATGTTAAAAAAATAAGAACAAAAAAATATATCTTCAACGAAAAACAAAGAAGAGATTAAGAATAAAAAGATGAATGAAAAAGAGGAAACACTTTTTTAATTTTATTAATTGTAGGAGTATTACTTTAACAATATATTTTTTACCTATTTTCGTTAAAATATGCCTTTTATAGTTAAATAAATTAAATAATATTTTTGTTCATTTACTGGGTTCATTTCGTTTATTTACTGGAAAATACCGTTCATTCGTAAGTTGAACCGTGAAGTTGTCAATTTTGTTTTATTTTCCAAAAAAGTGTTTCTTTGATGAATAATGTGTAATATTAGTGGGATATTAACCAATGTGTGTTCATAAAAGTGCACGAGTGAAAGAAATTAAAATAAAATAGTATTACTTGAGTTTTCAAGATCGCCCAAGAAAATCCGGTAAATTTTCAGTAAACTATCCACAGCTTTACAAATAGGGGAAGAGGATTCATTTCATCATCGCTGCCTCGTCATCAACATTATCATTATCATCAGGGGTACATATAATTCAATAACAATTATCAAAAATTACTCGACACTGGCAAAATGGAACTAATTCGTAGCTGATTGCCAACCTAGAAAAAGAAGAAAGAAATATAGTGTCACTGCGACAGCATCGTTACTGGCTAAACGCGCGTTTAATTATCAAAACGTTACCTTTGGCTATGCCCTAAGTACGTATAACCATTCAAATGATTATCGTCTTATCCCAGCGTCTGTTTGTCGCGGCGCAGATGTGCGCTCGTTGGCACTCTGACAATTATTAGTCTGGGTATTTACATGTGGACTGTACCATTGTATGGTCGTAAATTGCTCTTTATTCACGCTAGGCGGTGATAAAACTAAGTTATTTAAGGATAAGGTTAGCTATCTAAGATAGTTGTACGGTAATACTTTGTTGATATTGCTAAGGCATTTAGATAATAATGTGTTTTATTATAATGGTAAGTATGCAATGTGTTTTGAATTTATTTAAGAATTTATATTATCGTTTAGGGCGTTCGATAGTTCATAGATGTGAATAAAATTCTAAAGCAATGGCGTTAATTGGTAGTATAATTACAAATATGTTTTCGACAAACAGTGTTCTCGACTAAGTACGTGTGGACATTCGTTTTTTGGGTGCTATCCCACGTGAATCGATAAATTTTATGTGATAATAACTATACTTAACTATTGATTTCTTATTTTTACGCGAATACTACACATTGAAATTAAAAAAAAATACAGATTTTATCGCGATTATGCGTAGATCGGACCGCAAGCAACAACTAAATAGGAGGGTACCCCAGTACAAACTATGACACTAGGACGTCAAACACCCCAGTCCTCCCGTGACCATGGTTGCTGTAAAGCAGCCGAAACTTCGGGAACGTAAAAACATAAGATGAACGCGATAAAACTTGTAAATTACTTTTATTTCATTATACTTATCTAGTGTGCAATTTGTGTTACTTATAAGTGACTACTGCCTTGAGTACCTATTTCTACAAGTCAAAATGTAAGCAGGCTTCTTTGTATGTGTGCCTATCAAGGAAAAGACAATTGAATTCGTTTGTATGTTTATGTCTCTGGCTGTGAAGTAGGTACGGATGAAAGTAAACAGGCAACATCTGGCAGCGTCCTCCCCATGTTTTACGACGCGGCGAAATTGCGAACATCATACTACCCTCACTTCCGAGCGTCCTTGCCAAGCTTTCCAATTTTATTGCATATTTTCCGTATAACCCTGCTAAGGATTAATGTTACGTTAATAGTGTGGATTGTTAGGAAGTTCGGTGTATTGGATTTGGTAATGTTAGTGGAGGGTTGAGGTGGTATCGACCGTCGCTGGCGCCAATCCGGCGGCGAAGCCCGGGCCACATGTGGGGGGGCCTTTCCGATTCTTGCGAGGACTCTTTGTTCGCTCATGTACATTCAATGAAAAATAACGATGGAATGCATAGTTACATTTTATCGATTTGTCGATTAGTTCACCTCCTTTATGTAACATCTGCAGCCGGTAGATGACCTAGGCAAAATAATTTTTCTTTGATGATTAATTGATGTTTTTTTGTCTCAAAAGACACAGACCCAAATTTTAATGTTTATACATAAAAAAATAAGTCAATTTGTTTGTTACTCATAACATATAAGAATACAATCATAGGAGCTCCTGATATAAAGAAAATATAGGTAGAATTGAAGTACAAAAACCAAGCCGATTTGTGTACTTAGTACCTACACGCGAATCTCGTGTACTAAACAAAGCGGGCTGAGCGACGCCCCTAATATTTCTGCCTATACAGCCTCCCCCACCCTTAAACAACAATAGATTATTCAGAATACTGTCTTAATATTTCTGCCCCTCAAATGACTGCATGATCGGCGCTCACCTGTCGCGCTCGGCCGCAAGGTGTCGCCGCGGCACGTGCCGTGTTTCGCGAGCCCCGAACATCCCCCACCTGTGCCCTATCAGGTGGCAACGCCGTTGAATTAGGACTCGTTGCTGTACATGCGCCCCTGGTACCTTTGGCTTCTTTTGTAAGTATCCCTTTCCCCATTTTAATACGTATTGGGGTCTCGTTTAATCTAGTTGAGTTTAGTATGGCCTAGCCTGACGTTAAATTCAATGAAAAACGCTTCAATTTAATTGCATTAATTGCTTTTTATTTTTTTGGAGTCCCACGCTGTTGTATTTTGCCAGAATTCGAGGTTTAAATTGTTAAAAGCATTGCCTGATACAAATCATAGACTACTTTTTTTTATTAGTCAGTGTGTAACAAGAATATACAATTCCATGGGAAAGAAGAGGATAACAGGAGGCTGCCGTGACAGGCTTGATCAATTTACTTTCAGCATACTATAGTCAAAATTGTAATCGACTGTAGTACAGGCCAGTAGCAAAGGCTCGATAAAGTATAATTAAAAAATCACAGTCTTTATCAGAACGTGTGGTACCAAAGTGACGTTGATTTAAAATAACATAAGTATAATGAGCTATACAGAAGGCTATATCTACCTAGAACAACAGTATTAGGTCCTATGCTTAGGCGTGTAGCGTGCATAATTCACAACTATTTGGTTTTACAAAAGTTTTCGTCTAGATAGATATATCGGCTGGTTGAGTAGTTACCTAGTGATTACAGAAATAAATATATAAAGGTATACACTTTGTCAAATTGTTATCGATAATTTCACGGCACTAGCGAGTCGATCATTAGTGTCGCATGACAAAAACAAAGATTTAATCTAACTTAACACATCTGCTAACACAAATTATATTCCTGAACGTAATAATTTATTTTTCGTTTAGAAGTCAACATAATTATTTCGGAAGAAATGGAAAATGTTAACGTTTCACCAAATAAAATGGCTGACAAATAGTTATTAGGGCAAAGGTCGTACGTATATCTGGCAATTATTGTCATTAAAACGACACCCTTATTCCTATGAGTTTTAAAGTCTAAAACGCCTCAATATTAATTTTAATATTACAAACAAAAACCTTATACTAATGACTCACAATATTTAAGCGAAAATTAACAGTTACCAGCGTGTTGTGTGTAGGAAGAGAAATAATTTATGTATTTTTCAAAATTCATCTTAAACGCGCATGGTATTGAGTTCCAAATTCCAAAACGGCTATACACTTTTTTTTTTCGTTTGTTAAATATTTTGAGGCGAAGGAACCCACATGTGCAGCTTGTAGTGAGTCGTTAGTTTTATTTTTTACCGCGGAGCTCCTTCGCAGACACAAATGCGTGTCAACACAAATTGACACAGATGTTCCAGTGAATTATTATTAAGCATTTCGAAGTTTTAATAAAAAGTTTTGAATACGGTTGACTGGTTGACGGAGGCATGGTAGCATACATCGTAAACAATCAGCTGAACTTTTAGGAAGTTTTCGTGGAAACATATATTTTTTTTTTATTACAATATAGGCAAGTACTTATTTGATATCGATCTCACCTGATGGTAAGTGACGATGAGATCTACGATGTAGCATACTTGCCTAGAAGGTACCTGTTCACTCTCGACTTACATTATGACTCTATTATTACGACTTATATATGATTATATTATGACGAGACCAGACAGTATACAACTACGATATCATTGTGTTCTGGGTCCAAACTACGCTGGTGAGTATCAGTAACGTTCAGCAAACAAGCAAGCAGTGATAGCCAAGCTGTTAGAACACTTGCTTTTGAAACAACGTGTGCAGGTTCAAGCTTCGGCTGGCGCATCTCAGATTTCATAGACGAATCATTATGAAAAAACAAATTATACGGTAAGACCGACATTGTGGAGACCTGCAAGTAGAAGGCCATTATAAGTTTCGCGAAACCGCAATAGGCAGCATGATGAAAAATCCCCCCTTGTATTGAGGTATTGAGGGGTGGGGGGGTTGCAGTCGCTTTCTTGACACCAAATAATAGGACGAAATTTCTGGCGAACTCAGTATATAATAATTATATATATTGAACCTCCTTGACTCGGCTACTTACAATCGTACCCACTCATTACACAAAGATTGTCCCTACCAGACTTCGAATCCGGGACCCTGGGCACAGAAATCGGCACCGTTGCCAATGTGAACTTTTAATTGTTTACTTATCTCTGCGAAAAATGCCTAGAGCCTAGTATAGAGACCTCTGTATAAACTATATAAGATTTTTTTAATAAATTTTTTATTTTATTTTAGATATAAATATTATATATAAACTGTTCGGTTAACTAGAGATCCGGGTCTCTAAACCTGCGCTAATCAGGTCGTCGTTAATTGGCAGGGACTCTACAAATCGGCTCGGCAGATTGGGTGGCAAGATGTGCCTTTCGTAGAGGCTTAAAGACAACAATCTGACGCGATTAAAAAACAACTTGTCTCTACCCGCGGTGTGTGGTAGTTGGAACTATAACCGTCGCGTCGATGTCTTTGTACCGCGGCGCCGACTCTACGCGGGCGCTATAAAGCGCCTGCATCTGCAATGTGGACGCTACACGGTGGCCGGTAGCGCCCGCGCACGTCACGAGCGACTGGCGGGATAGAGCGATTGTTTTTTCATATTGCATCGTTTGGTCGCTAGTGTAAACGTGTACCCAGCATGCTTTGCAATGTCAGTAACTGGTATGCGTTGTAATGCCACATGTATTTACCTCAGCTCAGTGAAGTTTTATTGCAATCGGATGATTGGTATAGGAACGCACACGGTACAATTATAGAAGCATGCAATTTTATACGGCTGGATTTAAGAGGGTGTTATTTTTAACTGGGACAGTATGAGGATATCCGAATCCATAGGAGACATGGGAAAACTAGGAACCTTTAGATCTTTGTGAGAAAAGTGTTGGCAGTTATTTTTTTTTTGGTCAAGCGGGGGCTGTCTATTAAGTGAACAAAGATTTCCATTATCTCTAATGAGGATCAACTCGTTATATGCAAAGATCATTTCATTGTATACGAGGACAAAAAACAGGACAACAGAAGTTAGTCAAATTAATAAAATATTTTTTCATATAATTTGTATAATATTTTATTTTAAATGCGGATCCCCAATATTTAACAGCGGATAGCTGTAAAATTGTTTGTATATTTCGACTTTTATTATATCATGTCGCATCAGCTTGAGGCTTGTGGCACACCAGCGCAGAGGTGCATCTAGCAAGTTGGAGTGGCGCGAGCGGCCGCGACGAGCCAATTTCACAGATTCGTCACCGATTAGCACGCGCTGTACAGTGCGCTCGGCATGCACTGGCCACTGCAACCATTGCCGTTACGTTGTAATTTATATACGTCATATCCCACGCATTGGACGTCACTTTTTTACTCTGTCAAGTATAGTGTTAATAATTAGTGTTGATTTTTATTTACACTCTTTAATACTAAATAGGTCGTATGTTTGTATATTTTCATTTTAATTTATATATTTGTATAGGTAGATTTCGTTAAACATATTGTGTAAATAAATAAATATTATTAAAGTTTAATACTAAAGCTTCTCCGTAATATTTTTGAAAAATTTATCATGATATAAAACTTTTTGTATGTCACCTTTCATGATTATGGATTAAAAGGGTGGCTGTTGAGAAAACTTCAGAACAATTCGGATCGACGTCAGCTGGTGGGCGAGTAAGGCCACAAGCGTTTAATTTAGTTCAAGGATGATGGAAATACTAGTAAAGTTTAAATAACCAAAAAATTCTAATATTTATCACATCTTAAAAAAATATGACATGCTCCGAGACAAACAACATATTGAAGCCTGAAAAACAAAGCCAATTTGTGTTTTATACGCGAATTACGACCTTAACTCCACGCGTATTCAAGTGTACTACACAAATCGTTAGTTTATTATGCTTCAATATCGTTTGCGACATTTCATCTGACGAAATACTTAGTATGGTAAAAAAAAGCTCCAAATCACTCATGGAATTCTAAAAACCATTGTCAAAGTAGGAAGAATTTTATTGTTATTAAATAATTACTAAATATTGTATTTGATTATTAGCAAGTTCTTCAAAGGCTTTAACACTACTATAGACAATTACTAATCTAACTAAAAATAATGTCACAGATAGAAAAAAAAATGGCAATGGCCAGCACGCGCCGGCATCGCTACAGCAATGCAGCGCGGCGCCACCGCGGCGGCGCGGCTACTGCAACATTGCGACCGTGTCACGCGTCAAGTGTGCGACCAACCTAACTATTAGCTAATGCCTGATAAATTAATATTGTACCAATTGCTAACAGAGATATTGGCTCTAATATTAGATCTGACTTGCGACTATCTTTTTTATTGCTTCCTGCTGGCTTCTATAACTGAATCTATGTTACTATAGTGTAAATTAGATTTCTTTAGACTATGATATAATTATGTAAACCTCAGATGTGAAAGTCCAGTATTAGCTCAAGATTAGTTTGTAAATTTATAGAAATTGTTATCTAAAGTACTCTATAATGCCATTGTTGATTTAAACTTTATAAATTTATGAGGTGACAATTTTTTGGTTCATTAAATTAATTAATCATTACTTACATACTAATATCACCAATTTGCGTATGTAAATGTAGGTACCTACGTTCATATATATATATATTATATATATATTGTATCAGCTAGAGGATATAGAAAAAAAAATATACAACCGAATTGAGAACCTCCTCCTTTTTGAAGTCGGTTAAAAATATGAATAAGTATGTTTGTAATGTTATTGCCTATGGTACCAATAAGCACGTGTCAACTTTTTCTGGCAACAACAATGAGACAAATAACCGCCTTAGCACGTGTATTAAATTAAAAAAAAACATCAGCCCGGTGCGATGAAGGCGCACCTTTTAGTCTTTTTGCTCGAAAGACTTTTTTAGGGTACCCATAAATGGCCATCCAATTTGCGATTTTGTTCTTGTTTATAGCCGGTTTATATCTAAGGCCTTTAGGTCTTCGGTGACCCTTTTAAGGTTCTGAAACGTCCGAAAATAGTTTATATAGAGGTGAAAATGCCGTTTACGAAACCTACATCCCATTAAATAATACGCCATGATGTGTTCAAAGACGCCTGTATATTTTGTATTGTCGGCATAATGATATATTACTCCACTACTAATAAAAAAAAATAACACATGTCTAATAATATATTTTTGAATAAATTGGTTGCCGAATAGTGCTTTTTGGCGGGAACTTGAATAGTGACGTTGTTAATTTCGTTAATTTTGCAAAAAAATAGTTGCTTTGATAAATAATTAGTACTATTAGTGGGTTATTTACCATTGTATATTGATGTATTTGCAGTATTCAAGGAAATTAAAATCAAATAGTATAGCGTGACTTTTCAAGTTCACCAAACATTCCGGTAAATTTTCAGTAAAGTATCATAGCTTTACTGATAGGGGTAGGGGATTTATTTCATCACCATCATCGTTATTGACATTATCATTATCATCAGGGGTACTTGTATTTTATGACAGTTATCTAGTGATATTCGACACTGGCAAAGATGGCTCTATTTTGTAGGCGATTGCCAACCTAAAAAGAAGAAATTAGTTGCCAGCGTCAATAATTCTTTGTAGGACACGAAAACAACCCCAAAGCAAGATCAAGACAGTCTTGATGTTCCACGATTAAAAGCACAAAAGATTAATCAAAATGCAATTTCACAATCAAAATCAAAAATGGAATTGCTACCCATAATTTGATTTTCGAATCAGCTGTCTCCGATCCTGACCACGCACGGACAAGCACCTGCACAGATTTTTTAGCCAAGCGATATCTTTTGGTTGCTTTTTTTACTTTTTTCGTGAAACTGACACCTGGCCATTCAGCCTAGCGCACCATTGAACAAGATCGCGCCACCCGGCTTAGGGGCATGCGGCCTTTGTCACGGCCAATTAAAAAAAGCAAAACGAATGTACGCATATTGATACTTAGCCTTCTTGGCGGTTGGTGGATAATTTTAAAGCTCATGTAGAACCTTTCCTGTGTTGAATTCATTAAAAAATATCGATATCTTATCTGTACACTATCGGCTTAGCATTGACCACTGTTGGGGACATTATTGTTAGCCCACGAGTGGTGTGGTGCCAATTCTTGCCAAAAAACGAGTTTAAAAAAATTTGGTAATTTTAGTTTATTTTTTTTAATACTCGCTGAATTTCTGATTGAAAGACATCCAAATGCGTTAGATCTAACGCCGAAAGCGTTTTCTTGGCAACACTGCATCTTAAGCTCATTTATGCGTACGGGCCGTACCTATCTTTCTTTCAGTATAATTTCCCGAGAAAACAATGGTAATAACATTTTATTAATTAACTAAACAGTTGGTTAATAGCTGCGGCCTGTTGACTCGCCAAGTATTTCACCTGTCTTTGAACGGATCGCTTTCGACGGAGTCAACACACTTAAGGAATTCTTCGACTTCCAAACCGATTGAGCCGTTGATGTGAAATGTCTTCTAATACGAGATGTCACTTTTATGGGTGAAAATGTTTTTTTTTATTACATTATAGGCAAGTATTTGATTTCGATCTCACCTGATGGTAAGTGACGTTGAGATCTACGATGGAGCATACTTGCCTAGAAGGTACCTGTTCACTATCGATTTGAAAACACAAAATTTACCATGAAGAGAAATTATTGGCATATAGGTTAAGGATCCGCTAATCGAAACGGGTCAGGCTGCATTGTCAGCTGCACTGGAAAGGTCTTAAACGAGGAAAGTACCTTTAGATGTTATATTATATTAATTCACGTCGTTATTACTCTGACAGGCAATAATCGTCTGACGTGTCCGTCTGGGACGGATGAATATAGAAATTACTGTCTTACTTTAGAGTTATTTACGATATTACACATTGCCTTTAGTACAAAATACTCGGCATTATTGTCTGCCTTTTTGCGCGCGCAGCTGAAGAATTAACCAAAACACGGTGGACAAAGGCAGCAAAAAGTGAGCAATTTATCATCTCATTATCACTTCAGAAGCTCCAGTATTAACACATTTTGACAGACGTTGACAGATACCTCGCATGCGCAATGCTACTATCCAGGGGTGCGTTTATGTTGCCGGCTATTTTTCTCCAGGTAAAAATTACACTAACTTGTCTTTAAAATGCCAAATAATTGGCTCCAGTTGTGATTTGACAAGATTATGTAACCTGCCAGCAGAGTAAAATGTACACTTGTCAGGGGAAAACCAGCAGCCGTATGTAAACGGGGCAGTGTAAATTTTACCTACTGTAATTTTAGCTCTCGCGGAGTCTCAGAAACTACAACACGGAAAATATTACGCTGGGTGAGTACCTTAAACGCAGTCCACAGACACGTTATAAATTCCAAATTTAAAACAAGGAATTATGTAAGTGGTTGCATCTTTTTCAATATGGCTTCGCGCTTATATTCAGCCAGTGTCAAATAAGTGTTATATATGACCGAAGGATATTAAAAAAATGGGTTGGGCCTCATAAGTAAATGCACGAATTATTTAGCGGATATTAACATTATATATGTTTTTATAATCTAATATTATGACAAAAATAAATGAGAAGGCCTATATTGAAATTTCTGGAATTCTTGAGATGTTAAATTCTTAAACTTGGTTTTAGTTGATAGATATACAAGGTGTAACAAAAGATTGTAAAATATTTGTGTGACATTTATAGCCCACTGATAGATCTCTTAAAATATTTAATACTATTATTGTTAAACCGTATATTATATATGTATATTATACTATTAATAAAACCAGTATTCTTAGACAAATACCATTGTCAACATCACTCTTCAATTTCAAGAAGTTGCCTTATATTAATTTAAAAACGAAATCGGATGTCGTGAAATTGCCGCGAATGTAACGTAAAAGGTGTTTTTACAACAAAGGTAATATTACCACATGCCACATACAACTACATTCACCCTAATCGCCTTCAAAATGTACCGTAGCTTTTATATTTCGAACGCAATGGTATTGGTGGCTCTTTAGGGTGGGTGTCCCAACACCTGACATAGTACACCTGTAACGACAGTTGCGTCACACCTTGGTCGCATTACATTTGTCTAAGGTCCTATTACAATAATAACGGGCATTAATAGGTCAAGCACTTTTTTTCGTGATAGTACCTACCGTGTAAATACTACTTTCAGGGTGCTAATTATATTGCTATGGTGAATTCTTTTGAACTTAGTCAAATGTCAGTTCCATTAATTATCTGACCGTAAATGTTCGCTGGTTATATACGGTGTAACTTTTAAGTGTAAAATATTTTAACAGATCGAACAGTAGGGTATAAAGACAACTATCCCAAAGAAATACAACGATTTTTCGCGTTTTAGTAATATGAGTGTACCCCAGTTCAAAATATGACACTAGGACGTCAACCACCTCACTGTCTATGTTCAAATTATAAGACCGCTTTAACCAAAACATTAATAAAGTCTTTACTTTTTGGAGGTAGTCGACGAAAAAGATTATCAATTTTGTTTTATTTTGTGAAAAATGTGTTTCTTTGAAATACATATAATGTGCAGTTTCGGTGAAATATGAACCATTATGAGTTCATAAACGTGCACGAGTGTAGAAAAATAAAAGTGAATAGTAAAACATGACTTTTCCAGTTCTCCCAACAAGTCCGGTAATGTGTCAGTAATGTATCCTCAACTTTACTGATAGGGTTAGGGGAGACTAGGCCTAGTCTACGGATTAGGCCTGCATAGAATCTCCCATGTTTGATATTAAAAAAAAACATTCCACTTGAAGTTGGCAATACACCTACTGCACCTACCCAAAGGTCTCTTATATTTCCCTTATAATAATGATAAGATCTCTTATATTTACGCAAATACTACACGTTGAAATGTAACTAATTTTATCGCAAATATTTTTAACCTAACGCCGGGAACGTAAACACATAAAATAAACGCGATAAAATTCGTAAAATAGGTTTCATTTCAATAATTATAAGGTCTTTTATTATATGTATAAGCTTCTACCTAAATAGAGTATGCAAATAACAATATGGGCTAGTATGCGTCGAACGACCTTGCATACTCACATTGCGTGGTCAATATAACGAGTCTTGGACGACATTGCCGGGGCTAGCAGATTGGTGAGGAATGTTGCCATGAGAAAAATTATGAGCCTGGATAAAAAAGGTTCATACCATCATCTGACATCAACGAATTCAGATTGGTAGTGACCTTAGCTCCAAGTATGTTAACACAATCGATTCATAATCGAACAGCAACCGCCACTTTTGACAGATATTGTTTGGGATATCTGTCAAAAGTGACAGTTACTATGCGGTTGCTGTTTGATCATGGATCGATTGTGTTAGCAGACTTGGGGGCCGTACCTTCTGCGCTGTGTGTCCCGGTTTCAAATCCCGGTAGGGACAAACTTAATTTACTACCTACTACGGACTTAAAACTGCGTTGGTGGCATAACTTATTGTGTCGTACAGGTCTGTCGCGCTCTATTGGTCGTGTAAAGCGAGGTTTATAGGGGTAACAGTGTGGTAGGTTAAGATTAAAAGAGGCTTATCCAAAAAATGTCTCGTCTGGCAACCTCAACTACGTTGAACGCGCATCGATTTGGCAGTTGCGCGCACATGCCGCGGCGCGTGCGCACCTTGCGCCAGCTGCCGCCAACTGACACACTTCTAGTGCTAGACGCAGTCTAATATAGGGTATATTATAAACTAGGTTATATTATAAACTAGTCCAAGAAAGCTTACTAACAATTTATCATTATTGTTACTTGTAAGCAAAGGTTATGTTAATGGTACCTTGCAAAAATAAGTTTGTTACAAATCTACGGTACCTACCGTACATAAAGACATGTCAAAGTTTTATATTTTTCCCATTGGCTTCGCAATGTGTGCAATAAAAAAATATCAATTGTTGACATGTCTTTATGTAACGTAGGGACCGTCGAAATATATGTTAGAAAATCGTGGGTTCAATTCTCGAGAGGCACTGGTACTTTAGATAATTTGTATCAATAGTTATTTACACAATCGTTTCAGTTTGGGACCATACGAGGTGTGTTTTGTATAGCTTAAAGAGCGTGATTCAGAAACGATATATTTACTATCCTTTAAATCTGCGCTTCTTTCGATATGACATTTTTATCTATACATCTATACATATAAATAAAATTGGAGTGTCTGTTTGTAATATTAAAATAACCGCTTTTTACTAAGTGCATTTGGATGTATACACGTTACCTATACCGAAACAATTTTTTTTACAATTTTTGTCTGTCTGTCTGTCTGTCTGTCTGTCTGTTTGTTCCGGGTAAACTCTGAAATGGCTGGACCGATTTTGACGGGAATTTCACTGGCAGATAGCTGATGTAACAAGGAGTAACATAGGCTACTTTTATTTTAGAAAAAAAAATTGGATCTCTCGAAAAAAAAATAAAACCAATGTTGCAGCGCTGCGCCTGATTCAAGTTTGATAGCAACAATCTGCAATGCGTCCCGCGGGATCAGAACGCGAGCAGGCTATTGCCAACGGCTGAGTCTTTGTTAGATACCACGCGGACGAAGTCGCGGGCAACAGCTAGTCTATACATACATATAAATAAAATTGGAGTGTCTGTTTGTAATATTAAAATAACCGCTTTTTATTAAGTGCATTTGGATGTATACACGTTACCTATACCATTTTTATTTTAGAAAAAAAAATTGGATCTCACGAAAAAAAAAAACCGATGTTGCAGCGCAGCGCCTGATAAAGTTTGATAGCAACAACCTGCAATGCGTCCCGCGGGCTCAGAATGGGCGAGCAGGCTGTTGTCAACGGTTGTCTTTGTTTCGCGAACGAAGTCGCGGGCAACAGCTAGTTTCAAATAAGATCACTAAAAATCACAATTCTCATTTTGCTGGCAACATTTATTTTTAATCTGCAAATCGAAGTTCTGATTGAGGGATGGGGGGTATTTTACTTGAGCCTAGGCTTTGGGCCTGTGCATATGCTCAAAAACAGAAAAAAAAAATATTACTTGACACTGGCAAAATACCTATGGTGATGCCAAATAAAAAAAAAAAAAAAAAAAGTTCTGATTCCGCGTAATGATTACAAACGCGTTAAAGAAGCGCAATTTTGAAGGGTAGTATAGCATTTATGAATAACGCTGTATTTCTAGCGATACTCACAAAGAGAAGTCAATTGAATTTTCATTACGACGTTCACACGAAGCAGCCGTACGTACTTGACATACGACAAATGATACCAATATGATAATGTTCTGCAGGACACCATTTTCATATCATCATGTCACATCCATTATTTTATTAATAATGTGTATTTATCGAATGTGCTATTGCTATTAATTACTTGACATTGGCAAAATACCCGCTAAGTTGTGGGTGAGGCCATTTTCATATCCATTTTATTTCATTGCATTTCATTTCGTAAAGAAAGAAGAAGAATGTTCTGCCAATATGTCATTAATTTGCGACTTTGTAGTACCGTTTTTGCCAATCAGGCCATATACGAACTCGCAAATAAGCATGTACTTATAACGTTAATAATTCCTCTCGATAATAAGCCCGTGAGAGGATCGAATATGTCACCGTTTGGTGGTCGTAAATATTGTTTTTATCTCAAACAACTATGTTGTTTATATTGTTTTCTTTAGCATTTATATTATTGTTAATGGTTTCGTTAATATTGGAGATATGCGGTGGCAAATTGCCGCAAGGTGTTTGAAGTCAAGATAATGATACGAAGCCGTCGGAATAATCTTATTATTCATTATTAAGTACCATCTGAGCCCGCGGATCGGTACGCGTGAATTTTAGTACTATAACTATCCTGGATATTTTTTTCAATTTCCCGGAATAAAAAGTGTCGTATACAGGGTTGTTCAGAAAGGGTAAAACTAAGACTTGACCCTGCGCTTCTTTAAAACAACATTTTCATTGAAAAAGTGTTTACAAAAGTTGTCAATTTGATCGGTATTTTTTTAATCGTATCGAATTTCCGACTTCAGATAATGATTACTTGACAAATACGATGAAGTAGCGCAGAGTCAAGGCTTAATTATCCTTTTCTGAATAATTCTGTGCTGGCCATCACCATGCCAAGCACTATAGCTTGAATTTGAGATATAGTTTTATAGCATATTTTATTATCCACGTCAAAAAATACCTCGATATTGATTATATTACGAGTTTTTTCAAATCCGTTCAGTTGTTTTCCCGCTAAGCGCGTACATACGGACCAACAGACAATAATTAAAAAAACACTCCTCAACAATTTGTAACGACAAGTCTCGGGGTGGCCGTGTCAAAATATCAATGAGCGCAATACATTCATTCAACTATATTATACGGCAAATATGATTTACTTAACATACACTGCTGGTTTTATTATCACGATACGTTTAAAAGTTTTATCATAAGCTTCAATGTACAATGATCAGTTCGACAATACCGGGTCTTTGTAGTTACGGGGGGTGTGTTTCGAACACCTGATCTGTGTGTGTGAACAGGTGCTGCGTTCAGTGGATACGTGGTGCACACGAGATAAAAATATCGCGTGACGCGTCTGAAGATATCAGATGTCCTTGTTTGATCATTGGTTTTTCACCATTTAGGCTACTTCAGTACCAGAATTTGATAGATCCGCTTCAATAGATTTTTAGTGTAACAAATTATACGGCGTAAATAAATATACATAAAAAAACATTTTATTAAATTATTGTATTGAAAAAAAAAACTTAAGTCTGAAAAAAAAACATTTGATTGATATTGTAAACGGAGGTAGAGGCAGGACTCATATTTGGAAAATTATATTTAAAATTTTATTGAGTAGATAGTTAGAATTCTGTTGACTAACGTTATGTGCCAAAAGTTATGTGCCAAAATTCTTGACAAATATTTTTTATAAGATCCGTGATTATCGTAAGGACAGCTGTAATCACACTTTGTTGGTCATTATATTATTTAAAATATCATAAAGCCGGGTCCACACGGCAACACAACGACCCTGGCTTAGCAGCATGTGTGCACGGACTCAATCTGTACGTGTGAATCTGCTGTAAAGCCATCGTCACGCGTTACGTCACACGCCACGTTTGCACCGACTTAGGTGTCATACTAATTGGCTAACGATGCGATTTCGTCACACAACGAGATCAAATACAGAGATCTGTTTAGAGTGTCCTAATTGAAGCTCGCAAGTCATTGCGCGAGCGCAGGGATCATTTTATCGCGCGACGAAATCGAATCGTTGCTCGTGCAATCGTTAGCCAAATGCTGCGCATACCAACGAAGTATGTATATTTATTCGTAGGCGCAGACTAAGGCGCAAGGTAGGTTAACGCAGGTCAACGCGCGATCAAATTTATAAAGTGTTCACATGACAAACGCTAACGCGCGCGCGCGTTGCGAGAGCTCGTCAGTCTGTTAAAAAAATCATGTAATAAAAATTAAATAAAAAAAACATGCAATCGCGACGGTGGTAGCGCGTGCTCAACTGAACAATAAACGGACGTTACATACCTATCAAAGGGCGCGTCAACGCGCGATCGCCTGCGCCTAGAGACTTTTTCTCTGGCCGCCGCGTTAACGCCCACTGACGCACGTTAACGCGCGCTCGTGTAATCGGTAGTATGTAAATACCAGGATGTCTATTCGCGCGATTTGAAAACGCGCGTCAAAATATTACCATCTGAACATGGTCTAAGTTAGAGCCATATGCATGTGTACCTGTCATAACACCAATCTGTAGTATCCAATCTCAGGTATAGCCGACTCTTCTAACGGCAGAAGCCGTCTGGCATGTGCACTTAAGTTTTTTGTAACAAAAAAATATTAATACTTATTCAATTAATTACCTATACACTTGTAAGTACCTAATATGGCCGACATTTAAAGACATATCTACATAATTACTTGTAATACATATGTATCGGCAACCGTATATTCATTTATAATGGGGTAGCTATTCAGGAAAAAATATATAATTTATGATACGCTATGACAGTGAATATAATTTTGATATAACTTAAAATACACTTATCCAAATTCCAGAATTTTAACCATCCGATAAAAAAAAAGTCTAATGACGTCACTTCTATAAGTGAGCATGAATGCGACAGAGAAGGAGCACAGCGCGGAGTCACTCCATGCATATATTTGAAATCAAAAATTAATTCAAATAATAAACATATATTATAAGGAATAGATTAACCATTTGTAAACCTTATCAATAATTATCTGATTGAATGTATACGTGCAATCTGTCAGATAGGGATTAGTAGACAATAATTTGATTTGTTCATTTGATTTACTAATAATCATTTCATATAGCGTAATAAACAACTGTTAAGGGGTTAACAAGTAGGTGATAACAATCGCGTCTATGTATAAAATATATGTGTGTTGAATGGTTGATTTTTCTATGATAGAAAACGAGACGGTACAGTTTCATGACGGACTTAGTCTGAAGTCTTATTCTTTAAATTTCAAACAATTAAATGTTTTTTCGGGAATATGTCCCTAATAGTCTACTGATGGACGCCTTAAAATATTATATATATACCATACGAGGTACGTTAACATTTAAAGAGTGAGACTATTAAAGTTGAAACTACAGTTATTTCAGAAAGTCTGCAAGCGTCGTCCGCGATATGTTGGCAGATGCGCGAGCGCACTAGAGCCACCAAATACAAGTAAATTTTTTTAGGACAACATTATAGAGCTACAAATAGGGTAATTACAATTTTCGCCACTAATACTAGTAATATTTGATGGCATTGGCTGTGACAAGACAATATGTGAGATGTATCAATTTTGTCTCTTTCCTTCGTATGAATTACGGAAGCGAGAGAGCCTCTCGGTGGGACATACTCCAAGACATAGTTTTTGTTTTGACCTTACAGGTATGGGGTTTAATCCATCTTTACCGTCTTCGTTATGTGTACTTATGACATTATTTTTTTATACGTAAAAGTCATACACAACTGTAGATGAACATAACACAAATTCAGGGATATTATACTCATTACTCCTGAAGACAGCACACTTAAAGTTCGGGATAATCCTCGAAATTCTAGATTCCTGGTTACAATAGGCAGCGCGTGCGCCTCGCCTCTCCGCCTTTATTTTAAATTATTATTTATAAATGGACACTTTATCAAAATGTTGATCGAGCGCAATGTGAAACTAACTTTAAAAAGTGAAAACTACTTAAATTGCCTTTTTTGCATTAACACATCTGCGATGAATTAGAGCTCAATTTATAATGGACAACTGAATATTTTTTTTGCTTAGCGTCAGCAACAAAATTCCAGCCACGTTATTCCAATCTATTATATCGCATTTACATTTCTATTAATAAGGCCACCTTCTATAGTTGGTCGTCTCGCTAGAGCTCAAGCTATAGCCCTTGATTACCAGACCTCCTTAAGAGCCCACCTGAGCATCGCAGCTCGAGCGAATTAAAAAGGGATAGCAATCATTGCTTCTGAGTGAGTGAAAAAAGGCAACGAAGAGAGATCTAGTTGCTGAGACAACACCGCCCGGAATCAAATAGTTGAAACTATAACATCGATAAGTACTTATAGATATTAAAACAAAAATCATTTTGCAATTAAGGTTTCTGTAAAACCTGTCCCACAACAAGGTGTTTTCGATGAAGATCTTTTTAATGAATCAATCGCCTTTTCACATTTATCAGTTTAATGATAATTCAAAACTCATAGATACCCAGATGATAGTAATAATGATGAAGATGAAGTCATCACACTGTTGATGACTACGGGAATCATGTCATCATAGATTCATTAATATTAGGTACTAATTTTACTAAAGTGTTCAGAGAGTTCAGTGCAACCCTCAACCCTAACTCACAACTGAAGTAATTTAAGATAAGATAATAAGATAAGATAATACGATCATTTTCAATATTTTTCCTGAATGAAGGGTAAAAGCACGCAAAAATGTTTTACCCCCTTAACGAAAACTTTGATTTACATCTGAAAGATTTCAGGACTAATCTAATTTCCTTACAATGCGATGCGATGTTTTCAAGCTACTTGCCTTTTATTGTTATTTATCAATATAATATTGCCATGTACAAAAAAATTATATAATAATCCCAGCTGGCAATAAATACGGAATGACAGCGTGGAATCAATCAGCGCTCGCGCACCGCTGCGCCCGGCCGCGGCCTACCTAATTAGAGATCACGATGCCTCGCTCCGAGGTTCGGTTCCCGACCGTGCTATTATGTATTTACGAGGCTCTCGTAATGACGCATCGGGTCTTGTTAATGCATAATGATGAATGTTCAGGTGGATCGGATTGACATCTGGTGGGTTTTCAATTAAGAATTAATGTTTCGACAGGATACTTTAGGCTAGAAAAAATATACTATGACGCCTCAAAGGGGTAAACAGATGGAGGCGTTGGTTATTTTAAATCATTCGAAATCGACAGCGGAAACGGATTTGAAACTTTCCGATGTTGGTGTCGCTCCCGGCGCGGGCGAGCTTTCCGACGGATTTTTACTGAAAAAACGATTTGGTATTATCTCATAATTGACTTAGTTAGGCAGTCACTGTTCAATATCACTATTGTTTTGGGTTCTAACTTAAATAGGTAAATTATTCTTAGTAAAATGTTCTTAAAAAATAACAATGTAATAAAAAAAAATGCCTCGCTATATTGCTCTATCTCTACTAGACTCAAACTCGAATTAATTACCTAATAATTCAATCTACCGTAACACACTCAAGTGAGTAGTATTTACTACATTCCGAAGTCAAAAAGCCAAAGACACCAAATAAAAAAAAAACTCACTTCCTGTGGCCAGGCCGGGTCGGCACGGATTCGAACCGGACAGGACGGTTCCCATAGCGGGTTCTCACGGCCACCGGGACACCCACTCACCGCCGCTTCTGTTTGCCCCCATACCAATGCAAGCCGATATAACAAAACTGTGTAAGTTGAAAAGTTATAGAAAATTTAATTGGTTTTTTTTTGTCTAGGACTGATTATTAGTTTTATTATTTAGGATGGAGATTTTAATAGCTATATACATATGTTTCGCGTGATGGTTGACTGCATTAGAAGTAGGTACAATGCGGAAGAATACCCCCCGCGCCCCGTTTACACCTTGCCCCGCACGGAAAAGAAAAAAAAATGTTTTGTTTTTTTTTTCTAAAATTACAATATCTAAGTTACTCGGTCTCCATCCCGGCCCGCAGTAAAAGACTCGTTTAAAAACGTAGCTGCTACAACGCCCATTCTCAAATAGGATCTATTTCCCATTACTTATGTGAGTACACACGGATTTAACGGTCTTGATCCTAGCATTGATTTATCTATACATATAAATAAAATTGGAGTGTCTGTTTGTAATATTAAAATAACCGCTTTTTACTAAGTGCATTTGGATGTATACACGGTACCTATACCAAAACAATTTTTTTACAATTTTTGTCTGTCTGTCTGTTTGTCTGTCTGTCTGTCTGTCCGTCTGTCTGTCTGTCCGTCTGTCTGTCTGTCTGTCTGTCTGTCTGTCTGTTTGTTCCGGGTAATCTCTGAAATGGCTGGACCGATTTTGACGGGAATTTCACTAGCAGATAGCTGATGTAACAAGGAGTAACTTAGGCTACTTTTATTTGAGAAAAAAAAATTGGATCTCTCGAAAAAAAATTAATACCAATGTTGCAGCGCTGCGCCTGCTTAAAGTTTGATAGCAACAATCTGCAATGCGTCCCGCGGGATCAGAACGCGAGCAGGCTGTTGCCAACGGTTAAGACGTTGTTAAATACCACGCGGACGAAGTCGCGGGCGACAGCTAGTAGAAAATAAAATAAAATTATGGAGAAAGAGAAAGAAGGCAGCAAATTTAATTAGTGATGAATACCGAATAAACAGTTAAGTAATAAATATAAATTAAAGTATACATATAGGTGCGTGATCTAAAAATCATACCGTCACTGTAAGCAATTCGTATTTATGAAATCTTAGTACTGGAGTTCTGACCAAATGATATACAAATTAAGAAATCAAATACTGTGTAGCGTACCTACCTCGCTACACTATTAATTTTTCCCACTGTCTTTATACCCTACTATCTGTGACCCATAACATTTAATTATTCATATTATTTATTTTGATTCGCTTTTGTAATTTGTATCACTGGGTTAATCCTCTACTAGTTGTGACCCTCAACTTTTAAATGTATATATGTTTTTCGTTTAATAAATTATTGGTATTTCTCTCTGGATTCGTTTCACTTACGACGCACCTTCAAGACTTGGGAGCCACAGCCTCCCACAACTGCATAAACTTCATAGCGTTCAACATGCAGCATGTATGAATCGAAACATTTCATCAATCGTTAATCGCATAATATACATTATCGTACAATCTGCGTACGATAGTAGTGTACCATCCGACTTCGTACGTAATTATGACATTATCGTACGGTTCCGAACGCTGACCACAAGTATCAAGACTATCACTGTACACATGTCGCGGTATAAGTCCACGCGCCTACGCAAGTATTGGTATCATTCCCTTTATTATAGTGTCAACAGCGGTGCGTGTACGCATCGCGTGACCCCGTGCACCGGGAATTTCTCACTCGCACCGATTATGGATCTGATGATGACATAACCACTTTATAGTTACGCTATTTTGAAGAAATTCATTAAAGATCTCTTATTTTGTGTGTTTGCGCTTATCCTCCGTTGAATAGCCAGTATCTATGTGAATGCCCTCGTAGTATGAATGAACGAGTGAGCACTTATCTACACATCATTTGGATTATTATTCACATAAAACTAATTATACGGATTTTATCGCGTTTATTTTATGTTTTAAGTTAAGACACTACTGTGAGCACTTTCTGCATATATCGGACCGTAAATAACAACTAAATATGAGGGTACACCAGTTCTAACTATGACACTTGGACGTCAAACAACTCAGTCCTCCCGTGACCATGGTTGCTATAAATCAGCAGAAACGTCGGGAACGTAAAACACATAAAATAAACAAGATAAAATCCGTATAATTAGTTTTATTTCAATGTGTAGTATTGGCGTGAATATAAGAATTATATTTCCTTATTATTTCTAGTATTATGACAACTATATTGCACATAGCGTAGGTGCTCCTAGGAATCTGTACCAACATCTTCATTATAAAAGGTGTAACCATGGATTAAGTGGTGGCTCTTCTTAATGGAATCAACGTTTCAAACCGGTGCAGTGGTTGATTCAGACTATTCATAATTACCCTTTTTTGCTGAATAAAACCAAATTAATTTGATAAATGTTCACTTACTATGGTAGGGAAAAAAACCAATGTAAGTATAACATTGATCAAAACTACTGTTACATGACCCTTCACCGAAAAATAAACCATACACTTGAACGTCAAAGTTCAAAATGTCTATACAGCCGCCCCACTCAGGTCGTCCTGGGAAAAATTGGTGAGATCAACACGAAACCACGGCGATGTATGTTTGCCCGGTCAACAGCGAAGTGTCGAGGTGTAACCCATTTGTTGGCCGCTAATACCCAATGTTTGTTTGCCTGTTGGCCCTGCCTGTTGACCAATTTGGTGGGCGAAGGGAAATGTCAATAGCGCGTAGGAGAGGTCATAGTTTGTTGTGGGAGGGATGTTGGTAGCGTATTATGAAATTGTTATATTTAATAAGTGTCACTCTCTATGGACGTGTGAAAAGTTCTGTAATTCTATTTCACCTAGTTTGGCTTGACAAATATGACCGACTTCAATAAGTAATCATTATCTATACAGACAGGTGCAGAAGAGTATACTAACCTTTGAACCTTCGCATTTTAGCGCACTTGTAATTTGATATTTCGACATTATAAAAAAATACAACCGAATTGAGAACCTCTTCCGTTTTAATAAGGTTAAAAATTTATTTTGTTCCCATAAAAATGTGATTTATTGTCAACATATTTTGTTTTTTACTTGACATATCCATATTGACTTCATAATATAATTATTACAAACGACCAAAATATGCGCAGATTTTAATTTAGTATACTTATTCTGAATCACTCTGTATACATTTAAAGAGAATAAGTATACTTAACTACAGACATCACGATAAGTTTAGAAGTAAGTAGTTATAAGTAACTTTTTGCTTAGATTCTATGGTGCTCCAAATAACAATTACATATATGCGTGATTGAGAGCTCTACGACCGCTGTATAATACCATAGAGTCGTATCCGTTGTGCGATGGTACCGGGACGGTTGTCATTAATCTATTAACATTAATTACAATGTTTGTCTGTACGCCGCCGCTTCCTGCTCTACTGTCATCTAACGTGACGGGGTTATGTTTTAAGAGTCAAGAAGATTGACAAAATATTCGGCGTCTTAGGGTTTCAAACAGGTGTCAGTTTAAAAAACAGTATCTTTAAAATGTCTCATTCTGTTGCACGGACGAATTAAATGATAATTATATCTCTCTCTGACCATTTAAGAACATAGAGTTTGAAGAGCTTCTACAGTAATGCAAACGATATTTATTACGGCACGAAAAACTAAGACTACTTATATATTTAATTAATTGCAGTCATCTATATTTTGAAGTAAAATAAATCACAGGTAATGTAGTAGACGAATGGTGAATGAATTTTTCGTGTGTATAATATGCGCGACGCTTCTTCTGTTTCATTTATATGTCTCAGTGATAATTTACTGAATAAAATCTTCCAAGAAGTCCGGTAATTTGTCAGTAAAGTATCGTCCACTTTACTGCTGAGGCTCTGCGCAACTGTAAGTTCTTAAAAAGAACGAGAGAGATAGTTATCAATTAATAACTAATATCAGTGATATGCTAATCATCATCTTCATCATCGGCCTATTGTGGTCCACTACTGGACATGGGCTTCAGCCAAAACAGGCCTCTAAGCTCGACCTTTAGCTCTGCATCCAGTGCACTGATGCATAATACGGTCCAATCTTTCACTTGTGCTTCCATGTAAATGCGGCGGATGTCAAAATTACTGGGCCACGTCTTCGTTGAGGACTTCATCATGGACTCCTCGATTTCGGTCACATAGCAACATGGTTATAGTAATGATATGGATGAGTTAATTGCATCATTTAGTACCGGACATAACAATGTACCTATGTGAGCCCGCATTATGAAAACAATCTAACAAAAAATAGTTTTTATACTCCAATTTCATTATTCTAAAAACTGAACTGTTTCGGTAAAACATAGAACCCAACATTTACTAATATTATTAATGTTACCAGAGGATTATACCAACTATTCGGTCCCAATTTTAGCAAAGCCTTTTATTATGGGTAAATGGATCTATTCTCTTCTCAATTTTCTAATCTAAACATCGATGACTCGGGTACAAACATTCGTGCTCATCGCACAAACTTTGGCCCTACCACGATTTGAGCCTGGGACCCTCGGAACAGAAACCGGGGTCACTACCAACCAACTGAGCGTATTATGTCGTCAAATGCGTCAAGGCATACGCCGTCACATTTGCCACGAGTTAATGCATTTATACAATGGTAAAAAAGAGCTACAAGCTCCCCACAAAAACCGATCTTCGTTTTCCTGTAGAATGGCGCTGTACCGTTCTAATGGCTTCCGAGGTCACAAGGTCGAAGACAAGTGGTCAGCTTCCAAAACACGTGTAGTTAGAAACTTGGAACTATTGTGTGGAAACACGTGAAATGCTAATTTAGAAGAGATTACCGGTAACCGCTCGGTTTCCTAATGCGTTTCCGTAAAAATTGCACTTTAAAATTCGTGCAAGAATAATAATAACGGAAATTTAAGATGGTTGGTGATTATTATGATTATCTTTGAGTCTAGTGGTCTGTAGGGTGGGATGCTATATAGCTGCGGGTTCGATTCCCATGCTAGACAATATTGGAAACATATTTATCCGAATTGCCCATACAAATGTTGCCGTTTTATGCACAGTGATTATTCTGAGGGTAGTTATATTACAAACGTATGACTGCACATAGAGCTCCTGCCAATTTTATGGGTCATTCCAGTTAGAGCATCGATTTTAATATCACCAATAGTATTCCAACTAGAGTATCCGACGGGTGACAATACGGATTTTTATTCGGTAATATCCCTCTCTATATACATTATGACCGTCGGAGCGCTAAGTGGAATAAAAAAAAAAATATTATTAGCGCACATGTCCGCCGCGTCGGGTGCTCTAAGTTACTGATATTAGTAACTTAGAGCACTTACTGATATTTTTGGTGATACTTACTGAAATTATTGGTGATATTAAAATCGGTGCTCTAACTGGAATGGCCCAATATTATTTTACATCAGAGTGTAGCCTTAGTGCTACTTTGCGTACAATGACCGACGGATGTCTACACTACATCACGTGGGTACATACACGAGATAAAGATTCGTTATTGTCGGATAAACTCTATGTAGAGCGGCGATTTACTCGCGGCTTTAGTACAGACGGTGAGTAAAGCGGTTACTAATAATTTATCTGGCAAAAATATGTTTAGAGTACAGGCTATGACAAATAAATACTTAGACCGAAATGGAGTTTAGAAAATTTTGAATCGTAATCAATTTTCGACGCCTTGGCAATGCGCTTTGTGGCTGTTTTGAGTTGGTCGTGTGCAGCGAGACTTAGATCGAGGGTAGGCCACTTGGTTCACTACAATGAGTGGTTGTCGGTTCGATTACAGTTTAGGCAACATTATCTTTTCGTAATTTAACCATGTCAAGGGTTTCTCGGATCACCCCCAGTCCATTGTATAGTACGGCACGGGCCTCCCCTCAGTTCGAGGGGGATAAGGCTATAGTCCACGACGCTGGCCCAGTGCAGGTTAGCGGACTTCACACTTTCGAGGGGTCTCTCAGACATGCAGGTTGCCTCGCGATGTTTTCCTTCACCGTTTAGCAAGTGATAATCGTGGTTGAAAATCCAGAAATCCCAGAGGTGCGAGCCGGGGTTTGAACCTGCGATCCTCGTTATCATTGTATAGTACTCATAACTCACTCATAAAACAAGCGTTGCTTACTTTGATACCATACATTTGTGAGTTGTGTCAGTAATTATAAACCTATTACACACGTTTTAAACTTCCCGATACAGTTACATAAAACATAAACCGCGTTGCAATCGATTTATCCGTTCTACAGCTACGATGGTATAAATGCAACAAATATAACATGTGAACTTCACAAAACAACAGAAAGGTTATTAGAAAATCATAATGATTTCAAATAGCGATTGTTTTGCCGACTGTACCCCGGCGTGTCGGCTGCGCTGTGGGAATGTCTGCTCGTGAATCGCCCGTGGCTTATGACAATTTGCATTTTTTTGCCGACCGTACCGAAGTAATCGCTTAGATCGGCCCTCAAGTTATAAACGAATTTAAAAAAAAAACTTTCTTTTTATTTTTTATAATTTTGTACAGCACATTAAGGCATGTTATCATCACATCTTTTGACGACCTGATTCGCTCAGTTGGTAGTGACAGTGCCTTTTGCTCCGAGGGTCCCGGGTTCGGATACACATTGTGTGATGAGTACGAATGTTTGTACCCGAATCATGGATGTTTTATATACTCGTATATACAAGTATTATATTACATATATCCAGTAGATTTATTAAAACTTCCATAAATCTGGGCACAATGGTCACTCTAGTTTATAATCTCACATCGCTGCCCTTCCTCTTATCATTTACACCACACGTCATTCTGTTGCATTCCTCTGAGCGCACCAATTCGAATCGCACTAATGTGGATTGAACCGACACTATTCTACATAGCGCACCAAGGTTTATAATAGGTTACGGCAGATGGTCGATATCTACTAAAATATTAATTGTACGTCCTTCCATCGTATGATAACCTAATATTTTAATATAACTCATACTTATAAATCTTATCCATGACTTATTGAGCCTCAGAATTTCCGTCAAATAAGTTTTGCATATGGTTTATCAACACAATGTAATCGTACCGCCACGAAGAAGGCATGCTGTCATTGTCATTATCATTTATAAAAGCTGTGGTGTTAGCGGGATAGAAGACGCTTACGTTCCCGTGACGCTGCGTAGTAAGAAGCCAAAGAGGAATCCAAAAATAATAGGATTTGTGCGCATAGAATGGGTGCGCTCGGTGGAGTGCTCCATTTACCCGCGGCGCGCTGGCCACTTTCCGAAATGATTCTTACATTCGCTAATTGAGTCGGCACCATCGTGCTGCACCAACTTGGTAACGGTGTGATCTACTGCTCCTCACATACATATGCCCGGTGGCTAACATCAAATAAAATTAAGTTACAAGCTGTTACCACGACTTCGTACGCGTAGACTTTAGCTTTTTTAATATTCCGGAGAAAAACTTCCTTTTCCCGGTATAAAAATGGACCAAGACGCTAAGCTATCGAGATAAAAAAAATCATTAAAGTATACCTAGTTACTATACCGTATTTAGACCGTACCGTACCGTATTAAGAGATTTTGCACGGAGAATTGAAAAGCGCCTCTAGCGGACGGCATTTAAAACTGTCAATGCTCCATACAAAATGTCTAAATACAGCAGACTATAAAGTATACGGTTAGCTTACGAATAATCTCGCACTTGACGTACAGGTTAATAAAAATCACGCAAGCGAAGTCGCGGGACTTGCAGTAACAAAGGTCTAATTGCGGTGTTTTTGAACCGTTAGCCCATTCGCGCCTTTAGCACTTAATAGTACCTTTCTAACTCCCCTAAGGCAGAGCACGGTGTATATTAAACTTTGGGAGAAATCAATATCGTAATAGCTAAAATATTGTCCGGCGCAACCTGTAATCATTCGGTGCTAGTGACCGGCGAACTAACGCAGCGACTTTCAATCAAGTTCCATATCCATTGTATGTTTAACACTATTATTTTATAAGTAATTCTGTTTGGGTCGGCAATGGGCGCTGTGTACGGCGATATTATCAAGTTGGTTATGGTGTAAGTCGTGGTGCGTTGCGGTTGTACATTTCTCGGTCGTGAGAAAACCCCTTTGGCGACAAACGTGGGTACATTATGACTGTAGTTATGTTTTTTGTTAATTTCAGTTTGAAATCGTCACGTATTTGATGCGTGTGGTGTCTTTGTGGATGTGAAAGGGCGTGTATTTTTAAAGGTGATTTGAGAAACGGCATCATTAAGACTATCATCTTTTTACGGTTAAGCCCAAGAATGTATGAAAGCGTTCGGGTCTGATTTCACCAATTTTTCATAGTACCTTCTACTACTCTCGTAGTAGTTGAAAATCAATGCTAGGCACAGATAGTCTTCTTATTTCCGTGGATAGGCACAGAGAAGGGACTTATCTCCGTAGCTATAGACATGTAGCGACCACTTCAACCGCACCACAAGCTACACAGATGGCACTGCAGACGCATTCAGAACAATAGAAAATTGTCATCACAAGCCTGAATCGCGCTATAAGAGTTTTCGGAGCAAGTAACATATATACAAGATCCCGACAATAACACCGTCGGGGCATAGCGGCCGCCCCGCCAGGCTGGAAAATCTTCCCTTTTCCGCTAAAGACATAGAGAAGCGACTTTTCTCCTAAGTTAGCCTAGCTTAGCATTGCCACAAAACAGACTGTCTATTAGATAGGTACTCTTAATTTTTTTTAAATTAAATTTATTTTGTTAACAGTTAAGCATGATTTTCTGAATGTGTTTCTTTTGTGTTAGTAAATAACTTTCAATAAATGTGTCGTTGGAAGTTAACGATAGTTCATTATTTAAAAAAACCCAGATGCATAGAAGACCTCTCTCAGCGCGGGTCAAAACACCGATTTACAATCGATAAAGTCCCAAATAATCGATACATCGTGATTTGTGTTTCCGCTACCGGTGTAAGTATAGTTATTATTCGGTGTTAACTAGATATATAATTATGGCGGTAGCATTTTTGGTATATTTACATCTCGAGTTAGAGTTTATAATATCTGGTTTCCGAGACATCATTTCAGATTTGGTAATAAATATGCAATATATACTTTAATTTAATAGGAATGGTACTCTGAACGGACGGTTATCCAATCAATATATTTTTAACGATACATAAATTACTTCTGTAGTTGCTAGTATGACAACAAAAATATTTAGATCCTAATTCTAGCGGGTAGGTCCTACGCAAATAACTCAACATCGTGACCCTAGTCCAGCATGTCTGCAGAGCCCACAGCTGGGCGTGGGAACCCGCCCGCGGTTACCGCCGCCGCCCCACGCTAACATTCCACCATACAATGAGATCGCTCGTTGAAGAATATACGACTTAATAACGATCAAACTACCTATATTCTGGACTGAATATTCTTTAAATTATAGTTTTGGGGATAACAATAATACTTATTTACAAATTACTTTTGTTTAACTCCGAATACACCAACCTATTTTTATTTGAAATATATGCAAAGAGAATCACCTCTTGTGCACTGTGCAAATAGTTCAAACCCCATTGAACACTTTACACCACTGTTACATTGGTGAAGGAATTGGTCTTTTATTACTGAGGATAGGAAAGGACTTCATTAAGGAACAGCTAATAACAATATTAGCTTTTCCTGGACCTGCGAAGAAAATCTACCAAGCTTAGATCAGGTGTTATCTGTGAAGTATTTCATCTAAGATTAATTGATTTTCTTTGCTAAGCCAGCAAAGAAAATTATGTGTAGTAGTTTCCAGTGCTTTCTCAACGACGTTCTTGTTTATCCTACTGTCCCTCTCACACTTTAGAACTATAGCTATTTTTAAATTCAGGATTTCGGAGGTTGTTCAGATATTATTGAAGATCAAATCAGAATCATGCGACAAATGATCCGAATACTCAGGTGCATGGACCCAAAGGCACTATATCGCGTGTTCATCCCATCTCCATTTTGTCGAATAAAATTAATCCGGTACGACGATCGATTAGGTTATCGGTCTCGTCAACGGATAATGGCACCTTTAGGATGTTATTAAGTATGGAAATTACGGCTGGAATGAATTGCAGTGGCACAGTTGGTAGTGGTAAGATTTTGTTTAAAATAAATGATATTCACATGTTTGAAAATCATAGAAATACCAGCTGTAAATGTGGAAGCTGCACCCACTGATTATAAAACGAGCGTTTGACTATAAGTAGGTAGTGCTATATATTTATAAAACGTTAATTATTGATTGGCGCTACAGTAAATAACCGTATTAAATCTTACTACACATCAGTGTTAATGAAAACCTTCATATTTTTGATTAGTTCATTAATTTTGACAAAAGAATTGATTGTTTTTGTAATAATAGTAAAAGATAATGGTCGTAAATAATGAACAGGTTATTACAGGTTAAAATTAATGGTGCCTACTGGATTATGCAGCAGTGTTAGAAGGAATGATTGATTAATAAGTCTAATAAGAAGGTTTCTTTTCACTCTAACTTTAAACTATAAGTATAGAGTTATTACTAAAAAAATAACAATGATTTTCAGAGAATACTATATTTAATAATGTTTCAAATGACGTTATTACCAAACATCATTTTAGATACAGAACTACATAATACGTATCATCTAAATTAATATCACATACCAAAATACTCTACATAAAAGAGGTAGGTTTCTGCAAAACATAAATAATTTGTGAACCCTTAGCAACAGAGGCTAATGATCCTACAGACTACTGGCCAGCAGCCGACCCACAATCAAAGGAACACGAAGGCTTGAAGGTTGTTTACGTGATTCAAACGCCACAATAATCATACCTTCCAAAAAAGACTTGCCCTACTCCCACCCCCGCACATAATCAAAACTCGGCGTGCGAGGGGGTTCTCAGGAAAATTCAAAGGGTCAATATTCATTGGGTGGTTTGCATTTTTGGATAATGTATGAGGGATTGACTGGTGTCACATTTTCGGATTCCATTCTCACGAATGTGAATTTTAAATTGGTGCTCCGGCTTCGAGTCTCACACAGTAAGCACACGAAACGCTCAAGGCGGTTTGGAATCGGAGAAATATTTAGTTAAGTCTTGATACCTAGTTTGTTTTAATATCATTTTTAAGTTTTTTTTTTTAATTTTCCTGTTGTAAATATTTAGAAGATTAGCAAATAATATATATATATATATATATATATAGACACATTTTGTAGCTTTTCTATAAGAGTATAGAAAAGCTACAAAATGTGTAAAAAATTTGGCCCATGCGGTAGCGTGCCAAAATAGATATGTATATAGTTAAGTCTTAACTGGAATATATATACATCATATAGATAATATTAAATCTATAAATGGGACACATTAGAATATAAATATTATCTCTAATTAAGGGATCTTATTTTGCGTCAAAATCAGAACGTTACTTTATAACGTTCTTGACTAGATCATAAGGGCGTAGAAAAGTTAATAAATGTAAAAACTTAACTGCCCAAAATTATAGAAAGGTGTGTCGTCCTTTTGCTACGACATTACAAAGCAAACTTCTCCTGAAAAAATAAATTTGTTGTAAATTGATTAGAAAATTATATAAGTTGGTGGTAAAAGCTTAAGCAGTAAGAAGCCCCATGGCGGGATAAAGAATCTGATGTTTCAACCCAAGTTAGAACTTAAGTATCATCGCTTAGTCATGCCGATACAATATTAACACTTATCAGAACCAATAATCTCGTGTGAAATCGTTCAGTTTTTATATTATACGAGTCGTGATACGCATCGTATAATTTGTTTGATTGCCCGCTCGTCCCATTGTTCGCTATGAGAATAGTGCAGACACGATTTTTGTGAAATTCCTACCAACAGACGTGATGATAATGATGTTGAAATAACGTGTTTATACGACTATCAATGCTCTCACCATCGATTCATGCAATCTAGGGAAATTATATGAGAACTATCCAACTTATGCTATTTCTGTTTCGGCTAAATTCTTTGCAGGTTTTGAGACAGTTAATTTATTTTCTCAGGACTCGACAGTAATATCTCGGCGTCATTGTTAGACTCCTACTTAGGTTATGGCTTCCAGGAGTATAGGGTGCGAGTGTGAGGCGTTCTAAATCCCAAAAAACAAAAGAACAGTAACTGGTTGCTGTTGGTATTTGTTAAACGTGCACAATCATACATATAGTACATTAGTAGTATATTAAGTGGTTGTCTTGCGGTGTGATCTATGCAGAAAATGGTCAGTGTCTTGAGGTCTTGCAATGGTGCTCTTGGTAACACCTCAGTCCTCGTGACTATGGTTGTTGTAAAGCAGCCGAAACGTCGGGAACGTAAAATCTATACATCTATACATATAAATAAAATTGGAGTGTCTGTTTGTAATATTAAAATAACCGCTTTTTACTAAGTGCATTTGGATGTATACACGTTACCTATACCGAAACAAAATTTTTTACAATTTTTGTCTGTCTGTCTGTCTGTCTGTCCGTCTGTCTGTCTGTCTGTCTGTCTGTCTGTCTGTCTGTCTGTCTGTCTGTCTCTTTGTTCCGGGTAATCTCTGAAATGGCTGGACCGATTTTGACGGGAATTTCACTGGCAGATAGCTGATGTAACAAGGAGTAACATAGGCTACTTTTATTTTAGAAAAAAAAAATGGATCTCTCGAAAAAAAATTAAAACCAATGTTGCAGCGCTGCGCCTGATTAAAGTTTGATAGCAACAATCTGCAATGCGTCCCGCGGGATCAGAACGCGAGCAGGCTGTTGCCAACGGCTGAGTCTTTGTTAAATACCACGCGGACGAAGTCGCGGGCAACAGCTAGTCTATACATATAAATAAAATTGGAGTGTCTGTTTGTAATATTATAATAACCGCTTTTTACTAAGTGCATTTGGATGTATACACGGTACCTATACCAAAACAACATTTTTTACAATTTTTGTCTGTCTGTCTGTGTGCCTGTCTGTTTGTTCCGGCTAATCTCTGAAATGGCTGGACCGATTTTGACGGGACTTTCACTGGCAGATAGCTGATGTAACAAGGAGTAACTTAGGCTACTTATATTTTAGAAAAAAAATAGGATCTCTCGAAAAAAAATTAAAACCAATGTTGCAGCGCTGCGCCTGATTAAGTTTGATAGCAACAATCTGCAATGCGTCTCGCGGGATCAGAACGTGCGAGCTGGCTGTTGCCAACGGTTGAGTCTTTGTTAAATACCACGCGGACGAAGTCGCGGGCAACAGCTAGTAACAAATAACTATGTTACAAATAAGAACGATAAACCGCATATGCCCCGATCGTAAAAACAAAAATAATCCATTAGGAAAAGGTGTCGTTTCGCAGTACCATACAACATTTCGATTTAATTTTAATAATTCATAAACGCCCAAAGGGCGCCGCTGTCAAAACACCCGTATTCATGGGGCATAGATCCCTCGACAATGTTTTTTTTTTCTTATTTCGCAGGTGCGGAATGAGTGCAGTTTGTGGTATAAAAAAAGGTTTTTTTACGACGGCGCTTGTAAGGTACCTGAGACGGTTTACGCAAGAGGATTAGAAGCGATAAAAATACGATTCGATGTTTTTTTTAAATTATTTTGTGTCCGCAAAGTAATTATTGCAAATATTGTCTGAAAATATGAAGTTATATATACGTTAATAATGATAATATACAATACAACTAAACCATCATGAGGAAACCTGCATCTCTGAGAGAACCCCTCGAAAGATGTGTGAAGTCCGCCAAACCACATTGGGCCAGCGTGGTGGACTATGGCCTAATCCCCGCCTCGCATAGAGGGGAGCCCCGTGCCCAGCAGTGGGACATTAAAAGGGCTGGTATTATTATTATTACACTACAACTGTACAGTCCCAAACTAATCAACGCTTGTATTATGGGTACGTATGGATCCCAGTATACAAGACGTCTCAGAAAGGGTATACTAATCCTGATGAATAAAAAAATAAACCAATAAAAATTAAATTGTGACTTTTTAAAAACAAAATATTTCTTTTTTATGTACGAAATACACTTATCGCAATTTTGTAAGAGCATTTTTTTTAATAAAATAGAACTGAGTTTGTAATTGGCAAGATTATACCAGCCATCATCGGTAAACTAATTTATAATCCAACAAATACAATTTGTCAGAACTTTAAAATTACTCCGATAAAAAAAAGTTAGTTTTTTTTTCATCTCGACAGAAAAAAAGGTTATTGTTTTAAAAATGGAATGGTACAATGCGTGTCAATGGATCGTAGCGTGTGAAGTCACAAATCGATCGGGTAACAAAAGCGCCGCTCGAGCCACTCTTGCGCATGAGATCTTCACAGACGTGTAGCGGGATTCATTGCGTTTGGTACTTTGAATAACTAAAGCTTATCAATTTATTTTTAAGGCATTTCGTACATTCCTCTCGAGCGTTCGGTTTGTTAGAGGCGAGGCCATAGAGAGTAAAACACATTTGGACATAGAAGAGGCTATTAGTAAATTAGTTCTACAAAGCATTTTTAAAATGTGTTTCAAAAACTATCTCAATTTGGGTTTCAGCCTTCCAACAGCCTGTAATATCACAGGCACCCCTATCTATAAATAGTTTTACAAACAGATAAACATTTATCGTATCAAATTGGTCCTTTAAAAAATAAATGGAATATTAACAGCATATGTAAGTAATTAACCCACATTGATTTCTTATATTTACGCGAATACTACACATTGAAATAAAACTAACTTTACAGATTTTATCACGTTTATTTTTTGTTTTACGTTCCGGACGCAACGTTTCGGCTGCTTTACAGCAACCACGGTTACGAGAGGAGGTGTTTGATCCCTAAAATTAGTTTGATTTCAATAATTAACCCATATCATAATTTCATTGCACAATGCACTCCATACTAAATCAGTCACAACAAAACTTCAAGCATCAAGAGCACTTGCCCTTCACTCGCGCATGCGTATTATATGCACCGCGTAGGGTTGGCACACACCTAAACAAACAAACCTCAAATGTGTCCCGTGGATTATGTGTTTAATGAAACCATCGATCTGGGTTGGATAAGTCGTGCAATTGATATTGGATAGATAATTATTAAAGGATTATCAAGGAACTTCCAAATTTTTATATTGCCTTAAGTACCTGACTGTAATTCATAGATAACATGTTTCACAACCAACCGATTAGCTGTAGTTTACTATTATCGTAAAGTGTTTTTATTAGGTTGGCAATCGGCTACAAAATAATGACATTTTGCCAGTGTCGAGTAAATCTTTATATTTTTTTATTGAATTATAAGTAGGTACTCTCAGTAGTATCATCAGGATAATGATAATGTTGATGACGATGATGATGGTCAAATTAATCTCCTAACCCTATCAGTAAAGTTTTTTAATGACATTTTATATTTTTAGATCAATCGGTTTGTAAAAACGATTGTATAAGGTGCGAGGTAAGGTACGGTAAGGTGCCACATGAGCGTGTCAAATTACTCCAAGTGTCAAATTCGACAGCCGAAAGCTAAAAATGACTGATCGATTGTCAACCCTGTGCGATGAGGCGCCACCGCAGCGCCGGCGCAGCCCCAGCTATTGTTCTGCGAGGTGCGCGCGCGCCGCTACCTGCGCCTTACAATTATACGCTTTTTTTTGCGCCTTTTTCAAGTTTGGAGAATCTACGTTACGATGTGAATTCGACTCGGTGATGCGAAAACAATGATGTTTAATATTTTTTTGAGAGGTTTATATTAAACAAAAATTAACGGCTATGTTTTGAACACGGCCCCAGCTAAACATTTTTCGACCAGTCTCGAGTCTCAACATCACTACATTTCGCCCGTGTCAGATTCCAAGCACCCCAACAGTCAAACAACACAGATTAAGAAAGGAAACGATTAATTAGCCGGCCGCCTCCTTCCGCAATAAAACTCGGCCGCCGCCGCGCTAACTCGATCGTCCAACAAACCGTAGCCAGAACAATGGACGATATTCTTCAGCGATGTACTCCTCTTAAGTGGGTTACCAATTGCATAGTACTGGAAGGATAACTGCACTTAAAGTTGTTAAATTTTTGGGCATATATGTTGAGGGGTCCTGTGGGGTTGAAGCAGCACTCCCAGTCTTATTGTCGGTGGATGTCGTAAGAGCCTAGTCCCAGAATTTATAACTTTATCAAACGACATATAGTACTGCGCAATGAAAACCCTAGTGCGGAGTACTATATGACGTTTGATAAATTCATATAAAGTTTATTTTACTTGTTTTATGTTTCCGACGTTTCGGCTGCTTTACAGCATCCATGGTTACGGCAAGACTGGGGTGTTTGATATCCTAGTGTCATATTGGGGTACCCTCATATTTAGTGGTTGTTTGCGGTCCGATCTACGCCGCAAGTGCTCAATGTCTTGAGGTAAAATACGTTTTTCTTGCAATGTGTAGTATTCACGTAAATATAAGAAATCAATATGTTCGATAACGTTATAAAACGTCTACAAACTTGGGGGTTGGTTTTTAAAGGATTTAGCGCTTTGGACCATACTAATAGGAATAGCATATTTGCAGCGGTCGACATACCATCACGTTTTCAGTTCCCCTTTTTTTATGATTACATTATAGGCAAGTATTTGATCTCGATCTCACCTGATGGTAAGTGACGATGAGATCTACGATGGAGCATACTTGCCTAGGTAGGAAGGCGGCAGTAGACCGAAACGCTACATTCACTAGGCACATGCAGCGCAACTGATCTGACCCGCCATCAATGAACGGCAACACCGAACATCATGCCGGAACACGGCTAGGCCGCTTGGCGACATGGCTTTGTTCAGTGGGTGGTGACTAGCCACGGCCGAAGCCTACCACCAGTAGAAACACCTACACTTATGCAGCTACCACTGTTTGAACTCAACACTTCGGTGGTTACCATGGGGTCTCATGCAGTTCGGAAGATCTTTTCACTACCGTGTCTATAAAGATCTTTGAGGTCCTAGCGATGATCAGTAAATGGCTGACGTGCAAAAAAACATTAAAAGAACATTGTTTTTTGAAGTTAAAATAATATTTACGTAAACAGTTCAAGACGCAAATAGCGTATCTTTACAGCTAATATGTCCAAAAATATCGTTGCCCAGTTGTTTCAAAGTGGATCTTACTTATCGCACTTACGTAAGCCAAACAAAGCGCGCCTTCTGCCGTGTTAGTGTTGCCAATTAACGGTATTAATGCGTACCAGTTCGGGCGAATGAGTTAGGTTTTAATTGACCCTATTCTCGTACAGTTATATCGGTTAAATATTGGTTTATGCTCATTTGTTTAATATATATCCATCCAACAAAAAAGCGATATTGCTATAATTTTTTCCGTACGTTGCTCGTCATTATGTGGGGTTTTAAAAGGAATCAACGATAAGTTATCTAAAAAAAAAATATCAATGGTCAAGGCATTTTATAGGTGACTTATTATATATTTGAAATAAACGTTTTTCCGTTTCCGACGATTCAACTGCTATACAGCAACCATGGTCATGGGAGGACTGAGTTTTTTTGTCGTCCTAGTGCAATACTTTGAATTGGGGTACCATCATATTTAGTTGTCGTTTGCGGTCCGATCTACGCAGAAATGTAACGGGAACGTAAAAAACATAAAATAAACAATCAGTAAAGTTGTTTTATTTTAATGTGTAGTTTTCGAGTCAATATAAGAAATCAATATGATTGATTCCCTATTAGTCTGTTTGATAATTATATGATAAAGAGATGTAATTAGCCATGTAACAACATGGTGCTCATTCAATTATCATTGGGACACTTATGCGATCCAATTGTTGTACCGACGCGCGCAAATTGATATTGCACAAAAACTAGCGATAACTAGGGTTGTGGATTTGCTGTGTGATACGCACTTTTATACTTTCCTATGTTAATCATGAAGATCTAAGAATTCATTGAGAGACAATTTATAAGATGACGATGATGATGATCTCAAAGATCATTAAGTGGAAGAATAATTTGTAAGGACAGTAGCGGAATAAAAAGGTTCGTCAGATTTCAAATTGATTTATTCAACGTTCGCCATAACACGTTACCTTTTTAAACTATGTCACGGAACAGACCGATGCATATAAAATTATTATGTTCAACGACAAAGTTTATATTCACTTAGTTTTTTTTTCTTATTTAATTATTTGTTCTGTCATTTATATTATATTATAAACATAGGGTTGGTTTTTATAATCATAAATGCTTAAAACTTAACTAACAATTTTTTTTCCAGTGATTAAAACTGATAGACTCAGTGTACGTCAATGTCACCTTCACTCTTCTTATTTCCTTTTAGTTTGGCAATCGGCTACAAATAAAGTCAGTTGTGCCAGTGTCGACTTTTTCAATATTTTATAATTGGCAGGGTAGATTAAGCAAACACATAGATTCCCATATCGTCAAAACTTGCAGCATTCACCTTACTGATGGGTTTTCGCGGAGTCTGTTCTTATTTTTTATTTCTTGAGGTTGGAAAAATAGGTTCTTTCTCCCACAGATAAGTTGTTCATAACTTTAGTATTATATAATTCGCTCAAACGATTTTTTAATGAGGTTTGTCATTGCCTGAAAAAAACCAGAATTTTTTAATGATTTAGAAAATACATTGGAGTTACTAACTATATATTTTTTAAGAAAAGTTTCTGTAATGTTACTGTATGGCGGACAAAATCTTTCTACAAATTCAGGAGCATGTAGTGATAATTTATTGTTGTCGCTACTAATGATAATATTTTAGGAATGGCTTCGTACACGGTCATTCGGTTTCAGGTTACAAAAAAAATATTTTCTTTATTTTTTTCAGCTAGCAACCCTACACTCACCCCACTGTGTCACGAACAGTCTTTATGCGTATAACGTAATCCGCATTATACCCCGAATAGCCATCGCGTTCAGCTGCTAACGGCACAGATGTCCCGCGCAAATTAATTGGAAATGTCAAGTGCACGAGAGCCGACGCCATCTTGCCTCCCCCCACATATTTTTATTATTATTTTTTAGCGCACGTGGCTTTATTGCGAAACAGCTGGGCGGGAGTGCGTTTGGAACTTACGTAGCAACAGCCTTGTATTGCAAAATTGGATAATGTTTGGTCGTATGAAATAAATGTGGTCGTCATAAAAGTTGTATAAAATAAATACGTTATTTTTTTATTTAAATAAGGTTTTATGAGAATGTTGTAGAGGAACCCACTACCCGTATACTTACTCGAATGCAAGTCAAAGAAGTTTAAAAGCGGCTATTTTAAAACGGAACATAACATCTCAAAGAATCAGGCAGGACTTGAAATTTATTAATTTATGCAAGAAGTATTTATTTCATCTGTTTTCACTATACATTTTTGTTTTTGACCTACCATAAATATAATTACTCATCAAGATTTCAAATATCGGCTGAGGACTCTTGTATTATTTATTTATATACTCGTGTGAAATAATATTAATCAATTATTATTTTTCGATCTAGATAGTTATCTAAAAAAAAATTTTAGTTTTTGTTGTTGCTAAACTGGCAGCACCGTTGTGACATTTGACATTTGCGCGGGAAAATGTAGCACTCGCGTTTTGTTAATGCAAAGATAATAGTCTCGCCTATTTGATGCAAGTATAATTAAATATCGCCGTCTGTTTCCGGCAATTAGATCGAATGCGATCACTGTTTTCTTTGTTGTTTTTTATAAAAAAAAATATATTATTCTCCCTCGGAACACCTTTCCTGACGAATTTGAGCACCTGATGCATTTCGTTCGCAGCTGGTGATGCCACAGCCACGATACAACACAACACCTTGACTTTTAGTTACGGAATTCCCTGCCCTTAATTACATTTTATTTAATGTTTTGGCCACTCGTCTACGGATATCTGCGGTGTCGATAACAATTTGGTATTTATAATGGTATTCAGCTGTGCTGTGGCACGCGAGCACAGGGTTGCCAAGTTATTAAAGGCTACACATCTAGGGCATATGCTTATTTCTTTCAATTGCATGATTATTTGTTTTAAGTTTTATAATTACTATCATACTTAAGACTAAGTATAGACCCAGAATTAACTATGGTAAGTTGGCAATAATCAGCATACCAAAATTATCAATAAATTATCCTTTGAGTATTAAACAAATGAAGCCGATTATTTAATATATCCAACAAAAAAGCGATTTTGCTGTGGATACTTCCGTACTGATCCTACAATCTATGGCAAACGAGCAAAGACTTCAAATTATGCTTTTCATTATGTGAAGTTTTAAAAGAATCCAACGACAACTAATCTTAAAAAAATATCAATGGATAAGGCAAGTTATAGGAGACTTATTATCTTAGAAATAAAATTTATTTTACAAATTTTATCGCGTTTATTCTACGTTTTTACGCGCCCGACGTTTCGGCTGTTTTACAGCAACCATGGTCACGGGAGGACTGAGTTTTTTGACGTTCTAGTGCAATACTTTGAACTGTAGTACCATCATATTTAGTTGTTTGCGTTCCGATCTACGCAGAAATGTAACGAGAACGTAAAAACATAAAGTGAACACGATAAAATCCATAAAATTAGTTTTGTTTAAATGTGTAATGTTTGCGTTAGTATAAGAAATAGATGTTAAACATTCCTGACTCGGGTGCCAATATTCGTGGTAATCAATCACACAAAGTTGGCCCCTACCAAGCTACGAACCCGTAGCACAGAAAGCGGTGTCACTACGCCTGAGCTAATATATAATATAAGGTTATACAATCACAATAACCTAACAACATCTATCATCTTACGGTCATAGCATTATCTCTACACAATTCAGGTGCGTAGGGTGTAATATTGTTTACATAATCAAACAATCGCCTGCGCATATGGTAGCGATGAATGCGCGGTGACATCACGACGCAGGCGCAGACGTGTTTGCTTCTTGTTTAGAACAGCCTACGGGTAGAGGACTTGTTAATGAGAGGCGCGGTTTGTGAATCGCTATTATCGTAATGCAAGTTGCAAAAGAGCGTCAGTAATGTATCCACAGCTTTCTTGATAAGGGTAGGAGATTCATTTCATCATCGTCATTAACATCATTATTATCATCAGCCGTAACTTATATTTTAAATTAACGAGGAAACACTTAACTTGACATTGGCAACAATGCCACTATTATGTAGCCAATTGAATCATAAAAAAAAAGATGAAGAATACGTCATTTGTTTTTTCAACATTTAATGCAGTACATTAATTTTTGAAATACCTACTGTCTATGTTGGGTTTTATTTAAATGCCTAGTTTTATTATCATTTGGTTGATGCATACCTGAACTAACACTATAGTACAACGAAACTGGTTCACAAATTCGAAGTCACTTAGCGATTTATGGAGAGAGCTATAGATAACTTAGCATTATTCTGGACTGAGTGATCCAACAGAGTACCAAAGTAGACGACATAGTTCAAAGGATCAGTAACCTGAAGTAGCAATGGGCTGGTCCCGTCTCCCGAAGAACTGATACCCACAGGAGTTGATGAGTTGTCGAGTAGAGCAAACAGGCATAGACAACAATACCCAGATGTGTACGGTAGGTACCCAGGTACCATGTTTTATTCTGCCGTCCTTATATGTAATCAATAAAATAATTCTCAGTGAGAATAACAAATTTAAATGACCCAGCTTTGGTAATTGCTTCAGAAATAGCTTCTTAGTCATCGATTCGCTAGATGTAAATTGTATAGGTGTGTACCCAAGGTGCATTCGGACATCTGGTGGTGATTCGCCGATGGCATGCGTCATTTCATATTTATCTTGGATGGCGAATCTGTAAAATACAGGAAACGTTTCACGGTGAAAAGGTCTCCAGTATTATATACATCCCGTTATTTCTACACTCTGTATTCCTTCTCTTCATCTATCATACGTATATCGTTCGACATTTAACTGCTAGCACTTTGGGTTGCAATCTGTAGTAATTAAAAAAAACATTCATGTGAATGTTGACATGTGTTGTAAAAATTATATAGGTATGTACTACACATGAGGGTACCCTAGTTCAAATTATGTCACTAGGACGTCAAACACGTCAGTCCTCCCGTGACCATGGTTGCTGTAAATCAGTGGAACCATCGGGAACGTAAAAACAAAAGCGATAATTCTGTAAAATAAGTTTTATTTCAATAAAAGGGTGTTATTATTTTTAAAATACATAAATCTAAAAGTGCTTATTCTATTACTAACGTCTTTCTTGGTAATGTAAACAAAGCAACGAACCGTAAGATAAATGCACACCCCCTTCCGTTTTTTAAATGCTCTAGCGCGTGTGCAGAATAAAAGATGTTGCCCCTTCGGAGGTCGGCGCGCGACTGACGCGTGGCGGCCGCGCGTCGCGCACGTGCCGCCATCTATTGTATAACGAACTCATTATATTGTATATAAGAGAAGTAATCTGTCAAGCTGTTTTGTATGTACTTCTTACAATATATACCAATTATACTTTCCACTGTAGTATGTTCATTGTAACTAGAATTAGTAATATGAGGAGACGCTTAAAAGAGGTAGAACTTTGATTAAAATAAACAGTTTAAAAAGACGTTTTGATGAGAAATGAACGTTAATGCTACCCATCTGGATTAAGAATGGGTGACCTGTATATGGTAAGGACGCTGTGTAAAAACGAAAAAAGACATTATTATCTAAATTTCTAAACCATTTATTGCGCGTAAAGTAGCCAGTACCAGGGAGAGATTTGAGTTTACGTTCAAACACGAACATCGGCTTAGTTATAAATAAAGTCTTTACTGCCCAACTTTCCTCCCAAACTTCGAGTGCAGTCGAAAACCGCCCAAGACAATAAGGTGAATATAAATAAGCATTCGATCGATACTCAAATAGACATATCGACCAGATGGCCGAGGATATCCTGTTCTGAACAGATTGCCCGCGATAATTATAGTCGGGTAAGTGGCGCGTGCGCTGGCGGCGGTAGCGGGGTTAGCGGTGGGGTTGCCAGTACGAAGAATTTTCCCGATAAAGGTGCTTATGTTGTTAAATCAATTTGTTGTTTATACCATAACTGTTTGGATTAGAACAACACAAGATAGTCGAATACTTGAAAATTACGACAGTTATATTCAAATTATGGCGTAAGCTCCTGTATTATTTTGAAATTCTGATATTAAGTGTGTCCTAGCAACAGTCAAAGAACGTGATAATTACGACATTTATTCTGTGCTCTGTCCACACAATTATGTGGGGAAATATAGTTTGTGTTTTAGAGATTTCTTTAAGACTGTCGAGATAGTCAACACTTTCATTATGACGACCTGATTAGCGCAGTTGGTAGTGTCCCTGCTTTCAGTACCGAGCAACAATCTATTAAGATAATGATTCGTAGGTGCTGAGGGTCCCGGGTTCAAATCCTGGTAGGGACAATCTTTCTGTGATAAGCATGATTGTTTGTACCCGAATCATGAATGTTTAATATCCATATCAGTATACTGACTTCGCCTTCAGTTCAAATCAATGTTCAAATCAAATCAATGTATGGTACCTATAATACAAGCGTTGCTTAATCTGAGACCGTATAGTTGGTGTGTTCGTCTGGCGATATTATTATTATTATTAAATATATATTCATAAATGTTTACCTACCACTCAAACAGGCCATTTCAGATCGTTTGTAGGAACCATGAATGGCCGAAATGTTTATTCTTCTAATTTTACTGCTTCTCCCACCAATGGGTGTTCTTCCGATGAGTCTGGAATCCCCGTGGGGCCACTTGACGCCCCACGATGCTTCGGATTTGTTGCAACGTGTGCGCATGGACTAATGTTGTCACGTTACCTTACAGAGACGATTACATACAAGATACTTCCTGATCATCCTATGAAGGGGGAAGTACGAAGTAGGTGCAACAAAAATAATCTTTTTTTTTTTTATACCTTAAAGGCAAGTATTTGATCTCGATCTCACCTGATGGTAAGTGACGATGAGATCTACGATGGAGCATACTTGCCTAGGTAGGAAGGCGGCAGTAGATCGAGACGCTACATTCACTAGGCACATGCAGCGCAACTGATCTGACCCGCCATCCATGAATGGCAACACCGAACATCATGCCGGAACACGGCTAGGCCGCTTGGCGACATGGCTTTGTTCAGTGGGTGGTGACTAACCACGGCCGAAGCCTACCACCAGTAGAGTTGTCACCTGGTTGGCACCACCCAGGGTCACTTGTAGGGCATCTCGAGGGTTCTTAATTCTCCTACGGACGAAGGTGACTCGACCCCGAGGGTTTTTTTAATGTTGTCCCCTATCATTGTGTAGATATTTTGCCAACAACGTCACGCAGGAATGACTTTTAAGCACGGAAGAATCTGTGCAGGCCTAATCCGTAGACTAGACCTAATAAGCCGCCGTAAGCCGTCAGTAAAGTGGACGATACTTTACTGATAAATAACCAGACTTTTTGGGAGATAGACAGAGTTTTATTACACCATCATAAATTCATGGTTCCTAACGGACATCCATCCATCAGTGGAAAGACGTCCACTGCTGGACATAAGCCTCTCTCAATGACTTCACTCACATCCCAGTCCTCCGCCACTCGCACCCACCGGCTTCCTGCAACGCGTGTGATATCAACGGAGCACCTTGTGGGGGGGGGGGGGCAGTCCTACACTACGTCTTCCGACTTCCGGCGCGTGGTCTTCGTTCTAGAACATATCTTCCCCACCGGCTATGGGTTATTTGAGCTATGTGCCCTGTCCACTGACAAGTATATTTTCTATTCTATTCAGTTAAAAGACCTAAAAATAGAGTCTTATGCTGAGTGTCTAAGCATATTCTTATAACGTAGTTTTCCGGCAACGCCCTCCGTCCCAATCATACCACGTATCTATATATATATATAAAAAAGTCTTTGTAAAACAAACTTTTATTTTAGAAAACCTTTTTTGTTAAATACCACGCGGACGAAGTCGCGGATAACAGCTAGTATCAATTATAAATTGAAAGAATTGCCGATACAAATATAGTTGTAAGTATACAATGTTAAGTGCACACATAGGTGTGATGCTTAACATCAACACGAACCAATTTGGATCTCGTGTGTGGCTTCCGCTCAAGGCGTTGGACGCGAAAGCGGCCGCAAACATTTGGTGCCGATAAAAATATGTAGGCAGTTTAAATCAGTTTAATATATTGATTTCTCATATTTACGCGAATACTACACATTAAAGTAAAACTACTCTTACGGATTTTATCACGTTTATTTGATGGAGTTGTCCCATGTCCATGGTTGCTGTAAAGCGGCCGAAATGTCGGGAGCGTAAAAACATAAAATAAACGCGATAAAATCCGAAAAAATAGTTTTATTTCAATTAGTTTAATATGTCACTGGATAACATTCATGGGTCGATTCCATTTTCGTTCTACGTACGTAATACCGGATCAGAAATCCTTAAAGGGATTATTTAAGAATTCATAGTTAGGTACCAACTAATACCAACCAGTTTTAAATGTCAATTTTCACCAATTTAATCCCAGCAATGCTATTCTGTAAAAAGCCATTCAACTCGCAAGTCATCTAAGAAGACACATTCACGACATGGCGGGCAAATTTTGTTTTAGAGAGCCATTGAAAAACGTAAAATACCAACTCGACATATTTTTTCTCTTCGTTCTTAATAGTTATAATATATTTTCTTGGATAGAAAATGTTGCGCACCCCTCGCCGCGTCAGGATGGGAACGTAAAAAACGTAGAATATACGCGATGAAATCCGTAAGAGTAGTTATAATGTATTTTCTTGAATAGAAAATGTTGCGCACCCCTCGCCGCGTCAGGATGGGAACGTAAAAAACGTAGAATAAACGCGATGAAATCCGTAAGAGTAGTTATAATGTATTTTCTTGAATAGAAAATGTTGCGCACCCCTCGCCGCGTCAGGATGGGAACGTAAAAAACGTAGAATAAACGCGATGAAATCCGTAACAGTAGTTATAATGTATTTTCTTGAATAGAAAATGTTGCGCACCCCTCGCCGCGTCAGGATGGGAACGTAAAAAACGTAGAATAAACGCAATGAAATCAGTAAGAGTGGTTATAATATATTTTCTTAATAGTTATAATATATTTTCTTGAATAGAAAATGTTGCTCACCCCTCGCCCTCGTCAGGATGTCGGACTTCCGATACAACTGTTCAAGTTTACACGACAATGAGTGATGGCGGCGTCCATATTTATTTATTTATTTTAAAATAAACGCTCTAACGCGCGTTGGTAAAATCCCGGCGGGGCGTTAGCGTTGCGTCAAGTTTTGTAGTCCGGGCGATAAAATATTGCTTTGTATTTACTCGATGGGATCACCATAAAGATTGCTGGAGATATTTTTAAAGGGATTGTGTCTGTCGCGTGTTGGTACGACATATAACAATGCACACGCAGCTATAGACGCATGTACAGCGCGCGTCAAATAAAATGAATAAACATGGCGGAACTGCGCATACCCAATTAGGCATGCGCAGAGCCGTAATCTTTGTTCATTTTATTTGACGTATGCTAGACCGTGGTGTATCAAAATCATTCTTGTTTTATTTTGATTCATTGTCCTCACCCATATAATCCAAATAAGTATTTACGACTCGCCAATCAAGAAAATCGTAAGCATAATTTAGGGCCCTTGTTGACAACATAATTTTAGGTCCTTGTTGACCCCCAAAATCAGTTTTATGTCGACCCCTGATAAAACCAATATCGGCCACTTTGGGAATCCCTGGTCTGATCTATTTCTTCGCCTGAATATATTAAGTTATCTTTAACAGGTTAACTAATATCCCCCAAGGGCATGCCACATGATTAGTTAGTTATTTAGCGTAAATATGTGTCATATCCCGGTACCCTTGGGGGTTGAGAGCGTCCTCCCGGGTGTTCGCTAGTAAGAAATGTAGCAAAAAGTCGGACAAAAAGTTTCAGTGTAAATTACGTTTTATTAGCTACAGGTTCTGTATCATTTCAGTTTTTATTTACTCAAATAACAACAATAGGCCTGTCATAATTTGACACCACTTATATATTCTTTTCTAAGCCAGGACCTATCAGTATCGCCCAGCCATGACACCGAGATTGGACCATCAGCGAGTCCCGGGTAAAAGCCAAAATTAGGCATAAAAATCTATTATTTTCCACTTCCCTCCATTGCACAGTGGGAGACAAAATGCCACTCTATAAACACGCTAATTGTCACATCTTGCTTTTGTTCATATGTTTTTTTGTTCTTATGTAGATAAATAAATAAATATCGCCATACGAACACAGCAACTATACGGTCCCACTTTAAGCTTAACGCTTGTATTATGGGTACCGTACAATGGACTGAGGGCGAACTCAGTATATAATACTTATATACATATTAAACATCCATGACTCGGGTACAAACATTCGTGCTCATCACACAAAGCTTGTGTCACTACCACTGCGCTAATCAGGCCGCCTATTACAGTAAAGATAGTCTAAGTACAAAATAGTTTACCTGAGGTATTGTGTAATAGACCACATTGAATCGAGTCAAGCAAATCTTTACCCAAGAATGTACTCGTCTATGGTTAAATAAAAAAAAATTACAACCGAATTGAGAACCTCCTCCTTTTTGAAGTCGGTTAATTACCGTCAAATCTCAAGAGATTCTCGACAGATTTGACTGTAGTTACATTTAACCGAGGATGGGCCACTCCATACTTAGCGAACGTGATATGGTTGTGACGACGAAACTAAACATCGATTATCGATATATGAATACTTTTCCCATCAAACACATTACCTCCCCATTCGCCGTAACTTAAACGTGGTACCAATTTGGAACTAATTAAATCTGGCATCCGGCTCATTGGCTGTCAAATCGTCGGAACGTCGGGTTTTTTGTTGTGAACACTACAGCGCTGCGCGGGCGCAAAGAGACGTGTTACAGCTCAGTGGAATGATCTCTGAACGTTTACCCATCCGGGTGAAGCGTAATATGGACATGATAGGGGCATGTAACTTAACCTGTTATATAACTGTCAAGTGGCAATTATAATGCTATTGCTATTCGATTATGAGACGATTGTTGTTTAAAGTTGGGGCTTTGGGCGTTGGGGCTGCGGTAACTGGATGAAACATTATAGCATTTAGGGGTAATGAAGCTTCCTCTTAGCGAAAGAATTTCATTATCGATTCAGTATCAGAATCAGAATCACAATATTTTTTATTCATGTAGACAATTAATTACAGTACTTATGAATCGTCAAAAGTTACAAAATGCTAAGCTACTACTTTGCCACCCGTTCGGAATGCCGTTCCCATGGAGAAGAACGGGTAAGAAACTCCATGGTTGCTCTTATTTTCAAAAGTAGTTTCGAAGATTATCTTCTACATCGAAACTAACAAACTTTACCTCTTTATATATTTTTTTATTAAGTACCTACTTATGGTTTTATTAAATTCTGGTAATAGATACCATTTTAAATCGTATCGTGATATATTTTAAATTACTTATTATTTTTATCATAATCTTAATAAAGGTATATCCACACTGTGCCGCTAGCGTCATTTTCGCACCGGAAACGAGCGTCGTTATTTCATTCGCCGATGACATGTGTCGCCCGGCGTCTGCGCATGTGCTCCGTCGCCGTCAAATTGATGACGTCATTAGTCATGTGAAGTGGTCACTTTTTGCAATATCGGACCTCACAGGAGAAACGCGGAAACCGCGAGTGTTTATTTTTAGTTGGCTAAAGCTATGTCTCTGACCAGGAAAGATAACTATGTCTTTTTCCCGCCTTTTCTATTATGGGGTCAGCTGGGTCCCCTTTTAGACTTATTGCAGATATAGATTTTTTATATTTACGCGAATACTGCGTAAACAACAACTAAATATGAGGGTACCCCACTACAAATTATGATACTAGGACGTCAACCACCCCAGTCCTCCCGTGAACATGGTTGCTGTAAAGCAGCCAAAACGTCGGGAACGTAAATACATAAAATAAACGCGATAAAATCTGTAAAATAAGTTTTATTTTAATGAGTTCCTCTAGTCGATACTAAAATGTAAAACGCTTGTCATCATTTAAAAATCAAATAAGTTGATAAGTAACTTTTTTTCTGCTAATAAATAAATCAACATATTTTTTTCTTAATTGATACATCCATATTTGAATGCAGCTCACCTGTTCCCTGTAGGCTGTAAATGTAAGCAATTGGGATGTTAAAAAATGTAGTTCAATGGGCTTCGGAATCACACCTTTTATGTAAAAAATTAAGGTATCGTCCTTCACACAGTGTGCTCAGTATGAGATTATAGACTTGAGAATAGTATAGACACGTCGAAGACAAAAATAAAATCTACCTTTAAAGGAAAATACGTATAAGAAAGGGATCAAGTATTTTTTAGCCAAAATTAATAGAATGTTATAATGGATTGTAAAGCTGTTATAACGCACTTTTTCTCTTAAAAGTTCGTTATAATCCATTTTAACTGTCTATAAATTTGTGGCATATTAATATTTGTGTGTCGTCAAAATCATGATATTAAAATGATGTGTTAGATCCTTAATTGTAGCATTTTTACTCATAACGAAATCTAACAGAAAAAAATCTAAACTTTTTAATTATATAAAAAAATAATTTTAATTTATTTGCCAACCCGCACTGGGCCAGCGTGGTAGACTAATGCCTAATCCCCTCATATTGTGGAGAGGCCCGTGCCCAACATTAAATAGCCTGGTATTATTTATTATTATAATTTATTTAGTGTCGATGTACTTAACTTCTATTAAACATTTCAAGACAGGGCAAAATTATTCCGAGAAAATCAAAACCGGTTCGGTTTATTCCTGATGGCGCAGAATAGAACCCTAAACATTAAATATAAAAAAACAACTACCTATTACTGGCATGCATATTTATATTATACACATCAACAACTAAATACTTAATTATAAATTTTATCCAAATTAGATAAACGAGTGGGTGTGAGATATAAAAATATGATTCATTTTGCGATATATCACCTTGAAGATCGTCATTGATAATTTATATATAAGGTGTAACAAAAGTAATGCAAAATATTTTAACAGATGAATCGGTAGATTATATGGATCACGTTTTTTTTTAATTTGTATCCGCCCCGAATAACTATTGAAATATGTGAAGTCACAAAAAAAAATATTTTCATACATTTCATTCTGAGGCGGTACAAAGTTCACCGGAACTGCCAGTATTATCTATTGTAATCTTAATATATATAAATCTCGTGTCACAATGTTTGTCCTCAATGGACTCCTAAACCACTTAACCGATTATAATAAAATTAGCACACCATGTGCAGTTCGATCCAACTTGAGAGATAGGATAGTTTAAATCTCAAATTATAGTCGCAATTTTAATTTATTGCTAATTATTTGTCTGTTATTATTTGACAGTCACAATTATCTGTTAACTCCAAATGATTCTAACAGATGTCGATACCTTTCGACTGGGTTGAGTAAGTAATCAATAGATGGCGCTGCTATGGTAAATCTACGAACGTGTCATATAAGCTACATTTTAACAGCATAATTACCACGTGTTGTTGACGCTATAAAATTAATTAAAGTTATTTTGTAGTGAACGAAATACCGTATAATTCAATTATTTCCACTTTTTAAATTTTTGGTGTTAGCATAGCCGGCCACGTGTTACTTAGACTGAAGTGTAAATTGAATTCATATTAGACGTCTGGTGATGATGATGACACCTGAGGAGGACGGCGCGGCGAGGGCGCAGGGGGAGCGAACGTCTGCTCCCCCATAAGGGGGCGAGGCACAAGAGGGGGGGGTACCGGTGCGTTCCGTTTGGAGATCCCGGAGTCCCTTCAACATGTGTCGAAGGCGGCCACCGGGAGGGTTTTAGTGCGTAAGAATCCCACATAACCCGGCCCTCTCCCACACAGAGGCCGAGTATCTTTCGAAGATTTTGAGGCGGTACGAAGTTCGCCGGGACAGCTAGTTATTATATAAAAAAAGAAGCAAGAAAGAGTGAAAGCATTATCGTTGAAAGTTAGTAATTGTTGTCATAAAAATAGCGTATCGTCACCTTTTTTAAGACATGGCGGATTCCAAGTTTAAAATATTATAACAGCTCGTGAGCGTGGAGCAACCAATCATAATGCAAAACAGGACTTTCTCAGTGGGCGGGGCTAATAACTATCGAATTATCGACTCAGAAATACGTGACTCTAAACACTATCGCCACACAATGCTAATAAATTATGCTAATTTGTGTCATTCTTACATAAATAAATATCGCCAAATATAATCCGAATTAAAAAATACGACATTTCAAAACGGTATCTTCTCGTGTTTCAAAATACATGCATGTCACGATACCATTTTGAATTTCATTATAATAATTCAATTTTTACTATTTAATTATGTCAGCTCTAGCAGTCTCTCGGTCTTCGTTGCACAATGGCGCAGGTCGCAGCGCTCGCAGGTGGGTGCACAAAAAAACGAAAGGATTCGCCGGCGCGGGCGCAGGTGCACGGGATCAGGTGCCGGGATTTGAGTTACCGATAGCATTCATAATACCGTGTCTAGGATAGGAGAGATTAGTCGGTCACACGATGATCGGGAGAGATCCGAACTGAGGGTCGTACTTCGGTGATTTCGGAAAGTACTTTAAATTCAAATTGGTAGGTGTTATTGTGGTGGAAGAGTAATCTAAGTATCAAATAAATTAACATGTTATAGGGAACAGCCCCTGGGTCCCAAGTCTGCTAACACTAATCGGATTTCAGCGGTACCACAATTGTCACTTTTTACTGTTTTCGTAGTCTGCTATCACAATCGAACTATCACGGTAAACCTAAAACCTAAAGGTTATCAAGAATTGATTACTAATATTTACGCGAATACTACACATTGAAATAAAACTTATTTTAAGGATTTTATCGCGTTTAGTTTATGTTTTTACGTTCCCGTCATTTTGGCTGCTTTATAGCAACTATGGTCACGGGAGCACTGAGGTTTCTGACGTCCTGGTGTAATAGTTTCTACTGCGGTACCATTTTATTTAGTTGTTGTTTGCGGTCCGATCTACGCAGAACGTGCTCACTGTGTCTTGAGGTCTTGCAATGGTGCGCGTGGTTTTGGATTTAATTATATTATTTACTGAATTCCAAGTCGGTGGTAGCACCCAGCCATCTTCCCTATTGAAATTAGGATGTTTTTTAATTTCAATGGCCTCACGTATCATCCTTTATCAAGAAGTCTGGATGTTCATAGGTCGCTACCATTCATTATAACATGCCTAGCAATCACATTTAACTACATAATGAGCAGACTGATACATTAAGAAGTATATGTATACAGTCTTTTTTTTTTGCGAAATGAGATGTGATGAAATAAAATGGATATGAATATACCCTCACCCACAACTTAGCGGGTATTTTGCCAATGTCAAGTAGTTAATAGCAATAACGCATTCAATAAATACACGCTATAAATAAAATAATGGATGTGACATGATGATATGAAAAGGCCAGTCGAATCCAAAGTCATGAAAACTGATTGACATTATGCCACAAAAGGATCGAGGAAAAAATGACTTAACGCGCCCCATCCCGCGCCGGCCGCGCCGCCGCGCCGTCAGACAAGTGCGGGGACAGACAGACAGGTAGCGCTTTGTTCTCAAACAATGCACAATCACACGAGCGGATCTTTTTTGTGTTGAATACGACGCGCGCACAGCTGATCACACTGTCGTACGTCAAAATTAGGCCAGATATCTAATACAACACATTTAATTAGAAATATTTAAAAAATAATAATACTGGTCGAAAATAATATCGCTTCCATTTTTATTCTTAACTCGATTTAAAATTGACTTCTATTCGGTGAACGGAATTTATTTTTACGCTGGTTCTATTCGATTTTAAATATTTTCGAATGACTTTTATTTTTGACTCGTCCACGTTTCCTGACAATTTCATGCAACGAAGCACCAGTAACTAAATTAGTAGTACAAGGAACTAAGTTTGCTTTTAGCTTTCATTCATACATAAATATTAATATATTATTTTTAAATATTTTATGGGTTGGTTTCTTAACAGTGCTATTATAGTTATTAAGATGTATTACGTTGCATATTCTACGCTTCAATATTCAGAGGTTATTCAGAGAATATCTATCTTATTATAAATACTATATTGGTTGTTTATTTTTTATTATTTGACATCACCATATGTATTTTGCCAGTGTCAAGTAATAATTGGTTGTGTATACCACTAAAACATTCCTGAAATATTCTGCTACAAAATGCAAAAATACAAAGATTTTTTTGGTACCGTTAATTGGCAGCGTCGTCCCCATTACGCAGACTCCTCGCACTGATACGTGTTTGCGTACACAGAATGCACATCTGGGAGCAATGAAGGACTTGACAATGGGGAAAGAACGCATACAACGATAAACAACAGCCAAAAATAGCTTTTATTGCCATTTCTCATAGCTCAATTTTGTTTGTTTTGATCACCGACACCCATCACTGCGAACACCTGTTTCAACCGCAGCGTTTATTCAAGTCGAGTTATTCTAATTTGTGTATTATTTTTAAGAAAATAGAGTTCAGTTTTGACTGTGTCGTAGTGGACACTGCATTCCTGTTTCGTAGGGATGTTCACATAAATTATCGATGTTTCTCTCCGCGTACGCGTTGGATATGGCCGTCCCTTTCTTTGAGATTGTTTTTGTTTCACTGCCGATCTGTAGAATGTGAGGATGTGAGACAAGTACCGGTCTCCACAGGCAACAGCATCTCATACAATATGATTGTGTACGCTTGTTCGTGACTCATTTATACTTTATATTTTTTAATGGATCCTGGAATAAACGTTATTTCATTTTTTAAATATAGCTGTACATGTATTTGTGTAACATAATCGTTTGAAATGAGTTAATTATCTTTTAAAACATTAATGTTAAACAGTTCCCCGTAAGTCCAATTTACTTAGAAATGTGTTGCCGGTACTATTCTACTTGCTGGGGCAAATACCAGTTGATCGAAGCCGGGTCACGGGGCTAGTTCATAATACACGAGGTGTCGGCGGCTAGCCGGCGCCACGGCGGCAAACGCGGCGCCTACTATCCTGTCAGCCATAATAATACACCATCACTGGTAATAGAACCTTCGCTCTTCCGCACAGAGTCGAATTTCCAAGATTATTTGCCACATCAGCTGTGATTTCTTTCACATTTTAATTCGTACTCTACTACTATAGAAATAATGTTGATTTTTATATCGTTATAGCCCATCGATATTGTATTCGTTCTTTGATTTTGAATTCCAAGCACTGTGTAGAAGAAAGCGATTTTTTATTGAAGCATTACATTAATTTATTTTTCTAATGCTACAATAATGATTATCGAATCGGAATTATTACATAAATATGTGGAGGATAATCAATTAGATAGTTTTCAGACGATTACTTTATGTGCCTGGAGTATTATGATTAATTATTGTCACTTGTGCAAACAAAGTTGAAATTGGTGTGTGCACACCAGCCGTATAGAGGTCAGTTATATTTGGCGCCTCTTGTGTTGTCGCCAGGTGGCGGCTAGCGCACTCGGGTTATTTCACGGGTAAATCTTATTTAACCGCGATCAGCTCGTTGTAAGGGCGAGTCAATTAAACTCAGACGCGTTGATTGACAGGTCATTGAGTGCGGCCACTTAATTTTTTTTACCTTTTCGAGACACCTAAGAGCGAACACGTTTTTTGTCTGAACACACGAGCTTTGTACGTACACGATGTACTCGTAATAATTGTTCGGTCCGTTTGTTTGTTATGGCACCAGTGGAGTCATGGCTAACATCATTTCATTCAACATCTCACACACTCGGCGGGTCTATGATTTTTTCAGAGCCCTCATCAAATAGCCAAAAAAAAATTAAGGCGTTAAATAAAACGCGACGAGATTCACGCCGTTCCTTGCGGTCATGGTTAGGTGTCAAAAGCTTTACCTGACCGCTAACACCTACACGGCCAACGCCACACCGCACCGATATTTACTATCTCAGCGACATTATGTTTGTTCGGGAGTTATCCTTTCACACTTCCACTGAGGCCGCTACTCAAATTGTAATACAAACATCATGAGCCAAACTTTTAGGAATGACACGTATTGTCAATTGCCCCACACTTTCCAGAAACGTGATTGTTTTAAAATAACAATGGACGAAAGAGTTGTAAATTAAAGTCAGAAGCTACGATGCACAAAATTATGAACGCATTAAATGTAGCTAATTGGTGAATACAATTAAAGAAAACCAAATCACGCGCTCTGCAACGCCGGCGTTAATGTCGAGAATCCTTTTTGATTCTCTTATGACTCAAATTAATGTCGTAACCCCGTGTTTGGGCCCATAAAAATTCACAACAAAACCTGTATAAACGGCTGGAGGCAAAACTTGGTTGTTTTGCGACTCGTTCCCAGAAATCGAGGAAACGTTCGAGCAAAAAGCCGACGGAACAGGATTGTGTATCGACATCGCCAAATCTGGACGCGTTAAGAAATGATAAAGAGGACGCCGCCACCGCAGCGAGTGCACACAGCATCTTTCTGGAAAACGCAATCATAACGTGGATACCTCAAACGAGGGCATTTTAGAAAATAACCCGCGTCTTGTGTGATAGATAAGAATCAGCTCTTCAGTATAATTTCATACAGTTTGAAGAATTGAAATAGGCGCCACGATAAAATGTTCGGATCGGATCGGATCGGATCGGATCGGAATCAAAGGTGTCTAGTAACTTCAGATATTAAAAATATGTACCCAATACTTGATCTAGAAAATCATAATTCAAAGGGAATTATCACCTTCAAGGACACACATGTTGAGTTCTCTCGAGACACCCATAATTATAGTAAAAGAAAAACTCGCGATAGAGTGATCGAGCACAATTTCAAATGTTCTTTTGCTTCATCATTACAAAGCGATGACTTGCATAATATCTTCATCTGGTAACACGTCGATGATCACTATAATGTTATAAACCCTGCATCCAGCTATTTAGCATGTGGGAGCCGGCTGCGAATAAAATGGCCAGTAATAGCCCACGATTGTAATATCGATTATCCAATACGAATTTTGATAGGTGCCTTCTGAATGCAGGTAGTGCACGGCGCGAATAAAGTGTACGTAAATGATTGTATAATGTGTATGCGTGCGTGAGTCACGGACGCTCACATGTGCATGTGGAAATAGCCTGTAAGTTTGTACAAATGTTCGGATACATGGGCGTATAGTGCGGTGTTGTGTGGCGATCCTCACGACAAGTCGCCGCGCCGACGGCCAGAGAATGCGACCGGCTGGCGCACCAGTGATGTGAATCTATCGATATGTTTTTTGATCTCGATTGTTTATATATTTCTTACTTGCGCAACCAAATGGAGAAACGTAATTTCGTTTTTTTTTTACAAGAAGTATACAGATAAATAAAATTACTTCTACCAAACTTTAATAACAATTGAAGATAAGTAGAAACGTTATTTGAAATCGATCAATAGATTCACCACACTAAATATGTGAACAGGCGTAGGTAATATTAGATGTAGTGAGATGAATATGTTCATTCATTTTAAATTAATGTTGAGTAACAAATAATTAACAAATTAAAACGCAGAAAGCAGTGCCACACGATAAAATTCCACACATATCACATGGGCGCATCTCTAAGGGCGAGACTGGGCTGGCGCCGTGCTTTTTTACCCCGGCCCAAGTCACTCTGGCCAACTTTATAATACCTCCGCTCCGTTTCGTCAGTTGAACGCAGCGTGTCGAACGGTGGGCATGTGCTCCGTCGCATCGGCCGAACACTTCCGAACATTTCCGAACGCTCGTGTTCGACGTTTAAAAACAATATAGTGCTTTAGTTTTTTTTTTTTTATATATTAAATATAAACTGTGTCTTATTAAGTGCCAATTAAAGAAGTTGCCTTCAAAAGTGCGTTTATGGATTGTTTAGATGCAAAGGATTGTTTTTATTGGAGGTTTATAATTGGATTGACTGCAGGACATTTTTTCGAAAATGTCGAACTATACTACTACGGGCGATGCGGCTCAGGCCGCCGTCAAAGGTTTGTTTGAATATTTATATTATTATTATAAATACAATTAAAATTATTGCAAATATATTTAATGGTATGCGCCAGTCGGCCGCCGGTCGAGCAATTATTGCATAATGCCATCCTTGCAATACTTGACGGTGCAATATTTAAACAGAACGGCAATTATATTATAAAATAAGTTTCTGAATTAATATAATTAAAACTTATTGATCAAATCTATTTGTAGGCCGATACAGTAAGTATATAGACAAAAATATTTTTTTACCTCTAAAAAAGTTATACCAAGTCAAAGTCAAATCATTTATTTCGTATAGGCCTACGGGGGCACTTACAAATTGTCATTACATTTTTCCTTAACTCTACAACCGGATCGGAACGCGACCTCGCAAGTATTATGACGATGTGAATAAAAAAAAAACAGTTTGTTATTTTTTTTTAATTCGTTAAATAGAGCTTTATAGCCTACACATATAATAGCTACCAACCATTGAATCTAATGGACGTATAAAATGTTTTAACCGAGTGTTTAATTAATTAACAAAAGTTTTATATCGCTCGTGACATCACAAAACAGTTTTAATATGCCGCAAATGGCATTAGACCGGAAGTATTAGAAATGATCGTCCATTCACGTGTTTTTTTTTAGAAAATTTCCATATTTGTCAACAAAGATAAAATCCAATAGTTTTGGTGGATATCATATTGTTATATAACATTACAAACATAACAGTTACTTCCTTCAGTAACAGTTTATGCAATTGCCGGAGTCATATTTTAAAAATAGAAAAAAAAATGACTCCCAATTTATTCCTTCACTAAAAATACTTAGCATGTTTGAAAAAGTAGATTAATATTTACCAGGGCAAAATTTCCGAATCAACTGTAACAAATTCCCATCGTAAAATCCGTCAATACTAATTATTAATTACTTTTCAACCCTAAACAAAGGGTATATTACAAAAAATCAACCCCACATGTTCCAAGGGTGACCCGTTTTAACAAGTGAATAACATTGCACACATACATTTTGCTATCAATCCAAACGAATATAGCACATAATGACATGTATATAAGGTCTCTACGTGACATATCTCTTTTAAAATATGTTTGTTTGTTTGTTCACATGTTGCTTGACGGGGGTCGTTCGAGATTTGAATTAGTATTTTTTTTAAGAATCTCCTTCAAAGTGCACTTGTTTTTATGTGCAGTATTGATTTTAAAACCAAAATAAAAATATTATTAATATTATTTGCAATCTGGTCAAATCTTCAGGTTATTGGTGGCTATAGGTCTGGCAGTGCCGACGGAATACGTATCGTGTAAAACTGCCCACAAACAAATATTAAGAATAGCTAAAGAAGCAGAAAAATATGAGAACTGCAAAGCCTCGCGAGGTTTTAGGCAAGTATAGTCAGACCAAAGTCCGTCATACTTGCTAGCATAATAAACTTTAACGTAATCAAAATAGAATCCATTTCTACACAGAAGCACAATTTAACACTCAATTTGTTACCAACGTAACATATTTAGCAAACAATACAAAAAAATAAACAATAATCGAGCAGTCATAAAGCCGGGGACCGTTTGTTGCCACATGTCTATGACGTCACACCCCGCTTGGAGACCAGATGTGGCCTGTACCAGATGTGATACAGCATTTAATGCTCGGACGACTGTTTGACATCTGTATCTTGCTGACTACTGGGCCCTATTTATGTGTTTAAAAAAAAAACTCAATTGTCGACAGTCTTATTATTTGTTTTCTTTATTTTGGCATTCGGCTACAAAATAGTGCAACGTTGCCAGTTTCGAGTAATTTTTTTAAGCTTTGTTTTAAATATAAGTCCTCATAATAATGATCATGTTGATGATGATGAAATGAATTCCATACACCCATCAGTAAACTTGAAGAGTCAAGTTATAGGTACTATTTTATTTTATTTTCCAAGAACACGTTGCACGTTTATGAACATACAATAGTTAATAGTCTAAGAACATTACACATTATTTATCAAATCAAAACATTTTTTTATCGAATTAAAAACGTAGTAATAAAAAAAAAACTTCAATGTTAAAGATCCCGCCAAAAAGTCCAATAATTGTAAGACATAATTCCGTCAAAATACTTTATAAAACAAAACAGCTTAGGCATTTTGCCAGTGTCAAATATGAGGGATAGCTTTTTTAATCAATGCTCTAAGCATTTGTAGGTCTTTAGCTAGTTAGCTAGCAAAGAAAGCACCAAGCACTTTTAAGCTAAAAGCGTACGAGTTGGTGCTTTCATTTAACTTAGACGAATCAAATTTGACTGACATTTTTCGGTTTGTAATTCGGTTTGTAGTCCGCGTGGTATTTAACAAAGACTCAGCCGTTGGCAACAGCCTGCTCGCGTTCTGATCCCGCGGGACGCATTGCAGATTGTTGCTATCAAACTTTAATCAGGCGCAGCGCTGCAACATTGGTTTTAATTTTTTTTCGAGAGATCCATTTTTTTTTTCTAAAATAAAAGTAGCCTATGTTACTCCTTGTTACATCAGCTATCTGCCAGTGAAATTTCCGTCAAAGTCGGTTCAGCCATTTCAGAGATTACCCGGAACAAACAGACAGACAGACAGACAGACAGACAGACGGACAGACAGACAGACGGACAGACAGACAGACAGACAGACAGACAGACAAAAATTGTAAAAAATGTTGTTTCGGTATAGGTAACGTGTATACATCCAAATGCACTTAGTAAAAAGCGGTTATTTTAATATTACAAACAGACACTCCAATTTTATTTATATGTATAGATATGCACATCTAGATATTACAAATGGCGAGCGACACACAAATTTTACAATATCGTACAATGTAAGAAACGTACTGACGGCCTGATTAGCGCAGTGGTAGTGACTCTGCTTTCTGCGCCGAGGGCCCCGGATTTGAATCCTGGTAGGACACAAGCTTTGTGTGATGAGCACGAATGTTTGTACCCGACTCATAGATGGTTAATTTGTTTGATGGATAGTTTGTATCTGTTGGTTTTCCATAAAATAAATAAATAAATATGTATATAAGTATTATATACTGAGTTCGCCCTCAGTCCATTGTACGGTACCCATAACACAAGCGTTAAGCTTAAAGTGGGACCGTATAGTTGGTGTGTTCGTATATTTATTATTAATTGTTATTACTATGAACATTGAACCTTTAAATTTGTACTATCAGCATTATTAGTGGGATCACGAAGTGTTTCAGATAAGTCGCGATTAATAATAGATTGTACGATAGCAAGTAATCATTACAATGCGAAATTCTGGATTATCTATCGTCTGAAATGTCACACCTGTGTCGCCTGCCTTTGTGTTTAGAATTTCATGACCATAGACGATGTGTCAGCTAGGGAAATAACCGTAGATTGTAATTTTTTTTTTATCAACAAGCATTTTCTCGTATCTCTGCAGTTCGATCCTTAACGGTCGTAGCATAACCTACTCTATTTTGAGCCTAACCATAAGCTATCTAATAATGAAAACTGTGTTGAATTTGGTCCTATAAGTGTTTAGGTTATGCTTAAACAAAAAAAAGAAACACCCGCAGACATGAATTCTAAAAACACTTATTTGGGACATAGATACGTTCAAATATGATGCACAGACAAACATAGTTTCATAATTGTATAAATAGGTCATGATTGCAATGAACCCTGAACGGTATCATTTCAAATTCAAGTTGAAGGAGATTCTAACGAGATAGATAGAAATTAAAGATAAGGAACACCCATATCTGTGATAAGGGCTGATTAGTATGTTCTAATAAGTAAGGTAGGTAAGTAATGTGTGATAACCACATAACTATAAAAGGAGTGTTAGCGTCTTTAACTAAGCGAAAGGATTGGGCACACGCCAATGGCTTCGTATCGAACTCGGCTCTTTCGGTAACGATAGCGACTCCACTAACCACATGGTTGTTGAGACTTAAAAAAACCTGAATGTAGTTTAAAATCTAAGCTATATTTAGTTTCTTTGAAGCTTTATCAGTAGATTATGAAGCTAAAGAAGAAGTACGTTGTATCTAAACTTTTTGTAGTGATAGCCAAGTTGGTAGAGCGCTTGCCTCGGTAACGTGGATTGCAGGTACAAACCCCGGTTCGGACCTCTGGGATTTTTCATGTGCGAATCTTATTTTCAACCACGATTATCACTTGCTAAACGGTGAAGGAAAACATCGTGAGGAAACCTGCATGTCTGAGAGAACCCCTTGAAAGATATGTGAAGTCCGCCAACCCGCACTCGGCCAAGGTGGTGGACTATGGCCTAATCCCCACTTGCATTGATTGGAGACCCGTGCCCAGCAGTGGGACATTAAAAAAGGGCTGGAATTATTATTATCTAAACTTTAGATATTTAGCTAAAGCTAGGGAAGTACGCTGTATCCAATCTTAAGATACACTGTACTTCGCACAAGTTGGATCTATCCCGCGATTCCCACGTAACCATGCACGTGATATCTTTCAGTAGAAAAGTCCCGTTTGTTTCAGTAGGCAGGTACGTTAGGATATTAACGAGTGGCGATATTTTGAAACAGTATTCACGTGACGGTGGCCACGTGCCGTCCACACCCACACCGGATGCGTTACGGTTTGTTTGGGCAACACCTTACTTTGATAAGCGCTTACGCTCATTGGGTGTATGGCTAGAAGCTGATATACAGGCTGGTTCATAAACGGTATGCTAAATCTTGAAGCCGCGTTTCTAAACAGCATCTGTGATCATTACGTGAAATTCGTAAATTTAAAAAAGAATGGTCACAAAAAATACTTTTTGGTGGGGTTTTTTTTAAATCATCATATCCAAATTTTGACTCTACATATTGATTAGAAATGCGCTAAAGGAGCGCAGGTTCAAGGTTTAGTATACCCTTTCTAAATCACCTGTATATGCCCAGAAGACATCAAAACGTAGATATCTACCCTTTGCTTTAGATATATTTGTATAGTTTGGAACGTAAACATCAAGAGTTAATTTCACATTCTACATCTTTCTCATCCATCTCATTCATCATCTTTCGTTATTGTAGGCTTCGTAGCGATTGCGGAAACAGCAGATAGTCAGCAGCCCACAGAGAACGCGAGCGCATAGAACGGACTTGTATGTGTCTGTGAACCTGAAATCGGCCTGTTTACTTCGCACAAAACATCGCGTTCGCATAGTTTGTCACGATCGAATACTTTTTTGTCGCACCGCGAATACAGATCGTTACAATAATGACGACACACGGTATTCCCAAAGACGTAATGTTCTATTGAATTGGCGGAGTCTCGCGAAACGGAATGGAGCTTATACGATCATGCAGTCAGGTTAACGGAATCTCGTTAATTTGATATAAAAATATGAGCAAACAATGACGATGGTCTATTGATCTTACACCCAGTCGAACAGTGGCCTATTCAAGTTATTTTATTGCATATACTTTTTTATTGTCACAATAATTCGTTAAAAAAAAATAAGACAATTTGAATTTAGATCCATCCTGTGACGCGCATGGCAGACGGACAAAAACCAATGATGATGTATTGCTGTATAAAATAATGTTACCGACGATATACATTGGATTTTATACTTTCTTGCACCTTGACACTGGCTGCTGATATTTCTGTCCAATAATTATATTAATTCACACTGGCAAAATATCTATGGCATGATGTCAAATTAAAAAATATTTAATGTACTTACAGTCACTGCCATATTACATTCTTATTATAATATACCTACTTAATGATGTCAAAATTAGCTAAATGTCGATGTTCCCTTTTTTAATATCCATTCTGTTTTATTGTATCTTATGAAATTGAAAATGACAGTCGATCGATTATTATGATTTGTCGTGGTATTAAATAGGGACAATATACTTTTTCCATTGCCCTTATTCTGTTCTTCTCATACCTTCAACATCTGCAGTCAAGACCATGGTTTCATTGTTCGAATCGACCCCATCTGCTAGCCTGGTGTATACAGAAGTCATTGTTTTACCGACTGTTCAATAATTTTCGAGTCATAGGGATACCAAATGTTCGCGCCACGTTTTAGTTTGCGATTACTAACGTCAAAGAAGTACTTTAAATAAAACTAAGTTTCTACTTCTGAAGGTCGTAAAGTTCCTGTTTATGGTGGGTGTAACCGGACTAAAACTGCATAAAACTGTTTACATCTTCAACGAATAAGACAATAATTAGTTTATGAAGCCAAACACAATAAAAATCTACACATATTCAAATAAAAAAAAATCTGTGTTCTGTACAGTCATAAAAAAAGTCTCGGGTAAAATTCGCCTACACTATGCACTTGTTGTACAATCTACTAATTATGTCAAGAACTAATAAAAAACTTGCATGGTGAATTTGGATTTAAAAATGGAACATTAGTCGCATTTTTTTAAAGACAGCGTAAGGTTCGTTAAGGGTATATGTAGATAGTATTGAATCGTTTTTGCTCACACTTTAATATTAAAGGGATGTAGGGAAGCCTAAATTTCGTTGTAAAGAACAAAGGGAGGAAGCGAACGGGTGGCCAGGGACAAAAACAAAAGCTCGGCTGCACTTCCCTCGCCTCGCGGATATGAAAAAAAAGTTTAAGTAGCAAAAAAACTTATAGAGAGAAGTCATAGGAATGCATTCATACGACAAGTTATACTTTTTTTTTTTTATACATTATATCAAATACTTGCCTGTATTTGATCTCGATCTCACCTGATGGTAAGTGACGATGAGATCTACGATGGAGCATACTTGCCTAGGTAGGAAGGCGGCAGTAGATCGAGACGCTACATTCACTAGGTACATGCAGCGCAACTGATCTGACCCGCCATCCATGAATGGCAACACCGAACATCATGCCGGAGCACGGCTAGGCCGCTTGGCGACATGGCTTTGTTCAGTGGGTGGTGACCAACCACGGCCGAAGCCTACCACCAGTAGAGTTGTCACCTGGTTGGCACCACCCAGGGTCACGTGTAGGGTATCTCGAGGGTACTTAATTCTCCTACGGACGAAGGTGACTCGACCCCACTCGACTTATAAGAATGATATATATTATGTTATAACACTTAAGTGTTGCGTTGCGTTTGTCATAATTTATGCTCAGTTATACTATAAACGACCACACACCGTATGACTTTATGTTGTTATTGTATAATCCATGGGTCATATATATTTCTATTGCTTATTGCAGATCTGAATAACAATAAACTATCAATTCATGTTTAAATCTCTCTGAACAAAATGCTCTCAGGACAAATGAATCTCGTAAAACTAGCTTGATGTGCGTGGGCGCAAGCAGCCCGCGAAGATCTCTATAACATAGCGCTAACTCAAAACGTTTTCGTTTCGCAGTTTCCGCAGGATATGACTTTTTTATGGCGTCTCGTGCGAAATTGTTTGATAAGGATTTGTTTCTTTTATTTTTTGAGTGCGTTAATATAATTTATTTATTCTATATCATGGGAATATAACTTACACTTTTTGGTTATTTATTGGGTTTAACATAAATGTGTCTTACGTAAGTACTTACTTAAACTTAAGTAAGACAAAAGATTTGCATAACATTTTAATTGTAAAATATAATGGTTTAGAAAAGAGTAAAAGCTTTTATTTTCAAACCAGTATTTCTAACAGGTTCACAAATCTGCGAGTTCAATTGGTTGTCCGCACGGTCCTCCCATTGGCTGTTGGTTCGTTACGATTAGTTATTGCTCTCGGGCGGCGCTAAAAGCGACGCTTGCGCATCTTCACGCCTATCTTCTTTATAATTACTTGGAAAATTAAATGATTTCTCGGTATTTGTATTACTTTAAGTTATCGGATTGGAAAGGATCGGTATGTTTGCGGCGTCGGAAAATCATATTTCACGTATTAGATTGTCTGAGATGAAAAGTTGTATGTTTAATTGTTTGAATAAGAATATCCAGTATCACCCTAAGGGTGGTTCCCGGTTCTTACAATACCTACAGTAGTAGGTCTAATGATATGATAAATCGTCCTATTTAGTTATATCTTTTATCTAGTAATCATATTTTTGATCTGAACAATCCGTGAACGGCACGCTATAACCTTGTGCAGTCGACTTATTTTATGGTTTTATTTTCAGTCTTCGATGCTTCCGTGATCCTTAGATAGACCTGAAAATTATGAATCTCTTGCGACTGTGTCGTAACATATTTTTAAATCGTCCAACGCTAACACGATAATTGTTGTTCTATACCCATATTTACCTTTGCGCCATTAATAAGTTGGCAATATCGTCGTCTGGGGATTCGCAGTTACGAAATCTTGTAACTGCGTTGTAAATTTGTACGCAGCTTATTTGATCGGTGGCTGTTATGGTTAAGTTTGTTTTGTATAGTTCAGGTGTTTTGAAGATAGAGGGGTTTTAAAAGGTGCTATTATTTTATTGTCATTATAATGATCTCTCTCTCTAAGCAGTGATAGCCAAGATAGGAGAACGCTTGCCTCGGTAACGAGGATCGCAGGTTTAAACCCCGGCTCGCACCTTTAGGATTTCTGGATTTCGTGTGCGAATCTCATTATCAACCATGATTATCACTTGCTAAACGGTGAAGGAAAACAAACCTGCATTGTGTGAAGTCCGCCAACCCGCACTGTGCCAGCGTGGTGGACTATGGCATAATCCCCTCGCATTTAGGGGAAGCCCATGCCCAGCCGTGGGACATTAAAAAGGGCTGGTATTTTTTTTTATTATAATAATCTAGCTCTGCGATGGATATTGATCAACCGTGCTTATTACATTATTGAGATTATTACTCACAGAAAATAAAATAACATTAAACTATGCCCGTGTTTTTGTTTATACTTACGTGATGTTTGCGAGATGCGCGCGCGTCACCGCATTCCGAACGCTCCGACCGAGACATTTGCATTAATTCGCTAACGAGGACCGACTGAATTTGAGATTACTTTGAGATAAATTGCTACTTAATTTGGACGGCGGCGCTTAGCGCCAACTTGTTTCTAAGCGATGAATCCGGGAGACGGCGCCTTGCGTTATGCGGATCAATTATACTTTGTATGTTGATAATGACGTAACGTGTGTTGCGGCATCTAATTGAGTGTGTTTCTCTCTAAAGATTAGTATAAGGTACTTGATACAGGAGTAGGGCAACTGGATATGAGGGCGGCTAATAAATTCATATTTCTAGCCCTTAACGAAGAAAAGGGTGAAGGACAGATGGTCAACAAATTGTTCTTATAAGAGCATGAGTTTCATTTCTTATGAAACTTTTAGACAATCAGAGGGGAACCATGAAAAATTGTTGTACTTATAATCTAATAATAACAGCAATAACATACCTAAAACTGAGGCTTACTAATACTGCTGAATAGTCGTATTATGGTATTGTAGCGCCCTCTTTAACGTCGCCACAAGCTACACAGATGGCGCTGCAGACGCATTCAGAACAAATGACAATTCTCCATACAATGCTGAAACGCGCTATGAGAGTTTTCGGACCACGTAACATATATACAAGATCCCGACCATAACCGTGCGGGTATAGCGGCCGCCCCGTGTGGCTCGAAGATCTTCCCTTTTCCGGCAAAGTATAATCAGTTAGGGCAACAATATACTACCGGTTCGGAGCATTGGTTTTATTACGATAAACAGGCAGGAAGAAGAAAATAAATTTAGGTACCATACAATAGCAGCGCTGTGTGACCGCTACTACAATAAGTCAGTCACAGATGTGCAGATAAAGCCGACATCTGGAGATCGGTGGTCGCATGCAAAAATATTTTTTAACAAAGTGATATATTGTCAACGCGAAGGCACCGCCTCTTCGAGGTCATGTCTTACGGCACATCGGCGCCTGACACAATTTATTATGACATTATTGATTCGAAAACCGAAATAAAACGAATTTATAATTATGATTTGTTAATTGCTACAACATTTGTGTTCTTATTTTTTTCGGTTGGCAATCGGCTGCAAAATATAGTAATTAATGCCAGTGTCGAGTTTTCGAGAGAAAAGAAAAGAAAATTGACAACTTCACTGTTCAACTTCCCGTAGGACATTTTTCAATCTACAAAACCTAATAAATATTTATGTTGGTAGGTACCACACATCACAAAATCTAGATGTTTTAATCATTCGCAATTAAATGTGTAAAAAAATATTATATGAATACTCTAAGTAAAGCCTTGCTAGAACTCCTAATGCTATGGTAACGACATCGAGGATGCGTGCTGTCATTGTCATTATTATAAATGAAATATGTGGGAAAGAGACAAAATATGCTGACGTTAACGTTACGCTACTTAAGTTTACGCTTGAGTAACTGATCTCGAATTACATACGAAATAATTGTGACTTCGCAAATAGGAACAATTAAATTCTTAATTCAAGTGCATACTTACTTAATGAAGCAAAATGATACTCGTATAAATAACTTAAACATCTGTAGGTACACACAAAAGTCTGCGTAAATTAATGTCAAGTAACACAACCGAAAACCAAAAACAAGTAGATAAATGACATTTTTTTTTAAATCATCACGTTTACTCTATTACCATAACATTAACACTCCCGGACGCATAAATAGGTTAGTACAACCGGAGCCTCCAAAATACCTATACCATACATCTGTTAAAATAACAAAACCACTATTATAAAGTGTGATTTAAAAAAAATATCGACATTTGTTTTTTCCAAATTTGAAAAATGTTCTCGCTGCATATTTTTGTCAGTAACTGTACCGCGCTGTGTCCCCCCGGATGCATAATATGGTAGTTTTATAGGAATATCTATGCGGAGTTTAGGTTTTATTCAAATCCAGGCCATCAATTTTGTGAAACAAATGTCTTCTGCCAATATGTCACAGCAATGCAATTTTTCTAGGTTCACCAGGTGGTTTTATCCATTAAACATCGTATCACGGATGACCAGAAAAAAATATAGCAACGTTATTTTAAAATTGAAATATTTTTTTAGCTGTGGCCAGCAACGGCAGCTATTTTAATTTCAGTTTTTTTTTTAAATATCATAAAGTTTTTTTTTATTTTCCTGCGTGGACTGTAAAAAGGTAAATTATAATGTCACACAAAATAATGTTTTTGTGCCTACAGGAATAAGTATTATACGGGTTTAATTTTTCTCTATGCTTATTCTTATATTCTACACCAGGTAAAATAAAAAAAAAAGAAACCATGGAATTTCTTGCACGTTCTTCTCCATAGGAAAGGCATTCCGAACGGGTGGTAAAGATGTAACTTAGCATTTTGTAACTTTTTTGACGTTTCATAAGTACTGTACTTGGTATACATTAATAAAAACATTCTGATTCTGAGACAAACAAATACTCGACTCCGGCAAAATTGGCTCTGTTCTGTAGCCGATTGCCATCATTAAAAAAGAAGAAGTAAAGGTCTCCTTCATAACGCTAACATATTAAGATTTAATAAACCATGTCACATTATGCCAATGTTCATCAGAATTTTCGGTTTAAAGGCCACTACACATGGATAATAAAGATTGCCACATTTAGCCTTCGGCACGTGTCTGCCAGGTGTGAGCCATAGATACAAAATGTTGAGTCTACACGAACGAAACAATGGTGTATTTTGACTCCTGCGGACACTGCGCTCAATCGCTGTGTTTGTACAGTTGGCGACAATGGGACCACTATTACAAGAGGGGAGCTCGATGTTTTAATAGGCATATTGCCGTTCGTTTCCGTGTCAGATAATTGTTATTGGAAAAAAAAACTTTGTGTTTGCAGTAGTCAGTTATGCACTCTGGATCTTGTGTGTACTTGGTAGAAAAAATTATACGTTTAAGAATGGTCGATGCCATTTATAAAAATAATAACTTATTGATTTGCTTTTTTTTTTTTTGCTTCAGCATACCTACTTACATTTTGTTTTATTTATTGCTTTGTGTACTCAAAATGTCTAATATCGGCTATTCACAAACGTACCAGGCATGAGTGTTAGAAATTAAACTAAATTTGACTTTTCAGGTAAATACTTTTAAATCTATTGGCGGGATACGAAACATTTTGTAGCCGATGGTCAATAAAAAAAATAAGTTGGCATTAACTCATCCATTGTATTAATTAGTAGCAACGCCACTATTATAAATATACCTACTAAGTACTAAAATGCATAGTTAAATCTAAAGGTATAAGGTTCAGATGTGAGGATCGATAGCACGAAACTTCCAAGAATCGGTGGCCGTCCTCGTGTGAATATGTAATCGCGGCGCATGCGCTGGCGCCGGCCGTGTGAACTGCACTTATAAATACTTTTTAATAGTAACGCAAGTAATGCATAGAGCACAGAGCAGAAACTTAGAATGGAACTTTTAATTTAGACCAAGCACCAACATTTATTTATTCCATTTTTGAATTACGAAATATAAAATCTGAGTTTTTTTTTCTTCATGGTTTATCATACATATTACCAGTATAATTATGCTAACTAGATAATACTGAATAACAAGAGAAAGCTTGTACCTACAGAATTTCCTCGGGATTGTAAAACTACAGGAACATCAATTTTATTATCATTGAATTTTACGAAGATTCCGTTACTTCACTTAGCTAATATAACTCCAGCACGACAAGTGCGAGAAAATTCGTAAGCTAACCGTATACTTTATAGTCTACGTATATAGATATTTTGTAGGGAGAATTGAACAGCGCCTCTAGCGGACAGTATTTCAAACTTTCAATTCTCCATATAAATTGTTGAAATACGCAGACTATAAAGTATACGGTTAGCTTACGAGTAACTTCGCACTTGACGTGCAGTTAGTTAATTATTAGATATGTAGTTAGCGCGGGAAGGGTTACACCTCTATGTTTAACTTCAATTCACAGAAACGTCAGCTAGTATTGTGAACTTTGAATTTTTAACCAGTGTACTTATTTTACCCACTGCTAGGGATAGGTCTCTCCTATTTCACGCCTTTCGTTCCAGTCCTTAGCATCTCTAGACTAATATGATATAATAATTAATTAATTCTCCATACAAAAACGGTAGACTATAAAGTATACAGTTAGCTCGCACTTGGCTTGCAGACACATTTTATGGCAGAATTAACAGCACCTCTAGCGGAGAGTATTCACAACTTCCAATTCTCCATACATTGTGCCTAAATACATAAACTATAAACTGTAACCTACGAATAATCTCGCACTTGACGTACAATGTAAAAAGGGACAGAGATGTGATTAACACAACACACCTTTACGTAACAATTGTAATTAGTTACTCATGGGTTAAGCGGCATTAGTGGTTCATTATAGGTAACGGCGACCGACCGGCGCCGGCGCCACGACGCCAACACGCGGCGCATACGTGACTAATGGCACAATCCCGGTGGGACCGCGGGATACCGGAGTACGGGATTACGATAAAAAGAGCCATCTTTTGATTTATATTTGGAACTACAATGTGGAGATAAAGGATCGGTGAGGAATCGCGGGATCCAATCACGTGTGTTATAAGGTCATCACAATGAAATAATATGTGATAATTTTATCACAGTGTTATTACGGTTAAATGAATGCTTGCGGTCTCAAAAAAGGGGATGATTCTCTGAATGTATGTATCTGTGTGCTACAAATTATTCAATGATCCTTTTTTTAATATAACCTCTTTCTAAATAGTTTTCGGCTCAACATACAATAACTTTACTTATTCAGAAGTAAAATAGCTGTTATAAGAAAAGATCGCCCAAATTGATTATAATGTATTTTGATTTCTTATATTTACACGAATACTACGCATTGAAAGAAAACTAATTCAACGGATTTTCCATCCTCGTCTTCCGTTCAGTCCTCCCGTGTCTATGGTCGCTGTAAAGGAGCCGAAAGGTCAGGCACGTAAAAACATAAAATAAACGCGATTAAATCCGTAAAAATTGGTTTTATTATAACGGAATATATTTAATAAACTTACATAATATATTGTTACGAAAGACATGCTAAGAAATTATTATTATATTCCAATCTATTGTGGGTTTTAAAATAATAATTGTGGTAGACTAAAAAAGTTATAACATACCAATGGAATAGGTTAATGGTGCACCAGTATTGTACCAGCGTGGCCACGAGAGACGGCGCCATTCTTAGCCATAGTAATGCTTGTTCGGTGAAAGTCGTACAATCACGAGTTCCCATACATTAAGCTTAGGGGACCGTGCGAATATGCATGGACACGACATTATTACATTGATTTTTGTTACATTAAGCGACCGCTCATCATTTTCTCATTTCTTTCGGTAAAGTGATGTAAACATCGTGATTGCTGTGCCGGTAAATAGATGGCGCATCACTATTTCGCGGTTTCCTGTCATACGTAATGACAGATGAATTTGGCTGTTATGTTTTTCCTCTACGGTGAGTGTAGTGACATTTATAGGCTTAGAAACGTCTTTACTTACAACCTAAATAGCTAGGTATATGGTTTAAATTCAGCGGTGTTTTGTATCACTGATAATTTCTTAATGGCCATTAAGAAAAATAAACTTGTGTACCATAAATAACTAGATACAGACGAACTAAAACAATAAATAAATGGATAGAAGATATAGATAGATAGAGATAGAATAGAGTTTCTGTTTTTCAATCCACCAAAGGTGGTAATTACTTAAAGGAAATTATAAAAAAAACAGAATAAACTTTTTAACTCTGTCAAGCGGTTCACTAAATTCAAAGAGGACGTATTAAATAAATCGTGACCGTACCCATTTGAAAAGGGTTAGATATCTATTTTCTTTTTGTTCTTCGGACGCGTTCGGTTCTGTGAAATTTGGCGCCAGATCGTTATCTCGACGCAGTCGTGGTTTATCAGATCAGTATCAACATCTATTCAAAGCCGAGAGGTCCTCGGAGCGGTGCTTTGAAGGCACATAAACACTTTCTTTTAGCACCCCTGCGAGACGCCATAACGAGTCGAACCGTCAATTTTTATTTTTATTGTTCCACCAACCGGTAATATATTAATATCGTTTGGAATCCTACATGTAACCCATTAATCACAACGGATTTGAATATACGGATGCGTTCAGTTTAATTTTACGTGCTTTTATTTCTCCGATTTTATACGAACGCAGTTGGATTAAGTTTTAAGAATGATAGTTAAAATAAGGAGATTTACATTCGAGAAAATGTGTCATTAGAAAATTGGAACGGCTTTACATAAATACTGATCACTCGCCGCCCACGCCACAAAATTTCATTTGGCAGCAAAATTTCAAAACCACATCGATATTCTCCACAACGATTAAAACCTTCGATCATACGTAGGCGGCTTCAAAGTAATATTCAATCTTTTTTTTAACTATATAAAAACACCTGTAGTGTGAGAAGCTTCGTGAACGCGACTTAGTCTACTGACTTAGTTTATTTACGTTTTATGAGATATCTCCATCCTTTGCTGCATAGAGATAGAGTTGAATATAGCGTGATTTCACTTTATTGAATGGCCATATGATTTGGTTAAGGTGGAACGCCTCTACGGCGCCTCGGCCGCCCGATTATGAGCAATAAACTAATTCCGGTAGCGAGTCCATTAAGAACTAACGATTATACGTATAAGTATGTATTGGCTTCACTAGCATCTGTTTAGGCTGCACCGACGGATGTCATTGCCATTGTTATTCCAAAAAAAGTTTAACATTTCTTACGTGACGCGCATTTGATTAAAGTTTGGCGCCAAATATAAATAATTCTATTATCTATGAGCGCGTGGTCGCTTTATGATTATATGTACCTACCTAATATACATAAAAGCTATATACTTACCTACTTAATTCATTGAATTACTCGTTTAAGTAACTGCATCGTTATTCATTGAAGGTTGACAAGGTGTTATCAGTTAACTTGTCTTTTGCTAGGCACCTTCCCCACAATGTTCTATAGGGTTCCATACCTTAAATCGAATATTCAGAGCCCTTAAATATGAAGCGTGGGTCTTTTTCTGACACAGCCGTTTTACGTACACAGTTTGAGGTTACAGTTAGGTTACATTGTTGGTTTTTATGAAGCGTACATATTCAGAAAACTGAACTTCCACCACATATAATACTTAGGAATGTACCCATATATTGCAGCTATAATCCGACACCTATTCTAAAATTAGATTGAAAAAACCCACACTCAATACGACCATCAAAACAATCATAGCGATTGTCACAAAAAAGCAAATACCTAATAATTTTTATTTTTCTAATTTCGACATATTATAACAAGTTATAAAAAAAATAAGCATTTGGAAAAACCGAGATCCATACACAATTTATGTAAATCGTTTGTATGGCAACATAAATACGAATATTTTAGTTTGGAATGCGGACCATGTAAAATAATATGATAAAATAACAATCAGCGCCGCGCCGGCCCATATGGTCTGGAACCTGTTCCGTGGCACGGACACACGTATGCCACCACACGGTGAGACGCGCGATACTTTAATAAATATCGCCAGACTAATCGTATGGGCCCAACCGAAGTAACTCGAGCAACTCATTGTGTTATACACAGACAGTGGATAGGGTTAATCCCAGCAACACTTATAGTAGGGCAAAATACCATCTCAAATTTTACCCCTAACAGGAATCAAATTAGTGACCAGTTATTCCAGCGAGCGAATGTTTAATAAACATTCATAAGAATTTGTAGCCAAATTCTTCTGTTCAACATTTTGACTTTAGTTGGTGAAATATAACAATAATTATATGTATAAATTACTTCTAAACATAGTTGTATGTCGGCTTCTCTATTAGCACTAGCTCACACTGAGATCCACAATACCTTTTTTTTTTTTTTTTTTTTTTTTTTACAAGGGGAAATGCGTTACGCATCCCCTCTCGCCCGGGGGGACGAGAGGGGTATGTGGGACTCCCCGGCAGAGTGCCGGTATACCCACTAAAACCCCTTGGTCCGCCATCACCGCCTTTGAGTGAGGCGCCACAGGATCGCACTCGGCATACTACTGTGGCACCCCGGCGGCCGGCCCGGGTGTTGGTCCCAGGCCGCAGACATCAGGAGGGGTGCCTGTTGGCACCCTCCGTCAAAAAATGTGGAACGCTTCACGATTTTGCGTGTCATCCTTGCGCAGGGGCCATGCTAATCTTCTCTGTATCGTTCCAATTTTAGTATATGTACTGCCGAAGCAAGTACGAGATCCACAATACCTACTAACTGCAACCTAACCCTTTATATTATAGTATATACCTACTTTATGTTCCTCACTTTTTAATGTATGTGCCTATTTGTGTATCTTTGTGTGTTCTTTACTTCTACTTTTTCATGTAAATGTACCCATTTGTGTATCTTCGTGTCTGTGTCGAATAAACTTTTTTATTTCATTTCACTAGTTTTTTCTCAAATTTGTATGTATTTTTTCTCTAAAACTCACCTATTACGAATATTTCGAAAAAAAAATGCCAATTTGGTTCAGCAATTCTCAAGTGGTGCACCTACCATCGAAAAGCATTGAATTCTTATTTTAAATTATATCTGGTAATACGACGAAGGCTTTATTCTCGTCTCGTGTGACGTCATTGCGCAGGCGCCGGCGCCAAGCGACTGAGACGCGCTCAACCTTGTCCTATACCATTTCAAAAAAACTAATGTCATATTTATAAATTGTCTCAGCATAATCACTCAATTATATTAGCAATCATAGACAGCCAACTAATTGGTCACCTGATGGAAGACCGTTATTTTTTTTATCAAATCCCAAAGCCAACCAATCAATAGAATTGTTCGCTTACTTCAACAAATATCCGATTTCCGATTTGGCGCCATATTGAATGTCGATCCGACAGAACCTTAAGACCATAAATAGAGAAGTAATAAATAATGGCGTACAATGTGGCCAGCGACAATGGATTCGAACGAATCGAATATTTTCTAGATCCCATAACAATATACCGTCATCTCAACTAACCACTGCCGATCTCATTTGTGTATCTAAGTTGTAAAGGTAGGTATTCCCTTGGTAATAAATGTCCAGGCGTACGGCTGTTAATTATCATTTATTGGTATTTGTACGCGGCCATTAGAAGCAAATGGGACCGAACGAAACTTGCTCCGAGATTATTTGGGGCCACGACATATAACGATCTCCCGCCAAAGCAACAACGACGACAACTTAATCAGGGCCCCAAGTCTGCTAACACAATCGATTCATAATCGAACAGCAACCGCATAGTAACTGTCACTTTTTACAGATATTGTATGGGATATCCCATGAGATTTCCTTAGTCCTTATTACAGGAACAAATATTTGCTCACTTAAAACTTAATGTAAGCATACCGCTGGTTGCATGGCTCCACGCTCCCAGCATTAATACCCTGGTCACATCGCGAGCTGTAACGAATGTCGGCGCCGTTTGTTCGCTGCTTTTTGTTGCGCCCGCGCAGCTTCCGACGCGATCGTAATTTCTGCTGATTGGCCAGCGGCTATAAACAGAACTGTGCTTAGGTTCATATACCTTTAAAGCTTACCTTTAATCCAATTGTTAGTTTTCAAAATAGCACTATATAGTATCAATTAGTTAGTTTTTTCCTAGAAAGCCAAAGCGCTAGGCATAACACATACCGTTCATAGAATTAGTAATTAACATAATCTTTTTATTGTTCCAGATCGCATATTAGAAAAAGACGCGGGATTCGTGTCTGGCGGTGACGACGATGACTCTTGCTCCGGACCAGCACATTCGGACGATTCGGGGGTGCGGCTAGTCGAGACCGACTCGCGAGTAAAACGACCCCACACCCCTACCCGACTACAACCCCCAAAGAAACGGATCCGGCTCAGCTCCCGGGAAGACCTCGCCAGCCCCGAAAGCGACGCCTCAGCAAGCCCCTTCAGACCCTGGTCTTTCACAGAGGAACCCCAAAGAGAACCTCTATCATTAGTCAAAAAGGAGACCAGCCTTTTGAGGCAACGTCGGAGGCCGGAACCGCTACCCACGCCGATCCCTCCTCCGACCCCGGTTCTTCCTCCACCTGACCCCCCAAGAGTGCCCCCACATCCAGGCGTAGTAGAAGGCACATACCAGGAGAAAGCGAAACCCAGAGAACAGAGGAACTACAAGAACATGACGAGAGAGAGGAGGATAGAAGCTAACGCGAGGGAGAGGACAAGAGTTCACACAATAAGCGCAGCATTCGATACGCTCCGGCGATCGGTACCCGCGTACAGTCATAATCAGAAACTATCCAAGCTCTCGGTGCTACGGATAGCGTGCGCGTACATCACCGCTTTGTCCACGGCGATGGAACCTGATGGCGATATAAGCACGGCAGTGAATAGCGTAACGAATACGATACACACTGAAGGGAAGCTAAGAAAGAAGAAGGATGACGCGTGAAGATCAGTTGATGGGTGACATGACATAATTGTGGATAATATTCTTTCTCCAAGAGTTAGAAGTGAGATCTCTTGTAAAGGACTGCGGTGCATGGGACAGAGATGATACCTACCTATGTGTTATGACAGACGGGTATAGGGTATTTATTTGAAATTACCGCATCAAATACCGATCAAGTGATCGAATTTTGCCATACATTGCCAAGAGTAAACATACAGCTTTACTGGTAAACGTATGGTGAAAACGTATATCATTCGACTACTCGATCAGTATTTGAATACTTTCAAAACGCGTACGAAGGGCCCCGTTACTTGCGAGTAATTATTATGGAAAGGTTAGTTCTCTGCGCGCCAAAATTCATTTCTATGTACTTACTTATTGAAGTAAACTGTAACTTTTAAGCCTAAAATAATATCTACCTAACTATTAATTGTATTTGTTACAATATTGGTTATAGAGCCATAAAATGACAGGTATTTAGAAAAAGAGCTTAGAAAAGAATGTTTTGATCCCTATTTTCTACTAAATACGGTGGAAGCCCTAGGTCAGGGCGCGAAATTCAAAATTTGGATGCTTTTATTTTTTTTACGAAGAACTTAAACAAATTAATGTTGTAATTTAGTTTTTCGCGACATTGGCATTGTGACATTGGCATTGTCATTATATGCATGTATATAATAAGTTTGTTTAAAAATACCGAAAGCGATACAATACTACAAAGTTTGTAAAAACCGCTATTTTGACTCACTTCGGAGTGTTGGTTTGGTATTTTTAAATGAATTTGGAAGCAAAATAAATAGATAAATAACTGCATTACAATGTGACATACAAAATGCGACCCATGTTTAAATAGTTCGTAAAAAATATAATTCGTGCACCTTCCTAGCGTTTTCATTATAAGTATATAGGTTATAATTGATGTTTTACGATTCCTTGCAAACGGTGAGATAAGTTTTGAAATAACTCTGATAGTAGACACATTTGAACAAATATTTTAGCTTCAAATATTTTCATTATAAAATACCGTCCAGATAAGCCTAATAATTGTTGAGTGAGTTAGTACAAATGCGACAATAATATTGGTACCTAACTAAAATACTGATTTAATTGATTTGAATAGGATTATGTAATACGTAAAGACACAATCAATGCGAGAATTTTTTTTTTTAACTTTTTATGAAGGTGATAAAATGTACCTTATTACAAATGGAATTGTACTTTTCATAAAATACAAGGAATCAAATGTCCAATAGCAAACTTGTACCGCGGGGCTGTAGTATAAGTTTTGATAGTTTACGACAACTTCGATACCGTATCTTTAAATATGTTACATGTAAAACTGCATGTTGCGGGCACTGCTTGTAAAACTACATCGAGCATAGTTTTCGATGACGTCAAAACCTTTACTAAGCCCACAGATTCTTTATATTATTCTTCAAGTCACCGTTCATGTGAATAAATGAACTAAATTTACCAAATTAGACATTTCTACGAGATTCACGCCTCTAGCGAGTATCCCAATAACTAAATACTTGTTAGATAAAAGACATCAGTAGCTTGTGTAAAGTAGTGCAAGTTTATTCGTAAGCGAAGCGTATAAGTCTACTTATATTATACCCATTTTTTATGGAGAATCGATAGTTGTAGATCCCATCCGTTGGAGGCGCTGTTTAATTTGCGATGACAAATACAAACGCAGACTATGCAGTACACGTTTACGAAAAACTCGCACTAGCAGCTCGGGGCTATCAATAATCTGTTTTATTTTTATGCTAAAAGTTTAGGTATTTCAAGTTTTCAAAGACATTAAATGGTACTATTTCGTGAATAGGATATTTGGGTTAACCCAAAACTATGCTAACTAGAATCTCACATTTTCAGGATTTGACTATATAAAAAAAATATCGGAGGGTCCTGTATATTGTGCCTAGTCTCAGACAAACTTATAGACGGAGTGTCGCGAACAAAAACCAAGCCTATTTGTGTAGTAAAGGCAAATTGCTGTGTACTACAATAATCGGCTTGGTTTTTGTGCTTCAATATGTTTATCGTGACACCCCGGCTATGTTATTTCTTCGTCTAAGGCCCTAGTACAAATTGTATGTTCCTGTGTTAAAGTATTTAGGATCTCGAATCAATCTGATTACTAATAATAATTTTAAAATAAGCTAGTTGGCACTCGATTTAAACTACACTTAACGGCCCTTACCCAAAGGTTTATTTTTCAAAGCTCCCGGTAAAATTATGGCGTTATTTTCGAAATACAACATATTAAGGTCGAAGCGATGGATTTTTTTTTCGAACAATCGGTGTCCCGATTTTTAGAAGCGATTACGATGAAATTTAGTTTTTTTTTGCGGCATTGGCATATAAGTATACAAAACTCCAAAGTTTTTTTTTTTATTAATTTTATAGTGTTGTATCATTTGATATTTATTGAATAGATAATTAAAAGCAACAAAATAAACCGTAGTCGCAAACAAAAAAAAATACGACTCATGTTTTAAATTTTCGTAAAAAAATTAAACCGCCGAAGTTTTGAATTTCACTGCTAGACCTAGCGCTTCGACCTTAAATATGTCGTTATGGCTAAATCAAATGTTAACAATTCCCAACCCAGTATTAAAATACTACGAAACGATTAGCAAATCTGTGTGAAAAATTGTTAAGGCTTTAAATACACAATATATTTATTACAATCGAGTCAGTAATTTTAAGCGAAAACTGTATAGTTTATATTTAGCTTAAGAGAAACGTTGCATTTTGTAAATATTAGATTTTTAAATGTAAATATTAATTAGTATGTTATTTTGTTTGATATTAGTTAGGTTACTTACTTAGATCTGTGTCAAGGCACGAAGAATTTGTGACAAATCCTAAGGGCTGATGTATTTGGCAATAAGAAATATCTGCGCTCATTCAGTAGAAGAAACTCCTCATTGAGATTTTTTTTCTGTTCAATTATAGTTACCTAATAGTGAGACAGTCGGAGGCATTTTTTGGATGGAGGAGCGAAATCCGATTGTTTATCTCCCATAAAAACTAGAGATGATAGATTTTGGAAGATCTTGTCGCACAGCATTTTAAAGTCTGTCTAATTTGGCTCACTGAAGCGCCCCCTGGGACTTAGCGCATGGCGGCCGCTGCGTACGGTAGGGCTGGCCCTGCTAATAGTACTATTGATATAAGACATGCCCCAAAATTCATAGACAAAAGAACTAGACGTTGTATATAAAATACATTTTTCGGAAGAAGAGTGCGCTATGAATGACATTGTTAACTTTCTATGAAATCGGAGGTTTGACTTTGTATAAATGTGTGCTGTGCTTTGTCAATATTAAAAAAAACATGCCCATTGTAATTAAAAAAATAATGCCTTGAACACTTATTGTGATACAATTATTGTAAATATATATATATAGATACCTAATTATAGACCATCGCATTATTAAGTCTGAATAATTATGCTGATGGCTTGAATTGCTGACATGAAATCTTTGATTTTACAGGAAATTATATTTTATCTGTAAATTAAATTGGCTTTTATTTTATTTAGCAAATCCCTAGAAATATGACGAACGTGATCTTTAGGGTTCATATTAATAGGTGTTTCACCACTATTAGGATATTATTACTATAAACACGAAAGAAGAGCAACCTCGAATAGTTCCGATGGTGTATTATCATCAAACAACTTACAAGATATAAAACAAAAGAATGAATAAAAATAATGAAAATAAACAATTATTTGAAAGTTTTATTTTTTATATTAATAACTAGACATTCTGTTCGAAACTTAAAAAAAATATTTCTTCATACAAACTGACACCCTTCTGTTTTTTTTTTTAATCCATAATGCCCCTCTATTTCAGGAATATTATATTCTCGAAGTTTCAAATCTGTAGGTCCAACGGTTTAGATTATGCGTTGCCTGTAACATCTATAGAAGGTTGGTAGGTACCCATTTGGCATAATATGCAAATGATTTTATGTATAAAGTTGCAAGTTTTGTACGTATAGGAAGTAGGCATAATTTTGCATCTGTCAGTGTACAATAGGATATATTATCATCCCAGGTGAACGGTGCTCGCGATAACGCGGCACGCGCTTTGTGTCAATATCGGCAGAAAACCCTCGTTAAATATAACTGCTATGTTACCCACTTCCGGCTGCGTACCTACCTATTTACAAATACCTAAGCGCATATCATGAAACAATTTTGTTCCGTCCCATTTAGCGCCATCTCTTAGTGAATGGATAAACAATTGACATCAAACTGCCATCTAGCGACGCATAGGTGTATTAAGCACTACACTATATATTTAATTCTTAACGCTACTCACACCTAGATGGCGTATAAAAACATTTCTAATATAAGCATAGTGTAGAAATTTAAACCGCTCCCAGTGCCTATTCTTTTTTTAATTAAAAATATATTTCGATGGCGGGATTTTTTTTTCTTTGCAGCGTTGAATTTGTTCGTACATTTTTGTAGCCTTTATACTAAGCTACACATATTACACACAACAAATATTGTTCAAGCCGTCCATTTGAGGCATCTCGTGTCCAAGTGTGTGCCTAAACAACGAACGCAGCAATATCGAGCTCCACAAGGTATGCAAGTGTAATTTGATGGGAAACCGCATACAGCGCAAAAATGTCGATCGGGAAATCTGAAAAAATATTTCGTAATATGTACTAAAATCCTACCACTAATGTAGTTGTGCTTTCTTACCCGCAATTTTGTCAAACTACTAGAATTAAATATAGCAATAATTATCTGCCAGGCCTCAGCAAAATTTCGTAAACCAACAATGAATACCCAAACAATAGTCCATTGGAGGTTGGGGAACTTTGCTTCACCTTACCAAGCATTCCGAGAAGCTGTCTCGCTGAAATAACATGTGTCTCGCTGGAGCGCTGTTATCTATCATATGCCTCGCTTTCCACATAAGCCTTTGTCAACTTCGCGTAATGTGATTGCTCGAATTAAAACTATGGCAGCCTCCCAAAGATGAGAGGTCAATACTAAGTATGCGTTTATTAACTTGTGTCAATCGCTTACTGGTCGTGCTCTAGTTATAATGCCTTGATTACACGTAACAAGTAAAATAGCTAGACTGTTCTCAGCCGAGTGCTCGGTAAGTGTTCGTTTGTATTAATCTGTTTACTCGGCTACGAGCACTGTCTCGCGATTTTACTCGTTATGTGTAAAAAAGGCATAAGTTAAATAAAAACAAGGACTCACTGTGAAGGCGGCACCTGCGCTGACAAGTAGTTAGGCGGGTCCGGTCTAAACCCAGCGTCCTCCTCGACGAGTTGCGCGAACGTTTTGCGAAACCTCATCTTGTAGTACTCAGCGCTTTTCGACTTCTTCTTCCTTGTCGGTTTTTCATTTGAGTCTGCGAATTTTGGTACTTTTTTCGACATAACAAGGTCGGCGTGCGGGTCCTCATGGAAGTTGTCTTGCTCCAGGGCCTCGATTGCCTTCCTGGCTCTGCGCTTCCTGGCAGCATCGTCTAGAACCTTCCGCCTCTCCCCCTCTTTGACCCTCCCTGATTCCCTTGAAGCCATAGTTTACAGTCCTTTGTCGTGTACGGGTATACTGAGCTGGTCCATCAAATCGTCAACACGGGCCTGTAATTAGGTATTTAGAAAACAAGCATATCAATCTAGCAACTAAAGTCTCTATTAATTCTATGTTATATAAAACTGTTGCATTTGTTTTTAATAAAAAGTAGACATCAATGTTATCTACCTGTAGTGTCTCCACAATGTCAGCTGATATGAATAAATGTGTTTCGTCTAGATCTTGTAGTATAAACTTCCTGCCAAGTGCGAGGGTTTCATCCAAGTGTAGTAGGAACTGCTTCATCGCCGGATCACTGCAACCATAATTATCACACTATCAAAAATATATACTAATGCATACTATAGGTGTTACTCGAACCACCTCATGTACAAACTATATTAAGCATAACTATATACATTCATTCACCACTGGCAGCAAGATGAATTGTTAATACTGGAGAAATAAGAGTGATGTTAACGAATAACAACATCATTTTCATCTAGACCACTAACTAATCTGTAATAACAATTGACTCCTAATGAAATGATAATGGCAAAGTAATTGTCTCTTTCAGTATACCGCCATTCACTTATGAGTTTATTGTGTTGGCAGATTTGCGGTCCTTTTAAATAAACCCCCACTTTGTTTCGTAGCCTTGTAATATGTCGAAGAAACGAGGCTTGAGCGCGGATGAGAAGAAAATTAGAATGCTGGAGATATTCCATCAAACTAAGGATTTCTTTCAGCTGAAAGTGAGTACACACATCACAAAAGGCTTAAGATGGCCTCGAATTTAGGAAACTATATTTCAATCTAAACTAACTTTTGTGGGTAACTGTATGACAGTACAATAGTAATCAAATATTTTCATGTATTTCACTACACTCTTAGCAAAGATGTGTACCTTAACTGGATAATGTATGTAAACATTTCATCACTTAATTGCTTTTTGAATCTCTTCAAACTGATACTAAGACCTAACTTATATTAGTTATTTAAGAACTATGAAGTGATCACAACATATTGTGTGTGATGTGTCTATTAAATGTTTTCAGGAATTGGAAAAAATTGCGCCAAAAGAAAAAGGTATCACAATGCAGTCCGTGAAAGAAGTGGTGCAAAGCCTTGTTGATGACCATCTAGTGGACTCTGAGAAGATTGGAACTTCAATCTATTTTTGGTCTTTTCCCAGGTAATAAGTTATAAACTACATATCTTCTAATTGTTTCGTACATCAGTAATATTCCAATATTAGGTAGGGGCCTCTGCTCAAACTGATAGAGGTCCTGGTCTAGTACAGTTTGGGGGACAAAAATCTCTGTCATAAGCTGTAAAGAATAGTGTTAAAAGGTGGCATCTCGAATGGGGTCTTAAGGAATTATGAAAGCATTTTGAGGTGTCTTTACTAAACAACTTTCTTTTATAGTAAAGCAAAGAATGCCAATAAAAGAAAACTTCAAGATTTACAAAATAAAGTGGAAGAGTGTTCAAAGAAATTGAAGAAGACCGAAGAGTCACTTGCAAATGAATCTGTAAGTAACAATATTGGTGAATAAATTGTTTATTTTTGTTAATATTAGCTATTAGTTGAGTAGTTATTTGACCGAGGCCACTGTCAAATCATCTGGGTGTTACTGGGATCACCCCCAGTCTACTGTAACGTACCAATGACACTAATGTTGCATATATTGGGAATATACAGTGAGTTTATATTATCATAGTAATAGTATTCAACTAGGTTAACCATGAATTTTGACATTGCTCTAGAAAGGAAGAGAGTCCTGTGAGGAAAGGTCAGAAGCATTATCCATGTTGGAAATCATGGAAAAACAGGAAGAGAAACTAAAAAAAGAATTGCAGAAGTACAGAGATTTGGACCCAGAGTATATTGCCAATCTGAAAACTGAGATTCAGGTACATATGTATAAATTTAATTACCTATTTATACTGGGTACACATGAAATAAACCTTTTTTTGGAAATGGAAATACTAAGCTCTTGTGCAACAATATGTAAGCATTTTATTGTGTTAAAAATATAATAAATGTAATGTCTGTTTGAATGTAAGTCAAGGTGCGCCTTGAAGTAAACTCACATTACAATGAAAGCAATTATGTTAACAATATGGGTCGAGTTAAATTTACATTTGTGTTTATAATTACAGGACTTAAAAGTTGCTGTAAACAGATGGACTGAAAATATCTACATATTGAAGTCATACATCAAGAACACATTCCAAATGGAAAATGTAACTATAGATCAAAGCTTCAATATACCTGGAGATTTGGATTACATTGAAATGTAATTAAGCAATAGATTACATGATTAGAATAAATGTATTTCATTTGAATGGCAGAATCTGTGATAGGCATGTTGGTATTTAATATTGCTATTAATTACTTGACACTGGCAAAATACCCGCTAAGTTGCGGGTGAGGCCATTTGCATATCCATTTTATTTCACTCATTTCATTTCGTAAAAGAAGAAGAAGACTGCTTGCCCTGTAACGAGGATCCGTTCAAATCCTGACTTACACCTCATGGATTTAATGTTAGAATCTCATTTTAAACCTGTCTGCCAACCCGCACTAGTCAGTGTGGTGGACTTGTAGCCTATACCCCCTCGCATTGGTGGGAGGCCAGTACCCAACTGTGGGAAATAGAATTTATTAGCTAATATTATTAGCCAATGGCTGCTTTTGTATTATAGTAATTTATATATGTGAGTATAGGTACCATTCTATACGTATTGGTACCGTATCTGAGGTGAACAAACAGAGAAAAGTGTGCTTGCATCTCAGACAGATATTCAGAATATACCAATGGTGTTATATTATTGGACATGAAAAATATTATATGTTTGGGGGGCGGAAAATTCAATTTATACTTATAAGTTTTTTATATATTTTCTTGTTTTTTATATATTTTAGGTTATAATTGTTTACAAACCATTCAACGAGCACTCCTTTCATAACATTCACCATAGTTCATTTTATTTATCGTTTTCTTGTATTCAATACTTTATACCATTTAAGGAATTGGATCAAGCAAAACACTGATGAAGAAAATGCTCTAAAATACAGAGAAGGAAGCCACTGCGTTTTTTTATACTTTATTATTTTTCCAGACACAACCAACCATCATAGCGTAGACCACAGACTAATAAGAGAACGCGTAGGGCGTAGATAGAAAATTAAACCATAGACAAGACACTACTCAAATAAAATATACATATTACACGACATTACACATGAAAATAATAACCTACCATTTTGTTAGACGATCTTTATTATCACAATCTCGTTCTGTTTCCAGGCTCTCTTACTGAGTATAAGTGGAAAGTTCTACTTGAAACTAAGCAAGATTTTCTTATAAGCTTAATAAAAAGCCTTACTAAGAAAGCGCTAGAATAGGTCCTAGGCGCCATATAATTTTAATGTGCGCTTTATTTTATCAGAGTGCAGTAGAAGCGGATTTACTATTTTACTCTGTATAAGTTACTCTTTAATGTTCTATAGTATTTATATAGCGCCATCTGTATTCAGTTAGTGAATGAATATAAAACGTTGGTGTTTCTTGTATCTTATAGAGGCCGCTACAACAATTTTATACGATATTTATCGAACAATCATGGAAGACTAGTCTTGTTGGACTGAAATGTGGATTAGTAATAGATTATCACGTCTATGTCTCGAAAGAATCATGAAAATTATTATATTAAATAATTTTATGAAAATTCATATTCGGATTTTGTTTTCATAAGCTCGGTGGATACCTAGGTTATTTTTTTGCAAATCTGTACTAAGTAGGTAAGTAGGTACTTATTTTTCAAAGAAAATATACTTGTGTACCTTACACTTTTTATAACCCGACGCAACACAATGAGTGGCAAAGAGATACGGGGTGTTATACTAAACTTCCATTCTATTTGTCTGCCTATCTGTGGCAGTGTAGCTTCAAAACGGATGGACCGATTTGAATGCGATTTCCAAAATGGATTGCTGGTATCCCTGAGACAGATAGCCTATAGGTTTACTATGATCGGATCAGTCAACTACTTTGAACATATTTAGGATGTATTTATTCTATGTGGTAACACTGGCACCTTTATCTTTTATCATTACGGATAACAGAGATTTGCTATCGGCATTTATTGAAGCAGTCTTTGTTTGAGTGAAATATTGGAAACAAATACATACTTACATTGTAAAGTGCAATATACTTCAGTATTAATACCTAATTTGCTGAGTTTCAAACACTGGTGAGTACCTACGATTCCTACTTTATCGGTTGATCAAATGTGTGTGCTATTCCCATGTTTTATATTGTGCATTCAATGATAAGATGATACCATTCAAAATGCATGATTAGGTACCTACCTACCTAATGTATATTTCATAGGCTTTTAGATTCGGTCATTGAAACCTGCGTTATTAAATGCATTATGTTACAACGCGAGTGGTCGAATCGAACAATGCAGTTGCGTAGTCGTATCGAATACAAACATACAAAATGTCTAAATACGGTAAACTGTAAAGTATAGAGTTAGCTTACGAATAATCTCGCACTTGACGTACTGTGTAGTTAATTTTAGTAAAATGTTTGTTTCAGAAAAATAAAAAGCTTTTTATACATTTACGAGTCATGAGCAATCATAATGCAGTTAGCAATAACGATAGAATCTTAAGAAACGGAAGGTTGTTTGTAGGGATTCTAAAAAATCGGCGACCAGAAGAAAAACTGAGGAAAATACAAAAATATTTAGATCTAGGTGCAGACATCAATGCGGGTGATGCCAATAACGAAAATAACACACCCCTCCATGTTGCCGTTGCGAGAGAGGAGATACAAGTTGTTCAGTTTCTGTTGGGCAGAGGAGCTGATATTGACACCATTAATATCCACGGTCAAACTCCATTAGAAATTGCTAAACACCTAAGGACCCCTGATGGTAAAAGAATTGCACAATTATTACAAGAGTGCCACAGTGCTACAGCTTTCATTTCTTCTAATCAAAAAGACACGAGGGTTACAATTGGTTTAAAACAACATAACAATGATATAACAGATGTCCAAACAAAGTACCAATCACATAAACTAAGACATTCTTCCCCCAAGCGTACAAGCATATCGGAATATGTGTATCAAAAGAGATGCGGGACCTCTGGACTTAGCGGCCAACTATACGAGACCAAATTGTTGTGCCTTATTTTATTTAGAGCCTTAAACAATCACAAAGTTACACATTTCTCTTTAGCAACAAATATTGATGGAATGGGAGCTTTTGACGATATAGTTTTAAGATACGTTACCAGCGAAGACACCAAGCCAAAAGTAATCTTTCTACAAGCTAAGCACAGAGACGATCCCACGAAGGATAAAATAACATTCGAAGAAATGTTTAAACAAAATGGAGATTTTAGTTTACATAAATACTTAGACAGCTACATAAAGATAAGTCAAAGATTTTCACCTAACACTAGTGATGAAGTATTCACAAGCGTATTTATAAATACAGATTGCCAATTCATAATATACACATCCGCTATGGAAAAATGTAGCAGGAAGAAAGTAAAGGTACAAACAGACGAACAATATTTTATAAATACAACTGATAATGGAGAAATATTCCAACTTGAATACGATGATCAAGATGTCGACTTGTTAGTTCAATCTGTTGTTAGATCACGGGCTTCTTTGATAGCAAAAAAGTTGGTTAAATATATTCTAAGAGACAATTGTAGTAATATGATGTCGGACGAAGTGATCAAAACTTATCATGTATTTTTAGCGCAACGTGTATTAGCGTTGAGGCAATCAACATCGACGCCTTCTCAGTACATTGGTAACTTTAGGGACACGTTTTTGGAAACCGAAGACAACATTTTAATGATTTTAAAAGAATGCATATGCAAAGAGGTAGCTATAATAAAAAGCAAAAGTTCATCGTTTCAACAAAGCGAAATTGAATCCATATTAAAATCTCTTACTGTCAAGGTACCGGCCAATTTCGGAAACCTCAACTTTTGTTTTGGAGGAAATGAGCAAAGAAAGCGGCGCCGCCTAAATTATTTGTTTTCGATTCTTCAAAGAATCTGTCAAAACGCTGTGCGCTCTAACAGCGATTTAACAGATTTCGTTATCAAAGTTGACGATAGTATGGTCGGACCAAAGGCAGCGTTTCAAGATTCCGATTTCGAGCCATTTAGGTTAGCGGGCTTGGTAGGAAACTTACTGGTGCTAGACTCTGAATGTCAGATGTTGAAATTTAACATGGACGAACAATATTTAAGTAGTGATTGTATTGAACTTCGCGACATGCTGCAGGCAGAGGCTTCTATAGGAAACGACCTTAAAAAATACCGACTGGATATAAGTGTACATGTTTTTCCTAGACTTGCTCTATTTCATGAGGAAAATGACAGACAATTAGTGAAATCTTTTCTCAATAACCTGACATTTTATACAAATCAAGCGAAGGAAGATGTCGTAGAAAGTGTTGCAAAACATGAAATCGACAAGTATTACAATGCCAAAAGTAAAAACGATTCATTATTTCGTTTAAAAGTAGATGCAATTTTTTTGAAAGTTCACGATAAGGTACAAAAGTGGTGGCAACAACCTAAAAGTGCTCCATATTTGACTGAAAATTGTACATTTTATCATGAATCTGAACATGAAATTCTGCGTAGTCCATTGTTGAGTATTCTTAACTTTACTTTCCGTGAAAATCTAAAAAACATCCAAGTAGAGTTTGATGATAGCGCTGTTGGGTCACTCGAACTCGATTCATTTTTGATTAGTAAGGCCAAAGCGTTACATATTGTAACCGCTGAAAATAAGTTGACCGCTTTAAAAATAATACAATACTTCACGGCCGCAGACATTGAAGGTGAATATACATTAGTTGATATGGATTATGTCAAAAGTGTAGATTGTTTCGACTCTGTTAGTATTGAAACAAGAGAATCAAAAGCATCAGCCGTGTTGATAATAATTTGTGAAAATGGTAGTGACACTAAAGATTTAAACAAAAATATAAATTTGTTGCTCCAATTATTCAAAGGAAAAATAATCATAATTACAAATAATGTTCTGGCAAAGCAGTTTGAATTTGAAGTACCCGTTAAGGATGTGGTTCAAAAACAAGACGAGTGTAACAATTTAAATAATCTTACACCAAAATGTCGTCAGAAGCTTCTCGAACAGAATATAATTTATCAGGGTAGTGATATATCACTGGGCCTTTTATTAGACGAAGGATCTACACATTTTATAGATTCAAGTGTTTTACGTAAATTATTCATTGACAGTGATAAAATAAGCATCGGCGAGACTATAACAAACGCATCATATGCCAAAACTGCAGACTATTATGTTGAACAAACAATGTGTCGTCACATAACATTAAAAACAATTGATAAGAAATATGATGATTTGTTTATAGCAAACAGCCGGGAAGTAAAGGCCTCAATACCAGAAGGAGTAAAAGATATTGTTTTAGTTGCAGACACTGAAAACGAATTTGATTTGTTTTGTCACCAGTACAGGTACACCAACATACATTGGTTTAGGAGTGAGGATAATTTATTATTGTGGAAAAAATCCCGTGGCAGATTAGCAACATTGTTGAAATATGTTTCTAGAGGTTCAAACGACTCGCGTATGGTACATGTCAAGACGCTGAATGATCTGGATGAGAAAATGGTTATTATAAGCGGTGAACCTGGCATGGGGAAGTCCACATTACTCACTCATTTAGCAATACAGACAAAACATGTTGATCCTGCTTTATGGATTTCCAAAATCAACTTGATTGAACACACTGCCACGTTTTTAAAATGGAAAGTAAATCACACTAAGGTGGATTATACAGAAGTTATGAAATTTATGTTTCAAGCAGTGGGCCTTCAGGCCTTCAAGGTAGGTGATGGGAAACTTGAAACTCTAAGAAATCTCATGGACATTATTGAAATCATGATTTGTGTAGATCAACGAACCAATGAGAATGTAAGTAGGAAAGAAATTGAAAACGTATCCGATCTTGAGTTATTTGAAATAAAACTATTTTATCACTTGTACAAAAACTGCCAAGTTAGTCTACTCCTAGACGGATTTGATGAGATTTGTCCCGATTATGCAAATGAAGTAATGGACATGATAAATATTTTCAAGGATTCTAAGCTTGCATATTTATGGATTACTGCAAGGTCGTATAATACGCTAAATAAATTGGAAGATGGTTTGGAAATATTTTCTTACGTGCTGCAGCCATTAACACCGATAGATCAGAGAAAAATCCTCCAAAAAATATGGTCGAAAACTTTAGGATATGAAGACCTAAATATCCTTTTATACGTAGAAGAGTTTTTTAATATGATTTCTGTGTGCCTTGATGATGGTAATAACAAATTCACTAGTTTACCGTTACACTTAAATATGTTAGCAGAATTATTTGAGGATTTTTTTAAAGGCTTTTTTGATTCAGACTTTTATAAGCAGAGCAAGGGGTATAAGGAATATATTATTATGAGAACGTTGAATTTAATTTCGCTCTACGAGCGTTTCGTTGATATGAAATTTATGGAAATTCGTTTTGGCGAGAAGAAGCGCTTTATGTGTATTGATGACCCGGATATGAGAAAACTAGTTGAAAAGGAGAGAATGGCGTTTGTACAAATTCACAAAAAAATTTCTGTTCATTTCTTATTCGATATCCCGTTACACAATTATCTCTCTCCATCGGTACCCCACGAAATTCAAGAACTGTGGTTTTCTGATAAAGATATAAGGGAAATAGATGACATGATTGAAATCATTCGGAAAGGTGAGGAGAAAACTGGCATTATAGAACGTGTAATCGGAAAAGAGCCCAAATTCATACACTTAACGTTTGCCGAGTATTTTGCCACGGAATTTGTCTGTGATAAATTAAAGTCTGAACATTGTACACCTTCAATGTGGAAGTTCTTAGTGAACGACATTTTGCTTTTTGATAAAAGGGGTATGCGTAGATTTTTAAACAGTAAACTTGCGATGGATGATGCATTGGTAGCCACAGGCACATTGAATCACAGTTACTCAACTGCGGTGTTTAATGCGCTTCTGTTGCAATGTCATTTACCGACAAACTCCTTGATGACTGCAGTTGACGAATATTTAGGGAATATAGCAATGTTTCTAATGCTTTGCGTCAAATCTGTGGTGACTAAAAATAACTTAGACAATTTCATAAAATTGGTTAACCAACGATGCTTCAGGTATTGCGTTGTGTGTGCCAGCGTAGAACGACGTGATAAAAATACAATAAAATCCATAATAGACATTATAAAAAATGTAAATGAAGGCGAGTTAAGAAAACTTTTTTATTGCGGTGATATGCCAAGTTACAATGCGCTCTTAGTTGCTCTTGCTTACATTGAATTTGACGAGGATCGTGAAGTCCTAACACTATTAATGAACGAAATAAGACATAATGGTGATCTAATGGTTGAGCTTCTAACATTGCAGTATGATGATTATTATACTTCAGTAGCTCACTCTCTTGCTAGACAAAACATACTAATGCAATATTTTTACCCCTATTTCTTGGAATTAAACAAAAAACAACGTGTGGCAATTTTTGGTGTAGCTAATTGGGAGGGCCAAACACCAGCTCATTATGCAGCGCAAAGTAATAATTATATGTTTTTCCATGTGTTGCACGACTTATTGGATATCGAACAATTCAGATATATTTGTATGAAATTTGACAGCGCAGAATGGCCACCTGTGTATTACTTACCATATAATCGGCATTATTGTCATGATTTAAAAAACCTGTTTGAAAAAGTGTATAATGTAACTATTTTAAATGTTGATAATTTTCTGTTTAATGTTGTACGCAAAAGAGATGAAGTAAAGCAGTGATATCCATATTTAAAATCTGTTTATCAATTAACATTGGCAATATAAAACATTTTACTCCAAAAAAAATTAAGCGAAACAGAGTACATATACAGCAAAAAAAAGTCAAAAAGGTTCAACACCTAAGCTTTTTGTTGCATGGTAATAAATTCCATCCAATGCTTTTAGCTGTTACGGTACTAATAACTTTAAATGTATGATACATAGAGAAGACAATGGTTAAAACTCTCCTATCCTTTAAATGCTTTGTAATGCTATCAATCGATTAAAATTTGTTTTATTCTAAAAACCTCAACGTAGTATGGTGTAAAGGATAGTATGGTAATTTTATTAAAGGAACCACTTATGTTGCAAAATCTTGTTTTATTTTCTTCATCAGTTATCTTATAAATATTCTTGCAATATTATTCGTCGTCTGTCCGTCCTAGATATAGCATTAAGTATGCATTTTTTTTACAAGAAAGTTCCTCGTTACTCCAGCGTAAATGAACGAAAATTTAATATAAATTTGGGGCATCCATTTTCCATATTGGATGTTTGTACACCGAATTGTCTCAGAGATACTATTGCTATTTGATGTTAGGTAGTGAATTAATACATTTCATATAATGCTTGTTACAGAAAAAGAAAAAAAACAGCAACGACTTTATAAAATACTTACACAATGGACAACACGGCACTATACATTAATGATACAGTATTATATAACGGACGGCTTTTTATTACTATTCTGAAAAATCTCAGCCCAGAAGATAAATTGAAGAAAATACAAAAATATTTAGATCAAGGCGCAGACATCAATGCCAGCGACGCCAATAATAAAAACAATACACCTCTTCATGTTGCCGTTGCGAGAGAGGAGATGCAAGTTGTTCAATTTCTATTAGACAAAGGGGCCAATATCAACACAAAGAATGGCGATGGTCAAACTCCGTTAGATTTCGCTAAGCTGCTACACACATCTGATGGAAGTATAATTGCACAGATATTACAACTACACGACTGTCAAAATTCTCCGCCTTCGTCTAACCAACAAGACACGCAAACTATAGCAATGTCTCCAGAACAGAGTAACAATGACTTATCAAAAATCGAAACAAAACAAAAATCACATGAACCGAAAAAAACAAACACATCTTCCGAAAGAAAAATTATTAAACAAAAGATATATCAAAAAAGATGTGGAACCGCTGGACTTAGCGGCCAGCTCTACGAGACAAAACTGTTGTGCCTTATTTTATTTAGAGCCTTAAACAATCACAAAGTTACACAATTCTCTTTAGCAACAAACATTGATGGAATAGGAGCTTTTGACGATATAGTTTTAAGATACGTTACCAGCGAAGACAACAAGCCAACAGTAATCTTTTTACAAGCTAAGCACAGAGACGATCCCACGAAGGATAAAATAACATTCGAAGAAATGTTTAAACAAAATCGAGATTTTAGTTTACATAAATACTTAGACAGCTACATAAAGATAAGTCAAAGATTTTCACCTAACAGCAGTGATGAAGTATTCACAAGCGTATTTAGACATACATATTGCCAATTCATAATATACACATCCGCTATGGAAAAATGTAGCAAGAAGAAATTAAAGGTACAAACAGACGAACAATACTTTATAAATACAACTGATAATGGAGAAATATTCCAACTTGAATACGATGATCAAGATGTCGACTTGTTAGCTCAATCTGTTGTTAGATCACGGGCTTCTTTGATAGCAAAAAAGTTGGTAAAATATATTCTAAGAGACAATTGTAGTAATATGATGTCGGACGAAGTGATCAAAACTTATCATGTATTTTTAGCGCAACGTGTATTAGCGTTGAGGCAATCAACATCGACGCCTTCTCAGTACATTGGTAACTTTAGGGACACGTTTTTGGAAACCGAAGACAACATTTTAATGATTTTAAAAGAATGCATATGCAAAGAGGTAGCTATAATAAAAAGCAAAAGTTCATCGTTTCAACAAAGCGAAATTGAATCCATATTAAAATCTCTTACTGTCAAGGCACCGGCCAATTTCGGCAACCTTAACTTTTGTGTTGGTGGAAATGGACAAAGACGGCAGCGACGCCTAAATTATTTGTTTTCGATTCTTCAAAGAATCTGTCAAAACGTTGTGCGCTCTAGCAGCGATTTAACAGATTTCGTTATCAAAGTTGACGATAGTATGGTCGGGCCAAAGGAAGCTTTTCAAGATTCCGATTTCGAGCCATTTAGGTTAGCGGGCTTGGTAGGAAACCTACTGGTGCTAGACACTGAATGTCAGATGTTGAAATTTAATATGGACGAACAATGTTTACCTACTGATAGTATTAAACTTCGTGACATGCTGCAAGGAGAGGCTTCTATAGGAGACGACCTTAAAAAGTACCGACTGGATATAAGTGTACATGGTTTTCCGAGACTAGCTCTATTTCATGAGGAAAATGACAGACAATTAGTGAAATCTTTTCTCAATAACCTGACATTTTATACAAATCAAGCGAAGGAAGATGTCGTAGAAAGTGTTGCAAAACATGAAATCGACAAGTATTACAATGCCAAAAGAAAAAACGATTCTTTATTTCGTTTAAAAGCAGATGCAATTTTTTTGAAAGTTCACGATAAGGTACAAAAGTGGTGGCAACAACCCCAAAGTGCTCCATATTTGACTGAAAATTGTACATTTTATCATGAATCTGAACATGAAATTCTGCGCAGTCCATTGTTGAGTATTCTTAACTTTACTTTCCGTGAAAATCTAAAAAATATCCAAGTAGAGTTTGATGATCGCGCTGTTGGGTCACTCGAAATCGACTCATTTTTGGTTAGTAAGGGCAAAGTGTTACATATTGTAACCACTGAAAATAAATTCACCACTTTAAAAATAATCCAATACTTCACGGCCGCAGATATTGAAGGTGAATACACATTTGTTGATATGGATTATGTCAAAAGTGTTGATTGTTTCGACTCTGTTAGTATTGAAACTAGAGAATCAAAAGCTTCAGCTGTGTTGATAATAAATTGTGAAAGTGGTAGTGACACTAAAGATTTAAACAAAAAAATAAATTTGTTGCTTCAATTATTCAAAGGAAAAATAATCATAATTACGAAAACTGTTCTGGCAAAGCAGTTTGAATTTGAAGTACCCGTTAAGGATGTGGTTCAAAAACAAGACGAGTGTAACAATTTAAATAATCTTATACCAAAATGTCGTCAGAAGCTTCTCGAACAGAATATAAGTTATCAGGGTAGTGATATATCACTGGGCCTTTTATTAGACGAAGGATCTACACATTTTATAGATTCAAGTGTTTTACGTAAATTATTCATTGACAATGATAAAATAAGCATCGGCGAGACTATAACAAACGCATCATATGCCAAAACTGCAGACTATTATGTTGAACAAACAATGTGTCGTCACATAACATTAAAAACAATTGATAAGAAATATGATGATTTGTTTATAGTAAACAGCCGGGAAGTAAAGACCTCAATACCAGAAGGAGTAAAAGATATTGTTTTAGTTGCAGACACTGAAAACGAATTTGATTTGTTTTGTCACCAGTACAGGTACACCAACATACATTGGTTTAGGAGTGAGGATAATTTATTATTGTGGAAAAAATCCCGTGGCAGATTAGCAACATTGTTGAAATATGTTTCTAGAGGTTCAAACGACTCGCGTATGGTACATGTCAAGACGCTGAATGATCTGGATGAGAAAATGGTTATTATAAGCGGTGAACCTGGCATGGGGAAGTCCACATTACTCACTCATTTAGCAATACAGACAAAACATGTTGATCCTGCTTTATGGATTTCCAAAATCAACTTGATTGAACACACTGCCACGTTTTTAAAATGGAAAGTAAATCACACTAAGGTGGATTATACAGAAGTTATGAAATTTATGTTTCAAGCAGTGGGCCTTCAGGCCTTCAAGGTAGGTGATGGGAAACTTGAAACTCTAAGAAATCTCATGGACATTATTGAAAGCATGATTTGTGTAGATCAACGAACCAATGAGAATGTTAGTAGGGAAGGAATTGAAAACGTGTCCGATCTTGAGTTATTTGAAATAAAACTATTTTATCACTTGTACAAAAACTGCAAAGTTAGTCTACTCCTTGACGGATTTGATGAGATTTGTCCCGATTATGCAAATGAAGTAATGGCCATGATAAATATTTTCAAGGATTCTAAGCTTCAACATTTGCGGATAACGTCTAGATCTTACAATGTTCTCAGTCAATTAGAAGGCACATTTAATTGTTTTTCCTACATACTACAACCATTGACACCGTTAAATCAATATAATTTTTTACTGAAATTCTGGATGAAAAATTTAGGACTCGAACACGAATCGTGGATGCGGGACATTTATATAGACCAATTTTTTGATATAATATCAAACTCGTTGGATGATAGTAATAAGGCTTTTACTAGCATACCGTTACATTTACACATGATAGCTGAAATATTTCAATATTTGTTCAAGGAGTACTCCGATCCGATGGTACAGACGTTATCTGATACATATAAACAAAATTTATATAAAACTTTGAATTTGATTTCACTGTATGGACACTTCGTTGATATGAAGTTTAAGAAAATTCGTTTTGGAGAGAAAAAGCGTTTTATGCATGTAGAGGACCCAGATGTGAGAAAACTTATTCAAAAAGAGTGCACCACATTCATAGAAATTCACAAAAAAATATCTGCTTTTTTTATTTTCGACCAGAATATTGTCAATGACATGTTCTCTGAATATGAGATTAAGGAAATTCATGATTTTATCAACATAGTAAAATCAGGTGAGGAAAAAACTGGGATAATTGATCGTGTAATTAACAATGAGCCCAGTTTTGTACACTTAACTTTTGCTGAGTATTTTGCTACAGAATTCGTTTGGGATAAATTGAAATCAAAAACGCATGGTCCACCATTATGGAAGTATTTAATAAATGGTGTGTTTGTATGGGATAAAAGAGGGGTGCGTAGGTTTTTTAACAATAAAATATCTTTGGATACAAGTATTTTTAGCTTGACTTCAAATATGAGTATTACAAATGTCGTGTTTGATGCTATCATAAGTGAGTCTTACTCACCCAACAATTGTTTGTTTATAGCTGTCGACGAACGTTTAACAAACATAGCGATCTTTATTTTACTTTGCGTTAGAACTGTGCTTACAGTAGACTACTTAGATAGCTTTTTAAGAATCATAAACAGAAAACAACGCAAATCTCGTTGTATTTTGTGTACCTCTATTGAGCAAAATTTGAAAAATGTAGTTCAACTTCTAATAGAGCTCGTTAAGAATCTAGATGAGAGCAAATTAAAGTCTCTTTATAACTGTGAAGACTTCCAGGATTACCAACCGCACGCAATTGTCAATGGATCTTTAGGAAAGCTTCCAGATATTGAACTTATACATCTGTTGTTAAAAGACGTGCCGTATAACTCTTATTACTTGCTCCATTTATTTGGTGGCACTGTTTTAGGTGTAAATCGTTTTTATCATATATTAAGGAGTATAGATAAAGGTCGACTCGAAGTAATATTTAATGCAACCGATTTGTCTGGCAAGTCACTGGCGCATTATGCTGCAACGGTAAACGATTACAACTTTTTTGATGCATTGTATAAATTAATCGGCAGCGTTCAATTCAATAAAATTTGCTTGACTAACGACAAGTCGGGCAAAACACCGTTCTTTTATTTTCGGCCTAGTTTAATAATTCTCTCCATGTTTGGGCTTAAGTTATATCCTAAGAAATATAAAGAACTACTGGCAAAAGTTTTTATGACAAACGCAATGAATTAATTGTTTTGACGATGTGATTGTGACAGTTCGTCTCACCTCGTATGATCAGGGAGGAGGGGGGATTAAACTACTTGGATACTAGCTCCTTGGATACTAGCTACTTGGATATTAGCTACTTGGATACTATCTACTTGGATACTAGCTCCGTGGATACTAGCTACTTGGATACTAGCTACTTGGATACTATCTACTTGGATACTAGCTCCGTGGATACTAGCTACTTGGATACTAGCTACTTGGATACTAGCTACTTGGATACTAGCTACTTAGATACATGGATCCTAGACACTTAGATACTGGTAATCTGGATGCTATCGCTACTTGAATACGAGTGCATTTGAACGTCAGTATCCGATCAAAGTTTACCTACTAGAACGGTCAGTGATCAAATTAAAATTGGTCCAAGTGTACTCAATACTACGCGGAAAACTCGATCGTTTTAATTGTCTTGGAAGGGTTGTTTGCTGCGAAGCATTCCGCAGGGTACTGGTCACCCACCTCACCAGCACAGTTCTAAAGACACTGCCTTTTATATCTTTTATGACAACGTATTTCTTCTTGCCGCCATTTTTGTGCTGTGACATCAATGGTGGTAAATAAAACACAAACATTATTCAAAACTATAATTATATACCGTTGTATTTACATTTCGTAAAATATAAATGTGAAACAGTAAAATTGTGACTAGCTGTAAATGTGTTTGTATGTGACGACATATGACAATATTTATTTAGTACCTTGCTGGCTTAATTACTATCCTGTCTTCGGCCAGTATAGTAAATTATAGTCCCCTCTATCTGAGCCTCAATAAATAATTAATATGTAATCGTTATGTAAAAAAATATATTTTAAGTTTTATTTCAAATTTATTTTTAATCAATCGATTAGTAATTAAACGGTCCCAACATAATAAGAATCATGTTCTTATAGTTTTATGTAGTGTAAAATATTATCAATGATTAATAATAATCAAATATCGCCAGACGAACACACCAAAACTATACGGTCCCAAACTAAGCAACGCTTATATTATGAGTACCGTACAATAGACTGAGGGCGAACTCAGTATATAATAATACTTATATAGATTTTAAAAATCCATGACTCAGGTACAAACATTTGTGGTAATCATTCGACCCCGGGACACGTCGTCAGGTGATAAATATATCATTCTGTATAATGAATAGGTAGTCTAATGTGTAGTGCCTTTTAAAAGTAGGTACGTGCAAATGTCAATGAACTCACTTCAAATTTCCATGTTTAGGTATAAGTAGGTACTTCTAATTACACTGTATGTACAATAATTACATTGAATTAATGTTAATTTCCAATAAATAATTACACAATTACTTATATTTACAACTATTTACACATACCTTAGGTACTCATACAATATAAAAACTGCATAATAAAAATAAATAAATATAAATTATTGTAACTGAATACTTACTTAGTAAATAATTTTATTGCAAATAATAACTAGAACTAACTCACTAAAAACAATATCGCCTCAACTTAACTTGGTAGGCAGGTACTTACTAGAGATGCGCCAAACGTGGATTTTTGAACCGAACATAATTCGATTCAGCATTTACCGAACCGAATATTCAGCTGAATTATTCGGTTCAATTTACGATCGCCAATTAGGTAGCAATTACTCGCCCCTCGCATTGAGGGGAGGTTAGGAGGCCCGTGCCCAGCAGTGGGACATTAAAAAGGTGTGGAATTATTATTATTATTATAATTAAATGATCGAATATTCGGCACATCCCTAGTACTCACCTAGAAACAAAAACAAGAAATGCCACTTTAATTACAATCTATACATATAAATAAAATTGGAGTGTCTGTTTGTAATATTAAAATAACCGCTTTTTACTAAGTGCATTTGGATGTATACACGGTACCTATACCAAAACAACATTAAAAAAAAAAGGCTGTCTGTCCGTCTATCTGTCTGTCTGTCTGTCTGTTTGTTCCGGGTCATCTCTGAAATGGCTGGACCGATTTTGACGGGACTTTCACTGGCAGATAGCTGATGTAACAAGGAGTAACTTAGGCTACTTTTATTTAAGAAAAAACATAGGATCTCACGAACAAAAATTAAAACCAATGTTACAGCGTTGCGCCTGATTAAGTTTGATAGCAACAACCTGAAATGCGTCCCGCGGGCTCAGAAAGCGCGAGCAGGCTGTTGCCAACGGTTGTGTCTTTGTTAAATACCACGCGAACGAAGTCGCGGGTAACAGCTATTGCTAATAACATACGATTTGATTTTACAATCGTTTTAGAGAATGTTAAATGCATCACAGATTAACTAGAACGAAAACTGTCTCGGTCCAATGGTATGAAGAAGCTCTCTGTGCTGCTCACGCCTTTTACGTCGAAGTGCGTTTCGATATGCGGGACAGGGGCCTCGTGTTCGCAGCACTTGGGGAACGGGGCGGTGTGGTCGGCTCGGTACGCGAACGATTTGCTATAGTTCTCTTTGGACCGTTCTTGGTTGTTGTTGGCCGCGGGCAGGCCGGGGCCCCTGTCTCAGAGCTTCGAGGAGCCGTTGTTTAGGAGTCTGACGCTGCTTTCACGGGCGACGCTTGTTCTGAAAAAAAAAGATTACAAACATTGAGTTACTCTAGATAGCAAATTATGTGCGCGGGGTGCGGGACGCACGGCACCTGACCGCAAGAAAGACCGAGACGTGAGATGTCTTATTAACGCTGGTTGGGCGAGTCTATTATTGGACTTGCCCATGTGCAGAAAAACTGTTTTAATTGAAATCGTATGTTAATGCAATGTGATATGTAATAAGTTGTTATTCATTTAGTGGTTTCCTATTATTCAATTATAATATCACTAATCGGTTGTAAATTAAAGAAGCTTAGAGAGTAATAGTCTACATGGTATAAGATTAAGAAACCCTGCAAACTTATTGCTATTTAACAGACTTTAAATTGTTAACAGTAACCTATTAAGTACTTAAAACGCAATAAAAGCGAACAATGCTTCGTAGAAATTTGCATGTTTTGAGGAAAATTTCTCAAAGACGTGTACAGTCCTTCAATAGATGGCCATTTAATAATATTTCTATAAGTAGTGTACACACGTTCGAGGCACCATACTGATGTTTGTTTTCCTGCTCGAATGTAGCCTCCTGGACGTGGAGAGAGACAGGGACCCACGGGGCCCGTGCGCAGAACTACTCCGGCAGAGGAGATACCTTAAAAAACAAATAAGTCAAACAAACAAAAAACAAGCCTACGCTGATGTTGTAGTGCACAAATGTGTGCAACATGGTCCCCTCACTTTCATAGTCGATGGTACGGCAATTCGACTCGACTGGAGATAGATTAGGCGCAGAACCAATGGCTTTACGCGCTGTTCCAGATACGAGCAGTACTTATAATCATAGTTGAACATGAGATTCGCGCAAGAAACCCGGGAATCCTAGAGGTGCGTGCTGGTAGTAGCGGCGTAAGCCGTGGGTGACATGGGCCTCCGCCAGCGGCAATGCGGTTCTTACGCGTCCTTACAGGGCCCCAAGTCTTCCAACATAATCGATTCATAATCAAACAGCAACCGCATAACTGTCACTTTTGACAGATATCCCATACAATATCTGTCAAAAGTGACAGTTACTATGAGGTTGCTGTTCGATTATGAATCGATTGTGTTAGCAGACTTGGGGCTCAGAGCAGAGGTTCGCACCTGCGAACTTCTGTTTATAAAAGGCAAGCATTTTGCCATTTTGGCTATATCACGCTTCGTAAAGGATGAATGAGATAAGATATATGTTAATGTAAAGAGCTAAAATTTGGTTAATAAATTATTTTATGATAATTTGTCATACATATGTATATGATAGAAATATTGTATAGTGTTGTTATAATTAAAATTAGTTGTTAGTGTAATTAAACTAATGTGCCGCAGCACGGTAGCAATAAGATTTTTAAAGTACCTAAGTAAGACACATAGGATATGTTTTTCCGTAAGAAAGTTGCCTTCTAAAAATATGATGATCATCTTATATTCATTTGAAAATGCCAGGAGAAAGGTACCTGTTGAAGTGCTTTCTGAATATGCCACTCGTGCAGTACAGAGCTATGGGGTTGACACAACTATTCAGGAACGAGAAGCAGAAACCCACAATCCTCAGCGCGTGCCACCAGCCGTTGTAGTCTTCTTGGGCTGAGGGACTGAGACACACAGTACATAAAAAAAATATATCGCCAGACGAACACACCAACTATACGGTCCCACACTAAGCAACGCTTGTATTATGGCTACCGTACAATGGACTGAGGGCGAACTCAGTATATAATACCTGTATAGATATCAAAAATCTATGATTCTGGGATAAAAAAAATCGAGCTTATCGTAAAAAGATTGCCCCTACCGGGCTTCGAACCCAGGACCTTGAGTACAGAAAGCAGCGTCACTACTGACTGTGACAATCGGGTCTTAAATTTGCGCTCTTAGTCTATATTTATTTTATATTATTACGGGTTTTTTAATTCATTTATATAATAATACTAATATCAGCCCTTTTAATGTCCTACTGTTGGGCGCGGGCCTACCCTCAATGCGAGGGTGATTAGGCTATAGTCTACCACGCTGGCCCAGAGCGAGTTGGCGGCATTCACTCGTCTTTCGAGGGGTTCTCTCAGACATGCAGGTTTCCTCACGATGTTTTCCTTCATCGTTTAGCAAGTGATAATCATGTTTGAAAATGAGATTTGCACACGAAATCCAGAAATCCCAAAGGTGCGAGCCGGGGTTTGAACCTGCGATCCTCGTTACGTGACCGAGGCAAGCGTTCTACCAACTTGGCTATTATTGCTGCTCACTTACCAGTAATAAAACCACATCATGAAGACGTGTGAAGGTAGAAAACACGCGGCAAAGACAAGGACAAATGCGAGAACAGTCACAGCCACCTTTCTTCTTGCTCGCATCTAGAAAAAGCACCATAATGTGTTGAGATTTAGAGTCACAAATATTTATATTTTACAGAAACTTCCAGTCACAAAAAGGTTTGCTCTGGACACAATGCGGGAGGTTTTAAACTTTTTCAAAATGATTTTCGGCTTTTCATATGTAAATCTCATTTTAATAATGACTAGCTGTCACCCGCGACTTCGTCCGCGTGGTATTTAACAAAAAGTTTTTTCTAAAATAAAAGTAACCTAAGTTATTTCTTGTTACATCAGCTATCTGCCGGTGAAAGTCCCGTCGAAATCGGTCCAGCCATTTCAGAGATTAGCCGAAACAAACAGACAGACAGACAGACAAAAATTGTAAAAAAAATTGTTTTGGTATGTGTACATCCAAATGCACTTAGTAAAAAGCGGTTATTTTAATATTACAAACACTGCCATTTTGTTTATTTGTATAGATTATCGCTTTGCGTGCAGTGTAAGCAAATATCGTGAGAAAAGCTGCGCAGACGTCGAAAGCCATATATCGTTCACCAGCCCGCACCGAGTCAGTATAAGGGTATGTTTGGTATAATGGCAATAGGCTCGCCCCCTTTTACATTGAGATGAAATACCAACGACGAAATGTGGACGCACTACATTGCACCTCTGTGTTCCAAGACAATTAACTTTATCCCGGGACTCGCCGAGGGTCAAACCTCGGTGTCTTCATTAGACACCACTGTAGAGCTTGGCTTACAGGAGTAGCAGTGGTGGTAGTGTGTGGCGGGCATAGTCCCATAAAAAAAAAGTGCACCTCTCTCTGCCCCATTAATGATTACAGGCTTGACGGTAGTGTTGTTTTCTCGGTAAAATTAGTTAGACTTCTGGACAATAATCTATGAAAAATGTTCTATATTCTCTATAGGTTTCTCGCGCTTCTCTAGGGCGCCCCCTTGGCATCGTTTGTTTTAAAAAAGTGCTCTGAGTGTTTAATTAAATTATCTATACTATTATTATAAATGTGAAACGTGAGTTTGGATGGATGGATGTTTGTTACTCAATCACGCTAGAACGGCTGAACGAATCTGGATGAAAATTGGCACAGACATAGATTATAGTCTCGAATAGCACATAGGCTACTTTTTATCCCGGTAAAATGTATAGTTCTCGTGGGATAGATTTATTTTAAGTTCTCATAGCGCTAAGGATCGACATGATTTTTTGCGCGGGTAACTATATAAACCTCAAGAAGTCTATAATTTCCACCCCAGGGCCCGTGGTATATTGAGCAACTTCAACTTATCTACCTGTCGTTGAGTGCCCTGCATCTCTCCAGGCATGTTCTGGGTGCTGAGTACTAGATGACGCGCCATTAGCACGTAGAATAGTGCAATGACAGCCAATGGCACGGAGTAGTACACCAGGAACCTCATCAGAACGATGGCACGGGGGTATCCTTCACCCCACTCCACTGGGTAGGGGTAACATACTAGGAACTGTGAACAAAATCATTTTACTTTACTACATTAAGCCATATTATATCAAATTATAATATAATCTATGATTATAGGTACTAAGTAAATAACAGTGCGAAGTCTCTTGCCAACCACTTCCCGATCCGAAAGAATGTAAGTTGTCTACAGAGATTACATGAAAAAATATTCATATCTACATGTTATTTTCTGTGTTACAATCTGATCCTATGGAAAGCCATACATTTATCAATCGCATAGCGACACCAACTCCCCATGGCTTTCTCGAAGCGTACGAAACTCTGGAAGATGCGTGTGGTTCAGGAAGTTATGAAAAAAATATGCATCCACTGGGATTCCCGAAGAAAACTTACAGAGAATGTAAATGTACGAGCGGTTATGAAAAACGACGACTCAGCCAAAAAATACGTGGCGTTCAATCGTTTAATTATTGTGGGTAAGTGTAATAAGCCCCTCCAAGTTCTATGACAAAGAAGAAGAAAAGAAGAAGAGAAGAGGTTTACGTGAGGAAAAGAGAAAACTTGAGATATCCAAATAATAATAATAATGTAAAAGGGCCTCTACGTGTTGGACCCTTGTCCCCACGCAAGCCTTCCAAAAATCCGGGTATAGCCCGCGTGGAGAGAGACATAATAATGTAAACTGTCTCTGTTATCGCACAACACAACCCTATTAAATTGGAATGCGTTTTAAAACCACCCTGTAAAGGACCTCAGCAAACTTCCACGCGGTAAATTAGACTCTAAAATAATGAAGGTACCCTTGTTTAGTTTTCTAATTATTTGCGGTGAAGTGTTGGAGGCAAAGTTATAACACAATTAGGGACCTGAATACAACTGAATAGGGATTGGATGGGCTCGCAAAACTATTGAAATCGGTCCGACGGAAATTGGGAAATCACATGTGTTTTCTGTATTGACTATAGCCTGAACACACTCCGATAAGCAGATACAATCAGAATATGTTTTATTAATGTTAACCATTAAGTACAGTACTTATGAATCGTCAAAATAATTACAAAATGCTATGCTATAACTTTACCGCCCGTTCGGAATGCCGTTCCTATGGAGAAGAACGGGCAAGAAACTCCATGGTTGCTGTTTTTAAAAAGATCCGTTACATTTTTGAGCAGTACATTGTGTTGTTATGGGTATGTGAATGGAAAAACGTCAGCTTCTAGAAAAGCGGCAATAGCCTAGTGCTTAAAGGAAGATCAACAACCTAGTGATTAGATAAACGTAAATTTTATATATAGAAATAGGCAATACTTAGCCGATATCTATGGTTCAACAAACGGAGGGGAAACGAGAATTGCCTAGAAGTTATAAAAACATCAACAGCCCAGAGAGCCTTGAGACAAGTCATAAGGCTGGTGTTTATAGGAAAACGTCTACAACCTAGTGGCCACAAAAGCGTCAACAGCGCTTAGTTGGAGGAACGTCACCGTGGTTCGATCCTGGAATCTATATGACTCCCTACAAGAAGACAGTGTGGCAATGGCTCCTCCAAGCTGCTAGATTAGTTGAAATGGGTAGTAGTAGATATGCTCGTCTTTACCTGTGTAGTAGGATTGACGACGAACGCTCGAACGTAGGAGCCAACGTATGCCGGGGCAGCCAGCAGAGCGGCTAGCAACCAGATCCCGATGGCGGTCGCAACAGTCAGCCTGGTAGCCCGTTTGCTGCCACCTGAAAGAAGTGAAAGTAAACTCAAATTAGAAACAGTTTAAGTCTAATGTTGTCTGAAAAAAAATCGGTAAGGACTAATCTCGTGGCAACGAATAATGGCACTTGTGACAATAGGCATTTTGTTAACAAATTTTATCCGTACCATGCCTTGAGTAGGTAGTGCACTGACCTCTATATACAATGTATATATGAGGTCAGTGAGGTAGTGTTAATTCAAATTAACATGTAGTTTGTCTCTTTCTATTTTGACGTCGTTTTATCTGTCATATTTTTTATTTTATTTAGATTTTATTATCTGTCAACCTTCTTAAAATAAGATGGCGGTCAGACGACACGGTGTGTGTGTTCAGAAATTTCAAAGTGTAATATAATAAATCAGTAATATATATATAATCAGTGATTTCATTCATAAAAAAGCACGATACGGCCACTCCTTAATATAAAATACAACAGGTAGCTAATTTGTAGTAAGCAGGAGGCAATTCGCTAGGATAGCCAAAAAAGTCGCCTGCGATTGTGGCAAGTTAGCCATTATGACATCATCAAAGAAATGGTAATAAAACTCAAAGCTATGTAAGTAAGTATAAGTATTATATACTGAGCTCGCCCCCCGTCTAGGTACCGTAACATTAATACAAGCGTAGCTTGAGACTGTGTAGTTGGTGTGTTCGTCTAGCGATAAAGAAAAACACCGTCGCTACAGTTACAGATAAACGTTGTTGTTCTATCGTTGTTTATTGGTCCCGTAAAACAGGTACACAAACAGTCGTACTTCGCATTAAATAACAAAGATCGTAATTCAGCGGGATTTACAGCCGCGCCCTTATTCACGGCAGGTATGGCAAAGAGAATAAAATTGGAAAGGTAAAACGAAATATTATGTTCATAACATAGACTACAAAATAATAGACCGAATGTCGGTATCAACATTTTAGAAAACCTATAAAGCTTTGCTGATTTGCGTAGTATTCTATCATCTGTCCGCGAGCGCGCTGTTTTTCACAAATAACGTCGAAACGTAGATGTTTTCTCGAAGTTGTATTTATTGTTTTTTTACTCGCAAGTGTAACGTGTTAGTATTGGTCACTACACTCGAGGCTGGATTGCAGCTCAAGCCGAAGGTGCGAGCGTAATGGAGCCGAGATTGTAATGACTAACTAAACTCATTTGCATCATAATGTAGGTTAAATCATAATTGAACTTACCCTTAAATGATTTATATCTTATAATATAGATAGATAACTCTTTATTGTTCCACCACATAAAATTAATACAAAATTACACAAACTTAACTGATACAGCGTATAATATACGTCGTACCCTCTCTCTAAACAATAGAATAACTGACATTAGAGGAAGACACTGCAGCTTGTAACACAGCTAATAATACCTACCACAGAGTACAGGGCTCCAATTAAATTGTACGATTTTAAGGAAAAAGATAAAAAAAAACCGTCTTCCAAAAACTAAAACTGCTTTTTTTTAGTCGGTTAAAAATAAACAATATTCTACTCCAGTCTATTAAATGTCAACATCTTCGAATTGCCCAGAAAGGTGAACGATCAACATTTTTAATATCTAGTTCTATGAAGTCCCAAATATGTAAGGGGGCAAAAAAATATCGTTAATTGTCCCAAATTCTTATTGTATATCGTGCGTACGGTTTATTACTTTAGGACCTATAAATGCGAGGGTTCGTTAATATTCAGGCCGGCGCTTGCGTAGGTCACGACGCGTCTTATTGGATGAGAGAATGAACGCTTGCGACACACTTCGGCGAAGGAGAAATTAATTACACGATGGCTTCAGCATTTTTGCTATTATTTGCGGATGATATTATTACATAGATACTAACTGACCTTTTTTTTTTTTTTTTTTTAACGTGGAGAAATGCAATTACGCATCCCCTCCCGCCCGGGGGGACGAGAGGGGTATGTGGGACTCCCCGGCAGAGTGCCGGTATACCCACTAAAACTCCACGGTCCGCCTTCACCGCCTTTGAGCGGGGCGCCACAGGATCGCACTCGGCATACTACTGTGGCGCCCCGGCGGCCGGCCCGGGTGTTGGTCCCAGGCCGCAGACATTAGGAGGGGTGCCTATTTACAACAGGCACCCTCCGTCTGGGGGACTTTGTGTGGGCAAGAGGTCCCCCGACCCCCTTGCCCTAGGCCCCTTCGACGTCCTCCTCTTACGGCGGGGGAAGAAGATGCGCATAGCGCCTTCTCCGTCTCCCCCGCCGTGCTCTTCGGAGCGGGTCGGCTTGGGCGTCTCCCTCCCTGACCCGCTCCGCGGCCTCCTTTTGCGCCATTACGGATTCGCAAAAGGAGAGATACTAACTGACCTGACAGATGTTGTCCTGACCAAATTTCGTATTTTTCAGACAACTTTTAACACTAAATATTATAGAATTGATAGAACTAGGCGATACTTTGCGGAAATCCACTGTTAAACTAATGGGGGAAGAGGAACCCACCACTGACCCTCGGCTTGTCAATTTTTCAATTATAAACCAAACAGGTTTACTAAATATTAGCAAGCAACCACTATTATGAGGGTACCGCGGTTCAAACTACTAGGACGTCAACCACCTCAGTCCTTCCGTGACCGTGGTTGTTGTAAAGCAGCCGATTCGTCGGGAACGTAAAAACATAAAATAAACGTGATAAAATCCGAAAAAAAAAGTTTTATTTCAACTTTTAAAAGTTTTCCTACCCTATAAACCTCATTGGGTGTACACCCAATGAGGTTTATATATATACGAGTAGGCATTAAAAAAATAGCAATTCAGTCCAGCTGTTCTCAAGTGATGCGCTTACCCACGAACGGCATTTATTTTTTATTTATACAGGATGCTTCAGATAGGGTAACTATACTTACCCTCGAGTCTGCGATTCTTTAGCGCATTTCTAATCATTATGAAAGAATTAAGAATAGGGATTTAACGATTTAAAAAAAAATATTTCTAACAAAACGTCAATTGTGACTTTTTGTGAGTACCTATATATTTTTACTAGCTGCGCCCCGCGGTGTTACACGCGATTAAAAAGTATGATAAATTAAAATAAATATATCCCACGGGAACCATACATTTTACCGGGATAAAAAGTAGCCTATGTGCTATTCCAGACTATAATCTGTCTCTGTGCCAAATTTCATCCTGATCCGTTCAGCCGTTCTGGCGTGATTGAGTAACAAACAACCCATCCATCCATCCAAACTTTAACATTTATAATATTAGTGGGATTAACATATCGAAATTCTGATCTCACACAATGATTACAGTTGCGCTTAAGAATCGCAACATTAAGGATAAGTATGTCCTATCTGAACCAACCTGTATGTATATACAGGTTGTGTCCGCAACTTTAGTTTTATTGCTATTCCCGTAAAGGTAAAGAAAAAAAGACCATTAAACATAATTAATGCGATTGCGCAATAAAATGGCGCCTACGGTCGTAATTCGAAAGGAAGGACTACACCACTGTTGCTACTACCGAATGTAAACAACTTAAAAAATGTTTTGCGAGCGTCAATTACGTGTGTAAGTAAACAACATTTTAGTGTCTCGTAAAACGTGTGCATGTGTTCAGATGAGACAGAAATATCGAGTGCCACAGCGACTGTATTTATCTAGGGGATAGGCAGCGGTAGTTTTGTACATCCCAATTTCTTAAATAGTACCTATTAATATCCATCGTATAAACCTGCGTGTACCACCGCCGCTGTGATGTCTTAATGATATCAACATTTAGTACTGTGACAGCAATGTATACCTAATATTATAATAATAATACCAGCCCTTTTAATGTCCCACTGCTGGGCACGGGCCTGCCCCAATGCGAGGGGGATTAGGCCATAGTCCACCACGCTGGCCCAGTGCGGGTTGGCGAACTTCACACATCTTTCGAGGGGCTCTCTCAGACATACAGGTTTCCTTGCGATGTTTTCCTTCACCGTTTAGCAAGTGATAATCATGGTTGAAAATGAAATTCGCACATGAAAACAAGAAATCCCAGAGGTGCGAGCCGGGGATTGAAGCTGCGATAGTCGTTACCGAGGCAAGCATTTCACCAACTCGGCTATATACACGGTTTTTTGTACCTTGTTCAATACATCTTTTGCTGAATGCTTTCAGATAAAGGTGAATACAGATAAAAAATACCTAGTAGAGTCTTTCAGAATTCGCCGCAAATTAATTAGTCACTTCATCTTAATTTCATTTCGTTTTTAATTTAGTCTCGGCTCTCAGCGCAGCCACATCCCGACCTCGACTCACTGGAAAACAATTTGTCGGGGCTGGTTTAGTTTCTGTAGATTTACTGCGTCCTTAATAAACGCTCTAGACGGAGTCTATTTTATTTCGGTTTACTCGGAATAGCTTTGCAAATATTTTGGATTAAATTACGGTTAGTGTTTACTAAAAAAATATTTATAAATGTGGGTGAAAATCTACTTTTATTAAGTAGGTTTACTTTGTTTTTATTAACCTATGGGGAAAGAGGACCCACCACTGACCCTCGGCTTGTCAACTTTTTCAATTATAGACCAAACAAGTTTGATCGATAACAAAAGAAGCCAACAACACCCGAACTCCTCTAAGATGTTAATCGAGAAACTATCTATCACGAGTGACGGGACCTCAAATAAAATGCAATTCTCCGCGACACAAAGCGAGTCTAAAAAAGTATTCGACACGTGTTTCGCCTCTAAACGAGGCATCCTCAGGCTTTGTTTTTATTTTTTTTACTTTGTTTTTATTATTTTTGAAATGTATTTTGTTTTGAAATACAACGACTTTTACGAATTGTATCGCGTATTTATTATGTTCTTTACGTTCCCGACGTATGACGATGTAGTATTCGCGTAAATAAAAGAAATCGATACTCATGTATTTTGTTTTGTTTTGGTTCATAGTTTGGTTATGGCTATAGTGTCCGCATTGATGTAAGCCTGAAAGCACCTTTTTTCTGCCCTAACTTCCTTTTCTTAACCTTCACTGAGCTATCGAGCGATCATTAAGATGTTTGTCCAAGTAAGGGCTCCAAGTCTGCTTACACGAACTAACTTCAGCGGTACCATAATCGTCACTTTTTACTGTTTTCGTAGTCTGCTATCACAATCGAACTATCAACAGTAGAAATGGAATAGTAGTCGAGCGGAAAAATATTGTTTTTTTTTTTAATTAGCAGACAGGGGGCCCAGAACTGCTGCACATTACTGCAAGTTACAAGTACAAGTGCTAAGTTAGAAGTTTTTTTCATCGAACCTTATTAAAAAAAAAAATCAATTTTCATTTTTATGGACAACTCGCTTGTACAAAAATGTACTACGTCCAAATTATTTTCACAAAAAAAAACACCGAATATGATTCCTAAGAATTTCGTATTGATTTGGATTTCCCCATAGCGTCCAAAAACTCTCTAAGTACTATCACTTTCTGTACGGTGAAGGCATTCATCTTGACTAAATCCGAACGTCTTTTGAGAGTCGCGTGGAGTTCACTGACCCTCGCTTAACCAGGGTGGATTATGGCCTGAAACATCTTCGCATTTAATAGAGTTCCTGGTATAGTAGATAAAGGTTCGCCTCCAATAACATTGGGACTAAATAACTTTGGCGAACTAGTTCTGCCTGAGCTTACAGGCGTGTTTACTAAGCCATGACTCAATATCTGAAATCCATTGCCCTAAGCAAATCCATCTGTCTGAGTCTGGCTGCATGCTGATAAATATTATGCGCGATATCTCGAATCTCCTGCACCGAAAATAGTCCATAAGTCTTCAGTAGTAGGTATTATAATGTTAAATCTTAACACGAGTCAATATAACTGGAAACTATCGAAGTTCACTGTTGTTTTTGTGTTGTGTTTATGTTGACTAACTGTGTCTTCGACTTTAGTTTTTTGGCTATCCTGGGGAAACTTTTTGATTTTCACGGATAAAAAATAGCCGTAATATTGTTCGTGATATATTTTTTTTGGGACTAGACCCGCCACATACTCCCACCACTCCTACTCCTGTAAGCCAGGATCTACAGTGGTGTCCAATGAAGACACCGAGGTTTGACCCTCGGCGAGTCCGGGGATAAAGTTAATTGTATTTCCGCACTGGCGGAAAAACAAACAATAAAAAAACCTAACATTTCCGATATGCCCTACATGGATACTCTAGCCTACATTACAGTACACTGTAGTAGTAGCTAGGTCTACAGACCGATCAAGACCAGGTTCAAGGCTGTCAAAGTAAACATTACGCGTCGTTAGAAAACCCTAACTCTAAATCTAACCGAATAGAAATTCCTGAAATTGTAAATTCCGCCAGTGTTGTTGTTATAATGAAATGTAAATAAACAGAACATAAATAATATCAAACGGCTATTCATATTGGATGTAAATGTGTGGATGCACTCAGCTGATAGTTCTGCGAAAGATGTAAGCCATCGGCAGCTATGCTAATATATATTATAGCTTTAAGTTTTGGACTCTTTCTCTTGCGAACAGAGAATTTTGATTTACATTTTGTAAAACGCATTTGATGTTTTACACGGTTTAGGTTAGGTTACAGTTTGTCTATTATCCTAACAGGTGCCGGCAGTCTTCATAAATATAAATTACTGGTCGAGGGAAAATTAAATTCTATAACATTCAGTGGACAGTTAACTGAAATACAAATTTGTCGACTTGTATAAACAAACATTCTTAACCATGATTCGCACTTGCTGAAATACTCAAGAAAAACAAAAGAAAAAACCTGCATGTCTGAGTTTTCAAAAGACGTGTGAAGTCCTTTAACCCGCGCTGTGCTAGCTTGATAGATCAGGTCTAAATTCCCTTCGTACTTATTGAGGAGAGTCTCATGTCCGCATAACTATAACAGACCCTACCTACACACACTATGGAGTAAGCTAATACCATAATTTTATTCATTAGATTGTTGATTTGATTTTGATAAAAATAATCAATAGTTTAGCTATTGAGATTATGATATTCTAGTTATATGAAGAGAGACGGCGCGTACGCAGTCTCTCACTATCAAAAATTGCGCGTCCGAGTTATCCACATTAGGGATAATCGCAAGGGTCAACCCAACCGTAGTGCAATGGGAGGGCCTCGCCCTGGGGGAACCGCCGTCTTGATCACGGTGTCCCCTACGCCAGGTAAGTATGCTTATACATTAGTTATCAAGTGGGGTGATTATTTGAGAAACGGTCTTAACACCGCGATCTATAAATTGACCGTCGTCGATCAGCGCCATCTGTGTGTAATATGAAGAACAACACTGACATGGCCGCTAGGAGGTATAGTTGATAATTTATTACGTAAATAAACACAAATAATATTTATTATTTTCATAAAAAACTAGTCAGTCGGATTCAAACAAAACGGGTGATCACTGATTTTAAAAGCTTTAATGCTTGCTTCAGGAGTGGTCAGAGTTGAAATCAAAACCAAAATCGCACGCTTGGCTGTACATTTGATCTAAGGCTCATAGCCCTTAAAAAACACTTGAAAACCCCTTGAATTGTGTGATTTGTTGGCACGCAATTTGGTTTTTTTGATGCAAGTTATGTTTCTTACTATACTTAATTAGAAAATAACAACTGAATTTTATTTTTTTTGTGATTTAAGTATATATTGAAACAATCTAGATGTACTTAAGAATCAAAATGCTTTGAAGAACCTAGGTAGGATATTGGTAAGTCATAACGATTTTATCAACACTTTTTAGCGGAAAACTCGGCTGTGGTTCCAGTTTATGACAGCACATGTTGGCTTGTATATTGTGGTAATACGAGGTCGGGTTTAATCGGTTTTATTGCTCTACACGAACGTGTGAATAGCATCATTTTACTTTGGTAGCCGTTGCTTCCACTGGGTGGGCTCTATTTAATTTTGGCTCCTCAAACTTTTAAATGTGTAGCTTGTTCTCCCCAAGGTGGTTCAATCACAACTCTCAGAGCGAAGTTTACATTACTATTCTAATGTAATTTAGTAATCTTAGTTGACTTTTAAAGCCGATATCGATTTGGTTATTTTTCTTAGATCGAGTTGATTATTCTAGTTATTTTCCTTTGGTTAATTTTCAAAAGCAATAAAAACAAAAAGCTCAATACCAAATGTTGCATTAATTTGTTGATATTATTATCACTTTATCCGTATTTTTGTGTCAACAAATTCGGGTTCATTAAATACAATTCCTGAACAGACGTACAAGTTTGTAATTGAATTTTAAGTAAGAAAATGAAATTATTTTCGGTTGCGCAGAAATGTTTGCGCTTAACAAAGTTATCGAGTTTGATCACCTGCCAAATAAGACAAAGGAGGATGTTTATTGACAATTAAAAAGAAAAATAAACTTATATTATCTCAAACAAGGGTTGTCAGACTGTTAAAGACAAGTGGCCGTTGTTATAAGAAAAAGGAAACAAATTCTAGGGATGTCGCAAAAAAATGGAAATTACTCATTATTGCTAAGTGAAAAATATTGTTTCGTTACTAATTATATACTGTACTATCTAAAAAGGTGAACTTGGCTTCATTAGATCATATAACTTTTGAGACTTGGTTTTCATATTGATTTCTTAAATTTACGCGAATACTACACATTGAAATAAAACTATTTTTAAGGATTTTGTCGCGTTTAAATTTTGATTTTACGTTCCCGACGTTTCGGCTGCTTTACAGCAACCATGGTCACGGGAGGACTGAGGTGGTTGTCGTCCTGGTGTCATAGTTTCAGACGGGGTACCCTCATATTTATGGAACGTAAAATCAAAATATAAACGGGACAAAATCCTAAAAAAATGTTTTATTTCAAAGACTTGGTTTTGTTTTGTTTTCATATTGTGTCTGGATATTCCTAGAAGATTACATCATAGACTACCTACTAGGCTATACAAATAATTCGATATTTTCCATTTGTGTATGCCAATCGGTACCTTATCTTGTGATGAAAACGAACGTAGCTACGTACTTATTGATCGGTGCATCTGGCATATAAAACGATTCCTTGTTTAATGTTTACTACTGAACAAAACATCGTCTTGTTAACGAGGTTTCATTGATTTTTATCGTTTTTTAGAGATTGAAATGTTCTCGTATAAAGTTTTGGCAAAAAAAGTTAGGATCGCAGTACCATGAAGTTGTCAATTTTGTATTATTTTCCAAAAAAATATTTTCAAGATCTTCCATGAGGTCTTGTACTTGCTATTATGTTAAATAGAAAGCCATAAATATTTTGAGCAATGTTTATTAAAGAGAAGGGAAACGCGCACCGATATTAACCATGACATTTGTAAGAATAAAAAGGAAAATACAGATAGAAAAGGTGTTGCCACAACATACAATATTATGTTAATTTTTTTATTTAAAATTCCTCTTATTTTTGAGCAAAATATCCACAGCTTTACTGAGAGGTAGGGGATTCATTCCATTATCATCATCGCCATCGACACCATCGTTATTATTAGGAGTAATGATATTTAAAAAAGCGATAAAACTAATTTATTCGACACTGGAATAAATGCCACTATTTCGTTGCCGATTGCCAACCTAAATAAATAACAAGAAGATGACGGGATGACTACAGCCTTGCGAATTTGGCTCGGAAAATGCCAAGTGCGGGATGGCTACCTGGGGCGTGCCCCATTTGCCTCGTCATCAGCTCGCGCGCAACAATTTATCCGAGCCGGCCTCGCGAGGTCATACGGCCTATCTGGACAATGCTCTAATCAATAATACCGATTGATTCACAAAGCATATTCCAAAATTTTAACTTGCGCTTTTTATTTTAATAATTTTATTGTTCCCAACAAAATCGTAATTACGATTTTTTGAAAAAAATGTAAATGGACGTAGTGAATTTCTGACTTCACGTAATGATAAAAAATGCATCAAAGAAGGTCAGTTTCAAAGGCGAGTATATCTATTCTGATTCACCTTGTATAAATACTCATTAGTCGACTAACCGTCGTCCGTCGTAAGCGTACGATCGTGTATCGCCCAAAGAAAATAGAGCGCTATTTATATTATTTATATGCATTTGCTAAACGGTGAAGGAAAACATCATGAGGAAACTTGCATATCTGAGAGAACCCCTCGAGAGATGTGTGAAGTCCACCAACCCGCACTGGGCTAGCGTGGTGGACTATGGTTTAATCCCCCTCGAATTGAGGGGAGGCCCGTGCCCAGCAGTGGGACATTAAAAAAGGCTGATATTATTATATACATTCATTGATACCTCAGGAGTATGAGACAACTACTTAAAAAAAACCGTTCCACTGTTATCTCTTCACTTTAAATATCGTTTATTATATACTTTTCGTGTATTTAATTAACGTTTTTTATTTTTACCAACTAACGGTTTTTTTTTATCTAAATATTTATAACGCACGTTTAAATCACATTTAACGACACGAAGCTAATAAAACACGAGTCGGTATAAAACCAACGTTTATCTCAGAGTACACAATGGCAACATAAGTTCATAATTAAAATAGGTGCCTAGTCCCTGTCTGGTACCTCCCTATAAGATTGATTTTTAATTTATTTTTATGAACAAGAAGTTATAGCTAAATTAGTTGCACGCTTGCCTTCAAATCAAGGATAGTATCGTACCTCTACAATTTCTGGATTTGAAATGAAATATTTAATGGATTTTATGTGCGAATCCCATTTTCAACCACAATAACCATAACCAAAATAGACTTGGCTGAACTCGCTTCTACCACTTCTACTCCAGCAACCAGAATCCATGGTTTCCTGTTAGGAACTTCATGTCTAAATGCAGCTCTATAAAAGATATAGAACCGCCAGAAAACGCATGAAAAACTAATCGATGTGAGGTTTTTTAAAAATATAATCGCTAGTCAGTCTCATTTTTCGTCAATTTTTTTTTTTTTGTTGGCATCACCGTAGGTATTTTGCCAGTGTCAAGTAATATATATTTTTTTCTATTTTTGAGCATATGCACAGGCCCAAAGGCTAGGCTCAAGTAAAATACCCCCAATCCCTCAATCAGTAAAGTGATGGATACTTTACCGAAAGATTTTTCATGGATTTTTTGTGAGAAACTGAAAAGCCATGTTTCGTCACTCTGTTTCAATTACCTACACTTGTGCACTTTACCGAACCTATAATGGTTAACATTCCACTTATATCACTCACTATAATTCGCAGGAACACTAGTTTTAGAAATTAAAACACAACTGACGCCATGACTTTTCAGTTACAAAAAGTCCAGTCTCATTTTATTCATGACATTCCTGTAATTTGCGTGATCTGTGAGCATTATGATAGAGCGACGAGATGTCAAGAAGGAAATAAAATAAATACAATTCTAATGTTGATTTCGTACGAAGAAACAGAACAAGGCAAGGCAAGCAAACTTGCCTCGCGGTAAAGAAAAAAAAATAAAGTTCTCGAATACCTACGAAACGTTTTCAGATAGAAAATGTTGGTAGTTTTTTTGTGTCTGGCTCACAGACTAGAAATGTAGTGGATAATTTTCCTCCAACTCCTCCTATTTTTAGCTTTCGATTAAATTCTTGCGGGTTCTAAGACAATTAACTTTATCCCGGGATTCGCCGAGGGTCAAACCTCGGTGTCATCATGGGACACCACTGTAGATCCTGGCTTACAGGAGTAGCAGTGGTGGGAGTGCGTGGCGCGCCTAGACTAGAAATACCATTATGACTTAAGACGTAACGCATTCAGAATATACAAGGTGTAACATCGAGAAGGGTCAGTATGGGGCTTTTTTTTTTATTTTTATTACATTATAGGCAAGTATTTGATCTCGATCTCATCTGATGGTAAGTGATGATGAGATCTACGATGGAGCATACTTGCCTAGGTAGAAAGGCGGCAGTAGATCGAGACGCTACATTCACTAGGCACATGCAGCGCAGCTGATCTGACCCGCCATCCATGAATGGCAACACCGAACATCATGCCGGAACACGGCTAGGCCGCTTGGCGACATGGCTTTGTTCAGTGGGTGGTGACTAACCATGGCCGAAGCCTACCACCAGTAAAATCCATTCCATAACTGTAGGAGATAGCAAAATGATGTTTCAAGGTAACATGTCGTTGATTTGACGACCCGATTGGCGCAGTTGGTAGAGACCCTGCTTTCTGTGCCGCAGGTTCCGGGCTCGAATCCTGGTAGAGACAATCTTTGTGCGATGAGCACGAATGTTTGTATCCGAGTTCTGGATGTTTCTTATCTATATAAGTATTATATACTAAATGCGTCACTTCCCTCCCCGCTTCCGTACGGTGCAGTGACACTAAGTTTCGCTGCTGTTTAATATTTAATTTTGTCCTTTTAAGGACATTTTCCCGGCTCGTGAGTTGTTCCCGATCGTGTTATATTGTGCTTTATTTGTGGATTCGTGTGTTCAGCTAAGTATACGAGTAGATTGTTGTAATTTTTGTAATTTGATCAGCGCATCGGTAAGTCGATTTATTTTTTTCCAACTTGCGGGTAGCGGACCGACTTTCTGCGCGTATAAATCGGTACCTTTTGGTTCTATTATATACTATTATATCGTTGTTGTAGCATCTATTAAATTTTATTGTAAACAAGAGAATATGTCCGCCAACAATGATGACCCGCCTGACCGGGGCGGAGGCGCGTTTAGACAAAGCAAAGTTACAACTAGGTCACCACCCACCGCCAGTAACAATAACAATAGCAAGCGATTATTTTGCGAAACGTTATCTCCCACATTCATTTCACCTGACGATAGGTCGAAACGGATTCTAAGATGCGCGTCTACGGATAGCAATCCGTCGCCGATAAATGTCACCGACGCCGGTCAACAAGACTACTGCGAATTAGTATCCCAGGCATCCACTTATTTGGCAAAAATTCATGATCTTGTAAATGATCAAGGCACTCGGATCAATATCGCGAATAAAACCGCCATAATGGACATGACCCAACGTGTAACCTCGATTGTATCATTGCTGGCAATAAAATCATCGTGCAACGAAACCAAATTGGCAAATGTCGAATTAGAACTGGAAAAAATTAAATCAGATCCAGGTGCAATCGAGATACCTAAACAATCCTATGCCGACACATTAAAACTAATGCCAAAAGTGGCCCCGCTGGTGGATGTCCCCCGCGCGCCCCGCGCCCCGTGTGTTATCGCCTACCCCACGGCCGAGCGCTCAGCTGACTATGAGTCATCGTCGGCGACAAAACAGGCATTAATGAAGGCGATTAAACCAAGCGACGACGGTTTTCAAATTGTAGGCGTTAAAAAGACCGCTAAATCGGGAGTGGTACTACGCGTTGCCAACGACAAACAAATTAAAAAACTCGAATCTGTAAATGCCATTAAAGCCGCGGGCCTGCGCTTGGAGAAACCCAAGGGGAGGCGACCTCGTATAATAGTACATAACGTCCCCGAGTCGATGGAAGACGGCGCGTTCTTAATGGCACTGTATCGGCAAAACATTAAAGACGAAATGCCGGTCAAAGAGGACGATTTCATTAAATCAACAAATATCGTACGTAGGCGTCCGATGAAAAACGGCCGTAAATGGATAGGTATCGAGATCGATCCTGAAATCCGTAAACACTTGTTGGCCACTAAAGAGTTTTTATTTATTAACTGGTCCAGCTGTCGTTTCTTCGACGATTTTGATATGGTGCGTTGCGCAAACTGTCAACAGTACGGACACGTTCATAAGTATTGCTCCGAAAAATCACCGACATGCGGTCACTGCGCGGAGGGTCACGATACGAAATCCTGCACAAACAAAGACAAGCCCGACTTCAAGCCCGTTTGCGCATCGTGCAAGCGATACAAAAAACCGTGCGACCACCGTTGCGGTGCATCAGACTGTCCAACATACAAATTTAAATTAGAACAGTTAGTCCTCACTACAAATTTTTAACTCATTCTTTTAAATTTAATTAATGGATAATTTCAAGATAGGACAACTAAATCTCCACAACGATAGAGTGGCGACGTCTGAGTTAGATCGTTTGACAATAGAATATAATCTGGACATAGTCTTAATTCAAGAACAATATCAAAACGCTCGATTACGCAATAATGTAGTACAACTGGATAGCAAAGCACGAGCCGGTATTTATGTGTCGCAATCTAATTACACAGTAACTTCGCTACAAAATCTTATGACGTCTCACTGCGCTGTTGCCGAAGTTTCATCCCCATCCTGTAGGGTTTACGTTGTGATCTGTTATTTTCAATATTCTGACCCAGTCACCCCTCACCTACATCATCTCCGACACGTCCTGCGCTCTCTGGCAGGTCGTAACATTATCATCGGCGCTGACGTGAACGCGTCATCCTCTCTTTGGTATGGCAAAGTTAGGTACACCGACGCCGAACGCCGGTGTGCGGTTGAAGATTTCATTGCGGAAATGAACTTATCAATACATAATACACCCGATGCACCACCGACCTTTTGCAGCCCGATGGGCGAGTCTTCTATTGACGTCACACTTTCTAGTGCAGACGTCCGCTTGGATAGGTGGCGCGTCCTTCCGGACGCGTCATGTAGTGATCACCGCCTGATCGTGTACGAGTTTGCCCAGAGGATCACACAAGGTCTTTCCGTTAATAGTATAAATTTTAGATACAAAAGTAAAGGTGCAAACTGGAACTTTTTCAGCTCGCTCTTTGCGTCGTGTGTCAGAGATTTCATTCGCGATGGACTATCCGCGGAAGAAAGTGCCGAACTCATGTCGGACACTTTGACTTACTGTGCCGATGTGGCCATTGGTCGGGGGTCTACCACTAGTCTCAGAAGGTGCGACTGGTGGGGCAATAAATTAATTGAACTTCGTAAGTGCTTTCGCAGAGCGCGTAGAAAGCTCAACAAGCTTAAAAAGTCTCGTATCTCAGGAGATCCTTTTGAACAAGCTCTATGTGCGCTTAGAGTTGCCAGGTCCCAGTACAGAGCTGCGGTTGAAAGATCCAAAGGCGCTTTATTAAACAAAATAGTGGACAAATTAGATAGGGAGGGTCCGTGGTCTCCACTATACCACGAGTTCAAAGCTAATAGATCAATAGATCTCGCATATATACGGAACATCAAAATAAATAATATACATACAACCGGTATCGAGGAGACTACGGATGTCCTACTAAACACACTTATCCCCGACGATAGTACGGAAAACGACAGCGAGTACCACCGCCAGATAAGAGCATGGGCTGCAGAGCCGCCTCTCACACCTGTGTCCGATCTTCCGTCCCGTGACGAATTCGAGAACGTCGTGCGAGCACTGCCTCTAAATAAAGCCTCCGGCGAGGACAAAATATCTAACAAAATGATCAAAGAAGCTTGCAAATCAGCCGGTGATTCAATGTTAATTGTTTTTAATCGTTGCATAGCCGACGGTATTTTTCCCCGAATATGGCGTCGCGGTTTTATACGAATCATTCCGAAAAGTGGGGACAAGCCCCCCGACGACCCTAAATCATATCGGCCAATAACGCTATTACCATCGTTAGGTAAACTATTAGAGCGCCTAATCGTCCCGCGCTTGTTACCCGGTGGACCAAAATTCAATCAAAAACAATTCGGTTTTACTCGTGGTAAATCGACTGTTGACGCGGCTATCTCGGTTAGAAAAATCGTAAACCTATCAACGTTTGAGTACGTATTAGGGATCTTTTTGGATATTTCGGGTGCGTTCGACAACGCATGGTGGCCGATGTTACTTCTTAAGCTAAAGATACGCGGTTGTTTTAAGAACATCTATTCCCTAGTTTATACATATTTTGCACACGGATCTACAACACTTAGACTTGGTCACCATGCTGTGTCGAAGACACTGACATTAGGCTGTCCTCAAGGGTCAGTTCTAAGTCCATACCTGTGGAATTTAGGCTTTGACGACTTCCTCGAGCTACCTCTCCCGAGCGGATGTTCATTAACTGGATACGCGGATGACGGGCTCCTGCTGATACAATCAAACACTAGGGCTGGACTTGAGAACCTGGCGGAGACATGTCTGCGCTTGATCTCTGAGTGGGGCGAACGGAATCGGCTTACGTTTGCCCCTCAAAAAACCTACCAACTCCTGTTAAAAGGTAATCTGAAAGCGCCGCCACGTATTAAGTTTAATGATACAACAATTAAGAGGAAAGAGTCGGTTTGTTACCTCGGGTTAGTGCTAGAAAGGAATTTCCCGTTTATCAAACATATTAAAACTGTCGGTGAAAAATCAAAACGTAATTTTTATGCGTTGACAAGAATATCGACCTCAACGTGGGGTCTCTCTTTTAATACGTTAAAAATCATATACGGAGCAACGTACTTAGGATCCATGTGTTACGGCGCACCGGTGTGGGCCGACAGGGCCACGATAGGGGCGGCACGGCGTAAATTACTTCAGAGCCAACGATTGGCACTGATATTTTTATGTAAAGCATACCGCACGGTTAGTACCGAGGCCCTGCCGGTACTCGCGGGTGTGCTCCCGGTCGACTTAGAGATTCAGAGACGCGCGGGAATGTACTATTCTACTCGAGAGGACATGACCACCGAATTCCTAAAACCGCGAGATCGCTATAGAATCACTAGATTATTTAAACCTCAATCTGTTGTTTACGAAGATCTTTTGAACGAGTGGCAATGCAGTTGGGATACAACAACTAAGGGCCGCCACCTCCACCAGTTCTTTCCTTGCGTTCGTGATCGTTTGGAGAAGACGTGGATGGAGGTGGATCACTGTATGGCACAATTTTTAACTGGCCATGGTAACTTTAAGAGCAAATTATTCTATTTTAAATTAGTACCCTCGCCTCTGTGTCAATGTTCAACGCCGTATAACGAAAACGAGCAATCTGCACATCACATCCTCTGGGAGTGCAATCTCTGGCAAAACGAACGGAACATTATGCTTAATAGTTTGCAAGTAACTTCTGGAGTTGTATACTACACAGACCTTGTGGAAACCAGGGATAACTTCCGTGCGTTCAAGCGTTTTTGCCATACCTACTACTGGAATCAAGTTTAATCAGCTCACAAGTTTAGGACCAATTAGTATTTAAACTCTCCGTGGTGCCTTACACCTGGAATTAGTCCAGCTGTAAGAGTCTTACTTCTGTGGACATTTGTCTACCAGATCTTTTTGTCTCCCGCTTTGCAATGGAGGGAAGTGGATAATTTTCTTCCAACTCCTCCTATTTATCTTTCGATTAATTTCGTGCGGGTTCCAAGACAATTAACTTTATCCCGGGACTCGCCGAGGGTCAAACCTCGGTGTCTTCATTGGACACCACTGTAGATCCTGGCTTACAGGAGTAGCAGTGGTGGGAGTGTGTGGCGGGCCTAGTCCCATAAAAAAATATATACTAAATTCGCCCTCAGTCCATTGTACGGTACCCATAATACAAGCGTTGTATAGTGTGGGACTATATACGAGTAGCTGGTGTGTTCGTCTGGCGATATTTTTTTAATTTTTTTTCTACTACATTATAGGCAAGTATTTGATCTCGATCTCACCTGATGGTAAGTGACGATGAGATCTACGATGGAGCATACCTACTTGCCTAGGTAGGAAGGCGGCAGTAGATCGAGACGCTACGTTCACTAGGCACATGCAGCGCAGCTGATCTGACCCACCATCCAAACGTTTATTGTTATATTTGAGTTGCATCCCCGTTTTCGTGCCTCGTGTTTTATTTTAGCAATAAGCATATTTTTCCAAACAGCAGCTTGCGTCGCATTTGAGAATGTTAAGAGATAACTCGTCATTTGTAAATAATTGATGGTATGTGCATATCTTACAATGGTGGCATTATAATGTTTCAGATGTAAAAAGTGACAGTCAAAAACATATGAAATAAAATTTTACTTAATCTGTGTTACTTGAATTTCAAATGAGTAGGTATTGAAATCAATGTAATTCCACCAATTATCTTGACGACAGACAAGTATATCATTTGCTAATTGAGTTTTAGATCATGTAGTGATGTTTTCATTACAAATCAAAACATTATAAGGGTGAAACGGGGATTGTAGGCAGTGGGGAGGCTTCGCGCCGTGCGTGTACAAAACCAATTAACATTCATTTTCCTTTCCAAACTCGTAAAGATAAGTCATTTACGTATTCCAGGCGTCGGGTTTATGCGAAATATGATAAAATACTCGTTTACAGCGTCGTTCAGTATTTTAACTTTTGTGCCTTGGTTAAGTGTTGAATGCCACGCTATATTTAACAATAGGCGATAACTATTAACAATATGAGCTAAGACATTAAGATGTGGTCACTTATTCCATAGCAAGCGATTATTTATAAGCTTTCTTATGAGGCCCATGTCTCATAAGAATGCTCAAGGTGTCCAGAGAAAGAAGTGAATTGACCTTTCGCTCGATATAATCCGAAATGAGATGATCCATAGACGAATTAAAGTAACCGATATAGTTCAAAGAATTTCAAAGTTGAAGCGGCAGTGGGCAACACATAGCTTGAAGAATTGATAGTCGTTGGGGCAGAAATGTTTTAGAATAGCGACCGCGACTCGGAAGACGTAGTGCAGGACGGCCCCCACAAGATGGACCGATGATATCACACGCGTCAAAGAAAGCTGATGGATACGAGTTGCGGAGAACCGTGATGTGTGGAAGTCATTGGGTAAGGCTTATATCCAGAAGTGGACGTCTTTCTACCGTTGGATGGATGGATAACTATTAGCTACATTATCCGTGTAATGTGTCGTTTTATAGAAGGGGTTACCTCTAGCTTATGGCCCAGCAATAGGTTATTAAAAAAAGGGCTAGTATTATTATTATTACATCTGTAGATATTTCATCCGTTTTACCGTTGTTTATTGGGTGATGAAAACCTTAATTCACACTCTTCCGATTTAAGTAACCTAAGGTACATTTTCTATGTAACATATCACATAAAGATGTGAGGAATGTGCCTTGGCTTGTGCCTGGTATGATTGACATTCGAAATCATGTAAGTGCATACGACTAATATTATATGCCCTAGTAGTTATAGCTTTTGACTTCCCAACTCGATAGTGCAATTAAAACTTTGATAATAGGTAGCTACCTATATAAGTTATGTAACATGTTCAAAGTTTAACCTGATTATTGATGGCGGTGTTGCATAATTACGTTCAAGTACATGTCATTTGTATTAATCAGTTGTAACATTTAGCTGTAGGTCTTCCTCATCTAATTGAAGGGTTAGACCCTTGTCGGTGTAGCTGATGAAGCTCTTTCCATCTGTCTCTATCTAGAGCAGCTTCTTTCACCTCCTTGTACGACATGACACCTATCCTTTCTTTTATCTGACTCATGTAGCTTATTCTTGGACTTCCTCATCCACGCTTTTCTTTGATCTTCCCCTCTATATGATGGTCTTTATAAAGGTATCGTGTCGTATGAGATGGCCTATCATCTTCCCTCTTCTATTCCGTATGGTTTCCATTAATGATTTTCTTTCTTGCACGCTCTTCAATACTTACATCCTCATTAGTTACTTTTTCTTTCCAATTGATATTTTCCATTCTCCTCCAACACCACTCTCAAATGCCTCTAATATTTCTCTGTCTCTTTGTGTCATCAGCTGTAGGTACATACTATATATTATACCGGGCATCGGGACGAAATATCACCGCTATCAAAATCGACTGCAGTGGTTGCATATCGTTCGAGTTAATATTGGAAATGTTTGCATGAGAAATTCAGCACGTTTGCTGGACACAGTATCCGGTCTAGGAACATATAATACATGCTTTCATGAATACATGGGATCATGCATTTTTATGTTAAATCATATACAGCTTGATGCATCAGAATAAGAATATTTTATTATAACCATTAAGTACAGTACTTATGAATCGTCAAAATAGTTACAAATGCTATGCTACAACTTTACCACCCGTTCGGAATGCCGCTCCTATGGAGAAGAACGGGAAAAAAATACCATGGTTGCTTTTTTTTAAAAGATCTTTTTCAATTTTGAGCAGTACATTGTCATGGGTATGTGAGAACAATGTAGGAACGGCTAGGCAGACTTGAGTCTTCCAGAGTCATAAAGGGTCCACAAACGTTTGAACCTATGCTTCTAAAGCGCATTTGTATAATCATTATGCGAATTCAGAAGTTCGATAGGCAGTGGAGTTCGGCCTTTCCCGCCACGCTATTGATTGCTTTGTCACGCAATGCCCATTAAAAGAGTAATGCCAACCTGCGCTAATCTTAGTTAAGCCTTGCGTAAGTTTCAACTTTCATTTTATCCCGTTATTCGCTGAATATAATCAGACTATTGGAGTGAAAGCGCCTCAGTTGTAATGATGCCATCATTAATTTGTGGTTAACAAAGTGACTAGGCAAGCCAATGTTCCTTTTTGAGGTAAATTAATCTGTATGAAGATGTATGAAGGCGGTAGGTCTATTGAAAGGGGGTTTGACATGAATAGGAAATTCAGTAGGTATCCTAATTATCAATATCATCAATTATAATGTATCTCACATTAGTATGTATGATGCTTAACGTCATTTTAGTATGTACCACGAAGTTGAATTTCTGTGGTTAATATTAATAAATTTTATTCAAGACTAGCTTTTGCCTGCGGCTCTGTCCGCAATATGTATTATTTTTAGACTAATCATAGACTATCTGCTAGTGAATATCTTGTTCAGTCTGGTCAAAGGTCCTTGATACTCAAACAAACAACATATTTTAAACAACACTTAAGACTTCAGACTTTAATTTCATATTACACTAACTTTATAAAATATCCTCAATGTACGGTACAGACATAGCCCTGGTAAAGTGTTATAACAACTGGTAAAGAAGTTTTATCTCACTGTATAACTGCACTTTTTACTGTTTTATTAGAAATTGTAGGTACCTAAACTGGTTTGCATCATGCACGATATTCATTACGTAGTTTTATAGGTAGTCAATATATTTGTATATCGTGCCTTGGACAGCAAGCAAAGCCGTCGATCCTGCGCCTGAAGTCTATCCTGTCGTGTCGGGTTGCCGTCCCATCGGCATGGCGGCAGTCGCCATTGTCCACCACGCCGACCCAGTGTGGGTTGGCCGACTTCACACGTCTTTCGAGAAGCTCTCTCAGACATGCGGGTTGCCTTGTTACTTCACTGTTTAGCAAGTGATGCTCATGGTTGAAAATGAGATTCACACATGAATACCAGAAATCCCAGCGGTGTGAGCTGGGGTTTGAACCTGCGATCCGACAGATATGTGCTCTAGCAACTTAGTTACCATTCGTTATAAAAAAACTATTATATAAATATTGCCACAGAGATATACCTACTACGATAGGGCTCACGCTTGTATTCTATATATACCATATAACGGTCGGGCTATCCCATGGGGGCCAGGATGACCGACATCGGACGTTCAAAGCCGGCCACATGCGGTTTCACAGTTATCTCGAGCGTATGATATGAATCTAATTCAACTTCACTAACTTTATAACACCGGCTCGCTCGTCGGAAAAGTTGCAAGGTCGTTGGCAGATTAATCTCAAGTTTTCTCATTCGTGAAACCTTTGAAGTTATGTCAGATAGTTTCGCTATTTACATTATTCAGCTATATAACGGTATATTTTATATTAAATGAGATCAAAAAGAATACGTTACCTGTACACGAATTAATTTATCACGCGAAGTTACGATACACTTTTAATGATTAACGGTTTTCCATTTTGTAAAATATATAATGTTGTTAATGTTTTTTTTTCATTGACCGGTTTAATTATCGCGCAGTTTTAATCCGCAGTTCGCGCGGTAATTTGACATATTTTTGTTTCTTTTTATAACCAGACGACCACATCAACTACTTAACCGGTCTCATACTAAGCAACGCTTTTGATACATAGTTTTTGTGTCATACTATTTTTAAGTTTTTTTTTTATTTTCCTGTTTGTAAATATTTAAGTTAATTTGAATTGTTAAATAAACACTCAAAAAACTTTGTTTAAAAAAAAGCAACGCATTTAATGGGTAAAGGATCATTCAAATCGTCATTTTTACCAGGCGTATTTCAACAGCGACAAAACAATTTACTCGACACTGGCAACAATTGAAATATTTTATAGCATATCGCCAATTCTAAAAAAAAAGAAGAAGAAATCTAACCTGTAGCGTGCAGTTTTCTCAGCGGATCCACGATGGCGAAGTATCTGTCGGCAGATAGGGCTGTCAGCGTGAACACCGACACGCCGATACTGACATCCTTGGCGGCTTCTGACACGCGGCAAACGGTGGCGCCCCACGGCCAGGACTCCACCGTGTACACAATCGACGTGAAGGGCACGCACGTGACGATAACCAGGAGATCAGCGAGTGCCAGGGACAGGATGTACCTGGAAGAGACATGTTATTGTAAAACCAACCTTGTAATGATTTAAATAAGATATAATATTAAAATATAAATATGAAACGAACACACCAACTGTAGATACGGTCCTAAACTAAGCTTGTGTTATGGATAACGTACAATAGACAGGGGGCGAACCCAGTATATAATACTTAGAGGGATATTAAACATCCATGATTCGGGTACAAACATTCGTGCTCATCACACAATGTTTGCCCTTGACACAGAAACCAGGGTCGCTACCAACTGAGCTAATCAAGGTCATCAAGATAATAAGAATTGTGGATCTTCAATGCCCTTGGATTGAAGATGACCTTTAATTAAATAAATCAATATTAGCAAAATTTAAAATTACGGGAGAATTTGTTTCGTCAGAATGACCCTTGTAATGATTTAAGAACGGTGTGGTGACTATGTTTTTTAATTTCACAGCAGTTACAAATAGTTGTAAGCCTTGCGGCTTCCCGGGTGACAACTAAAGCTGACATCAAACTGGCGGCCATTGTTAACAAAAATAAATATAATGAATTAAAATGAAATGAAAGATACACGCCATTTTCATATCCTCATGTCACATCCATTCATTTTTTTTATGTGTATTTATTGAATTTGTTATTGCTTTTTATTAGTTGATATTGGCAAAACACCCACAGAGTTGAGGGAAAAGCCATATTCATATACATTCTATTTCATGGCATTTCCATTCGAAAAGAAAGAAAATGAAATATGATTCGTGCTGTACCGTGACTTTGGACTTAGAGTTTCTTGCATTCATTATATTTAAAAGCTTTTTTTTAGTATAAAACATACTTGTACTTTTGGCCAAGCGTATATAAACTGATATTATGCTAAGTATCTTTATAAACCTCCAAGTTATTTATGAGTTTTCAAACAGACATAAATAATGCGGTATTGGCTTTATTTTACGACCCCTTGTTATTTACGGATATTTAACGTAACGTCAAATTCAATCCTGGTGCAGGATAGGAGTGACTTACTGCTCCACCAGAATCAGATTCTACATATAGAGATGGAGCACATATTATGGGGCAACAGCGTCTTTTGTTTGAAGATCCAGGAACTCCTGCGACGTACTGAAGTTCCCTTACAGGGGCGTTTATTCCGCATCCCCCAGTCTTCTCCCACGCAGAGGAATGGGAATCTTCGGAATACTATCCCCCATTAAAAAAAGGGTTGTAGCAGTTGTAGTCAAGATCATTTCCATGCAAAGAGGAACATTAATAATAATAATACCAGCCCTTTTTAATGTCCCACTGCTGGGCACGGGCCTCCCCTCAATGCGAGGGGGATTAGGCCATAGTCCACCACGCTGGCCCAGTACGGGTTTGCGGACTTCACACATCTTTCGAGGGGTTCTCTCAGACATGCAGGTTTCCTCACGATGTTTTCCTTCACCGCTTAGCAAGTGATTATCGTGGTCGAAATTGAGATTCGCACATGAAATGCAGAAATCCCAGAGGCGCGAGCCGGGGTTTGAACCTGCGATCCTCGTTACCGAGGCAAGCGTTCTATTAACTTGGCTATCACTGCTTTTATAAGAGGAACATTGTTAAGAATCAGTCTGCGCTGGATGGGTACTTACGTGTTAGGCACATTCCTCATGGCCTTGTGTCTGATAAACACAGCAACAAGAGTTCCATTGCCCACTACACCTATGACGAATATCAGGGCGAATATAATGGGCACTATGTACGTCTCCGGACGCTCGTAGTATGGCTGGTACGACTCGGAACTGTTCGACATATCTTCGTACGTATCGTTGTAATCCTCCATGTTGCATATTATCTGGAATGAGGAGAGAAGTCGATTAGGTTATAGCAGGGCCCCAAGTCTGCTAACACAATCGATTCACAATCGAACAGCAACCGCATAGTAACTGTCACTTTTGACAGATATCCCTTACAAAAAAGTGACAGTTACTATGCGGTTGCTGTTCGATTATGAATCGATTGTGTTAGCAGCCTAGAGGTGCAACTAAGGCATCAGGGTTGCCACCCGTCTTTATTGAGACATTTTAGATTACAGAAATCATGTTGACGAAGTGGAATGATTATTTACTCCTCCTGATAATAATTGTGACATCATATACCTTTTTAAAAATAACTTTTTACATTCACAGCTGTTTTTATTGTGCAATTACAAAGTTTTCAACATAAAACAAACACGCGAGGGAGTAATTTTCGGTTAACAACCAAAAGATCAACAGGGAAACGACACATAAAAGTTTAACTCTTAAGGGATTTGTGCGATTGCAATCGTTTGGATTCAACCAAGTTGATTGCTTTTTCGATTTTTATTTCCAATTAAAATAATCGTCAGGCGACCGTACTACCAAACCCTACGTCATAGGATATACAAAGACAACGATTACAGACGAAGACCTGCGGCGATGTCAGAGTTTGCTTCAACCGGGATACGAACACGGGACCCTTGGTAGAGAAAGCAGGGTCACTTTACCGACTACCCCAGTCGGGTCGACACTTGAGATGCGCTTATAAATTAAGTACACTGTACGTGTAAGATTGTTTACTAGATCAGTTTTGTGGTACCGTACCAAAATGGGAAACACGAGACCCTCATGGTACAACTATGTCCATCTGTGCCCCTACCTCCGTCCGTATGTCACACCACAAGGTTTTTTTTTTAAATAACATTATAGGCAAGTATTTGATCTCGATCTCACCTGATGGTAAGTGACAATGAGATCTACGATGGAGCAAACTTGCCTAGAAGGTACCTGTTCACTCTCGACTTGAAAACACCCAGATTGAAGTCAACGGGGAACAAAGACGCCGGTAGCGTGTTGCATTCCTTGGCAGTTCGCACGATGAAAGTAGAAGCAAAACGTTTGGTTTAGGTTAAAAATTTCGATGTATTTAAATGTTTAAGATAAAAAGGTATTCCTATTATTTTTATGCTGAGAAATCCAACAAGAATAAAAATCTGAACAATAGGCTAACTAGAGACGCCTTGTACCTTGTTAGAAGTTTTCATGTCTTCAAAAGTTTTAAAGACCTAAATGGCTGGTTTCGGGGAAGGAATTCGTAAAGAGTAGGCGAGTTCATTATTTCTTATTACAGGCATAGTTTAAAAAGTAAAAAAAAAAGCTTTTTCAATATGATAAGCTTGGTTCCATGATAAATTCTTTATCTAACTTTTACTGTTCCTGGGTCGCCTACCACTTTATTTTGATTCAGCTGGTTACCGATGCTCAATTTAACCCTAATTTAAGATTAATATATACATATTCAGAACTGATCTCACAGGGCGTATATCTGTCTACTCGCTTCGACTCAAGTCTTCATCCCCCCCCCCCCCTATTTCTATCCCATAATACCGAAGCGAATCAATTCATGTCAAAAACATTCATAAAATAATCCAAACATCCCTATAATATTATTTTCTGAGAAATTTCCTGAGAGTATCTAAAAGCTTTGCCCTTAACTCTACTCTACCACTCAATAGAGCTCCAATTTCCTCAGTTTCATGCACCATTCAACCGTTAAACAGCCTACAATCGTAAAATGAAAACACTCCCAATGAGTAAGAAATGGTTTGTGAACTCGTAAACTCGAGTAGGCATAATTTTATGCTTACAAAGTTTAATAGGATATAATTTTTCAGTGTTTTAGACCCTTCGCAGCTATCAAATATGTATGAGGAAGAGATTTCTGAACATTCACTTTTATTGCATTATGTTAGAGATTGTTTTACCGGATTTGTTTTGTGGTGGAAGGAAAAGCTTATAGTACAATCATATTGTTGGTAAGTAAACAAATAATTACATGTCGCGATCTCCTTATTTTCATTCATGTACTTAATAAATGGTTATATTTACGCGGCTACTACACATTGAAATAAAGCTTATTTTACAGACAAAAAGCAACAACTAAATATGAGGGTACCCCAGTTAAAACTATGACAATAGGACGTCAACCACCTCAGTCTTCCCGTGACAATGGTTGCTGTAAAGCAGCCGAAACGTCGGGAACGTGAACACATAAAATAAACGCGATAAAGACTGTAAAATTAGCTTTCTTTCAATGAATCGGACATGCTTTCCATCAGTCGAATCATTTTTATTGCTGATTATGGCCAGTGGTTATAAGGTCTATGGACTTCCGATGGACATATGCCAACCGTGAAACATTCACACATGTCGGTAAATTCTCGCATCCACCGTCTTCCTGCGACGCTGATCGGTACGAAGAGTCACACAATGATAGAGCATACTGAATGTTATTCAGTATAGTTTTCATAACAAAATACGGTTAACGAAATAGGTCCTCTTATATGGATATCTATTTTGAGAAAATAACAAGAACAACGTTCCACTTAACAAAATTAATGGGGGTATCACGTTCAAAGGAATTATACAAGGTTGGGTAATAGCAACAGAAGAATAATTAACAGCTCTATTAAAAGCGTCGGTTTAGATGAGCAAGAAGGCTTTTATCTGTACAGGGTGATTCAGAAAGGGTATATATACTATGCTTTAAACCTTTTGCGCATTTGTAATACTTGAATAATAATAACAGCTCTTTTTAATGTCCTACAGCTGGGCCTCACCTAAAGGGGGATTAGGCCATAGTCCACCACGCTGGCCCAGTGCGGACTTAACACTACTTTTGAAGGGCTCTCTCAGAAATGCAGGTTTCCTCGCGATGTTTTCCTTCAACGTTTAGCAAGCGATAGTCGTGGTTGAAAATATGATTCGCACATGAGATCTAGAAATCCCAGAGGTGCGAGCCGGGGTTTGAGCCTGCGATCCTCGTTACCGAGGCAAGCGTTCTACCAACTTGGCCATCACTGCTACTAATGTAATAATTATGTGAAGTCAGAATTTCGATACGTAAAAAAAACTCAATCGTCAGTTTCTTGGGAAGGGATTGAACAACAAGTGCATAAAGTAGGTTATTTATCCGAGAAGTTTATCTGCCCGAGCCGAAAGGTCACGGTAGATATTAAAGCCGAGGAATAAATTGCTAATTTTAGGAACGAGTTATAGACTCCGCTTTTCACTTCGATTGCGAGGAAACGAAACAGTTACAAAAAAAGTTAAGTGAAATTTTAATAATTTTGTGTCACAGACTTAATAAAAATATTAAAAAAAGCTTCTATGACGTCTATGCGTAACCGCCGTATTTTTTTAAATCTTTCTTTATGAAACGTAGCGCTCGTGAACGCTCTGGTCGGATACTTATACTGCACAGTTATAAGTGCATTTTATAATATTTTTCTTAGTAATTCCTGGTTTAAATTTTTTATAAGGCTATAGAAAAAACAAAGGCAATTAACTTAAAGTAAATGTAATGAGATAACAAGTTTTTTTCTATATATATATGTATGTATGAAGTTTTATTGTCTTTGGCTTCATGGACTAATTGTCTTAGTCTTAGAAGAAATAAACACTTTTATGCTCTAGCTAGAGCATGAAATGCAGTTTTGGTCCGCTTGCACCCAGCATAAACAGGGACTTAATTAGCATGAAAAGTGTTTATTTTAATAGACTTTTTGGAAATTCTGACTTTACATAATTATTATAAATGCGCTAAAGAAGCGAGGTTCAAGGCACTTTCTGAATCACCCTGTATAACAAATTACTATTATTCTTGTATTTAAAAAGGAGTAGGTAGACCGAACCACTATGTTTTATACCCACGTTCCACTGAGGTTATTAGGGTGACTCTACATCAGACGAGGCAAAGAGCACACTGCAGCCAAAGGTTAAATGAAATTACGTTGGATAAGATATATTTAACCTCATACGGAGGCACAAATAAAGCATTATTAATAGAATAAAAGCCTCTCACATTGTAATAGGAGTATTGTGGTCCGACACATTTAGATTATTCCCACGTAGGTAATCTCGTGAGGCGAAAATAGACGCATTACGCGATCCGAAATAACGCGCAAATTGCTTAGCGGAGACATGTTTTGAATTTTAAATATAATGCCAATGTAGTTTCGGATTTTCTCGACAAACTAATACTACATGGTAACTATACTAATATTATAAATCATGTCCGAGTCATCGATGTTTAATATGTATATAAGTATTATATACTGAGTCAAAAGTTCGCCCTCAGACCATTGTACGGTACCCATAACACAAGCGTTAAGCTTAAAGTGGGACCGTATAGTTGGTGTGTTTGCATGGCGATATTATAAATGTGAAAGTTTGGATGGATGGATGGATGGATGTTTGTTACTCTTTCACGCCCGAACGGCTGAACGGATCTGGATGAAATTTGGCACAGAGATAGATTATAGTCTAGAATAGCACATAGGCTTTTTATCCCGGTAAAATGTATGGTTCCCGTGGGATAGATGTTTTAATTTTTCATACTTTTTATCGCGGGTAACACCGCCGGGCGGAGCTAGTTGGTATAAAAATTATGCGTGCATCATTATGATGCGAGAGAATATCGGTTCTGACGTTACGGTTCACGGAATCGGTAAGATAACGCTACATTTTATCGGTTATAGGCACGCTCGACCCGATTGGCGGAGTCAGTAGTGACTTTTTGACGGCTTAAAGGTTCCTGACTTCGAATTCTGGATAGGGCAAACTCTGTGGGTTTATCTAGGATGTTTGTAACCCAGTCATGGGCGTTTAATATCTAAATATGTAAGTCCTCCCAGTCCTGCATATTTTTTTAGAGTAGCTTATTAGAGTATGGTTATGGTATCCGACAGGCAGTGATAGTCAAGTTGGTAGAACGCTTGCTCCGGTAACGAGGATTGCAGGTTCAAGCCCCGGCTCGCACCTCTGGCATTTCATGTGCGAATCTCATTTTCAACCATGATTATCACTTGGTAAACGGTGAAGGAAAACATCGTGAGGAAACCTGCATATCTGAGATAACCCCTCGAATGATGTGTGAAGTCCGCCAACCCGCACTGGGCGAGCGTGGTGGACTATGGCCTAATCCCCCTCGCATTGAGGGGAGACCCATGCCCAGCAGTGTGACATTAAAAAGGGATGGAATTATTCTGGTATCCAAATTTTCTTTAAGGGCTTGAACAGATTCGAATCTATATGTGAATTCAATATCAACTGCGTACAGACCGTCATTCCCAACCTGCAATCGTTTGAGAATGACAGTCTGATATAGGTAAATGCCCTAAAGATTTCAGTCTGTTTTGAAACACATCCATCATCCAACCGCCTGGGTCAAATCTCGTGATACCAATCCTTTCACTAAGCCGATCTCGGCTCGTCGGTCATGATACAACCCTTGATTAATTGCGGTGAATTGCTCATCTTGATTGATTGATTGATGGACTTTCTGGAATTATTTCCGTTGCGTTAAACGAAATAAGACTTATTGTAAGTATGGTTAATATGCGTGTGGTTAATATGTGGGCCTCATAAGAAAGCTCAAGGGCGCTCAACGCGTAATCCAGAGAGCGATGGAAGCGATGGAATCAGAAATGAGGGACGAACTAGAATAATAGATATAGATCAAAGAATGTCAAAGTTTAAATCGCAGTGGGTGGGGCACATAGCTCGAAAGCCGATGGCCGTTGGGGCAGAATGTCAACCACGAGCCAGAACGGCTCCCCACATGGTGGACCCCGCAGAGAGCCAGTGGATGCGAGTTGTAGAGGATCGTGATGTGTCCGAGGTCAGGGAGGCCTATCTCCAATGTGTATGGAAACTAGACTTACTATTAGCAGTTCTAATACAATCAAATTAACAAAATGAACCATTTCGCTACCTGAAACCGAGTGACGGATAGTTGGGCTTTGAGAGTAGAACCTGTTGCAATCTACTCAATAAATCAGCGTCGTCCTTTTTACAATAACGCATACAAATTTACAAATAGGTGTATCCAATTCATATTATTAACACCGTGTAGATATATTTTTCTTGTATTAAAAATAACCTTTAGTAACATTGAACCAACTGGTAAGCTCCCGGGAGGCCCGGGGCGAGACACAGTTCGTTTCGAATAGTTCCTTTGCTGAAAGCTCTGTGTCGCTAAATCCACTTTGTTTTTGTCACGTAAATCCCAAATGGTGAACTGGTCACAGATAAATCTTTGAAAGGTTGGCTTGTTCTGCAGAAGGCTTGTCTCTCCGACCCTTTTCTACACTATTATAATAATGTCTTAATGCATGCTTTGCTTTATCAACGTATAAATTAAAAATATCAACTCATCTACAATCAAATCTAAGGTTAAAACTTATTAAAAAAAATCACAATAAAACTTTACTGAAAATGATCAAAGTTTGCCAGTAGATAATAAACTAAGCATAGATAATTGAATACGCTAAAGTAGACTGGAAAAAACAAAAACTCTACGACAAGAAAAACATGTAATAAACACAAGTACTAATATATTCACGTAAATAGAATTTACGAGGCGTATAAAAGGTCTTGAAATCAACAGAAGCCGTCTTTGCTTAGCATAATATCTTCTTCGTTCGGCGAAATATTTTTTATATTCTTGGAAGAATAAAGAAATAAAAGAAAAACGACTTTCATTTAGTAAAACCTTAGCTATGTGATAGCTTCACCCATGAGTATTCGAATGGTACTCAAATTTGAGAGCTACTTCATTGCGGATACAAAAAACGCAAGACCTCTCAAAACGTTAGGTAGGTTCATTCATTCATTTAACTTTTTTTTTTACGTAATATTGAGTATATACAAACCATATACTTTATTTATTAAAAAGAAAATAACTGAAATATTTACAAACTAATATTACTTAAAAAGAGTATAGAAAAGCTACAAAATGTGTTAAAAAATTGGCTCATGCGGTAGCGTGCCCAAGATGCTGGCCGCATTTCCTCGCTGAATAGCCAACTTTTTGACAAGCATTTGGGAAGTCAGCATTAACTCAAACAATTAATTTTGTTATTTATTTTTTTAAATTGATCCTTTTATGATTCATAATCTAATCAGGATCGACCCTACACAAACCCTAGTTCTTAAGAGATATTTCAAAATCAAAATAATATGTTTTTATTGATGTGGGCCAAAAAAAGCACATAGAGTTACAACCGGTTCGGAATGTTGGTACCACTGACAAGAGCCGGCAAGTAATTCAGTGGTCTTTGGACGTAACATTAACCTTCAAGAATATCATTTTCAGGATTTTGTGAAAATACGTGTTTAGTCAATTAATTTAGTAAATAATAAATAGAGTTCATAATAATTCTTATTAACTGAATTAAGTAATTTAACTTTTGTTCTTGAACTTATTCTTATCGTTATTTTTGAAGGTACGTTCGATAATAGTTAGTTATTAATAATGACTTGGTATGCTACAAACAAAATAAATCTTCAGGGATTTTACTAATTTGATAAATGTTTAAAATAAATCACTTCACTTCATATTTTAAAACGTTAGGGCTTCCATCGTTTTTTGCCGCCGATAATGTCAACAACAGAGTTTGAAAAGACACATACGGTACGTTTAAATACGAAATAAAAACGGAGCGGATGAGAAAACAATGGCTCTATATAAAACAATGATCGACGACATTATATTTTGACACTTAAATAATTAATAAGTATTAAAATAATATTAATTAAGTAAATGCTAAATTATGATATCGTAACGACATCGTTAAAATTCTGAAACTCTAAGAAGTTACCGCACAAGCAGTGCTTAGTGCAGTAAATTATTTCTAGAAAGCTAAAGCTGTAACATTAAGACGGCTCAAATATATTTCAAAAGCACTAGTAACTACCTATATATGTATTCTGCTGACCTTAATAATAGGTTCTCTCAGCGATCTTCAAATAACACATATCGATCGAGGGGCAATCAGCCTAATAATAGGTGATAAGTTAACACCAAAATTTCAAAGGCATTTTTTGATAAAATATTTCACCGAATTGTGTACGCATTTTATTGTACGCGAAAATGCTCTTTATTTCGTTCACCCTGGGGACATAAAAACGGAATTACGTATGTGGTTCGATATGGACTTATGACGTTATTGAATGGTGGTACCGTCCTTTATGTGTGAAGGGTGTATGTGGCAGTCCCTCAGGTATTACTCGACGAAAATTACGAGGTCCTCGATCACATTGCTTGCTAACATGATGCTTAACTATGCATTTTCAAAGTATCAAAACGTAAATTTATTCTCTAGGATTACATGTAGATACCAGTCGCCAGTCGCATTTTTAATAATAACTATCTGTCCCGGCGAACTTCGTACCGTCTCAGAATTAAATGTATGATTTTTTTTTTATATTATTCCCATGTTTTAATAGTTCTACTATCGGGAAGGAGACAAATTAAAATATATCTAAGTTCATAAAAAAACAATGGTGTAACCAACACGAATTTGTTTTATATAAATAAATTAATTAGTTGCTACACGGTGAATGCAAAAATCGTATGGAAACTTATACGTATTTGAAAAGCTCTGAAAAATTCGCTTAGCCGCACAGGGTCAGCTTGGTGGACTATGGCCGAAATCCTCCCTGCACTGAGGGTTTGGAATAAAAAAAAAAACAAAACAAAATATGGGTATCATTGGGAACAAATACCATGGACAAAACCTATGCATCCTTGGTAGATAAAGCTATGCCTGATGCATTTTTTTTACTGCCTACGGCCCTGTCTACGGGCCTGCCTACGGCCTTGCCTACAGCCTTGTCTACGGTCCTGCCTACGGCCTTGATTACAATGCAATTTTTGTTCTGAAAACTGCTTCGTAATAGTTTTATAAACTTGGGATTTCGAGTTCATTCCCCCTTGGCACGTGACTACGTCCTTCCGATATTATAATATTCCATCGCTACGCATTGATACAATACCTTGATGGTAATATATCCGCGGTACTCTGAACGACCCTTATTTCGGGATTGCTTGGCCTATAATATTTATGTAAAATATTGGCATGGCTTATATCGATATTGAGTCGTTCCCGTTCGGGTGTATTACACATGAGGTTATCACTTCTTATAGTTTCTTGCTTACAAAACAATATTAACACGTTGACTGCGTTAGGAGGTCTAAAAGAACTCTAACGTGACTTTCAGCTGGTGCGGCGCCGAAAATCGTGTTCTCCACCTCTGTGCGGGAGGTCGTAACTTCTTTATTTCTATGTGTTTGACAGAGACAAATATACATACCTACTTCCCGCTGCGAGTTTGATTCAATAATGTAATAAAAAAAATAGGAGATGGATGAGGTCTCTAACGCACTGAGTTGTAATAATATACATCTGTTGCGTGAAGAGATCTTTCGGACCTCCTAAAACACAGGCGTCATAGACGCAAGGAGCGGAGCGCGGGCGGCGCGGGCGCCGTTAGCTCGCGCTCAGTGTTGTTCAAATGTCGATAATGTGTACCTGCGCACTCCATGTAAAAAAAATACGCTCTTATATTTTGTCAGCGTGGTAGCAAAAAAGTCGTTGCACAGGCTGTCACAGTAAATTACGGCTTACATTTAGTAGCACAGATGCATCCAAAACAGCCAAACGAATAAATACACTATGTGTGCAATGCGATCAACAAATATGTTTACCATGCTTCAATGATGAACATTTTTCTAAAATATATTTTAGGTCACTATGTTTATTGAAATAAAACTAATTTTATGGATTATCATAATTCATCATTCACGGAAGGACAGTCACCATGGTCAGTCCTCCCGTGACCAGGGTTGCTGTAAAACAGCCGAAACGACGGGAACGTTAAAAACAAATAATAAACACGATAAAATCCATAAGATTAGTTTTATTTCAATGTGTAGTGTTCGCGTAAATACAAGAAATCAATATTACTATGTTTAAATGATTACTTCATAAAAAGTTTAGCCATCGATAACTGGGGTTTTATTTTGATCCCATTACTAGTCACAACCCAAACGGATCTATCTTTACTTGCGATGCGAGATTCAATGGATACCTAATTTTTTTTTCGTTATATCTCATAATCCACTTTTCATATCCCCATGCGTAGCAAACTTGAGATAGAACAGTTAATTCTCCATTATTTACAGAAAGAACATAGATTGTATCTTATTTTTTGATAAAGATATGAGTTTTTTTAAAATACCTTATTTTAGGAGATGGATTAGGTCTCATACGCACTACAGTGAAGCTCGGTTATGAGGTCGAATAGGTCTCTAACGCACTGGCTGAAAGTCCTCTGAAAATGGCACCGCACTCAAGGTGTTAATGATAACAATATAATTATGATTAACCCTTAATAGCCTAGAGTTTCAATTTTGATACCAATCTTTTAAACCGAATGTTCACATTACTATTAGTTTTTTTTTATAGGTTGGCTGTGCGTATTTTACTGTTGTATAATATTCTTTCCAACGAAATTAAAAAAAAAATCAAATGTCATTATTATTAAACACAGTAACATTAAACACAGTAATATTAAAAATAAATCACTTTCGTAAATCAGGCTACTAAGGGTTAAAATATATTATCTCTGATGACATATAAGAAATGGATATTGAAACGTCTTAACGTCGTATTATATATTTTTAGTATCCCATAAAAATAGACCTAGCTTATCTTGAATTTCGTTTTAGTGCATAAACCAAAGTGTACTCTCGACACGGCATTTACAGACGATCCCAGCAACCCTTTTATCTTGATTATGTTCTTTTTTATATATCAACTTTAAAATCTTTTAAATTATATTGTTGCTTTTAAGTAGGTAGCATATTTTACGAGGCGTTTGAAATCTTGTTAGCAAAGTTCCTTTTACGCTCAAAAGGACAAACTTTAAGATTAAATCCTATTAAGCAACAAAATAATTATGTAGAGCTTCCTGCTAACTCATGAAATGTACACAACGTACCAGAAACGCGCGATTAAATGAAAATAAATTTTCAGGGAATTCTCTATTATTCAGAATGATTTCGTAGAAAAATTTCTTTACCTCATCTTTTCTTTGATGAAGTTTGATCGTTAGTTTCTAAATGTATATTATTATAGACCTGGTTTACCGAAAATCATTAACTGACTGAAGTTTTTTCTCGGAGCCTACTAAATTAGTCAGTCACATTCAAAGACAAATCATTAATTTCATATAGGCCTACGGGGGCACGTAAAAATTATCATTTGCATTTTTTTTCTTAACTCTACAACCGGATTGGAACGCGACCTCAACTGAGGAGATCCGGCGAGACTCTCATCGGGCTTGTCTTTTTTTTTTAAATTACCATGTTTATTACAAAAATAAATTAAACTCCAGTGTGTTGCCATGCGAGGCGCACACAGACTACACTTTGACATCTTAAAATCTTAATTGACGCTAGATATTTGCATGATCAGTCCCAGGCTGCTTTATCATCCAAATAATCCATGATTCCGTAATAAAAGTTTAGTTTTGACAATTCTTTTAGAGATTAGATTATATAGTATAATAATACCAGGTTTTTTTAATGTCCCACTGTTGGGCACGGGTCTCCCATCAATGCGAGGGGGATCAGGCCATAGTCCACCACCACCGGCCCAGTGCGGGTTGGCGGACTTCACACGTCTTTCGAGGGGTTCTCTAAGACATGCAGGTTTCCTCGCGATGTCTTCCTTCACTGTTGATTATATAGTGATTGCTTGTAGTATATAATGTATACACATCCATGTAGTTAACTGTGAGCGACATGGTTAAATATAGCAATATCAACAGTACGTCAAGTGCGAGATTATTCAAAAGGTAACCCTAGACTTTATAGTCTACGTATTTAGACTTTTTGTGGAGAATTGAACAGCGCCTCTAGCGGACTTTATTAAAAACTGTCAACTGTCTATACATAATGTCTAAATACGCACACTATAGAGTATATGTTTAGCTTACAAATAATCTGGCACTTGACGTGCAGATATAAACCAACTGTACGGTCCCAATTTAAGCAACGCTAGTATTATGGATGAGTTTAACTCGGGACCCTTAGTACTGAAAGTAGAGCCATCAACGGTACCATTTGGACTGTAGATCGTATGGATGTCTCCTATAACCGTTGAAATAAAACTAATTTAACGGTCTATATCCGGACTTCCTCCCGTGACCATGGTTGCTGTAAAGCAGCCGAAACGTCGGGAACGTAAAAACATAAAATAAACGCGATAAAATCCGTATTTGGTCGAAATCGGTGTTCTTTTGCGAGGATTTGTGGTTGATCAAATCTGATGTAATGGCGGGTGCAGTGTACATGTTCACAGATTGCAGACTTCGTTAGTTTTATTAGTTAATTATTAAATTATTTTTATTTCATTGTGTAGTACTCGTGTAAATATACGAAAACAATATGTGATCGCATAACTGTTTTATACAAATCTATAAATCTGACTGTTTTGTCCAGTTTTAAATGACAGTTTGTAAGTAATCACTAAACCTTCAAACAACACGTTTAGCAAACTCTGACACTCATGAATGTTGGTGAAGTCTCTCGAATTTTAATGCAACGGGTATAAATGTGAGTTGGGAGGCGGCACGTGCACACAAGTGCTGTTTTGGCAAACGACTCGTTCATTAAAAAACTTTATATCGATATGCAACCTTACGTGCAGCTCGGCTATAATTAATTCAATTTGAACTACTAGTGATTAAAAATAATTTGCATTTGCATCCTTTGCTAATTGCACCTAACTACCCTTATAATCGTTAGTTTAAAAAAAAACAATATCAATTTCTTATATTTACAATAGCTGTTACCCGCGACTTCGTCCGCGTGGTATTTAACAAAGACACAACCGTTGGCAACAGCCTGCTCCCGCGTTCTGAGCCCGCAGGACGCATTGCAGGTTGCATATCAAACTTAATCAGGCGCAGCGCTGCAACACTCGTTTTAAATTTTTTTCGTGAGATCCTATTTTTTTTTCTAAAATAAAAGTAGCCTAAGTTACTCCTTGTTACATCACCTATCTGCCAGTGAAAGTCCCGTCAAAATCGGTCCAGCCATTTCAGAGATTACCCGGAACAAACAGACAGACAGACAGACAGACCGAGAGACAGACAGACAAAAATTAAAAAAAAATGTTGTTTTGGTATACGTACCGTGTATACATCCAAATGCATTGAGTAAAAAGCGGTTATTTTAATATTACAAACAGACACTCCAATTTTATTTATATGTATGTAGTATGTATAGATGTAAGAAAACAATAAGTGGCTCTTTGTTGAGTGTTATATGCATCCTTTATATAGTGTGTTTTATCTATGTACTTGTCGTGACGTGTATAAATTCCCTCAGTTTAACTACATATCTCATAACTCATATAATGGGGTGTTAACGTCTAATATACCTACTTTTATTGGGAGTCAAACCGAAGTGTCATTAAAAATGTTGATTAGTTCGTAAAAATGAAAAGGTCGTGGAAGCCATAACTCTAGCTTCATTCTGGAAGTAATATTAGATCAAGATAAAAGCTGATCATAGCAGGTGTCCGCAACCCTTTCAATGGCGGCGTAATTATAAAAAAAAAAATGGCGTCAGCTATGGTTTAATTTCTAAAACTAGTGTGTGTAGAATGATTTAAGTGGAATATTAACCGTTATGGGTTCGGTAAAGTGCATGAGTGTAGGTAACTGAAACAGAGTGACGAAACATGGCTTTTAAGTTTCTCACAAAAAAAACATAAAAAATAATTCAGTAAAGTATCCATCAATTTACTGATTGAGGGATGGGGAGTATTTTACTTGAGCCTAGCCTTTAGGCCTGTGCATATGCTCAGAAATAGAAATAATTTTATTACTTGACACTGGCAAAACACCTGGTGACGCCAAATTTAAAAAAAAACTATATTGTTTACACCTTTCCTTTAAGATTATTTTCATACACAGAATATCTTTCAAGGGTCAAATATCATCCACTATATGTACTATTTAAGATATTATAGGAAAGGAAATCTTAAGTCTGCCCGCGTTGGAAGCATTGTGGAATTGTGATGATAAATTAAATTTTCTCTTTCAACACGTTGGTATGGTTTTGACATTAAGTTGAAACGGGTTCTGGGGAGACATGGCTTTTCAGAAATATCTTGTCGGACAATAAGATATAGTGGGGTTATTTGTAATTTTTTTACAGCTGATCTTGAAAGTCCGACTGCATCAAAAAGTATGGAACAATAAAATTTATCCTAATTGCATAAGGAAGAAAAACCTATGGAGTACATCACTACATAAATTTAATGCGCCTAGGCATTATTTCTCTGTTTACAGCAATACGATTGTTATTTGTAGGACTGCAAGGTCTAAATTCAATTCTGACAATAATTTGTCAGTCGATATATGAACGAAATTTTCCTAGTTACATAATAATTGTGGAAATCGAATAAGCCGACTATGACTTATTCGGTAGAAATCATGGAAGTAACCGCACAACCACAGTGTAAAGAGATCCACTATGCAGTGGCTTAAACAAGAAAAGTTCTCCAAAAAAGACAAGCCCGCTGAGTTTCTTGCCGGAAATTTTCAGTTGAAGTCGCGTTGCGATCCGGTTGTAGCTTTTTTTTAATAATTATTTATGGCCAATATGAAATAAATAATTTGAGTTGACTTCGAACAACTGATTCGACATATTTTGTATGTGCTATATATCAAATAAGTTGCGGATAGACTTTACCTACACATTGTGAACAGGTTTTTTATAGTTTTTCAGCAAAAACTATTCGATAAACATCAATTCGATTAGGTGCCTACGTTCCCGAGGCTCTATAAAAAACTTCGAATCGAATTTACGGACAACAATACGATTTTTGGAAACGATACCTACGACCATATTTAACTTTTGCTCTCGAAACGAAAACGTTCAATACCATTCAGGTAACTTACCTTCGAGTTGCTTTTACGATCCTCCATTTTGTTTATGCACGATGGTTAAGGGAGATATGGTGGTTGGGATATTGTTGAGCAATTTTAATCTATAATATGTTTAAAAATGCACATGGGCATGTTGTATTTTTTTTTTTTTATTACAGCAAATACAAAAAAAAATATATCAAACATCTAAAATAATAAGTACGTAAAGCTAAATGCTTACGTCGTTATTGAAATGAAAAAAATAAATATTAAAGTGACACATTTATTAAATCACATGCATATTTTTTATACACTACTCCCGCATTTAAAAAAATACATTAACGGAATAAAAACATTTTGTAATTGGAACGCTTGAAATTTCGTTTTAATTTCAATTATTTTTTTATAACTTTATAACTATCGTCTATTAGTCTGTGGCATAGTGGCTTTAGAACGGATAAACAGCTATCAACGCAATTTTGTGGCCTAAGTATCCACTATTTATCTTAAACCATCATGGTAACTATGGTGAATTATATGTGTACATTCACAAAAGCAAGAGGCTCAAATTACAAGGCAAAGAAAGGTTAGGCCTGAGACAATTACTAGATTGGTTTGTCGCATTTCGGTATGAGTGCCAACTTATCCAATGGCACTGTAATTGTTTGAGTGGCTGTGCAATCATAACAGAAAATAATAGGTGAAACCTTGGCGGAAGGTTCATATTACCTTGTAGGCGGTAAAGTAAACAGGGTCCGACAAAGATGTAGGTATGTGAAGAGAACAGCTTCATAAATAGGGCCTTTTACTTCACTTTTTGATACATTATGGTTTCCATCGTTTTTTGTCACTAGGACGTCAACCACCTCAATCCTCCCGTGACTATGGTTGCTGTAAAGCAGCCGAAACGTTAGGAACGTAAAAACCTAAAATGAAAGCGATAATATCCGTTAATTAAATATTATTTCAAAGTGTAGTACATTTTCGCGTAAATATAAGAGATCAATATATTACCGTAGCGCTTCGTAATAAGATTATGGTGAAGCCACCAATTTTCAGGTGGATTGCTAGAAAACATTTTCTGTTACTTAATAACAGAACTAGGTAATACTTGGCGGACTTCTGTAACACACACAGGTCATCACCTAATAGATTACTTGGATTGATTTATTGCTGTTAGACGATCTTGAATATACTGCTTTTAGGAAAACCGTTGAATAATTAGGATTTTAATTAGTCTCTCACGGTGTTTTTAAAAATATTCTAAGATAGGTATTGGTATTTTACCACGATAATGTTGGCTCGTTTAAAAAATTACATGCAGATAAAAATAAATTACATTTATATGAAAACAGGTTTTACATTTAGAAATTCAAAGGATTCAAATTGCTTATTATTCAGCGTATAAGGCTTAGATTTCCTTAATCATTTTCAATATAGAACAACGGCAGATTGAAATAATCGTTATTGTTATTAGACATTCGTTTTTATAGCACTCGTTATGAGCACTTGAGCACTTATAAAGTGTCTGCCCGGAGATATTGTTACGTGACTTCTTAAATTACATTTCATATAATTCTTGGTATATAAGTATGTAGACTAAAGCAGTGATAGCCACGTTGCTAGAAAAAAAAGTGTAACTCTGAGACTTTCGGATTTTCATATGCGAATCTCATTTTCAATAATGATCATCTCTTGCTGTGTGCTGTGAAGGTAAACATCGAGGAAACCTGCTCGTCTGTTGAAAGTTGTGTGAAGATCACGTATTATAGGCGTGATGTAGGCTTCCTAATTTTTGCAACATTTTAAGACAAAGTTAAGAACTGTAGATACGAAACATTTGGGGTTCCTTATTCTTCTGCCATGTATAAATCAGTGGGATAAAACACCCAATAGAATGAGACAGAGGTGAACTCCAAGTGAATTTAATTGGTGGCCTAATTTTATTATTATAAGATGTTATTACTTACATAAATAGGGTTTCCAGAATCTATAAAAACATTACTAACCTCTATAGAACTTTTCTGATAAGAATTAACTGACTACCGAGCAGGACATTTCCATCTCGCACATAATAATAAGTACAAGCCGCGGATAAAGTTGTCACTACTGTTACTTGGTCCTGCGCTAAAATATTACCACAAACTCGTCGTACTTTGTTTCAAAGTTATACGAGCTATGTTGAGTAAGCTGTTGGAACAATTTTCTAAGTGGTGAAGGCAAACGTCATCAGAATACCTCCTCGTCTTTCGAAGACGTGTAAGTTTGCTAACACACACTGGGTCAGCGTGTGGACTATTATTATAAATACCTAACCGTATTTTTCGTAATGCATATGATAATTATGAAACGCAAAATAAATATTATTTATTTGCGATGTTTGCCTTCACCATTCAGAATATTGTTCCAACAGCTTACTCAGCATAGCTCGTATAACTTTGAAACAAAGTACGGCAAGTTTGTGGTAATATTTTAGCGCAGAACCAAGTTACAGTAGTGACAACTTTATCTGCGACTTGTACTTATTATGTTTGAGATAGAATTGTACAGTTCGGTAGTCAGTTCATTCTTATCAGAAAAGTTCTATAGAGGTCAGTAAAGATACGAAGATAAGAACGCAACTCTTGAGATTTTTGATATTATCAAAAATCTCAAGAGTTGCGAGTTGGGTTTTGATTGGTACAAGATGTTTTAAAAGCGAGCGTTCTTCCAACTTGGCTATCACTGCTATATTAAATTACGATATAACCTCACCATTTATTATGCGCTGGGCGTAGCCAAATTAATGAAACCGTCCATTGGTGGGCCAAATAACTTCCTTTTGCGAAACGATAGCACAATGGACGCGGCGACCGTTCTCTCGCGGTATTTACTCTACACAAAATGAATATGAGATTGTTACAAAAAGGGATAACAATCGGATTAATTTCATTAGATTTTTTGGTTTTTATTTTGGTTATTATTAATACAATATTAATACACACCAGTAAGTGTACTCCTTTGTTGTTATTCCCCAGGGTAGGCAAAGGTGCGCGAATTATCTACGCATATTATAAGACGAGAGTTGTAAAAACAGAAAATCCAGGACACACACTAATTAAAAACATGGCGGATTCGACCTCGTATCAAAACAAATGCACAGCTTCGACGTATTCTTTGTTCAAAATATTCAATGTACAGTCACTACCAAATTATTATAACTTATTTTCTCAATTCAATTATGATGTATCTACGGGGAAATGAAATGATATGTGTGGCAAGCAGTATAGTTTTCTTTTCGTGGTAAGGGCTGTGGGAAGGGCTGTCGAAGAGGTCCCATAAGGATGTCAATGCAGATATAGGGTTGGCAGTAAAGAAAAAAATAGAAAAATAAAAAAATCTTTACGATGGCTCTTGCATTCACATATATAGGTAGTATCGCCAGACGAACACACCAACTATACTGTCCCACACTAAGCAACGCTTGTATTCTGGGTACCGTACAATGGACTAATTGTATGTATCTGGGTAATTATTTAGTTAGTATCTTTCCTGGTGATCTTTGTTTTGAATAGGTGCTCAACATAACACTTTTTTTTTATTACATTATAGGCAAGTAGGTATTTGATCTCGATCTCACCTGATGGTAAGTGACGATGAGATCTACGATGGAGCATACTTGCCTAGGTAGGAAGGCGGCAGTAGATAAGAGACCCGACCCCAACACAAAATATATTAAGAAAAATATAGCCCTCCCTGTTAGAAGAGGGAGATCGAACATACTTTAATTGTGCCCACTACATGTTAAGAATTAGATTCTTAAAACATAAATAAATAATTCGAGAACTTTGCAACGTGGTAGCCCTGTATTTTAGCCATTATTATGTGTTTGATTTCCGGATTCAGCGCGAAAACTGACCTAATTTATACTTACATAGGAAACATTTCTGTTGGTATGTATATAGGTCCATGAATGTATGTATATGGTATATAAGATATGTTTCTAATATTCTGTGAGTTATTTAAGAGGATCTCAAATACTTGATTTTAGATAGACGAAGCATTTTATATATGGCAATAAAGCAGAATCAGAATATTTTTATTCATGTAAACCATTAAGTACAGTGCGTATGAATCTTCTAAATAGTTAAAAATGCTAAGCTACAAGTTTACCACCGCGTACGGAATGCCGTTCCTATGGAGAAGAACGGGCAAGAAACTCCATGATTGCTCTTTTTAAAAAGTTCTTTTACATTTTTGAGCAGTACATTGTTATGGGTGTGTGAGAACAATGTAGGAACGGCTAGGCAGACTAGCAGCTGGTCAGAAAAAAGTACTAACTCTAAGTATATCATTACAAGTTAATGGCTACATGATTCCTACATTTACAAATTACTCTTGTAAATAAAAAAGTAACAGATGTAAGACTCAACCTCGAGGCATCACGATGACCACAGATTTAAAATCCCAACACATTGGCAATCACCCAGAGACGATTGCATACAACACAAACACATAATATTGGCTACTTAGCTTTTATTAGCAATAACTACCCGAATATATCTTCATAATGGCATGCAACTTTATTGTTTCAGCGGTGGAAACGCATAAAACAATAATTACCGAGACGATATAAAAAAATATGAAAGTTTTACGATTTGCGCAGACCAAAGCAAATGATGAGTGAAATAATCTATCACTGCGTCCTAAAAAAAACCTGATAAGTTTTGGTACAACAAGTTCAATAGTTGATATCGTTTGAGTGGCGTTGTTTGGGAAACACTTGAGAATGTACGGAACATTTTCCCGAAGCACCCTGACGACTCGATTATGACAGATGGTAGGGGCAGGTAGGGGCCAGTAGGGGCAGGGGCAGGTGCTTTCTGTACAGAGAGTATAGTGTCTCGGTAAGGGCGAGCTTTGTGTCATGAGCACGAATGTATGTACCTGGGTCATGAACGATTACTATTCATGCATGTAATTATATACTAGTACGGCCCCTATTCCATTGCACGGTACCCATGAAATAAACGTTGCTAAGTTTAGGTCCGTACAGTTGCGTATAGTCTGGCAATATTTATTTATTACTAGCTGCCCCATACACGTTGTCCGGTTCCGAATTTGGCGGACAACTTTTAAGTCCCTAAATACCTCATTCGGTTTGTCACGAAAGTTTAAAAAAAATGTCCAACCACAGAACTGTATATACTTTTTTTATAATTTCATAGATTTATTTATCTAACTATCGCGATATACCGTGTTTACTGAGCGCACTGTTGTGGACCAAACTTTATTGTAGACTTTATATTGTGTGATTTACGTTTATGAGACACGCCGACTAAACAGATTGTGTGTAGATGTCAGTTATCTTTTATTGCGCACGTTAAAAATTGAGGGTCGCAGTGATGAAATAATGTCTCTAGGCACTGCCGCTGGTATGTTTCAGAAATACCTGATATATTTAATTAGCTCATAAAATTATTTATGTAAAAAATACCAAGGATATACAAATTGACTATACATTGATTATGCTCTTAGGTATATACTTTTATCTTTTTTTTACTTTTTATCAGATGTTGGGTACCTACATGACTTTTAACGAGACATCAACAGAGTTGAAGGAGGTATTACGTTGATAATCCTAAAATTTATTCAAACTCCATCATGCTTGTAATCCCGGGATGTGGTCACTTCAGTTATATGTTCATAGAGAATAAAGAAAGTTTTACCCTGCTGTTTTTGTATTTGTGCTGCTGTATTTGATCTTTCTCAAACTATGCTCTTAAGCATATCTATATTTATTTTTATTGTATATAGATTTCCTAACTGGCTTTTAAACTGAACTGAGGTTCAAAATCTCAACACTGCTCGGAAATCGATTTCAAGTTAATTTATTAAAGTTAAATCGAGTCATCACGATACACAGAGGGCGCAACTCTTGAAACTAATCTAGTTCGGGAGTATCAGTTTTAATTCGACTATATCATTTCGACTCAGTGGTAACACCACTGAGAGTAATCTGATCTTGGTTCGAATTTACACAGAACTTAATTGGATTACAGCGCTATGAGTAAACATGAATTACAATAGAAATTTTAGCCCAAATAATGGAACATAGCTAAATGTTATAAAGATGATACCGATTTTGATTACACAATGCTTTGTTTTATTATTATATCTTTTATGTGACATACTATTTAGTAATGTTAGTATTTTTTTCTTTGACTGTTTGAGACTTTCCCTGATGTATAATTATGTTTTAGTTTTGAAGACAAGAAAATTACAAAATATTATTGCATTCAATTTATAGTGTCTAATTTTTTTTTTTTTTATATTTTCGCTATGCTTTTTTGCTAGAAGCAAAAAAAAACATTTTATTACCCTACCCGACAAAAGCAAAATGCAAATCATGTTTTTCGCGCGCGATCATAAAATCCTATCAGTATAATTTCATAAATTAAGTGTCAAGTGGGAATTCCTGGCGGAAATTTGAAAGGTGTTGCCAAGTTTATTAAAAAAAAATGTTGCTTCTTTAAATTGTAAAATTAAATATTGGTGGAATATCACAGCATATGTTCATAAACGTGTACGAGCGAATACTAATCAAAGTAGTGTACCGGAACAAGTTTTTTTTCAAGACCGATATTTTTGTCAGTAAACTATCCACTTTACTGATAGAGATCGAGGAGTAGTTTGGCCTAGACTATACTTGTAAATGCTTATAGCGTTATTTTAAAATAGCTATCTGAGACTTGAAAATAGTTAAATATACTTGACACTGGCCAAATACCTATGAAGGTGACGCAATATTTTTTTAAAAGCAGAATATGTGATGAGTTCAGTATATAGTTACTTTAGAGAGACCAGAGAATTTACGTGGCTATGGCTATGCTAGGTACTTAGATCGCTATTTATATTGTAATATATGTAGATATAAGTACCTACTTAGATATTACGCTCAGAACACTAACGCAAAGTGATATAGAATATTCTGATAGCAAATAAATTATATTCACATATTTCTAATAAGCGAACGCAGCAAACATATTTAGGTACTCGTTGGGATCTAATCTATACGTTTAATAAGACTGTACTGACTTGGTTCTGCCTGTACATAGAATATGTTTAGATACAGAAGCATATAAAGAAGAATATGTAGTTTGTAGAAAATTTGTCTGTCGTTCTGTCTGCATGCAAAAAACTAATGAATCGATTGCAATAATACTAGATATGGCGATAGCTTATAATCCGGGTCAACATGAACTATATATTATATCCCGGGAGATGGATACTGAAACACAAAAAAACCGTGTCATAGAAATAAGAACTTTATATCAAAAATCAATCGGTAAATTTTACTGAAACGTGGCATGTTGTAACCTATGTTTCGAATCTTTTTTATAAGAAACGCACAGTTTCTCCAGATCAATCAAAAAACTAAAGTCCAGGCGTACGAAGTCGCGCGTACTGCTAGTATTATGCCAATGATAAATATTCAGACCAACTTTATCATAATAAACAGAGACTGGTCCTTCTTATGCCAACTGCTCCTTAATTAATTACGTTTTCTTTCTGCTATATCTAGAAATAACCTTTAAGCACGGAATGCGGTTAATCGCGTTATCTCCCTCTCTCTCATGAGCGGTAAACAATCAACTAGAAGTAAAACGTTATGTCTGCAATTATTTCTGATTGTAATAAGCACACGTACTTACCTATTTCTGGGGCGCTTAAGTAGAAATAAGATAAGATAAGATAATAAGATAAGAAGATATATATATGATATTGTAATAAGATTATGGGAAGCTGTCGTGAAAGCCGCGGGCGTATCAGTAATCTTCGTCAGTTAGTCATCAGTTATCTATTAAGAGAAAATTTTGTTCGTCTTTAAGTTAAGATGTAGGGGTTGATATCTAACTAACCCTAAATCTCAAAGTCAAAGTAATTTTTTCTTTCGTATAGGCCTACGGGGGCAACTCCACAACCAGCTGGGAACGCGACCTCAAACTCTAAAGATCCGGCAAGAAACAAGAAACGGGCTTGTCTTTTTTTAACAACCAAGTTTATTACAAAAAAATAAATAAAAATAAGCTCCACTGTGTTGCTATGCGAGGCGCACACACGCTTCACTTTGACATCATAAATCTAAATTGAATTCGATATTTGAGCGATCAGTCCCAGGCTGCTTTATCATCGAAATAATCCAAGATTCTGTAATAATACCTATGACATAGTTTAGTTTTCACGATCTGCAGATCCAATTCGGGAACCTCTTTCATTACAAAGCTACATTACACCGGGGTGTTACGGACTATATTTATCTCGGTACAGCGGGTAGAGCCGCGGCCAGACTCTACCATTTGTACCTATCCACCTACCTACCTCTATATAAAAATGAATTCTTTATGTATCCCGTAATGCGTTTCTGTTCCATTCATGCGTTCTCAATCAAACACTGCCGAGTTGTTGTGCGCAAGTCCGCGAGAGTTTATTCGGTAGAGTATAGTATACATTTATCAAAACGCTGAACAAAATATTTGAGTGCATTAAGCACGTTTCCCTGAAACCTTCACGTACAATAAAGTGTGTTTGTTTAATTTGCATACTTGTGTCTTCAGCGCAAAGTCGGGCGGACAGCTCGCGTGCTGACTGAATAAACACGTCTGACAGACAACTGTAGCTCAAGTACATTTTTTTTAATGGCCTCACCCACCTTTGGGTAGGTATTTTGCCAACGTGAAGAGGAATGATTATTTTCCATATCAAATATGGGAGATGTGTAAGCCTGATCCGTAGACTAGGCCTAATAAAGCCCCTAACCCCCTGGATACTTTACTGACAAATTACCCAACTTTTTGGGAGAATTGAAAAGGTCGTGTTTTACTATTTAGTTTTATTGTCCTACACTCGTGCACGGTTATGAACACATGATGGTTAATATTCCACCAAAATTACACATTATATTTCAAAGGAACACATTTTTCACAAAATAAAACAAAATTGATAACCTTTCTCTTCGACTACCCCAAAATAGTCCTTCGATAATGTATGTCTACTATCCCTATCACACCACAGATTGTATTAATGAGTATGACAGTGACATCTTGTTTTTTCATTGACGTTACGATTGAGATTGATTGTCGCATGTCTGAGAGAACCCCTCGAAAGATGTGTAGTCCGCCAATCCGCACTGGGCCAGCGTGGTGGACTATGGCCTAATACCCCTCGCATTGAGGGGAGGCCCGTGCCCAGCAGTGGGAAATTAAAAATGGGCTGGTATTATTATATTATTATTATATATAAAACTATTACCGAGTACGTATTCACTACTCGACAACTGAGGCCTTCTAAATCACCGCATCTAATTTACATTAGACTTACATTCGCGTGTCTACAACTAACTAATGTATTTATAGAATGACTCTACTCGCAGCGCAAAGATAAACTATGCTTTGAACCAGAATTCACCCATAAATAAAACAGAAAATGGTTAAATCACTTGCTTTGGCGGCGGACAGGCCGATTAACTTTAAAAAGTAAAAATATCGAAACACACCGTTCCATAGCTTTCATGCCATCCAACGCGCTAGCAATATATAAAGCTACACGATAAAAAGAGAAGCGTATAGTTGCGTGCAATTTTTTTTTCTACGGTATAAAATCCAGCAGTTGGCAAGCTGTAGGGTAAGCAGAATCTTCTAATGAAATCGTAACGTTAACGTAGAAAACAAGCGTTCTACACTAAGCAACGTTGGAATAATGGGTACCGTACAATGGACTGGGGGCAAACACTCATGACGCGAGTACAAACATTCGTGCTCATCACACAAAGTTTGTCCCTACCAGGTTTTGAACCCAGGATCCTTGGCACAGAAGAAAGGATCACTACCAACTGAGCTAATCAGGGCTTCGTATTTATTTATTTATATGTGTTTGTTTAAATATTTTCGCCGAGTGAAATATCTATTCGTAAGAACTATTATTTGATCTGTGCTCATGGGATACCTGCTTCATTTTCTGCAGTATATTATTTTAGTAGGTTCTAAAATATATTAAATAAATGTTCCCTTTGCCGTATACAGCATGTTTCTCATTTCAATGGATTATGTCACCATACATCACAAATCATCAAAACAAAATCCTATTAAATTATCAATTAACAAACACACGCTGATTGAATTAACATATACTGACAAACTAAAGTGTTGTGACATTAATTGCCTCGATGATGGAATTTCACGCGTGTACACAAAACGGGTTTTTCGATGACTGTCACTAGTCGAATGGAATGGAAAAACGCCCGACCACCATTGTCGGAGGTTGTAAAATCCATGGAATCATTTATGTTAATAGGTTTTACAACCTCCCAAATGAATAAAATAGTTCTAATTTAGTTCGCTTCATTTAAACAAATCATATGGATTTTATCTGAAGGAAGCATTCTGGAAGGGGTAACACTGTTTTTTTTTTTGAGGATTTTTTTAAATTTAATAGGTAATAATGCTTTCTACAAAATCTATCATACATGCAGGTCTCCCCCAATTACTTCCTCCGCCCCTCGCATCTTCCTGTTTCCTGCGACGCATATGATATCATCAGTCCATGTTGTAGGAGCCTACTACGTCTTCCGGCTCGTGGTCGCCATTCTAGAACCTATCTGCCCCACGGCGATTCTTCGAGATAAGAGTCTCCCCTAATACCATTTTATTATTTTCTTTTAATTCTTAGTTATCACCATCATCATGATTATCGGTCGTTCACCTCCAAACTGTCATCAACATGATTACAATAAATCTTCTTCTTCTTTCTAATTTAAGGGCTCGACCCTTGTCGGTGTAGCTGATGAAGCTCTTTCCACCTGTCTATATCTAGAGCAGCTTCTTTCACCTCCCTATACGACATGACAATGAATGCGATATGTATTTGCTAAGATTCTCTTTAAATAAATAAGGAAACGCCTCTTAATATCTGACTCTCCTGTCTAAATCACGGTAGCTATAAAAGAAGCCGTAAAAAGGCCGTGGGTACGTTAATCAATCAAGTTAAATCATTCACAGAGCGTTTTACTAATAAAAGGACTTCTTTTCAGTGTCATTACGGTCAATTAATTTTTCACAGAGACATCTGAAATGAAACTTAGCCACTAAATCCTTATGATTAGACGCACAGTTGAAAGGGGAGGTTGTAGACCGTGAATATTGTTGTTACAAAAAATCTGATATAAACCGTACTATAGACTATAGAATTTATTTTATAGAAATAAACATTATAGGGCTATTATAGAAAAAAAACACATTATTTTTGCGTTTATTTAAATCCACGATCGGAGCTTATATTTGGGTCTCGCGTGAAATTACTTTGTGCGAAGGAACGTTGTATTCATAATGAAAATAGACTGACAAGAATAGTTTTATTCTATTGAGGACGACAGGTCTATTGCGTATCCCTAATGATAATCTATGGTATCACTTTGGCTACACCAACAATAGTTACCACTATCACAGATATAAAAGGTCAAGATAAAACCACAGCGTAGTCGCGATAGCAAAGCAGAAAATGTATAATCTGTTTCTTTCTTTTACACGGGTTTACTAGATAGCGATCTCGCTTTTACGGCTCGCAGTCATTATTTAGTTTTATCTATAAAGTTTTGGGGTAGGCTATTATTATAGTTTAGAAAAGACGACTTTTCCCTAAGCTGCAGCTTTAAGAAATTTGTAGCGAACGTATTCGTTATGAAATAGTAATGACACTTACAAATTGATTTCTTATATATACGCGAATACTACACATTGAAATAAAACTATCTTTACCTCCCTCAGTCCCTTCCCAGTCCTCCCGTGACCATGGTTGCTGTAAAGCAGTCGAAACGTCGGGTACGCAAAAACATAATATACACGCGATAAAATCTATAAAATTAATTTTATTTCAATGATACTTAACCATTTTGACTGATCCTGCTTTCTGTACTTAGGGTCACGGGTTTGCACCCGTAAGGGGCAAACTATGTGTGATAAGCACAAATGTTGGTACCCAAGTCATGTAGGTATGTTTAATGTCTGTAATAAAGTTAGAGATCTCTACCCATAACACAAGCTTCACTTACTTTGAACCGTACTGGTCCCTCTTGCGATGTTATTGTTTTAAAAAAAAGCGGCGACATGGTCACTGGAATTCATATTTACAGTCAAGCATATGATTGTTTAATAAAGAAAAATTAAAGGAACTCTGTTTACTGTAATAAAGATGTTAGTTTGGAAAGTAGAATGCTCATTTTATTTTCAGCTGAAATCAACTCGGACGTATTTAAGTGATTTTTGTAAAAGATTTTGTTCGTATTGATTTCTTATATTTACGCGAATACTACACATTGAAATAAAACTCATTTTACGAAACGTCGGGAACGTAAAAAATCATAATATAAACGCAATAAAATCCTTATAATTCAATTTTATTCGTAATCAATACTACATAGTTTGTTGTCATACTATTTTTAAGTTTTTTTTATTTTCCCATTTAGTTTAACTGTAATTGTAAATGTTATATATATTCCAATGTAAAATATATTATTGACATCTCCAAGGCATTTGACACCGTCTCTATACCGTTACTCCTAACCAAATTGGAAGCTCTAGGCATCAGGGGAAACGCCTTAAAGATCTTCTCCGACTATCTCTCCAGGCGTACTCAAGCAGTTAAGATTGGCGAATACATTAGCAGGAGTGAGGACCTAACCGTGGGAGTGCCCCAAGGAAGTATTCTTGCTCCAACGCTTTTCACCATCTATATCAACGACCTGTGCCAATTGCAATTACCAAACTGCGAGATCTTCACCTACGCCGACGATACCGCACTTCTCATTCATGGACCCAACTGGGATGTTGCTCGAACAAATTCTGAAGTAGCACTCACCCAGGTCATGCAGTGGCTATCAACTAATCTACTAACCTTAAACCTCTCAAAAACTATTTTTGTTCCTTTCGGTATCAGATCATCCAGTCTGCCTCATGATGACTCATTTCATCTTAGGGCGCATACATGCCCATCTCCAACATCAAACTGTTCTTGTCCACATATTGCTAGTGCTTCACAGGTCAAATACTTGGGAATTCTCATTGATCAACATCTTCGATGGGATAAGCATATAACAGTCCTCTCTTCTCGATTTAGGAAACTTATTTATGTATTTAAGAACCTGAGACATGTAGCCGACATCAAGACAATGATGATGGTGTATTGCTCGCTCTGCGAGTCGTTGCTTACATACTGTAACTCGTCGTGGTGCGGCGCATCTAAAGCACATCTTCTGAAATTAGAGAGGGCTCAACGAGCTGTCCTTAAAGTGATGACTAAAAAGCCGTTTCGCTTCTCTACTGTCCAATTGTACAAGGAAACGTCAGTGCTTACTGTAAGGCAGCTGTTTATTTTGCAGCTTATCCTAAAAACCCATCCCAAATTAAAATATGACCCCACAATATATACCAGGAAACGAAGACATGATATAGTATGCGATACAAAACACTGTAGGACAACCCTGGCCAAGCAACACTCTTAATATTTATGCAATCACTTGTATAATAAAATAAATAGACTGCTAAACATATACCCATTAACCAAATTTAAAACTAAGGAAAAAGTTTATAAATGGCTACAGCCACTGGATTATAATGCAACCGAGGCTTTACTCAAATAGACTCCTAAGGCACTCACCTTAATTCTTCTCTCATATATCCACTCATGCTCGAGCACATAATCATAAACACACCCTCTACACACCCACACACACGCACACACATACACACACACTCACACTAACACACACACACTCACACTAACACACACACACAACACACACACACACATTACATACACATACACCCGTGTATACATTCTTATTGTTTATATCTGTGGCATTTCCTTTTATGTAATGTTGTATGCGTCGTACTCAGCGCGAGGAACCACTGATGACTCAAAACACAGGATTTCACCTAGTTTGAGAGTCAGGGGCAAATCAATCTTTGCTACGCCTATATAGCCTTAATTGTACCTGTCACACTTGTCAAAAATGTACTCTTTTGTTATTTGGCTTCGATTAATAAAATTTATTATTATTATTATTATTATTATTTAATATAGGAAATCAATATAATAAACTCTTTTATAAGGGAATAAAGATATTACACATTACTATTTGAGATCATGCCCAGCCTATCATATTTAATTATTGGATACTTAATCAAAAGGGAAAAGCGGTCCTTCTTATGTTGAGAACTCTTGTAAGATTACACTTGAGTCTGAGGATTGCGTTGAGAAGGAAAGGGTCCCACTTTACAAGATTAAACGAGGCTCCGTTTGTCACAACCATTTTCCTAATCCTTTGAGTTTGGTAAAACACATTTTAATTAAATTACTTCTCTAACTAAACTGAGTGAATGATTTGCTTTTTGTGATATTATGCAAAATAATATTTTTCAAATTTTCAAAATGCTATTCGCATTTGAGTTATCCCAATGTTCCAATTTCAACTGACAACTTAGTAATCTGAATCAAACTGTAAATGCTGAATCTCCTCTAGAACATCATTTATTCTGTGGTCTACGGGGAACTTACAAATTGTCATTGTACATTTTTTGAATCTCTACAACCGGATCGGAACCTGTCTTCAACATAAAAGATCTGGCAAGAAACTCAGTGAGCTAGTTTTTTGTATCTTTGCTCTTCTAAGTTCACTTTAAGTATACCTAGTTAATTAATATCAATTTTGTAGTTTTTGTCGTTCATACTTCCACTGTTCTCTACCTTTTCCTGCATAAAATGCTCTGGTTTTTGAGGTCCTCATATCAAACACCTGCAACGCCAATCCTCATTTTGTAACAGATGTGCAAAAAATAATATTAATTTCACGGTTTCATGGTTTTAAACTCCCTGCTGATTAGTTAATTTACTTTTTCGACAGTGGGTTTATACTACTAGCAGACTAAAATCTATACTAATACTAATTACTATTACTAATTACTAATAATATTATAAATGTGAAAGTTTGGATGGATAGATGGATAGATAGATGGATGGATGTTTGTTACTCTTTCACGCCCGAACGGCTGAACGGATTTCTATGAAATTTGGTACAGAGATAGATTATAGTACTGGAATAGCACATAGGCTACTTTTTATCCCGGTAAAATGTATGGTTCCCATGGGATAGATGTTTTAATTTTTCATTCTTTTTATCGCGGGTAACACCGCCGGGCGCAGCTAATTAATAATAAAATGAGCTATTACCTCTCGTTGATAATACTATTCAAGATAACCCCAACTGATTTATATTAGGGTAGCAACACGGAGTTTTAACCACATCATTTTTCACAAGTAGAAAAATCTAAAAAAAAAAACATTTGATATCGCATTCCTTTGTGAAAATCTGAGACGGTCTCAAACTCTTAAAGGCTTAAAAACTTTGTTGGACGTTAAAAATTTACGCCGTCGGAAAAGGGTCTCAATACGCATCTGTGCCTTTGAATCTGATTGAATTGAATTGAAATTTATTTATTGTCTCTACCTTCTTTATTTGATTGAGAAAAGCGATGGAAATTTGGTGTTCCGAAAATCTGAATGACTTAATAACAAAAAACCCGCGTGCTTTTACTTGCTGAATATGTTCATTCAATGCATAGTCTTCGACGGTAGACTCTACAATAGAGTTCAAATGGAGTCCTTGTTTCTAGTCCAACTATACTTTGGTATTGTTCACTCAATCAATCATCGTTCATTCAATATGCAGATAACCGTGAAGGCCAGCAAGCTGTGAACTCTACTTTATTCGTTTTCGTTTGCCCAGTCTATACAAAGCATAACACAAGTAGTTAAGAGGTCAATCGTTGACTGCCGGATGGCCTACAACGATTTGTATTAAGGTCTATTGTAGCTGCCATCGGCAGAACAATGGCCTTAACATGCGAAGAGTAGGAACAGAGGATATTAGTGCTTTGTGTGTCTATTGGACTAGCCAATCAGTGGTCATTATAACAATTATTTTGTTATTTTTATTATTATTTAATTACTTAAATATATTGAAATAAAACTAATTTTGTTTTTACGTACCCAAAATATTTGTTCTATTTCAATGTGTAGTATTGGCGTGAATATAAGAAATCAATATACTTAAATGTATTTAACTTTAAATTTAAATAAATCTTAATCGATTTACAATCGCTTAACAAAGTATTTCTTAGAAGAAATCTGCTTTGTAAGTGTACAAAAACATTCTATAAATTTGGAGGATAAATTATAAGACGTAGTCTGTGTATGCTAGAATAGAATTTATTAATAAATCTTTGAATGGATCGTGGTTCTTATTATGCCAGGCGATTAGTTTTATTATCTCTTTTAAATAACTCTTGGGTGAACTGCAGTGGCCCTCTGTTTATTCCTTAGGAAATTACAAGCGTCTTGGTATATTATTATACTAAACGTTTGACTATAATACCAAACGCACAGAAGCCCTAACCGCAGTATCCATTACGCAATCGAGCATAAAACCCTTCAAGGGCCCTTCGTAATCGAAACCCATTGATAAACGCCATTAGCCGACACTCGTGGCAATAGAAGCCCTTATCAATAGTTACATATAGGAGATAGTTTATCTGTTTTAACCCCAACACGACGTAGAGTGGGGTGATATGTGTTTGACGCCGTTTGTTTGTCTGTCTGCGCCGCGGCGCCGAAGCTCCAAAACGGTTGAACAAATTTGAATGGATCTTGTTTTCATGTTTGACACCGTACGTATCAGTCAAAGGTAAATCACGATTCATACAACGAAAGTATTGATGGTATCGTTAACGAAAAAATTTAGCACGTCATCAATATTAAAAATTATAAAAAAAAAATAAAGTGTAAGATCACATTCCGAGTGTAACGTGAAAGAAAAAATATAATATTCATTTGTGAGCTCCCCGTACAATACAGTCAGGTCTATATAAAAATCAACGACTTAATTGTCGCAGTTATTTTTACAGTAATGAATAATCTAGATCTCTCAAGAAACTAGATTTTCTTTTTTGCTGAACTATTTTCAGATAATTATGTTCGGTCACCTAGTCAGCGGAGTCTAGCGATTTGTTTGACTCTATTTCATGAACTGATGAGACATTATTATCGTTATCGCTTTGTCGTTAGATTTCGCGCTGTCAGCTTGATATTTACAGATATTATTTTGAGTATATATTCCCTTTCTAAATCTCATAAAAAAATAATGATACTTATTTGGCTAAAATTGTATCGTCTTTGGCATGTTTTACTGTCACGTAAATCGTTTCAAAATAAATACAGTTGAATTAATAATATATTTTTGGGGTACCGTACCTCGAATGGAATAAAATAGGCTTAATAGAAATGGTGTGTGTCACAGCGACTTATCTCAGAAATTACTTGTTGTAGAAACACGAAATTTTGTATAGTATTTTTTTTGCAGTGTAGTAAGAAATTTAACTAAATTTATATAATTATTAAAGGAAACATTTGAGTTGCGGAAAATTTGTGATATTAAACATGCCCTCCGTTTCTTCCCAAATTTTAAAGCTGCACCCCCAAAAGTCTGTTATCATCAGAGTGATAGAGTATTGCCACAACAATAACAGTAAAAACTGGTTATATCTCTACATTTACGACACACAATTACAAATTACATTGAGTTATTTCAATAAGTTGTAATTATTTGCAGACATAAATCTACTTACTCCGTGAAACGTACGGAATCCCTGATTGGGTGGACATGACTTGCGCTTGCCCGGTTTTTATAATTAATTATATCTAAGGTGATACTTGGTGTGAATTATAAATTCACATTTCAAAAGCTTACATTTCGTTATCAAGTTAAAGATAAGAACATTTAGAGAAGAAAAGTTAAAGAGTTCATAGTTTGTGAAGCGTTCAGAAATATTTTAAAGATACACTATTAATTATTTGAAGTTACATGCATAAACTATTGTGTCTTAAATTGTTCTTGGCTGTATTTAAATATTTCAATGCAGCGTTTACAAGCCACTACAACTGAAATACCTGAAATATGCATACGTTGTTTTTCAAGATAACATATTAAATTGTATATGTACACTGTAGCTCATTATAATCAATTTTGTAAAAACTTTTAATGACATACATGTCTACTTTTATTAACTGACTTCAAAAACGAGGAGGTTCTCAGATCGGTTGTATTTTTTATTTTTTTAATGTTTGTGTTTAAGTATAAAGGACAACTACAATATAAGCTGGGAATTGAAACTGCACCGCGTGTGTCAGATACGTGTTTTCGCACCGATTTCAAGTTTATAATTCGGCTTATCATACACGCTTGCTTTTCACTTTATATGATCGTACTAGTGTTTTAAAGCTTTTTTTAAATGTTGTTAAAGTGGTTTAATTTGAAAAAAAAAATGTTTTAAATTTTTTGTGATTAAATTAACTGTGTTAGTTGAAATATGATAAATAAATATTTTATTTCTACAAATAATTTATTTCTGTATAAAACATAATGTGTAAACAGTTTTTGATTTGTCTGTGAGAAAGCGAGGCAGAACCAAGTGTTATTTTTAAATTATTAGATTTTTCTTCGGGAATATGAGCTTTGTAGCTTACTAATGGACCCCTTCAAATATTTTATCCTGATATCGTTCAACCTAATAGATTCCTCGCTATAATGTATATTTTATGTAATCCAATAACTCAGATTAATATAATTAAAATTGGTATCTGACAAATTGAAGTCTGAACTTAATTAGCTAACTAAACACGGTCATGTTACGAATGGGTACATGGTTAGATGACCGCAAGTACCTACAACCCTAAAACACCTAGCTCCTTGGAAATAAATTAGTTCTAATGTTACACGAATTCACGAGCGACCTTTCGAGATTAGCTTAGGTATACAAAGTGACTCAAAAAGGGTATACTAATGTTTAGTATCTATATAAGTATTATATACTGAGTTCGCCCTCAGACCGTTGCACGGTACCTATAATACAAGTGTTTCTTAGTGTGGGACCGTATCGTTGGTGTGTTCGTCTGGCGATATTATTTGTTATAGAAATTTATAGGTACGTATATCTACCCACTTGTTGTACTTATTGCTGTGATAAGATTATAATAAAATATAGCACTCGAAAGATTAGGTAATTGTTTACGCCAATTTATTACATTTTTTTGGCCGTGGATGTTAGAATTTATAAGAACATTATCTATACGTAACGTCGGTGATTATTTTTTTTTTTTTTCTGTAGAATTTGTTATTTATTTAAATATAAATGATATTAAAACAAACTAGGTATCAAAAAGGCCTTGTCCGCGTGGAATGGTGGCAAGAATGCTGGCTGCATTTCCTCGCTGTATGATCAAACTAATTTTCTGAGCGAGGAAAGAGCCAGCCCTCCTGTCACCTGTGGAGGCAATTAATTTTGGAGATATTTTATTAATAAATTGTTTTGCGCTATGGCTCCATGGGCCTAGCGTCTCTACGGCAAACGGCAGAAATGCGTAACTATTGTTTAATAGGGCGTACTTCCGCCGCTTGCCGAGATCCGCTCTCTCAGCCGCGGCCCCCGCGGCAGACACTGACTCCCTGAGATGAGAGGGAGCCAGCGTGTCTACACACGTGGCATCCCAAACAAGCGGTCGACCCCGCTCCCAGGGAATTAGCGTCATGCCATCAGGTCTCTTGCCGTCATCCCGAAACACCCCGAGTGGTTCCAATATTGATGGGACGTTTATACTGGCAAGAGCCCTTTTGATGATGTCATTGAGGGAGCCGTGGCGAGAAAACCTGCCTGCGCTCTTTGGACATGAAAGCCCATGGAGACCAAAACGATCGACCTCCACTCCACACGGACATTTGTGTGCCATGCACACTGGTGCCCCCAGGCGGATACCAATAGCTATTCTGAAGCTCTCGTTGTCAAGGAATGTGCCAAGGTTTGGTGATGGAATTGTGTGCAGCCAATGACCGGATTCCTTTTCACATAACGCTAGAAGTCGGGCATGGTCACGGTCACTGATTAGATTTTCGAATAAAAACTGTTGAGTCATTTGTACCAATGGCATGTCCCAAAGTATTTGTAGGTTTACTTCCTTTGGGACATTGACATTGGGACAAATGCTTTTCCAGGTTTCTATTGCTTCTGCAGTATTAGAAACTATAAGAGTGTCATCATTAAGGATTTTACAGCATAGCTCTCTGGAACTGTGCACAGAGGCTAGAAAAGCTGGAAGAGCAACACTAGAAATTTTCCTCACGCCGATGCCACCGTTCCTAATCGGTAAGGTTGCTTGCATCCAGGATAAGTCGTTTAGAGTTAAATTTAGAATTTGTTCTAGAGTGTCCTTAATGGTGACATCCATTTGTTCGAGCACGGTCGAGAATTTCCAAATTGGGCTTGCACGGAGCGAGTATGTTAGCTTCGGTACAAAAAGGCAATATTTTATTATAGTAAATGCTACATGAGAATTTAAAATGCCCAATCTGTGGGAATTATCTGAAAAAGTTTTTAATTTATTATCTAGAAAAGGTTTTACTCCTTCGTCGAGTAAGGGTGCACCTAGGAGGTAAAGTGAGTTGTTTTGAAGGGTTCTAATATTAGGTGTAATTTCGTTGAAATTTTTGACAATAGAATTGACTTGGTCTGAAGAAAGTATATCTGAGATAAAAATTTCACATTTCGACGGATTTAGCTCGAGTCCTATTGTTTTGAAATCACGGTTAATTTGGATAAGGTCATTTAGAACTGTATCAGCTTTGCCTCCTAAAGTGCCATCATCTAAGTACCACACATTTAATCTTGAATTTAGTGATGAGATAAAACGGTGGATACCTAGACTGAAAAGGGCAGGTCCGAGTGGATCGCCTTGTTGAACACCGACTGCAGAATCAATGGAATATTCCCCGTATAGTAATTTTGAAGATGAACTGTAGCATTGCCGAACATATGGATAAATTTCAGGTATTTGTGAGGCTACTTCGCTCAATAGAGCGCCCCTATCTATGGAATTAAAAGCATTCTTCACGTCAACCTTCAAAAGAACCTCCATCTGTCCCGATGAAATAAAGGTTCTAGTTGCATGTACTGCGGCCTCGCAGCCACCTTTACAACCAAATCCTAATTGAAGGGGTTGAAATTTTGAGCTAAGGGTAGATATGATGAGCTTACAAGCCAATTTGGAGGTGAGTCGTCTAATTGTGCACCCTACAGCGATAGGACGGATGCCTCCATCTTTTTTGTTGAAGGCACAAAGTCTGGCACCATAAAGGAAGGGTATAAAGGAGTCATTGACCATACCGGAAAGCATGAAATTACATAATTTAGTCAAACTACTCAGGAGGGCCCCACCAGCGTCACCGGCGGACGCACTAACCAAATCTTTCAAGTGCTGGGGCGTGATTCCATCGATACCGCCAGCCGAACCGCTAGGGAATGACAGGATAGCCGCCAGAACATCTTCTTGTTTTATCTGTAACTGTACATTCAAATTGGGTGGGCTTGGTAGCTGAGAGGCAGGGTTGGGTGAAGGATGCTTGCTGCGTAGAGCTTCTAGCGTTATTTCATTAGAGGGTGCGAGAGTGTCATTAGAAAAAAGGAGACGTGCTGCGTTTCTTATGTCTCCCTCCTGAACCTTGGATTCTATCGTCCGAGCTAAATTAAATATCCTATTTTTGGAAATGCGAGTGGGAAGGTGAATGTCTGAATTGAAATTACTATTGCAGTTTTGTTTTAATTTCTGTGTGAGAGAGGAGTGAGAAGATTTGTCGGCATGAAAATGTAAGTAGGCGAAGGTAAAAAGGTCTTGCCAGGATTTTTCAGAATTGTTGAGGCAACTGTTTATGCAGTTGGCTAAGGATCTGGCTAATAAAATTCTCGCCCCTCTTGGAATCCGTTTCACCAATGGAATAGAATGATTAAGACGATAGATGAGTGTTTCAAATTGTGGGTGACTAGCGTCAACAAGTGTTTCGGGAAGGGATAATGAAATTTGTTGAGTATGACAACGAGAGATGTGAATGTTGAGACCCCTGCGACCTTTGAAAAGCCTGCCATCACTACATTGGGGGCATTTTAAGAGCTCTGGTTGTGAGGTTCCAGCGTACATATAGACACAGTAAAGAACTATATAAAATGAAGAGCATAGAATAATATGTACAAAAAATGAAGCAAGAGAAATTAAATAACTTAAAATTGAGTAATATATACACATCCAGATTAGTCATGATTAGTCATTCACAAATAGCCCACAGTCACTGAGAAAGTACATTGTAGAGCTTGAGCGATATTTTATAAAAAATCTATGAAAAATGTTTATATTAGAAGGCACTGAAGCCCTATAGAGGGCTGTCACAATAGAGCAACGTCAATGGTTGAAGTTGCTGTGGTTTCTGTAGAAGCTGATCAGTTATTGGTTGTTAGGTGACAAGCAGCACACACGATCGCGTTGCTTAGAAACAGTAAATTTGAATCACTTGTGTCAACATGGTGAATATTATAGATTTGAAGAACGGCTGATTTTGAACTTCAGGGAGCTCAGAAACACAAACAAATTTGATTATAACCCACAAATGCCTTTGAGGAACTTCTGAAATAAACCCATGTAGAATATTTGTACATGAAATTTGTTTTTAAATTAATTTTCATTAAGGCGATACTTGGCGGAAACAAAAAGTATTCGATACGTGTTTTGCCTTTAAACGATACGTCCTCAGGACAGCTGGGCTACGAATAATGATGATGAATAAGCTCATTCGTACTACATCTTAGAGGAGTTCGGTGTTGCTGGCTTCTTTAATTATCGATCAACTTGTTTGGTTTATAATTGGAAAAGTTAACAAGCCGAGGGTCAATAGTGGGTTAAGTACTCTTCCGTCATTTGTTTAAATAGTTTAGCGTTCAATTTATATACATAGCTCTTTCTTTACTGGTTAACAGTGTCGAGTGGCTGATATAGCACGCCCAGTTGATTTATTATTTATATCGCTACCAAAATAATTTTCGGGCTGAATTGGCATTATCTGATACCTCACGAATATTGGTTTTCTATTCGTTACGCAACTTCGGGTAGTTTGCTGGTAATTGGTGTTATCTTAAGTGAGTTATATTATGCGTAACGGATTAAAGATAATTACATCATAGGTTTTAAAATATATTGTTTCTTTTGGTGTGTGCAATTTTTTTCTTTATGTATTTCTTCGTAAAAATGCACAATTTTTGCATCTTTTTTTAAATAAATTAAGTTTTCTCGTACGTGTGTAAATGGTATGGGAGAAAACTTAAATTACCTCAACTTTCAGATAATATGTTTATTTTTTCGCACAATAAATCTGACTTCACAGAATCATTACAAATTCGCTAAAGAAACGTAGATTCAAAGGTTAGTATCCTCTTTCTAAATGAAGCTGTAAATATATACGACTCTTGAAATAATGTATATCTCTATTGTGATAGAGTTATTAAAATGTATATTATTGAAATTCGTCAATATAGTTTTGCGGGAGAAGGAAGGAAGGGTGCTCTTTCTCTGTCGCACGAGGGCTTACTTATGGTGATGACGTCACATGTATGAGGTCTGTACTACTTTTGTTTTTCCTGAACGAATACTTTAAACGTATATTTGAATAACTTAGAGTTATTTCAAAAATAAAATACGAAAATATATACGTGAGTAAATTGATTATGTTTCGTTAATTCAATAAATATAGGTCTAACTCTCTGTTGCCTTTTCACATCGCATTCTGACACTAATATTTAAGATCTATCGAAAAACAAATTATTCTCCCCAGAATTTTCATTACGCGAAATTGGACGGACACAAAGCCGGGCATAATTAAATTTTAATTACGCTCTAATAAAACTTCGATCAAGTAAAATAACCAACATTCATATTATTAAAGAAGTCAAGAATATTTTATTTGATAAACCAAGGCCCCATGTTGTGCCGCCAGAGTAAAACTTTAGTTCAAGCTTTTCAAGTTGAAAAAAAAAAAATTGTTGTCCGATTTTAAATCATTATTTATAGTCAATTTAGTATAAAGTCCCGTCAAGCCTATCGTAAGGTTAGCAGAGTATACGCAATAATGTCATCCAGAAAAGAAGTAGGCTACGTTCAGTACTCGGAATTAGGCGAAGAAACATCCCAGAAAATATACGAAAGTGTACATACAAATTCGAACTCGCCCAATGGTCGAAAACTATCGAACGAACGTTCGGTTCCGTCGAACGATACTTTCACGCGTGCGGATATTTTATTAGCTAGTGAGTAGAAACTTAGGTTTTATACGAAGGGCCGTTGGTAAGCACATGTGAATGCAGAATATCTACGACCCGATCAGCGCAGTTGGTAGCGACCATGCTTCCTGTGCCTAAGGTCCCGAGATAATCTAGGGACAATATTTGTGTGATGAGCACACGAATGTTTCATGAAATAGTTGGTGTGTTCGTTTGGCGATTTAAATATATATATATATATATATATATATATATACTAGCTGTCCCGGCGAACTTCGTACCGCCTCAAAATCATATGCATGAGAAAATGAATTTATTAGGTACTCTGAAAAATTTAAACAAATCTATCACATTTATATAATATTAGTATAGTATATAGTATATTAGTATAGATTGATAGTATAGCCATTAATTAAAATCGTTCAGCCCCCTAATTTAGTATTAGGTATTCGATAAGGTACCGAATCAACTCGATTGGATGCCTTATTGTAGATGCCTTGTCGTTGTCGGACCGTCGATAACATTGTTTCGTGAAGTGCATTCAGAATTCAGTACCGTACAATCGTCTGTGGGCTATCCCAGTATACAATACCTACTTAAACAGATATGAAACACCTATACTCGGGTTCGAACACTTAAAGTCGTCACACAAAGTTTTTCCTCTACCAGGATTCAAACCGAGACCGTCAGTATAGAAAGCAGCGATCACTACCAAAAGTGCCATTTTTTTTTTTTTTTTTTATCACATTATAGGGAGGTATTTGATCTCGATCTCACCTGATGGTAAGGGACGATGAGATCTACGATGGAGCATACTTGCCTAGGTAGGAAGGCGGCAGTAGATCGGCCTGATCTGACCCGCCATTCATGAATACACGGCTAGGCCGCTTGGCGACATGGCTTTGTTCAGTGGGTGGTGACTAGCCACGGCCGAAGCCTACCACCAGTAATATTATCATTAGTGTAATTAAAAATATTATGATGATATGAACCCATAATAAAGTTGTAATGAATTTAAAATTAATTCCGCGACTAACTTAATGTTACTGCATGTAATTCTAACTTAACCAAGGATCATTAATTAAGAACACAAGGCATTCAAGTTAGGTTTCAGAATTATGTTAAATGATCAATCTAAAACAGGCTTTGGTTACAGCGAGTGAGTGAGTGAGTAAGTGATATTACATAATTACCTGCTCCATTTCACCAGAGTTCATAACTTTACAGGATTTAGCGGTGGAACGAAACCTTAATTGGTGTCCTTATTTAAACTTGTACGCAATACTAGCTTATACCTGGGTCTTTGCTCGCAATAATTTCCAGGATGCACGGTAGAATATGTACCTATTATTTTAATTAAAACCTACCTTTACACTCAATTTCACTAAAAACTGTTTAATCGTTTTTGCGTGCTTCTCTCGCAAACAAAGACACTTTAAATAATACCTGCCCGCGGCTTTACCCATGGTACCTCGATAAGAAATGTTTAAGTAGACGTAACTAAGAGACGTAACATTCAGGGATAATGGTATCTTTAGAATCAGTATTAATATTACCACCGTAATCCAATCTTAATAACTGTACTTTTATAATATAAGTAATGTTTGCATAGGGAACTACTTACATTCGAAATAAATCCTAAACACAACGTGTTAAAGTTTAAGTGTAGTGTACCTTTTTTGCGTGGGAAAATGCTCATTATACCCGCAAGATCCGGGGAAGGATCTTGCGGGTATCTATGAGTTATGTTGGCCTTCTACCGAATAAAACCCAGTGGTCCTTCTCCTCACGGGAACTCTTTCGCGCACATCCGTGAGAAGTATAGTTTACCTACGGGTAGGTATGTAGTAAGTGTTACAAAGTTTAATTTACATGTGTGGTGATTGAATGTAGATTTAATTTTGAGATTCTTCTTATTTCAGATATATATTATGTAACTGTGTAAAGAGGACTGTACTGTCCATCAGTATTCTCAAACATAAAGTTATATTTCATGAATATTACCAATATTCATTGCTTACTCGTAAAAGTAATGAATATTTTAACAAAAAGGTCCCTCAATTTTCCCGTTACCGCAACTGGCAAAAGTTTCATCGATGTAACATGTTTAATCCAATTCATTGGTTGCCTCTGTGTCAAAATTTACAAGAATTAGTAAAAGTTAATGGAATTTCTATTCAATACAATGTTTATAAATTATTTCTGAACGGATAAATATCCTATGGAAGAACGAACACAGTGTTCGAACTTTGAATTAGTCTGTTTATCACCATTTTTTTATAAGTTTTATTTTTAGCGGCTAATAAATATAAATCACGGAAGTCTCTGTGTTACCCGCACCACGTTGCCACTTAAAAATAAACATTAAACTGCCAATTGTGAGCTGTATCTGGCAATAACATTGCTAAACGGGATACATTTTCGTTCGCTATCTTCCTAAGGCTATTTCTAATTTGCTGGTTTTTAGGTTTACAATTTTAAAAATATTTTTTAAAATAATTTTGAGTTCTTAAGTAATTGCTGTCTTTTCCTCACCCCCATTAAATTGAGGTACCCAAAGGTGCACACTATCATACAGTGCACCACTATCCCACACCATACACATTTTTTTTTCTATCCATGGAGAACTAATTTATTTCTCGGCATGAAAAATGTATAGTACCTAAACATTTACCCGGTACGTAAAATACCATTTAGTGGAAAAAGGAAGATCTTCCAGCTAGGCGGGTAGCATGCATGACGGACAGCCGCTATATCCCAACGATTATATTCGGGGTCTCGCATATATACATATATGTTACGTTCTCCGAAAACTTTAATAGCGCGTTTCAGGATTGTATGGAGAGTTGTCATTTGTTCTGAATGTCGTCTGCAGTGCCATCTATCTTGTAGCGAAGTTACAGAGGTCGCTACAACCATGTCAAGTTTTGGCAATATGGCAATATCTGCCTTGAGACACAGTTTTTGACTATTCTGGGAAATTTTCCACGACAACATTTATTCAAGATATTGCTATTATTGTAAATTATCTCTGTAGCTACTATACGAGGCCTTTTATCGATATCCAACCAGTAGTTTTCCCGCGCACCTACCTATAATAAATTAAGACGTGTTTTCAACAAAACAGATTCGGTAGCGTAGATCCATGACGCATGGAGCTTTCCGATCGCTTTATGCGAATTCAGCCTTAATCGTTGTGAATTCGTACTGGCTGTTTATATACCAGAAATCGAAGCATCTGGTTTCGCTTTATGATTATATTTTAAAAGTAAATATAGCTTTTCATACGGCGATTGGTTCTTGACCTTTGTAAATGTACCTGGATATGTACTGGGGAGGAAAAATTCTATTTTTTTAAATTTGAAAAAAACATTGCTGACGTGAAGCACCGGCGCTCCACGAAGTCTGCAATCTTTGAACATATACAGAATCGCACCCGCCATTATAGCAGATTTGATCAGTCATAGATTCTCGCAAAAGAACACCGATTCCGACCAAGGACGACACGTGAGGACATTGACATTAAAAAATATCCTAATTTCAATAGGGCAGATGGCCGGGTGCTACCATCAACATGGGATCCAGTAATTAATATACGTAATTCCAAAACCAAGCGCACCATTGCAAGACCTAAAGAAACTTTGAGCACTTTCTGCGTAGATCAGACCGCAAACAACAACTAAATATGAGGGTACCCTAGTTCAAACTATGGCACTAGGGCGTCAAACACCTCAGTCCTCCCGTGAACATGGTTGCTGTAACCGAAACGTCGGGAACGTAAACACATAAATTAAACGCCATAAAATTCGAAATATTAGTTTTATTTAAATTACAGATGATACTTAAGTAACATAAACACGGCGGCAAGCCTCGCCCCTACATTGATTTGTAACTAACAAGCTAATTAGAAGCACGATCCTGATCTACTTACAACGAATATGTGTCTTTGGTTCTTATTGATACTCTGTGTACGCGAAATAGGTTTTATTTTGTAGCATGTAAGTTGGTTGATCAATAACAATGGCGTTTAAAGTACTTACATAGTATCATAATTTTAAATTCAGAACAGAATTTTAAACATTCTTCTTGAATATATTTTTGTTTTTTTATAGCTGGATGCCATTTTTCTTTATTTGAATTTAGAAACATTTCGCTGCGTTCGGAAATTTTCCAACCTCCTCTTTTATATCAACAGTAAATGTGTAGGTAACGAACTCGCTCACCTGTTTTAGACTTGTCTATTACCAATTAGATTTTAGCCGGGATTGTTTAGATTACCACCGTGTTGGTATTATTCCGGGATCACTGTGATGTGTCTATTTATTTTGTAATCTCGATAAAAACGTGTCTGTACGGGTTGCTGGAACAACAATTAAACATTTGGGGGATCCGGCGACGCGTTGTGCGATGCAATGAAAATAATGAAAAAAAAAACAAATGCATACTTTAAAAAAACTCCTCATACATTTCTTGAGTGGCAATAAGATTAAGTAGTTCTTATAAATATAAACATTATAAGTAGGTACACCTCTCAACACATAGCCCGATATCACCCAGCGAAATAAGTAATTTAGATCAGAAAGAATATTAAAAATACTTAATTTAATTGTTTGAATCATATATCTAAACACCAACCTATTATGTTACATATTTAAACCGTAAGTGAGACCGATGAATATATTTCAAAAAAAAGTTCAGTTCCGTTGAAAAATGATAAAATAAGTTCTTCAGGCTAATTTGTCTGAGAATAAGGGTTTAGACTCATATGCATACTTAATTACAACTTTTGTAAGTTGGTACTAAACAAATAAATATAATGCAATCACTTAATTACTCAATGATAAATAGATAAACAACTAATTCCGATCAATTTAATGTTTTAACAAAAAAAATACAATATTTTAACAAAAAAATGTACTTACGTTTAAATTTTGAAGACACTAAAAACACTCACGTAGGTAAACAAGTTATATTATTCAATCAATTATGACGTCACTACACAGTAATAAATAATGTAGTTTTACGTAACAAACACCAGCTATTCATTTACACTTACAAAAAGTCGTTAACATTTTCGATTGCATGTTTAAAAAGTCGCCAACGGAATTGCGGAATTTTATTGCATTTTCAACTGAGATTGTCAAGTACCGCGAACGTCCAACAAAATTAATTCGATGGTCTACGGAATTCAAATAACGTTCTATTTTTAAAAACAAGGAGGTTTTAATTAAATTGAATAACGTACACGATTTTAAATATACCCTTGCTATTTTTAAAATAGGAACAATGGCTGAATCGTTCGCGCGTGAGAACTTAGTTCACTCGTCGAACGGTCGGCCGTCGTACACGGTCGCAAGACTTCGACTGTAGCCCTCTCGGCACATCGCTACGCGCTACAAGAGCGCTAAGTTTGGCCTGAAGCTTTGAAAGCACCGTACTGTAGGTGAAGAGATTATTAGCACAACGGTAGGTACATATGTACTTATTAAGGTATTCCTACATTTAAGATAGGTAAATAAGTACCAGTAGGTATTATATTCCTATTATAAAAGCTTTTCATGTGAGCTTTCCTAAAACACAGATTTGGTACTAATTATATTTTATAACACTAAATAACTTCTGTCTATAGTCATTTAAATCTGTCAAGATTTATAAAAAAAAACTGATGTTGTAATGTATTTTGAAATTCGAATTTCAAATTAGCACACTGGCTTTTAGTCTATTACGAGTATATGATTAATTTAACATAGAGAACATTGTTTGTATTTTTAAATGCGGAATGGTGGAACCGCATTGGTCCAGTGCTAATTGGAACTCCATTGTACAGAACGTGTAGCTGCACGAGTCGGGAAATTCAGAATTGGCTCGAATTGGCAACAACATTATGCAACTAATTACTATCTAGCGTAAGCCTCATTTTCATGTCATCATTAATTTTATATAATTTATTGGATCTGGATATATCAAATACAATTAGTAGAAAAAACGATTTTCTGCTTCGTGCCGGCTCCCAAAGATTTATTGGAACGCATATCTCTGGAATTAGTGGACGTAAGTAATACGTAGAGCAAAATTTGTTAGTTATAACTATATAATACAAGGTGTAATATTAACAGTGTAAAATATTTTGACAGGGCCAACAGTAAGTTACAAGAATAACATTCCCAAAGAAATACGACACGAAGCGCATGGCCGAATACTACCGGGTCGCCATGTTAAAAAAAACACACAAATTTTGTTAATCCTTTATTTACAATTATCCCCTCGCATTAAAGGGAGGCCCGTACCCAACAGTGGAACATTAAATAAAGTATAATTTGAAAGTGTTTCTGCTATACCTACTTCAATTACATTGTATATTTTAAACAAATGGGGGAAGAGGAACCCACCACTGAACTGCTGCTTTCCAACTTTTCCAATATAAACCAAACAAGTTAATCTATAATTAAAGAAGCCAGCAACACCGAACTTCTCGAAGATGTTTGTCAAGAAACTATCTATCACGAGTATCGGGACCCCAAATAATATGCAATTCTCTGCGTAACGAAGCGAATCTAAAAAAGTATTCGACACGTGTTTCGCCTCTAAACGAGGCGTCCTCAGGACGGCTGGGCTACGAATAATGATATATTTTAACCCACAAATTTCAAGATGTTTTAACAGATATAGCAGATTACTAAACATTTTTTCAGAAAGTGCAAATTTTTCACGACCGTCCTTGGTTACGCACCTAGACACAACTAAGTACTATTACACACGAAATTAAATTTGCCACAACTTCTGTCGGAGAAGACTACACTAGGAACAATGCTGATTAAACAGTGAATATCTCAAGTTTGTCACAAATGGAGGACACATTTAGGACTGGTTCGGATTTGGCGACAAAGACTTATTCTGACATTTTAAACATATTACATTTAAGTTTTTTATTTATACCGAGCAACCCGCGGGTTGCTCAGTATAAATGCTGCTGTACGGTAAACATACACTTCTAATGTAATCGTAACGACATTGTGAAATCATGCGGTCGCTGTCATACTTATTATTGATATCTGTGATATGAGAGGGATGGAAGACGTTACGGTACTGAAACGCTACGTAAATGGTTTTTTTTAAATAATAATAATATCAACAGATGAACACACCAATTATAGAGTACCCACATTAAGTAACGCTTGTATTGTATTGTATGCAACATTGGTTTTAATTTTTTTTCGTGAGATCCTATTTTTTTTCTAAAATAAAAGTAGCCCAAGTTACTCCTTGTTACATCAGCTATCTGCCAGTGAAAGTCCCGTTAAAATCGATCCAGCCATTTCAGAGATTAGCCGGAACAAACAGACAGACAGACAGACAGACAGACGGACAGACGGACAGACAGACAGACAGACAAAAATTGTAAAAAAAATTGTTTCGGTATAGGTAACGTGTATACATCCAAATGCACTAAGTAAAAAGCGGTTATTTTAATATTACAAACAGACACTCCAATTTTATGTATATGTATAGATGTAAACACACAATAATATTGTGTACATGTAATGTGTGAGCTTGATTGCAACACATTAAAAAAAATGAACCTCATGTTATATTAAATTATTTTGAATCTGTTACCATCATATAAGTTGCAAAAAAAAATATTATACTACATGCTGCAGTTTATAAAAAAAAAATACCGCAAAAAGTTTTTTTTGTTAATATTTTGGCGAAGCTTTAGTGAATTGCTTACGCAAACCGACCAGCGGATCGCTAAGTTAGCACAGAACCTTATGTTCCTACCTACTACGTATTTACTTGTATAAATTCTAAAGAAGTTTTATTATGCGCCATCTTTTCACTTTCATCATTATACTCGTAAAAGCGCGTGCAACTGAGTGGCTATACTCTTTGGAGGATTTGTTTAATTTTAGTTGAAAATATCATTTTAGTTGAATATATAAAGTAGAAACTTTAATGATACCCTGCGGCTTACCGACTAGAGGTACATTTATGAGACTATAGTTCAGGCACTGCTAGAAAACGAATAATCTCGGACCGCCTCATACTCAAATGTTATGAGACCATTTATTATCTTTATTATTATTTTCCGATATTTTCATTTCGAATTCAAAAAATCAAAGTTCATAAAAATCGGTACCACCCGTTCTTGATTTATAAATGGAGTAACTAACACGCCTTTGTTGTCTATACGTAAAATATAGATTTACGCGCGGCTTGCCGTTTTTTTTCTTTGTACTCGTATCTCTGTCCTTTTCGACAATTATGCCAATATCCAGTGAGGCGAGTTTGTAGATGTTATACATAATATGTATAACATCTACAAACTATTATTGTTTACTACCCAGATGAGAAAAAAATAAATTAATAAAACTAACAAAAATAAAGAGAAACAACACACTATTGCATAGAGGCATAACGCTTATGACACGTGCTGGCATTCGACACTTATATACACAAGCACTGTATTTGTATTCGACAGCATTTGATGACAATAGACACTCAGACTATTTGAACGAGTTGTGTATACAGAGCGATTCAGAAAGGGAATACTAACCTTTAAACGTGTGCTTCTTTAGCGCATTGGTAACCATTATGGGAAGACGAATTTCAACAAGTTAACAAGTTCAACAAATCTTTGATCTCAACAAAATGAAAATTATGATTTATGTCGATTTTTTTTTATAATTGACCTATCAAAATTTTGAGTTGAAATCATGTCTACAAATGCGCTCAAGAAGCACAGGTTCAAAGGTTAGAATTTCCTTGCTGAATTACCATAGAGACACAGCCAACTGTGTCTCACATTTTTTAAACCTGTATGTCTACCTTCTTCTTGGAAAACGGTAGAGTTTGAAATTATTGTGTCCTTCAGTGTAAGTCAGCTTTAGTGTCTACTGTCTATGGCCGAAAAAATAACGACAAAGAAAGAAGATCTGCAACTTGGGTCCCTTTTCATAGTCGACAGATTAAACTGAATGCAGAGTCTTGTCCCCTCACGTGTAAAATCAAAGCACATTTTTGGTATAAATTCGTATATAATTCTGTCCTAAAACGTACGTACATAACGTAACGCCTGATTTTACTCTAGCTAAAAATACATTGAGCCTAATCAAGAGGTGATTATATATATATTCTCTACTCATTCATACCAGTCTCATTCATCGATCCCGGGGAAGCAATTAATTCACCCTACCCGGCAAGAGCCTTGTACAATCCGCTTTGAAGCCAACCGAAAGCCCGCGATGCAAACTGGGGCTAAAAATAAGCTAGGATCTATACCATTGAACTAGCGACGTGAGCCCTTCCTTCCTTTAGCTTATTTGGAGGGGCTATCAGGAGTACTAGTAATGTGTTCATCGGACTTAACTAGTATTTTTATTGAAATAAAAAAAACTTTTTAACAAAATAAAAACCGTCTTGAAAAAACTAAAAAGCCAAAAATAATCTAATCTTGAAATCTACCTTGTTTAACTAAATCAAATATTTGACTAACCTGAAGTCGGTGCCAAAAAAAGCCTCCACCTTTTTTTTGAAGTCGGTTAAAAAATGAATTTGATTATATGATAGGCGGAGTTAGTAGTTACCCTGTATTCGTACCGAGCCTTCGAATCCAGGTAGGTACTTTTTGCAATGAGCATGAAAGTGTTGTACCCTATGGACGGTTAATATATTGACGGGTGATCCAGAAATAGTATACAGAGCCTTGAATTTGCGCTTCTTCAATCATTATATGCAACCGTATTATTTTTAAAATTGACATGTCAACATTTTAACTTGAAAATTTACATGTTAAAATTTTAACTAGCGCCGGCTTAAAGCACAGTATAACCTTTCTAAACCACTCTGTATAATTATTAATATACTGGATTGCGCCCCCCCCCCCCCGCGCCGTTTCATTGCACGGTACGCATATAACAAGCGTTGCCATGTTTGGAACGTGCGTTCGACTGGCGATATTGTTTTGCTTTCACTATCACCTGGTAACGACATGTGTGTTTCCATCAAACAGACACACATGCCATTTTGTTCCGCCTCTTTGGAGAGTCGATACCACAGCACCCGTAAGTAAATTAGGTTTTTGTACACACCGCTATTAAGAGTTTAAATTGCTTTAATTATTTCCACTCAGCTTTACTGAAAAAAAAATGATTAAACCAATTTATGGTACAATGCAATGAAACACTCTTATTGTGTACTAGCTGTTGCCCGCGACTTCGTCCGCGTGGTACTTGACAAAGACAACCCTTGACAACAGCCTGCTCGCCCATTCTGAGCCCGTGGGATGCATTGCAGGTTGTTGCTGTGAAACTTAATCAGGCGCTGCGCTGCAACATTGGTTTTATTTTTTTTTCGTGAGATCCTATTTTTTTTTTCTAAAATAAAAGTAGCCTAAGTTACTCCTTGTTACATTAGCTATCTGCCAGTGAAAGTCCCGTCAAAATCGGTCCAGCCATTTCAGAGATTAGCCGGAACAAACAGACAGACAGACAGACAGACAGACGGACAGACACAAATTGTAAAAAAAAATGTTTCGGTATAGGTAACGTGTATACATCCAAATGCACTTAGTAAAAAGCGGTTATTTTAATATTACAAACAGACACTCCAATTTTATTTATATGTATAGATTAGAAATTGAAAATAACTATTGGTGAATTAAAAAAAAATTGGCGTCAAAAGTTAGCGGCTACGTGACTCTTGTCTATGGGCCAGTATATTATCTTACTACTAGCTAAAATATTCGCAATGTGTATCTCATATAAAGTTGATAAATTATTTCAAGTGGGCGAACCAATAAATCTTCTACTAATAGCTTTTCAAGTGAAACCTTTCGTCTCAAGCACCAATATGTAACGAGTACTGGAGTTTAGTACTTACTTTTTGAACTTTCCTTCGCAGGGTTTCGTAGTCGAACTAGAAACCTTTATAGTTTTTCCAATTTGTATTGTGTTTGTATTTGTATCTTAGGCTTCCAGTCTTGGCGAGACATCTAAGAGGCAGGCTGATTACGTACTTATATTGCAATTGACTAACGACAGCAATGATAAGCGTTACATTTTCTTTTAAATCACGAATTCGTAGAACGTAGCGCTGTGACGCAACATGTATTTGAGATTTGAGAGCAAATATCACTGGAATATAACAATCAGTTTGTCAATTGCAAGATACCTGATTAGGTATCTAGGCTGATTAGCCTATAGAACGATTTCCATTTGACCTCCACATTCAACTAGTGGGACTACCAGTCATGTTAACATCAAGCCCTTAATCTTTGACAACATAAACAGTGGTGCTCTATACTTATCATTCGCCAATTATATTTTTGTCCAGCGTTATTGGTGCCAAAATTATGGCACAACCTTCAATAAGTATTGCTATTCTGGCTATCGTCCATTACCCTGAGCCAGTCATGGTTAGTAAACCCATGTCTTTTCAAAACATGTTCTGGCGGTGTGCAGGTTTCAAAGAGATTGCTAAGATTTTTTTTTAATCGCGAACTCTTTTATTTTATGAATATGAAATAAGTAGGAAAGTATTTTATTGTATTTGATGTAGACTTGGCAGTGCCAATTCGAAGTCCAATGTCCCAAAACGATAGTAGAATGCATTCATTTAACGTCACAAATTGATAAAGAATAAAAAAAGTATTCAACAATAAAACTTATGTTCAAATTAAGTCGCTTGGTAAGCAAAACTAAGTTATATTTCTGTTGCAGTAAGTCAGGTTGGCCGAGTGGTCTAAGGCGCCAGATTTAAGCTCTGGTTCCCGAGAGGGAGCGTGGGTTCGAACCCCACACCTGACAAACTTATTGCGGTCTTTTGGTTACCAGAAAATGATCGTAATTTGTTTTATTAATAATTATTATAGAAACGACTTATAAAAAATATCAAAATAAGATGTTTTGATTTTTGTGCAAATAAGTATAGCTGTTCCAAGTACAAGTAGGCTAGACGCATACTCCACCTACTAGATAATTATGTATGGTAATGTCTATAAAATTGAATACATAGGTAAATAATTAAAATAACAATTTATTAAATAAATTACTTAATTTATTGAATTTAATACAAAATGTGTCCCAATAAATTAATAAAAATCAACCAATGGGGGTGAGGTGGTGGGGATAAAATGAGGTGCTTAAGGTTGTCGAAAAAAAAAATGAATTAATAGATCCAAGTTTTTTTTTTGTGGTAACGTCAAACTAAGTACACGTGTGTTCTTTAAATTTATTTCAAAAAGGCGGAAGCCAAAGTAACAAATCGAGAACTTTAAGATGTTGTTCTTATCTCTCAAAGCCTTTCTACTATTCTCATGCTGTACTCAAAAAGAGCAACCGGATAACAAATTGCAAACAACGAACTCAATAGGCAATCCGAAACCCGCTATCTTAAATACATATCTATCACAGAATTCTGAAAAATAAGTCCGAACCTAAGTTACTTATTGCCTTGATATCCCGAAATTCCAAAATAAGTCCTAGGTTTATTTGAAAAGGAAATCGTTTCAGACTGAACATTGGTCTGGAGGTGATTGGAATCTTGATTTTTTGGGTTAGTTTGGCCCTTTTGGTGTTAGGGCTTGGTCACACTCTATTCTTGTTAATAAAATTTATGTTTATTATGAAAATATGGTCTTTCTGCGCTACGAGCGAATATTGGGACAAGGACGCAATAACGAAACGTACGTTCCAACTTCCATGATTGTGGACACAGTAATATAATAAATAATAATATTTAAAAGTTTGGTACAGGCACGATATAAGACTAAAAAATACGTATTCATAATATTATTTAAAAATTACTTTCTTGGCTTGCACACGAAATATAAAAATAACATAAGTGCCTGATTTAAAATTTTCATCTTTTCCTACAAATATCTACATTCCCGTACATAGAAGTTATAATGCATTTGCAGTAAAAAAATCTATAACAAAAATAGCGCTTTAGTGCTTGCTGTATTGTAAATAATACCAATGAAAACTATCAGCATATTTGGAGTGATATTTCTGTGATATTACTTTGGTCTCGACAATTGTTTAACATTTTTGTAACTATATTTTTATAATATTTATTTCTGATATTTACGCGAATGCTACACATTGAAATATAACTTATTTTACAGAATTTATCAGCAGTCGAAACGTCGGGAAAGTAAAAACATAAAATAAAAGCGATAAAATTTGTAAAATAAATTTTATTTCAATATAACTTTATAATCTCAATTTTGAACACGCCTTTATAGCAATAGAACAGTAATAGTGCAGTAGAATAACAACAAAATTAGCTCCAACACGCGACTGTTATGGTTATTAAGGAAAGTTTACTTGACTTTATACAACAAAACGACTATTATTTATTCATATTAATAATGTACTTAACCTTCTGAAATGTGGAATATTCGTGGTCACATTTATTTTTGGAAATAATACTAGCAATGAGAAATGCGATAAGTATCAATTTGGGCATACATTTTAGTGGCCCCTTTTGCGTCACAGTAGAGTAGTATGACATTTACGAAAAAAAAATCATAAATATACACCTTGTCCTTCAGATATTGTCATTTGCACCATTAATTGAAGCAATATATTTTTTAATAATAAATTTGTTTATCATCATCTTCTTTTTTTAGGTTGTTTGGCAATTGTCTACAAAATAGTGTCATTATTGCCAGTGTCGAGTAATTCTTGATAATTGTTATTCATTATAAGTACCACTAATGATAATGATAATGTAGATGACGATGATGAAATTAATCTCCTACCCCTTTCGGTTACGCTGTGGATAACTTAAGGAAAATTTACCGGACATCTTGGGAGATCTTGAAAAGCCAAGTTATACTATTTTATTTCAATTTCCTTCGCTCGTGCACGTTTATGAATACACAATGGTTAATATCCCACTAATATTACACATTATTTATGATCACCAAAGCATGGTGCCACTGCTATTATTATTAATCAATTCTTTGGTGGCACCGAAATGGTATATGCTTACGTTATTATAGCGCTATGTAAATAATGTGTGCTCGGGCCACTGATCAAAACTATTTTTTCGCAAAAAATATCCATCCAATATTCAGCGCACTATATCGTGTCGTGTCATAGCAGTGATAAAATTGATAACCTCACGGCGCGAGCCGCAATATTTGAAAAAAAAAAAAAACTTTTTTACGTCGCCCGAAGGGAGAATCGGATAAGTTACAAAAACACAGTTACGAAAATCGTGACGGAAATTTATTAGGTTCACTGGAAACTACTGACTTATAACATTTTGGTTTTCAGGAAAATAGAAGAATGATATTTATGTTTTTTCGAGGGTCGAATCCTGGGAGGGTCAAAGCGTTAAGTGATGAGCGCGAGTATTTGTACCAGTTAAATATCCATTCAAGTATTATATTATTACTACTACTATAGAAGTATATTACTAGTAGGTATTGGCGAACTGATTAGCTCAGTGGGTAGTGACCCTGCTTTCTCTGCTGCAGGTTTCGATCCTGGTAGGGACAAACTTTGGGTGATGAGCTTGAATGACTGTACCCGAGTTATGTATGTTTATTATCTATATAAGTATTACATACTGAGCTCGCCCCATGTCATTGTATAATACAAGCGTTGCTTAGCTTGGGACCGTACAGTTAGTTAGTGTGGTCGTCTAGCGATTATTATTATTATTTATTTATTATTTAATGTGTTTATGGCACATAACCCCTTTCACTGAGCCAAAGTTATTACTAAAATTCGACTGCCGTCAATAGTTTAATTGTATTACGGTTGGATTCTCCCAGTGTAGATAAAATACTTAAATCCACAAGTAAGAAGCTTTCATATACACACATACCCACACAAAGACACGCTCAGGTACAACTAATCCCACTTCCCACTAATATTATAAATGTGAAAGTTTGGATGGATGGATGGATGTTTGTTACTCAATCACGAAGGAATGGCTGAACGAACCTGGATGAAATTTGGCACAGAGATAGATTATAGTCTGGAATAGCACACAGGCTACTTTTTATCCCGGTAAATTGTATGGTTCCCGTGGGATAGATTTGTTGAAATTTTTCATAGAGCAAAGGATCGAAATTATTTTTTGCATAGGTAGTGGTAGTTTAGGGGTCAGAAAATGACATAGGCAAATTTTTATCCCGAAAATACGCACGGTTCCTATGGGATAGCATACAGGAACCGTGTTTTTTTAACTTAACTTTTTAATCGCGGGTGACACCGCGGGGCGCAGCTGGTAAAAATATAAAATTGTCATTCTCATCCCATCGTCTGATATCAGGCAAAAGCTGAGGCAGGTTATGTTAGGGACAAAGGCCACAGGAAAGGGCTCACAAATTGGGGCACTACGTAAACATCCCGCATGTAATGTATGAATGTAATTTTTTACCACAAATAAACAAAAATATGTTTTCAGTAACAAGTTGGAGATATATTTACGGTTTTTCCTACTAAATATAGGTTATGTAGGTCAATAGAACAGTATGTAATAATAATAATACCAGTCCTTTTTATGTCCCACTGTTGGGCACGGGCCTCCCTCAATGCGAGGGGGATTAGGCCATGGTCCACCACGCTGGCCCAGTGCGGGCTGGTGGACTACACACATCTTTCAAGGGGTTCTCACAGACATGCAGGTTTCCTTACGATGTTTTCCTATATCGTTTAGCAAGTGATAAGCGTGGTTGAAAATGAGATTCGCACATGAAATCCAGAAATCCCAAAGGTGCCAGGGTTTGAACCTGCGATCCTCGTTACCGGGGCAAGCGTTCTACCAACTTGGCTATCACTGCTGTTTACTATGTAGATCACTATGTTACCTGAAGATAATAATAAAGCAGTTATTTATTAAATAAATTTACTAACGGCGGTTTAACTTGGCTTTACTAAGAAGGGTCGACGAGAACCTGTACTGAACTTAACTTTAGGCATAGAATAAATAATAGCTTTAGGCTACGTCAGAGATTCCCAAACTATTCTGGGCAAGAGACACCTTTTGCAAAATGAACTTATTCCTCCGACTGACATAGCCAAATCACTATAAAAAATCCTATCTCTTTGTTTTCCTATTGATACAAAATAATAACTTCATCTTGTACAAACTTGTGCACGTTTATTAACTTGTTGAGTTTTATAAACTACAACAATGATTCTTCCTACTAAAATATTAGGCATTCTTATAACAAACTTATACATGTAACACAACTTTTCAGTATCTTGAATGTTTCAAAAAGGAACTTATGACAATTAATAGGGCTCGATTTTAAGACGTCGTCGACCCCAAAATCACTTTTCATTTTTGTTCACCCCTGGGAAACCGAACCGAACTATGCGGTCGGTATCGTCTACTTTGGGAATCGCTGGGCTACGTCCTAGAATATCCTAATAACTTAGACCCAAGAGGTATCTGTTTTACATGCATAAAGTATGACCGCAATACCCGAAGGGGTCAGACATATTCCAAACATTTCAGTTTTAGAACAGGTGATTTTTACCAGAATTACCAGTTCATGCCTGAAAATAATAACGAAAATAAATGCATTGTTTTCGGAAAATAAAATTCATAGATACGCCTGAAATCAAACTTTTTTTATCATTTTTTTTATTCGAACCTCCACTATATGGTCCCAAAATAATCAACGCATCTACTACCGGTATTTGACAATTTTACGAAAAGATAATTTCCAACATCTGTCCACGCAGGAATGGAATCCGCAACCGTCCGGTAAAGTGAGCGGATTGGTCTCTGCTCTAACCGCTAAACCAAGGTGGATTCAGTATGTACATCACAGCATATTTTATAATGTTTCCTAGGGCTTTAGGCTGACCTCAGACAACTCGAATGACTCGCTGTTTTCAAAGACGGAATTTATGTTATCGATTTGAAAGATGGCGTATCTGGAAAAATCAAAATAATATGTGTAGAGTAGTATATCATTTTATGCAAGTTCAGCCTTTCTGAAATCATAATAACATCTTACTCCTTACTTTGGGCGTTATCGAGTTGTATGAATGCCGTTTCATAATTCAGAAAGACATGTCAGCGATGTTAAGTCATTCAAAAACGTGTGCCAAAATATTCCTTTGTTGATGCCACTACCATCGAGCTGTCAAAAAGATGTTTTAAATAATGGTCAGATGACACATCGAAAACTTTCCATGTTGTTTTACATGGAGCTATTGTTTTCTCAAAATGCGTCTTAGGAAGTTTTCGATGTCAATTTCGAATGATTTAGAATAACTGCCCAGTTGTGTGAGGCCAGCTTTAAATGCTCGTATTTCGTGTCGTGCACTCACAGGTTGTCTTACGGACATTAATCGTCCTAGACGTTTTATAGTCCAGAACGCAGATACAATGTTTTCCCAGTAAGACATAAACAAGGAATTATATCGTGTGGAAATATCTGTAGTTACTGTGTAATTATTGAGCCTCACGATTACGGCTTTGTGTAAAAGTGAAACGGTTTCTATACGGTCGGATCAACTACTTAATATTTAATGATAATTAACAGTCGACTAAGTGCGCACAATACACCAAAGAAAGCAGTGATAGCTAAGTTCGTAGAACGGTCTCGGTAACGAGGATCGCAGGATCAAAGCCCAAATCGCACCTTTAAGATTTCTGGATTTCATGTGCGAATCTCATCTTCAACCATGATTATCAGTTGCTAAGCGGTGAAGGAAATCATCGTGACGAAACTTGCGCGTCTGAGAGAACCCCTCGAAAGACATGTGAAGTCCGCCAACCTGCACTGGGCCTACGTGGTGGACTATAGCCTGCTCGCATTGATGGGAGTCCCATGCCCAAAAGTGGAAAATTAAAAGTGCTGGTATTATTATTATAACATTCAACCACTCAAGAAATAACTTTAACATGATAAAAATAAAGTCACTAAATGTCTGCATGGGCTAATTTTGTAGGCGAGAAAAATATAACTTGCCAATTAATCTATTTAATTTTCTTTTATGGTTGAAGGGTAATGTAAATAAAAAGTGGATGAATGACAAATATAGGTCGTAATTTCGCTCACACACATATAACTGTGTTATGTGAACTAGAAACATAAGTCAACATTAATTATGTAAGATCTGTCTACACATAATAAATAAGGACTTACAGGACTTTAGGTCAAGGGGTAGACTGATGTGAGAATGGTTAAATTGTTTTACCCCAATTTAGATACTAATCATTGAAATAAAACTAATTACACGAATTTTATCGCGTTTATTTGATGTTCTTTACGTTCCCGAAGTTTAGGCTGCTTTTAGCTCCACGAAGTCTGCCATCAGTGAACATGTATAGAATCGCACCCGCCATTATATCCGATTTGATCAACCACGGATGCTCGCAAAATAACACCGATTCCGACCAAGGATGATACGTGAGGCCATTGAAATTAAAAAAAACATCCTGATTTCAATAGGGAAGATGGCTGGGCGCTACCAACGCCTTGAGATGCAGTATTTAATATAATTACATCCAAAACCAAGCGCACCATTGCAAGATCTCAAGACACTGTGAGCACTTTCCGCGTAGATCAGACCGCAAACAACAGCTAAATATTAGGGTACCCCAGGTCTAACTATGACAATGGGACGTCTAACCTCCGGTGACCAGGTTATAATTATCGTGATAGTACCTAGATACCTACTTAGGTATATCGGCTCCGAATACATATTCCTTCCGTTCGGAGTCGAGACTACTAGGTCCATGTGGTCCAACCGCCATAAATTTTATAGAAAATCTTTCAGGAAGATTGGTCGACGCAACCGGCGACCCAAGGTCTGGGCATTTCCTCGCTCAGCGAGTAGCTTTGGCTATTCAGCGAAGAAATGCGGCCAGCATCTTGTGCACGCTACCGCATGGATCGAATTTTTCACACTTTTTGTAAATATTAAGTAGCTTTTCTATACTCTTTTTAAGGTATACCTATCCAGATGACCAAGGGCTATTACGATGTCATAAGAATCTTGATTTGTTGTCTATCACATGGCTCCTCATATAAGCAATAGTACCTACCCTGATCAAAGCTCTTGTAGTTTGCAGTAAATTAAACAAACAAGTTTGCGTAAACTCCGTACGTACGGTCTATAAAATTTTATTTGTATAATTACTAGTAGGTTTACGTTGAGTTTTAGGATTCTTTATAGATAAAGTCAAATTATTTTGTCAATCTATGTATGTTTCACAGATTTGATACATGAGACATTGATTTGCCTTGAAGCCCATTAAATGGTTTATGATGGATCCATAGAGTTCACCTGAAAGTCCCTGAAAACTAGATATCAGGTTAGCATTTCGCGAACGCTGTACCTTATTAGGAAAACGCTAGTAAGGCCTTATATCTGAGTTATATATTATTTTTAGCTGTCCCGGCGAACCTTGTTCCGTTTCAGAATCAAACGTATGAGAAAATTAATTATCTTCTCTCTCTCTTTACACGGGCTATACCCGGACTTTTGGAAGGCTTGCGTGGGGACATGGGTCCAACACGTAGAGGCCCTTATTGAGAATTTTAATGTTATGTTAGCCACCTGCTGGGGTCAATTGCTGAAAATGATAGCATAAACAGCGAATTGACCTCAGCAGGCGGAGGAGCTTATTATCTTTATTATTATCCTTCTAGTTTTCGGGTACTACTTTCCGAGGCAGAGATAAATAAAAAAAAACAAAGTTGGTAAAAATCGGCCCACTCACGTTCTTGATATATAAGGTGTAACTAACACGACGTTGTTTTATATAAATATATTAACTAAAACTAAGTCTAATTTTGGTAAATGAACATACGGAACTCCTTAAATAACTGGCTCATTGTTATCTAAAGATAGTTTACAAAAATGATCTCTTTGATGTGCTTGCTCAACTAGCTGTTCTGATCTCTTTGTAGTAAAGATTACATACAATTTATTCCTTCTTAAGTATAGCTTTCTCTATCTACACCGTATAGATTGATGTATTACGATGTTTACTTGTCATATCATGCCCCCGCCCCGCCCCCCTTGCCAATAGTGCCCCCCTTTTTAAAGACGAGAGAAGCTTGTCTTATAGGTGCCGTATTCACTTAAAGCGATCCGAGTAAGGTTTCGAAAATATCACATACGAAAATTGCCCCGATAGTAATCGAACCTGCAGCAACAAGGTGTAGTGAGCCTGCTCTAAAGACACTAGACTTTTGTATTGGGTTGGATTATAGTCTAGACTATTATGGCTGGATATAGCAATATTTACACAGAGCGATTGCCATCCGCCTTCTGTGAGCCAACTAATTGGACTAGCGGACCTAAGATTGACTGTTCAACATGTCCTCCGAATCACAGAGGTCAAAGGTTGTCACCCAATCAAGATTCGATCGAGACAAGCGTCCAGCATTCAGGCGTTTCATGATATAGTATACGCAACAGGCTGGGACAATCCCAGTTTATAATGACATATAATAATAATACCAGCCCTTTTTAATGTCCCACTGCTGGGCACGGGGCTCACCTTAATGCGAGGGGGAATAGGTCATAGGCCACCAAGCTGGCCCAGTGCGGGTTGGCGGACTTCTCACATCTTTTGAGGGGTTCTCTCGGACATGCAGGTTTTCTCACGATGTTTTTCTTCACCGTTTAGCAAGTGATGATCGTGGTTTGTAATTAAATGAAAATGGCATATGGTTATATGTAACTATGATAATGCAACTCGTCAATTAAAAATATTGTTCAGAATAATTTCTGTTACAATTTTCACTCACAAAAGCATAATAAGTGCGTTTTCCGCGAAAACATGGGGTGTATAAATATATCAAAACCGCCGTAGGTAAATGGGCTTTTAAGCCCAATTAAAACAACAAGTTGAGCGGGCTTTGAGCATATTAACTGACCTTTACCTGTGCCGCGTGACGTCACGGGACTACAGTGATATTTTACGGCCGTTGGTTCGATATTGAGCCGGCAAAGATAACTTTACCTCAGGGGTTACTTTAAATCATTCAAAGTCAAATCATTTATTGCGAATAGGTGTACGGGCATTAATAAATTGCCATTTAATTTTATTTTTTTTAATCCACAACGGGATCGGCTAGAGTTGCTCCATATCATTTTATATGATGGCCTTTTTAGGGGGCCCGCCTAAAGAGCGGCGAGTCACCACCTGCCAATAGAAATTTGATAACCGCTGATTATGGCAGGTGTCCGCAACCCTTCCAATATACCTATCCCATATCCATCCAATCCTCAATCCATAGTCCCAATTATATTTCCATATTCCTACAATAGTTCCTCTGCCAACTAAGGTCAATTCGCTGTTTATGCTATCATTTTCAGTAGTTGACCCCAGCATGTGGCTAACATATCATTAAAATTCTCACAAAAGGCCTCTACGTGTTGGACCCATGTCCCCGCGCAAGTCTTCGAAAGATCCGGGTATAGCCCGCGTGGAGAGAGACATAATAACTTTTGAAACAAAGATAGTAAAAGTAAGTAAACATTCTAGTCCCCACACTAGGAATTCCTGTGTCGCGGGGAAGCGAACGAAGCCTTAGGCACTGCTAGTATAAATATAAAATCATCGAAAGCCCGGCTAATCTAAAAAGCCCAGAATGCAATCTACTAAAGGTATCCAATCGAATGGGCTTCGGTTTCTACCGATAATGGCCGAATCCGGGGATAAGCACTATCACATCTCACTCTGCTTAGCGACGGGCAACGGGTCTGCATTCCATGTGAGTTATTTCGAGGAGAAAAAAATATGATTGTGAAAAGCTAGGTCGCTGATATTAGTTTTTGGGAGATATTACAAATGAAAAATGCCGTTAAATTTTTTCACATACCATAGTAAAAGGGGCAAAGAGTATATTTTTACTTTAAAGTTTTTAGTTTAATTGAAAAGCGACTCTAGCGGACGGTATTTAAAACTTTTAATTCTCCATACAAAATGTCTGAATACGGTAGACTATAAAGTATACAGTTAGCTTATGAATAATCTCGCACTTGACGTGATTATTATAGATCGATTTAAGTAAATATGAATTATATACATTTATAAGTTTGGTGGGTAATTTCATAATAATGTCTTTAGACTTTTTGTTTTCAAGTCGTGAGTGAACAGGTACCTTCTAGGCAAGTATACTCCATCGTAGACCTGATCTTCAATTACCATCAGGTCAGATCGATATCAAATACTTGCCAATAATGTAATAAAAAAAACAGACTTTAAAATTTTGAGGACTAACTTTATTTAAAACTAGCTGTTGCCCGCGACTTCGTCCGCGTGGTATTTAACAAAGACACAACCGCTAGCAACAGCCTGCTCGCGCGTTCTGATCCCGCGGGACGCATTGTTGCTATCAAAACTAAAAGTAGCCTAAGTTACTCCTTGTTACATCAGCTATCTGCCAGTGAAATTCCCGTCAAAATCGGTCCAGCCATTTCAGAGATTACCCGGAACAAACAGACAGACAGACAGACAGACAGACAGACAGACGGACAGACAGACAGACAGACAGACAGACGGACAGACAGACAGACGGACAAAAATTGTAAAAAATGTTGTTTTGGTATAGGTAACGTGTATACATCCAAATGCACTTAATAAAAAGCGGTTATTTTAATATTACAAACAGACACTCCAATTTTATTTATATGTATAGATTAACTTCACTTACAGCTTCTATATGACGCTGTGTTCGGTGCCATAGACGAAGAATTTTATGAACGAGCTCATAAAATATGCCAATAAGGCTTTATAGTGTAGGGTACTTTTCATTCAAAATTATACTCTAAAATAGTGTAATAAAGGTGAAAATTTTCTGAAAATTTCAACTTGTCAGTGACAACTATCTGAGAAGCTTTATTCATTTTTTTTTAAATTGTATTATATGCTGTCCTATCCTTTATAGGGATATAATGATGCTAAAGCAAAGATATGAATGTTAATACATGAAAATTTCCAACTCAGAAAATACAGATTCGAAATCTGACAACACAAAATGACGAGAAAGTCCACCAAAATAGCAAATTAGTATCCCATAAGCCGATCTTCTCGCGACCGATGGGGACAACTCGATTTATTTATCGGCCAGCCGATCCCTCAATCCGATTTGTTATTGGGGTTCCGTATTTCAAAACTGTGATACACCTTGCGATAAATCGACATGTTGCCTTAATTATGTTTACTTAGTTCAAGACTCAAATCAAATCATTAATTTCATACACTGTGTGGTCGATGAATAAAAAAATAACTTACGTGATTGGAAATCTCACTATTTCACTTTTCATTAATAATATAAATCAAAGTCAAAGTCAAATCATTTATTTCGTATAGGCCTACGGGGGCACTTACAAATTGTCATTACATTTTTTTTTCTTAAGTCTACAACCGGATCGGAACGCGACCTCAACTGAGAAGATCCGGCAAAAAACTCAACGGGCTTGTCTTTTTTTTTTGAAAATGTGAAAGTTTAGATGGATGGATGTTTGTTACTCAATCACACCAGAACGGATCTGGATGAAATTAGGCACAGATATAGATTATAGTCTGAAATAGCACATTGGTTACTCTTTATCCTGGTAAAATGTATGGTTCCCGTGGGATAGATTTGTTTAAAATTTTCATAGAGCAAAGGATCGACATGGTTTTTTGCATAGGTAGTGGTAGTTAAGGGGTCGGAAAATGACATAGGGACATACTTTTTAATCGCGGGTAACACTGCGGGGCGCAGCTAGTAGTACTATAATGATACAAGTGAGCTAAGTTGATCATTACAGTCGAGGCTGGATTTCAGCCCGAGCCTGTATTATCCATTTGAACACTCGTGTCATACGACGTTATTCAACAAAAAAAACAAACTTTACATTGACACATATTTGTGGAATATAGCCACAGAACAAACATGGCGCTCGGATTATATTTCTCCCACCGGTCTATAGGACGGCACAGTTAACAAAGCCGTTAAACAGCCTAATATTAAAACTATAATTAATTACATCTGTTTTTAATTATAACACACATTAATGTTAATTGTATTTCAAAAATATATAAAATGTTTATTTGTAATATTTTAACTAACACTATTTATTTAATCGTTTTAATTCAAAAGAATTGATTGATATGAAACCTTCTTTATTCGATTTTTTTATTATTATTAAATACCGTTCAGCAGGGAACCCAGTTAAGTATTACTTACACTTGGCCGACATTTTCACGTTACTCCAGCATCTTAAGGATTCGAGGATAAGCCTTGCTGTAATTTAGTAAATGCGATGTCCCAGAGTCGGAGAAGTGTAAATACTTTTGTGAATATTTCAGTGTTGCCCGCTGAATTGGAAGAGGGGGTAGTTAGGACTAAGTAGGTAGCTATGTTATTCTGTAGAGAAATCAGCATCTGAAGCAGCGCAGTTTTAGCAGTGTTACTCCGTTCTTCTTCTTCTTTCTTGACAAAATGAGATGCAATGAAATAAAATGGATATGAATATGGCCTCACCCACGACTTAAAAGCGGGTATTTTGCCAGTGTCAAGTAATGAATAGCAATAACACTTTCAATATAAATACACATCCCACTTATCCCACTAATATTATAAATGTGAAAGTTTGGATGGATGGATGTTTGTTACTCAATCACGCCAAAATGGCCGAACGGATCTGGATGAAATTTGGCACGGAGATAGATTATAGTCTGGAATAGCACATAGGCTACTTTTTATCCCGGTAAAATGTATGGTGCCCGTGGGATAGATATACTTTTTAATCGCGGGTAACATCGCGGGGCGCAGCTAGTCATAAATAAAATAATTAATGTGACATGATGATATGAAAATGGTGTCCGTGTTGCTTTGTTATTTCTTCCTGAAACCGCGCTGGATAGCGCGCTGATAATGTAGTGTCACCAAATTAGTTCTGCGTTTATTTGTATTTATGCCTCATCTTAGTTGTTACTCTCTCGTCAGAATGGTCTTGGTCGTCATGTCAGGTTTGCTGGCACAATTGTCAATTTGGCACAGAAAAGGGTCCAACTGAGTCAATCAGTACGAGCTAATTTCGATCATATGTAACTTAATTAATACAGGCTGTATTTATTATATGTGTATTTTAAATTAGGTTGGTATAGAACTCTATGATGATTTTATGCTATAATCAATGTAAATATATTAAAAAAGAAAAGCATAATCATTCTTGAAAAGATCAACGGTAAATTCCATGAGTTAAATCCATGTTATTTTTGTTACGAAGCGGACTTACAACCTGTATATGAGTACACAGGTTTGAAAGTGCAAGTCACAAAGACCCAATTTATGTCATATCACACCTCACGCGATCAATTAGCACCTAATTGAAACATCATAACGCAATATATTTACCCACACAACATTACTATTTGACTTTCGGCATGGAATACTAGACCGGACTGGAGGGATAATACCAGGCACAGGACTATGGTAATGTAAAATATATTTTTAAAAAAAGAGCCTCCATAGAGTTTCTTGCCCGTTCTTCTCCATAGGAACGACATTCCGAACGCTTGGTAAAGTAGTAGCATAATATTTTTGTAACTTTTGACAATTTATAAGCACTGTGCATAATGGTCTACGTGAATAAAAAATATTCTGATTCTGATTCTGATTGCCCTTTTGCATTGATAAGAGGCCAGTGATCAGCAAATGGTTAATTATATACATTAGAAAATATACCAAATGGACTTAGTAAGTTTCTGGTATTGATTATTAAACATATATACTTATTGCAAATTGACATGAACTCAACATTTTAATCATCCACTCTATAATCAATCATCCACAACAGACCCCTTGTTTTTGTTTTTTAATTTCTTAGGGTTCCTAACTAATATGGTATAAACGGAACCATATGGTGCCACTATATCCGTCTGTCCTCTATAATTACACGCACACTGACATTATTAAAAAATCATATTTAATTTTTTACGATCAATCCGTTACTCAAGTACAAATCTGCATTCTGTCCAGACCGAAATATTAATATGAAACTCTCCGCAAAATGTTTGTTTGTATATTTTTTTATATAAACACGTAGTTATTTAAAGACAAACACTCGGGAATGTCATTAATCTTTTCACACACCATTAATTTTCCAATAATTTTAATATTGACGGTGACTAAGCTCTTATTCGAGTATGTTAGTGGTAAGTGTGACTCGGTTATATTGAGTGCAAAGGAGTAAAAAAAATAATCATATACGTAACTAACGGGGTACAAACGAACAAAACGAAACACAGACAATGGAAAAAGGTGAACAACCAAAAAGCTATGGTAAAAATCGTGAGGCAACCATCTTTTGACGTTTGAAGTTCGCCAGCCAGCACTAGGCCCGGTATAATCGTAACAAGACTATGTTGTAACTTTTTTAAATTGCATAATATTAATTGGCGATAAAAAAATACCGACAATAAAAAGACAAGCCGGCGAAGTGTTTTGTCGGATCTTCTCAGCTGTGGTTGCGTTCCGATCACGTTCTAAAGATTAGAAAAAAAATTAAATTGTCAATTTGTGAGTGCCCTCGTAGGCCGATACGAAATAAATGATTTGACTTTGACCTTGCAATTCTGTTATGATCGTTTGTATCTTCAATAAAGTTCAAAACTATCTCCTTCAATGCTTTGACCAACATAACTAAACGTTGGTTCTACAATGCACTGATAAACTTGTCATCTTTCAAATAAGTTGTGAATAGGGTTTATCAGCTCCTTGTATAACAGGCCTTTAGTTTGATAAATTTATTTTCTCCACTCGTCTGGATCCCATTACTTGGGTACCTATCTTAAGGTATCAGGCACCTATCTTGAAAGTTTTCTTCTATAACTAAGGCTATCATTTATCACTAATACAAATTATAATCAATTCATAGCCCATACAGACGTAATCGAACAACACCGTCACAGACCCCACGAGAAAAAGCTGAGCTCGATAAATGTATAAACAATTTTTGGGTCCACTGAACAAGGTTACATAACGCCCTACAAATACTTAACAGGCGACGCCCCAATTATCGCCAGTCGACCCACGATGATTTGGCCAATAGAACAACGATAATTGAATGGGCCTCAAGAAAAATTGCTTAAAAATTATTTTTATAATTGAACATGAGGAAATTGCGAATGTCCATGGTGTTTTACCGAGAGAAAAAATGCTTCGCTTGTAAGTTGATGATAAAATTGCGCAACATTTTTGTGTATCCCGGGATAACCTATTTCCCGGGCTAACAATTGTCCTAGGGTTTAATCAACTTTCTTTCAAAGACAGCTGATTCGGACTGAATTCAATAGTAATGACCCATATGTCTAATGTGTACCTAATGCATGCCAATGATGACTACCTACGAATTTATCCTATTTAAACTTGTTTTAATATTATTTCAAATTTCTGCATGTAGCAAATTACTCCGACGAAGCAGTGAGACCGATCATTAAGTGCTTTTATACCATATTGATTTCTTATATTTACGAATACTACAGATTACAGATTTACCAAATCAAATGTCAAAATCTTTCGAAATGGGATCGGAACGCACCCGTGCAAACGCAATAAAAATCATAAAATTAATTTTATTTGAATCCTTGTGTACCAGGTATACAATATATTTTAATCCAAAAACATTCAGCTAACAAATTGCAGTTTAACATTGATTTTAGTTTTCTGAACAGGGTTTCGCAATTAAAAGCTATTTAATTCTGTATTTTATTCCGAATTAATTTAAATACATATAGGATTCGTGAGAGGTATTTATACAAAATCTGATTATAAGAATTTCTTGCATCAAATAAACCCTCGTAGCCGAATTTTGGGGGCAAACCACAGATGTGTGTCGGAAGCTTCGAAAATTCCGAAAAAACAATTAAGACGCTGAACATTAAGGTTCAACATTGCGTAACAAATTTAGAGGTTCTGAAAGATTCATTTATATCTCGGTAGTAGAAAATCGGGAAGGATTTGGTGAATTAAAATAATGTCTTAATTGGCATTTCAGTTCTTAACGGAGTTATAAAAAATAATGAATACAATTAAGGATTGTTTGAGACTACTGAAAAAATAAAATAGATTGGTTTGGCGTTTAGATTATTGACTAACCGATACATACAAACGATAACCCAAACATTGCTTGGGATAAAATGTAACCTAAATACTGACGTAGTTATGAGCTAGCCGCATGCAATGTTTCATTAAAATCGGTGTAGTAATTATTCCGTGATGCCCAAACAGACAGATTGATTGATTGATTTGGGATCGAGTCACCTTCGTCCGTAGGAGAATTAAGTACCCTCGAGATACCCTACACGTGACCCTGGGTGGTGCCAACCAGGTGACAACTCTACTGGTGGTAGGCTTCGGCCGTGGCTAGTCACCACCCACTGAACAAAGCCATGTCGCCAAGCGGCCTAGCCATGTTCCGGCATGATGTTCGATGTTGCCATTCATGGATGGCGGGTCAGATCAGTTGCGCTGCATGTTCCTAGTGAATGTAGCGTCTCGATCTACTGCCGCCGTCCTACCTAGGCAAGTATGCTCCATCGTAGATCTCATCATCACTTACGATCAGGTGAGATCGAGATCAAATACTTGCCTATAATGTATAAGAAAAAAAAAAATTGACCAAAAACACAAAAACAGCAATTCTGTAATATAATTATTTTTTTTCAGGCCAAGTATATATTTTTTTAAAAGACTAAATCAGTGCCCACTTATTATTATTCTTGAAACATACCAATAGCATAGTGAAGGTAAATTGAAAACACTGAGTTTTGTTTACCGGCGGTATTTCAATTTCCTCAACCCGGAGATCCATTTTAAAAATATTCTTCCTTCCAAAGATATTTGTCGTTGAAGGAATAAAAAATATTCTTCCAAGAAGGCATAGAGATGGCGAATAGAGTCAATACCATAAATGTTGTTCTATTTTAGTGTTTTCTGGTTATTTTTTCTATTAAATCTTAATAACGACCAATATATTTACTTAGGTACTTAGATAACCACAGGTTATACTTCAAAATAAATAAACTTAGGAGAGCTTTGATTACAGTGTAAAAAATAGTGGACCATCGGTAGCTGCTCATTGTGTATGATAAAATGAATCGTAATTATAAGAAAATAAAATACTTAATATCACGTCATTGATTCGCTCTCATTTCTAAGCTTAACATTTTTTTTTATAAGTATACGTAATTGGTATCATATAATTTACTCGTTAAACATAAACCATAGAGTTTATAGACTTTATAACACGTCATCTAGTACTGCGCAAAGCAACATTTTTATGCGCAGTAATAAACGGCGGCGTTTGACACACCATTTTCATTTCATCATGTCACATCCATTATTTTATTTATAATGTGTATTTATTGAATGTGTTGCTATTAATTACTTGACATTGGCAAAATACCCGCTAAGTTGTGGGTGAGGCCATATTCATATCCATTTTATATCATCGCATCTCATTTCGTAAAGAAAGAAGAAACGGCGTTTGATAAAGTTATATAACTTCGGAGGAATATATTTCACACTGTTTTCGTTACATTATATTAAGGTCGTACATATAATTGCGATAACTATTAATTTGGAACTTGCGAAGGTGGCGGCGACCGGGCCAATAGATACGGGAAAAGAAAATATATAGTTATTACAGCCAGCTAAATGCTAAGGAAATCGTGTGTGCTCTAATTTTCATCATGAACCTTAGTTTTAATTATTGTTAGGCTTATTAAGTTTAACGATGAAGGAAAACATTGTGAAGGAACCTGCATGTCTGAGAGAACCTCTCGAAAGATGTGTGAAGTCCGCAAATCCGCACTGGGCCAGGGCGTGGTGGACTATGGCCTAATCCCCCTCGCATTGAGGGGAGGCCCGTGCCCAGCAGTGGGACATTAAAAAGGGCTGGAATTATTATTATATTATATTATTAAGTATTCCGTTTAGCTAAAGTAGCTCCATACTACTTTAAAGGTATAACAATGGTCTTTTATAACTGTCTAAAACACTCAAATTCCAACCCCAATACAATAAGTTTTTCAATAGCCATTAATGCAAAGGTCAGATAATCTTCAATACTTTATATTTTTAAAGCAAAAAGTTCGAGTCAGTTTTTCTGTAAAACTTTGTCATGAAATCCTTTTTATGTGGCCGTCCCTTTTATAATACCGACGGGAGTACTTAGGGGAAATATAGAACAAGTTTTATTTTGCGGTTAGCAAACCTCCACGCATTGACTTAAAGCACATAATACGTACTAGTACTACGTATATAAAGTAAGTATTTAGGAGTTTGAGAACAGCAAATAAAAGTTGGTGATACTAAAGACCCACTTGAGCGACCGATGCGTCAGATGTTTGGTCTCTCTCTAGTGCTGTGGCGTCATTACTGGGAGGTGTAAAATTCATGGATGTAAGTAATCATATTTTTGAGCGTAGGTGTGCTTATGGTACCTCGGCAAATGGGTAAAATTAATGTCAACTTGTAGCTGTATATCCTTTGAAATAAAACTAATTTTACACATTTTATCGCGTGTATATTATGTTTTTACGTTCCCAACGTTTTGGCTACTATACAGCAACCATGTTCATGGGAGGACTGAGGTGTTTGACTTCCCAGTGTCATAGATTGTGAATGTGGGCTATCTTACATAGGGCAACCAAAAAGAGCAATAAAAACCCGGGTAAAAGAACATGTTTGACGTCAAACACCGGCGCTCCACAAAGTCTGCATCTGTGAACATTGATCGCACTCGCCATTATATCTGATGTGATCAACCACAGATCCTCGCAAAAGAATAACGATTCTAACCAAGGATGCTGCGTCAGGCCATTGAAAGTAGTATTCGCGTAAATATAAGAAATCAATACGGTGTATGCTATTTGAACATCGCCAATTTTGTAACACGAGCATATACCATATATACCATACCTTTGCTCATGATGACTTGTGTACGCGATATAGTCGTCGCTACTTAGCCTATACGTCTGAAAAATCAACTTGTAGCGCGCGCTGTTAACGCGAGTTCACTGCGCGTGAATAGTAGCCGTATGCAAAGACCCTAAATATCCAGCATACTATTTTGCAGACCGCATCTGGCAAGAAGACTATCACCTCGTATTTTCAGCCTTTCGTATCTTACTAGTCATATGCAGTACGACAGGTCGCATATACAACTAGGCATACGACTAGTCGCCAGTCGTCTGATCCCCAATACAAATCATTTAAATTATCCACCAAACCAAATCTTAACTGTAATATAATTGTGGTAACCGCCCATGCCAGCGTAGAATTCTTAGCTAGGGCTTATTCATTCAAACAGCACCCAGACCATTAATTAATTCTTGGTTTTGTACAACGGCGTGAGCGCGATTAAGTGTCCTGTATTTTTTTATTTTCAGCGCTTTGAGAGATGGTGAAAATAATTTAACTGATATATTTGTCGTTGGATAACAGCCGGGAAGTGGTTTGCCGGTACCGTGACTTTCAATGTGATATTATTGATGTACAACTTTTATTACTATAAGTATTTTTATTTTATTATTTTACTGGGTTTAGATTTCAGTCTACCGTATAGATATTTTGAATAATTTGTGTGTTATTTATGAAGGCCTATAAAGCATATATTAATAGTCCACATCTACCACCACTATGCTCGATCCGTTGGTTCCACTGAGAAGAGGTGGAACGAAACTCAATGAAACCATTGAGATTCTTCTGGCCTCGGTTTGTTCCCAAAAGTGATCTCTAGTCCATCTTGGTTTGCGTTGTTAAAACATGCTTTTGTTTCTTTTTTAATAATAAAATACCATCACGCCTGTTATCCCTGAAGGGGTAGGCAGAGGTGCACTGCAGTGCACCCACATTTCACCAATGGCATTTTGGTCCCATGTAATAGAGGGCGAGCCTGTTGCCATTATACCGGGCACATTCCTTTCAATATGAGGATTTAGGCCGCAGTCCACCACGCCGACCCAGTGCTGCTTTGTAAACTTCACACGACTTTTGTCACACGTGTAGGTTTCCTTGCGATGTTTGCCTTCTCCGTACAGCAGGATATAATATTTAATAAAAAAGGAAAATATTTTTTTTTATTTTTAAAAGGATTTTTAAGGGAAGTTTCAGTGGGCACGCCTTCGAGGATTCTCGTCACCCTACTTGACACCAGCTGAGTGGAGTAATTAATCAAAGATTAATCTTGGTTTTTTTATAAGCCTTCGGTCTTAGACCGAATAACGAGCGCATCGAGAAAAATACAACCGAGTTTACCAAATGCGATTAGTGAGCTAACCGTATACTTTGCAGTCTACGTATTTAGATATTTTGTATGGAGAATTGAAAGTTCGTAAATACCATCCGCTAGAGGCGCTGTTCAATTCTCCATACACAGTGTCTAAATTATAGACTATAAAGTATACTACTTATTTGTACCTATATAGATTCTGTCCAGGCTGCACTATTGTCGTCTTGGTTTTCCAATGATTTGAATTTCAAATTGTATACTAAAATAACTCGTGTAAAATTTTAATGGGTAAAGTAAGTATTTTCACCTGCGCAAGGTGTTTATCTTATCTCGCACCACAGCATCCAAGACAAGTCGCGAAATTGAGATTGTTCGCTTGAAATAGCCGAATACCAATTTTCCGGTCGACTCACACCCTTTACTTTATCCCTTTTGGGGATTGTTTTTTATTATACGCAGACCCAACTTACTATCAAAAATGTCGAGTATGTTTCATAGTTTATTTTTCTGAGTAACAAGGTGAATATTTTTACCTCAACAAGTAACAACTAAATATGAGGGTATCCCAGTTCAAACTGTGACAATAGGACGTCAAACCCCTCGGTCCTCCCGTGGCAATGGTTGCTGTAAAGCAGCCGAAACGTCGGGAACGTGTAAACAAAAAATAAACGCGATAAAATCTTTATAATCAGTTTTATTTTAATGTACCGTCCTATATTTAGCGCGAATAGTTCATGTATATTTATTAGATTATAATTATGATTTGAATGAAGTGATTTGAACCGAGCTGTTTGATTATAAATTGCGGTAGACTATTCACGTCAGATACTGTTACCTTAATTACTAACCATCTTGAATTTCTGGATGTCATCTATAAATAACATGATATTTTGGGAATTATAATTTTCATATATACTACTTAGCTAGACTGCCTTTATGATTTTGTAGGCGTAATTAAAGACAGAGTAGTAACCTTGGGGTTTTATTCTTGGGCTCAAAAGTAATTAAGTTAAGCAGTCAATTAAAATAAATAGTAAAGGCTCACCCACTAACATCGTCAAAATCATAAAAATGTATAGGAATACCAACAAATTCTGCTTAACCCTTCCGTGAATGCAGTGATGATGGCACGAGGGTACATTTGATTGCATAAAAGTCAAACATAAAAAAAATAGTATATAAATACCTACTTAAGAGCCCCAACCCCAATAATTTACATAAGTGTACAAATTTTATTCAAATCACAATGGCATTACAAAAAAAATACAACCGAATTGAGAACCTCCTCCTTTTTGAAGTCGGTTAAAAAGTGTGACAGTGACAGCATGCTTTCTCGATGACGTCACGATTACATTATAATGTGCTGCTTACCCTTTTACGTTCATTTTTTAACACTAATGAATTCACTATTCAAATTTACACGTTTGGCGCGCTATCTTGTCTGTGACCTACCTATGAAAAAAATATGACTCAAATATATCCCCGTCTCAGCCGGGCTTATTTTTATACGCTGGATTTGGTTCGCATCTTCATCAGCTCACACAATTTATACAAAGCCGGTACCATGCTATGAAGCTGATATTTTACTTTCTTTCATTTTTCGCGGCCTATTTTTTGCCTATTTGTATTTCATTACGCTATGGTCGCCGTGATTTTGTTTTTTTTTTTTTTGTTTATTACATTATAGGCAAGTATTTGATCTCGATCTCACTTGATGGTAAGTGATGATGAGATCTACGATGGAGCATACTTGCCTAGGTAGGAAGGCGGCAGTAGATCGATACACTACATTCACTAGGCACATGCAGCGCAGCTGATCTGACCCGCCATCCATGATGATGTTTCGATATATAGTATAATGCCGTTAGCCTATTCATGGTAAGCGCGACTGAATAAGGTCACATTAGCGTATGGTAAGCGTGTCTTAATAGATTCGGTACATTGGGGGCTACTATACTCGTAATAAATTATGTGGAAGTTTCTTAAATACAATATCAGGGTTTAAGCCAGATCTTTATTTTGTATGTGTAAATTTTCTTGATTCAATATTTTGCAAATGTGTTGAACGGTCGTTTAAACCTTGCTACGAAAAACAGATGGCGCTGCATACAACTCCAAAAACAAATGACGATTGCCCATCTCAATCCTGAAACGCACTATCAGAGTTTTCGGAGAACGATAACATAAAGACCCCGACAGTAAACCTCTGGGCATAGCCGCCAGTCCCGGCTTGTATAGCACCTACCTGGCTGGAATATCTTCCCTTTGCCACGAAACGGCCATTACGAAATGATCCTACCCTCGGGTTATCAGTAGTCCTACAATCTGTGCCTTGAAAGGCCCGAGTATCTAAGGAGGTGTCGGTAATCAGCCAAATCAGTGTAAACAACATAAAGACTAGATAGGATAGATTTATGGATCTTATTGAACTTGGTCTTACCTTCGTATACTTAGGTAGGTAGTAGTAGCATTTATATAGATAACATATAAATGCTATGATTACTGTATAATGAGTTACGAAACGTCAATAGTATTGCTGTCTCTATTGGACATATGCTTATTTTAATACACGACCTATAAACTGATTGTGTTGTTTCGTAGTCACCATCATTAATATTAATAAACTCAAAAATCTCCATTCAGTTGCGCTGGCGTTTGGTAAGTCCAAAGCAATTCGTCCGCTAGGGAAATCTTTCTGAAAAATCTTATTCTTGTTGGAACGTCGACGACTGAGCCCAGGGGCTTATTACTGATACTGGTATTCAGGTCGAAAAAAATACTAAGTACTTACATATAAATGGACCGTAGTACTCGTGACATTGTACGTGCGAACCTTACCCCCCCCCCCCCCCCCCTCGAATGTATTTTATCAAACATCATTTAGTACTGCGCAAAGCACTCTTGTGCGCAGTACTATAATGTCGTTTGATAAAGTTATAAAACGTTTACAAATTATGGGGAATGTGTTCTCCCAGAATGTGATCTTGTGCCACTTATTCCGTTTTACCTTTGGCACTTAAAAAAAATGTTCTTTTTCGTTGTAGCTATAGGTATACCCATAGTTTACAACCAGTCGCAGGTAGAAACCCTCAAGATCCGATTTACATGGGCACTTGCTTGGACCCTTTCCTCAATATTTTTAGGAATATCGGCCACTTCAGCGCTTTGAAAGCATTTTCTTATGCCACCAAAATGTTGTTTTAAAGTCTTTGCAATCTGTTGTCATATTAGTCAGGTGTGTCTGTATTAAGCTTGTACTTATCTATACAAATAAATAAAATTGGAGTGTCTGTTTATAATATTAAAATAACCACTTTTTACTAAGTGCATTTGGATGTATACACGGTACATATACCAAAACAACATTTTTTACAATTATTGTCTATCTGTCTATTTGTTCGCGCGGGCTCAGAACGCGCGATGGGGCTATTGTTAACGGTTGTGTCTTTGTTAAATACCACGCATATGAAGTCGCGGGTAACAGCTTGTATAAAATAAAGTTGCGTTACTAATTTTCATACTTATTTAATTAGTAAATCTTGTTATGGTCACAGCCTTACCGATTCAATCGATTACGTTTGGTTAAATTCACAAAACAAAAAACAAGTGATAAGCACACGGCAGAAAATATAAAATAGCCAATCACGAGGAACGTCGACGTTGAATGCTGAATCATACGAAAGTTAATAGGACTAATATTTATTTAATACAAATATAGACGATATTGTGTCGATAGATACGAACGTAAAACCTGTGCCCGTCCCAAGTAAACATTATATTCCTAGATATGGAATTGCAAATATATTTCCAAAGATGGAATTGAATACCTTACTAAGCAGAATAAATTCAAGGAAAATATCATAATGGAGTTTGATTTTATTTACTTTGATGATATGCTTTTTTTTTAAAAATATTTTTTATAAATTTTACAATACATTTATTGAGTTTTTTTTTGAGGGAGGACGCAGTAATTAATTGATGGAGGGGGTGGTACGAATGCAACAATTGCACCTAGATATGGTATCCAGTCAATTTAGATCTCAGGTGTTACTTAGCTATCATGATTACAGCTTTGTATTTTTTTTCTTAAATTCAGGAGGTTGGTTAGCCTGAACACTATGCGTAAATCAAACTGGCTCAAAGATCAAAAATCGCTTAGTGAGCTATTTATAAAGGCGGCACGTCGAAGATCAATAGATCGTTATTCTCTTGAGACAGTATGTAGTTCACTTTGATACGATTCTGTGTTGACACAAACGCGGTTGGCTTACAATTCAGAGCACATACAAGACTTACTTAAAAATACATTTTATATTTTTCAAGTACTAAGCCCACACACACACAGCTTAGCTCAGTTGAATACACTTATATCCTTCAGTAATTTCATTAACTAAGACTAGGTGAACGAAACCGTTGGTCAAATAAGATGAAGACGGAAAAGTGGTCCGGCAGGAAGCCGGTGGATGTGAGTGGCGGAGGACCGTGATGTGTGGAAATCATTGGGGGAGGCCTATGTCCAGCAGTGGACGTCTTTCGGCTGATAGATAGATAGGATAAGTGGTCTTAACATTTCAAATGTTAGTCTCATAAAAGTATAACAGCTTAAGTTGGTACTTTATCAAAGAATTGTCAAGATGATGTGTGTTAAACCAAACCCATTTGTTGTAAAAAAAAAAACCCATGAGCTTAATAGATAATGCGATGTTGTCGTTTCAAAGCGACATGAAAACGCTTTCAGTTGGATATATTATTGGAAAAAACACACACGAAACGTCTGGCATTTAATTAACTTGCTGTGAGCTTATTTTGTTTCTCTAACATTAGGTTGGGTACATTGAAAGTGTATTAGAGGCTTAAAAGCTCTGACTATACCTCGAAATGAGGAATTTATAATTATTTATGTTTAAATATGTTCAATTATAAATACATGATAACCAGTATGAATATTAGGCCATCGTGGCAATAAACCAATCGCACCTAAACGCCCCAAGCGTAGAAAACATAAAATAAACGCGATAAAATCGGTAAAATTAGTTTTATTTCAATACTAATATGATGTTATATTTTGAAAAACTGTTTTAAAAATAAGAATTTCGATACCCATCCATCACAAACTTCAAATGTCAGCAGCTGGTTAGAATTTCAATTTGATTAATTGGATAATATTATTCAAGATAAAATGCGGGTTGAATGGCATTGGCTCTGAATGCCTCGTTATGGACAACTGTTGGAGTTAAATTTGGCACCAAATCCTGGCTCAAAGTGTTTGGTTTGTTGCGTGCAATAAGTCAATGGGCTGACAGAATTGTGTTGTTCCTTTCCCATTCTATGACGTCTCATACTCTCTTTTTCTCTTTAATTCAACCGATTTCTATTCCTTCACACAACTGACAGCAATTATTTGATTAAATATATTTAATTCATCAAATATGTTTTGTACGGTACCCATAATACTCGCGTTGCTTAGTGTGGGACCGTATAGTTGGTGTGTTCGTCTGGTGATATTATTATATTATTATTATTGTAGAGTATATTCGAAATTAACGATAAGATCTTATGTACTGAAAGTTGCTTTTAATCGTAGTATGAAATTATATAGCCTCCACTTTTATCTGCTTTCTGCCAGCTCTACATGTATAGCTCTACGGAAACGGTGCGTTAGGAGCGTAAGTGTAAACTCTATGTTGTTATTCTTATAAGTATACCTTTTCAATGTACTGAGTACATTACATTACATGCCTATTTCATTTTGATAGTCCGACCGAATCAAAAGGTCTATCAAACAAGTACAAAGGGGCCCATGACGCCACCGAATCGTAATCCTTCATATAACCTTTTGGCGCTCCACTCAATTTTTCATCCTATCCCATAGACTAAAAGTAGAAAATCAAGCGACGGTATTTCAAGCAGATTATACAGTATCCATACATATTCAAATCCATTATCTATTTGAATTCAATTTCTTCGCTACACATTTTTTTGGATTAGTGTGCCTATATTTCGATGCAAACAGGTTTTGAGGGTATACATGACAGCTTGCGCAATGGCATGCAAATAGCTTGCGTATAATAATAATAATATCAGCCCTTTTTAATGTCCCACTGCTGGGCACGGGCCTCCCCTCAATGCGAGCGGGATTAGGCCATAGTCCACCACGCTGACCCAGTGCGGGTTGGCGGACTTCACACTTCTCTCGAGGGGTTCTTCCAGACATGCAGATTTCCTCACGATGTTATCCTTCACCGTTTAGCAAGTGATAATCGTGGTTGCAAATGATATAGCTTGCGTGTTGGATGTTAAACGATTTACCGATTCGATCTGGATCTCGCATGCGTGTAAAGTGTGCTTTATAAAAGCTAAGCTATTGTCTACATTATCCGTGACTAGCGATTGGCTTTTAGCTAATGTAAGGAAGGCCATAGCCCATGCGATATTACATCCAAAATAATTTCCGTAGAAAAAAAATTACAGCCAATTTTATTATAATTCTATTTGAAGGTAGAATCCCGAGTCATTATTAGCAAGGATATCCTGTTCGACGGTTTCCGTTTAATTGTAATGTGACTCCAATTTAAAGACATTGTTAAAATAATTTCTTGTCTTTGGCAAGCTTAATAATGGGTTAATTTTGGCTAGCGAGGGTTTATTGCCTCGTAGGTATTTCTTTTTGTACTTACACAAGTGAGGGGATTGTAATTTGCTCGAACATTCAACTTTGACATTTTCACCATTTCTTAAAGTTTTTTAATCTGTTGCAATTCGACACAATAAATCAACCAATAAAGTATTAAGCCAACTTAAGGTTATAAACTAGACGTATAAGCACCTAACCTACTATAAGTAGCATTTAAGTTTCAGGTTATAAACTAGACGTATAAGTACCTACTATAAGTAGCATTTTAGTTTCTTTGTCTTGGTTAAGTGTCGCTTGAAATATTATCAAAATGTACAGTAAACCAATTTGTTAACCTACCTGTACCAAATTTTTTTTCTACAAAATACTCGGCTCTTCTACAACCTTAGATAACTAATTGCATAAATAATTAAATAGTAGTGTGCATATATTATTAAAACAATTTTCTCGTACAATCTACGGAGTATTATTCTTGTACTCATTTATTTGATCTCATTCATACTAGAGTAGATATCCTCATAAGAAAAAATAAAACATGGAGGTGCTACCGTGGGCTCCGTACATCTTTAGTTTTCTAAAAAAAAATAACAAAATAAATAAATCGCATCTAACAGAATGTGGGGATGTGGATGTAGGCTAGGAGCAAATCGAAGCGGCAAAATTTATCACGCGTTTTTTGTTTTGAATTTTTAGTCGGCCCAAAACATACCTTATTGGAGCATTTTCACGTGCTACGTTGGAGCAAAACTGCGCGTGAGAGTTCTCGTGTCCTTATATCAGTTATTTTATGCTACACTATCATTATCACATGATGAGATGCTTATTTTCACAATGCATTATAACTGTATCAAAGTAAAGCCATATCAGTTCGTCGTAAGCTATTAATATCTAAATTTGCTCGATATAAAGTTACACCAATAATATGACTTGATTTATGTAACATGTTAATCACTAGTTGAATTAAGTATTCACAGTATGTCTTGGCTTTATAGCATATACTTAGCCGAAACTTTAACAGTTTGATAATATTACATATATATACAGGTTGTAGGTGGGTTCGTACCGAAAACTGGTACCATGGATTCAGATCATGAGTCTGGATCCCCAAGAGTTGAAGGTTACCGTCGATCTTTTCATGAATATACGCATTTGAAAACTAATTTGACAATGGGATTGATAAGCGGGTGTAATAAAATACTTGAGATCAAATACTTGCCTATAATGTAATAAAAAAATAAAAAAAATTCTTTATTTTGATAACAATTAGAAAAAAAATAACTTAAATATTTACAAACTAATATAACTTAAAAGAGTATAGAATAGCTACAAAAAATTTAAAAAAATTGGCCCATGCGGTAGCGTGCCCAAGATGCTGGCTGCATTTCCTCGCTGAATAGCCAAAACTACTCGCCGAGCGAGGAAATATCCAGCCCTTGGGTCGCCGGTTGCGTCGACCAATCTTCTAAAAAGATTTTCTATAAAATTAATGGTGCTTGGACCCCATGGACCCAGGGTCTCGACTCCTAACTCCAATTAATTTTAGTATGAAATCATAATAGATGTGTATCTTAACGTGATTTTTAATAAAAAAAAACTATAATTACTAATTTAGACCTAAACTGCAATGTAAATTAAAACTCGATACGCTCGACCGTACTTGTCATGAATCGCATGGAGCGTTGTATTGTGATCGCGTGTGTTGGTGCGTCAAACATTCAGGGTGATGAGGTGGAGGAAAAATCCAAATGCAGAGAATTTGCTTATGAATTTGCTTATGCAAATTGTTGGTACATAAGAAAAAACCGCTGCGCACGACGTTAGTGCAACGTTGAATATTTTTATAAAACGACGTTCCAGCGCCTTCTACCACACGGCCGTCTTCCTCCTGATTGGTGCTCCGTATATCATTTACGATACATTGCGTGCTCAAAATTTATAACAGTTGTATCCAATGACTTTCGACATAAATAATTTCTACAATTTTACTGTAGGTATTAAGTAGGTAACTTTACATATTGATTTCTTATATTTACGCGAATTGCGGCTGCGTGCGAAAACGTTGGGAACGTAAAAAACAAAAAATAAACGCGATAAAATTAGTTTTATTTAAAAAATAGGTAGATTTACTTAAATTTTTAGTCACCATACCTTATACACCCTGTATAGACGTAGCGGGTAGTGGATATTCGTCCTTCGTAGTTTGACCCAGTTATTTTATTGGTTTAGTACTTTGTAAAAATGGTTCTAACTTTACTTACAATGTCCGATTCAATACAAAGCACTTTTCTTCTGAAACTCATATATAAAAAAATGGTATAAGTTTTATTTATCTGTTAACAGCCACATAGAAAATAAATTAAGTATAATTTTGTGTGTTAAATTAAATTGTTTTAGGTATTCTAAAGATATACATGTGTGTGATTTTATACCTCCATAAATTTAAGGGTTAATATTTTGAAACTATTATAAAAGTTTATTTTTATTATATTTTAAATACTGCCACCACCCATTGTAGTAATGTATTGTAGCTTAAAAAGGTCTTGTTGTTCAGTTAGCGTCACGAGAATACAATTTACAAACTTAATAAATTCGTAAAATGTTCTTTATTTAAAAAGAAAAAGGTTCACTTATGTGTGTACTAAGAAGTTCCCTTTGAGATAATGCTTACGTATTTTGTCTTTCGTAGGAAAAGTAATTTAGGCTGAAATATAACAACGGAATTTAATAATATACAAATTCATAACAATGTTATTATTGCTGATATAACAGACACATCAAAGTATGATAATAATTTTATTTTACGTTTTACTAATAAAACGTTTAAGGCGTTCACACACCCGATCGATTTACGACCACACGCTACACCTAGACACCCAGACCAAAGTCAAAGTCAAATAATTTTATTTTTTATTGGCCTACGGGGGAACTTACAAATTGTCATTTACATATTTTTTTTCTTAACTCTACAACCGGATCGGAACGCGACCTCAACTGAGAAGATCCGGCGAGAAACTCAGCGTCCTTGTCTCTTGTTTATTTTTTTTGTAACTTTCGTTTTTTTAACAACCATGTTTAAAAAAATAAAAAATAAGCTCCAGTGTGTTGCCATGCGAGGCGCACACACGCTACACTTGGACATCATAAATCTTAATTGAACTAGATATTTGAGCGATCAGTCCCAGACTGCTTTATCATTCAACTTACTACTCAGTAACTCAAGCACAATCCTTTTTTAAGTAGCGTTACGATAACGTATCGACTTTCACACGACTCGCACCATATATGTCATAAATAAGTATGACAGTGACAGCTTGTACTCTCGATGACGTTATGATTACATTAGAAGTTACTCCTTTGCCTACACATATTTTGACGAGAATGTTTAACCATGGGCTTACAAGTGCCATTGTCTTTTTTGATGTTAGAAATATTCATTATTTCTAACTTATAGCACTAAAATCTAGGAAGGGTTAGTTATAAAATGTGTTTAAACAAGGTCGTTGGGTTGCAAAGGGTCTCACAAAGCCCTGATATTTCAATTTGATCCCAGATCGTGAAGTTAGATATTCGACCCTCCGGACTACAACCATCATTCGGCTATCAACTACATCGTAGAATATACAGTGTGATTCATGAAAGGTATACTAAGCCTTGAACAGAGCGTCTTAAGGTGGAAGCGCAAGGTCAGGGCGCGAAATTCAAAATGTCAATGGTTTTTATTTTTTTACGAAAAATTTGGACATCTTTACGACGTAATTTAGTTTTTTGCGATATTAGCATTCTGCATTGGATGTCTCGATGTATTAAGTTTGCTTAAAAAAATACCCAAAGCAATACAATACTCCAAGGTTTGTAAAAACCGCTACTTTTACTAACTTTGGAGTTTTGTACTCATTATGCAAAGTCAAAAAAATAATTTGACTCCCAACAGAATGACAGTTGTGATTTTGTTTTAATTAACGCATTTTGACGCGCTAAAGATGCTCAGGTTCCAGATTTAGTATACTCTTTATGGATCACGCTGTATACGGCAAATGTTTTCTATGACAACCCAAGCTTTAGGAGTGCATTTTAGAGCGTTTTATGTGCACGTCCCTTTTGTGTATGACGTACTTAGGCAGCAAAAAATAATACCACCAAACGTTGATACGAAATGGAATTATAACATAGTAATTAGTAATGTTATCAATCAAGTAATTATTCGTCTTATTTCTGAGCGTCTTCATTCCCATATTTTTCCATCGACAATGTAAACTTCTCTCTCCCTGGTCCGATACACACTTTAAATAATATCGCGTTCGGATACTAGTACCGGCCCTCGTACACGTAACGGACACATTTAAAACAAGTTAAGGAGTGAATTTACAAAATCAGAATACAAATATTCGTATATTTTTATTGTCTTTCGACATTAAAAATGAACAACATAAAATACTGAGTAGAAAATATTCTTGTCGCAAACACTCTAATTAGATACAAACAGTAATAAGGCAAATTACACTCGAAAAGCGAGAGAAGCTTACCTCTACCTTGATTATGAAAATCCTTTAATTAATTCATTAAAAGTTATGTCGGGAGAAAAACACTCTGACAATTTTGTTTAATGATTTAGGTGAAGGGGATGGTGAGGACGGAAATAAACACTTGAAAGTTTTCGGCGTATGGCTTCTAAACAACGGAACAGCCACGGAATATACGAATCTATACATATAAATAAAATTGGAGTGTCTGTTTGTAATATTAAAATAACCGCTTTTTACTAAGTGCATTTGGATGTATACACGTTACCTATACCGAAACAACATTTTTTAAAAAATTTGTCCGTCTGTCTGTCTGTCTGTCTGTCTGTCTGTCTGTTTGTTCCGGCTAATCTCTGAAATGGCTGGACCAATTTTGACGGGACTTTCACTGGCAGATAGCTGATGAAACAAGGAGTAACTTAGGCTACTTTTATTTTAGAAACAAAAATAGGATCTCACGAAAAAAAAAACCAATGTTGCAGCGCAGCGCCTGATTAAGTTTGATAGCAACAACTTGCAATGCGTCCCGCGGGCTCAGAATGGGCGAGCAGGCTGTTGTCAACGGTTGTCTTTGTTAAATACCACGCGGACGAAGTCGCGGGCAACAGCTAGTTGTATAATAAAGTTTACTAAATACTACCACAATTAGATTGAAATGAAAACATTTATTGGATAAAGGAATAAGGTAAATCCTTGTATAAAATGAAGTACTTATTGAAATAAAACAAATTTTGCGTATTTCATCGCGGTTATTTTATATTTTTTTACGTTCCGGTACGTGTAGTATTCGCGTAAATATAAGAAATTAATGTTAGGTACTTAGTTAACAAATTGTAATGAAAGAGAGTTAAGTTAATCTCTTTAATTACAATTTGATAACTAAGTACCTAATATTTAATTACTTATGTATACGGTTTGCTTACGAATAATCTCGCAATTGACGTACTGATAGGGAGTAATAGAGAAAGAACACATTTGATTTTTTCTAATACTTAAAAAAACAATGTGAACGCACAAACTTTTGAAAGGCATTGTTAACTTTTAAATATTGTGATAGGTACATAAAATAAAGTTAAAAAATAAAACACATCAGTAATTTTGATAGAAGATAAACATTTTTAAATACCTTTAATTTGAGTAACATGTTGTCTCATGTATTTGATACATTTTATTACAGTTGAAGCAACGACCCGAGGTTTTTTTTGCGCCCTCTCGTGACATTGTGTTTTGAGGTCTGACTCAGGTCTGAGCAAGTTTAATGGCCATCAAATAAGCGTAGGTATAAGAAAGTGCTAGCGATTTTATGGTCCATTACACGCAATAGATTTACATTACATTCCTTCGTCGCGTCAATATATTTAAGTATCTTGTATTTAATTTTTGTTGTCAGATATTAAGAAGTCAAGATCTTACAAATTTTTATAAATTAATTTGAACTACTTTCACAAGAATTGAATAAAGTTTGTTAGAACCTATCGACTTTAAATATTTTTTTTAATTGATTGATTTTGAACTAAGTAACAAATCCCATGATCAATAAATATTGAGTATATTTATGGTTTCACATATTATATGGTGATAAACCCATAAAGATGCAGTTTGTCTGAAAGATGTCCAATGGATTAAGCTTTATCACCACATAGTGAAACAGGCTCTTAATAGTAAAAAAATATCTCCCGCACATTTTCCAATCACATTTTTCAGCGCGGGCGGAGCCGTGTGCGAAAGATAGTTAGATAGGTGTTATAATTTAGTAAGGCCCAGTTTCCATCGAAGCAGAGCGTATAGATGTGTCAAATGTAGACCAATCAGGCTGCTTAAATTACACCGCTTAGTACCGAGCAGAGGATTTCAAACAATCGGATTGGTCTATCCGGCGTATCTCCTCTCGCTCTGCCTTGATAGAAACCGCGCCTAAGAAAATGCCAATCGCTATTCTCGCGGCTCCCAATTCACTAATGAAGACCGTAATGCAACAATATTTGCTGAGCTACTTACCACAAACACAGTTGTGCTTTGTTTACACTTTGTATTGATAACGTTATTTACTTATCTTGCTAAGCTAATAAAACTTCGTATTGTTTCATATGAGCTGCGATCAGCAAGATTTCGGGCCTAATAAATTATTAAATTACTACTAACTAAATCCCACTAATATTATAAAAGTGAAAGTTTGGATGGATGGATGTTACTCAATCATGCCAGAACGGCTGAACGGATCTGGGCGAAATTTGGCATAGAGATAGATTATAGTCTGAAAGAGCATATAGGCTACTTTTTATCCCGGTAAAATATATGGCTGAGGTGGTTGACGTCCTAGTGTCATAGTTTGACGATAATGCCATAGTTTGATGATGACAATGGTACGCTTAGCGCTCCTTTGCAAGACCTAAGACACAGTGAGTTCTTTCTGCGTAGATCGGACCGCAAGTAACAACTAAATATGAGGATACCCCAGTCAAACTATGACACTAGGACGTCATCCACCTCTGTCCTCCCGTGACCATGGTTACTGTAAAGCAGCCGAAACGTCGGGAACGTAAAAACAAATAATAAACGCATAAAATCCTTAAAAATAGTTTTATTTCAATAATTTATATGTAATCGATAAAGAATACACCCAAATTGTTACAAAAATAAACAAATTTCTATTCCTAACACATCCCATAGAATGCCATGGACGAAGATTAATGGATTCCACCGTAGATATAAATGGTCCATGTTATTAGCATTCGAAACACTTCCGAAATCAATTTCTTCCCCGCCCTGACATTGAGGTTCAGGTTCAGGAGAGAAAAGGAAGGGGCAGGGTTTTAGTAAAATTCCTTTAAAATATGTAACTTGAAAAAACATCTTCGTAAAAGAAATACATATTTAAATTGCGACACTTAATGCCCACGACTTTCAAGATAAAGCTCTGGGTATGTCAAATTAATTACAAGTTACAACCTTATGAAGTAATTATAATTTAGTACTTATCCCATTTAGGTTTCCTCTTGAAATTTTGACTTAAGTACCTAAAGAAACTACTGTGGCTATACCCATTTCCTGAGGAATGAGATTGGGAAAAAATATATTTGTAACGCTAAACGTAAAATTTCAGAACTGTGCAAACCTTTTCTTTGGATGTATATTAAGCTCTTGGATTAGAATATACGACCACGGTACTAAGCAAACATTCCAATCAAAAAAAATCAAATTCAGCATTTTTTTTTCTAAACATGCACAAGCCAAAGGATTTTCACTAAGAACCCTTCCACCGAGTGTTATCTTGTTGGCACGGAAACTCCTTAATCGTGAGAAAATGTAAACAACTCGTGTAATTTGGAACACAGCCAAATCCCAACGTAGTCAATGGGCTATCAGCTTCGCTGGTATTTATAGTTCAGCATACAGTTACCGTATAGCAGTGATAGCCAAGTTGGTAGAACGCTTGCCTCGGTAACGAGGATCGCAGGTTCAAACCCCGTCTCGCACCTCTGAGATTCCTGGATTTCATGTGCGAGTCTCATTTTCAAATTACTGCTACACAGTGAAGGAAAAAATCGTGAGGAAACCTGCATGTCTGAGAGAACCCCTCGAAAGATGTGTGAAGTCCGCCAACCCGCACTGGGCCAGCGTAGTGGACTATGGCCTAATCCCCCTCACATTGAGGGGAGGCCCGTGCCCAACAGTGGGACATTAAAAAAAGGACTGGTATTATATACAGTTACCGTATTATAACCAGCTGACACAGAACCCATCCATAATGGTCATATTTATTTACACAAATAGCTGTTGCCCGCGACTTCGTCCGCGTGGTATTTAACAAAGACAACCGTTGACAACAGCCTGCTCGCCCATTCTGAGCCCGCGGGACGCATTGCAGGTTGTTGCTATCAAACTTAATCAGGCGCTGCGCTACAATATTGGTTTTATTTTTTTTCGTGAGATCCTATTTTTTTTTCTAAAATAAAAGTAGCCTAAGTTACTCCTTGTTACATAAGCTATCTGCCAGTGAAAGTCCCGTCAAAATCGGTCCAGCCATTTCAGAGATTAGCCGGAACAAACAGACAGACATACAGACAGACAGACAGACAGACAGACAGACAGACAGACAGACAGACAGACAGACAGACAGACGGACAGACAGACAGACAGACAGACAGACGGACAGACAGACAGACAGACAAAAATTGTAAAAAATTTTGTTTCGGTATAGGTAACGTGTACCCAATTTTATTTATATGTATAGATAATTTCAATGTTGCCTCTGATAGATATAAATTTAGGCAAATTGGTTAAAAGCCGTCGCGAATACAATTAAGGCCACAATAGCTTTATTGCATTAGCTCGGTAAATACGTAATGAATTTCATTGCCTACTAATATAAGTTTCAACTCTTCAATGTACTTAATAAATTATTGACTTGCTTATTTTAAAATCATGTGTTGAAACAATATACAAATCAATGGGAAAAAAATGTGAACCCACTATTTTGGTTTCATATTATTATAAACTAATATATTTATAATTCTGGAGATTTATAAAAATCAATAAAAAGTCGCAGGTACCCTAGTAACATAAAAAACGCAGCAAGTAAGACATTAAAAAAGCAAATGTAGGGTAAGCAGGAATTTCTAATTTAATCGTAACGTCATCGAGAAAACATGCTCTCACTGTCACTGAGAGATGGAAAAGATTATGCTTGAGGTACTGCACGGTCTCGTACGTAAATTATTCTTGTTGAAGTAATATCGAAGACATGTCGAAAACAATAACTACACTCCAAGCTATCTCTTGTATAATATATCAATTTGTAGCGAAAGTTTAGTGATAACTTCGAGGAAACACTGAAAGAATATCGTGAGTTTTAGTACTCTGTCTCCAGAGTGAAAATTATGAGAAATGGCGGCAATTTACCGTCGCTCGGCACAACATTCTCGCAAAATATAGGATGTACCCAAATAATTAGATTTGAATTGCAGATGTGGACTGCAGTGAGGGAAGAGGCGACAATTTTTGGTCACAAAATGTTTTTCGCGGAACGGTACAATTAATTTACCTAGAATTTGGTTAGCGTGTGGGATTATACGTAGGTACCTACATAATATACAAACATTCTTTCGATTGATCAAAATATTTTGTATATTAGTGTTTTTTTTTTTGTTCAATTATTTAACTACAGGGTAATTCTGGCGTATTCTTAGCCTCGAACCTGCGCTGCCTTAACGCTTTTGTAAACATGTAAAGTCACAATTTCAATATGTCGATTTAAAAAATCATAATATTAATCTCAACAAGATGTTAATTACGATTTTTTTATCGATGTTTCTTAATTCTGAGTTAACTAATAAAGAAACGCAAGTTCAGGTCTTAGACCCTTTCTGAATCACACTGTATAGCACGGTATCATAATTAGTTAATAGTAATTAATCACCCGGTAATCATGGTTTCGACACATCTCAATTCATCTTAAACTCTATTAGTCATTCCGATAATGTTTTTGCCGACAATGGTATGGCTGTAAATAATAGTTAAAAAGTTTGACTGAACAAGTAGGTTACCGTACTTTTTTTTTTTTTTTTTTTTTTTTTTTTACATTATAGGCAAGTATTTGATCTCGATCTCACCTGATGGTACTTCATGTAATGAAACATAATTTATATGTAGTCTTCTTATTAACGTGCTAAAAGGGTAAGCTTATCGATAGGTAGTCGATCGATTAACTAATCAACAGGTTGTCGATTTCCCGGTGTTTAATACACTGACCAAAACAAACAATTTTAACATTAAACTTAAATAAATAAATAGGAATGCTTAATACCAAATATTAAATAAAATACATCATCAACAGACGGATCTCCAAATCCCTGACCCGCGACATCCGCCGATTTAATACGGAAAGTATTAAAGAGGCTATAGCGAAAAATAAGGGATCAAAAGTATTTGAGAGAGATCTGTCTATTGGGCAGCGACAGCTGACCAGGCTGAAGACCGACTGTGGCAACATCGTTTCGTCCAAGCCGGAGATTTTGAGAGAGGTCGAGAAGTTCTATGGACAGTTATACACGTCATCACAAGCCCCTGTTGACAGTTTAGTCGAAGACCCAAGGGCTAAACTTACCCGACACTATACCGAAGATATCCCGGACGTCAGCCTGTACGAGATTAGGATGGCTCTCAAACAGCTTAAAAACAACAAGGCACCAGGTGATGACGGAATCACAACAGAGCTTCTGAGGGCGGGTGGAACACCAGTTCTGAAAATCCTTCAGAGGCTATTTGACTCCGTCATACACGAAGGTACGACGCCAGAAGCATGGAATAGAAGTGTGGTGGTACTGTTCTTCAAAAAAGGTGATAACACCCTATTGAAGAACTATAGACCCATCTCACTTCTGAGCCATGTTTACAAGTTGTTCTCGAGAGTCGTCACGAATCGTCTCACGCGCAGGTTCGACGAATCCCAGCCACCCGAACAAGCCGGGTTCCGAAAAGGCTTCAGTACCATAGACCACATACATACGCTGCGGCAGGTTATACAGAAGACCGAGGAGTATAACCGGCCACTATGCTTAGCGTTTGTGGACTATGAGAAAGCCTTTGATTCGATCGAGACATGGGCAGTACTACAGTCCCTCCAGCGTTGCCATATTGACTACAGATATATCGAAGTGCTGAGATGTTTGTACAGAAACGCCACTATGTCGGTCCGGATCCAGGATCAGAGCTCGAATCCCATCCAGTTGCAGAAAGGTGTGAGACAGGGAGACGTCATATCTCCGAAACTGTTCACCGCTGCACTGGAAGATGTCTTCAAGCTTCTGGACTGGAAAAGGTCCGGCATCAATATTAACGGCGAGTATATCTCTCACCTTCGATTTGCAGACGATATCGTAGTCATAGCAGAGTCGCTGGAGGACCTAAGCTCAATGCTCGAAGACCTCAATAGAGTCTCCCAACAGGTGGGTCTTAAAATGAACATGGACAAGACAAAGATCATGTCGAGCGTTCATGTTCAACCCAGAACAATAACCGTTGGGAGCTCTATTCTCGAAGTTGTGGACAAGTACATTTACCTAGGGCAGATTGTTCAGCTAGGTAGACATAACTTCGAGAATGAGGTCAACCGTCGAATCCAACTCGGATGGGCAGCGTTCGGGAAACTGCATGATATCTTCTCGTCCAAATTACCTCAGTGTCTGAAGACAAAGGTTTACAACCAATGTGTGTTGCCAGTGATGACATATGGTGCCGAGACGTGGTCGCTGACTATGGGCCGCATAAGAAGGCTCAAGGTCGCCCAACGCGCAATGGAGAGAGCTATGCTCGGGGTTTCGCTACGCGATAGAATCAGAAATGAAGAGATCCGTAGACGAACTGGAGTAACCGACATAGCTCAAAGAATTGCCAAGTTGAAGTGGCAGTGGGCAGGGCACATAGCTCGCAGAACCGATGGCCGTTGGGGCAGAAAGGTTCTAGAATGGCGACCACGAATCGGAAGACGAAGTGTAGGACGGCCCCCCACAAGGTGGACTGATGACATCACACGCGTCGCAGGAAGCCGGTGGATGCGAGTGGCGGAGGACCGTGATGTGTGGAAGTCGTTGGGGGAGGCCTATGTCCAGCAGTGGACGTGCGTATCGGCTGATAGATAGAAATAAAATACACAGTACTTTAAATTAATATGAGAATCCATAGAAGAATATTATGATTTTAAAAAGTGTCAACACTTTCTTGCCCTCTATTCTCCTTTATATCATAGACTAGCGATTGTGGTTTCTGAATAAAAATAATAACTAAATTACATTATCCACAGCATTTTTATTTGTATACCCAGGGTGCACTGCGCGTGGAATCATACTCAAATAACGTCGCTCGGGGAGGCTCTTTTTGCATCTAATTTTAAAACCACTCTGTACCTCACAAAATTATTATCAAGAGCTATTTAGACACATTATCTCTCGAGGGAAAATAAAAAAATACTTAAGTAACGTCCACCATGATTTTATCTGTTATATTATGTTATTTCGTGATACTTAACATGAATATAAATAAATATCAGTCTCTTTATAATGCTCTGACATGAGGACCGCTACTCTAATGTGAATCAGAATCTGAATATTTTTTATTCATGTAAACCATTAAGTACAGTACTTATATTCATAAGTACTATACGTCAAAATAATTTGCTAAGCTACAACTTTACTATCTTTTCGGAATGCCGTTCCTATGGAGAAGAACAGGCAAGAAACTCCATGGTTGCTGTTTTTACAAAGATCAGTTACTATGCTAGGCAGACTTTAGCAGCTGGTCAAAAAAAGTATTAACTCTAAGTATATCAATACAAGTTAATGGCTACATGGTTCTCACATTTACAAATTACTTTTGTAAATGAAAATAAAGAGAATGAAGAGAAAAACAAAATCTATATAGTTTGCTTGGAAACACGGAAGTGGTAAGGTATAATTCAGTCACCTATCCAAGTTCCGACCGAGACACGTGGCATTTACCAACTAGTCTATAACCTACTCACGTTCTTAACTCATACTAATGAGCCACATCATTAAGTCAAACTATTTCCATCAATCTCGAAGTTGGTAGTCTCTTAAGTGATAAATCTACGTCGAGAGCCGAGTGAATCAGTGTACCAAACATTCCATTAATGTTGATGGAACAAAAAGATCCGGCCGTACCTTCAGTTCATTTCCTTTTGCTAAACAAAAGTTGTAATAGGCCTAGTACAGTACAGAGATGATGTTATTTCGCACAGTCCCTTTTTTATTTCATCGAATCAATTATGTAAATCATACTTTGGGAATGAGTGTTTGTCGACGTTGGCACTGACGATGGAAAACATTGGGACGTTTGTGCTAAGAAAAACAAGCTAATATTGTTTTATTTTTTGCATTAGCAACTCAGTTGATTTCGTCTTTTTGATACTTGCAATTTTATTTAATATATTTTTAATTTCAACATTTTGTTTTACAAGTGTTGCGATGCCTCATAATAAGCGTTGCGACGCCTCATAAAGAGTGTCACGACGCCTCATGACGCTTCTTGATATGCGTCGCGACCACTCGTAATAAGCGTCGCGATGACTCATAGTAAGCGTCGCGACGCCTTATAGCAAGCGTCATGACGGCTCATAATAAGCACCACGACGCCTCATAGTAAGCGTCGAGAAGCCTCAGGGTAGGCGTAGCGACACTTGTTTATCTCTTATTTTGACTTGTTTATGTAGTAAGTTGGTAACTATATTATACTATTATGGTAAGCATAGACCAGTTTTGGTGTTTAACCAAACATTATTTGATGCGTTAGCTTTTTTTGGCAGGGCCGTAACTTTGAAAAGGGTTGTGTCAAGGTACCTGCTTAATTTTGTTTCGATTATTAATAAGGATTTAAGTACTGAACTATATTATATTTTCTAACGTAGGTATATATTGATATCTGAAGGTAGATTTCAATCGCAAAATGTGAACTCATGTGTATTGTTTATAAGTAATTATTAACTTTACGACAGTTGTTTAATCTAATCGGTTTAAAAGTAATAACTAGGTGAAGCACATGCCCTACATGATGGGGACGATACCTACGGTAATAAAGTTCAGTTAGTTGTGGCTTCAATCCCCTGAATGGCGGTAATTGCAAGTTATTACAGCGACACACGCATGTACAGCACATTGAAGGAGCCGCTGAGAGGTTAAAAAACATCCTGACTTGTCTTTGACCTTGCGAATTATTATAAGAATATGTGTCTATTGTTACCTGTCACCTCACTTTGTTCGAATGATTTATTAGATTTTTGAATTCTTTATATTCTTTGCTTTAAAAAAAAGAAACAAAAGACAAGACATCAAAAGAAAACGCAGTGATTATATTATCTGTGTTGCAACGTACACATTATTATACCATTCTTGTGACAAATATAATTTAAAGAATAAATATACCGCTGTTTTAAATGGCCACACTTTTTCTTGTCCTCACAAATTTTATGAAGAGAGACGATGGTAGGTTTGATTAAACATTGCGCAAAAACTGCTAATCGGATTTGAACAAAAATGTTCGTAGGCGGCCACTAAACTATAGATCCCAATGTTAAAATGAATGTTGGTGAGCTCTTGCACGAAATTGGAATACTAATTAATAGAAATAGTCACGAAAACGTTCATGACATCAAAACGTTCAGCACGTCAAGTGCGAGCTAACTGTATACTTTATAGTCTACCGTATTTAGACATTTTGTATGGAGAATTGAAAAGCGCCTCTAGCGGACGGTATTTAAAACTTTCAATTTTCCATACAAAATTTCTAAACACGGTAGACTATAAAGTATACGGTTAGCTTAGGAATAATATCGCAGGTTGTACGTCAAGTTCGAGAGTATTCGTAAGCTAACCGTATACTTCATAGTTTACGTATTTAGACACGTTGTATGGAGAATTGAAAGTTGTAATTGCTGTCCACAAGAGGCGCTGTTAAATTTGCCAAAAAAATGTGTCTAAATATGTGATCTATAAATTATAAAGTTAGCTTACGAATTATCTAGCACTTGGCGTACAGTAACTTACAATTTGTAAGTAGTAAATAACACGTTTTTAAATTTCAGTTAACAATAATGGAATCGTACTAAATTGTAGGTCCAGAAGGTACCCACTTAGTTACCTGTTCGTGACTTTTTGTCCGGTACTTAGTTCACAAGGTTAGTACGGTTCGTAATTAAGATGGCTAGACGTTGTTAATCGCACACTATAAATTAAAACCAATCAATAGTCGTGTTTTTTTATTGAGTTTTTTAAGATTAAGAGTCGCTTAAGAAATTGGGGTTTACTTACTGTAGCGACTTATGAAATATTAAAAAAAAAAATGATTTTGTGCTCATTGTTTTCTTTTTGAGTATTTAATGATGACACATAAAAATATATAGAATCGATCCTATTGTAATAGCACATTTAAAAATAAAATAATATACACAAAAATGCCTCCACATCGTCGTCGATGCCAAAAGTGCCCAGCAGGCTGGCCGCGTTTCCGCGCTGAATAGCGAGGCTCACTCTTTGCGCGAAATAGAGGCCAGCCCGCCGGTCACGGGTAGCGGCGAAAAGTCGTCGTTGTAATTCATTTGTATTAATAAAAATATATTTTAACTAGCTGCGCCCCGCGGTGTTACCCGCGATTTAAAAGTATGTCCTTTTTACCGGGATAAAAAGTAACCTATGTGCTATTCCAGACTATAATCTATTTCTGTGCCAAATTTCATCCAGATCCGTTCGGCCGTTCTGGCGTGAAAGAGTAACAAACATCCATCCATCCATCTATCCATCCAAACTTTCACATTTATAATATTAGTATAGATTTTCAGTTGATATTTAAGTACTTATACTGAAACTTACTTAAGAAAGGTGTTATTTTATAAGATTACGATTTTATATTACATAGTACTTCGTGCGATAAAATTACGATCATTTATTTTCAGCGGTACCTACAATAAAGTCTGTCAAAACATATTTCTTCCACTTACAACATAAGAGTGTAGTCTTGAGTACATTACGATCGATGTTGACGCGAAAAATTCAAATGGTAATGGAAGAAATGATTTATGAACGATGTGACACGAGTTTCGGAATGTACTTATGAGTTTGTAAACATACAGCTGTGAAGGAATACCGTACACGCGATAACCTTTCTTAAATCTACAAAGTATAAAAATCACGGGCTCCTGGACTCAATCCCAGGTTTTTTTTTTGCTCGCAACAGTTTTTTTATATTTTGTATGGAGAATTGTAAAGCGCTTCTAGCGGACAATATTTCAAACTTTAAATTCTCCATATAAATGTCTAAATACAATAGACTATAAAGTATACGGTTAGCTTACGAATAATCTCACACCTGGAGACGCCATTTTCAAATCATCATTTCACATCCATTATTTCATTTATAATGTGTATTTATTGAATGTTTTATTGCTATTACATTACTTGACATTGGCAAAATACCCGCTAAGTTGTGGGTGAGGCCATTTGCATATCCATTTTTAACCGAAAAGGAGGAGGTTCTCAATTCAGTTGTTTTTTTTTTTATTTCATCGCATCTCATTTCGTAAAGAAAGAAGTATCTCGCACTTGACGTAAAGGCCAGCTTCGTGAGCATTTGGGTACAAGAGGTTTACGGAAAACGCTGCGTAATAAGTCCGTTGCCTCCAGCGTATGTTTTCAGATAGATACTTAACTACTTTAAAATACTTTGCAGTTTGTTGAGAACTTGCTTATTTAACTATGTACGTGATAGCCCAGTCACTCTGTAGGTAGTTCGCTGAATTACTTAAAAGTTTTAATTTTAAGCTTTTCGATCTACAGTGCCCATTAGTAACTTACCTACCTAATTTTCTATTTTTAGATTTGAAAAATGATTTGAAGTCTTCTAAAAAAAGTATCTTACAAATCTGCAAACTGATCTGCTGATTTTCTCATTGTGACGTGACTAGAACGGCCTTAATCGGTATGAATTTTAAAAGTATTCAAATCCATATATATGTGTACAATGTAGTTAGTTTCTAAACACTGCTATATAAAATTTAGCTCCATATTCGTACGCAAAAACATTGTGAAAGAATGGCTCCTTACAATTACTTATGACGACACGGAAGACATGTTGAGACCTCTTCGGTAGTATCGCGACGTATTTACGGATGTACTTATTACAGACACACACACACATACACACGCGCGCGCGCACACACACGAATACGTTTTTTTTTGGGACTAGGCCCGCCTCACACTCCCACCACTGCTATTCCTGTAAGCCAGGATCTACAGTGGTGTCCAATTAAGACACCGAGGTTTGTCCCTCGGCGGGTCCCGGGATAAAGTTCATTGTCTTAGAACCCGCACGAAATTAATCGAAAGATAGATAGGAGGAGTTGGAAGAAAATAATCCTCTGCCCTCCATTGCAAAGCGGGAGACAAAAAAGATCTGGTAGACAAATTTACACAGAAGCAAGACTCTTACAGCTGGACTAATTCCAGGTGTATGGCACCATGGAGAGTATAAATACTTGTTGGTCCTAAACTTGTGAGCTGATTAAACTTGATTCCAGTAATACGTATGGCAAAAACGCTTGTACGCACGGAAGTTGTCCCTGGTTGCCACAAAGTCTGTGAGAGATTGCACTCCCAGAGGATATAATGTGCAGATTGCTCGTTTTCGTTATACGGCGTACGAACACGTTTGTGTTATGTTTTGTAGTCAGACCTTCAACAATTAATATTACCGCTACGTAAGTAATAATTAACAGAAAACAAGTTTCCAGAGTTAACCATCTCCTTACACTCAATACGCGCAATATCATTACGTAAATAATCAAGAGCGTTAATGAAAGTAAAACATCGAATCGAACAGCCCAAGTTATTCGTTACAGATGTTTATGTTCCCACGTACTAAAACAAACTTGTTACGTTTGTTAAAGATTCGATACAAAATTGGAGGCTTTGAATCCTGAAGAGGAGAGGAGGATTCGCAGAACAACATGAAAGAGGACGGCCAAGAATAAGGCTCGAATCCTGGGCTAGATTACTTCAGTGTCACGTTGTACAAGAGGTGAAAGATCGATGCAGATGGAAAGGGTCAAAGTCAAAGTCAAATCGGTTATTTCGTATAGGCATACGGAGCACTTACAAATTGTCATAATTTTTTTTTTCTTACTCTTTTCTAGAACGTTTACTCGTCTCTAGAACGCCAAAAAGAAACATACATACATAGGCTAATAAACACATGACTCTCCTTTGCATCGCGCAGTCTGGTAAAAACTGTTAAGTATTTTTTTCAAATTCAATCATACAATTGCAAGTATTATGACTGGGAGGTTCATGTTAGATTTTTTTTTTTTTTTTTTTATTACATTATAGGCAAGTATTTGATCTCGATCTCACCTGATGGTAAGTGACGATGAGATCTACGATGGAGCATACTTGCCTAGGTAGGAAGGCGGCAGTAGATCGAGACGCTACATTCACTAGGCACATGCAGCGCAACTGATCTGACCCGCCATCCATGAATGGCAACACCGAACATCATGCCGGAACACGGCTAGGCCACTTGGCGACATGGCTTTGTTCAGTGGGTGGTGACTAGCCACGGCCGAAGCCTACCACCAGTAGAGTTGTCACCTGGTTGGCACCACCCAGGGTCACGTGTAGGGTATCTCGAGGGTACTTAATTCTCCTACGGACGAAGGTGACTCGACCCCAAGATACTTCCTTTAGTCCTCTTTTAAGACATACCTACACAAAATTAAAAACTGGACAATATGCCGTTTCCGTATAAAATTTATCCTTGTAACTTTAGCGGGATTTTAACGTGTTCACACTATTAAACTTAACTTTTCCAGTTAAACATAATTTAAAATAACGGCCGCAGGTATTAGCTGCAGTTAGTTTTAAATTTCGCCGTAACCTAGCATGTTTCTCAACGCTTCGCTAATGCCCCTATAATTGAGAGGCATGATTTTATTTTCTTATGGAATATTATTTCTTTATGGTACGGTTCGTCAAGTGCGAGATTATTCATAAGCTATAACCATATACTTTATAGTCTACCTATACAGAAATTTTGTATGAAGAATTGAACGGCGCCTAGCTCTAGCGGCAGTGTATTAAACTTTCAATTCTTCATACAATAGGTCCCCGAAGCGTAAATGCAAATCACAATTTGTTATCGAACACTGAATTCCGAGCGCGAACCGTTCAAACAATGTTTTTCTTAAGTAGTCTGTAAGCTCTCCTATAGTATATAGTGCCTTAAGTTTTTTCTGTAAGCCTGGATCTTAAGCTAGGTACTCTTATTAAAGGATATACACAGCTTGAAAATGTTATATGAAAAAGTATTAACTTTGAGAAACTGCGGCTTATCTTTGCGGATGGCGAAGTTATTAAAACGACTGAGTTATTAAAAAATATGAACAAACTCGTAAAACTAGTTATTTCATTAAGAATGTTGTAGATTTAACGCAAACAGATTTACGCTACATTTTTATAATGTAACTTTAACTTTCACACTTAATTAAACATTATATGGGCTAATCAAGTCTTCAAAGACTTGCTACAATTAATCATGTAGAAATACGGCCAATAAACAACAGGGCTAATATAGTAATAGTTTTATATATATATATATATATTAAGCAAAGGCCCCATTTATTACAGTTGGGTTCTACAACGGAACCCTAAAAAATCTACTGCCTTCCGCAATTATCTTCAGCCCTTGTGATAATTTTTAACGACGTTTGCAAGGAAACGTCGAAAGTTTTACATAATAACTTGGTAATTGTTTTATTGCGTGGCGGGGGAAGATGAGAATGTTTTTTTTATAAATTAAAAAATATAAATTAAATATTCCCTTGGCCAAAGGAGAGAGATTTGTTACCACAATCAAACATAGACTGGTACATGTTTTTTTTAAATAATTTGCTCACAAAAAATAGGAATTGTCAATATTTTGTGAATGATTTATTGGAAACTACAAATCGAAATTGAGATATTTTTTTTCTTTTTTGTTTTAGAAGACGGTTATTTTTGTTAAAATGTTTTTTTTTTATTTATAACCTTGAATCCAGATTGGCAAAGGTATAATATTCGACCTAGCAACAAATTGTCATGTCATTGACTCGTAATAGAAAAAGAAAAATGAATTCTGTGCGAATGCCAGCAACTCCTCGTTAATGGTTTAGTTTAGTTTAGTAGTTTGAGTGACAATAGCACTCAATATACCTAAATAAACCGCTGTTTTGCTGGAAGGATTGATAAGTTGATTGATGTAAGACAGTAACTTTGGGTGAGTGAACACGGGAAATTTAGTGCTAAATATTATTCATGACTTGTCAAGTAAGGTACTCCTACATGTAAGGTTGTTGACGCCCTGATTAGCGCAGTTGGTTATGACCCTGCTTTCTGTACTGAGGGACCTGGGTTCTAATACTGGTAAGAGCAAACTTTGCATGATGAACACAAATGTTTGTACCCGAGTCATGGATGATTAATATCTATCTATATATATAGGTATTATACTGAGCTCACCCCCAGTCCATTGTACGGTACCCATAATACAAGCGTTGCTTAGTTTGGGACCGTACAGTTTACGTTCGTCCGGCGATATTTATTTAAGACATCACCACCAATAAAATTCCGGATCGTTCCTTTTGCGTCAAAAGATCCGGCATCCCTATTTTAATTCCATGAAAAATATTCGTGACCATTCTGTCCAGGCATGATTTCCACCATATTACAGGATCTTGTTATAATAATATAATAATGATTCCAGCCCTTTTTTTTAATGTCCCACTGCTGGGCATGGACGTCCCCTCAATGCGAGGGGGGATTAGGCCTCAGGCCTTATCTTTCGAGGGGTTCTCTCAGGCATGCGGGTTTCCTCACGATGTTTTCCTTCACCGTTTAGCAAGTGATAATCATTGTTGAAAATGAGATTCGCACATGAAAAATCCCACAGTTGCGAGCCGGGGTTTGAACCTTGAACCTGAAATCCTCGTTACCGAGGCAAGCGTTCTACCAACTTGGCTATCACTGCTTCTTCACTCTTGTTATAAGCCAAGAAATAATACAAAATGCTAATCCATTTTATCAAAGCGTATCTTAGGATCCACCGAAACGCGTGAGCGTTTCATTTAAGAGCCATTTACATAATGGCGTTGACATATTTACGTATATTCATCTCACTGAAACGAGACAGGCGTCATCCGTATTTGGGACACGGAAAAATGGGGAAGCGAGCTCACGACTAAGTACCGAAATGATAGGACCATGACAAAACACATTATAAATTGGCGAATTTAAGATTATTTGCAGAAATACCCGTAAAACCCAGAACAAATACCCTTAGGCCAGTCCACCGCCGCCGTCACCGAAGACAAACGGTCTAAATGTAGTACGAAATTCTAACGTAAACTTATCGTTATCTACAAAGCATGCTGCCTCTTTCATTATTATTTAATAAGTTTGCTTAATAGTTTTATATTTATTTACACAATACCTACAACGCAAATATTAATTAAAAAGAGAATAGAAAAGCTTTAGTACTTAATATTTGCAAAAAGTAAAACAATCTGGCCCATGCGGTAGCGTGCCCAAGATGCTGGCCCATTTCCTCGCTGAATAGCCAAAACTACTCGATGAGTGAAGAAATGCCCGGCTCTTGGTTCGCCGGTTGCGTCGACCATTGTTTTTGATAGATTTTGTACGTATTACTAAGTTTATGATTAAACTAAAGGTACTAACTGTTACAATATAAATCTCTTTTAAATCCTCGGATTTCATGAAGGCGAACCCACGAGAGAAAATTATGACGACATGAGAAATTGTTCGGAGCAACTTCAAGCTGTTCCCACGCTTCCAGTATTACCAATCTTGGCACAAAGTTAGTGATAAATAATAGTAGCTCGACAACAATTCCACTCAAGAAATACAGAAAATGAAAAGCCATTTTTCAATACTCTAACTATCACAACTTTGGACACATTTTTCATTGCAGTTATAACAAAGCGTTCGTATAAAAATACAATTTAAGTGTTTTACTGTAGCAGTTTTTTAACTAAAATATAAAAATAATCTATGAATGTAATGTACCTATGTACGTGAAATGTAATGTATATGTAATTAATGAAATATATAAACGTAATATGTGACAAATAAAGCACGGGTAGGTATATTTAATAGGGATTAACATGTTGACATCTGAAAACAAGGCATTGTGACTCTTGTATAGATCCGTATCAGCCGGCCGAACGCAGTTGTTTATTCGGCCTCTCTTTTACAATGTGATGCTATCATCCATCTATCCATCAGTAGAAACATGTCCACTACTGGACATCGGCTTCCCTCAAAGACTTTCACACATCACGCGATCCTCCGCAACCCGCATCTACTCATTTCCCGCGACATGTATGGTATCATTGGTCCACCGTGTGAGGGGCCGTCCTATACTACGTCTTCCGTCTCGTGGTCATCATTATATAACCATTCATATATGACGTTACATACATAATGGAAATCATAATGGCACATAATGGCACAATGGCAAAACAATAGTGGCACAATGGTAATCATAATGGCACAAGTGGCCAATTATCATGGAATGCCGAATGATGCCTACGTTAATTAACTCATGTGGTTGACATATAGCAACTCATTAAATACCAATAGCAACTATGTAATACGAAAGTTACAGAGATACCCATATTGACCCATCTCAATGGAATATAACAAATGTATATACCTGCTAAGTGTTTATAATTGGTTTTTCAATGGACGCACTTTTCAGTAACTGATAAGTATTTTACTGTAACGGTAAAATGTTTGTTTTCACTTAGAGGCGAGGCGCGGCGTTTGGGCTTTCAAGTCAACCGAGAAAAATAGACACTTCAAGGGTGCGCTAACGCTTCTCCCAAAGTAAAAATTACATTCACGGGAGCTCGCTGAACGATATCATAGCTTTATTTATCACTATCTGTTAAATTATATACATTTAAATATGTCAAATTGTTGGCTCCAGTTGTGATTTGCCGACAGAGAATATATAGCTTAGCTAATCTGACAGCAGAGTAAAGCTTAGCGACTTTTTATGTTGCTAAAAATGACACTTGTCAGTGGAAAACTTATATCAGCGGACGGCCGTTATTTTATTGATGTATTGACAGCTATAAAATATTGGCAAAAGCATGATTACACGTAACAAGTAAAATAGTGAGACAGTATATGCTCTCGGCCGAGTGCGCCGCCGAGTAAAGAAAGTTTATACGCACCGAGTACTGTTCACACCAACCGAGCACTCGGCCGAGAGCACAGCCTCGCTACTTTTTTAGTTTTGTGTTATCAAGGCATAACGCCATTTGACGATGTCGATGAGTGAAGTTGGTATGACGTTTTCCAAAAAAAAAAATGATTCTCTATGGGAATCTATTATTTTTTTCTCCTATAATCCTATAATTCAAAATCTAACATTGTCTTAAAATAGATTATGATGTATTCTAGTACAATGTCAGATTTTGAATGGAGTATGGAACCCAGGAATCTATGCTCAGCGGACTGTGCTCACGACCTCTAGACCAACAATACATCAAACGTAGTATACAGTAAATATAGTCTGACAAATATTTTCTAAATTTGCCTTGCAAAGGAATCGAACCCACGATGCAGCGAGCCAAGCGGCCTACAATTAAGCCGACTCTAAGGTATAAGTACGATCAGGCTATATCAGTACCTGAAGCATCGCATCACAACCCGTTTCCAGATCAATGGGCTTCATGATAATAGATTACTGTCCATTCGGTCACATCCTACTTACTTGAGTGTTGTGTAGGAACATAATCTATCTTATGATAATCTTCTTATTTCCATGACAGCGGTTCTAATATTATTGGCGTATACACACACGCACACACCTACACCTAATACAACTATTATTAGAACTTAATTAGTATCATTGAAGTAAACGATAAGGATTTTAACGCGTTTATTTTATGTTTTTACGCTCCGGACCGTTAATTAGTATCGTTTAATTTTAAATGTTATTAATTAACGTTTACATATATGCTTAGTATACCTTCATAATGATTCATTAAAATAGAGTTTAGAAGCAAAGCGATTATTTAGTCTTATAAAACGATAATTACAAACTAAGGCTGAGTTAATTAGTGTCAAAATTACGTACCTATATTTCACAGGTGCCTTCCCGGCGACACACTTTTAAAATTAAATAGATATGCTTACAGATAATTAGTATCACATCTTGTATAATTTGCTCCCGTTTTTTTTTTTTCAATTTGCACCTCTCATTTACCGTGTAAAGTCTAAAATACCTAACCGCCATAAGGTTTACTTACATATCAATTCTAAATCAAAATCCTATGCGACACAATTGTGAAAGTTCCCACAATATAGCCTTTACGTGGGAATTCCTCATGGATTTTGATGCCCCCTCTAATATATCTGTGGATGCCCCGGTGGAGGCCAATGGTTTCCGTCGGACTCTTTCAAGTAAAATCCCACGGTGGTCCTTTGCCGGCCTTGTGGGGGGGGGGGGCGGAACGCTTTGATACTGATCCGTGACCTCACAAGAACTAGTCTAACTCGGAAAATCACGTAAAATTATGAAAAAATGATTAACTTAGTTGGTCGTGACCCTGCCATCTGCATTGTGAGTCCCGGGTTCGAACCCTGTTACTGTACCCGAATCTGAAACTATAGGGAATATCGAATATTGCTTAAAAGACTCTTGCGAGCGATCTTGGTGGGTTTTTTTTAGTTTTCATAACTGCGTCATAAGATTATTGAAAAAAAACCGGCGAGTCGCGACGATTATTATTACGCGTCGGGACACTTGCTATGAGACATTGCGACGCTTAGTATGAGGCGTCGCGACGATTATTATGAGGCGTCGACGCTTAGTATGAAGCTTCGCGACGTTTACTATGAGCCGTCGACGCTTAGTATGAGGCGTCGCGAGGATTATTATGAGGCGTGGGGACGCTTACTATGAGGCTTCGCGATGCTTGCTACGACGTGTCAGGACGCTTAGTATGACGCGTCACGACGCTTATTTAATTTGTTTCGTAAATACAAAACATTTAATTTGTTTTGTGTCACACACAGCAACAGTGGACATTTTAATTTCCTAGCGCTCTGGTTTACACGACATTAGCTGTTGTCTACGTCGCGTCAGGCTGTTTGTGTTTCCAGGAAACACTGGGCGGTTGTGGAAACGACCTAATTAAACTTTGTGATTTATACATTTCAGTCGTTTGTAGAATTATAACAATTAATATTATTATAGTAATCCACATTTTGAATCTCGGGCAAAAATCAGGCTTGCGTGGGGAGAAGTAGAAGTCCTTAAGTTTCATGTATTTCTATAAATTCCTCTGAACGTTAGAATTAAATACACCAAATTGACCCCCGCATGTGCTTATCACTTGAGAAATATATATATATAAAACATCCATGCCTCGAACACAAACATTCGTCCACATCAGACAAAGTTTTTTCCTACCAGGATTCGAGCCCGGAACTCTCAACGCAAATGCAGAGTCACTACCAACTGAGCTAATCATGTCGTCATGTAGTACTTAAGTACGGTAGATTATTTATTCTTTATCTTAGATAAAGTATAGCCTATATAATATGGCGCGCCTTTACTACCCCATAAAGCAAAATAATTATCAGGTACGCGTGTAATTTAGCACCAAAATATCAAATTATTAACTTTGAACAAAGCCATAAAAGCAAAATCACGCAGTCATAAAGCATTATCGTTAGGTAGGTTGGTACGAAAATAAAATAACTGAAAATTATAGATAACAAACCCGAAAATTATTTTCATTGCGCGCCAACGGAAATGGGGCGCGGGATAGCGAATAGGGGTTATATTTTAAGGTTGGACGCACTGTGTGAGATTTATGAAAGTACATTCGTTTATTATCGCACTGGAATCCAAATAAGGTGGTAGGTGCAATCGCTGACATAAATCAGGGACGCATTTAAGGTTGAATATCGTGTCTACAGCAAACTTGTATTGTTTTTCTCTTCTTCCCTATTATTTTAATTTTCAAAAGTAATTTGTAAATGCGGGAACCATGTAGCCATTAACTGTAATTTTATACTTAGTTAGTACTTTTTTTTGACCTGCTGCTAAAGTCTGCTTAGCCGTTCCCACATTGTTCTCACATACCTATAACAATGTACTGCTCAAAAATACCATATGAGCTACTACTTTGAGTGACGTTATGGGGAGCAACTGCTCTCATATATGACAATGTATAGATATACGACCTTATTGCGACATAAGTGTCAAAGTCGAGGTCAAATCATTTATTTCGTATAGGCCTACGGAGGCACTTAAAAACTATCACAAACATTGTTTTTTCTAATTTTACAACCGAATCGAAACGTGACCCCAGCTGACTAGATCCGGCGAGAAACTGAGCGGGCTTATCTTTTTCCAACGCTTTTTTTGAATAGACGTGTTTATTACAAAAAATAGCTCAAGTGTTGCCATGCCAGGCGGACTCACCCTACACTTTGACATCATAAATCTTAATTGACGCTAGATATTTGATGTTCATTGAAAATATTAACGAAATGGGTCCCATAATGAATGTTCGCGACTGTACTGCCCAGTGGAGTAGCTATGAAACCAAGGGCGCGGATAATGAAATTGGGGCCCTATTTAAACTAAACTAACATTCCATATACAAACTTTCACATAAGATAATATTGATTAAAATATTCAAGTTACGTAAATCGAGTAAATGAAATTCAGACTGTAATTGGTTACAATGATGAATTATTATTCATTTAAGAGAATTCCTTACACAAACCCGTTCATTTGATTAATGTGTGTACCAGAGTCATGGATGTTTAATATTATCTATATAAGTATTACTAGCTGTTGCCCGCGACTTCGTCCGCGTGGTATTTAACAAAGACTCAGCCGTTGGCAACAGCCTGCTCGCGTTCTGATCCCGCGGGACGCATTGCAGATTGTTGCTATCAAATTTTAATCAAGCGCAGCGCTGCAACATTGGTTTTAATTTTTTTTCGAGAGATCCAATTTTTTTTTTCTAAAATAAAAGTAGCCTATGTTACTCCTTGTTACATCAGCTATCTGCCAGTGAAATTCCCGTCAAAATCGGTCCAGCCATTTCAGAGATTACCCGGAACAAACAGACAGACAGACAGACAGACAGACGGACAGACAGACAGACAGACAGACAGACAAAAATTGAAAAAAATGTTGTTTCGGTATAGGTAACGTGTATACATCCAAATGCACTTAGTAAAAAGCGGTTATTTTAATATTACAAACAGACACTCCAATTTTATTTATATGTATGGATAATGTGTTGTCCATTGTAGTGTGCGATGGAATTACACGAATTAATTCCCCCATCTCCATTCTATCGTCGGTCGACAAGACGCACGGACAAGTCTCATCCGTACACTGTGGACATTCCTTCAGTACGTACTAAGCGTTTTGCTTCTACTTTCATCTTACGAACTGCCAAGGAATGGAACACGCCGCCGGCGTCTTTGTTCCCCGTTGACTTCAATCTGGGTGTTTTCAAGTTGAGAGTGAACAGGTACCTTCTAGGAAAGTATGCTCCATCGTAGATCTCATCGTCACTTACCATCAGGTGAGATCGAGATCAAATACTTGCCTATAATGTAATAAAAAAAAACGGTCCCCATAATACAAGCGTTGCTTAGCGTGGTACCGGGTGTCAAAAAAACACAACTTCATTGGCACATAAACGGGGCCATTTATTATTGCTATAATTTCATACAAGTATTACCTATACAGATATACCCCCAAAATTTACATAAAGTTTTCACCCATTAACAATAGCATTCCCAAGGAATTTTCCTCTGAACGTTGCCGTGTAACGTTATTGCAAATTGATTATAAGTTCTATTAATTTCGGGTCTATTCTTAAGTTTTATAACAGGAGTATAACATTAACGTCTAATAAAATAAGAAAAGTCTACACTGAGCTGTACATATTATTTACAATAGCTAACGATTTTTTGCACACAAACAACTACAAGTAGTATGCTAATAAGTAATTAATTATCAAGTAATATTGCTGTTTTCATTTGCTCACTCATAATCGGGAAGTTGGCAAAATTTTTTTAAATTACTGTTTACGTACTATACATAATGTTAGTGGTTTCGTAACGAAAACTGATACAATGGATTCAACTCATGATTCTGGATTCTGGACCTTCCCACGATGACATTTTGATATTGATTAATGATGATAGTGGTTTTTTAGTTACAATATTCATAATAGATGTCTATTTCAAGGTGATTTTTAAATAAAAAAATACGAATCATTTCACAGAATTGCAGATCTAGCAATGTAAATTAAAGATCGATACGCTCGAGCGCGCTCGTCACTCGCACGCGCCGGGTATCGCGCGGAGCGTTCTGTTGTGATCGCGTGGTTAAGGATACATTGCGCGCTCAAAAATTACAACATTTGTAAGTCATGATTTTGAAAATGATTTCTATAATGTTGTAATAGACATTAAGTGTAACCTTTGCCTAGTTTTCGTTACCATGCCCCTTACATCCTGTATAATTAATGTCTTACGACTCCTAACAGTGTAAAAAAATCTAAATAACTTTTAAAATGACACAAGACACTATCTTTAAAGGTTTCGATCAGGAACACCGAAAACAGTAAAGAACTACAGGCATATGACGTAACCTCCATAAGTCAGTATGTGTGCGACAGAGAAATGATTTTAATTTTTATTTTACTTAACAAACTTTAACAACAAATATCTTTAAAATGTATGTAATACATATTGAAACTTCATTTACATTTTGTTATAACAGTATTATGACTTATGATATATAATATTTACTAAATGTAATAAAAGTCAACCAATTTATGATGAAACAAAAAACAAACCTTTAAATACATGCTTATTCCATACAATGCAGAGCCGCCATCTTAGTTAATTTTATTTGACGGGCGCTGTACCTACCTATAAGTTATTGAGCTATGACCGATCTTAAGAGGTTCTCGTTGGGAACAAGCAGACATGCTACGTCAGCGCAAATGTATCAAATTTCGCCATAGATTTTGGGAGGTGGGCGCGGACCGTTGCGCCTTCAGCATTACATGGTTTAATATTAAAATTATACGTTCACAACCGAGTCAAACGTTCCCAGTACATTTAAATAGAGTAGAAGAATTGTATTAACTATGGCTCGCCCTATATTTAATACTACGCGATGAGTAAATTGGGACCTTATTCCATACAAAATACCCACATCTCACTGACAACCCTTCTATAATGGAATGGTGATAATTACTAACCTATTTAGGCTCTAAACTCCATTTCAGACTTTTTTTTCTAATGCAATCTAACCCCAGTTGGCCATGTAAACGTGCCAGTGATAGTGTTATTTACATCAGTAAAAAAAAATTCAAGAACAGATGGTAGGTACTGAGATTATGACACAATGAAGAACATTATCAATGAACTCAAATAAATTATTTCAATCGTTAAGTACGGCTAAAGCCATCTCCGTAGAAATGCTATCTGACATGCTGTTCTGATTATTAGCCTCCTGCTCGTCACCTGACCACCAACTCTCATCTTCATCTTGAATAAAACATAAGAATAGGTCATCTTCATACGTAGGAAAGTAGTATTCCGGTTGGTCCCACCTCTCTTTACTTAACACCCAGTGTTTCATTTCCTTTATATGTTTCTCCAAGTTTTTAGAGTCATCAAACTTCGTGTCACATGCCAAACATTGCTTCAAATGAATCTGACGACGAATAAAGTTAACTATTTTAACTTTGTGGTAGAAATCCAAACCGTTTGTCGCTTTCAAAAATGAGAACTCATGTTGCTGTACCATGTGGACCAATATACTCTCGTATTCCATCTCAGTGTGTTCGCATAAAAGGCAGGTGATATATGGACCATTTTCTTCAGTCCAATCTGACCATTCCGGATCACTGTCTATAGGGGAATCATTGTCAAAGTGATTTTCTTGCTTCTGTGGTTTATATTCCTTTTTCATTCTAAAATGCTGTTTTGCGCTTTCTTTCTCGCCCACATAGTTTACTAGAAAGTATTTATCATATTCCTTGTTGTCTGGGTTAATTCGTTTGTGGCCTTTCTTACGCATGTGCTCTTTAAGTATTGTTCGGTCCTTAAATTTGCCTTCACAGTATATACATTGCAAATGTTCCAATTTTGTCGAAATCATTTTGATTAGTTCATCAATGAATATTAAATTGTCTGGCTTAGCAATGTGAAAATTGTGTTTCTCGTATAAATGGTTTAGGTATGCTGACCTTGTTGTATTTGAGACATATCGGCAGAAGAGACATTCCCTGACGTAGTTCTTGTCTTCTCGTTCAAACTGATGTCTCTGTAGCAGTTTCTCAAGTTTTGTTTGTTGTAAGTTTGTACGTAGCTCCTTGTCTTCGGGGAGTAGATCACTCAACAGATAGTATTCCTCATCTTTGGACTTTGTGCCATCTGGTTTATTGTCCAGTAGCATTGTTGTGCAGAAGTATGGCAGAGTTTCATCTGTAAGTAAATATTTATAAACATTTTAATGATAAAATGTTGCATATATAACTATGTTGTTGAGTAGCAGCAAAAGTTATCATAACAAAATAAAAAAGTCTTATTTTTAGAAAATTGAGGCTTTTTTACTCAATTGTAAAGGACAAAAGTTATAGCAGAGTGCAGGGTGCTTGCACATTGAGTGTTCAAAATATTAAATATCTAATAGAGGCATTTTTAAGCAATGACAATATCTAGTCTACATAAGTTTGCAGACCACTAACAAATTATATCTTTAAATAATACAAAAAAATGGTTCCCTTTTTTAATGCACATCTTTTCTAATTTATAAAAAAAATTTTACATAGTTGTTTGTCTTGCATTTAGTGATTTTAATTTAAAGTCCCTATTTCATGTGTTTTAGAAGCAAGAAGCATCTGACAGACAGATGGACAGACAATGTTCAGCTTGGTTCCTTTGAGTATGGAACCGTATTAATTTTTTTTAAAGCATGAATAACTAATCGGAGACAGGTTTAACCTAAAACTGGGCACGAATAATGTCAAGAGACTTATATTTTGCTCTAAGATGATAGACTTTACTCAAAAATGTTAACTGCTTAAAAAAAATAAGCAAACAAGGGTGTTCCTCCCACAAAACTAACCTGCAAATCTCAAACGCCAATATCGAAGATATTCACACAGATCTGCGATTTGATTAACATCGGCTACTACAAGACGATGTACCATGAACAAATGCGTTAAGAAGTGCTTTTCGGAAGCCGGTAAGGTAAACTTTTCATCGCACAATACACACGAACATTCAGTGGCTTCATCACTCTTGAAAATAGTGGGTGTATCGATCTTCTGGTGTAATGTTAGTGGTCCAAAAAACTCTTTTTCTTTTACCGACATCTTTTTCTATTATTTTAGGTTCCCAATCGATGTATTTTTATTGAAAAACAACAAAAAAATCTCACGATAAAACGGAAATCGTATTCACCTGACATTTATCAAGCATTTTGACATTTCGACGAATGACGGAGGCCGATTCGTTCGGAAATTCACTGCACATTTTAGGAACCACTTTGATATTAAAAATATTGTAACAATTTGGATAAACATTAAAAAACTAACATTATACACCCGTATAGTACGTGTATAACTTGCTCGCTAAGCTTGTTCATATGACTATATTTTCCACACTGACCAACTTTTGTTGCTAGCAGCAGTATATTGACAGTTTTCTAAACTTTTCATTATAAAGGTTCAAGGCTTATTGCGATGTCTCAGTATATTGCATTGTATTCCACCCACGTTGTCACATCTTTGTGCAGGATTATTTTGAGATAGATATCCCAGTGTTATAAGCGACACGCAAGCTGTGATGCAGGGTATTCTATGTAGGGTCCGAAATAAAGCTAACACATGAAGCTAAAAACCAATATTTTATTTATTATAGTAAGTGTTAGCTAAGTACTTACTTACTTAATTCATTTTGAACATAGGAGATAGGTACCATTATAGGTACTTACCTATGCACAAATTCGTATAAATAGGCTATGATAGCTAGAGGGACCGCCCTCGGAACCACAAGGTTCCGAGTTTGAATCCCACCCTAGCCATTGTACTAGGTACACCTAGCACATGTGAGAGACTAACGAACGTGTTTTCCACTTATTACTATCTTAAAACAAAGTTATAATTAATTAATTAATTTAATCTTATTAATTAATTTATTAGGTATATAAGTACCTACTTAAGAATGTTAACACTCTATTTACAAACAAATTGCTAGGAACTTACTGATTTTAACACTATAATAATTAATACATTATAGATTAATATAATATAAACTCAGAATATAGGCACCTACCTACTTAAAGGACCTACCTATGTAATGGTAAGTACATGTTATACCTTTTATAAACAGATTAGTACCTATTTTTTTAAATTATATGACTAAATATATAAATGCCACGATGAAAGGTAGGTACCTAAGTACATTATTTACCTACCTATATTAATATTTAATAACATTATTAATTTATTTACGACTCTTAGTAGACACCGTCTAGTCATGACATTGTATTTTGTACACTTGCTAGTGATAAGTACTTTCGAGATATTTTGTTACCAACTAGCTGTTGCCCGCGACTTCCGCGTGGTATTTAACAAAGACACAACCGTTGGCAACAGCCTGCTCGCAAGTTCTGAGCCCGCGGGACGCATTGCTGCAGGTTGTTGCTATCAAACTTAATCAGGCAAAGCGCTGCAACATTGGTTTTAATTTTTTTTCGTGAGAGCCTATTTTTTTATAAAATAAAAGTAGCCTAAGTTACATCAGCTATTTTTCAGTGGTAGTCCCGTCAAAATCGGTCCAGCCATTTCAAAGATTAGCCGGCACAAACAGACAGACAGACAGACACACAGACAAAAATTGTAAAAAATGTTGTTTTGGTATAGGTATCGTGTATACATCCAAATGCACTTAGTAAAAAGCGGTTATTTTACTATTAAAACAGACACTCCAATTTTATTTATATGTATAGAAGATTTACTTTATTTTCTCACTAAAAACTTAGGTGTAAACTTAAAATAATAGGACTACACACTCGCTTTTTAATTAAAAGCAATCGCACAATGTTAATCTATAATACTGTTCTAATGTACCTAAGTTGTGATGCAAGAAGTAAGTAATGTAGCAGTAAAGTAAGCAATGGATTAAAAACGGCCCGGAGAAGTCATTCAATGAGCTGCAGGCGTGTAAGGGGTTCACCATTCATCGGGATTCCCTATAATGTCACATACCCTTCGAACGACTGTCTCTTTCCAACATGAAGGGTACTATTATGAAGGGGCTTTCTAATGATGTCCTGGGTTAAGAAATCAAATTATGTTTTTACTTTTGGCCTTTTTAGGGATTTACATTTAACAAAGCGGAATCCAAAAAAAATAATAGGAATGAGTAACCAATCTGACAACGGTTAATTCGTTCAAAAACCGAATCAACACTCATTAGAATAGGCTTATCGGATTCCGGGTCCTAAAATCGTGAGAGAGGTTAGTCACCCTCGAAAACCGCATCAAATGTTAGAATTAGGTAGGTATGTGTTTTATATAAGAGTTGCATATACTTGCATCACGAATTTTCTTAAAACATATTATTTTATATTACATGATACGTTTGTATCCACATAAAGTACATTGTATGGAACAGAGTTTCCTTTTCCAGCCGTCGCCGTAACTTGAATGGCGTATTTCCTGCCAGCCTTCAGATCGGTGATTTTCTGCACAATTACCTTGTCACTGTAAAAAAAAAACTCCGTGCATCAAGGATTTTCTTTCTTTTTTTAATAGATTGAACCATGAAATCGCGGTGCAATTTAGATGAATATCAAAATACTTAGTCACGGTTAAATTTGCTAAAAATAATAGTTATTTATGCATCTAGCCTTGAATTAAACAATAACAGCAGGTAGAATACCTACATACATAGGAATATTATAGTACTGTGTGTTATTATAAATAGTCGACCCAAAATACACAATCACGCCTGTCCCCAAGAGGGTAAGCAGAGGTGCACTACAATGCGCCCACAATTTGGCAGTGGTATTTACACCCAATGGAATGTGAGGCGACCCTATTGTCAATATAACAGGCACATTCCTTCTCAATATGAGATTCATCCCATACAATATCTGTCAAAAGTGACAGTTACTACGCGGTTGCTGTTCGATTATGAATCGATTGTGTTAGCAGACTTGGGGCCCAGGTCAAGTGCGGTTTGGTGAACTTCACACGACTTTCGACGGACGTGCAGGTTTCCTCACGACGTTTGCTTTCACCGTGCAACAAGTGTTAATCATCATAGATAAGGTCGCCTCAAATAATAACTTTTAGACTTTTCCATTTAAATTTGAATATCTAATCAGCTCTAGCAGTAGACCATAGATAATAACTTACGATTTCTTTCCATGGTTAATGCACAGTTGGTTTCTCGGTGATGGCTTTTTGGCTGACCAACAAGAATAGTTATCTCCGTTCTGTGTCTCTCTGGTCACAATGCAATATCTGTTGAATATGGCAAGCTGTTTATTTTTAGACGTGTACTGACTGACCGAGCCTTGTTAGGTTACCCCTGCTCTGATGCTCCTACTGGTACTGATGATATAAGTAGTATACCTTATATTCTTTTAAGGCGGATATGTTGCAGTGGCTTTGAAACGTTCATAAACAACTGTACGTCAAGCACAGTCCTTTTACGTACCGTTTCGGTAACATAATGTTTTCCAAAGACTAAATACAATAGTTACCTCAATTAAAACATTTGAATGGTCCCATTATGTACTTATTACAATGAACCTAGTAGGTCGTTAATAAAAGTCTCATGCAAGAAAAAAAAACGCAAATGCCAGAATAAACAACATACCTAATGTCGTCTGTAGCGTTATGTGTAGCCGGCAAGAAGGCGATATCAACAGATCTGCAAGATCTCTTTGGTCGTAACTCCCTCACGATTGCTCCATCCTCCAAAAGCTCCGGCGTGCTTAGACCCCACCTTGTTGTTGATGCTGTTATCTGGACATAACAAATAACCACTTTGGACAATTGCTCGTGGAGGCCTTTAGCCAAGCTAGGATGTCTATAATTGCACGATTGGCTAAAGCAAGACAAAATGCGAGTGATTCGGTATGACAAAATCCGTGAGATAGGTCCTTTCGCGTTGAGTGTGGAAGTCCACGCGAACTAGGACTCCCTTTTATGGATTATTTTGCTTTAATTGAAGGTTAATATTCTTTAAATTAACTAATTACGTGTGACGGAACTAATTTTGGTTTGCGGTCAATGACCAAAACTGATTTAGAAAATTAAAGGGTTATAAAGTCGCAATTTTCGTTGGTACTGTCATGATTAAATAAAATAACAGGTACCTCAACCCCCACAGGACTGTCTCTATCCCATCTGCTCGGCGTGATCTTGATGACGTATCTCATTCGGGCCTCTTCTGAGCTGGAGTCAAACTGGATGGAGCCCTCATCACTGGTCTCTTGAATGGAAGATGGCGATATCGGAGCTGGCACGAAGAATTTCCAATGAGGATCTGTGGAAAATGAAACAATTAACGAGAGCATTCCTTGGAGCGCAAGATTTTGAATATCCATTTACTCTAAGCAAGTACTACGGGTACCTGAAATAGAAGGAGATTGTAAAGGTGACATCTCACTGCGAACGCAGTCATAAAAAAATTAAGTCCACGATCCACGATTGTTGATGTTTTCATTAGAAAATACTCATTTCTAGATACATAAAATCCTTTGGTGCGCAAAGTGGAATAGAAAATAAACTCGTTTTGGTCCGATTCAAATGACTGTGATCCAAGGAATGTTCCATAATGGGTTTTAAACAGGGTTCAGTTCAGTAGTTCTACAACCAAGTCTGAAAATTACCTGGTAACATTTCATTGGCGTAAGTTAATTATCAATACGGGTTTCTTCAACGGTCTATTATGTGTCCGAGCTACTATTACATGTACACTTGGAGAAAGTTGAGATATAGCTTTTCGATCTATTTCAAGACAAGCACTTCAGAATCGTAGTCCGTTTCAGCATCAAAATGTTAGGAAAGTCTTATTATATTAACATTACCTATATTCTTAGCTATATCAAGTCTCTTTCCTCGTACCAAGACTTCCACATCAACCGCACCTCCACAAGTTGTGACTGTCAGCCATAAACCACCCCCCGAACCAATAGTTGCCTGCAATAATATAACAATAATAACATGGCCATATGAACACAAGAACTATGCGGTTCTAAACTAAGCAACGCTTGTGTTATGGAAGTCGAACAATGGACTGAAGGCCTTTCGAGTTTATATTTTTTTAATAGATATTCAAGATCCATGACAGGGGTACAAACATTCGTGCTCATCACACAAAGTTTTTCATTACCGAGTTTCAAATCCAGGTTCCTCGGTACAGTTTGCAGAGTCACTACATACTGTGCCAATCAGGTCGTCCAAATACATTTTCATTAAAAAAGTTCGAGAAGTTTCGGTTACACACAATACTCTTTTATTATCGTTTCGTTAGGTTGTTTACATGGATCTTACAACTTTACATTCTCCGTGAGTATAGTACACATACCTACTAATTGAAGTTAATGTCTTTGTTTCAGATGGATCGTGGTTACGAATGCTTTACTTCGATTTTTTTATTATCATCTAGTTTCACTGCATAACCATGCTGATCAGTTTCTACCTCATTGCTGCTTTCACGATCAGAATTATTATTCTTGGCTCCACCTTCGGATTTTTTTCCTAATTTAAGTGGAATCGTATCTTTTAAAATTCCCGAGTCTTTAGTTGTCTTTATATTTTACCTTGAAATAATAGATAGTTCGTCCTCTAATGTCAGCTTTGCTCGGCATATTCTCCTTCAATCGTTTCGCTGTAGAGGTCCTAGGGCTAACTTTTCCTGTAGCCAACAACGATCCTGATCGCCGATCCTTGGCCACACCGAACACACTCACGTAATAAGTCTGTGAAACAAAGTTAGAGAAGTTAGTGTAAGTAGTTTTCTTATGTAGTTTGTTCCAATGCGTTGTTGTTTCCACTAATTTGATTTGCGCTAATTGTAACATTGATTTTGTTGTGGTAATATGAAATTCTTCTTCATGATTGAGGTAACATTGAGACAATGTAATTGTGCCTGCTCCTCAAAAGCTGAGCCTGTTGGAATAGTTGTTACATCGTCTTGATGCTTTACCGCTTTTTGATAAATCGAAGCTATGGCATCTTGTTATTTATAAAAAAAGTACTAACTCTAAGGATATTATTACAAGTTAATATTATATTATACGTACGGTACACGGATCCAAGTTTTCAATTAAATGATGAGTTCTTCCGCCGACGCAAGCGATTACTGGATCCTCATCTGTTACTTTTGTGCTTCGACCTGTAAATTAGAATTTTCATTGCAAAACATTATAATAATCGTAATAATACAGTGTGTAAAGTGCGATATTATTCGTAAGCTAGCCGTATACTTTATAGTCTGCGTTTTTAGAAATTTTGTATGGAGATTTCAAAGTTTGAAATACTATCCGCTCGAGGCGCTGTTCAACTATAAGGTTATACCTTTAGCTTACAAATAATCTCGCACATGACGTACTGAATGTAGGTTTATTTACACTTTTAAAGTTTCTGATCTGCTAAGTAATAGTAATTAATTTATAAGCAATATTGGTATCGAATTTAAACCAATTAATAACTTAAACTTATTTTTACTCCGTTATCTCACAGATGTTACATTTCAACAATATCATCTTCTACTCATCAGCTATTAAGTCCAGCATAGGAGTATAGCTTAGGTACCGTTAAGCGCAGTCAGTGTTAATGCAAAAACTCACTACCTTTTGTTTTACTTACCAAATTTCTTCCGTCTAACAATATTATTGAAATTTCGATCGTAAACATTGAAGCTGTCTCCGTCCACATTGATCTTGTTATCTTCCTCACTAGAAGCTATGCTGGTTCCATTCATTTCAGCCTTCATTCGTTCTGTACCATGGTTCATGCGATTGGATTTGTTTTCTAAACGAGCGACTTTGATGTCATGCTGAGCTGCGCAGAGGGATGTGTAGGTCTTACTGTGTGATGCGACAACGCAGTAAGTTGTGGATTGAGGATCTATAGGGCTGAAAACAGAAATGGTTTTTAATGATAGAACAAATGAAAATCGATTTCAATATTGAGATTATATTGATGAAAAGGACAACAAGATCCCAATGTTGAAATATTATTTACTAGCTGCGCCCGGCGGTGTTACCCGCGATAAAAAGTATGAAAAATTAAAACATCTATCCCACGGAAACCATACATTTTACCAGGATAAAAAGTAGCCTATGTGCTATTCCAGACTATAATCTATCTCTGTGCCAAATTTCATCCAGAACCGTATAGTTGGTGTGTTCGTATGGCTATTTTTATTTATTGAATGGTGTGTGTGTGTGCTTTACTGAATCCAAAATTTTGAAAAGTGTATCCTTTAACATACATATTTGCTTCACGCTCTTACGCATTGTACCACCCAAACAAAACTGAGCTGTGCCCACCAAACAATACGATCGGTAATCAATAAAACCCAATTGGCAATTTAAACAAAAAGTATAAGGAATGAGGTTTGCCTTTACAACTGAGCTATTCTCGGTATGTAGTATAATCGGAATGACGTAAACTGGTATTTAAGTTGTAAAAACTACTCGTGGTTGGTTCTACTTTGCGAGGGTTCATTAGCTTCTGTGACCCGCCCAAAGGTTCAAAGAATAGCATATAAGAGCCGGTGGTTTGACATTCTTGAACGATGAATCGAAGTGAACAAGAGTTTTAATGAATTAAACTAATATAACAGATTCTATCCCGTGCTCATTATGGCTTTACGTTCCCGTCGCCGCGAGGTTTCGGCTGCTTTACAGCAACCATGGTCATATGGGACTGGGGATGTACTGAGGCCAAATTTTGTGTGATGATCACGAATGTTTGCACTCGAGTCGTGGATATACAATATCTATATAAGTATTATATACGGGGTTTGCGTCCAGGCCATTGTACGGTACCCATAACACAAGCGTTGCTTAGCTTAGGACCGTTGGTGTGTTCAGAGCGAAATAGAGAAATACAAAAAAAAATGTCAGACTTAATGATAAATACGCATACTATACAGTACACGTCTCGGTAGTTTATTACATCGACATAAATAAGTTATTTAGTATAACCTTTTTGTGTCACCGTGTACCTATATGCCAGGAATTGAAAGCATTGAGACCTAATTCAATATTAGGAATGTGGAGATAATCTCTTTAAGTTGAGGGCTGTCTATGTCTTGAAACTGAAGGTATACTCTATTGTCTACTTATATTACTCTTAAAAGATGTGTCTCTAATAAAAACATCAGTTTTATCTATGGAAAATATTTTTTTTTAAAGGCTTCACGTCATAAAACATTAATTTTTACAGTAACAGTTAGCGTGTCTGGATTTAATAAAGTTAAGTTTAATATTAGTAAACATTGTAATTTGACAATAAATTCTCGTGTAGGTCTATTTAACATTGGCGTTAAATGCCTAGTTGCACCCCAAATTACTGGTTTATTGCCTATCTATGAACATTAATATTAGTAATCCTAATTTCAGTAGGTCCCAAACGTAAGCCCCACTTGTTGAATAGGCACCATACAATAGAGTGAGTGCGACCACTATAACACCTACACGAATATTCACATCCCACTTGCAAAATGGGTCAAAGCACTCCGTTCTGTGTGCTGGCTGGCTCACACGATCATCAACCAATTTCTGTATAGAAAGAGTAGGATATACTCAGACGTACTAGCTTGATAATAACTAGCCTATGTATGGACCGACCGCTCAGCCTAGCGAGGCTGTCTCAGGGTACAGGGCGGCATTGCGAACATTTGCCTCGTGCGAGCCCTATCTATCAGTTGCGGCATGCCCGAGGCAACAGCCAATCAATCCTCGCTCAACAATTCCACATTAACGGGACCCATCGCTACGGAATGTGGGTTCTATAGCGCCACATTGACGCATAGATGTACAATTAAAACCCGCGCCATTCCGATGTCCAATGATGGAGCAGCCCTAATGATTTATATGAGACGATATTATGCCGGTATACAGGAGCGAACTTGCTGGAGTTGAGGTTTTGAATTTAAAAAGAATACCGATTTCTTATATTTAACCGTATACTACACATTGAAATATAACTTATTTTACAGATTGTATCGCGTTAAAAGAATCACATAAGTAATTATCGATAGAATTAATGGAAATTCTTATTTATTTTTGGTGCGGTAAGGTTTGATGAATTACAAGTATCTATAATACTACATCCTGTATGGATACTTAAATAATATTACATATAAAATTATTTCAAGGAGGCACCGATTCCGCATAAAAAAATTAATAAGAATTGTTTGGATGCTCAAAACGAGGTTTATTTAATTTGAAGGCTACCTGAATCCGTCTCTGTCTGGTTACATTGTAAGAAGCCGTCGGCTTTAATGAAAATAAGATACTAATAAGATCTTCACAGAAATTGAATTCTTTCTCTAATTGTACGAAACCACCAAATAGGTAGTTTTTTTGGCAACTACTATACCACGAATCATAGATTTTAAACCTACATAATTATTTTTTTGAAGCAGTGGTAGCCAAGTTCTGATTTTTTTAAGTTTAAGTTCTGATTCTGATTCTGATTCTAAACGGTGAAGGAAATCATCGTGAGGAACCTGCATGTCCGAGAGAACCCCTCGAAAGATGTGTGAAGTCCGCCAACCCGCACTGAGGCAGTGTCGCGGACCAAGACCTAATCCCCTCGCATTGATGGGAAGCCCGTGACCAACAGTGAGAGATTAGAAAAAAGGGCTGGTATTATTATTATATTTTTTTAGGAACAAGATTCAATGAATCAAAATGTTTGTAAGTACAATAGATGTACATAGATATATATAACATTACATTCTTAATTAATAACAATTATAAACCTAATTTAATTAACTTTTAAGTACTAGAAACGCCTGAACCGCAATGTTTTTCTACCACCACCTGAGAAAACTATTTAATAAAAATCTCACTTCACCTAAAGCTGTTTTCTTCATACAATATTAATAAGGCTGTTACACATGTGCTGGCTCACCCCACTTCGGTACTGGCCTTAGAAGGTTTGTATCATAAATTCATCTATACGTTGGCTCGTGACGAACTGACAGCGCGTTTATGTTACGGTGTTAGGTTGCGGACACACTAGAATATCAATATATTGAGGCTACATAAATATCAATGATCAACCGATGGCCGTTGGGGCAGAAAGGTTCTAGAATAGCGACCACGAATTTCGAAGACGAAGTGTAGGACGGCCCCCCACAAGGTGGACTGATGACATCACACGCGTCACAGGAAGCCGGTGGATGCGAGTGGCGGAGGACCGTGATGTGTGGAAGTCGTTGGGGGAGGCCTATGTCCAGCAGTGGACGTCTATCGGCTGATAGATAGATAGATAGATAAATATCAATTCTTTAATCTTTCTCGACAGCCTTTTTTGGAGATACCAACATAGCTCATAAAGTTCCACATTCAAGAGTGGATCACCGATTGCCGTCGCAGAAAAAATCTCCGAAACGACCACGAGACAGATGACGTAGATAGAGAGAGATAGAAAGCATACTCTTTATTCAACACATTGTCAAAACCTAAATTACTTAGAACGTGTCGTAAATCACGTAATAAAGGACTGTAGGACGTTTAGCCGATTGATACAATTGGTAGTGACTCTGCTTTCAGTAGCGAGGGTCCCAGGTTTAATCCCGGTAGGGGAAAACTTTTTGTAATGAGCGCGAAAGTACCCGAGTTTTGGACGTTTAATATCTATATAAGTAATTAATGTAATTATAAACTGAGATCGCCCCCCGTCCATTGTACGGTACCCATAATACAAGCGTTGCTTAGTTTGGGACCGTACAGTTGGTGTCTTCGTGTGGCATTTTTTTTAAATTATTATTAAACTCTGAATGAGACAATCGTGCACATATTTGTGGGTTATCGTATAAGCTAAGTGTGTCTCTTGGTTTATTAGAGTTATGGCTAACTGTAAGTTGTACTGGCGTGTTTTTATTGAATTATTCTCAAGTGTCAGCGGTGCAGTTGATTTAGAGCCCCGCTGAATCGATATGATCAATGCGTCCCGAATATTCCGAGTACGGAACAACATAGAGGTTACAACAGATATATATATGGTATAAGAAAGACAATGTAAAATATTTTGAGTTACCTCTTAAATAATTGTACGCTATTAAAGTTACACCTGATATATAAATATTATTTATATTTATAATGTTTCTGTATTAGCTATAAATAATGCTTTCGGATCAAAGATCAAAAATCGAACCCTATTGAATACTGACAATACCCATATACTAAAATAAATGTACTCTGCATTCAGAGTTTCTACTCACTTATTTCCTTGTAATATTGTATAGTATGTGCTTACAACATAAAGTTTACTTAATATTTTTTTTATCTGATGTGCTCTGCAATTAGTAGTTAAGCCAATGTCCGTGTACAATAAAAAAAGTACTTAAAGTCACCTAGAAGAGATATATTTGCGTGCAATATTTCGGTTGCTTTATGAGATAAGAATGGCTTACCGAATGCATTCCTCTAACACGCGTTTAAAAAAGCATTTTAAAAACTTTTCTTTTGGGCTTCGTGATATCAACTAAAGGGTCCCCTTAAGGGGGAAGCTCAGGGTCAGGGCGTGAAATTCAAAATGTCAATGGTTTTATTTTTTTACGAAGAATGCTAATATCGCAAAATGCTATATTACATCGTAAAGATGTCCAAATTTTTCGTAAAAAAATAAAAACCATTGACATTTTGAATTTCGCGCCCTGACCCTGAGCTTCCACCTTAATTAAGAAAAACTATTTTTTTTTAAATATCTTTATGTTCGGTATAAGACCCCGCATGCAACTTTTAGTTTGCGTCTCACACGTACCGAGCGATTACATAATATACTTTTCAAACATTTAATAATTCGCTTAACAGCTTCTAAAGTTATTTTATTACTGGTTACAGATAGCTAACACGATAACATAACTTGTGAAACGAATCGATTGGGTATGTGTGACGATGCATTCCTTATAAGGGAATTTATATTTTATACTTATCAAATGTAAGTATTTCCGATATACACGGTGTAACCCTATGGTAAAGAAAATTTGGATCAAAGTTACATATAATAAAAATAAAATTAAAGAAATCATATTGATTTTTTATATTTACGCAAATACTACACATTGAAATAAAAACGTAAAGCATAAAATTTGGGTTCAGAAACATAAATTGAATCAATATTATCAGATTTCGGTACGAAGCCGCATACACCCTATATATCGTTAATATTTTTCATTCACATACTACTTTTCCATGATACTGAACCACTTATTAATTTCGGTCTGATGAGTCATCCAGTAACTATTAATATTATCTACCTCGGTTCCCAATTAGCAGCCAATCTTCGCCTGGACCGTACTCGGAGTCGCATGCGCACCTGTCTCGTCGCCTCACCACGCACGCTGACGACGGCAGCGCCACCTTGCGTTGATGATAACTGATGAAAAGTTTATATATTAAGTAAGTATTTATTGCCAAGACCAGGGCCGGATTACGCAATCTAGAGGCCCCTAGGCAAGCGAGTCTTGGGGCCCCTCACGCCTTAGGTACATAGTATTTAAACTTATTTCTTTACTAATATGGATTTTAATAATGCTAACAAAAATAAAATAATACCAGCCCTTTTAATGTCCCACTTTTGGGCACGGGCCTCCCCTCAATGCGACGGGAATAATTCTTATAATCAATAATAATCTAATATAATCTAATTAATTTTGAATGATTCCTTTAATTTTGGGTAATCCACTTTATGTTTAAAAATATGACCCTTTATTATAAAGCAAAAAATGACTATCACGATCAAATATTTGTTTCTCTCAAGGGCCGCGGAAATATTTGGGGCGCTGGGCCTGTAGGCAGTTTCCTGCATTGCCTACATGGATAATTTGGCACTGACCAGGACTGTAGGTCAACTCAAAGAAACACCAACGTCCCGCTTCTACGCCGCGGTGAGGATGGCCACAGACCGGAGCCGATGGAGACAGTTCGTCCGATCCAAAGAACTGCCGTGATGATCACGATCCTCAGTCATGAGGGAACGACCGAAGAGGGAGAGGACTGTAGGTCATTAGTTCCCAAAGTGGTGGACCCCCGGGGGTCCACGGGAGACTCGACGGGGGTCTACGTTGGCGACGCAAATTTCCATAGTCAGATCTAATCTTCACATTTTTCGACGACTTTTAGGAATATGGTAGAAACGTAGCTGCAGGGGGTCCAACGAAACCAACTTAATTTTGAATGTGTTCTATGAGAGAAAAAGTCTGGGAACCTCTGCTATAGGTAATAGGCGTCGTAAAAAAAGTGTTTTCTTACCAGCAGCACATATTTATCGTGTTGTGAAATATTTAGTGACAGTGTATTCACTTCACCACTTCCGCTTTCAGTTTGTAAACTAAGATGACCTGTAATTAAAACACAACAATAAGTAACATAGCCAACGATATGTCAGGAGAGTTCTTCGCTTGTCTCATTTTCAACCACGATGATCACTTGCGTGTGAAGTCCTCCACTTCACACGTCTTTCGCGGGGTTCTCTCAGACATGCAGGTTTCCTCGCGATTTTTTCCTTCACCGTTTAGCAAGTGATAATCTTATGTTTAAAATTATTGCAAACGATATTGATTGCCCTGACATTCTTCAAAAACTTTATTTTAAGGTCCCAAATAGATCAAGTAGATACAATGCACCGATTTCCATCCCCTTCTCTTCTACAAATTACAGGCAAAATTCATACATGGTGCGAGCAAGCAATGACTTCAATAAATTATGTAAGGAATTCTCATTTGACCCCTATGTCACTAAGAGTAATCAAGCAAGAAAGCAGCTAAATCAAAATTTTTTTCAATAGGTAACTACTACGATCTTTTATAAATGTTAACACAACTGTTTAAAGTGTGATTTGTGTGCTTTACGTGTTTGTTTAAGATTATTTTCTGCTACTATACGTGAAAACCTTTAATTGGCTTCCTGTCACCAAACTTGTGTTAAATATTTTGTTTGTAGCTGTTGGTTTTCCATAAAAAAATAAATAGATAATCATGGTTGAAAATTAGATTCGCACATGAAATCCAGAAATCCCAGAGGTGCGAGCCGGGGCTTAAACCTGCGATCCTCGTTACCGAGGCAAGCGTTCTACCCACTTGGCTATCGCTGCTTCTTGCTTCGGTGAAGTATGGGTGTAATATAGAGCACCTCTGCCTACCCCTTCGGAGATTATAGGCATGTTGGTATAACATTTAGTTAGTGATACTTACCATAACTGTTGCCGTGTTTCCCGTGGTAAAGAGTCCAGTGGAAGTCTCGTGAACACGGACTAATTGTGATGTACACCTTTGACCGCGATATTGACGTAACATTTAGTTCTAAGCTGTAACAAAACAAATGCAAATTCTATACCGAACACCTTTCTATTAAAAAATCAAATTTAAAAACATCAGATAAAGGTTATATTTGTAACTAAAGAATGTGAGTACACAGTTTTGTAAATCTAGGTTTACATATATATAAAAAATGCAATGGTATATTGCAACAAAATAGACAAATATCAATTGATTTTACTTCAATTTATTAACATGTTAACTAAGTACATGTTAATTTTCCTGGAGGAAAAACAGTATACATTCAAGTTTCATCTATACATTTTATACAAATAAATGAAATTGGAGTGTCTGTTTTTAATATTAAAATATTCGCTTTTTACTGAGTACATTTGGACGTATACACGGTACATATACCAAGACAACATTTTTTAAAATTTTTGTCTGTGTGTCTGCCCGTTTGTTTCGGCTAATCTCTGAAATGGCTGGACCGATTTTGACGGGACTTTTACTGGCAGATAGCTGATGTAACAAGGAGTAACTTAGGCTATTTATATTTTAGACTAGCTGTTACCCGCGACTTCGTCCGCTTTTGTTAAATACCACGCGGACGAAGTCGCGGGTAACAGATAGTATTAAACTAAAACTTTTTACGGATTTTATCGCGTTTATTTTACGTTTTTAACGTTACCAACGTTTATTTCAATGTGTGTAGTATTAGCTTAAATATAAGAAAATAAGTTTTACAGATTTCTCACACAGTAATATATACATTTATTGCGCTACTGAAGGATAATGTGCAAAGCTTACAAAATTATTTACGCAATAAATTGGTCTGTAACTTAATAGTTTACGGATAAGATATAGCTTAGGGATTAACCAGTTTAACCTATATTTATTGTTAGACAAACCGACAAATGGTTAACCCCAAAAGCCTAAAGCTATTTATTCTGTTTCCAACCTTACGTTAACTAACTAATGGATTGAATAAGTACAGAATCAGAATATTATTTTATTAATGTAAACCAAATCCCCCTCGAATTGAGGGGAAGCCTGTGCCCAGCAATGGGACATTAATAAGGGCTGGTATTATTATTATATTATATTAAGTACAGTACAAATGAATCGTCAAAATATTTACCCAGCCGTTCGGAATGCCGTTCGGAATGCCGTCACACATAGTTGACACAGAATTTTACAAGCAATTCAATATCAGCCTTATTTACATTTTTTTATTATTATAAAAACATCATCATTAGTAAAAAAATATAGGTAAGTAGGTATATATCTAACCATTAACAAGTAGATATCTTATCATTAATATGGTATATACCTTATCGTTAACAAGCAGAAGTACCTTGAAGATTTTTTATCTTAACGGAGTGGTAGCTGCATCCCTCTGGTACTTATATATGCAAATAGCTTTAGAATAGAGATGGTGCTTTCAGATATAGGGGATTAATGCAATTTGTTATGTTTTAAATTGTAATTATTTCATGTTACATACAAATTGTGGAACTGGACATTCCATAGACGACTGTAGTTTTCTCCGTGTTTTTATATATATATATATGAGTTTTTTTAAAGTTACACAAAGCCTAACGCCGTCTGCTCTATAAGATCAAGATTATAAAATATTTCAAATGTGCTTTAAGGCATAATCTATACTAATCTATACTAATATTATAAATGTGAAAGTTTGGATGGATGGATGGATGTTTGTTACTCTTTCACGCCAGAACGGCTGAACGGATCTGGATGAAATTTGGCACAGATATAGATTATAGTCTGGAATAGCACATAGGCTACTTTGTATCCCGGTAGAATGGGTTCCCGTGGGATAGACATACTTTTTAATTGCGGGTAACACCGCGGGGCGCAGCTAGTAATAATAATAATATCGCCAGACGATCACACCAACTATACGGTCCCACTCTAAGCAGCGCTTGTATTATGGGTACCGTACAATGTATTGAGGGCGAACTCAGTATATAATACTTATATAGGTATCAAACATCCATGACTCGGGTACAAATATTCGTGCTCATCACAAAAGCTTGTTTGTACCAGCATACGAACCCGGGACCCTCGGCGCAGGAAACAGTGTCACTACCAACTGTGCTAATCAGATCGTCATATAGATATGCGAGAATAACGCAATTTGTAATGTTTTAAATTGTAATTATTTCATGTTACATACAAATTGTGGAATTGGACATTCGATAAACTTCCTGTTCTTTTTATGAATGTTTTCGTAGTAAGTTACACAGGGCTTCCCGCCCTCTAAGATCTCACTATAAATGGTAACAACAAGTTTATAAGATACTAGCTGTTGCCCGCGACTTCGTCCGCGTGGAATTTAACAATGACTCAACCGTTGGCAACAGCCCGCTCGCGAGTTCTGATCCCGCGGGACGCATTGCAGATTGTTGCTATCAAACTTAATCAGGCGCTGCGCTGCAACATTGGTTTTAATTTTTTTTCGAGAGATCTTATTTTTTTTTCAAAATAAAAGTAGCCTAAGTTACTCCTTGTTACATCAGCTATCTGCCAGTGAAATTCCCGTCAAAATCGGTCCAGCCATTTCAGAGATTACCCGGAACAAACAGACAGACAGACAGACAGACAGACAGACAGACAGACAAAATTTTTAAAAAAGGTTGTTTTGGTATAGGTACCGTTTATACATCCAAGTGCATTCAGTAAAAAGCGGTTATTTTAATATTACAAACAGACACTCCAATTGTATTTATATGTATAGACTAGCTGTTGCCCGCGACTTCGTCCGCGTGGTATTTAACAAAGACTCAGCCGTTGGTAACAGCCTGCTCGCGTTCTGATCCCGGGGGACGCATTGCAGATTGTTGCTATCAAACTTTAATCAGGCGCAGCGCTGCAACATTGGTTTTAATTTTTTTTCGAGAGATCCAATTTTTTTTTCTAAAATAAAAGTAGCCTAAGTTACTCCTTGTTACTTCAGCTATCTGCCAGTGAAATTCCCGTCAAAATCGGTCCATCCATTGCAGAGATTACCCGGAACAAACAGACAGACAGACAGACAGACAGACAGACGGACAGACAGACAGACAGACGGACAGACAGACAGACAGACAGATGGACAAAAATTGTAAAAAATGTTGTTTCGGTATAGGTACCGTGTATACATCCAAATGCATTTAGTAAAAAGCGGTTATTTTAATATTACAAACAGACACTCCAATTTTATTTATATGTATAGATGTATAGATATCAAATGTGCCTTATGGCAAAAATATATCAATAGCTTGCTCGATTTTACAGGAATAGTGTTGGATGTGCGATTTTTCACATGTACTATAACGTTTATTGTCATATATTTACAACAGGTGACTATAAGCAAATTAAAAGGCAATAACATTAAATTACCATTAATTTATTCATATAGTAAGTATTATCTTGATACAATCTTTAAATTGATGTTTATTCGTGTTGGCAAGGTTCTTTACGCATAGTTAAGATATATTTTAAAATACCTATTTGAATCTATACATACATATAAATAAAATTGGAGTGTCTGTTTGTAATATTAAAATAAACGCTTTTTACTAAGTGCATTTAGATGTATACACGGTACCTATACCAAAACAACATTTTTTACAATTTTTGTCTGTCTGTCTGTCCGTCTGTCTGTCTGTCTGTCTGTCTGTCTGTCTGTTTGTTCCGGGTAATCTCTGAAATGGCTGGACCAATTTTGACCGGGCTTTCACTGGCAGATAGCTGATGTAACAAGGAGTAACTTAGGCTACTTTTAAATAAAAGTAGCCTTTTTAGAAAAAAAAATAGGATATCACGAAAAAAATTTAAACAACGTTAAACGGTTGTGTCTTTGTTAAATACCACGCGGACGAAGTCGCGGGCAACAGCTAGTCTTCAATAAACTGGTACTGGGCAAGATAGCTGAGTATATTCGTAAGGTCTTTCATAGTTTGGGACCGGACAATTGGTGCGCGATATTTTCCAAATTGTTTTGTTTTGCATGTCAAGTGCGAGCTAACTGTATACTTTATAGTTTATCGTATTTAGAAATTTTGTATGGATAATTGTCAGTTTTAAATACCGTCCGCTATAGGCGCTTTTCATTTCTCCATACAAAATACGTCGGGACCGTAAAAACTAAAAATAAACGCGATAGATCCTTAAAAATAGTTTTATTTTAATAATAATTGAGTTTGTTTGTTTGTAATTTTGACTGAGCATCACGCTAAAACGGAAACTAAGTTTCTTTTACTATATGGACTGGAAAAAAATCGTTTTTTTTTTTTAATTTAACTAGCTGTTACCCGCGACTTCGTCCGCGTGGTATTTAACAAAGACTTAACCGTTGGCAACAGCCTGCTCAGGCGTTCTGATCCCGCGGGACGCATTGCAGATTGTTGCTATCAAATTTAATCAGGCGCAGCGCTGCAACATTGGTTTTGTTGGAGTCACAGCGACACGTCCGACCATCAAAGCGCATCTATACATTCTGCGAGCGCGGAACGCGCGCGACGCGTTTTATACGGGCACATTATTATATAGTTGCTCTATCCTGCTCGCACGCGCGCTCATTGGTCAATCGTTAATTGTTAACTCATTTGTTGTACTACGTGTTAGGTTAAGACTTTGTAAATATATCTAGTGTATTTTGTAAATAAATTATGTTCGTTCATACTCTTGTTCCGGATTATTATTTAGTTGTAGCCATAACGCTACAGTTTTATTTTTTTTCGAGGGATCCTATTTTTTTTTCTAAAATAAAAGTAGCCTAAGTTACTCTTTGCTACATCAGCTATCTGCCAGTGACATTCCCGTCAAAATCGGTCCAGCCATTTCAGAGATTAGCCGGAACAAACAGACAGACAGACAGACAGACAGACAAAAAATTTAAAAAAGGTTGTTTTGGTATAGGAACCGTGTATACATCCAAATGCATTTAGTAAAAAGCGGTTATTTTAATATTACAAACAGACACTCCAATTTTATTTATATGTCTATACATATAAATAAATAATAAGGAAGGAAATAATAATAAGGAAATAGCTTACCTCCTACTCTCTCCTTTTCCTAGCCGATACACCGTCTGGTTGTCATTCGGCAGCCACTCCACGGGTACCCTGGATTCTGGCCTAGTGACCAGCACGGTCGGCAAGGCGAAGCCGGCCCCGGCTGCATGGAACACCAGCAGTGCAGCCATCCTTATTGTAAAGACGCTAAGACTCCTGGAAGCAAGGAAATGATTATGTTAGAAATAATATATTTATTTTTGTTGATTGATAAATAGGTACTTATTAATTTTATTGTGACGTACAGTCGTGGACTTTGATTTAGAACCTACTAGCTCTGTGCCAAATTTCATCCAGATCCGTTCAGACGTTCTGGCGTGATTGAGTAACAAACATACATCCATCCAAACTTTCACATTTATAATATTAGTGGGATTTAAGGTTGAATATCGTGCAGCAAACGTATTCCATATGACATAATATGATCCTATTTTGACAGACTTTACTAGGAGTAATTCCTCTCAGATATGACGAAGTACAGGTATACGACCTTATTGCACTATATCTGTCATTGAAAATATATTATGAAATGAAAAAAAAATCAATTCCCTCTTTTCTAAAAGATAGGTAATATCACACAAAAGTTGGCCCCCCTTCCAAATGGAAATGCCTCCCCATACAAACCCCCCCCCCCAACCCTGTCACGAAACACTGGATCCGCTCCTGATTTCAATACGTATTGAAATCAGAATGTTTTCCCGATTTCCTTTTATACTTAACGCATCTATATTACGTCAATCGGCAGCCACACACCCTCTATAAAATTATAATCAACATTTTGACATCATAATGGAAATCGATAAAACAATCGATTCAAACACATCAAACACAGGAAGTTCTTAAAATAGATGAGATGTCACTTGTTATAAGTCGAGTATGCATGTATAGTACTAGATTATACAACAGCGAATGAGATAAATCGATTTAAATATTGGGTTCACTGAACTGTCAATTGTTCATGTAAATTTTTACACGTGTAAAGGTGCTGTCAACGGAAAACAATCCAAAACTTTAGGATTCGGCCTCTAACGAAAATCTCCTAGCGATGGTTTACCAAAAATATTCAATTCAAATACTTATGATTCAATACAAGCTTCTACCTGCGGCTCCACCCGCGGTAGCTTGATCAAACATAGCCTGTACCCAGGGGTCATTAAGCTACATATTATTAGTGATTGATTTTTTTGAATCGGAACAGTTGATCATCAGTAGATCGGATCCGGGGACTATATCGTACATACACACTCACAAACTAACAAATTTTGTCTTTTAACAGTATAAGTATATAAATTTGTCTCTTAACAATATAAGCAAGTTTATAAACTTTTACTCTTAACAGTATTATTATTATTAAGTATAGAAACTTTTACTCTTAACTGTACTAGTAAGTTTATAAATTTTGTCTCTTAACGGTATTAGTAAGTATAGACATTTCGTCTTTTAACGGCATAGAAACTTTGTCACTTAGCAGTATATAAACTAAGTCTCTTAACAGTATTAGTAAGTATATAAACTGTGCCTCCAGTATTAGTAAGTATGGAAACTCGTCATAATTACGGTTTAATTTCAGGTAGGTACCATTACATCTGATTGGCATAAAACTTAACTGAAATTTCAGTCTAGCAATAAACATCGACTGTTAACCCGAGTTACACCACAAAGGGTAATTGTTTAGGAGAAAACACGGACACAACACACATAAATCTTTCAGTTGTTATTTTTTTGAAGTGATTTATTATTTTCTACTTAGCACCGAACAATTTATGTTAATTTACGTTTTCCTTGATGGCTGAACGTAATCCGTAAAGTTTATGGGACTTTCGAAGGTAACATAACTGGCAATATAATTAACTACGGTAACAAGAAGTGATTAAGTGTTAAGCGGAAATAAGAACCTAAATATATGACTGCAAATTTAATATTTTATCTTTGTTATTAGTTTGTCCATTTAGATATTGGTCTGGCAATATATCGGTAGTATATTATATGGTCAAGGAAAACATCGTGAGGAAACTTGCATGTCTAAGAGAACATCTCGAAAGACGTGTGAAGTTCACCAACCCGCACTGGGCCAGCGTGGTGGACTATGGCCTAATTCCCCTCGCATTGAGGGGAGGCCCGTGCCCAACAGTGGGACATTAAAAGGGCTGGTATTATTATTATATTATATTAAGTCTCCGTTCTGCGAAAAATGGTCGTTCCCATTTAATAAGGTACTATCTAAACTCGTGGACATATTTAGAGGAACGCAAGAAAATGTTTGAATTTTATTTATTATGTTTTTAATTCCACACTGGCCACTTGTGCTGTAAAAACATCGATAGAAATTAGTCTCTAATAATACGTTTCAATCTAACACTGAATTTAAAATAAGAAGCTACGTCTGATACGAATAGGAATTGTCAGAAAGGAGACGATTCAAAAACGTAAATAGCCAATTGTCGCGGGGCGCGCTGGTCTCGACGAGTGTTATTTATTGCGTGAACTGTACTTCTAGACATCGTGGCATCGAAAGACAGTTATCGTTTAAAAATAGTCGCATAAGAGAGATGCGTACTTCGTTTTGTTTAACTACTGACTCAGAGAAGCGAGCCAATGAAAATGGATGCTAAATTAACATTTTTATTTATGTGACTATATATTTTGACTACATTTTTATTTACATGCTACTTGTGTTTCTGATATCGCGAATCACAGAACAATATTCGTGTAATAGTAAACAAAACTTTTTGCCTAGTAAATGGTCCGGCATAAACTAAGGAGTTCTGCACATAGTTTTTATATATGTGTGCGTGACTGCGAGTGCTTAGACGCTAGAACAGAGATTTTTTGACATACACTTGTATCGCACGCTGAGCTATGTCTAAATATTCTAATAATTCTGTGTGTGATTAGGATACGGGGCACAATCCACCAGCTGTTGTAAATAGGTGGACTTCTCGCGACTTTTAAGAACTGCGGGTCGATTCGACTGCGGTACGACTTGACAAGTATTCGAATCGTTTCGATTGGAAATTTTGTCGTTATGACGACGATCGTTCAGAGCCAGTCTTCATGACTGCATCGATGATTCGATACGACTACGCAATCGAATGGTAAGATTCGACCGCTCGCTGTATTTACATAGTACATTTCACAATGCAAGTTTCAATTAATAACCGAATCGGTCGATACAAGACTTGTCGTAAGGTTGTGAATCGGGGTGGTGGTTAGATTTTCAGAGACAAGCAGCCTGCATATATAAATGAAATATAATAATTATATTATTAAATCAAATGGGAATTTGCCGAGTGCATTCTGATACCTGCTTAATATTGATTCTAATCTTAATATATTACATTTTATTTAAATAAATGGAAAATATTCAAATCCTTGAAAAATAACGAACCAAGATTTCAAATAGTTTACGAAGATTCTGGTATTTGATTTTAATTATACGAATAATCAACGAATCATTATTAGATACATAATTTGGTTAAGGCATGTTTTACACTCGATAGTGCTATAATATTATCCTATATAGATGATTGATGATTATAATAAAACAGCAAATTAAATATAATTTTAAGTGTTTTTACACGCGTACTTAACCTCAAACGCTCGAATCTATTATTGAATATAAAACGGCCATAAAAGGCATTTTGCCCATTTAATGGCCTCTTAAATGATTCTAGATACTTAAGTTATACGGTAGAGACGTGTAAATATTTGCTTGTAATTACAGATGCAGCTTTCCCAGTGTGTGGGCCGGCTAAGTTATCTTTACAATCGGGACATTCCTCGGAGTGCTTCAAATTGAATCCCACCAAAACTATTATTGTCTTTTCCACATAGCGCACTAACCTGGTATATATGGTAGATTTCGGTGTTTTTAATAAAACATCTCTGACTACAAATTTGATTTTGGTGGTGGATAATACATAAAAAAAAAAAATTCATTGATTGCTAACAAAGTTTCAAGACACTGTGAGCAATTGCTGCGTAGATAGGACTGAAAACAACGACTAAATATGAGGGTATCTCAGTTGTAACTAGGACACTAGGACGCCTAACACCTCAGTCCTCTCGTGATTATGGTTGCTGTAAAACAGCCGGCACGATGGCCACAAAACAAAACTTTAAATAAACGCGATAAAATCCATAAAAATCGTTTTATTTCAATGTGTAGTATTCGCGAAAATATCAGAAATCAATATAACAAAATTTGTTTCTGAAAAGTGATACAGGTGTGTTGACTTGTCTTATAATGTTATCCACAATAATATGCCTTTACGATCTCCTTTTATTTCACGCTAACCTCGTAAGTCTTTCATTCATGACATTTGGTGACAGTTACATTTGGTGCGCTATCAGTGGGATAGCGTAGGTGCGGTTCACATTGATGCGCTCAGAGGAATGTTTCATTGAATCGCTTGGTATAAATGTGTTGATAAGCGAATTGCAAGCGCAGGTATTTAACACGTTACAGTTATTCCTAGTCACTTGTTATAATAGGTATACTGGAATACTTTTTAATAATCCAGATACGGTGAAGGAAAACATCGTGAGAAAACCTGCATGTCTGAGAGAACCCCTCGAAAGATATGTGAAGTCCGCCAACCCGCACTGGGCCAGCGTGGTAGACTATGGCATAATCCTCCTGGCATTGAGGGGAGGCCCGTGCCCAGGTGTGGGACATTAAAAAAAGGGCCGGAATTATAAAATTATTATAATTATAATTCAGATTCGCTTATGTTCTCCTGTTAGTCGCCTTAAAGTTGAAGGATCTTTAAGGGGCCCAATATGATATACAAATCACTTGGCATCATACTTCACAAATAAGTAAAATTCGCTTCAAGCATATATATATATTGTCGGCGACCATCACATAAAGTGTAAAGCATACAAAGTAATTTAAGTAAGTAATACTGAACAAAATGAATCTGTCATTCACATACCAAGCTGTGTATTTGTGCTGGAGGTAGTAATGTTTATTTTTTAAAGGACTCTGGCGATGCGATTTACGGGTTTGTTACCTACCGCGTAATGTGGCCATGGTTTGGTAATAATCTGAGGACGGACGTTTAAAAAATAATGATAAATTATAGATTTTTTATAAACTTAAGAAAACACTTTCTGGAACAAAAAGGCTCAAACAAGATTTCTTAAAATCTAAGTGACGTACTCTTTCAAGATGTTCAAATAGTTTTTTTTTTTCATTTTAGTTCATTATTTTTTTAAATCTTCCACGTACATACGACTGGCGTTATTATAGATTATTCGTATACACAAACAAACAAGTTTACTGGACGTCAAGTGCGAGATTATTCGTATGCTAACTGTATAGTTTACGTGTTTAGACAAATTATATGGCAATTTTTTACAGCGCCTCTAGCGGACAGTATTAAAAACTTTTAACACTCCATACAAAACGTCTAAATACGTAGGCGTACAGTTCTATAAGATAAAGATTTATTTTCTCTAGAATTATGAATTCATAAATATTTAGACAGATTTAGCGGAATATTTTATTTTACAAACCTGTTATCATTGCCATTTGAAATAAGCCTCACATAATGGTGCATTCAATTTTATTGAGTGTGTAATATTGTTCGCAAGGACACACTTGATAAAAAAGTCTCGCAAACGTCTGATTATTCGGTCACTCTACGTAGGTACAGAGGGCGAAAGGCGGCGGTTACGCACGCTACCTTCGTCGAAATGAAATAAACATGTCAGCTACAACAAGCTCACCTAATAAGCGCTTTTATATGTTCTCGGTGATATATTACCGATTTATTATCGTCAAAGACAATTGAGTTATATTTCGATTTGTGGAAATGTGATTGAACTCACGTTTTCATCTAATTATTATTATAATATTTCCTCCGCCTGCTGAGGTCGCTGTTTATGCTATCATTATCAGCAATTGACCCCAGCAGGTGGCTAACATAACATTAAAATTCTCAATAGGGGCCTCTACGTGTTGACCCATGTCCCCACGCAAGCCTTCCAAAAATCCGGGTATAGCCCGAGTAAAGAGAAAGACAAATTATAATATCGATTTCTTATATTTACGCGAATACTACAACATTGAAATAGAACTAATTTACGATTTTCATCGCGTTTTTATTATGTTCTTTAAGTTCCCGACGTTTCGGCTGCTTTACAGCAACCATGGTCCTCCCGAGGTTCCCACCTTTCAATAGGTACTCCGCTCACGACGTTGAGATGATTTATGTTACACGCAATAATATTTTATACTAAGCCAGAGTGACACTTTGTTTTTAACTTTACAGCGTCTTGCCGTCTTTTGTTCGCCCCTCCAGTTATAATATAAAGCAGATGATACACGCACAAAAATAACTAAATACAAAGGGATCAAGATGTCGCTCATTCGGAAGTTGCTAGGCCGTGGCGAGCCTTGAGATTATTTATACACACGTGACTGTTCAGAAACTGTGTGCATAAAGTAAAATACATCAAAACACAGACAGAAATACAAAACACGGAGGCAGACAGACAGGCAGACTGTCTCGTTATTTATAGGCACCTATGTTTTAAGCACGATTTCGTTGTGACAACTTTTTGTGTCTCAATTGATTTATTGTTGAAATAAAAGAACCGTCCACTTGGGTCTGTTTCACAATATATTGATAAAAACTATCCACAAATTATTTGATAGATGGTCCATACAGATTCTGTCATATAAGTTGTGTATAGTGGTTATCCGTATAATATTGTGTGTTTTATAGAAGTACTAGCTGCGCCCTGCGGTGTTATCCGCGCAAAAAATCATGTCGATTCTTTGCGCTCTGAAATATTGAACCAAATCTATCGCACGCAAACCATACATTTTACCGGGATAAAAAGTAGCCTATGTGCTATTCCAGACTATAATCTATCTCTGTGCCAAATTTCATCCAGATCCGTTCCGCCGTTCAGGTGGTAAAGTTGTAGATTAGCATTTTGTAACTATTTCGAAGATTCATAAGAGCTGTACTTAATGGTTTACATACAAATAAAAAATATTCTGATTCTATGTTTTCTTTTTTCTCGTACGAATATTTCAGTGACCTGAAAAATTCCTCCGCACATTATTGTGTCTCTGAATAACCCATAATACGTTCAACAGAACCATCCTATCACACATTATTTGTTTTGAGTCTACGGTCCGTTTTTAAAATACCTACTGAGTGTAATGACATTTTGCACGGGAGGTTTTACAGCGTGCAGTTTCAAACGAACGTGATTGAATTATGTCCGAGTGCATCCAGTGAAGCGCGCTTTGATAAATGTCTTTGAAGCGTTACTTTTTGTCACTCGTTTTAAATGAATGACGAAAATAATTCGCGTCGTGTGACCAGAATTATCACGTTGCCATGTTTAAGTCGCCTATAAGTGTCGGAAATTCCGAAAACAAATGTTGGGTAGGTACAGTGAGGAATTACGAATTTCGATGTTCATCAATTTATTGAAATAAAACTAATCTTAAGGATTTTATCGCGGGTTATTTTTTATTTTACGTTCCTTCAAATCATTAAGATTAGTTTTATTTCAATGTGTAGTATTCGCGTAAATATAAGAAATCAATATTCATCAATTTATTTTTCTTTATACCTTAAATCTACCTTAAACATTAGTAGCGATAGACAAGTTGTTAGAACGCTTGCTTTAGTTTCCAGGATCACAGGTTCAAACCCCGGCTCATTTTCAATCATGATTATCACTTGTTAAACGGTGATGACAAAAATATAAGGATGATTCATAAGTACTGTAATTAATGGTTTAAATGAATAAAATAAAATCTGATTATCAAAATCTCCTGCAATGGCATTTCTTCTTCCACAATAAGAGCAAGTCATCTCCCTTGATCACACCGGATTAAATCACTATAAACAGGACGCGTTGGACTCAACATATCTGCTACAGGATGCTGTGAAATCCTTTAATCAAGAATTGATCTCGCTAACTCAATACTTGGAAATTGATCTTGAGCTTTAGTACCTATCTTAATCTATGTTTAAGCTGTTGAGAATCGTTTGGTTTATTTATACGTTTGTGTGGCGTCGATTGATCTGAATTAGCTCCTATATTTAAGTATACGGTAATGTAAGTATGTATAATCAATATTATATAGACTTTCACATGATTGTGTCGGTATATATTGATTTGTTATATTTAATATAACTAATTTTAAGGATTTTATCGCGTTTATTTTATGTTTTTTACGTTACCGACGTTTCGTCGTCGTTGAAACACCGGAACGTAAAAAAACATAAAATAAACGCGATAAAATTCTTAAAATTACTTTTATTTCAATGTGTTTGTACATTGAATATTAAACAAAAAAATATTTAAAATAGGTGATACTTGGCGAAATTCATATTTAAACAAATGTGGGGGAAGGATCCGTGCCGAGGTCAACCCAAGGGGCACTGGTGAGTCCCCCCCCCCTCCCTACTTTCAATTTCACCATTTTTTCATCATTTTTTTCTATACAGAAATTCTATTCTATTTTGGATTTTTTTGTATGTCTGTCCGAACAAGGAAAACTACTTGACAGATATTATAGAAACTTGACACGGTGATAGCTTACATCCCGGAACATATGCGCAACAAGAACTAAAATCCACGCGTGCAAAGCCGCGGGCACAGCTCAGTAATAAAATAAATAAGACATTTAGCTTTCAAAATATCACCGGTATTAGTTGGTACCCACAAGCGCTACAAATATAGGGGCCATTGTTTTGAGTTCGGTCTCATGTTACCAGCGCTAAATGAGCTCAAACGTGCTGCGCCGGAGTAACACGGCAAATAAATAACAATAAATATTGTTTTCAATCGGTTTTGTTGTGCTGCGTTCACACTTGCGCTACTTATTTTTTTTTTTCAACATAAAATTCTTTATCAGTTTTACATCTCACTAAATATTTACAAACAGAAAAATAAAAATAAAACTTAAAAATAATATGAAAACAAACTACGTATCAAAATACTTAAATCATGTATACTTAAATTCGTTTAATATATGCAATAATTACAATGAAAATAACTTAATTATTTACGAATAGTGTAATTAATTTGGCCCATGCGGTAGCGTGCCCAAGATGCTGGCCGCATTTCCTCGCTGAATAGCTAAAGCTTCTCGCTGAGCGAGGAAATGCCCGGCCCTTGGGTCGCCGGTTGCTCAAGCCTTTACCCCATGGACGTAGGCCACTGATTGCCACATACTGCGACCCTGAAATACCATCAACGCTTTATCCAGACTGAAAAATCTTTTCGTAGTACTCCGTTGAGTGTTAGGCTACGGATTTGAACTTTCTGGAAAAGGTCATTAACTCGTCATGGAAGCATCTATTTACGTTTGTTTGACATTGGGAAACAAATGAAATTGGTATTGTTCACTTATATACCGGGGAAATGTATATGATAAACGATACTGATCTATTTTACCGAGTATAATATATATAATAATACCAGCCCTATTAATGTTCCACACTACGGCACGGGCTTCCCCACAATGCGAGGGGAATTAGGCCATAGTCCACCACGCTGGCCCAGTCCGGGTTGGCGGACTACAACCGTCTTTCGAGGGGCTCTCTCAGACATGCAGGTTTCCTCGCGATGTTTTCCTTCACCGTTTAGCAAGTAATAAACATGGTCTCAGAGGTGCGAGCCGGGCTTCGAACCTGCGATCCTCGTTACCGTGGCGAGCGTTCTACCGAGGTGGCGACTCGTATTATGATTTTGTTTACTACAGCAATAATATGACCGATTTTTAAAGCCAGCAGGTAGCGTACAAATTGCCTGCTGTCAGACAGCCCTTCATAGCTTGGGGTGGCGTTTGTTGGAAGCTACATCGTGTCAGTATTACGGAACATAAATAACTAATGTGCGGGGTTTCCCCCATGATCGAATTACGAAGGGTTACATTTCTGGTATATAGTTTATTAAGGCACCTAGGAATTAAAGGGTGCTATGACGTGACTCATTAAACAGCGTGCTTCAGAACGTGTATACTAACCTTTGAACCCGAGTTTCATTGGTGTATTTGTAATCATTGCGTGGAGTCAGAATTTCGAAATGTCAAATTGAAAATAAAAATTGGTGTTGAAATAAAACAATTTTTTCAGATTTTATCGCGATTAGTTTACACAAACTAACAAACTAAAAACACTTTTACGTTCCCGACGTTTGGCCTGCTTTACAGCAAGTCCTCCCGTGACCATGATTGCAGCTATGGTCACGGGTCAGTTCTTTTATTTATTCATTAAAATCTTTTTCAACTTAATGATCGAAATTCTGACTTCGCGTAATGATTTCAAATGCCCTAAAGAAGCGTTGCTGGTTCAAAGGTTAGAATACCCTTTCAGAATCACTCTGTACAATACGGCACACTCGAAAAAAACAACGCATCGTAGATTTTGAGATGACTTGCTGAATTCTTTGGACAGTCAAGTGCACAAATCATTCAATACAGGCAAAACTTAAAATTAAAACAAGCTTATGTATCAAATTGTACATTTTAGCCTACTTAAAAGATATTTAGTTGACTATTCTATTGTTTTTTGCGGGAATTGGTATATATAACTAATGATTTCTTGCCTGCCTAACAGAATTTTGAGGTCATGGTGAAAAGCTTCGATCGGGAAAACTATGATGCGTTATAACTCGCAATAGCTTATTTAGAAATCAGTGTAAAGATTCAATTTTCAAGTGACAGAGAACGGCTCTAGTGATGGAACCCATGGACAGTCGAGTGCACCAATCATTCGATACAGGCCAAACTTAAAATAAACCAGGATAATATACCACCTACTAATAGCGTACTTAAATCTACTTAAATAGTCTACGATAACGACCGCCTTTTACGTATCTTTACCTATCTATAATGATAACAATTTAGTTATGAACCAAGCGTTTAGCGAAACCATTATTGAACTTTTTGCTACAGAAAATAAAATAAATCGCCTATAGATAATAATGCTGGCATTAAACTAAATACATAAAAGCCACTTATACAGGAAATAATGATCCAAGTTCTTAACTCAATGATACTAAAAGATGCATTGCAGACGACTTCGATATTATGATTTATAAAGAAAAAACACTTACTATAAAAACTTATTAGTAGCTAAATCGTTACTTTTTTATTAGTAACGTGTACTAAATACTTGTGAATGAGTTCTGGAATTTAAAAATAAATGTATACTTATTTGAAAAAAATAAAATAAAAAAAAACCTCACCCCATAATATCCGCTTTTTTGACAACTAGAGCTCACGAAACGACCAATGTTTTAAACACAACACACTCCCGCGACATACAACGGGAAATAGTCCACAAAAATAAAAACATCCACCGTTTATAAAGACATATATTTGTGATTCAATGCGATCATGAAAAATGGGATCGAATTCGAAACTGAAATCAAGAAACGTGTGTATCTAAATTATTCACTCCGCCGAGCAAGTGGAAGGCTGCATTTTTATTACATACTCTTTTATGCGTTTTATATTTCAAAACTACTTTATATTGTTCATGGCCATCAGATTTCTATTGTTTAAAAAAAAGTTTTCATATTCGTAAGCAATATCCGAGCCTTATTTACGAAGAAAAAAACAAAATCACACATTAACACATTTCAAATTTGGAACGCCAATAAAAACGCAATAACGATTTGACATTTGAATTAAGAATATAAAGGCGAGGTCACACTGCCGAAATCGTAGCCGAAACCGAACGATCGGTATCTAGGGGGCGAGCTTTTGATTCGAATGTGCGTGTCGCACGCGCCGCGAGGCGACTGCAACGCTCGTGCGTGTGCAGTGAGAAGCTAGCGATGCACGCCGCTATCAAATAAACAAAAACTGCACGGTGCGGTGCGCCCAAGCATGGCGCGCGACGAGCTTTGTGAACGCACGAAATGTTAATTTTATTGGCGATATAACGAATGCGATAATCATTTTAAAAGCGGTCATGGCTTACGGGACGGATGCGGAAATATTTTGATTTAATGACTTTTCTCAGGGTAGCCACGCAAAAAAATCCAATTTCATAAAATCATTTTTCAGAAGAACAGTGAAAAAAAAACACCGTTAAATATGGAAGAATGTTTTTATGAATTTTGAGGGTTTTTTTTAATTTGATCATGAGCTCTCATCACAGATAAGTGTGAAAATTTAATATATACCAATTATAATACTGCTTATATAAGAGTTTAAAAATGGCAAAAAAACATCAAATGGAGCAAACAACTTCAAAGTTGCAACTCTATAGTTCCTAATTATCTACCAGAAAAAAAGTTATGCTATTATGACTACGAAAAATATTATGCTATTAAGACCTAAATATCCGTTGTTTTAATAACTGTCTTTAAAATAATTTTGATAAATAAAAATTAAGCATGCATTGATAGGAGATCAACAATCCGATGACTCTGCATTCTGTACCAAGAGTCCCGGGTACGAATCCCGGTGGCGACAAACTTTGTGCGGTGAGCACGCATGTGTTTACCCGAGTCATGGGGGTTTAAAATCTATTCTTATTAGTAAATATATACTGGGATCCCCAGACCATTGTACGGTACCGCCCCCAGTCCCTAAGCCATAATACAAGCGTTGCTTAGCCTGGGACCGTAAAGTTGTATTCGTGTTGCGATATTTGTATAAAATGTATCGGCTAGCTTAAAAACAATAAAACACAACAGGCACCCCTATTATTCACCGGCTCGCACATAAATAACATTTATAAAGCAACAACCCTGGCTACTTATCTTTATCAGTTTTCGAATCGTCCTCCTTATGTGCCATTTAATTAATCGGACTCTATAAAATGAAAGAGAGCAAATAAAAATGGTGTGCGCACGCGCAGAATGCGACGAACGCGTTCGGTTTTAAATATAAACCGGCCAGTGACAATGGACAGTTCGTCACCCGGTCTAAATCAAGGATACACTTTAGCAATATATATATGTAGGAACGGAACGTAAGATGTGTGCGAAGTAAGAATGGTCAGCATGATGATGAACGTGAAATTAAACGTTAGGAGTGAAAGGGACGGATGGGTGGTCAGAGAGAGGGAGAGAGATTGACGACGAAGGACGAACAAGACTTTACATTTAAGAAAAAGTGTGAATTTAATAAAGTCAAGAAGTTATCAAGCAATCAGACTTTAATTTCAAGACGCCATCCCGACCCCGGCCCCACATCCTTATATATGTATACTAGCTGTTGCCCGCGACTTCGGCCGCGTGTTATTTAACAAAGACAACCGTTGAAAACAGCAGGCTCGCGCGTTCTGAGCCCGTGGGACGCATTGCAGGTTGTTGCTATCAAACTTAATCAGGCGCTGCGCTGCAACATTGGTTTTAATATTTTTTTCGTGAGATCCTTTTTTTTCTAAAATTAAAGTAGCCTAAGTTACTCCTTGTTATATCAGCTATCTGCCAGTGAAAGTCCCGTCAAAATCGGTCCAGCCATTTCAGAGATTAGCCGGAACAAACAGACAGACAGATGGAGAGACAGACAGACAGACAGACAAAAATTGTAAAAAATGTTGTTTCGGTATAGGTAACGTGTATAGCGGTTATTTTAATATTACAAACAGACACTCCAATTTTATTTATATGTATGTATAGATACGCGCGTTGGATTGGTTGATGCGTTTTTCAATCTTTGGTATGTTTATTACTCATTGTGTACTTCTTTCCAGCCACCACATAGGTACTGTGAAATTATCTTACAGATGTACTATGAATGGATTTTTTATTATATAGAGTGTAGCATGGTAACGACAATTGTGCGTAAAGGTTACACCTAATGCCTAAAATATAATCATTGAATTCATTTATCTCAAAAGCGCGCGCGCAATGTATCTCAATCAACGCGATCCCAACACAATTCTCCACGCAAAACTCGAAGCGTGCGAATGACGAGTGCGCTCAAGCAGACTTTTAATTTATAATGCAGTTTTAGGTCTTAATTTTTGAATTATGATCGAGATAGACTTCAATCGTCTTGTCGGGCTAAAATAAATTTTCAAATGTAAGGTCCGACTCAGGGGGGTTTAGAATCATGAGTTGAATCGATGGTTTCAGTTTTTTTACAGGGCTCTAACACCCTGTATAGATCCATATCTATACAGGGTGTATGCCCTAAAAATTGTTAAAGCTTTGACCACGTGTTAATTGCGAAGTCTGACAATATTTACATAGTTAGCAGCAAATAGTAATTTGTCTGAAAGCCACCTGGAGTGTGCTCGAGCTAAGCGGTTGTTTGTTAAGGATAGTTGTTTGAAAGGGGTTAATTTGCAAGTAATGTGAACAAATAAGTATAATAAGGCAGGTTGCATGCCAGTAAAACATTACTAAATTAGAATCTTATTGTCTGTGAATCTAGCTTACTGATCAATGCAGTGAAATTGTGAGGAATATATATCTGAGATATAATATCTAAGAGACTCTAAGCTTATTTCTCGACACGTGCGAAGTTTCAAATGACAATGTATCCTTTAAAAGGTCGTCTCCACAAGTCCATATTTTTATTAATTAATTTGTGAACAATAATTTCAGATACCTTTAGATAAAGACGTTTTTTTATGAATACGTCAAACAAACATGGTCTCAGTGATATCTTTTCCGCTAAATATTTTAAATCTATGGTCAACGGTTCGTCTAAACTTCAATGAGTACTTGTATTACCATCTAGACATTAATAGACTGGCACTTGTATATAAATAAATGGTCATGGAATGTCTGCGGATCCCTCATACAGATATGCAAAAAAGATTAAATTGATATATGAACTTGGAGCATGCGAGCTCAGAACTAATCTATACTAATATTATAAATGTGAAAGTTTGGATGGATGAATGGATAGATGGATGGATGGATAGATGGATGTTTGTTACTCTTTCACGCCCGAACGGCTGAACGGACCTGGATGAAATTTGGCACAGAGATAGAATATAGTCTGGAATAGCACATATGCTACTTTTTATCCCAGTAAAATGTATGGTTTCTGTGGGATAGATGTTTTAATTTTTCATACTTTTTATCGCGGGTAATACCGCCGGGCGCAGCTAGTTTAATATATAATAATATTATATCGCCACATATCCACACCAAGTGTACGGTCCCAAAATTAACAACGCTTGTATCATGGGTACCGTACCGTGCCGTACAATGGACTGCGGGCGATCCCAGTTAGTAATTACTTTGGACATCAAACATCCATAACTTAGTTACAAACATTCGTGCTCATTACACAAAGTTTGCCCCTATCGAGATTCTAACCCGGTTGCCACAGAAATAGGTCAATCTTCTATATAATAAAAATCAATTGCTGTTCGTTTGTCTCGCTAAAACTCGCGAATGGCTGGGCCGATTTAGCTAATTTTGGTTTTGAAATGTTTTCCGTAGTCCAGGGAAGGTTTACACGGTGAGCAAATATGGAAAAGTTGCGAGGACGAAAAATAAGTCTTTATTGTGCTTTTTTTTTACTGTCAGTTGGTCTGTCGAACGTCAGACGAAGGGAGAGTTTTAATGTCGTTAGGATAGGTGATACGAAGTACAGCGGGTCATCTAGTATGCAATAAATTATAAATATCGCTAGACGAATACACCAACTATACGGTCCCACACTAAACAACGCTTGAATTATGGGTACCGTACAATGGTCTGGCGGCGATCCCAGTATAAATTACTTATATAGACATTAAACATCCATGACTTGGTTACAAACTTTCCGTGCTCAACACACAAAGTTTGTTCCTACCAGGATTCGAACCGGAGACCCCCGGCAAGTAAAGCAGCGTCACTGCCAACTACGCTAATTAGGCCGTCTGAATAATAAAACTTACGCATAGACAACTTTTCAGAATTTCACGGAATTTCAGAACATTCATGGATGGCGGGTCAGATCGGTTGCGCTGCGTGTGCCTAGTGAATGTAGCTTCTATATCTACTGCCGCCTTCCTACCTAGGCAAGTATGCTCCATCGTAGATCTCATCGTCACTTACCATCAGGTGAGATCGAGATCAAATACTTGCCTATAATGTAATAAAAAAAAAATAGTCAAGGTATAGGAGTATAGGATATCATTGGTTTTGTAGCAGGAATTCGCTTTAATAATAGTTTTTCACTGGGGTCGACTACATGTCTCCCGTGATTTGGTTGTTTACCGATTCGAGATGATACTTGCGAGTTGTCTTTCGAGATGATTCCCTTTTTTTAATAGAAATAGCACTTCTGTTGTCTGTTCTCTGAGACCTAAGGCATATCTGCAACGTTTAGATAAGTACCCGATTTTTTTTTTTCGAAAACGATCTTTCAGAGCAATTTTTTATGACTGGATCGAAGATTCGATACGACTAAGCAATTTAATGGTTGAATTCGACCACTTGTTGTGTTTAAATAGTGTTTTTTGATAAAGCAAGCTCCAATTAATAACCGAAATCCGAATCGGTCGATACAAGACTTGTCGTAAGGTTGTGAACGGGGGACCTTATCCTGCCAGACTAATTATTTTCAAAGACGTTTGAATGACAGCCGTGTTGCCAGATTAATGAAACTGCAGTGATCGTTTTAAACTGGAAATCATTGCAGAGTAGTAAGAAAAAAAAACTCCACGCGCGCACACGAAGCTATGGGCAAAAAAATAAAAAAATATCGACTCAAAAAATAAACAAGCCAACTCTAGATGGCGGCGTTAACCTAATTACGCGGCGTTCCATCAATAATATTAACACCGACGTTTTATATAAGAAAAAAAATTAAAAAATAAACTTAAGCCGCCTCCACAAAAGCAAAAATCATTTACACCCTCCTTCACTTACGGCGGATTCACAGAAACGATTAATTTATTATTTTGAAGCATCCCTTTTCGCGCATCCAATTTAAAATTTGACGTCTTAAACAGTCTTAAATTACTTGCGGAATTATTTCATTAGGGCTGAAATAACCGTGGCGTGGGGCTGACCGTGATAATCGGAACCAAACTTTTCGGTACCGAAAGATGTAATCAACACGTCAATGTGGTCACGCCCTAAGCCTCTCCGCGTTAATAGGCAGTAGATCTCGATATCGGCTCATTTTGCAAATCGAACCACCTCACTTTTAACATCGGTATCATTTAAATTCTTCAATTTCGGACGTAACCGCACATAATAATAAGAGTCATGTAATAATTTTGCAGTGTTGTAATAATTTTGTAATTCTTTATAAGCCAGTATTTATTGCGTTGCATGCGTTTTGTTTGTTTATGGATTGCGTTTTGTTGGTCTCTATATTCAAGATGTAATATATGCGAGTGAGTAGGACAGGCATAGTGTGAGGTGTATTGACATGTTTATCCGTGAGATATCACCTAACAAGTTGTTATTCAGCTTCTGTTAAAATTAACAAACAATTTGTATTACATTAATAATTGGTGGTAAATCATCATATTGCGTGTTGGAAATAAAGAAAAAATAAGATAGGTAGGTAATTTATATTTTATTACAATACATATTATTTGGTTGGCACAGTTGGTAGTGTAGTTGGTTCGAATGCCAGTAGGGGCAAACTTTTGTGCAATGAGTATAAATGTTTAGTACAAACCAGAATTATAGTGGATCATAAGTGGATAATTTTCTTCCAACTCCTATTTTTATCTTTCGATTAATTTCGTGCGGGTTCCAAGACAATCAACTTTATCCCGGGACTCGCCGAGGGTCAAACCTCGGTGTCTTTGGACACCGCTGTAGATCCTGGCTTACAGGAGTAGCAGTGGTGGGAGTGTGTGGCGGGCCTAGTCCCATAAATACCAGAATAATGAGTCATTTCATATCTATACCAAATATACGTAATTATATATGTACTGGGATTGCCCGCAGTTACACATTACTACGACATTACGACATTATTAGGACTGTACGGTACACATTACACAAGCGTTGCTTAGTCTGGGACCACACAGTTAGTGTGTTCTTCTCCCAATATTTTATTTCGACGGTCTAAAATACAGTGTTATATACAAGATTGGTAATTTTTCAGCAGTTTACAGTTTGTCAAATTTCAAACAGCAAAATTAAAATAAAACTAATTTTAAAGATTGTATTTTATGTTTTCGCTCTCGACATTTTAGCTGCTTTACAGCAACCATGGTCACGGGAGGACTGAGGTGTTAGACGTCTTAGTGTCATAGTTGGAACTGGGGTACCCTCATATTTAGTTGTTATTTGCAATATAAATTACTTTAACCTTTGTTACTTTAACCTGTGTTTATGTCACTTATTATATTAGATTTATTATGTGCCAATATGATTTGGTTAGAAAGAGATGAAAAATTTACACTCTGGTGAGCGCAAAAGGTGCGTAAAGCTCGATTAGTATATTCGGCATTAAATGTCGAAAACCCAAAATGTTGCACTTAGCCCAGGTTCGCCTTCTAGACCATAGATTTATTGAATCATTTTTTAAAACATCTGCAATATACAGATGCTGTCCAGTTATAGTTTTATCGGAGTATCGATTCTCAATAATAAATTATAAATAAATTAGTTTTTGCAATATCGCTGCAGCATACTATGCGCATGCGCCTACCGATCTGCTGCGTTTGAGCGTCGCCGCCACTTATGAACCGACCATATTAAGTTGACCCTTTTATTTCACAACCACAGCTCATTACTCTTTTATCTTAGGCTGATTCGAAAGTTCAATGTAAATTTGTTAAGTTGTAATAGTGTATTGTAAAATTGGAATAACTACCTGTACCAGATTGGGTTCTTAAGTTGGGTTCGCGTGTAAATTTTAACCTATTATTGGAGCGGTTAAAGTTGCTAGCTTATAAATATTCCTATTTGAACTATTCTTCTTATGAATGTGTGTGTGTGGACGGAGTTAAGGTGCTGTTTCATTGTATACGACAGAGATCGACAGATCCTTTAATATAGATATGACATAAAAAAAATGCAAAATTTAAAAATAACCTGAGCGATAGTCTGGTGTTATAAAAAAAAAGATGCACATATTAAATTTTTATGCATAAAGAAATGAATCATAGATTTTTTTAAACTTCGAATAGAAGATCAAATTACAGCCTCGAGTGATATAATAACTGCCATAGACTAGGTAGACGCTAGCTAGTATCACAGACGACGCATTAAACCGCGTGCTCAATATTAAAATGCACGTCGGCCTGTCTTAAAATGATTAAACTATAAATATTAAAATAAAATACCACTTAATATCCAGTTATAATAAGAATTCAATAAGTGGTCTTAACGATGGGGCACACATAATAAAAACACGCGGCACACACATATTAAGAGACTAGCTGTTCCCGCGACTTTGTTTGCGGAGCTTTTTGTCTATGGGCTATGCGGGAAACTGTTAAATTTTCCAGGACAAAAATTATCCAAGATTTTGATCTATGTTATAAGCTATATAAGGGTATAGCCCTTGTAGATGTAGCTGATGAAGCTCTTTCCACATGTCTCTCTCTAGAGCTGCTATCTAGCTTACCTGAACCATGAAGCTTATTCTTGGTCTTCCTCGTGCACGCTTTCTTTCATTCTCCCCCCCCCCCCCCCCGCGTGTTAGTGTCATAGTTTGAACTGGGGTACCCTCATATTTAGTTGTTGTTTGCGGTCTTGTTATTTTAATCAATTAAAATTGTACAAATGCACAATAAACGTTTAAAGTGGTCTTATCTATTCTTATGGTGTAAGATTCGTTTGAGGTTTGCAAATTTATTTTATTATCAGGATCAGGATAATTTATTGTTATAAAATTATTTGCACCTATTCTTGGATAAATAAAAAAGAAATACTGTTGCACTCTATTACTAAGTATTTCTGGTAAAAAACTAAAAAAAAAACATATACGAATCATTAAAAAAAATGGCATTCGAAATTCAAATTGTGCTCTTGTAGTATTTAAATCAAGACCATTTTTATCTGTGAGATAAGTAACATTGTGTGGAAAACATTTTTTCTACATTGTCTGCTCTTACCTTTACGACCATTGGAAGATATTACACCCAACATATTTATGACCTGCATTCCACCCTACTGTTTAAATATTCGGCATAAATCTTCATACGAGACATTATACCCAGTACTTTAAAGGTTGAAAATTATGAATAAACCCAACGTAAAAGTAAATTAAGATTATGTTGAGTTACTAGTAAGCACCTATATATTATAGTTCATTTTACTACTAACCAAAATGTTACCAAAGTCTTATTTCAGTACAAAAGTTATTGACAACTTATTTTACACCTTCAGCGAGTACTGCTCTATTATCTTATAATTCGCGTTATTCATTCGCTGTTTCGCCTTAAATATTAAGTTAAAACGTTTAAAATAATTACAGGACAATTTAGTTAAAGATCCGTTTCATTGCTGCAATATTTAAATTAGTCGAGCGAAACCTTTATACCTCTACATCGCTCTACATGTGGCACACGAAAAACGATTTCAGTACCATTTTAGCGGAAAAGGGAAGATCTTCCAGCCAGGTGGGTGGTGTGCCTGGCGGGGCGGCCGCTATGCCCCGACGGTTATTGTCGGGATCTTGTATATATATTACTTGCTCCGAAAACTCTGATAGCGTGATTCAGGATTGTGACGTCACTTGTCTATTGTTCTGAATGCGTCTGTAGTGCCATCTGCGTAGCTTGTGGTGCGGTTGAAGTAGTCGCTACAGTACTCCCCCCCAAGACCGGAGGTCGATATCTTTGAGTGGCAGCGTCTTTGCGTGCAAGGGCCAGGAAGCTAGCTCGAAGGTCTGCAGTGAGTCGAGACCGAGCTGTGCGCGTCGCAGAACCAGGAGCGCGGTGAGTCGGCTGTGATGGTCCTGAGTGACGACTGGCTTGCTGTGGGACTGACTGCTTGCTGTTGGATGTCGATGTTGATGTCTTGGTATGGAGTAGTGATGACTTTGGATGCTTGAGTCTTCACAGAAGGATTTTGTTCATTGTCAGGGGTCACCAATTTAGCGGAAAAGGGAAGATCTTCCAGCCAGGCGGGTGGTATGCCTGGCGGGGCGGCCGCTATGCCCCGCCGGTTATTGTCGGGATCTTGTATATATGTTACTTGCTCCGAAAACTCTGGTAGCGTGATTCAGGATTGTGACGTCACTTGTCTATTGTTCTGAATGCGTCTGTAGTGCCATCTGCGTAGCTTGTGGTGCGGTTGAAGTAGTCGCTACACCATTATTAGAAATGTCAATAGTTTAGTCATTTGAGACATTAAAATTAACAAATTTTATAAAGACAAGTAACCCTATTTGGCTGTCCAAGTAACTAAAATGCTTATTGGTCTAATGTTAATATTCTAGCTTATACTATGGGCTATTTATGCGTTATATAATTGCGACATTTCAAGATCCGGCAGAATAGTTGCAACAGCGAAACGCATCCTTAAATATTAAGCGGTGATCGAAGGTATCGCAAAAATTGCATTTCTCGCGACCAGAGCACGTTGGAATGTCATTAAATTTTACGACCTATTTGCGAGGCGGCAAAATTGCAGTTAAATTAGTCCCAGTGAGCTTGTACGCATATATGCTTTACTTAAAAAAGGTACCGTCGGCTTGAACAATAACAATTCGCGTGCAATATGAGCTTACTTCTTGCTTTTGTTTTTTCATTTGTTTAATTTTTTTGATTTTATGGCTTTACCTTCCACGGGTGTGAGTAATATTAAAGTGTGTCAACTTTAAAAAAGCACAGCGGTGCTATTCTGGAAATTGTATATCACCTTGAAAGTCAACTCAGAAGTCACAATTACACCTAGAAAATACATAAAAAAACTAGTTAAGTTATGACTTTTTCATCAGGCGCGAATACAGCACTTCGATTAGGGGGGGAAGGAGAGCAAAAGCACCCATAGCCCCCCTCTGTGTGTCCGCGCCAGTTTTTCAAACGACAGTGACGGCTTGCCTTCTTTCCTTGGTCTTGTCTTGCCTTCGAAGGGTGCCTACCATTAGATATAAGATCGTATAATTATATATCACAGTCCACGCGCTGAATATTTAATACAATTATCAGTAACTATGAGTTCCACATCGTGTTGTTAGTCATCGGTGCACATAAAGGGAACAACACTGTACTCGGACCACAAAAACCTGTTCACAACAAAATAGATTGCAAATTTCCACGCGGAGTGTACATACCCAGGCTCAGGCGTGCCATCCATAAAAAGCTATATATATATAAATATGTCTATCAGTGGAGAATAAACGGTGAAGGAAAACATCGCGAGGAAACCTGCATGTCTGAGAGAACCCCTTGAAAGACGTGTGAAGTCTGCCAACCCGCATTGGGCCAGCGTGGTGGACTATGGCCTGATCCCCCTCGCATTGATGAGAGGCCCATGCCCAACAGTGGGCCATTAAAAAGGGCTGGTATTATTATCAGTGGAGAAACGTGAATATACGCACACGGTAAGTCCAAGAGAAATGTAAAAAAAATACGCCACTGCTATACATTTATTAGTTTTAAAGTGGCACACGCACACCATATTCCAAATGTAAATATTCGCGGAATTCCTAAAACGGGTCTTAGTAGACCCAAAAAAAAATTGACGTCCCGATTTTCACTGATAGTAGTGCCCCATTTCTCTGTACTAAGGGTCTTGGGTTCGAATCCCAGTAGTTGCAAACATGGTGTGATATTTATACCTTTTGTTTGCGTTGGGAAATCCTCATGGATACCCGCAACCCCGAGGGAGGCAAGTGGGCTATGTCGGACTCTTACCGACTAAAACCCCACGGTGGTCCTTCTCCCGCCATGTGACACCACCGGCCTTGTTGCTGAGCCAAGTCAAACCTCGACGTCGTAATGGTGACTGCCTTCGATCCTGACCTACAGGAGAAACAGTGACGGGAGCGCATTACGGGCCTGGTCCCATTGACAATGCTTGTAGACAACCATTGGTCAAAACGGCTGATGTCAGAAGCTTCTTTATCCAAATACGGTGAAAGGTGAAAGCCTGGAGGGGTATGTTTGATTTCACAACATTGGATGCCATCTTCTGGGAGTTTGCTCAGCAAAAAGTTGTAACAGCTTATTACGGCGTCATAGGCACTGTCGAGACGCCCGTTGCAACATTGTAACTTCTACCGTATTAAAGCCTGAGCTGACAGATAGAGCGATGTTTATCTCAGATGAAAAACTCATAGACATAATCATGTTATAACCTTAAGAGCCCCCGCGCACTAGGCAGCCTGGCTGCGCAGCCAGGCTGCGGCAGGCAAGTTGCAGGCAGGCAACTTTTTAAAGTTCGGAACCCAAAATACGTCTGGCTGCTACAACTAGTGCGCGGAGACTGACGGCAGCCACATACATTCGCCTATACACGCTCGGGCTGCGCGCAGCCAGCTGGCTGCCGTGCAAACAGGCGCGTTCTATTGGCTGCCGCAGCCGAGAATTCGTGGCTGCCTAGTGCGCGGGCTCCCATACAACGTCATATGATTCACTGGCTGCCGCAACCTGGCTGCCGCAGCCAGGCTGCCTAGTGCGCGGGGTGTCTAAACCGTAAGAGCGAGATGGTTTAATTACCAACGCGTATGAAAGAAAGGAACTGAGTTCTTTGTCGGCGGTATTCTTTTATAAAAACATGATTTGTCAAACACACTTACGTACTTGTAATTATTGAAAGTGGTCACTTGTAAGTAATGAAAATAGTTAGATACAAAATGCGCCATATTTTTATTCTTTTGTTAATTATTTATATTTTTCTTTATCATTACACTTGTAGCGACCAGCCGTACCACAAGCTACGCAGACGGCGCTGCAGACGCATTCAGAACAATAGACAATTCTCATCACAATCCTGAATCGCGCTATAAGAGTTATCGGGGCAAATGACATATATATATGCTTGCTATATATTTATTGTTTAATTCTTGCATTATAACTATTGAAACATGCAAGTAAACGTTATCGAAAGTAAAATCAAAATTAAAACTGCGTGAAACATCAATTTGTAGCAGTAGACATTTCGAAGTTGTAATAACATACTTGTCTAAACAAAAAATACTAAGTACGTATGCTGAAAATTCATTCAAAGTTCACGTAAAATTAATAAAAAAAATACAGCTAGGAACTATAGTTACTAGCTATCATTGTTTTCTTTTGCTTTGGTGGCTCACCAAACACAGCGATTATTTGTTAGGAACCTATAATTATACCAGCCATATTGATGCCATAATAGCCAAACATATTACGTAGCTAATAATAATATAAAAATTGTACTCGGCGACTTTTGATTCTAGCAAATTCTAACACTAACAACCGTATACCTATTTCCTGGATTTGCCGGATCCTTGAACCAACACCAATATAAAATTGAATCGCATTTTATTTCGAATGCCAGTAACGGTATTTGAATACGTGGTGTACTTATGACTGGTTTATGTATGTACATACTTCTATGTCATCAATGGCATGTATACATGTAAATGTGTATATATTTACACGCGTAATAGGCCGATGCTGCGTCCACTTCGGATTGCAAAGTGTATATGACCCTATTCGTTTTCTGTCAATATATAAGCAAGAAGAATATATGTCTTTTGCAACGCGCAATTTATATTTTTCATTGTTACTCGTGGTGTTTTTTTTTGTAAATTATGATTTTGGAATTTGTGTTAAATTGGCCAGTGTGTTATTTTTTTTTAATTTATACGGTCTGTATTGATTTTTTATATTTACGCGAATACTACACATCGAAATAATCTGGCAAACTAATTTAAAGGATTACGCGTTTATTTTATGTTTTTACGTTTTTCGTAAGTAAAAATATTAAAATAAATGTGATAAAATTAGTTTTATTTCAATTGTAAGGTCTTTGATTTTATTGATACATTTCATAAAAAGTATTTACATAGTTATAGCTCTATAAATTATGTGAATGGGTTAGGTTACAATAACAATGATACATAGCTTAATGCATTTAATTTTATATAATAACATATTTTAATGTAATCATGACAAGTTGGTATATAGCGTACACTATATTTTTTATTAAAAATAAATATATAGAAAAATATTTTTACTCACAAAAACTTTCGATGGAGGACAAGCCTAAAAAATATAAAATATTCAAACCTATTGTGAACGCATTGCCGCTATTTTAAAACGAATCCGAGATCTGTAGCTAATATAAAATACAGGATTCACCTGCCAATAACATTTCTTTGTTCAGTAGACGTTGCACGGGAAAAACTACCTACTTGTCACATCAGTTCAACGAATCGAAGCCATAGGAATACAACATTTATCTCAACATCTCATAAACACAATCCCCGTTCAACTTTGAACTCTACAACGTGCACCGAAAGGAAACTAACGTTTCGTTGACGGCAAAATACTTTTGCCGAGGCATAACATTGACGAATCTCCATCCGTTTTAGGAACAGCCGAAACTGACGTATACACGAAACGAGATTAAAATTTCAAATAGCCGGATAACTTTGTTGTCAAGCGAACGACGCAAAAACGTCGCAGGAATAATATCAACCTGCTCTTAAAAGTTGCATTTCGTATTCAGACGAAAAAACGCTAGCCTTGTTTTATATGAAAAACGACGTCGGACATGGGTATATACGAGATTGTTAATAGTCGGGTACGCCGGACGAGTGTGCCCGGAGATAAAGGATGGGATTATTTATTTACAGCCGTCAAATACTATACGGATACTACAGTATAGACTAGAATGCTAACAGTACATTTACTACAGTAAAAACTAGTATACTAATTACACAACTCTACGTATCTGAACGTCAAGTGCAAGATTATTCGTAAGCTAACCGTATACTTTATAGTCTACGTATTTAGACATTTTGTATGGAGAATTGAACAGCGCCTCTAGGGAACTACTGTCAACAGACTAAAGCAGGGATTCCCAAAGTTGTCCGATATCGACTCCAAGGTGTCGATATCGGTTTCCTATAGGGGTCGCCATAAACGAAAACTGATTTTGGGGATCGACGAGGTCTCAAAATCGACCCTTATTAATTAACACATGTCCTTATTTGAAACTTTCAAGATACTGTATAAGTTGTGCTAAATTGTTATAAGAATGACTAGTATTTCAGCAGGAAGTATCATTGTTGTAACTCAATAAGTCGATAAGCGTGCTCAAGATCGTACATCATGCAATTATTATTATCTATCAATTGAAAAAAATAGAGAATATTTTTAATTTTTTTTTATTACATTATAGGCAAGTATTTGATCTCGATCTCACCTGATGGTAAGTGATGATGAGATCTACGATGGAGCATACTTGCCTAGGTAGGAAGGCGGCAGTAGATCGAGGTGTCGTCGATCGAGCCTCCACCAGTAGAGTTGTCACCTAGTTGGCACCACCCAGGGTCACGTGTAGGGTATCTCGAGGGTATTTAATTCTCCTACGGACGAAGGTGACTCGACCCCTAAAGTATTTTTAAAGTAATTTGGCTATGGGGATCTAAGGTATCAATTCATTTTGGAAAAGGGGTCTCTTGCCCAGAATAGTTTGGGAATCCCTGGACTACAGTATACGGGTGGTTCAGGAAGCAGTCTGATTCAAAAAAGGTAGTCTTACATTTGAACCTGCTCTTTTTAGCGCATTATTTGAATTCAGGGTTCCGTATACCCTTATTACTTAATCCCATTATTTATCCAAACGGTTTTATATTTCGTTGTTTTTCCTTGTATGTAGAAATAATTGGTAACATAATGTTGAAACAGAATAGCATTATCGTTGAAATAAAATGGGCTTCTTGTTAAAATATAATGAGTCCGGGTTTATTTGTGAATTTAGGTAGCCAGTAAACATACAGGTTCATAGTATCGTATATTAAATATATAAGAACACTTATGCAATTAAATTAGGGTACATTTTTGTAAAATAAAAATTGCTGAAACATGTCTATCGATTCTGAGGATAACACCGCAATTGTTGTCCGTCTATCACGTAATCCTATTGGACGGATTCCAGTGAAACAGCCTATGGTGATAGACTAAATCCAAATTCACTTTTTTATCTTCTGACTTTTAATAGCAGGCAACAAAAGAGTTGCTAAAATATAGTCTTAAAACGAATTTATTCAACCGACCGAAGTCGCGGAGTAATTTATTAATCAAACAATTTAATATAATAAGTTTTTTTTAAATTACTCGCTTCACATAAACCTATGATGACTCAACTTGACTGTCTATAAATTAAGAAGCGTGGGTAGGACTCGATTTCAAACTAATAAATAATTATATGCATAGCATAAGTGCATGCATGCATGCCTAAACATGGTATGACCATGTCACAATGCACATTTAACTCTATTTACATTGACCACACGTCCTTAGCCATGACAATGTAACACATTATTTAATTATTCTTAATTAGCTTTGCTCGCGACTTCGGTTGTTTTTTTTTCTCCAGCCAGGTGCAATTGTTTGGAAATAGTTGCTAAAAAGAACGGAACCCTTTATGAGTGGCCGAGTCGCACTTGACCAGTGCGTATTTTTCCATCCGACAAAGATCAATACAAAAAAAATTGGTATTTGAATGTTGACTATAAGAATTACTTGGTTAGAATACCATCATTATCAAAATTACAAAAAAATATACACAAGTTCCGATCTAACGGAATGAGCCGTGTACCAATAAACCGCGAAGCTTTGGATTCGGAATGCGCATGCGCTGCCTCACCTGAGCGCTGTCATCTGTCATTTGCCTCGCTGTCAGGCGATCGATGTGTTAACTTAACTCAACGAGGCAAAACGAGGACCCGCCATTTTCATATCATCATGTCACATCCATTATTTTATTTATACTGTGTATTTATTGAATGTTTTATTGCTATTAATTACTTGACATTGACAAAATACCCGCTAAGTTGTGGGTGAGGCCATCTTCATATCCATTTTATTTCCTCGCATCTCATTTCGTAAAGAAAGAAGAAGAAGAACGAGGCAAAGCGGTCCCTCGAGGCAGCTCGATCAGTCAGTACGCGGCCATGCACGGGCATGCATGCATGCATGCATATCTAAACACACTTCGATCGTGTCACGATGCATATCTGACATTGTCCCAATTGTCCGTCCGTCCTTAGCCCTGACAATGTAACACATACGATAAGTAACAGTAAAATATTCGCAGCGCGCCTCGCCTTGGCGCCCGCGCAACGCCCATCCTTGTGTTAGGCTGTGTCCTCAGTAGGCAAACTGTTAGCGGCCGACTGAGTTTGCGGCGTATCGGTTTAGTACCCCCTTCCATATATTTGTAATGGAGTGTTCACAGTTTGCTAGTTTGCGCTCACTCTACGCAGTTTGCAGCGTTACGCGCGCCGACTGATTCAGTGAGCGGCCGACTCACAGCAAAACCGGTTCCAGTCGGCGGCGGCGATATGGTTGTTCGCCGGGCGTAGTGAGTCCGTTTGCCGCAAACTGTTCATGTGGACCATTGGAAAGAAGCTATTGATGTGTCCGGACGTGTTTTTTTGCATCGCTTACATAACAAATCTCTACGCGCATAGCACATATAATATCCATTGTGACCAACACAACCACTCCCTTCGTACAACAATAGTAAAGTGAAAATTCAGTCGGTCGACCTAAATAAGCGGCTAACTCATAACAGTTGGTTGCGACGCACGCTAATTGATCTGAGTTTGCAGCTAACTCGAATTTCAGTTCGCCATAAATTTGTGGCTCACTCAGTCGGCCGCTAACAGTTTGCCTACTGGGGACACTGCGGGTGTAAGGGGCATGATTACGTAAACTTTGGGTAATATTACACTTCTTTTTTTTAGAAAATGGCCTCAACCGTTTTGCTTTAGCCCTTAGATATTTTGCCAACGTAAAGTGGAATGTTTTTTGAATATCCAACATGGGAGATTTTATGCAGGTCTAATTCGTAGACTAGGCCTTATAAACCCCCCTAAGCCTATCAATATAGTTGAGGATACTTCTTGGGAGAACTGGAAAAGGTATGTTTTATTATTTAGTTTTATTTTCCTACACTCGTGCGCGTTTATGAACACAAAATGGTTAATATTTCACCAAAATTACACATTATATTTTGAAGAAGCATATTCTTTTACAAAATAAAACAAAATTTATAACGACTACCCCCAAAAAGTCCCCAAGACTAAACTTAAAGCTTATTATAAAATTATATAAATGTTGTCATTTTTAAGCGCGCAATGTATTGTAAACAACTCTATCACAAAGAAACGCTCCGCGCGATTCCCGACGCGTGCGTGTGATGAGCGAGCTCAAGCGTGTCGAGTTTTAATTTACATTGCGGTATTAGGTCTAAATTAGTCTATGTTTTTTTTATTTATAATAACTTTGAGTAGACTTCTAGTATGATTTCATGTTAAAATCAATTCAAAAGGACCTGAAAAAATATGTGGCTTCATAACAAAAACGCATACTATGAATTCAAGTCATAATTTTGGACCCCCATACTTGTGATTTTCCGTTGAATATTTTCATGAATTACACGCGTTTTTTAATTAATAATAATAATAGAATTCTATCTCAACATGATCTAAAATAAAAAAAAAAAACATAAAATAAACGCGATACAATTCGAAGAATTTATTTCAATATACATATTGATTTTCAAATAAATTTTGACAACAAAAGAGCTTATTCTCAGAATAATGTTAGATTACTTTGAGAGTAATTTATACAGCCAATATCGAAATTCCTTCACTAGCGTCGAGTTTGAAATTAATTTTCATTTCCACGTTACTTTAAAGTTAAATATTTTAACAGTATATCGTTCAAACGAATGGGCCCCAACAATCATTAAACACACACACTAATATACAAAGAACAGAGAATATAAAAATATATTGTGTACAGAACAGTAGGTAAATAAAAAAACTAATTTACTTATTAGCTCAACATTAAATGGGTGTAAAATTGTAAGTCATCAAATCAGTGTAGGTACAATTACAACGTTCAATTTATGGAGAATATTTAACATTTTGTGATGCTCTATATATAATTATGTATTACTGTACGGTCCCAAACAAACTCACGCCTCTACTTCTGTACAATATAGACTATGGGGGCGATAAAAGAAAAGAAAAGAAAAAAGAAAAAAAATGTAATGACAATTTGTAAGTGCCCCCGTAGGCCTATACGAAATAAATGATTTGACTTTGACTTTGACTATTACAATTTCGGGGATTATTTACATAAAAAAAAAAATGGAGATAGGTCAAGAATAGTAGCGCAATTTCAGGTGATTTCAAAAAAACTATTGAGTCATAGATAGAATTGATCACACGGTCTATCGACACTGACCAATCTATACTCTATACTCGCTGTTCGTTCAGCATTACAAGTGAACAAACTAAGTTTAGTAATAAGTAAGTAATATCTATCTATCAGTTTAACCCGACGAACAAGCGGAGGTGGTTCAACCTTCAAGCTTCGACCCGTATTTTTTTTATTATGTTTACCCCGCATAACTTTTTCGTGGATGATCTGATTTGAATGATTATTTGTTTTCTGCATAGTATACCTCGAAGCAAGGTTTATTTTAATTTCATCAGAATTGGTTGTACAGTATTTTTTATATAGATTTCTTTGAATCTTTCTTTATCTCGCGCCAAACAAACGAGCGACGTTCCTAACTTGCTTGACAGACCAGCTCGATACAAAGCCTTTTGTATTGTAATAGTTGTCCACACTCATTAACTTAAGGATCTCCGAATCAATTTGTTATATTCACGCGAATACTACACATTTAAATAAAACAAATTTTACGGATTTATCGCGTTTATTTTTAACGTCGGGAACGTAAAAAAACAAAAAATAAACGCGATAAAATCCGCAAAAATAAATTTTATTTCAATAGACAAAGTAGATTTTAGATTCAGTATTTTTAGTGTTTTTTTTTAGTTTTTTATTTTCCTTTAACATAAACATATTATACCGAATTGTCCAAGCAATCGAAGCCACGGGTACACTTTTTAAATAAACGCTCGCACTGAGAAGTATCGAGCGTAATTGCTGACCATCGTCTCAATCATTTCACAATTGATAATATGTCCAAACGAAAGTAGGTCATAAAAATTATAATTACAGTCAATTGTATGCTTGTGCAAGGAAAGTTGATACTTATTGAACAATTAACAAAAAGGTTGTTCATATTAAAAAGTATCGTAGGTTCTAATAAAAAAAAAACAAATTATTATATAGAAATAAAATAATAAATCCTTCATACAAAACAGAACGGTAAATAAATTGTATACTCACCAAACATGGATTTCAATTCATAATTATGATTTATAAACTGATTTGAGCTTTGATATATCAATTCAAGGTTCAAGTTACCTTGATCTCAAGATTAACCTAAATAGTTCGTCTTAATTTGGGCAGCACTATTGCTTACACAATTTACGACTGCACAAACTAAAAACGGATAAGGTTATTTTTATACATTTTAATTCGTATTTAGGTAGACTCCAGCGCATGTATATATATGGTGATTGTACTATGGATGTATATTATCGATGCCGTGAGAAAACAACTATATAAGATGTAACCAGAATAATGTAAAATATTTTAACAAATGAATCAGTAAGTTTAATAAAATAAAAAAATATTGATTTCTTATATTTACGCGAATACTACACATTTAAATAAAACTAATTTTACGAATTCTATCGCGTTTATTATACTTTTATACGTTCCCGACGTTTTGGCTGCTTTAAAGCAACCTTGGTACCAAGTGTAAATTAATTTTATTTTTTTAAGGTTGTGTTGCTTATTGGACGGTACAGTCGGTGTGTTCGTTTGGCGATATTGCTGTGTTTGTATTCCCTTTAGCACTATGGCTTATGTAAAGCTCGAAATTTTTTAAAGTAGATACTTAGAAATATCATATGGAAAGTAGTAAAAAAGTAAGCCTTAATAATACCAGCCCTTTTTAATGTCCCACTGCTGGGCACGGGCCTCCCCTCAATGCGAGGGGTATTAGGTCATAGTCCATCACGCTGGCCCGGTGCGGGTTGGCGGACTTCACACATCTCTCGAGGGGTTCTCTCAGACATGCAGGTTTCCTCACGATGTTTTCCTTCACCGTTTAGCAAGTGATAATCGTGGTAGAAAATGAGATTCGCACATGAAATCCAAAAATCCCAGAGGTGCGAGCCGGGGTTTGACCCTGCGATCCTCGTTACCGAGGCAAGCGTTCTACGAACATTTATATTATTAAGTACAGCAAGTGTTGCAATACTTAATAATATAAATAGTAAAAAATAAAAGGTGTAATAAACTAAATCAACTATTCTAATTTTTTTTTTTAGAATACTGATTATATTTTTTTTGTTGCAATATCTTCCTTGTACTTTTGGAGATATAATTTTAAAAAGTAAGTTATTTAAGAACGAAAATAACTTAAATATTAAATAACTATTCTAATTCAAGATTATATCTATCGTAGGATTGAACTCAAACAACTCGTATTCAGTACAAAAACAAATTCACACCGGAAAATAAACAACATTCGACATAACTTTAGTATCCTTATTTTATTTACATAAAATAAACATTATTTTCCTTATCTCGTAGTGCTACTAGAATCGATGTACTCGAACAACACTCTATAGTGAGTCTTATGGAAATTATCACCATAGGGGCGTGCCCAGACTGGCAACTAGACGGGGACCTTCGGACGACCTCAGCTCACCCCGGCATCGCCCACATACAACCGCCTAATCTTTTCCGTATACCATTTCCGACTGTGAATCACTATTTTTAGTGGAAGGCCGCGGAGATAAGAGGTTTTGATGGAGATATTTTCATGTGATCGTTCATTTGCATTATTATGTGTTGATTTGGTATATTTACATACATACTACGCATTGAAATAAAACTCATTTTACGGATTTTATCGCGATCATTTTACGTTCCCGACGTTTCGGCTGCTTTACAGCAACCGTGGTCACGGAAGGACTTGGGGTCGAGTCACATTCGTCCGTAGGAGAATTAAATACCCTCGAGATAACCTACACGTGACCCTGGGTGGTGCCAACTAGGTGACAACTCTACTGGCGGTAGGCTTCGGCCGTGGTTAGTCACCACCCACTGAACCAAGCCATGTCGTCAAGCGGCCTAGCCGTGTTCCGGCATGATATTCGGTGTTGCCATTCATGGATGGCGGGTCAGATCAGTTGCGCTGCATGTGCCTAGCGAATGTAGCATCTCGATCTACTGCCGCCTTCCTACCTGTTCACACTCACACAATATGTCAATTCGAGAGTGAACAGGTACCTTCTAGGCAAGTATGCTCCATCGTAGATCTCATCGTCACTTACCATTAGGTGAGATCGAGATCAAATACTTGCCTATAAAGTAATAAAAAAAAAAGACTGGGGTGTTCTCGTATCATAGTTTGAACTGCGGATACCCTCATATTTAGTTGTTGTTCGCGTGTCTTCATTCCTCCCGTGACCATGGTGCCGTAAGCAGCGTAAGCAGCTGAAACGGGAACGCAAAAACATAAAATAAACACGATAAATCCGTAAAATTTGTTTTATAATATTTGTTGCTTTGTGGAGAGTTGATTGTATTTATTCTTGCTTTTTTGAATTAATAGTACCAAGCTGACATATAATGGCTCTTCTCGATTCTCTCATCGAATACCAAGTAATACTTCAATGGTGTTGTACCACTGGTAATGAAGAACATTTACTAATTCGTATCTCCAATCGGAGACTTTACAAGTTGCTAGAACTTGAGTAATCAATTATTTGAACGTAAGCTTTCCACCGAGCTTTCGACGACTGAAGTACCAGGATTACATGACAAAGATGGAGTGAATACAATGTATTGGGTTCAATAAATAATAATATAAAGATAATTGAGAATATCTAGATAATTAAGAATATGGATACCAAGTAACACTTATGGTAACATTCACTAATTCGTATTTTCAATCGGAAAATTTAACAAGTTGCTAGAACTTAAGTAATCAATTATTTGAACGTAAGCTTTCCACCGAGCTTTCGACGACTGAAGTACCAGGATTACATGACAAAGATGGAGTGAATACAATGTATTGTGTTCAAGAAATAAATAACTAGATAATTAAGAATATAGAATATAACCAATACTATATACTATGATTTGATCTTGACCAACTGAGGTAAAATAATGTGTCATACTCGTCCTAATTGCCGGTAGGGTGGCTATCGTTTTATTTTCCTTGAGACATTTCCGGTAACGAATAAGCTTATGAGTTTTTTTTACTAGGAGAAAAAATACTACTACTACTATTTACTTATCCGTCTTTTATGATAGAAAATGTACTAGATAACTTAGGATTTGATAGGAGATATTTTATATAAGCCCGTTATATATCACGAAGTTTGGGATGCCAAGAAGTTCAAATAACAAAGCAAGCTCTCGCTACGAACAGACATTTTAATTAAAATGTACTTAGGTACGTAAGACCAAAATTTCAGGACAAATAGAGACAAATAAAATCTAAAAAAAATGAGGACGTAACTTTAAAAAAACATATTTTATTAATTCAATATACCCGATATTTTCATTCAATATCCGCAAAAGTAAAATTTAATATACACCGTACAACTTAGTAGGTATACAACAGGTGACACTGTTAAGTATAGATAATATTTCAATATTGTGTTGTGTTTATGACAGCCGTTTCCGCAAGCCTAATCGCCGCTTATCTGACGAGGTTGTTCGACGAACCTGACAATGAATTCAGCTTAGTGATGTGCCCGCATAAATACCGACATCGACTTTTCTGATAACATAGCTTCCTATTACTTTTCTTTATGATATTATAAAAGTAAAATGAAGAATGTATGAATGAAAATACCATTAGATATGTTAGATTTTATTTATTTGTGGTAATCAAATAATAATTATCTTATCACTTTTTCACGATTAATCTGTAATTAATGCGTAAAATACTAAGGTAATTCAAAGCATATACTCATGGAACTCATCGAAATGATACAAAAAATAAGTCAATATATTACATAAATAAACAGTACGTCAAGTGAGAGATTACTCGAAGCTAACCGTATACTTTATTGATATTTTGTATGGAGAATTAAAAGTTTTAAATACCGTCCGCTAGAGGCGCTTTTGAACTCTCCATACAAAATTACTAAATACGGTAGACTATAAAGTATATAGTTAGCTCGTACTTTATGTGCTTAATATCAATTTTTTTTAGGTACGTAGGTTTTAATATAATTTTTTATTAAATGATAGTTCAATAAAAACGTGTCATAACTCTCATATTAAAATCATCATCATCATCTCATGTATATTTATTAGTAAAAATAAATCACGATACGAATAAAGCATCGATATTTTCAACCAAAAATGAAGAACCTCACTAGTAAAAGTTATAGGGGTCGGGCCTTCAAGCAAACGAAGGAGGGCCGCTCCGGTACAAATCATAGAGTGGATAAATATCCTTATGTAAATCGAACGCGATGTAGTAGTGCACGCACTTTAACATATGCACTGACACCTATATTTATTTTATACACATATAATATGTATTTATAAATTTATCCTAGACCTATATTTTAGAGGAAACATAAATACAGTCGTTGTTAACGCGGCACCATCAGATAATTATTCGGTGCTGCCAATATGTGTCGTTTTTCTGTTATTGTTGTGTTTTCTGTTTTGTGTGCGGAATATGGATTTTGTTTTATTAATGGTGAGTTTATATTTTTTTTATATTTAGTAGATATCGATTTAAAGGTTTAAATGTTTAGGCAATTTTGTTGTTTTGTTGCGACTAATATTTAATCAGTAGTTACACAATTGAAATATAGTTTAAAATATTTCAAATATAATTTTCTTTTAGTTATTTTAAAATTCTATATTAAAAAAATCAATGCTTACAATATAACAAAACTACCAACCTAACCAATTGTTAATTACAATTTGTTTTGTCTATATTTTAATTGTTAGTTTTATACACGGAAACTTACAATATAGACAATTGAAAGATATTATTTGGATACATATTTTATTATATACCAAAAGTTGCATTATTGTCACATGAAAAAAATGCAGTTGATTAAAAATGAGGTAACAAATATAAAAAAAAAATACAACCGAATTGAGAACCACCTCCTTTTTTTTGAAGTCGGTTAAAAAGGAAATATAAGAAATGCAGTACATTTATGCTAAACGGTACATACGTCGCTTTTGAGTCACCAGTGTTAAGATGACCTTGACTGAGATAAATCATAACAAAAGAGGTCCGTGACCTCCGCTGACACACAGACCCACTGACTGTGTTGAGAATATTGCGAAATTATTATGTATACAACGTGCAGTTTGCATCAAATAATATGTGTAGGAAGTAATAAATTTCGTATAATGAATAATAAGTGTTATTGTATTTTTTATAAGAAGTAAATATACTTCGTGAATTTTGGACAATTATGTTTAATGCCATATAAATTTAAGCTAATCATATTCGAAATTTTGGCAGTATCATGGTCACCCTATATATTTTGCCATTCCTGTTCTAACTTTACAAATAAACTTTTTTTTGTATTATTACATTATAGGCAAGTACTTGATCTCGATTTCACCTGATGGTAAGTGACGATGAGATCAACGATGGAGCATACTTGCCTAGAAGGTATCTATTCACTCTCGACTTTTCAGTTGCCGATGTAGAATGCGGTTTGGATATAGCCCGGAGTGGTCGTATAGTCGGAGGTGTGGACAGTCTTCCTGCAGAGTTTCCATGGGCAGCAAGCGTGTGGCGGCAGGGCGCCCACCAATGCGGAGCCACTGTGCTGAGCGACAGATGGCTGTTGACTGCCGGCCACTGTGTCTGCAGGTACACCTTACTGATACGACAGCAGTCAGTGGAAGATGCTTAGTTTTTCGTGGGCGGAGATAAATAAATATCGCCATACGAACACACCAACTATACGGTCCCACATTAAGCAACGCTTGTGTTATGGTTACCGTACAATGGACTGAGGGCGAACTCAGTATTCAATACTTATATATATATTAAACATCCATGACTCGGGTACAAACATTCGTGCTCATCACACAAAGCTAGACCAGGATTCGAACCCAGGATCCTTGGCGCAGAAAGCAGAGTCACTACCAACTGCGCTAATCAGGCCGTGAGATGTTGTGATCACACGAATTTCAAGCTATCGTGCTGAGCGATACGAGGCTGTTGATTTCCAGCCACTGTGTCTTCAGGTTAACCTTACTGATATAAGCGTGTAGTAAAAGTGTATAATCAGTGAAAGATGTTGAGTTTCTCATAGGCAGGGGGTGTGTGATGCCCACCAATGTAGAGCCACCGTGCTGAGCGACAAGTGGCTGCGTTTGCACGAGAATAAATGAGGTTTTTGTTATGCGTTTAATAGGCCGTACTTCGAGAAACCAAGAGCAATAATGCCAAATAGTAAATTATTACTTGGAGGAAGCCTAAATAATAACATTTCTGCGCTAGTAGCACAGCTGGTTGTGACAAGACAAAATGTGAGCTAAATCGTCTCTTATCCTCGTATAAATTACGAAAGGGTTAGAGCGACTCTATGTGACATAATCCGTGACAAAGGGTTTTGTATTGACCCGCGTGCTAGCCCACCTGGTGTACTCTTTAACCCATGTTTTTTTTATAGAAGATTTCGCGAATAAGTCCTCCTAAATTGTTAGACTAAAGATTCATCGAATCGTTAATATTTCAGTGTGTTTGACGAATTCTACAAATCGAAGCAGCTGTCAGTAGCTGTTGGACTCACGGACTTATCGAGCCGAGATGAAAACGAACCCGTCTCCAGGATATTACCTCACCCTGATTACAGGTAAGTATTGTACACAGGATGTAGCGATGTCAATGAGGCCGACACCCAAAACTATGGGATTGATATCATTGCTGAAATTGTTCCGTGATAACGTGGCATGGAAATAAAAATATAAAATAGTGGTATAACAGTTGTATAAATAGTATATAATTAAGTAAGAAACGAAACAAATCCCACTAATCCCACTAATATTATAAATGTGAAAGTTTGGATGGATGGATGGATGTTTGTTACTCAATAACGCCAGAACGGCTGAACGGATATGGATGAATCAGAATCCGAATCAGAATATTTTTTTATTCACGTAAACCATTATGTACAGTACTTATGAACCGGCAAAATTTACAAAAATATTATGCTACTGCTTTACCACCGTTCCTATGGAGAAGAACGGACAAGAGATGAAATTGGGCATAGAGATAGATTATAGTCTGGAATAGCACATAGGCTACTCTTTATCTCGTTAAAATGTATGGTTCCCGTGGGATAGTTTTTTTTTAAATTTTTCATATTTTTTAATCGCGGGTAACACCGCGGGGCGCAGCTAGTAGTACATATTTGCCGTATCTAAGATATTCATTTCTGAGATACCATAGATGTGTTTAAGTCCAAGGCAGTTGTGAACGAGTCCAAGAAACAATAATCACGTGTAAACATACAGCAAAACCAATAATTTCAAAGCAAATCAGATGGCAAATGTCCAATGACCCGATTCGTTCAACCTCGCGGAGATTTATAATTTAAGAGAAATGCGTAAATAAATAAATCAGCTCTGCGCTGGGTGTAGACACATCTATTGAATAGATTATACGTAGTCATTATAACCACTTTTGTAGTAGGGAAAATTATCTCAAGTCTCGAATATAATTAGCGGTCCAAATATTTACTAAGTCTCATTACCATACATTTTTATTTATTTACTAGCTGTTGCCCGCGACTTCGTCCGCGTGGTATTTAACAAAGACTCAGCCGTTGGCAAAAGCCTGCTCGCGTTCTGATTCCGCGGGACGCATTGCAGATTGTTGCTATCAAACTTTAATCAGGCGCAGCGCTGCAACATTGGTTTTAATTTTTTTTCGAGAGATCCAATTTTTTTTTCTAAAATAAAAGTAGCCTATGTTACTCCTTGTTACATCAGCTATCTGCCAGTGAAATTCCCGTCAAAATCGGTCCAGCCATTTCAGAGATTACCCGGAACAAACAGACAGACAGACAGACAGACAGACAGACAGACAGACGGACAGACAGACAGACAGACAGACAGACAAAAATTGTAAAAAATGTTGTTTCGGTATAGGTAACGTGTATACAACCAAATGCACTTAGTAAAAAGCGGTTATTTTAATATTACAAACAGACACTCCAATTTTATTTATATGTATAGATTTTAAGCCTAACACATCGGTTGCTACATAGTAGCATTAATAAAACCAGTAACTATACATGCGAGGATTGGGGTCGAGTCACCTTCGTCCGTAGGAGAATTAAGTACCCTCGAGATACCCTACACGTGACCCTGGGTGGTGCCAACCAGGTGACAACTCTACTGGTGGTAGGCTTCGGCCGTGGCTAGTCACCACCCACTGAACAAAGCCATGTCGCCAAGCGGCCTAGCTGTGTTCCGGCATGATGTTCGGTGTTGCCATTCATGGATGGCGGGTCAGATCAGTTGCGCTGCATGTGCCTAGTGAATGTAGCGTCTCGATCTACTGCCGCCTTCCTACCTAGGCAAGTATGCTCCATCGTAGATCTCATCGTCACTTACCATCAGGTGAGATCGAGATCAAATACTTGCCTATAAAGTAATAAAAAAAAAAAAAAAAATGCGGCATCACTGTGCCTATTGGCAAAGGACTCTCGTACCCGTCTCCATTAACCAAGTTCTACCAGCCACTCAGACAATTTCTTGCCAAGGTAGAAATTGTCCTCCTATATTCCTCTTCTTAACCCTTGGGTACCATGTGATATCCTCTCATGATTTCGGTCCGCTTCCATTTTACTTTCTTTTTTTTAATTTAAAGATTGCCATCTCCACACCTACTAAAATATAAATGGTTTTGTGAATTGTATTTTAAAGTTCTTTTCAGATGCAGCAAGAAATCTAACGACGTTGCTCTTCTAAAAACTGCAAGTCAGTTGAAGTGGTCGAACGGCTTGCAGCCAGCTTGTCTACCGAGATCACCTACACAGGATTTCAGTGGTACCCTGGCAACTGTCGCTGGTTGGGGATTCACTCATGAGGATAGGGAGTTAGGTAAGAGTAAGGAATGGAATGATCTACTTCATGTTAATGATGATGATGACGCTTTTCTATTAATTCTAGAGTACGGTGACGTAAACAGCAAGCTATTTAAAAAAATATTGGCTCCATAAGTTTTGCCCTAACAATGTTACGATGCGAACTAAACATCTTGCTTTTTAAAACTTTACCTTTTGATCCAGGCGTATACACTCTAATTATTCGATCGTATTTATCATATAAAAGCAGTGATAGCCAAGTTGGTAGAACGCTTGCCTCGGTAACGAGGATTGCAGGTTCAAACCCCGGCACGCACCTCTGGGATTTTTCATGTGCGATTCTCATTCAAGATTATCACTAGCTAAAACGGTGAAGGAAAACATCGTGAGGAAACCTGCATGTCTGAGAGAACCTCTCGAAAGATGTGTGAAGTCTGCCAACCCGCACTGGGCCAGCGTGGTGGACTATCGCCTAAACCCCCCCTCGCATTGAGGGGAGGCCCGTGCCCAGCAGTGGGACATAAAAAAGGGCTGGAATTATTATATTTATCATTGATAGTATTTATAGATCATCTAAATGTCAGTCAATAGCTCGAGTTCTCAGACCCGCGCAAACAGCAAGCGTTCAACATCCAAAACATTTCAAATATCGCGGAACGCAGGACGCTGAACATCCTTCTGTGTATTTGGGCTCTAATAGTATAATATATTAGTCATCATCTGGCCGTTGGGGCAGTAAGGTTCTAGAATGGTGACCACGAACCGGAACACGTAGTGTACGACGGCTCCTCACAAGGTGGACCGATGATATCACACGCTTAGCAGGAAGCCGGTGGATGCGAGTGGCGGACGACCGTGATGTGTGGATGTCATTGGGGGAGGCCTATGTCCAACAGTGGACGTCTTTCGGCTGATAGATAGATAGATTAGTCATCATAATACCATCTACCATTTTTTAATTATCAGTATCAATTCATAAGAATATTAATTAGCACTTTCATGATTATATTCTTAATATATCCTCAGGCTCAAGACCCAACGTGCTGCAGAAGACAGAAGTGACGGTAGTAACAAATGACGAATGCAACAACTGGTACCAGTCTCAGGGCAGTAAAGTGAAGGTGATATCTACGCAAATGTGCGCAGGACATGAGGCAGGAGGCAGGGACTCCTGCTGGGTAAGTATTACATGGAAATATTATAGCAGTTGTCCAGCTATCATGACGTGGCTACGTGACGATTTAAACATCACTTATTCTTGAGGCTTTAGCAATTATTGTTGTTCTAATCTATGAGCACATAGATATATACGTCAGAATTGAATTGTAGAATCTAGTGTAGGAAAACATTGACAAGATTATTATGAATTTAAAAAGGATTAATTATATTATAAATGACTACCTTATTAGCGCAGTTGGTAGTGTTCCTACATTCTATGCCGAGGGTCCCGATAATGGCAGGGACAATCTTTGTGCGATGAGCACTAACATTTGTATCCAAGTCATGTATGTTTAATATCAATATAAGCATAATATACTGACTTCCATGCAGTCCATCGTACGGCACCCATAATACAAGCGTTGCTAGTGTGGGACCGTATAGTTGGTGTGTTCGTCTGTGGATATAATTATAAATTGTAAAACTATTTTTGTGGGGATAACTTGACACCCTTCATCTATGGTTACCTAAGCAATCATACTATAATCCCCTTCTTCCCCAGGCTGACAGTGGTGGTCCCCTTATGGTGAGAGATGACAAACGTCACGTCATGGTCGTCGGAGTGGTATCGACTGGTAGTGGATGTGCCAGGCCCAAAATGCCAGGAGTCTACACCAGAATATCCAGATACACTGATTGGATCGTCGATAGTATCAACAGTGACAAATCTCGAGCTGGCCTAAGTTGGTACCCGAGGCGTGGGTGATGTTAGCTCAATATCAAAATTTCTGGTTGAAATATGGAAGAAAGTGATTTGCCTTGTCATTTATTTCGGGAAATGTTAACTAGATTTGTGAATTAAATTTATCCAGATTTATATAGATTGAGATACGGCTCCAAGATTATGTTTAAACAAAATATGAGATCTATATCCTCGTATGAATAAGGAAGGGGAGGAAATATCTGCTTGCTAGGGAAACAAAAGAACCTAAGATAAGTAGCTTTAAAAGAGTCGAACATTTTAATTGATATGCAGCAAAGTATACAGAAGTAGTTCGAGAACGTCGAATGGTTTTTAATATAAATAATATTTCTGAAATTGAGGTAACGTGTTAAATCTCTTGTCGGTTATAAGGTTTGGCTATGAAATAACTTTTCAACTTTAAGATTGTTTTGGTTAAACCTCTTGAGTTATAAATTATTTAATATACTTACTAGCATTACTCTATATATAAAATAGACAAAGAAAGAGTAATACATAATGCTGTAGTGTGAGAAGTAGTTTTGATGTTTAATGCACTAGTAACTTAATGATACGGGTTAAATAATTCTGAAAATTGTGTCTACATTATTTATTTAACATCAGTAACAAACTAAATAAGTTTATAGTTATTATTTATTTGTTATCAAAGAAATCACTGTGATACTAGTGTTTAATAATAATATGTTTAAGGCTACAATAAATATTTAAAAAACAAGTTTATTTTCTTTGCAAATCTTTTCGAAATCTCTCTTACTATCAATTATAACCTCCTTCAGTTTCTTAGCCGAGGTTTCTTCCATGTCATCTTTAAGAGAACTCAATGCATCATCTATAGCATGTTTAGCTTCACGAAGTAAATTATTAATCTCTTCTAACGTTTTACCAGATCCTTCGTCGTTTGCTTTGTTGAACTTCATAACCAAAGCTGAATGTAGTTCATGTTGCAAAACACTGTTGTACAAACTGAGCCGAGCATTTCCTTGGTCTAAAGACTTTGTGATACTAATTAGTTCTCTGCACATTTTGATTTTTTTATCCAAAATAGCTTGTGATGTGTATCCTGCCTGTCTTCCATACAGTTGCACCAGTGAGTGCTTCAAGGAATATAAATGATAATGATTTGAATGTAAGAACATTGATAATCTGCAGATAATATTCTCCAGTAACGTGACTGATCCACCCATCATTAAAACATTCTCGACTTCTTCACCCATTTGTGATATAAGCATGTTCACTTGTGCATTACTGACTTTGGCTGAACATTTATTGCAAGACCAATCAGTCTCATCATCTAACGGATCATCGGGAAGGTGGACACCATCGCAGGGGTTTACACCATCACCAAGGCATCTCATTGCACTCAAATATGTGCCTAATTCCGTAGGGTCACTGCATCTTTTGCATTTACATGAAAAGTATTTTGTGTCTTTCAAATGCTGTCTCCTAGCTTGGGTACCCCACAACGCGTGGCTGTACATAGTTGAAATATGGGATCCTTTTACTACTGGAACGACAACTTTAATTGTGATTGCGTACAAATCTTTTTTGTCTTTTGGTGTGAGACTAAAAAAATGTTTCGTATTTGGGACACAACTGTGTTCCATTTTACATGTATTCGCGTATAATGCATTTAGTTCCGCGCCTTCTGCCAATCGTATTTCCAAAGCATTTGTGTCAATAATGCCACAAATTCTATGAAGTAATTCTGGTGTTATTCCTTGTGAGTTATTGTTTCCATCTAGATTTCTAATGAAATTGTTAATGAGGTACTCCACTATGAACTCGTTCGCTTCACTGGAAGTAAAACAAAGAATTCATTACGATAGTATAATTACAAATTTATCTTATAATTGGAAGTTTCTTTAGGTCTGAACTTTCATTATTGTCACAAAATAAGTCTTTAGCTGCTACCCGGCAGCCAGTTAGGATGGGATGCGATGGTATTGAACGAGCTTAACACCCTGAGTTCGTTGGATTGATCAATGCTATGTCTATGAGTACTAGTAACCTAGCACAGATATCAATTGAATTCATGCTATAGTACTTGTAACCTGATATCTATTGTATTCAAATATACACCCCGCAAAGGTTAATTGGCTACTCCAAAATCGCAAGAACATGGTTCTAATTTGTCAAAAATCATTTTAATTATATTTGCCACATCCTAGTCTAGTTGGGCCTTGTATCACAAACTTTTTTGAATGCATTTTGATGCATGTACCATGTATGTGCTTTCTCCTTTTCGGTCGTTATAAGGTAGGTATGAAAAGTACGTACTCAAAAGCTTCTGATCCTGGTAATCGACACTCCATATGTGACTGCATCTCCAGCAACTGTTTCCAACCTTCAGGGTCAGTCTTTTGCAGGAGAACACACCTCAAAGGCAGCAGAGCATCGTGCCTGAAAGATATCAATAACAATTATAAGTAGAATCGCTGTATAAGGGCGAGTAGTAAATAATTTTAGGGGGTACTGCTATTTGATTACCATACTAAAGTAGCTGGCTTTTTATGGGCTAAAGCTAGATAAGCAGTCCCACCTCTTTTTTCTACTTATAGGCAAGGATTTACGGTTGTGTTTAACATAGACACTGAGGATGGACCCTCAGCAAGTATATTGGAAAGTCTAAATTATCTTGGAAGTCGCAATAAACTTATTTGAAAGACATACTAGGACGAGCTTGTAGAAAATACTAAAGTATGTGTGATCCAGTAACTTTCTTATATTGGAAAGAGGGAGACAAAAAATGGTGCTAAAGGTGATTGCCACAGTAACATCACTCTTACGTAACACGCTTTAGGATCTATTGGTATTTGTGTTACCAATCAGGCTGTTACCCTCGAATCAAGATTGACGCCCAATTGTTATTTGTACGTAAATACTTGTAATATAAAAATAAAACGATACCCATTATGGGTATCTGAATTCACGTACCTTAAGATTTTGGACTCAAGTCGGCCAAGAAACTCTTCGGGCTTGTTTTGTTTTTATTTTTTTAATCTCCATATCTTAATTAAATTTAAAATATAAGAACTTAAGTACCTACCTGTAATAGTCTGACATGTTATCCAAAACACATTCTGGACGCGCACTGAGGACTGCGCATTCGGCTCCATGGTGTCTGGGGTCCTTCAACCCTGGACAGTATCCCGAACAAACTGGCCAACCGCATCTGTTAAAAAAAAAGACTATAAGCAGCGATAGCCAAGTTGGTAGAACGCTTGCCTCGGTAACGAGGATCGAAGGTTCAAACCCTGGCTCGCACCTTTGAGACTTCTAGATTTCATGTGCGAATCTCATTTTCAGCCATGATTATCACTTGCAAAACGGTAAAGGAAAACATCGTGAGGAAACCTGCATATCTGAGAGAACCCCTCGAAAGATGTGTGAAGTCCGCCAACCCGCACTAGGCTAGCGTGGTGGACTATGGCCTGATCCCCCTTGAATTGAGAGGAGACTCGTGCCCAGCAGTGGGACATTAAAAAGGGCTGGTATTATATATAGGTAGGTATCAGAAACCGTTAACTATGACACTACGCAACTGTCATGCCCCTAACTAACTTATTAGTATGTATCCATACTTACTTAGCACATCTCTCTCCAACATCAGTCAAGACTGGCTTATAGCATCCGACACATGGCATTGTGGCTTCAGGATCTGGCATGGCTTTAGGTCCAAAGACCAGTGGCCGCTCAGTCAGCACCAGGTCTCCTGCTCGCAAATCCCGTGCTGCTGTGAGATACCTTCCCAATTCCTCTGAACTTCCCTCCTAAAAATAGAAGAGTGAGCGTAGTATAGCCATCTAGTATATAGAGAAATAGAACCAAAATAACAATATGCACTAAGCGCCATCTAGTGCTCCAAATGATATTAATGATGTGTATTTTTAGTGACATCTATTGGCAATAAAACTTATTAACACAAGCATTGAAAGAATGGAAAATAAATGTTTCTAATAACCGTTGCAAGATGTCAGTATTGTGAGTATTTACCTCGTACGCCAATACTTCGTTGCCGTTCTCTTGTCCCATGATCCTGAAAATAATGAAAATTAATGTATGTTAGTTTACTTGGATTTTCAGATTACATGTGCGAATCTTGTATTAATTAATGATTAATATACGACTTATATGGTGAAAGTAACCTTAGCATCTTACCAAAGCCGTGTAAAGTTCGCCAACCCCCCCCCCCCCCCCCCCCTGATGGCCCTTTCATCAAGCAGGTGAGAGTATGCCCGGTATGATGGCAATAGTCTTGCTATTAGATACATTTGGACTAAGTACCATCGGCGGCTAAAGATCCCTAAGCCTATTAGGTTTGCCGGCCATAAATTAACGAAAGATAGGTAATGAATATGAAAGGTACCAAAAGCTGAGAGCGAGGAGATACTTGCGACGGCCTTGGGCCCCAAGTCTGCTAACACAATCGATTCATAATCGTATTTTTGGCGTTAATTTTATGTTTTTTCCAGCAACCATAGCCAGGAGAGGACTGAGGTGTTAGACGCCCTAGTGTCATTGTTATTTTTATTTCATTAGATTATTGCAATTGGGACTTCACTATCAGCTAATCAACAGTGTACGAAATCATTCCGGTACCAACAGTGTGCAAAATCTCAGGAAAATCCACGCAGGAATTTATATGTATTTCAGCGTACGTATTTTAATAAAATGCATCAAGTTTATTTCAACAAAGTATTCGTAACGATTGGCATCGTACCAGTACCGCGAGCGGCTACGATGGATATCTGTCGCTCTAACGATCTGCTGGATCTTATTGTACACATTGTGCTGGTAATTGTCGCCATCAATCAGTATGTAGCTGTGGACGTAGTCTTGATTTTATTTAGCGGGCAAATTAACCTGAACTCCCGAAGATGCATACTTCGACTGTGACGCGTAAAACGTGGCCACCACGCGAAGACGGAGTGCTGTGGCGACTTAAAGGAGGGTAGGCTTTGTCCAGCAGAGGAATTATTCACTAAAAATATATGGAGGATACGGTCCTAGAATATAGCAGTGATAGCCAAGTATAGCAGTGATAGCCAAGTTGGTAGAACGCTTGCCTCGGTAACGAGGATTGTAGGTTCAAACCCCGGCTCGCAACTCTGGGATTTCATGTGCGAATCTCATTTTCAACCACGATTATCACTTGCTAAACGGCGAAGGAAAACATCATGAGGAAACCTGCATGACTGAGAGAATCCCTCGATAGATGTGTGAAGTCCGCCAATCCGTACTGGGCGAGCGTGGTGGACTATGGCCTAATCTCCCTCGAATTGAGGGGAGGCCCGTGCCCAGCAAAGGGAAGTTAAAAAGGGCTGGTATTATAATATATTTATAAATTCTTGGCAATAATAAGAGTAATGCTGAACCAATGATGTCAAGGTGAGAATTGGTGCAATGATCTTGGTTCTTGCCAAGCGCCGGGTCAATGGCATGTTATACAGATAGTTGATAAGACGATGGATGTACACTTTGCGTGCTCCCCGATCATTCTGCTCCCCCCTACATACGACCTGATCTGACTTCCATCTGAAGGCGACAGAGCTATACGATAAAAGGATTCAGACTGTAAGCTGATAGCATTTTCTTCTTCTCCAGTGTGTTGAATTGATAATAGTAATTTGAATATATCATCAGATTCAGATAAAACTAGGTTCGTCGTTAGTCCTTCGTACTGTATCCATGATACAAGCGATGCTTTTTAGGCACTATCAATATATATTGACTTGTTTCAGTGCCCGAACATTTGGAATTAACAGTTAAACTGAGTTTTATAAACAAATGGGGGAAGAGGAACTCACCACTGACCCTCGGCTTGTCAACTTTTCCAATTACAAACCAAACAACTTGATCGACAATTAAAGTAACCAGCAACACAGAACTCCTTTAAGATGTTAGTCGAGAAACTATCGAACGTCATGAGTGTCGGGACCCCAAATAAAATGCAATTCTGCGCGAAACAAAACGACTCTGAAAAAGTATTCGACACGTGTTTCGCCATTAAACAAAGCATCCTCAGGACGGCTCGGATATGAATGAGTATGAATGAGTTTTATAACAAAAACAACGTACCCTAAACAACAAAACATACAAAATCAATCGTACAAACATATATAAAGATTGGCACGGCAGACGGTTTTCCATGAGCCGATTTCTCTAACTAGGTTATGAGCTATTTCAGCCCGTGGAGAGTGAGCAGTTTGTAAAATTTCTGTTCTATCAACCCGACAAAGCTAAGCAAATATCCGTAATACACATAACGGACTATTGATTTCTTATATTTACGCGAATACTAAATATTGAAATAAAACTACTGATTGCAGTAAAGCAGCCGAAACGGCGGGAATGTAAAAAAAAAACAAAAACGCCGTATAAAATCCGTAAAATTAGTTTTAGTTCAATTTATAACGAACTTTTATTTTTGCTATTCTATATGCAATAAATAAAAAAAAATACAATTCTTGAAAAATATAAAATAATGGTTTTAACATTTGCACTGAATTTTCCTTATTTAAAGTGACAAACATTTTCAAACTTCGAGATATATCTATAATTTTATCTCCTGTAAGTCAAGTGCGAGATTAGTCGTCAGCTCGTATGGAGAAGTGAAAGTTTTAAATACTGTCCGCTAGAGGCGCGGTTCAATTCTCCATACGAAATGTCTAAATACGGTAGACTATAAAATATAAGGTTAGCTTACGAATAATCTCCATGCCATGACCAATCTATTGTACCCATTATACTATCCATATAGGAGACAACTAGATGCTGCTATTTTCGTCTGTGGCCCTCTTTAGAGGTGTACGATTACATCATTTTGGCAGTATAATCAGAATTCCTGGCATATAAACTGATCTCTCATCACCTATAATAGACTATTTTTTATCTCTTTATACTTCCTAAACTTTTTGAATAAAATGATTACACAATTAAAAAACATTTAAATTGTCTTATTTTGAAATTCGAATTTTACGTTCTCTTTATTTAAAATTTAGCTATGACTGATTAGGTAAAAAAATATTTTTCTACTACTATGGCTAGATTAGAAAGTAATGAAACAAACTATAAAAAAGAAAAATAAGGTACTCACACGCTATCTCACTCGAAATATGAAATTTCCAAGCTTATTGTTTTTTGTATTGGTTCACCAAAATCTAGGGATTGCAGATTTAAAAACAGCACTTCCTAAGTTAAATTTTCCTATTGATTGCGGTTCAAAGTTTCTATGCGCACGCGGCGATTCGCAGACGACGAAGGACTGAGAAAGTATAGCTTTCCGTTGCGTAACAAACGTATGTGAATGAACTATAATAACGTACAATGGCTTATTAAATGTGGGTTTTATTTTTATATCGCGAATTTATCTCGGAGTATTCCAAAGACTAGACTATAATTTCATGAAACGTAATCCAAATATCTACTTAGTGGTATTGCAATATCTATACATATAAATAAAATTGGAGTGTCTGTTTGTAATATTAAAATAACCGCTTTTTACTAAGTGCATTTGGATGTATACACGGTACCTATACCAAAACAAAATTTTTTTTAAAAATTGTCTGTCTGTCCGTCCGTCTGTCTGTCTGTCTGTCTGTTTATTCCGGCTAATCTCTGAAATGGCTGGACCGATTTTGACGGGACTTTCACTGGCACATAGCTGATGTAACAAGGAGTAACTTAGGCTACTTTTATTTTAGAAAAAAAAAATAGGATCTCACGAAAAAAAATTAAAACCAATGTTGCAGCGCAGCGCCTGATTAAGTTTGATAGCAATGCAATGCGTCCCGCGGGCTCAGAATGGGCGAGCAGGCTGTTGTCAACGGGTGTCTTTGTTAAATACCACGCGAACGAAGTGGCGGGCAACAGCTAGTCTATATATATAAAACAGAGTGGTGTTAGTTACACCATTGAAAATTCACGAATGGGTGGGTTATTTTTTATGACCTTTGATTTGTTGAATTGTCTCAGCCCCGAATAGCAGAATAATTATTAAAAATACTAAAAATCCAATTGAAACAATAGTAATGAACATAATTCATGTTCTCATACATTATTTTCTGAGCCGGCATAAAGTTCAACTGGACAGCTAGTTTTCAATAATTCAATTAAATACCTATGAGTATGTTTATATGAGGATATTTTGGAATTATTGTGGAATTACTAAGCAGTGACAGCCAAGTTGGTAAAACGCTTGCCTCGGTAACGAGGATTGCAGGTTCAAACCCCGGCTCGCACCTCTGGGATTTTTCATGTGCGAATCTCGTTTTCAACCATGATTATCACTTGCTAAACGGTGAAGGAAAACATCGTGAGGAAACCTGCATGTCTGAGAGAACCCCTCGAAAGATGTGTGAAGTCCGCCAATTCGCACTGGGCCAGCGTGGTGGACTATGGCCTAATCCCCCTCGCATTGAGGGAGGCCCGTGCCCAGCAGTGGGACATTAAAGGGCTGGAATTATTATTGTGGAATTAAAATAATGAAGAATATCCAGTTAATTTCATGTCTCCCCCGGTGCTATTCACATAATATTATGTTCATAATTCTATCGCTAATAATTTATAACAACTGTTCCAAGGACTTTTCTCAAAATTGGAACATAATTTTGAATGTAGTCATAACACCGATAAAAGTGTGACAGTTATAGTATTTCAAAGATTGAATATCGTGCACCAAACGTATACCATATAAGGTACTATTTTGACTGACGTTACGAGGAGTAACTGCTCTCAGATATGACGATATACAGATTATAAGTGTCAATGGAAATATTAAGGAAATGTGTCCCATATACCTACTGTACATCTATACATCTATACATATAAATAAAATTGGAGTGTTTGTTTGTAATATTAAAATAACCGCTTTTTACTAAGTGCATTTGGATGTATACACGTTACCTATACCGAAACAACATTTTTTACAATTTTTGTCTGTCTGTCTATCCGTCTGTCTGTCTGTCTGTCTGTCTGTCTGTTTGTTCCGGCTAATCTTTGAAATGGCTGGACCGATTTTGACGGGACTTTCACTGGCAGATAGCTGATGTAACAAGGAGTAACTTAGGCTACTTTTATTTTAGAAAAAAAAGTAGGATCTCACGAAAAAAAAAAAAACAATGTTGCAGCGCAGCGCCTGATTGTTTGATAGCAACAACCTGCAATGCGTCCCGCGGGCTCAGAATGGGCGGGCAGGCTGTTGTCAACGGTTGTCTTTGTTAAATACCATGCGGACGAAGTCGCGGGCAACAGCTAGTACGAAATATAATAAAATGAATAGTCATCGTCACCTTTGTATTAAATTTCAATAACGAATCTGTATTTTTGCCACATTATTTATCTACTCTACATGTTATATTTAATACCAATTTGGAAATATCGTAATTAAATCATTTTCATTACGATATTTCCAAATTCCATTATTCATTGAGATGTTAAATAATCCATAAAAAAATCAAAGCAACGGTCCTAATGTTGTACCAAATAGTCGTAATGTACCAATTGCACAACAATTTGTACGAACAAGGAGTATATAACATTTGCAAGTGACAATAACACTTCATTTCGCTGGCAATGCTCCCAGATCTTAACCGTCTTGTTAATTATGCGTGTCTATTTACAACGAGTATTGTAGTTGGGACGAGGCAAGTCAGTTGCCCCGCTTGTGCCCTAATAAACAGTACAGTGTCGTTGTAGGAGCAGCGCGCGTCATGCCGAAGTGCGAGGTCTGTCAGCAACCCGCCAACCAGATCTGCGGAGGCTGCAAGCTAGTCTTCTACTGCTCCAGACCCCACCAGAAACTAGGATGGAGAGAGGGACACAAATTCAAATGCTGCGCCTTCAAAGTCCAATACTCAGACACGTTGGGCCGTCACATGGTCGCCACAAGAGACATAAAGCAAGGCGAAATGATCCTTAAGGAGAAACCAGCAGTGATCGGCCCCAGGATCTCCTGTCCGACAGTTTGTTTAACGTGCGGTAAAAATTTAAATCCAAAGGAGTTTGAAGCTAAGTGGGATTATTACAAATGTACCAAATGTAATTGGCCGATGTGCAGCCCGGAGTGTGAGAAAGCCGAAGTTCATCAGCCGGAATGCAAAGCAATGAGTGATAGAAAATATAAGTGTGACATAAAGTACCAAGGCTCTGATAAAGTTCAAGCTGCATATTGTGTAATATCACCTCTAAGAGTGTTGCTTATGCATTATTCTAATCCTTTGCAATATGAAAATATTATGAACCTCGAGTCTCATCTGGAGGAAAGGATACACACTCCACTATACTTAGTTCTTAAAGCTAATCTAGTCACGTTCATGGTTCAAGTGCTTGGGATGCCGTTCGATGAAGAAACGATACTCAAGGTCGCGTCTATATTTGACACGAACTCATTTGATGTGAGATCACCAGATGGCTCAACAAGATTGCGGGCTATATATTTAACAGCTTCTATGATGAACCATAGCTGTATACCAAACACGAGACATATATTTTTAGGAGATGATTACAATTTGGCGGTGATAGCAACATTGCCGATTCGTAAAGGTGATTGTATCACAGCTACCTACACGCAGTCGTTATGGGGCACTTTGGACAGGCGAAGGCATTTGAGAACTACAAAATTTTTCGATTGTGAATGCGAAAGATGTAAAGATCCATTAGAATTTGGCACCAATTTAGGGAATATTTATTGTTCAGTTTGCAATGGCCCTTTTAATAACAGTGCTGAACGGCGAGGGTCAATGATGGTTTCGACAAATCCATTAGACGAATCAGCCGATTGGAAATGTGAGAAATGCGACCATGTTATTTTAAGCAAGCAAATGCTTTGGGGAAATAACGCTTTGAAGCAAGATCTGCACAAATTAAACAAGTCCGATCCTAATGAATATGAAAGTTTCATTGAGAAATATAGCCAGACGTTGCATCCCAGCAACCATTTAGTGGTGCAAGCCAAATTGGCATTGATACAAATATATGGCAACTACAAGGGATATGGTTTGATGGGTATGTATCTAGGCTCGAACTAAAAATAGAATATGTACCGAGTAAAATTTCATCATAAGAACGAGTGTTTCTAACCTCAATTCACATAAAATTAATGATAACGATTTTTTTACATCAATATTATAGTCCAAAACTATATTGATTTAATAAAACCATTTGTAATTATATATATAGCTCGCTCAAAACCATCAAAGGCGGAACGATGGCTATATTCATTCATGATTTACAATTGAATAACATATTATCACGATAATAATTAGAAATAAAAAAACAGAAAAGGTGAAGGTTCGATAAGGATTCATTTTCATTTAAATTTAGCTCTAATTTCTCTATAATTCAGTAAAAAAATCAATGCATTCTTTATTTTCTTCATTGCAGAGTTAAGAAACCGTCTCCTAAGCCGTAAAGTAGACCTCTGTCATGAGCTTCTAGAAATCGCTGATAAGCTGGAGCCAGGATGGTCCCGATTTCGGGGCACGCTACTCTTGGACCTACAAGCTGCAATGACGGTGCTGACTAAGAGGGAATATGAATCTGGAAAATTGACGAAGGCAGGAGCTCAGGTAATAGAAAATGCACTGTTTCGATCGTCAAACTATATATTACTAGCTGTCCCGGCGAACTTCGTACCGCCTCAGAATCAAATGTATGAGAAAATTAATTTATTGGTATTCTATGAAATTTTTTAACAAATCTATCCCACGGGAACTATACAATTTAACGGGATAAAAAGTAGCCTATGTGCTATTCGAGACTATAATCTATCTCTGTGCCAAATTTAATCCAGATCCGTTCAGCCGTTCTGGCGTGAAAGAGTAACAAACATCCATCCATCCATCTATCCATCCATCCAAACTTTCACATTTATAATATTAGTATAGATAATACTGTTATAAAAACATTTGTTATGATGGTTGAGTATGTTCAACATTTGACCCTTTGATTTTATGATTGCTCCTTAGTTTTTTTAAATACTTTTGAACTACATCTGTAACATTATACATTATAGTATTATACGCTCCTTCTATGGCCATTTAAGTTCAATTAACTGCATTCCGCAATATACATTCTATATCTTTCTTATCTATTTATAATGGATCTATTGTTTCATTTTCATTGGAATTCCAAATGATCTTTAATTGAATTTTAAAACTGGTTCTGGTTCGCATTACGTTCATGCTTTTTGGAATCACGCCAGTGATGATAAACGCTACGCGCTGATCTACCCTGATGTCCCATAAATACTTGTACAACGTATAAAATTAATATTGTATTAAAATAAAAAGCGTTTATAACACAATCAGTCTTCCACGCAGATTCCAGCGGCGCAGATTGTTTATTAATTTGAAAAATATCATCTATGTCTCCAGTCTTTATTCCACGTTCGTCTGTCTATCAAAACAAAACACCCACTGTTGTATATGTTTCTGTCTACGTGAACATAAAAAAATCAACCTAATGTCCGGAACATTCACAAAATGAAGATTGCAAAACACAATCATCTCAAAACCAGTATCTGTACTAAGTACGAGATGAAAGAAAGTTAATAGGTAAATGAGTACCATTAATGCGTCTGAAGCACTCGAATGTAGGAGATATTATATGCAACATCTGTTTACTTTTATAAAAATGACCAATGCCACAGACAGAATGCTTAATGCTAGTTTTACACGAGCATAGTAGGTAAGACTAATCATGTAAACATCAGGTTGCCAGAAGACAAGTAGGCTTAAATTTGCTACGTGGCTATTTGTTGTACACTAGCCATAAAAGGTATAACAATGACAAGACCATCCTATTACACACCTTGGTTAATCAATTCGTTTTTTATTCTAGGATCAATTGATGGAAAGCATGGTGCTACTTCAAGAAGCGACGAATATACTAAAAGTTGAGCCTCACATGAAGGGTACATTGGAAATGAAGATACAAGAACTGTCGAGTCTTTTAGATTCTAATGAAAACGGGGATTGATCAGAATTTTATATTTAGTACGTATTCATAAAGCTTGCACAAGAAATTGTAGACTTTCTCTGGCGTTTCAAAGAAATATAGATTGTTGTGACAAGTAAATACACAAAAATTTATTTATTTAACTTACTTAAGTATATTATATTAATAAATGATACATAATTTAATGCATATCAATCATTAATTACTGTATTACGACTTATTATTACTAAAGACATTAACCAAACCTCAGTATTTGTAGAATTCACTACTCAAATACTTAGACATATTCGTTATTTTGTTTTTATAAAATTTATTTATGCGATTAAATGTTTTGCGTTGTGTGTGTATCAGTTAGGTTATACTCTCCATTATTTTGTAATTAAATATGAATTATATGATTTGGTGAATAGTAAATTTGCATCTGATTTAATAAGACGCAACTTTTAGACGTTCTCAATTTTGATTGGTGTTACTTTCGTCGGCTTGGTCGTGCACTCATCTGCCTTCACACTGAACTCAACGGAGTCTTTGTTGATGTGCAGCATGTATTTTATGACGCGAGACAGCTTCTTGTTGGGACGCGGAGAATGTTCTATTACAAAAATCTTTTCAGTGTTCTTGTCGGAGATTTGGAGTTGTTTTCTTTTGAACTGAAAATAATAATAATATAATCATAATTTTCAGCAGTTGATCCAATCAGGTGGCTAAAAAGGGCCTCTACGTGTTAGACTCATATCCCTGCGCAAGCCTTACAAAGATCCGGGTATAGCCCTTAGAGATATAATACAAGAATGTACATGATTATTATAATTATCGTCTGTTTTATCATCAACTACACTGAAAGAGGCCATATTCTTAAATTAGATAAAACAATATATAAAGTAATTTGTGCATTAAATAAAACTTACAGAAGTACAAATACAACACCAAGATCCAAACTTGAAACAAGCTATTCCAGGAGTCCTGTCCATGGCCTTCCGAAACCTGACGTTGGTGAAGCCGTAGATCAAGGGGTTGATAGCGCAGTTGAAGTACATTAGGAAGTTAGCAGCGAACCACATTATATCAAAGCTGCCGTCCACCTAGTAACAAAGGGTTCTCTGAAATTATGGCTCAATTTGTATGAGATCTTACGGAAGGTTTTTCTTACAGAGGGCTTAATGAAAAAAAATATTTGCTCAATAGGTACTCTATCATCAATGAAGCAAATTAAAGTGGCGATGCGTTTGACAAAATACCCAGCGACTGAGGTATGAGAGCTAAATCCTCTCATCATTCTGAACACCACGCTAAAGGATAGTTTTCAGGTAAAAATACCAATCGACATAGAATAGCTCTAATAATAAAAACAACTTCACTGCATTAATTATTTTATCCAAGTTGTTCCTCCAGTATATCAAGGCGGTGTAAGGCACCCGGCAGATCACTGCTGCCAAAAGCACGCAGGCTGTGATCCTCATGGCTCTACCTCTGGCTCTGGCAACGGACTGGCCACCACCACGTGATGATAGCTCACGGGTACTGCATTCTAGACGCCACATAATTGTACTATACTGTGAAAAAAATATTCTTTTACTCCTAAATGAAACTGCACGCCTGATGGAATTCGACCAGCTCTGAAAAAGTGAACCTCTCCAACGTATACTGAGCCATAGGTAGACTATTTCAATTACAATCTTTTCACATTAAGGAGAGGCCCATAACCAGGCTAGATGAATTTAAAAAGTGGTAGGTATCACAGAATACTTACGGTTAAAAGCATCAAACCCAGTGGAATCCAGACGAGTAAAGTCAGCAAAAAGTGCCAGTAAATACCCAGAACCTGAACATCTTCCACGCAGAATGTTTCCAGGTAATCCAACCATTGGCGTTCCTAAAAGAGAGATACATCAAACAGAAGAGAATTCCATCATCTAGCATACCTAATAATGTATATGGCTTGGTTGAGAGCTTCTCATGTGAACAACTTGAGGTTGGTATTTTAGGAAGGTTCAAGAAATGGGTGCCATATTTATGCGTGTTCAACCTTGTTCAAAAATAGAATTACATAAGCCTAAAGTATCTATAGTATATCCAGTGTATTAATTTCAGTGTAATCTGAGAATTAAGCATTCATATGAAGAAAAAAAATGCGGCTTACACTTGCAGGTAAGCCAACGGCGATAAGCTTTTTCTAGGCAATGGCATTACTGATGTAATAGGCTCACTATACTCGATTTAAAAAACTAGTTCCGCGTATCAACTTACCACATACTCTCTATTCAAGGCCCATGGTAAAGAGAAAGCACATGGCAGTATCCAGGAAGCTGCTATCAGTTTAGGAGCAGCTTTGTTCGTGACTCTAGCATCGGATGTTAGTGCTGCTGCGGCGAGACGATCGTAGCTGACCAGCAAAACTGCGCACACGCTTGATAAAAGTAGTGATGCTGTAAATTGTGGAGAAAATATCGTCATGAATTAAATTAAGAGCTATAATAGTAAAATTCAGTGCATAATACCAAATTTAAATAACAAATACAATTTTGAATTTAATAATCATAAGTACATATAATTTAACATACCTTGCATAAACCCTTCAAATCGGCACCCAAAGTTCTTCAACACGTAATTCTGATAGAAATCTCTGACCAGCATAAACCATGGGCACAGTAACAGTGTTACCAGATCAGACAATGCCAGGTTCCCAATCAAGCAGTTACTTGCCGTCCATAACCACTTATTCTTCAGCAGTACGATTAGAATTATGGTGTTCAGGAGAATGCCTGTCACTCCAACGCAGAGCATCAACGAGGTCTTTATTGTCATCTCTTTTGGTGTTTTGATATGCCATAATATATTTGGGAAAGGGTATTGGGATGTGTCCAACTGAAATAATAATAAAATTAATTGTTTCTACATCTCCACCAGAACAAATATCGTTTTTTCGTAAAACTAGACCTCAAATAGGTCACTGTCGGTCATTGGATGTCTAGCTATACTGGGTACAATCACAGTAGGTGTGAAAGTACCGTGATGATTTGAATCCAGTTAGTGTGTAATGCTTGTATAAACAAGCGAACGGACAAAAATGCAAAAACACTTGGTCTGGGTACAGAAACGTTGAAAAAGCCGATTTTTCGTCTACCGTAACTTACCTCTGTTATAAATGTATAATAATTTCTTGGTGACCAATAATTAACTCCTCTATTATCATCCTCCTGTTTCAGGTACAGTGTTTATGAACTTTCTTTTTAATTAGGCATAATTTATACTCACATTATCTAAACATTCCAATGTACAATTTTCCCAAAGCCTTAGTTGGTCGTCTTCGTAGTCTATATGTTCTTCCATTTCCATTACAAATTGCATTCGCATTCACTTATGGCGTTTTGTTAGGACTCGGGCTTAAATTTTATAAGGCTGATAAGAATGCTTAATGTCTATACTGAAAAAAATAATTCTAAAATCACCGTTATTAGATTGATTCTTACCTTAAAAAATACAGGAAATTTTTGGTGCCAAACAAAAACCACGTCTGCACTATACAAACTGGGAATTCATATTTCAAAGCACTCGAGATAATTCCATATTTTCAGGTAGTCCATTACGATGAAAGCTTTCTTATCTGCAATATGATTGATAGTGTCGAAATGACGAGAGTGGACACGCGAGATTAGTTTATAGAATTCATGAGATGCCCATAGTTTGCGCTATGTATAGTTCGATTAAAGACCTTTCCCATAACGTTATCCCTAAGAATCTTTAGAATAAGTTGAAACAATTACCCTCAAACCTACAGTAGCATAAAGCAGTCTTCAAACACAAAGTGCTTTGCAATGTCATTGTAAACGGATATAATGTTTCTTCAAGGTTAAGTGCTAGTCTTATCTCATCGCAACCTTTACATCATTTATGATAACAAAAAAATCAAGTAGCTGAGCCTGTTTAAACATCGTCTAAAATTTCACTATCATCATCCACAGTTTGTAGTTTCTGTCAGATTAAATCATTAACGTCAGTGGGTATATTAAGACTACTCTTGTTCCTACCATATCCTTCCCTTGCTTTAAAAAGTCCATCTTACCCCCTGATAATGTTATAAATTGTCGAGCAATTCACTTCTCTCTTACTGTTTACCCTAACTCTACTTAATGATTTGCAGTCCTCCAGACATCAATAAACGAGACAGTGTCTCTACAAAATAAACTTACCTGTTAAAGTAATAGAGCTGAGAAAGTTAGAATTGTTGAATTGAAATCCAACATACAAACAGAATAATCGTTTATATGTGTGTTGTTTGTGCTCTATCGATCAGATTGCAGTTTAGCTTGGGATTTCCTGATAAGTTTCGAGGTTGCTTTGCAGTTTTTATTAGGGTCATAAGTACCTGCTCATTGATTTGTATTACTTACCTACCTATTTAAATTACGTTATTCCGTCTGTAGCTATTATAACTATACATCCTAACTATTCATAAATCCAGCCCCTTTTGCATACCTACTTAAGGAATAAATGAAGCCAGACTAACAGACCAACGGTTAGGCTCCAAACTAAACAACGCTAGTGTTATGGGAAAAGTAACTTGGCCTGGGGCGATCCCAGTAGCAACCGGATCTGGCAGAACCCAAGGGAGAGATCAGTTCTGAATTTTTTTCGAGGCAGGAATTGAATCCGCAGCTATGCTCCAACTACTCGACTAGATTGTCGTCAAACTTATGAGATATGGTTTATTTTTATGATGAGACAAGCTTATCTCCATGGTTATCCTGTTCCCTCTTATACCCTCTCTTCTCCTGACTTCCTTGCCTCATTTAAGGCGCCTATGAAATGTGCCATGGCTTAGGTGAAAGTTCCTAAAGCAGCAAAGAGCTGGAGCACACTCGCCATCTTATTTGCTAAGACCACAAAAGCCGGCAACTTCTCATTAAAAAGAAATAGCTTCCTAGTAGTCAATACCTAATCATTTGTAAATACTTTGCTGATGCTTTGGTCAATAATGTAATGTTTTGACAATAGTTATTACAATAACTGCCATCTATCAACGCAAACAAGAAGTTACTGGTCGGTTTGTATTCTACTACGAAGAAGTACCATGAAGACTACGTAGTTTAAGTATCTGTCAGTAGATGTCACTAAATTGAATAAACCAAAAATATAAAATAACATAAAATATTGAACAAATTGCTTTGCTTGCTTATTAGATGTCTTGATGATTTTTCATACATACATGCAACTATGAGGTATTTTTTTAAATGTATAAACAACCTATTCTAAGAAGATTAAGTAAGATGGGCAAAAGAATACTGACATCCGAATGTGAATTTAGTGGCCATTAAAATAAGATAATGCCGGTACACCTATCAGTGATGTTCTCAATGCCACACATTTCGAAAATGTCATGTGAAAAACGAAACAATGAATGAACTTCATTATAATACACTTAGGTGCAGTCGTAATGATGTAAGTGTTCTTATCAAACGTGGTACCCACTTATGATACTTAAGTACAAGTACCACTTGGAAAATAATATTTCGTACCTTCCGTTCAGTTATATGACGTCATAATAGGTTTCTTAGAACTGTTTTAGTGTTCGATAACTAACATTAAGTTTGACTCTATGCTTGGTAGAGGTAAACTACGAAATGTCTATCGACAGAAAATGACATTGAATCTTTTGTCTACCTATAAGTATACCTAGTACTAGTATACCTAAGGTGTCAGTAACATTGTGTGAATTCCCTCGTATGTTAATAAGTACGGGTGGATGCGAGTAGCGGAGGACCGTGATGTGTGGAAATCATTGGGGGAGGCCTATGTCCAACAGTGGACGTCTCTCGGCTGGTAGATAGATAGTAAGTACTAACATAATTCACTGATCGATACAATAAAAAAAAAATCAAAAAAAAAAAACTACTATTTGGCTATGTATAGGCGTCCTTCAGCGTCTACTACTTTTTTCTGTCTGTGGGTCCTGCATCCACTATTCTGTTCCATCCAGAGGCCATCAAGACGTAATATTTCCAGCTCATTCAGGGTCTTCCTTACGGGCGATATTTTCTCCATGACCAGCTCTCCGGTGATATTTTCTCCATGGATACTGTCCCAGTGATGATTTGGACCATCGACTGTATTAACCTTTACTCTATGTAGAGATTACAATTTTAAGCGAATTCAAACTAGCCCATCGAATAACCTTACGACTAGGTCATATGTTCAATTCGGTTACTAATTGCAGTCTGAATTATGTAAGAAAGTACTCTATAGTTACAATGTGTGACCGAGTTGAAAAGTTCTGTTGCGTAGATATCACATCTTTAATTCGGTTATTATGAATAGCTCTGATAGGTTATCTACGACTCGAGAAATTTTCTAACTGAATCGTTTCATTTACTCTTCAAAATGATATAAATTGATCTGCTGAACACCATAGAATTAAGTTAACATACCAAGAGGAAAAATACTCGCAGAGTTTTTGCTGTAATATTTTGCAATATTCTTGCATCGGTCTTACGTAAATGTAAGAACAAGAAAAATACATCGTGCAATTCCATATAGCATTTACCATAGACCGAAGCTAACATTTATAATTTATTTTGTAGTAATTACTTTTTTACACTGTAACTCGCGCCGCCACACCATATCCCCAAGCCTGTAATCCCGAGACATTCGCGTCTCCATAATGCAACCGCAATGCACACGACTAATGACAAAAATTTACACGCCAAGGTAATACAAGGAACGTCAACTCGCTGCCAATTATGAGTGTCTGGGTTGGTGTGTCTGAAGAATGGAAAGAGCGTCGTATTTTAACCGACTTCAAAAAGGTATTTTGACTACAAACTGGGTGTTTCAAGTCGAGAGTATACAGGTACCTTCTAGGCAAGTATGCTCCTTCGTTGATCTCATCGTCACTTACCATCAGGTGAGATCGAGATCAAATACGTGCCGATAACGTATTAAAAAAATAAAAAAAAAACGTGGAGGTCATAAATTCGGTTGTATTCCAGATCAGAAAGCAACTGAAGCTCGGGCACAATATTTTTACGTAGCGTTCCATCTCTCTCGCAACACCGATTTTATGAATGAGTGTGACAGTGACAGTATGATTTTTGGTGATGTTACGATTACATTAGGAGTTCCTACTACATAGGAGGTTGACTCGGTTATGATTTTGGCTTGACGAGAGGTTAATGATATTACTTAGCCCTTTTAATGGGCTACTATAAGGCGCAGGCCTCTCAATGCCCCATCAATGCAAGAGCCATAGATCCAGGCCGGGCTGTTGGACCTTGCTCGTCTTTCGAAGGGCTCTGTACCTAATCTTCTGATTATAGCACCCAATACTAACCATGACGTGCCCAATCGTAATGTTAAAACAATGTTTTTTTCATACAAGCTTTTTTACGTATTTCCAAACATTCCGTCTATTTAATGCGCCTCTAGGGTACTCCAGGAGGTACGTCAGAATCCAAATCTTGAGGACTACCAATACAAACTGTAAGTTGTCTGTCAGAAAGTCAGTCAGTGTTAAATATTTTTTTAAATAAATAATATACTTGTCGGAATCAACTGGCAACACAGAACGCAAGCGCCATCTGTCGGCGTTCGATGGAGTCAACGATTAGCCGATCGTGCGGGGCGCTCTCACTTCTTGTGCGGCAGTCGCCCAGAGCGGTTGATATTGAAACCATCGCGCGTTCCTATATACGTGGCTATAGTTGTGTCGTGTGTGATGTGTGATACTTATTTTGTAAATTGATTAGACATTATAATTTGATCAAGTGAACTACTTTGTTTCGTTGCTCCAACATACCCAACGACGCCTACTGTTAAAAATAGTAACTATGGACTCGGCTGATGATAATAACACTCCTCACCCGACATCAGATGTGGGATCATTGTTGGTGCAAAACGAGAAGACCAATGAAGCGGATATTTGGCGTGCCATGTTCGAACAACAAAACCAGAACATGCGAGCGCTAATAGAAGCCCTACAAGTACCGAAACCGGTCTACCGTGATAATCTACCTACATTCGACCCGGACAAGCAAGATACGGATGCAAGATCGTGGTGTGCAACAGCTGATTTGTGTTTTTCTGAAAATCCACCAAGTGGCGGTCAACTTGTACTAGCCGTCAGCAAGGCGCTCAAAGGTGAAGCATCGACGTGGTTATCTCAGATTGCATACGAAGGAATGACGTGGATTGAATTCAAGGTACTTTTCAAAGCAAGATTTATTTCGACGGAAACATTGGCAGGTACCCTCATTAAAATAAATGAACAAAAACCAAACGAAAAAGAATCGCTACCCGCATATGCAAGCCGACTAATAGCCTCTTTGACGAATCGTTGGAAGGATGTAAACAAAGAAGAAATCGCCGTAGCTACTGTATTGGCTCACATATCGCAGTTTGACCCAAGACTTCAACGTTTGGCGTTTACTACTGACATCGTTTCACGAGAAAAATTACAACAAGAATTAAACGCGTTCTCACAATTGAAGCGCAAGATAAATGTTGGAAATGAATCATCAAATGCACTCGATTTCAAACGAGCGAAGTTATCCACTCTGAAGTGTTTTAACTGTGGAAAAACCGGTCATAAGCGAGCAGAATGTAGAAGTAAGACGATTGATATGAAAGGAAGAGCTACAACATCGAAAACGTCGATCCCAGTGACGCAGCAGCCTACACCAAGGCCTTTAGTGTGTTACAAATGTGGCAAACCGGGCCACATCGCCGTCCGGTGTACCAGTGGCGGCGGCAGCAGCGGCGGCGGCGGGGTGAGCGACGGCGGCGCTGGCGCGTCACGAGGCGAGCGACGTGTTGATGTCTGCGTCGTGCAACCACCGTCGGGCACGTTACAACATAAAGGTGCATTGATTCGCTTTATTTATGATTCTGGTGCTGAATGCTCATTAGTTAAAGAAAGTTTTGCAGCCAAATTTAGTGGCAGGCGTTTTAATAATGTTATTGCTATGACTGGTATTGGTCAGGTGCGAGTATTCAGTACAGAACAGATTTTGTCTCGTATAATGATTAATGATCACCATCTCGAAGTTTTGTTACACGTTTTGCCCGATGATTGCCTACAGAGTGACGTCATGATAGGTCGAGAGATTTTAAATCGGGGTTTTGCTGTGAACATGACAGCGAATGAGCTTTGTTTATCAAAGGTTATTTGTGTGAATTCGATCACCGATAACGCGCGTAAACCAGATTTAACCGCTATTGCGACGGACGTAGTAGGTAATGAAAAGTCGAGACTTTTGCAAACGTTAGATCAGTTCTCAGATTATTTTATCACAGGTATGCCCACGACTCGCGTAAATACAGGCGAGCTTAAAATTAGGTTGATCGATCAAAATCGCACGGTACAGCGGCGACCGTATAGGATGTCCGCTGACGAACGTAGTGTTATTCGGGACCGCGTAAAGGAACTTTTAGATGCGAACATTATCAGACCTAGCTGCTCCCCCTTTGCGAGCCCAGCTTTACTTGTTAAGAAGCACGATGGTTCTGACCGTATGTGTATTGATTATCGCGAACTCAACAGTAACACTGTCCCTGACCGTTACCCACTTCCATTGATCGTCGATCAAATCTCACGGCTTCACTGTGCTAATTATTTCACGCAATTAGACTGCGCAAGTGGATTTCATTTGATACCTGTCTGTGAGGAGTCCATAGAGAGGACTGCTTTCATAACAAACGAGGGTCAATACGAATTTCTGACAATGCCATTTGGTTTAAGGAATGCAATTTCAGTATTTCAACGAGCTATCATGAACGCACTAGGGGATCTTGCCCATGATTACGTAATAGTATACGTTGATGACATTTTGATCATCTCTCCCGATGTAGAGTCAGGCCTAGAGCGACTTAAAAATGTGTTGAAAGCTCTCACGAAAGCTGGTTTCTCTTTGAACCTGAAGAAATGCTCCTTCCTTAAGACGAAGGTAGAGTTCTTGGGGTTCGAGGTAGAGTGCGGTCAGATCAGACCAAACCAGAGAAAAATAGAGGCTCTCACGTCTCTACCACCTCCTGAATCTGTGACTCAATTAAGGCAATTTATTGGACTGGCCTCGTATTTCCGACAATTCGTGCGCGACTTTTCTAGAATAATGGCACCTTTGTATCGACTAACCTCGTTGAAAGGCGATTTAAATTGGAAACCTGAACACGAAGACATTCGTCAGAGAATCATCTCGACTTTGACGAATGACCCTGTGTTGACGATCTATGACCCAGAGCTCACGGTAGAGCTCCACACTGATGCAAGTAGTTTAGGTTATGGGGCAATTTTGTTCCAAGTCACGACTGAGAGGAAGCGAAGTGTGGTAGCCTACTTTAGTAAGAGAACATCCCCGGCAGAGAGCAAATACCACTCTTACGAGTTGGAGACCCTTGCATTGGTGAACGCTATCAAACATTTTCGACAATATCTCCATAGTAGGAAATTTACGGCGGTTACAGATTGTAACTCGTTAAAATCGTCACAAACAAAGAAAGAGCTAACTCCCCGGGCGCATAGATGGTGGGCTTTTCTACAGTCATTTGACTTCGACATCGTTTACAAAGAGGGTAGGCGTATGTCGCATGTGGATTTCTTTTCACGGAACCCATTACCGTCAGCTTCAAAACGAGTAGAGTCGCGTGTAGAGTCCAAACGTATTGACGTTACTGAGCTTTCTCCCAACTGGCTTCAAGCGGAACAACAACGCGATGTAGAGATCTCTAAAATTATAACTGACATAGAGGAAGATAAATTAGACGAAAATGTAGCTAAAACCTACGTACTTCGATCGGGTATTCTGCATCGTAAAATTCAGCGTAATGGCAGGTCTAAATGCTTACCTTATTTACCACACGCTATCAGATGGTCAGTAGTGAATAATTTTCACGACTCCATCGTTCATCTTGGAGCTGAAAAGACAACTGAAAAGCTATTTGATTTTTACTGGTTCCCGGGAATGTTGCAATACGTAAAGAAGTTCGTAGATACCTGCGTCACTTGTAAAGTAGCGAAATCTCACTCGGGAAAGGTTCAAGCCGAGTTGCATCCTATACCAAAGGTAACGACTCCGTGGCACACAGTGCATATAGACGCGACGGGTAAGCTTAGCGGGAAAAATGATAAGAAGGAATACGTTTTCGTCCTCATTGACGCGTTTACAAAATATGTCCTTTTATTTCATACGATGAATATTGACTCCAAAAGTAGCATTCACGCAGTGACTCAAAGCGTAGCTCTTTTTGGGGCCCCTACCCGGATAATAGCTGACCAGGGTCGTTGCTTTGCTAGTAAGGAATTCCAGGATTTTTGTGCGAGTAAGAACATAAACTTGCATCTCGTAGCGACAGGTTCGTCTCGCGCTAACGGGCAGGTAGAGCGTGTTATGTCCGTCTTAAAGTCAATGTTAACCGCAGTCGAGACTAGTGATAGTAAATCGTGGCAAGACTCATTAGGAGAAGTTCAACTAGCGATAAATTGTACTATGAATCGCGTGACAAAAGCATCTCCTCTGGAGCTTTTGATAGGTAAAGTGGCAAGGCCTTTGTCGATGATGTGCAGTGACGTAGAAATTGATGTCGATGACATTGAAGAGATTCGCGAAAGTGCGTCTGAAAACATTAAAACGTGTGCGGCTTATGATAAGTCTCGTTTCGACAAAACAAAAGCAAAAATCATCAATTTTTCGGTTGGTGACTTTGTGTTGTTAGCGAGCGAGGAGCGTAATCAGACAAAACTAGATCCGAAGTTTAAAGGGCCGTTTAAAGTAGTTGACGTATTGGATGGTGACCGTTACACATTGAAAGCTTTAAATTCAAAACGTACTTACAAATACGCTCACGATAGATTAAGAAAGATGCCAGAAGGTCACATACCAGTCGAGGTTGAAGTTAATGATGATGATGAAGTGCAAGCTTGAATTGTGGCACTCGAGTAAGGGGACTCTATCGGCCGTATTCTACTCGACCGTACCAGTAGCTATTACGTAGTCGTAGCCCGGTAGAAATCGGTGTCTCCTGAGGCAACTCAGGTAGTCCGTGGGTGCGCGGTGCGCGTTTAGCTCTGGCAGAGGTCGTGGTCTGTAGAGACCGTATCGTGTGGTCACGGGGACACACGGGCGATCCACTCGATGGATATGCGTACAGATCTGATCCATGCGCTGGATGTGTGTGAGCAATGTGATTGCTGTTCGGCTGGAGAGCCGTGGCGTTAGATGTCTTACTCGGGAATTTTGTGTGATTTGTGTGATGTTCTGTAAGCTGTGTATAGTTCTACTGAGTAAATTTATAGTAACGTGCGACTGTGGTATGTGGCTATGGCTGAAACAGAGTGAATTATGTATTCCCTATTTTTTTGGTTTCATGTGATTAAAGCAGTTTAAAATTTTAAACTATTGTCTTTTTACTGTGCCCATAAAACGTAGTCAGGAATGACCGAGTAAAATAGATGCTCTCGTGGAAGTTTCCTTTTTGTTATAGGTTAAAAAAAACTATCACACGAGGACGTGTGCCAGCAGGATAGCCGTGTCGGAATCAACTGGCAACACAGAACGCAAGCGCCATCTGTCGGCGTTCGATGGAGTCAACGATTAGCCGATCGTGCGGGGCGCTCTCACTTCTTGTGCGGCAGTCGCCCAGAGCGGTTGATATTGAAACCATCGCGCGTTCCTATATACGTGGCTATAGTTGTGTCGTGTGTGATGTGTGATACTTATTTTGTAAATTGATTAGACATTATAATTTGATCAAGTGAACTACTTTGTTTCGTTGCTCCAACATACCCAACGACGCCTACTGTTAAAAATAGTAACTATGGACTCGGCTGATGATAATAACACTCCTCACCCGACATACTTATATTCTAGACAGCTAGTCTAGCTCAATTTTATTGACTCTATGTAATTGAATGATTTTCGTAATAAAGCCATTACGATACTTACTTAAAAGTCGATCTAATGAACCTGGTCATGCTCACGTCAGAATGCGCCGTGATCAGATGACCTTTGCGGCGCGGGCGCAACGTATGATCTGAAACAGGGCGATTCATTATAGCGATTGTATCCGTTGGTTATAAGGTTCTCGGCATTTGAAATTGTATCTAGAGTAGAGCATTAAATGACTTATACCTGTTAAATTTTTTGTTATTTTTTTTTATCAAAATCTGATTTTAACAATAATGTTGCTCACAATCGGACCACAAGCAAACAATTAAGTATGAGGTTACCCCGTTTCAAACTATGACACCAGGACGTCAACCACCTGAGTCTTCACGTGACCATGGTTGCTGTAATGCAGCCGAAACGTCGGGAACGTAAAAAATATACAATAAACTCGAAAAAAATCGTAACATTTGTTTTATTTCAATAATGTTGCTGCAACATTCCACATGTATCGCTCTTCAAGCCCGTTTGTTAAAGAGATTGGTAGTATAGTACCAATATGATCAGATATCTATACATATAAATAAAATTGGAGTGTCTGTTTGTAATATTAAAATAACCGCTTTTTACTAAGTGCATTTGAATGTATACACGGTACCTATAACGAAACAACATTTTTTACAATTTTTGTCTGTCTGTCTGTCTGTCCGTCTGCCTGTCTGTCTGTCTGTCTGTCTGTCTGTCTGTTTGTTCCGGCTAATCTCTGAAATGGCTGGACCGATTTTGACGGGACTTTCACTGGCAGATAGCTGATGTAACAAGGAGTAACTTAGGCTACTTTTATTTTAGAAAAAAAATAGGATCTCACGAAAAAAAATTAAAACCAATGTTGCAGTGCAGCGCCTGATTAAGTTTGATAGCAACAACCTGCAATGTGTCCCGTGGGCTCAGAATGGGCGAGCAGACTGTTGTCAACGGTTGTCTTTTTTAAATGCCACGTGAACCAAGTCGCGGGCAACAGCTATTATTATAAAAAATAATTCTGTCATATTTTTAATTTGTTATAAAAACATCACCATTGCCAAATTTCACACTATGTCACCACAGACCTATATGTATGCCTACTGGTAGGTCTATGACATTAAAGAAATTAAGCAATGGTAATGTTTTTTTTAACTCAATAAAAATCTCCCAGTATGAAGTAATAGTAACATACAGAATACACCCGCCAATGAAAACCGCAACTGTCTACAGCAATTTCGTACGAATGAGGTTAGCCTACACGTCTTAATCCTTCACACATTAGTCACGCCATTGCGAACCCTATATCGTTGCCTTAAGGGTGTAGAGCGGCCGGTAATTTCGTGCATATAATAGAAATCGTGAGGACACGATGACGTCTAGCCACTTTGATGGGTTTGCGACACGCTTATTGTTCTCGAGTTATAATTTCGTAGTATTGTGATATTTTTTTTTCTTTATACTCACGTATATGATAAAGGAAATATAGGCACCTTTTTCTCGTACGGGACGATCGGGACGGGTACGTTTAATAGTGTAATACATTATAACAGGTCGATCAGAAGGTTATAAAGATAAAATTCCCAAAGAAATAAATCAAATTACAAAATACACTACATAGAAGAACGCAGAAGCAGTGATAGCCAAGTTAGTAGAACGCTTGCCTCGGTAACGAGGATCGCAGGTTCAAACCCCGGCTCGCACCTCTGGGATTTCTGGATTTTATGTGCGAATCTCATTTTCGACCATGATTATCACTTGCTACACGGTGAAGGATAACATCGCGAGGAAACCTGCATGTTTGAAATAACCCCTCGCAAGACGTGTGCCAGCGTGGTGGACTATGGCTTAATCCCCTCGCATTGAGAGGAGGCCCGTGGCAAAACAGTGGAACACTAAAAAAGGGTTGGTATTATAAAAAGAGTTCACCGCCGTGCGGTTTTAAATACAAACTAAATGAAGGTGCCCACAAATCTGAAAGTACCCTCAGATCAAACAAACGTACAGAACCCAGACAGTGCTATAGACTGGATAAAATTTAATAAACCCCGACGTTGGTTGATAAAATTCACTGAGACATACGCTATGAGAAATTAAATATAATGGAATCAAATGATGCGAGACCGCTATCCGCGAACGAGGAACCTCCTCGGGGAGAGAGATATATTGTGTAAAGATTTCACTTGAAATTTACAAGTACTGTTTGGTTTTAAAAGAATATTTATTGAAATAAATGAATTGAAGGCTAAGCTATTTGTAATATTCTTAGTGTTACAGTAAGTATTTTCCACATAATAAGTGGAATAATAGGTGTTTTGTGATTGCAAGACCTCAAGACACCGTGAGCACTTTCTGCATTGATCGGACCGCAAAAAAAACAAAATACGTGGGTACCCCGTTTCAAAGTATGACACTAGTACGTCAAACACCTCTGTCCTCCCGTAGCCATGGTTGCTGTAAAGCAGCCGAAACGTCTGGTTGGTTAAAAAATAAAATAAACGCGATGAAATCCGTTAAATTTGTTTTATCTCAATCAGTAGTATTTGTGTAAATATTGAAATCAATATATTATACTTACTTCCCTACAAATCTATTTAATAGAATACAAATCGCAGTGACCTTTCAGCGAAAGGTTCCGTTCACCGACTGCGCCCAAGATCTAAGGCAGTATAATGTGTTCCCGCTTATCGTGCGGAGACATGCAGTCTGTGTGCGGAGAGCGATAGCAAAAAAAATAATTATCGTAATTTTAAACTTTACTTATTTTTCAGTATCCCGGGAATACTTTTACATTTTCCGGAATTATTATTTTTACGTATACGTTAACCATTATGTAAACTATTACGAATTCAAGTTACAATAAAATCCACATCACGAATTTGGCATTAGTACAATTTTGATGACTATTCCCAGGAGTTCTTCCAGTATCCGGGATACAAAAGTATCCTATATCATAATCCAGGTTAAAAGTCACTGCCATGTCTAGCTTTATTAAAATCTCTCCCGTAGTTCCCTTGACACGCAAAAAGACATTCAAATAGTCCAAAAATTAAGTCTTTAGATCTTATATTTACGCGAATACTACACATTGAAATAAAACTAAAATAAACGCGATAAATCCGAAAAAATCGTTTTCTATCCACCTTTAGAGTCGAGTTCGGCGTGTATTAAAATACTTTATTAGCAACCCATCCACTAACTAGACTCAACATAAACGTATCAACTTTTGGATCCTTATTTAACTTGTTATTTATCTGTATGATGATCAGTAAACGATATTATGTCAGTATACGATTCTCGAAAATCTTATAATTTAAATTTTAAAAATGAAAAGATGACACAGTTTTTAACATGCTATCGGTACTCTGAACAAATATACGTCCACATTATCGGTGCATCTCGTACATTTGAAATATTCATATGCTAACTAGAAAGCATTAATGTTCAATGAAGCTTTATCGTACGGAGTTCGGCTCACTTCGGTGCCTTCCGTCGACAATTTGCAAATTGATAAGTTAAATAAAATTGCATTCGTATACTAAAATATCTCACTGGCTTTGGTGCTTACACAAAATTAGTACGATTGTTAATACCTATCGTTACCATTTGATATTATAATTGATAGAACTAGGCAATACTTGGCGGAAATCCATTGATAAACAAATGGGGAAAGAGGGCCCCACCACCGACCCTCGGCTATATCGATAATTAAAGAAACCAACAACACCGAACTCCTTTAAGATGTTAGTCGAGAAACTATCTCAGGTCAGGTCAGTGGTAGGTGCCTATTCCCCCATTTGTTTAACATTTGAAATTAGTTTCGTTGTCTGATCTTTCTCTAGAGGACCGCGAAGGTATCTCACATCAACATTACTTAACTAAACTTCTTTCAAGAGTCCTCACGTGTTGGACCCATGTCCCCAAATTAGATCGTGAAATAAAAAGATTTGGTATGCCTACCGCAAATCTACAATTAACATGTAACATGCATTTAAAATGTATGCTGAGTACACACCCTCATATTCGGGGGTACATACTTAATAAATAAATTAACGGAATAAGCTTAGTCATTCGTTCATATTCATTAATTAAGATCACACGCGGAGGCTTAAACCAATCTTCAGAACAATTGGCTTCATACTTGAGTGTAGGGCGAGCATGTCTTAGGAAAACTTTGATAATGTTTTTTGACATATTTGATTTTCATGTTCCAAAAACTCTCCTGATTGCACCTTTTAATCCAGGAATATCTACTCCAAGTTTTAAATCTCCAGGGGGCTGTATGTTGTCTATCTGTCAATCGGGTAGTTGAATTTTTTTTATTAACTGGATAAGTTGTGTTGAAATATATTGCACAACCTAAGTATGGAATTATCGGAGTACCGTTCTTTAAGAACTCTCTTTTAACCCGACTGTCAAAAGACGTATTCTATGGGATGTGCTTCATCATCGAACCCATTACACGTAATTCTTAATCAAGAATATCACTAAAAATATAGATCGAAGTTCCTATAGCGAAACTTATTATCTTAAAATATGAAATGGCTGGCCAATCTACGCTTAAGAATACAAGACGTGTATTACTCTTACTCAAACTTTTGTATAGAATCTGTGGCAAGACGTCGGGAGGGGGGGGGGGCACGGGGGTGCAGAGGGGGCGCTAATGATAACACACACACCATTTCTTTTGTTAGGAGCCACAGTTGCAGCCGCTCAAGTGGGAGCATTGTCAAAATGCCTTTGAAAACTTCGTTGGAAAACTCCGTTCGGAATTACATTACCATATTCATCAGATTTTCTCTGCGCGTGGATTAAGTTGGAACAGTATTGTTTACGCACGAATTATAAAAATTTAAAAGTTACAATAATTAAATATTTTTTTTATATTTATGTTGGCAGCCCAATCACATTTAGCCACTGCTGTGAATCCAGATCCTTATGACTATACGAACTGACGGACTTATTGGAGACAACGCACAGCCCAAAAGCGTTGGAGTTAGAGACTTGAAAATTGGAGAATATATTCCTGGAATAGGCAATACCTTAGCACTGCAGGTGCACTAAGTAAAGATTTTTGGAATTTGGAGGTAGAATGGGAGTCAAAGTTTATATCAAGAAACATTTTTATTTTGCCCAAAAGTAAACAGTGTCGAACAGTTTGATTACTACAAATATTTACTGTTGCGATACAAATATGATTACTACTGGCGACACTGGGCTTTATCCCACGTGTGCTGAATCTTTCAATAGGTTTTTATAGATTGTGGAAGATAATGACAAAGTATTCTCTAACTCAAATTTATAACTGTGACAGCCAAGTTGATTGCTTGCATTGGAAACAAGGTACCTAGTATATAGGCTCTAACACCGGCTCGCTCCTCTGAGATTTTTGAGATGTCATGTATGAATCTCATAATTACTTATAGTGGAAACTTTCGTTTTCATCACACAACTAGCTGTTACCCGCGACTTCGTCAGCGTTACTACGCTGACGAAGTCGCGTTAAATACTTTTAACAATGAAAGTTTTTCTAAAATAAAAGTAACCCAAGTTACTCCTTGTTACATCAGCTATCTGCGGACAGACGGACAAAAATTGTAATTTTTTTTTATCGCTATATGTACCTTGTATACATCCATATAGTAAAAAGCGGTTATTTTAATATCACAAACAGACACTCCAATTATATTTAGTTGTATAGATGTTGCCCCTATGTCGGTAAAGAAAATCGGTAAAAATGTAAGATATATCGATATTGTCGCATTATTTTCTATCAATTAAGAACGAGATGATCCACTATGAGTGTAATCTACTATAAAATCCCTTTCATTAGGATACGCATCTTCTATTTCTAGAAGAACTTACAGAAATCCGTTCCAAAAATCTCGCTAGACAAAAACAATAGGTACTCCCCCCCTTTCAGCAAGACGTGGCAACAATGCTTAATAATGGTTTCGCGAATTCGCAATACATTCATTAGGCCCTTTTGTTCGAATATTTTGAGGGTAGGCAAAAATTATAACATACAATGTATTGTGGGGCTCGGGGGAGGTGGCGCGGAATAAGTGGCGTAGTGTTATAGGATTGGCGCGAGTTCATATTATAACTTAAATTTAAAATATTTTACATGGTATAAGTATATGATGTGTTCATAAACGTGCACGAGTGTAGGAAAATAAAACCGAATTGTAAAACATGACTCTTCCAGTTTTTTTTTTTTTTTTTTTTATTATAGGCATTATAGGCAAGTATTTGATCTCGATCTCACCTGATGGTAAGTGACGATGAGATCTACGATGGAGCATACTTGCCTAGGTAGGAAGGCGGCAGTAGATAGAGACGCTACATTCACTAGGCACACGCAGCGCAACCGATCTGACCCGCCATCCATGAATGGCAGCACCGAACATTATGCCGGAACACGGCTAGGCCGCTTGGCGACATGGGTTTGTTCAGTGGGTGGTGACTAGCCACGGCCGAAGCCTACCACCAGTAGAGTTGTCACCTGGTTGGCACCACCCAGGGTCACGTGTAGGGTATCTCGAGGGTACTTAATTCTCCTACGGACGAAGGTGACTCGACCCCAAAAGTTGCGCCAAGAAGTCCGTCAGTAGAGGATCCTCAACTTTACTGATAGGATTAGGGGGGTTCATTGGGCCGGCCGATTAGGCCTGCATAGAATCTCCCATATTTGATATTTAAAAAAATAATTACACTTGGCATTGGAAAAATATCTAACCAAAGAAGGGTGAGGACATTTTAAAATATTTTTTTTTATCTATACATATAAATAAAATTGGAGTGTCTGTTTGTAATATTAAAATAACCGCTTTTTACTAAGTGCATTTGGATGTATACACGTTACCTATACCGAAGCAACATTTTTTACAATTTTTGTCTATCTGTCTGTCTGTCTGTCTGTCTGTCTGTCTGTTTGTTCCGGCTAATCTCTGAAATGGCTGGACCGATTTTGACGGGATTTTCACTGGCAGATAGCTGATGTAACAAGGAGTAACTTAGGATACTTTTATTTTATAAAAAAAAAATAGAATCTCACGAAAAAAAATTAAAACCAATGTTATAGCGCAGCGCCTGATTAATTTTGATAGCAACAACCTGCAATGCGTCCCGCGGGCTCAGAATGGGCGAGCAGGCTGTTGTCAACGGTTGTCTTTGTTAAATACCACGCGGACGAAGTCGCGGGCAACAGCTAGTAACATATAAACTGTGTATGTAGTCTCCAAATTGTAAGCAGATTATGAAAATAATATGGACAAAATCTAATACACAATTAAGCTGTCATTCAGTGTTCCTTCTACATTCGGTGTTCGGTGCATCTGCTGGCTTAATTTGGCCTTTAATGGTAATTTATTTAACACCTATTTTTCTATTCTCAGTTACTACTTGTTCATAATTAGGGCTGTACCTAAATGTAGGTAGGTTGTTATCTTTAATAACGTGAACTCAATTTTAAAAAAGTGAGGTTCAACGCACAGTATAGAACTCATAGTTGTTTACTTAATAATAAATTAAATATATTTGATTGATGATGAGCTAATAAGAGCTAGTTAAATTAGGGTTAGAGTTTCTTAAATAATTTACTTTTAAAAGTGTGAGGCTTGAGTCTTAAGATAAAGAATTATTAAAAGTTATGATAGGCATAAATATCGATGTCGATTTATTAAGTAAGACATAAATAGGTTTCTTTGCGATCAAAATTGGCATCACAAAACTATGCTACGCAGCACACCTGCTGCTCAGTCTAATTAGTCCAGTTACACATATCTGTCTTGCTTACTCTTGCTAATTGTCATTATATCTCGGTTTACACTGCTATTTTATCGTTTAGTGTGTGTAACCAAAGTACTTTATACGTGGTACGATATATTAATAACAACGCGTTAGTACTGGCATCACATAACAACGTAATTGTTCATCAATGGGTATAAAATTATGTTTTTGACACCCCTATCGGATACAGGTGCGAGATTTATCCGCGGTGCGGCGCCACCCGCTAATGCTGAGTAAACATGGGCCTGTGGGGTGCTCTCAATCCAATTCACGCCGAAAACAACCTTATTTGTGTCACAGCTCGTGAGGCATATGTTTTCGTTATGTTTTGTTTTTCGAATGCCCAATTAACTCGCTAGCGATCATTATTTTCAACACACTTAGTAGACAATACTATCGCGATATTTAATGACACTAGGAGGTCAACCACCTCAGTCCTCCCGTGACCATGGTTGCTGTAAAGCAGCCGAAACGTCGGGAACGTAAAAAACATAAATTAAACGCGATAGAATCCGTAAAATTAGTTTTATTTCAATTAATATTTTTTTTATGTTACTCCTATGCCCTAGTCTCAGTCTTAATTGTTATAAAGACCTGTATTCTGTTTTTTTTAATACAAGCTTAATATATAACAGGCTACAATTAATTATATTCCAAAACATTTTGTGACTTTGGTCCCGCTATTCGATAACAGATGGCGCTAGCTGCAACATTTCAATGCTTAGGTCGTTGACATAGGTATCTATTTCGCATACCTACTTATTATAAGCAAAATATAGTTAAGTAGGAATATTATTTTGCATTGTAGCCTCGTTGATTCGTAAGCTGTAGAACATTCGATCCAAATTCAAATTCTGTATTTTTTTATTTTTAAGACAGCGTGCTTACGGCATTTTATTGCAAGAATATTGTAAAAAAAATACTTGCCTAGGTATTGCCTAGGTATTATGTTATTTTTTTAATCGGAATTCTACACAACCTTCCTCCTTCTAATGAAATCCTTTATCAGGGCGCGACTCCCACAGGCCCCTAATATCACCTCTACCATCTTAACACGCTTATTAAGCCGTCAACATGTCAAAACACTATCGATCTATTGTTTCAATAGCGATAATCTGAAGATCATTGTTCCAGTCGCAGATAGAGTTGTTTCGTTAATTGGGATGCTTACTTTTTTTTGTTTGTACCTATGTTTGGTGATTGGTGTTCCGATGTATCGTATTGTTTTCTTGTTAGGATAACGATAATTAGCTTTCGGTAATAAGAAGCGGATTTTATTTTGTTTTTTTTTTTAATGTCGGTACCTAACTGTTCTTTTTTTATTTTGCTTCACTCTTTGCATTCGGCCAGTAGCCATAAACGTAGAAGTTTTAAAAGCTTGAAGCATAGATAACTAATGTTTCTGCTTGAAGTCCTTTAGCCTATACCCAATACCGCAAACTGGATCAGAGTGTAACTGTAATAAGTACGATGGTTTTCCTTTTTTTTAAACGTGCCATATAAACTCATTCGAATTTTTCTGTCCACAATTGAGTCGTGAACCAAAGACATTACTATTAAATAACTTGAATGGATTACAAACCAAACAGTACCCGTAAAAATGCATCCACAGAAATCTCTCGTTCTGTCCCTATTGGGCACCGGCTAAGCATGATAAATACATCTCGCTCATACCCTATGATTCGTATTTGGCTGTCACCGAACACCTCGCTATTACCATCTACCGTCTTAACTTTAATACCAAAGGAATTACTTGATATTTGACATCGAAAAGGTTCCCCACTTTTTTGTAAAGTTCCATTCGAAATTTGAATTAACAAAAAAAGAACACACGCGTCCACTGACACGTCATCTTCCAGCAAAAAGCATCGATTCTAGAACGAGTTCTCGATTTAAAATCGAATAATGGGCAGGATGTGGTCGTCGCGTCCGAACGCACATGTATTAACTAGAAATATACAATTACAAAACTGTTTTATGGCTTTTATTTTTAACATCGTAAAGTTTATTATAGAACAGCAATTATACTATGCAACGGTAAATATAACGTGGTAAGGTCGCGTGCGTGCAAATCGATTATCGAAAGGATAAACTATTAGCGTGATTGGAGATTACGGGGTCAGTCCGAAGATATGCCACTTGTAATATTAACGTAAATAATGTTTGGTGTTTTTTAGAGTTAAAAATGGGACAAATCGGTACGTAATTTTAATATAGGTAATGTCTGAGAAGCACAGACTTATTAGAATATTCAGACAACGCAAGGCGTACGCTAAAATTGAACCCTAAAAAACGCCGTGTGTTGTCTGATTATTCTTACAAGTCGGTGATGAGAGGGCTTTGATTTAAGGTGCTAAGAAAATATGTACCTAAATACATAATCAGGTAAGTTTAACTTCGTTCCTAAGACACATATGTCCAAAGTTTTTTTTTATTAAAAATATATGAAGGAAAAACTTATTTCTCATAAAAATTTATCTATATATAAAACTTCAATACTGATCTAATAAAGCAAATAGCTCGCTGCACCTCACTATCGTCGGATGGATCGCGGGTTGCGACTCTCGTTCAAGCAATAAATTTACCAAACTGTATCGTTCCCACGGAGTCCGCCCATCGCTCCTCTTCAACTAACGTTGGACGTACAAACAATAAAATCTCAACTTTATTCAGATACAGTATAAAGTTTAAATTATCTCGTGAACAATCTTAATAGAACAAACGTGAAGCTTGAACAGTTCGAATTTTAAAATTCGTACATTTTATCACGGTTCAGGTAAAATAATATTTAGAGTGTATAACTTAGAATTCATTTTGTAATGATAGCTGAGTTACTTTCAGCGTGTCGAATGTGTGGCTGTATACAAATATTTTGGTGAATCATGCGCAGCCGTGTGTATAATTACGTTTTTAATGTCGACTTGGACTGACCAGAGGCTCTAAATACAATACATTTGACTCCAAAATATATTTTATAGTAATATTCTTCTATAAATTATATTACGGCAGAAGGAATTAATAATATAATACCAGGCCTTTTTAATGTCCCACTGCTGGGCATAGGCCTCTCCTGAATGCGAGGCGGAATAGGCCATAGTCCACCACGCTGGCCCAGTACGGGTTGGCGGACTTTACACAAATTTCGAGGGGTTCTCTCAGACATGCACGTTTCCTCGCGATGTTTTCCTTCACCGTTTAGCAAGTGATCATCGTGATTGAAAATGAGATTGGAACATGAAATACAGAAATCTCAGAGGTGCGAGCTGGGGTTTGACCATGCGATCCTCGTTACCGAGGCAAGCGTTCTACCAACTTGGCTACAACTGCTCATTTTCTGATTCTGATCTGATTAGATATATACAAAATATATTGTACCAGCATCATTATGTATTCCAAGCCCACTCCTAATCTGAATATCCACATAAATAGCTTATCTACACAACTATCACATGGAACCTACTTTTTAAACCGCCAACATAACATGAACCTTACTTCCAACAATTTTCAGATACACATTAGGATATCAAACTAATTGAGGGGTCAATGGAAATTGGTTCATATTAAATTAATTTTGTTTGTGTGCGTGCCGTTCTCTTGTATGTATTTACTAATGCATGTGTGTGTTAATTATTGTCATTGAGTGGGCGGGGTCAGTGGTCGTATAGAAGATTGGCCCTCTATGATGCAGCCGTGATATGCTGCAGTTCAGTATATAAATCCATAATAACTCATATTTTCTTCTATTTAAAAAAGTAAATCTTGATATTTCTTGATTAAGGTAGGATTATCAGAAATTCCTTGAACCCTTAAGGGGATGAAATGTGGGGTCAAAGTTTGTATGAAAAAACATTTTTTTGTCGTTTTGGCACATTGCTGGTTATATTATTTTAATATATTTTTGTGTGGGGCGAGATATCTGATAATTCTTTCACTGACAAAAGGGAAAACAAACCTCGATTATTGTAGGCAATGTTTTATGACGTATAATATATTTCTATAATTTATATAATTTTTTATATTTGTATAATTTTTTGAACTAGCTAAAATAATCAAACAAATTTATTTGATATATTCAAATACTTAATTATTTAAGTTTCGTTGGAAGAATGAAAATGTTTCTTAATGTTTATCTCGCGAGATTTGCTGTAGCGCATGTAGCCGTTATAAACAAAAAACAGCAATCATCTCTCTTAACTAAACTCATATTATCATCACAACACATACCTAGACGTTTATCGAACTGCCCGAAAGCGGTTATCGTCAGCGACAGATACACGAATTGATTTACAATTGCCCCAGCCCCCACACGACGGCTGACCGATTTAGATAAAACACGCTGTATATACCGAACAAACTTATCACATAACACCATCCAAACACCTCACCGATGTAATATACACCTTAACCTATAAAAAATAGAGTTGCAATAACTGATGTTTCATTTTCGCAGGTGTGAATTGAAAGTGGTCGGTTGTATGCAAAATGGTTGCCTTAAGATATGTCGATGCAACAAATGGTTGTGTATTGATTTATACGAGTGTGATATCTAGGGCAAGTGCACTCCATAGTGTTTAGGATTATGTTTCAGCTATTGTATGTATTTGAATAATATGTATGGGAACATAGGTATAGCTTAAATGCCAGCCTTTATCTTACTGCGGTAGGAACCGCGAACAAAAATACTTAGAGACCCTGCTCTCTATACTGAGCAGATATAAATTCCATAAATACTCAAAAAAATTACGACCACATTACCTAAGAGACCCAAGAACCTCCTCCTTTTTGAAGTCGGTTAAAGGTGGATGATGACATGATAAGATAAAAATGGCGTTAAAACAATGGTCTATCACCACGTTGCGGATATAACCACCTAGCTTACAATCCACTCTGCAATAGGCTATCACCATTTTATCTCTCAACTAGCTGTTACCCGCGAATCCGTCCGCGTGGTATTTAACAAAAAGCGGACGAAGTCACGGGTAACAGCGAGTCTAAAATAAAAGCAGTCTAAGTTACTCTTTGTTTCATCAGCTATCTGCCAGTGAAAGTCCCGTCAAAATCGGTCCAGCCATTTCAGAGATTAGCCGGAACAAACAGACAGACCGACAGACAAACAGACAGACAAAATATGAAAAAAATATTGTTTTGGTATATGTACCGTGTATACATCCAAATGCACTTAGCAAAAAGCGGTTAATTTAATATTACAAACAGACACTCCAATTTTATTTATTTGTATGTATAAGATTGTTTTCTCAATTAAAATTAAAAGCTTATCGAGTCACGATACTCCTCATTTACCGCCAGTAATGTTCCATTTCGCCAATGAAATCTATTAAGTATCAATTAAGCAAATGTGCAGTTAAGGACCGTGTGAGGATAGAATCCTACGGTTAATGCTATTCAAGGTTAATGAAGACCGTTAAACTTGATTATTGTTAACATTGCCGACGTCCTCTTTGTAAGGTACCTGTCTAATAAGACCATTCTTATAGGACCTACTTTATATACTTGTAATAAGACCTACTTCGTGGAGAAAATTCAAGTAAAAATGTGTGTGTTAAAACGTTTATAATTACCGATTCTCATCACACAAAGTTTACCCTACCTTACCGGGATTCGAAACCGAGTATCTCGAAACAGAAAGCAGAATCACTATCAACTGAGTCAATCGAGTCTTCAAGTAATTAATAAGTCAACATTTCATTGATTTATACATAGGTTTTGCTGTAGGTTGAAAGAATCAGAATCAGAATCAGTACAGAACTTATGAATCGTCAAAAGTTACAAAATACTTCACCACCCGTTCGGAATGCCGTTCCTATGCAGAAGAACGGGCAAGAAACTCCACGGTTGCTCGTTTTTTAAAAAGATCTTTTACATTTTTGAGCAATACATTGTTATAGGTATGTGAGAACAATGTAGGAATGGCTTATGAGACTTCAGGAAGTAGGAGGCGAACATCTAATAACGTTTCAATCTAGAATGGAAGAGATTTAATTTCAAAATACAAACTACACACAATGTTACAAGTACCCGACACTCGATACTAAATCGAATCGCTAACTGAAACACTCCTCGAGCGATCTCGCCACTCGGCAATCGGGTCTAATCGATACATCGGTAGGTGTCTAGCGAATTATCGAATCGAATAGAATATATTAATACGTGAGAACGGGCCGAGTTAGTTTGGAGATGTCTGCCGTTCTAAATCAGTGCAACAATGCGGCTCTGGCTTGCTCTGATTCTCTCGTAGGTGTACGTGAGATATGTGTGGATAAGACGATAATGAATAGTTACATATTTTTGGAGGAACTGTATCTATAAGAGCTTTAACAATAATCGTTTAAAATATTTTAAGTGGTCCATCAGTAGGCTATAAAGGTTACAAGAAAGATAAATGAAATTTTAAAAATAACTACATACTAAATCAGCGATGTACCGGTTCTCGGTCTGGCTTGCTCACAGAAAAATTAAACACTGAATTCAAATATTTTTTATACATAAAGGTAATTGTTATCACCTACTTTTGTTAAACCTTATGTTACAGTAAAGTGAGGGAGAGCCGTCGACATCGTACAATGAGACCACAGAATTGGGTCTATATTAATAAGTAAATAAGTGCCTCCATACTAGATAGACAGCCCTGGGCTGAAACGAGAACCCAAAAACCGAGAGAACTCTAACATAAGAATAACTTCATATATCATTCCTTTACCCAGGAGAAGGAAATTAAATATATAGGCATAAAAATGCAAGGTTTCGAGGCGAGCTATCTGGGCCCAAACCGAATCCGATTTCAAATGTCTTTCCTTTATTCAATAGATACCTCCGTATATTCTGGCAAAGGCGATGCAGTTGTTTTCAATGCAAAATACCTTTTACTTTTATCTCCATTTGACGATGCCTGAGATTTGGCGTGGTAGGTAGTACAAGGCAGCACCCGAGGATTGTTTTTTTCTTATCTGTTCCCAAAGTCCTGTAGCGACCACTCCAACCGCACCCCAAGCTACGCAGATGGCACTGCAGATGCATTAGGTGTTAGGTATCGTGGGGCTGGCACGTACACGCTAGGGTAGTGGTTCGCGCTCGCCGCGAGCATCTCCTAGTAGGTGGGTGATGAAGCATCAACATTATCATCGGTGTTCTCGTTGACTTCGTATTGATGAACCTAACGAGGAGCTCAGACGAACTCGGCCGAGTAGGTATTTAGGGGAAAAGGGAAGATCTTCCAGCCAGGCGGGTGGTATGCCTGGCGGGGTGGCCGCTATGCCCCGAAGGTTATTGTCGGGACCTTGTATATATGTTACTTGCTCCGAAAACTCTTATAGCGCGATTCAGGATTGTGACTGTGTCAATTGTCTATTGTTCTGAATGCGTCTGCAGTGCCATCTGCGTAGTTTGTGGTGCGGTTGGAGTGGTCGCTACAGTCGTATCCACATTATTCCCGACGTTCATAGGAGACGCGCGGACAGTAGACATGACAAAGTCCGTTCGGATCGGCTTATCTCTCACTGCGCATTTCCTGCTCCGGCCGCGGCGAGTGTGCGTCTCGGCACGGTGCACCATGCAAGCATACTGCAGCTTATAACTATGCAGTCTTTATGTAATATTTACTTGAAAGATAAATTGACATTTAAGGCATTATAATTAGGACCTGTTTCACAATGTCTTGCGTCCACAACTTATTACACAGAACATAAAAACTCTGTGTATGCCATCTGTCATTTGTCAAATAACTATGTTTTGGATAGAGTTTATTAACATTCTGTGAAACATAGACTGGTAAATAGGCTATTAATACACCTGTCATAATAACTTGACATTATAGGTACTTGATACTGGCACAATGCCTACGATGGTGACGCCATATATTTTTTAGGGACAGAAAAAATCGCAATAGCGCATAATTGAAATATACCTAATATAATTTCAATAGCACCATACATACTATTTCACATAACTTCGTTTATTTGCGGGGTATTTGGATAGAGTAACTTTGACACAAATTTTCAAAGTAAGTAGAATATAAGCTAGCTCTAATACCACCAGGGTGAGTTTTATTTTTACTCGACAGCATATTTTTTTTTTGTGAGACTACCGATTTTACCTTCCTACATGATCATGCCAATAAGTGTATTGATTATGCCAATAGTGTACACTATAACATGCTTCTACTAGGTATCTTTTATTATCTTTTGAATCAACAACGACCATACAAGCTAAATATTTATTTTTCACCTGACCCATAACAAATTTGAATCACGTTTCCCTCCGCAATCCTCGATCGCGATCCAGATCCAATTCGCTCATCCCGTCGGCCGGCGCACGCGCACTCGCTCAAGCGCTCGTGACTCTCACGGACATTTTATTACCATAATTTAAAACAAATATCTGATTGTGTGTACCGGGCATTAAAGTGTTAAAGCGGGACTTAGGGATGTGTCTTTTTGAGGCTCGCCAATTGTGAAACAAGGCGTAAGGCATATTTGAGCTATCAATATTTTAAAAACAAATGACATACATGGGAAAGATAGACGACTAAATAAAATACCCCGACTCAAAACGAATCTTTATAAAGTAAAAAATACTATCTATTTATTTGTTTTCATATGATTATTGATCCTTAATGGCATCGGACCGCTAAGTTGGTCACTCTATTTTATTAACAGTGCAACGCTCAGCGTTTGTGATTTTAATTTTTTTTTAAATGTAAATAATAGTTATGAATGATTCGTGTAATTATATCTAATGAACCGTGACGGTGATAATTTGCAATTCGGTTTGTAAATTGTACTCTCTGGAGAATTTGTAAAAAAAAAAAATTGTATGCTCCCAAAATAAGGAACACATACATTAGGGCAGGGTAATGATCATTTCCCAATTTTGGTCAGTACGTCAAGTGCGGGATTATTCGTAATGTAACTGTATTAGATACATAACATTCGACTCTCCATACAAAATGTCTAAATACCTGCCCCCAAATTTAAAGACAGTTAAAAAGGCATTATAACAAACTTTTCAGAGGAAAAAGTGTGGAATAATGGCTATATAATGTACTATATTTTAAATTTGATGGGTAGACTATAAATAAATTGTATAGCTTACGAATAATCTCGCATTTTACGTGCTGAAGTCAAGTAACCATTCAAACGACTCTAGACTGAGATGTAATTGTACCAACATTGTCTCCTTTGACTTTAGGACGAATTCGGTAAGGTCTCTGCAAGCCCTGGACGGTCCAATAAACATTCCAGCCCCGAGTCACGGAGCTGCAGCCATCAGGCGGCACACATGGCGCGGCGCGCTCACACCGCTGCACGCCGTGTGTGTAACCGGCCTTATAGGCGGAGAGTTCGAGGCAAGTTTAGATTAAAAACATAGTTAGGGGCGTTTAATCCATTATTGAATTAATCCGGTGATAGTTGGTCTGTATAGTGTTTCTATAACTTACAGAAAGGTTTGTTGCTAGACCAGGTAGACGGAATTAAGAGTACCTACATAGGTGTATTCAACGCTAGAGTAGGATCTAAACTAAACTGAGAAAATATATCGAAAGGAACCCAACGTGCCAAAGCTTTATAAGTATTCATACATTTTAAAAAGTGTCCGAAATGATCCAAAAACGATGACCGACATGTGCTTTTGACAACTGTGCCCAACAAAATGTGTCGAAACGAGCTTAATCCTTCTGAATATACCATTCCAGGTGCATAAGGAGTTATACATAAAATATACACACATTTAATATACATTTCATTCGTTTCGCGTGGAATTGCATTTTATTTGGGGTCCCGACAATCGTGATAGATAGTTTCTCGACTAACATCTTAGAGGAGTTCGGTGTTGTTGGCTTCTTTAATTATCGATCAACTTGTTTGGTTTATAATTGGAAAAGCTGACAAGCCCAGAGTCAGTTGTGGCTTCCTCTTCTCCCATTTGTTTAACAATGGATTACCGACAAGTATCGCCTAGTTCTATCAATTATTTAAAATACAATTCAGCATTCTCTACTCTCTTTAATTTTGGCCATTTTTCTGTCAAAGTTATAAATTAACTTCTAGCTCTTAAACTATGTTCGCCCCAGAGTGTCGTAGGCGATACAAGTGGTTCGTGCGGCATGCCCGAGGCTCCGCATCGCGGACGCAATCTTTATAAGGTGGTAAAACATATATTTAATGCTAAACGTCCAACACGACCGGCCGTCTTGTGAGAAACGGCGCTTGTGTGATCTTTACACTTACCTTAAGATTGTGAGAATATGGGCATAGGAATGAGAATACTAATAGCATTATACACTATGCGAATCACCTTTTAATAATGATTATCATCTGTATGGCGAAGGCAAACATCGTGAGGAAACGCTTTCCAAAACTGCGCGTAATTATCGAAACGCAGTGGGCCAGGGCCCTAAGTCTGCTAACGCAATCGATTCATAATCGAACAGCAAGCGCATAGTAACTGTCACATTTGACAGATATTGTATGGAATATCTGTCAAAAGTGACAGTTACTATGTGGTTGCTGTTCGCTTATCAATCGATTGGGCTAGCAGAGTTGCCCTGGTATAATGGCTAGGTCTGGTATGATGACAGTAAGCCCCTTATTAGGTACATAACGAAACCTCACACACATTTGGCCTACACAAGGGCACCATTGCCTACCACTTCAGCACTAGCGGCACAGCCGGCTGTAGCAGAACCAAATGTGAATTAAATCGATTTTATCTCTTTCCTTCGTATGATTTATCGAAGAAGAGAGAGAGAGCGACTTGGTGCGACATAATTTTTGAGGTTTTTTCGTCTTGACCTACGTTCTAACGCTTCGGGTATTACAGACCTGGTTTTAATTCATCTAAATAATACGTCACAAAGAAAAAGATGTCGAAGGTATTCGTACAATTTTTGAATACGTAGTGAACCAACGTGGCCAAGACAAGCCCACGACCGAGTCTTGTGAAGAAGGAAAGTGGAGGCCTTTGCACAGCAGTGGGACACATAACAGGCTATTGAAAAAAAAAAATTACCCGAAAATATATTCCTCTGTCTCGAGAACAAACAAAGGTCGAAGCCAACAAAGGACAAAACCAATCATTAATATCCATAGGAAATAGGACAGTTTCGTGTACAAAGTCCGAAACTATAAATCTACCGATCGCGGCGCCTATCCAGTCCAGATAATGTATTTCAGTTCGGACGTTACTTACTTTGGCAATTTGAGGGAACCTTTGTGCCCCTTAAGATATCTCACAGACAATTGTACTGGGGGTATGCTGATTGTGGTGGATAGTTAAGAGTCGGTTGCGGTGTGACAGGTATCGTTTTGATGTGTTTGTTGGACACGCTTTGCTAAATGAGCTTCTTAGATTCATTGCTTTATTTGTTGGAAATGATTTAATGACGAATAAATGACAATAAGCGATTAGAGTGGGTACCTCAGAATGTTGCTTATTTATCACGATATTAAGATGTCATGTTTTAAATGCAAGCTGAGAGAAAATAAAAAGCTACATTCAAATAATGCAAATCATCATTGAAATAAAACCATTTTATCGCGTTTATTTTATTTTTTTACGTTGCAAGACCTCAAGACACTGTGAGCACCTTCTGCGTAGATCGGACCGCAAGCAACTAAGTATAAAACAATAATTCCAGCCCTTTTTTAATGTCCCATTGCTGGGCACGGGCCTCCTCATGCGAGGTGGGATTAGGCCATAGTCTGACACGATGGTCCGGTGCGGGTTGGCGGACTTTACACATCTTTCGAGGATGTCTCAGACATCCGTGAAACTAGGACGTCATCCACCTCAGTCTTCCCGTAACCATGGTTGCTGTAAAACTGCCGAAACTTCACGAACGTACAAACATAAAATAAACGCGATAAAATTCGAAAATAATAGTTTCATTTCAATGTGTAGTATTCGCGTAAATATAAGAAATCGGATTATCATCTCTAAATAATTCCTTAAACAAAGTTATCGTCCGTCTACGTGATATATCCCCATCTCAGGAAGGGCTAAGGTCTGAGCCCATTTACAAATCACAAACACTGACCACCGCCCCGCACCCCGCACCCCCCCACACCCCCCGCACAATTATATACAACCCCAAGGGTTTCACCTTGCGTAAACTTACATTTGAAATATGGTGGGATTTGCACACCCTTTAATTTTGTTACGTCGTAAAGAAAGGGTAATATTATGGGGTTGGAGTGTGTGTGATGTGTGTATGAGGAGGCTACAGCTGACTGCCGCTTCTCAAACATTTGACGATCTGGTTCGCACAGTTGGTAGTAGCCCCGCTTTTTGTGCTGAGGGTACCGGGCTTTTTGAAGCACAATGGAGGCCATAGGTCAAATTTTACGGCACAGCCATAGGCTCCGGTCCAATCAGATCCGAGCATGCTACGCGCTAATCTTTAGGACGTTTTTATCAACAAGACATCGATCTCTTTGCTAGAGTTATTCATTGGAATGCAAAAATATATTTTTTTATTTACAACAAACACAACTGTCCTTACAGTATAACCCAATACAACAGTGTGGTCTCTAATTATGCATAACATAACACAATAAGTATAAAGTTATTCTCTCGAATTCATTCGGAGAACAGCTAAATATATCAATTCTTTCGGCTACATCATTGAGTGTACGTAAGGCGCGCGTAAGAGGAGCTTTGTTGAGCAAATCGGTCCTGCCGCGCGGCACTGCCAGCAGCCGCGGCCGCCTCCGCCTCCCTACGTAGTTGTCCGGTACATTTAAATCTACCATTTCATTTAAAGTCGATCAGGCAGTAATATGCTGAAGTAAGGTACAAGGCTCAGATGAAGAAATAATATAGACTTATAAATATATTTTCCGTTACAGGTTGTCTGAAAGAGATAACATTTTAGTGATACGACCGATAATTAAATATACGTGAGTACGATTTACACGTTAACTAAAGAAATCGGGTTGATTGTTTATGCTTCAATAATATCTTGTTCGCAACACACCGTCAGTATCAGGTATATCTTCATCTAAAGTACTAGGTACGTACTTTTATCTTACAGACAATAGTTTCACGCAAACTACCCTCCATTTAATACGCATAGGTAAGCCCTTATCAGCTCAAGTATTCCTTGACCGAACGCATTTGAATAACTATCACAAGTTAATTCTTCAGATAAAGACGTCCGCCATGTTGGGTGCGGCCACTTCCGGCGGATGTCCAACTTGGACGGATATTCAAACTGGACCGGAACTGGATGGCAATGCGACATACATTTCGAATTTGGAATCCCTATTGTCCTGTTGGAATGAATTGGTTAGTTGGGTTACGAATCGACTTCAATTATTCTATGATTATTTTATATGGATATTTAATTTACAGTGTTAAGAGCTTCCTTTGTTTGGTACTAGCGCTAATTTATAGACGGTATTCGTTCATTTGCAATGGGATTACAATGCAGTGTTGTTCTTATAACACTTAAATAATAATGCCTAGAGCATACTTTGGGTTCGGATATATAAGGTGTAGCAAAAATAGCGTAAAATATTTTAAGGAGTTAACAAGTAGTTGACAACGATCACGTTTATGTATAAAATATATTAGTAAACAGTATTTGATTTCTTTTTGAGAAAGCAAGTACTGTTACCGTGCACTATTTTTAAAATTTAAATCAATACGAATGTTTTTTTTTTGGAAATGTGACCTCTATAGTTTGGTGATGGACCGTCCTCTAAAAATATTTTACACTTTTAGATCTCATCGTCACTTACCATCAGGTGAGATTGAGATCAAATACTTGCCTTTAATGTATTAAAAAAAAAAAAAAAGTATAATGAAAATTAGGCTGGCTCATATTACATTGAGACCGAGTAACTTCGGTCACTTCTACCTACTTCTTCGGGGATAACATGCGTGATGGTATTACACAGACTCCGTCATCTAGAGTGGTCATGATGCCGATTTGTAGTCAATTTTTCACCGCGCCGTGTAATTAAATTCTATGTTACAATCAGAAGTTTTCGTGATAAATGGGAAGCCTCAATGGCCTTCTAGTTATGGCGGCTGTCCTCGTAACTTTTAGCTTCCGGGTTTGATCACCTTAGTCATTACGGTGAGTCCATTCCTTGTAAAAGCTAATTTCATTTAGAAGGCCATATTAAATAAAAAAAAGAACCCTAGTGACGTGTCCCTCTAATTAAATTAAGACCTAATACCATCGGCAAATAGTTAGCGTAAGATAATGTACTTTTACTTATCCCTTCCAAGATACAGGCGTAATGGTTTTCAAGTAAACAAACATTTAATCCATGGAGTCGTTTCAAATTTCCATCGCCTACCTCTTGTAAGCAACCTCACCAATTAAGATATTTCGCTAATTAGTGGGTTCACTTGACCGACACGGAATTCTGTTTACTTGGGATTTATTCTATATACGTAGCTATAATATAGTAGTAATTGAGGAAGTGAACACTCGAGATAGAGTTCTTTAAATAAATCGGGATATATTAAATAATAACAATAATATAGCCAGACGAACATACGGTCCCACACTAAGCAACGCTGGTATTAAGAATATACCTTCAAATTGACTGAGGTCGAACGTTACTTATATAGATATTAAACATCCATGACGTGGGTACATTTCATGCTCATCACACAAAGTATGTCCCTACTAGGTTTCGAACCCGGGACCTCGGCACAGAAAGCAGGTTCACGACTAACTGAAATAATCCCAGGTCATAGTTACACAAATATTGTGATATGCGAACTATGTGTTACTAGTAACGAAACGCAGTTTTGCTATTTGTGTGTGTTTTGCATTTCGGCTGCTTTACAGCAACCATGGACACGGGAGGACTGAGGTGATTGACGTCCTGGTGTCATAGTTTGAACTGGGCTACCCTCATATTTAGTTCTTATTTGCAGTCTGATCTACTCAGAAACTGCTCAGTGTTTTGAGGTCTCGCAATAGTGCGCTTGGTTTTGGATTTAATTATTTTAATTACTGGATCCTAAGTCAGTCAAAATTTGTTTTATTTAAAAGTGTTTTTTCAGTATTTTGTGGAATTACCTAGGTAATTATATTCTGTATCGCTTATAAAACGGAGGAGAAAGGTCTAATCAATTAAAACAATATTTGTGTGCACCGACGATGGTGGCCGGATAATATCTGATGCCGCAGGGGTTTTAGGATGATGACGTCGGCTGCGGGCATTCTGCTGAGATAATAATGTTAAAATGATTATGTGAAGTAGTGATTTCTTATAATTACGCGAATATTACACATTGAAATGAAAGTAATTTTAAGTATTTTATCGCGAAATTATTTTGATTTTACGTTCCCGACGTTTCGGCATAAATATGAGGGTAATATTTATGCCGAAACGTCGGGAACGTAAAATCAAAATAAAATCGCGATAAAATCCTTAAAATTAGTTTCATTTCAATATGTGAAGTAGTCTAATTTCTTGTAAGACACGAGGCTGGATTTGGAAAATATAAATGTAGGAGGCAAGATAGACCTTTCAATATTAATTAGATTACATCTTGATTGTCTATACCATCGTGACTATTCACGACAATATATTATAGCTACCAGCCGTTTAAAAGTATTTTCATTTCATGTTTTTGTGACTATGGATCTTGGGTCCGCAATAAACATTTTTATTATTTTATGTCCCACTCTTAGCCATGGTTCTCCCATCATTGCGAGGGGTATAAGGCCATAGTCTACCACGCTGGCTCAGTGTGGGTTGGCGGACTTCACACGTCTTTCGTGGGGTTCACTCAGACATGTAAGTTTCCTCACGAATATCTTCTTGACCGTTTTGCAAGTTATAATCATGATTGAAAATAAGATTCGCACATGAAATCCTGAAATCCCAGTGGTGCTAGCCAGGGTTTGAACCTGCGATCTCTGTTACCTACAGGATTCAGAGTTAGGGTCCTTAGTCATTCTATGATGCCCTACGAAGCAGGTAGGTCATATATGCTACAATTTAGCAACCAATCTAATTACATGCCTCTAATCTATTTGACTGCATACGGTCTTACCTTTTTTTATAGAGTTCATAGATCCCTGCAGAAATAACACACTTATTGCTATACTCGAACATGGCAACAAATAAATCGCGACTGGTATAATTATAAATTCGTCGTCACTCGGCAACCGTGGAACAATGAAGTTAATCCATCAGGCCGAGTCCTCGGGCGAGGGTAGAGATAAGACGAGGGCCCGTATTCCACACCCCGGTCTTGGGCGGCCTCGTAGAGATAGAGTAGTTAAATCGTGCAGAAACGATAAAAGTAATGCTGGCATAATTCCACTTCCCACTAATATTATAAATGTGAAAGTTTGGATGGATGGATGGATGTTTGTTACTCAATTACGCCAGAACGGCTGAACGGATCTGGATGAAATTTGGCACAGAGATAGATTATAGTCTGAAAAAGCACATAGGCTACTTTGTATCCTGGTAAATTGTATGTGGGATAGATTTGTTTTAATTTTTCATAGAGCAAAGGATCGACATGATTTACAGAAAAGGACATAGAGGAAAAAGACATACCTTTTAATCGTGGGTAGCACCGCGGGGCGCAGCTAGTGGATATTAAAATACTCTAGAATGTTTAAATATAAGTTTAAATTTATGATATTATTTACAGGAAGACCGATTTTTTGAAAACTCCTGAACGAATTCTATACAATCATATGTAATATCAACCAAAAAACCTGCATTCAAATTGGCGCATACCTTTTATGTATAGAATATGACGGACGAAATAAATAAAAGGATCAAATGCGTTTCGTCAGAGAGGTTTGATTTAGATATTTATTTCTACCATTGTATATATAAAACAATCATAAACATAACAATAAATAATATGACTAATAATGTTTTATTCACACAATAAATGTAATCAGTATTTGTTCCTCACAGAGGCTCTGTACAAATAGGCATTAAACACGCCAAGTAATCGCCGAACCCTCTTACTCATATTCACCTACTGTCCATTCCAAAGGCCACCCTTCTCAGATTGTGACGTCCACCTGGGCCTGTCGTATGAATATTAATTCGACCATATCTTGACCCCTGTCCGGCAGTAAGAAACCTTGACGTATGAATATCTTGGCGAATAATAGATGAGAGACGAACGGTGAACGTTTGCGGTGACCGATCGCTTTTTGTTTTGAGATATGGATATGTTTTGGCGAAGTGTATTGCGAATTAAGCTATGCGAAATAAAAGCTAACTTAAGTAAGCTAAATTAAAAGTTTAACTTCGCTTTTAAATGTGACCGCAACAATTTAAGACAAGGAGCCTATGGAGACATCAAAGAATGACTTTTGCCCAGAATTTGGGCACAAAATAGAGTAACTAGTAACAATTAAGAATATAGACATCAGTATGTCAAGTCCGAGATTATTCGTAATCTAACCATATAGTTTATAGTAATTATAGTCTACGAATTGAGACTTTTTGTGTGGGGAATTTAAAGGCGCCTTTAGCGGACGGTATTTAAGATTTTCAATTCTCCATGCATAATATTAAGATACATATGTTATAAGTAACCATGTATGGGGATTCTTGGTCTTCTTTAAAGTCTGCAGTGCAAGTGCTATATCGGATGGACGCTTCTGTCAAAGCGGCTTATATTACTTTCTTTACTGAGTACCTTATTGCTGCCAACCTTTGAGACGCCGACCTAGTTGACGTACTGTAATAAGATTAAAATTAAAAAAAAATGTGTGACAGACGGATATACGGACATATAGTCGTATCACACCATAAGTGTGACGTTTTAAGAATTTTGTTAATGAACCCTAATGGTATTCAAAATATTATTATTAACAAGGAGAAATTATCATATTGTACCTTATCTTCATCTTCAGCCGAATCTAAACACAAGTAAGCAATAATTAATAATTTCCTCAGCGTCCAACAAACTCAATAGTTTCAATATTTGTCCCATCCCGCTGACCGGCTACCTGAAGTACTTGAAAGGGCTGACCCTTATCAAAGTAAACTAAATTAACTGCTCGGAACATCTTGGCCGAGTTCGGATAATGCTCGGCTTTGTTCGGGAGTTCTAAATTCGAAAAACAAACGTTCGGAATACGGTACGTATGCACATAATAACGGTTAATTGGCATAGCCACAGATTAAACAGAAAGGTAGGGATTTACATGCTTCTACTTCTTTTTTTTTAGGTTGGAAATCGGCCAGTGTCAAGTAAATGAATTGATACTTTACGCGTATGCGCATTTTTTTTTAATGTCAACGTGTGTTACAGCTATAGAATGTTGTTCTTTTATCCCATTACATCCTTTAAGACCCTGTACATTCGCAGCTCGAGTGAATTATAAAAGGCATGCGTTAATTACTTCGGGAAAAGGATGCTGCGCGCTTAGATTAAAGTGCCCAAATAATTGTTATTTATAAAAAATATAATATAAACAATAAAAGCATGCTTAGTACTTACTGAAATCGAGAATTAACTTTACCTGTCTATGAATAATTTGATGTTTCAGAGTGTTCATTCAAAAAAAAATTTTGTAATTTTTCCGGTTTTATTTTATGAATCACGTTCTAACACCAATCCGTTTTAAATTATGTTAAGTATACTATCTAGTAGTTTAATAGGTTCAAATATAAAAATAGATCCATAAACTTCACAGTGTCTTAAGGAAAGAAAACTATACCGTATATCAGCTCTGTTTCACTTATTATGTTTAAGAACATCCGCTCCAGACGTAAAAAGAACCCAACGAATCGAACCCTCACTCGTTGACTTGTAAAAACGGAGTATCATTGTACACCCACAAACGAGTGTCCGCAATTTCCTTAAGAAAACACAAAGTCATCGGCAAACCACATATGTTAAGGAAAATGCGCTCTTGTGTCAATGACGATAGGGGTGAGAACGAGATAAGTCATTTGTTTAAATATACGGGAGTATGATGTGTCGAGCTTTGATACTAACTTTTGGTAAAGCTTTAGTGATATCACCATAGCGTAATAGTAAGGGTTTTAGACGTAGGCAATTTTATCACCAGAAGGCTATTCAGAAACATTTAAATTTATAATTTGGAGTAGTTTTTCAGGAGGAATAGATTTAAATATCGCGTACATGGTAAGCGCATTATCTAGGCAAATATTTTATTATGTCAACAGTCAAGAATAATTAAAATATGGCCTACTTACAGTTTAATAATCGTGAACACTAACAAACTAAAATATTAATAATAACAAGACGGGGATTAGACCATATACTACCACCCTGGCCCACGCGGGTCGGCAGACTTCACACGTATTTCGAGGGACTCTCTCAGACATGCAGGCTACCTCACGATGTTTTCCTTCACCGTTTATCAAATAATAATCATGGTTGAAAATGAAAATCCAGAAAACCATAAAATAAAAACAAAACACAAAATTCGAAATTTGAAATGACTAGTACATGATCATATTGCTCAGTATAAGCCATCACTATCCCGTATGTCAACACAAAAAGGGTGGGTGTGCTGTGGCATAAATGATCACCGGGTTACACTGACGAAGACAAATGACGGGCGATGTCGAACTTACACAGAGATAAGGTAGGCTCCTCAAATTAGCCGCGTTTCAGTTCGAGTCTTGTGTATTTTTCACTGTCTCACCGAAAGGGTTTGAAGGTTGAGGAAGTGCTTGATTAATTGTGCTTTCGCGTGGTTTTACTTTCAGAATACTTATATCGTGTTAAGTTTATCGAGTGACTGCTGACCCTATTGCGTTGATAAGTAACAAAATAAAACCAGAATTTTTGATGAACCTATTCCCCCATTAAAGAATATGCGTACTTATTTTTGCTGCATAATTCGACGAAGACTTGGTCGATGTTAAGTCGAACATAACGCTCTGAGCGAACTTGGGTGCGCCTCTAAATAGTTTTTTTTTTCTACTATAACGATATAAGGTTTTTTTTCAAAGCGGTGGAATTAGCTGAAATACGATCAGGCATCAACGTTAAGAATAACCAATAATATGTTTCCAATTTGTATTGCCTACAGTTTACCCAAATCACCTCGCGCACCACATAAGGCACAAAACAAACGGACCGCTGTAATTGTCCGAAAATTAGCTCCCACCGCATATAAATACGTTAAGATAATCTCGTTAAGAGTGTGGTGTAAGACACGAGAGGACGAGTTATAATAAATGTTTTTTTTTTTGGGGTAACTTATCCTTCTTCTATTCCAGTCACACCTCAGCATTCATAATAAGTGTGGCAGTGACAACATGCTCTCGATGACGTTACGATTACATTAGGAGCTTCTGATTACCCTATAGATAATGGCATGAGAACATTTAAGTAAGGGGGTAATTATATTACAAGGAAAATATTAGGTACGACATTGAAAAATGAAAATGCGACGTATACTTACTTTCATATAGCAGTAATAACAACAAAAAATATTGTCGGCTATAATTTTAAAGTCTTTTCGTAATTTAATTTGGTATGGTTACTACGGGGATTGCCTCCAGTCTATTGCGTGGTACCCATAATACAAGGAATGGTGTGTTTGGGACTATAGTAGGTGTGTACTGCACAAAAATGTATTACATTTTGATAAAAAAGTAACCTTAGAGTTTATTGTCCCTGCTTCTGTGAATGGCATTTTAAAATTGCGCTAAAATCTAAGCATATCATTTTGTGATATTTTTTGCGAGAATAAGAAATATTCTGAATCTGTGTTCGTCTGGCGATATTTTTATATATTTAATTTATAAAAAAAATTGGTGCTCGTTTAATTTTAGGATTGCGACCGCTTTTAACTTGGAACGTAGCTCGTACTAGGAGCGGGCGGTAACTCAAATAGCGAGTAGGACTATCTAGGTGGAGGACGGAGCAAGGATAAGTCGTGGGGTAGTTGTTTTCCAATTTGAAATGGGTAAGTCGAGTGTCCGGCAAGCGGCTTACGAAGAGAATAGAGTAGGCTAAATTAATTAACCAGTGGATAATAATTTTATGTGAAAAACTTAATAAAAATTTAATATTGAAATTATTTCAGATGTTTTAATATCTCAATATTGTACCTTACATAACTGAATTTACGGCTAATAGTAATTTTACTTATTTTTTTAAGTATTATAGCTATGGAAAAATAGTGTCAAATATTCTTGCAAACTCTCGCGTTATAGGAAGAGTTGTCCTTGGAAAACAAACGATAATAATTGAAGGTAGATAATTAGGTACGCATACGTAAAAGCAAAGGTTCAAGTAACGGGAAGGTTCCAGGTTCGATTTTGACTCTCGCCATTAATCTATTTACGTGAGCACACATCTACACAAGCTTTAACTAAGTTATATATTATATTCATTGCACATGAACAGTAAAAAAGGCAAGTTTTTTCGAAGAGTTCGATGAATATATTTGGAAGACGGATTATCTTGACTTTTACCAAGGGCATTCATTAAAAATAATGTGTCCAGTCTATTTTTTAACATACTCTACACGAGAGGCCATGTTCCCTAAATCTTAGCACCCGCACCTCAGGGTACCGCGTCCGAAGACGCCTCTACGGTACCAAAGGGTAATAACGTACCTGGCATTTTTACAAATAATAATTTGTACTTTTTTTTATAGTCAGAACTACCAACATTGTAAATTAGTAGTAGCTTAAGAGCAATAACGCAGTAGGTGGAGCAGCAGAAAGTAGCAATGCGACTGGCGAAGAGGGAGATAACAATATAAACTGAAGCCCTATTAAGAGGCCATTGAACATAATAGGTAGAAGAACAGTACCATCCTATTACTTACACTAGAACAAAACTAAATAACACACTAAAAAAATGTGTTAAGAAAATTTTCTTTTGACTCTAAGGAAATAAATAGTACATATTAGCATGTTGTTTTTAAATAAACAACACAAGTTTAAGCTCAGGATAAATCCCAATTATTTGATCCCATTAATTGATACTGCATTTAATTTTATCCAATTATAATGGTCAAAAAAAAGATCGTAAACTTTACGGTAACAGTAAAAATTCTAAATAATAATTAGTCTAACGAAATAACACTTGCACCTTTACGCCTAAGCAACAATCTTACCCTTCCACTGACCACCACCCCGAGGTCAAGGGGTGTCGTGGGTAAGATTGGGGTGTCAGGGGGTTGGTCAAGGAGTTACCAGCTCATCCCGAGTTCCAATACATTTCATATTCCGTTGACAGAGGCACAATAATAACGCAGTCCCGCCCGTGTAAAATCAAGACATAGTTGACGTACAATGATATACTATTTTGCTGGATGCATCTTTGAAATAAAACTATTTATAAGGATTTTATCGCATGTATACCATGTTTTTTACGTTCCCGACGTTTCGGTTCAGTAACTTTTTTTAACGACGTATCGATATTCTGATTTCAAATAATCAAATTACAAAGGCGCCAAAGAAACGCAGGTTTAATGGTCTCACACAAAACATCTGTTTCTTTGATCATTACTGTAGGTCTAATGTAAGTACAATGAGGATTTGCAGTGAGTATGCCTATGCGCACAAAAATTATCTGCTTTGTCTCTCACAGTTGATTTACCAAATATATTATTCTTTATAAGCCCTTCTATTCTCCCTACATCTACGACCAATACTTGTACATAGTTGAATTTGAAGACGTTTGGAATTTACGAGTGGGCTGACCCTATGGGTGATGGCCATAGAATGTTCCAAATTCGCAAGTTGGTCGCCAACGAATAACGATCATAACTGAAGGAGACTACCTGCAATACGCCACTGTATAATTTATTGATTATGATTGGCTCCTCGGGCTGAGTATGTTCCTAATTTAAATCTGTAGCCAATAGGATTCACAAATTGATGAATGACAAAAATCGCACGATGACACATACTCGTACCATGTTATGAAACTATACGGTGACAGCTCGATCACGTGATTGGCTCAGGACTACGTCATCGGCCATCTTCGACCAATGAGCGTTGTTATTATTATTGAAAATGTAAATTAATGGCAGCCCTGATCGTGTCGCGGACACCTGGGCTAGCATATATCTATACCATGACACATACTATAAATAGGGATAAATTTATTCTTTACTAGTTATGTTTGCGACTTTGCACACGTAGACTTAAGTTATTGTGTCTGTGGATACCGTTCCTTTTACGAGGTTTTTTTCTAAATCTTCATATTATTCAGTTTCAGTATAATTCACTTTGTGTATATGTGTACAGGTTTTGGCTGTCCCGTAGAAAGAAGTCCAAAAAAATCTTTATAAATGTTGATCCGGATTATAAGTCCAAGAATGACCGGTAATTTTTTTTCCGGTAAAATATTAAATGTGCATAGACAACCATGTCTTGGTAATACTTATTTGGAAAAATATTCAATAAATAAATAACCAAGTTCGAACAAAATTAGCGCCCAATCAAACAGTACGTAACAATGACCAATACCGATCAATTTTCGATTTCGACAAGCAAATCAAAATTCGCAATTTGAATTTCGAATCTCGAACCTCAAATCCAATCCTCGGTTCTCCATTGTCCGGTAGTTCCAACTCCTAGGGTGTCCGGGCGTAGTGTCTGCATGTCCGGGTAGGGTGTCCGGCTCGAGTCCGGACGTCTAAGCCTTTACGTGATTGAGTTATACAAGTGTGTGATGAATTTTGATTTCAATTTACATTTAGCAAGCGCCAAGTCCGTATTTCGTTTTGAGATGAACTTTGGTGGATATTCTGGAGTGTATACTTGGGATGTAATATTTTTTTTAGAAATTCGATTTCTTCGTTAATACGATGATTAATTAATTAAATGAGAAAAAATAAATCTGCATACCGAACCATTTAGTTACGATCGCCAGGTTTAAGTGTAGGTCCCTTGGGCAAATGTTCCACGTGCTTGCCGGTTCAAAAATGTAGGCAATAGGCACAGTTGCCGGTGAACTTCTTTTGTACACTCAAGGTCCCGAGTTCGAATCCCGGTAGGGCCTTTGTGTAATAACCATGAATGTTTGTGACCGAATCACTGGCGTCGAATATCTATATAGTAGGTAGTAATTTTATACTGGGATCGCTCTCAGAATAGAATAGCGCCTCTAGTGGATGGTATTTAAAACTTTCAATTATCCATACGAATTATCTAAATACGTAGACTATAAAGTATACGGTTAGGTTAAAATAACGAAGTGGCTTCAATAAAATTTAGTTCTAAATAAATACCTTTACACACTATCAATATTGATACCAGTATTCCGATACCAACTTCTGCAGCACTCAAACTACATCCAATCACAATCGTCACAGATAACGTCACTCGAACATTTGAAAGCCACTGTCTTTAACTCCCAATGTACAGATAGATTTATTAATAACAGGGGGTGAGCGTGGGCATGGGGGGGGGGCACCCAACTATGCCTTAGGGGACGTTAGGGAGGCCAAACTTGGCCAACGTAAGCCGTGCACTGGACAGCAGTGGTCATAACTAAGATATTTTGGCCGTCAAGCAATTTCTTGGCCACGTCGACGACCGTACAGGATGTTGCCAAGTCGAATGGACTTTAAAATTTTAAAGTGAAATTCATACTGTAATAATCTGATAGCCAAGTTGCTAGTACGCTTGCCCCGGTAACGAGGATCGCAGGTTCAAACCCCGCCACGCACCTCTGGGATTTCTGGATTTCATTTGCGAATCTCATTTTCAACCACGATTATCACTTGCTAAACAGTGAAGGAAAACATCGTGAGGAAACCCCTCGAAAGATGTGTAAAGTCCGCCAACCCGCACTGGGCCAGCGTGGTGGACTAAGGCCTAATCCCCCTCGCATTGAGGGGCGGCCTGTGACATTAAAAAGGGCTGGTATTATTATATTATTATTATGATTAAGTGGAGCTCGGATTTGTGTTGTTGGTATTGTTATCGGATGGGGTTAAATAATATTGTTTTACTACCTGCTACGAAGGGAAGGTTTAACGTCTCCAGGATTATGTTATCTGTACACAGTAGGTCAGTTAAAAATGAACTTTGTGATAGTGAAAATAGACTTTACTTTTTTATTGTTTCCATAGGCCTTTTAAATAAACCTTTTTTTATTGCAAATTATGTAAAAAGAAGATCCATCGATACAGGTAAAAATACAGAAGGTCATGTCAAAGTTAAAGCCAAATCATTTATTTCGTTTAGGCCTACGGAGGCAGTAACAAATTATCATTTAGATTTTTTTTCTTAACTCTACAAGCGGATCAGAACGCGTCCTCAAAAGAGAAGATCTGGCTTGTCTTCTTTTTAATTTTTTTAACCCTTTCCATTTTTAATAACTATATTTATAGCAAAAATAAGCTCCAGTGTGTTGCTATGCGACGTGCATGTATTTTCAATCCGAAAAAAAAATCACGAACAAAGAAAGTCAGTAAAAATTCTGAGCTACAGAAGAATTTATTATTATTTTAACGTACTACTCACATTAAACAACAGCCTGTATACAGTGACGGGCCACCAAAGACCTTTGAATAGGATTGTAGCTACAAACGTCTGTGTATGGGATGATATTAAATTCCATCTGACCGGAGCTCGGCGTTCCTTTATATAATATGCTAATTTGAGATAGTTTCTGCTGACGGTACGTGTGTAGGGTGTTTTAATTGAGGTACCATATTACTGATTCTAATCCCTTTTAATGTGGGCAAGTATCACTGCATGAACCTAACAGAAGGTACTGTTAAACTGTTTATGATTCAAGCCAATTTGTACAATATTATAATAATACCAGCCCTTTTTTTATGTCTCACTGCTGGGCGCGGGCCTCCCCTCAATGCGAGGGGGATTAGGCCGTAGTCCACCACGCTGGCCCAGTGCAGGTCGGCGGACTTCACATATCTTTCGAGGGGTTTTCTCACGGTGTTTTCCTTCACCGTTCAGCAAGTGATAATCATGGTTGAAAATGAGATTCGCACATGAAATCCAAAAAACCCAGAGGTGCGAGCCGGGGTTTGAACCTGCGATCCTCGTTACCGAGGCAATCGTTCTACCAACTTGGCTATCACTGCTTTCGGTGGTACAATGTTATAATTATAATATATTTTTTTTTTTTTTTTTTTTTTGTTGACGGGGGGGAAATCTTCTATAGATACCCGGCCTCTGTGTGGGAGAGGGCCGGGTTATGTGGGATTCTTACCCACTAAAACCCCCCCGGTGGCCGCCTTCGACACATGTTGGAGGGGCTCCGGGATCTCCAAACGGAACGCACCGGTGCCCCTCTTGTGCCTCGCCCCCTTATGGGGGCCCGTCTCGGGGAGCAGATGTTTGCTCCCCCTGCGCCCTCGCTGCGCACGGCGGCGGGGAGCCACGCCCGCCGCCGTCCTCCTCAGGAGTCGTCATCGTCACCGGACGTCCGGGGCCCACACCCCAGTCGTCCTCGACCCCGAGGGTAGCCCGTTATTTAAGGCCCTGGGCATCAGGGCCGGGGGGCCTCGACGAAGCGCGACTCGGCGTCTTCGTCGGCGGCGAGCGGGATCGGCTCTCTCGCGATCCCGCTCGGCTGACTCCTTCTGGGACATAACAGTCTCACAGAAGGCAGTCATAGCCCCCCACGCCGCTTCCCCGGACAGCATAGCCGACACTACGCTGTCGAGGGAGAGATCCGATCCGATCCGTTGGACCAGGATTCCCCGCTCCGCGTCCCACGCGGGACACGCCTCCAGCGTGTGCTGGGCGGAATCCAGGTCCCCTCCACAGTGGTGGCAATTGGTCGTTGCCTCGCGTCCTATCTTGCACAGATAATCACTGAAACAGCCATGTCCAGTGAGTATCTGCGCAAGCCTAAAGGTGACTCGCCCAGTCTTCCTCCTCACCCAAGCTTCGAGGACCGGCAGGATGGCGCTGACGACGCGTTTGTGCGCGTATCGCTCCTCCGAGAGCCGCGCACGCCACTCGTCGAACGCGCGTCTCTGCTCCTGCCGGCGTATGCCTTCGAGCGCTGGCACCTCCTCACCCCTCCGGCGGAAATCGCGGTACCGGTCATAGACCCTCGCGTCCATATCCGCCAGAATGTCCAAGGGCGGGAAGCGCGCCAGGATTGTCGCCGCCTCAAAGGATACCGTGCGGTATCCTCGTGCGACCGGGATGGCCATCCTCCGCTGCAGGGAATAGATTTTAGTCCTGCAGCGGCGAATACGCAGCCTAGGGGCCCAGACTGGGGCCCCGTATACCACCACGGATCGCACGACCCCCGCATAGAGGCGGCGGACTTCCTCGATCGGTCCCCCGAGGTTGGGCAGCAGTCTGTGCAGAGCACCCACTACCCTCTCGACCCGGGGGACCAGGCGCCCGAAGTGCTCCTCGAAACCCCATCGACTATCCAGGGTGAGGCCCAGGTACTTCATGTACCGCCCCACCCTTACCGGCGAGTCACCCACGCGTATCCACGAGTCGGGCGGTTCCCTGCTCCTCGGCAGTCCGTGGAACCATAGCGCCTCGGTCTTGTGAGACGCTATGTGCAGGCCCAACTCGTGGATCTTGGCAACGACCATTGCCACCCCAAGCTCGGCGAGCCTCTTGGTCCTCTCGAAGGTGTCCCCACTGGCAATAACCAACGTGTCATCAGCGTAACAGATGACATTTACGCCAGCGGGGAGTTCGACACGCAGGACAGCGTCGTACGCGATGTTCCATAAGAGGGGTCCCAACACGGACCCCTGCGGAACACCGCAATTGACCTCCCTCCGGTGCACTGCACCGTCATGTCCCAGGTACGTTATGAACCTGTCGCGCAAGTAGCCCCCGACTATGATGGCTTGCAGGTAGGGGGGCACATGATGATGTGCCAGTGAATTATAATATATTTAGGCTAACATAACATTAAAATTCTCAAAATAGGTATCTACGTGTAGGACCCATGTCCCCGCGCAAGCCTTCCAAAGATCCGGGTAGAGCCCGTGTGGTGAGAGACATATCTTCAGAAAAATACTCTAATTGTACAGTCCCGAACTAAGCGACGCTTGTATTATGGGTACCGTATAATGGACTGAAGGAGATATCAGTATATAATCCTTATGGATATTAAACATCTATTGCTTCGGTACAAATAATCGTGTTCATCACACAAAGAATTCGAACCCAGAACCGTCAGTTCAGAAAGCACGGTCTCCACCATCTAGATCACTGTCACTGCAAACTGGAAACTATCAGTATATTTTAAACTGTCATCAAATCTAGCGTATTGTTATTAAGCTACGTTTCTATTCCATGGTTTTTTCATCCATAATTCATACAAGATTTCATAAAACAAATTTGCAAGCACACACTTGCATACAACTTAACACCCCGTGCTTAAAACTTGAGCGAGGCATTTAGGACACTTGACTGATCGACGCCGACTTAACCTTAAATTAAGTAATTTGTACACTTAACTACAGTTTGGAGATTCTTACTTACAACGTTTAAGTTGTAAGCAGAGCTATGAAAGGGATAGACCGCCACCCGGCCTTAACTGTATGTGGGGTTTTCATGATTTCATACATCGTCTTTTCCAATGAGAAAAAGTGATACAAAATCTTAAAAAAGTAGATTTACGAATTAGTACCTATTCATACCAAAAACATGGTATATTTTTGATCATACAGGCAGAGCAGTATATAGACATAAGTATACTTACACAGAACTGTTAACAATTTTTTTTTTTCTCCCATTTGTCTTCTGATGAATTCGTTGGGACCAATAAAATCTACCTTATCTCTGATACTCGTCGAGAATCACCTCAGTGACTTCAATGTAAATCCTGTTTACATGAGTAACTGGTAGCAGCATTGGTATATATGAACTACATACTAGATAGGGTGCTCGAAACAATAACTGTGTTCCACCGAACTGTGGTTCTGGAACCACAAGTCGTTCAGAATCACATTGACATGCTTACGCAAAATCCCGCGCCTCGCGCACACCGCAAGCGGTACTATGATCTAAGTTCTGATTTGCTATTCTTAAATAACATTATCTCGATGGGCAGGAGTGTGTGATAGATCGAGTCTCCTGTAAGAAGAACCTCTATTTCTTCTCATGACTACATCCCGAGTCAATTTGGGCAAGACTGATCGCTAGACCGTCGGCCTGGAGTGGGCCTCGCACTAACGACTTTCACTTCCAAACCTTTCAGGTGCCAATCGCTCGTTACAGGTTCGCGATCTGTTTAACGTGACAACCCTGATGCTGAATTTCAGGCATATGCATTTTTAAATTACGGCGGCAGTTGATTTTTTTGAAATAGCCAAATCAGACCAGTTGTTTTTTCTTTCGAAGGATATTTTTAAGGCTTGGTTACTTGATGACAATAACTGCTTCACTTGCTATACACACACTCTCACACAAACATACACACACACATACATAACACGACACCCAGCAACAACAACAACTACGCCCAGTCTAATGTATGGTACCCATATTTTTTTATTTTCATAGATTTCAATTTTTAGTTAAGTACGTACATCTATACATAACATATAAATAAAATTGGAGTGTCTGTTTGTAATATTAAAATAACCGCTTTTTACTAAATTAATTTGGATGTATACACGGTACCTATACCAAAACAAACTTTTTTAAAAATTTTGTCTGTCTGTCTGTCTGTCTGTTTGTTCCGGGTAATCTCTGAAATGGCTGGACCGATTTTGACGGGAACTTCACTGGCAGATAGCTGATGTAACAAGGAGTAACTTAGGCTACTTTTATTTTAGAAAGAAAAAATAGGATCTCTCGAAAAAAAATTAAAACCAATGTTGCAGCGCTACGCCTGATTAAGTTTGATAGCAACAATCTGCAATGCGTCCCGCGGGATCAGAACGTGCGAGCAGGCTGTTGCCAACGGTTGAGTCTTTGTTAAATACCACGCGGACGAAGTCGCGGGCAACAGCTAGTACTCGTATATAACATATGTCGCGTAATTTAACTGCCAATTACATATAATCGAACTCTACTTAATTACACTTGTATCTACAAAACGCTGCTAAATCGCAGCCGCGAGTGGCCAAGATAATTTATTTATTGTTGTTCTAATTCACGCAAAGTCGTGGGGTACGAGATACTCTTGGGACCTTACAGTACACTCCACACATAAGAGTGCAACTAAAATTATAGCTACGTGCACTATACTAGCACGGGCACGGCACTATATATATTTTTGGGGTCGAGTTACCTTCGTCCGTAGGAGAATTCCTCTCTGGGGGTACTTCTGGAGAATTTTTCCAGAAGTACCCTCGAGATACCCTACACGTGACTCTGGGTGGTGCCAACTAGGTGACAACTCTACTGGTGGTAGGCTTCGGCCGTGGTTAGTCACCACCCACTGAACGAAGCCATGTCGCCAAGCCGCCTAGCCGTGTTCCGGCATGATGTTCGGTGTTACCATTCATGGATGGCGGGTCAGATCGGTTGCGCTGCATGTGCCTAGTGAATGTAGCGTCTCGATCTACTGCCGCCTTCCTACCTGGGCAAGTATGCTCCATCGTAGATGTCATCGTCACTTACCATTAGGTGAGATCGAGATCAAATACTTGCCTATCTATACATATAAATAAAATTGGAGTGTCTGTTTGTAATATTAAAATAACCGCTTTTTACTAAGTGCATTTGGATGTATACACGTTACCTATACCGAAACAACATTTTTTACAATTTTTGTCTGTCTGTCTGTCCGTCTGTCTGTCTGTCTGTCCGTCTGTCTGTCTGTCTGTCTGTCTGTCTGTCTGTCTGTCTGTTTGTTCCGGGTAATCTCTGAAATGGCTGGACCGATTTTGACGGGAATTTCACTGGCAGATAGCTGATGTAACAAGGAGTAACTTAGGCTACTTTTATTTTAGAAAAAAAAATTGGATCTCTCGAAAAAAAATTAAAACCAATGTCGCAGCGCTGCGCCTGCTTAAAGTTTGATAGCAACAATCTGCAATGCGTCCCGCGGGATCAGAACGCGAGCAGGCTGTTGCCAACGGTTGAGACGTTGTTAAATACCACGCGGACGAAGTCGCGGGCAACAGCTAGTATTGTATAAAAAAAAAACGTTACTTAGTTACACTAAACTAGCATGTAACTTAAGATTTTTTCGCGGCTGTTAGGCTATTCAAATGTATCGTTCTATTTTTACTATGAACCGTGTGTGTATGTGTGCGAGTGTGAGAGTGTGTGGGTATGTGTATTAGTGTAAGTGTGTCTTTGGAGTTATTATCGAGTTGTTTGGTCGCTTTAAAAAAGAAGGTGTGCCGGTAAACACGGTCAAACCCTGGTTAGAACCCTGAAATATAATTTGCGAGTCTTATCGTCAATAACGATGTTCGGTTTTATCTTCAGTAATCAATTTTCATTCAATGAACTGCATATCGCCCTAAAGCCCTTTTTTCGTATGTAAAAATGCATTTTCTTTTAGTGAATCAATTGTAGTAAGGCTATCGTCAAAGTGCATTGCGGGAACCGACACATTGCGCACCCATAATTTCCTATGCATAGTCAGTACTATCTTTAGAAGGTAATTTTCACCGTGTAATTAGTTAAATATTAATTTGTCAACAACTGAAACAGAAACTTATATCAAATTTCCTCTTAAAAAAATCTAAGTGTAGGTACATGTTTGATCTTGAAGTACGAAACCAATTGCTTCTAACATAGGGGCATTGTCCTTAAGTACGCGGGTTCCTATTATTTAAATATATTATACTATAATTTAAAAAATACAAGTTTAGACTATGAATAAGTCCCAGTGTGCTATGAATCCCTGCTTTTTACTACCTCAACGTCGGATCTACAACAAACCACACGAATTTACAACGTTTATGTAAGTGAACGCCATTAAATAGGTGTTTGCTTGACTCACAGTTTAACATTCAAGCAGTTATGATTATCTTAGAGGCGGCTGTAATATCTGCTTCCATGTTCAACGTTCAGATACAGGGTTACTTCGTATTGGGATCTCGTTTCATAAGACTTTTCGGTTTCAGAACGACCTTTGTTTTTTTCGTATATTTCGTATTATGTTTTTTTTTTGGAGACACGGCTTCTATTTTATTTTGTGCCAAGTTTATTTGATTAAATACAAAAAAGTCTTTATCATTAAGTCCATCCAGTTTTTAGATATTGGTATTTTACATTACCCGTAAATTAGGACTCAACCTTGTGTTTTTTTTTTTTTTTTATTACATTATAGGCAAGTATTTGATCTCGATCTCACCTGATGGTAAGTGATAATGAGATCTACGATGCAGCATACTTGCCTAGGTAGGAAGGCGGCAGTAGATCGCGACGCTACATTCACTAGGCACATGCAGCGCAGCTGATCTGACCCGCCATCCATGAATGGCAACACCGAACATCATGCCGGAACACGGCTAGGCCGCTTGGCGACATGGCTTTGTTCAGTGGGTGGTGACTAGCCACGGCCGAAGCCTACCACCAGTAGAGTTGTCACCTGGTTGGCACCACCCAGGGTCACGTATAGGGTATCTCGAGGGTATTTAATTCTCCTACGGACGAAGGTGACTCGACCCCAACCCCGACTCGACCCCGGTGTTAACAAACTTCGAGCCCATGACCGTAAGGTCTGACTGAGGCAACGAATTCTTCCTGGATTTCAAGAAACTTGGATGTTTCAAATCCGTTAGACTTTTTGAATCGTGGTTTATTATATATCTAACAATCTATAATCCAGCCTCCTTTATGCCTATAACGAAATACTCCATTGTCACACAGCAACATCCTCTGTCCAATCATTAGGTATAATTTTCTCATGGCTACATCTGCGCAAACGCTCGCGTCACGACGCGGGCCCGTACAAATGGACCACTATTTCTTGGCCATTGCTCTAAATCACGAGTGGGATGGGCGTATCGAGATCGTTCGGTCGCCGGTCCTGGCGTGTGCGTAGGATTATTCTGTGAACGGTTATATTATTACATCATTGCGGTGATGTTCGAGTCAGTTCATTAATTTCATTCCATTCATGTGCCCAATCGAAAGTAAAAAAAAATATTCTCATACACTTTGATTTCCCCAATTCACCCCTTTATTGGACCTCCTGGTCAAGTTTCCTTTGGGGTACTTAAGGAATATGTCCTCCAAAATCTCACGCCCTCCAAATTTCTAGGTCCACCGGCTTAGGGTGTGCGCTGTCTGTCAGTCAGTCAGTCGGTTCTAAGACTTATATCAAGTCGAAGAAAGTCCAGAATCATGAGCTGAATGGTATTAGTATTAGTTTGGTATGGTATTAGTTTTTGTTACGAAGTCACTTACACCCTGTATAGTAGTACCTAATAATTATTGTTCTTTTTTAACTGCAAATAAAGACCTTAACTAAAAATGTGAGCCAGTTTTATAAGTATGTCAATTGTAGCAATTTCATGATAAGTGTTTTAATCAATGTTGGATTTCCAACAATATAATCATTCTTCTTCTTTTCTTTAGGTTGGCCTCGGATATGAAATAGGGCCATATTTGCTAGTATCGAGTATTTATTTATCATTGTTATAAAATTCTAAGTATCCCTCAACGATGATGTTTAAATGAATCTCCTAACCCACCCCTATCCGAAAAGTTGTGGATACTTACCCAACATTTACTAGATATCTTGGGAGAACTTGAAACGTATGTCGTGTACTGGAGTCATGGATGATAAATGTAATAGTTACATATCGAGATCGCTCCAGTCAATTTTACGGTACCCACATTACAAGAATTATTTAGTCTGGGACCGTACAGTTAATGTCTTTATCTGGAAATATTATTGTGACGAAAAATTGCAAGCTTGAATACCAGATCTATGCAAAGAATTTAAATAGCAGAATTTCTTAATATAAAACCTAACAGCCAACTTTGCACTAATTAGTATAAAACAAACAAATATACATAACAAGATCATTGGATCCGAATCAATTTGATCAGAAACAAACAAGACGACCGTATAATCACACCGTAACCTTATAACCTCTTAACCGTACCCAACATCAGTACGGAATGTAAACAGCGAACCATCTCCTCAGGCGCCATCTATAATTTTCTAACAATACTTCGAACATGTCCAGAGAATCTTGACCTATCCCCGAAGGGCGCATAACCCCTGCAAAAACCTACAAACATTGAGCTGCAGGAGGGTGGAGAGGTCTGACTTCACTGGTTACCAAGTACACGCTCGATCGATCTAGGATCTATCCGTAGATATTGCATATTTATCAACCTTTGACACGAGTAACGACGCGGAGGTAACATCTTCATGAGCAAAAAGGATAGAAAACAAACATGATTCAAGGTGTTTGAACTTGACTTGCAGCGTATGGGAAAATGTGCATGTGTATTGATGGGAAGTTTTGAATTGAACGGTTCAAATATTGATTTCTTATACTTACGCGAATACTACACATGAAATAAAACTAATCTTACGGATGTAATCGCGTTTATTAAACGTTTTTTACGTTTATAGCAACCATGGTCACGGGAGGACTGAGGTGGTTGACGTCTTAGTGTCATAGTTTGAGCCGGTGTAGCCTCATATTAGTCGTTACATGGACACGCCATTTTCATTTCTTCATGTCACATCCATTATTTTATTTATAATGTGTATTTATTTAATTTAATATTGCTATTAATTACTTGACACTGGCAAAATACCCGCTAAGTTCCGGGTGAGGCCATATTCATATCCATTTAATTTCATTGCATTTCATTTCGTAAATAAAAAGTAGTCGTTACTTGAATGGTTTAAAATCAAATGTCATAATAAGTGTATGATGTACTTACTTTAGGTGGATTTTTTGATGTCTACACTAATATTATAATGAGGTTAAGTTTGTTTGTTTATAGGAACTATTCTCCGAAAGAACTCTTCGGTTCTAGAAATGATTTCACTGATAATAAGCTATACTGTGTTATATAATATTACTAGCTGTCCCGGCGAACTTTGTACCGCCTAATTCAGTCAAATGTATGTATAAGAAATAATTATCATATTGCTAGGAACAATTTTTTTTTAATCTTATGGACGGGTTATTCCGATTTGATCGATTGGGGGATCCGTTGTATTATTTTTGTCACAAATATTCGCCAGGGGGTACTACATCGTTTTGATTCTTTCCCACAAGGCTACTCTATAAGCAACACAATTAATTATTATCACGGAAACTGGCATTTTCGCATCGATAATGTGCAATACAGCTTAAGACGGCTCATCGGATTATTGCGGAACTATGTTAATCGCTACTGAATATAAACTAGATAGAGTATACGAAAGATTTGAACAAGCAATCTCAGTAAATCTATATACAAACCACATGCAAGTAGAGAGGCTTTTGCTATTCCTTAAGATATATGAAAAAAATGGCTTAAAATAAAACACGCATATTGAAATTTTAAGGATTTTATCGCGTTCATATTATGTTTTTAAATTTTCTAAATAAACGCCAAAAAAGCCTTAAAATTATTCTTATTGCAATGTGTAGTATTCGCGTAAATATAAGAAATCAATATGTTAAACAAGCATCATAAGAAAAAAGTAAGTATACAACAAAACTAAAAATGAAGTAAGATTTTTTGATTTTTTTTAGAAGTAATACTTCACATAATTATTACGAATACGCTCAAGAAGCGCATGCTTAGTATATACCCTTTCTGGATTACTCTATATACAGTACAGTTGTTTTTTACAATAAACATTTTTTTTTATACTTGTTAAGTTCCCGGCGCTACGGAACGATTCACAACCCCATATGCGCCGAACGATTCGGTTTGATAGGTATTGTAATGTTTAATAATAATTTAAATTTATTCTTATGTATATAATTAATACTCAGGTCTTTTTCTTTCCTATCAATAAGTAAGTATCTTTAAGTTGTTTGTTTGTTCTGTATTTTTTTTATACTTATGATAGTAAATCTTGTTTATTCTCTCTCCCACTGCATAGTATACATCACGCATCGCCCAGTAAGTGCTGTTGCCCAAGCCTGCTTGATATTCGAACGTGACACGGCCGTGCAACGGACCAATTTGCCGTAATGGCACCGCGGCCATTACGGATTAACCATTTTACATTACAATTCTGGGAACCCGCGGTTTTTTAAATGGGGAATTTTCATTTGCATTGATCATTCACGAGTTCGGCTGCGGCGATTACTGTTTCGTGTGAAGACATCGAGGCCTCAAATCTGCTAAACTAATAAAGGAGTCAATGAAATGGCAATGACATTTCAATCGTCACTTTTGACAGTTGCTTTTTTTACTGTGTCTTGACCGACCGCTGTCAGTCTAGGTTCTATTGTACTTTTCTACTTCATTCTCTACGAAATGCGATGCGATGGAATAAAATGGATATGAATATGGCCTCACCCACAACTTAGCGGGTATTTTGCCAATGTCAAGTAATAAATAGCAATAACATATTCAATAAATACACATTATAAATAAAATAATGGATGTGGCATGATGATAAGTAGTTATCTACCTAACGTCTAAGGTACAACGGATGTCTTGACTGTCATCGATAATATTACATCATTTGGCATAATATTCAAATTGGCACGCCATTTTCATATCATCATGTCACATCCATTATTTTTTGCTATTAATTACTTGACATTGGCAAAATACCCGCTATGTTGTGGCTGAGGCCATTGTCATATCCATTTTATTTCATCGCATTTCATTTCATAAACAAAATAAGATAACTACTTTTGTTCCGGTGTATTCCGCGCATGTGTGCGAGTGTAATACAAACAAATTCAATTGTAACAATGAACTTAACAAGCCGCGTAATAACACACTACTTACATTATAATGACGTATAATAAACAAAGCGGACTGTATGTGGGTATACAACTCATATCATTAAGGCATTCTCTCCTTATATAGAGATAGGATATTTATTTTGATTAGAGTATGCTTTTAAAAAGTGTGTCAGGTCATTTTCAGCAAGTTTTTTTTTATTTAATAGCATATATAACATGCTGAAAGGGCTGGTATGATGAACCGTGTACAGACCAATCGCGTAGCCTCACAAGTCTGACTTGGACACGTACCGCGTGTGGAAACGCGGACAGTGACCAAAATGACAGCGCTCAAGCAACGCATTTTCAAATCAGAAAAAAAGTTCTCGCCTCATGTCCGTGGCAGCCTCATAAGGCAGCGCGGTCGGTCCGTACACGGTTATTCTACATATTCAAAAAGGCGACTGTTTAACAAAACAAGATAATAGAAGAACTGTATCCATGAGTATTTGCCAACATCTTCGGGCCACAAACATGCAATTTCTATTAAATCCTCCATAGGGGTACTTCCTTTAGTTGCCTTTAAGACATACATCGATAAGCCTTATTCTTATGAAACTACACTAATTGTGTAATTAAATAAGATATGCGCTATCAATAAAATATTATTAAACTAGTTCCTTCTATTCATTACTAGCTCTACATAATTCCGATGTATTACCATTTTATATCGACCTCTAGCATCTAATAATTTCACTCGTGTTTCTCCATACTTCACATACGTTTTAAAGGGGAATGGAGGTCTTTATACGTTTGCGTGTATGCCCTATTGTTTAGAGATAGCGGACGATTTTATTACTATTATAAAATCATCATCATTAAATAGTTTATGATATGGGAATTAACTCATATTGATGGTAGCATCTGATGCGAAAAATACTTAACATATTATAGTCAATCTATGGTCAGCATTTTCTTATAACCTTTTTTATTCCTTGTTCCCTTTTCTTGGTGGTATATTCGGTCATGACAGTGGGGAATCTGTTTTGGAATTTTCTAATTCAAATTAATAACACCCGGCCATCGTTTAATGTATACAGATATGTTTTTTTGAAAAGCAAACTATTAACGATTCTTCATAGTACAATGGTGTTAGATTTGTAATTCTAATCCATAAAAAAATATATTTTTGTATACCTTAATACAAATTAAATGTTGTTCGTTTAGACGACGACTCGACGAGTAGACTATAATTTATTTTTATGTGCTTATTAGCGTGCGACTTAGGCTTTTAGAGACAAAAAAAAGGTTTCCAGTCAAATTAGAAATTTCGGTACACGACATTAGAATCTTAAACATTTTTTGTTACACGGTATATAATCCTTTTATAGATATCACACATCAATGACTCGCGTACAAACACTCGTGCTTATCACTCAAAGTTTGTCCCTACCAGAGTTCGAGCCCGGTACCCTCGGCACAGAAACCAGGGCGCATCTGCCTACTTATTGGGTGCTTGAAGACGAACACCTTATTGTTTTTTTTTAATTTCATTATAGGCAATTTGATCTCGATCTCACCTGATGGTAACTGACGATGAGATCTACGATGGAGCATACTTGCCTAGAACCTGGCTTTGTCTATTCCTTTTCGCATTAATTCCCAGCTCTACCATTAGCATATAACAACGTGTATGTGTGTTTATCGCGTTCAATCTCCCCACTTATCTCGTACGACCGCCGTGTGATTGCCAAGTGGCGTGTGTGCCTGTATTCTGTAATTCCTTGTAATTTTCCACGATCCTTCGCATTTTGTGGGGATATGTTTAAGTACGATTTATTTTTAATGGCAATTGACCCGCCCCGCACTTCCGCTATCGCTACACAAGCCTTTTTTTTATCAAATCTAGGATATCTATCTAGTATTAGTTAGCTACCAAGCGAGAACAAAAGAAAATTTCAAGATAATAAAAAATATCTAAACATAAATCTTGTAAGCCGTCTAGTATTTCAAGTTACCCAAGAAGCCATGACACGGAGATCTGTCGTCAGTAATTATAACGTTCCAGATAGCGTTACATAGCTCCCCCCTCGTTGTTAGGGGGATCCAGTCGTTAAGAGGTGGGCGCTGCATTTTTACAAATTGATACAAATTATTTGAGCGCGCTCGCTTTGTTCCAACGACGCTTGTTACGACCGTGGAACGGCATTTTATTATTTTCGCGGGATCCGCGTACAATAGGATGGGGAATTGCAATTTTTTTTCTGCAACCTTAAGTATTATAATAATAACATCCCTTTATAATGTCCCACTGCTGGGCACTGGCCTCCACTCAATGCGAGGGAGATTAGGCCATAGTCCACCACGCTGGCCCAGTGCGGTTGGCGGAATTCACACATCATTCGAGGGGTTCTCTCAGACATGCAGGTTTCCTCACGATGTTTTCATTCACCGTTCAGCAAGTGATAATCGTGGTTGAAAATGAGATTCGCACATGGAATCCAGAAATCCCAGAGGTGCGATCCGGGGTTTGAACCTGCGATCCTCGTTACCGAGGCAAGCGTTCTACCAACTTGGCTAACACTTCTTAACTAATACTCAGTGGATAATATATTCGTTCGTTTTGATGAGATACGTCATTGATATAGTAAGTTATTTTTGTAAAGTCCTTTTTTAGTTTTTTACTTATCTACTAGGTATTGTTCTTATTATATATGCTAAGTATTGGTTTCTTACAAGGCATGAGAACGGTTTTTTTTTATTATACACTCGATTATCTCAGGTTATGCTTTAAATAATAACGGACATATTTCCCAATAACATTAACACATTATCCAAATATTAGTGGAAGCTAGGTTGAATTAACACAGCTACCTACTGTATTTTTTTTAAACGCAGTTTCCAGACAAAGGTATTTCTTTCAATGAGCTGGAATTATCGTCGCGAGCGAATTGGTCGCTTGTTTTTTTCCATCCACTTGAGTATTATTGGCGGGACCTTGTATATATGTTACTTGCTCCGAAAACTCTTATAGCGCGATTCAGGATTGTGATGAGAATTGTCTATTATTCTGAATGCGTCTGCAGCGCCATCTGTGTAGCTTGTGGTGCGGTTGAAGTGGTCGCTACAAGTAATTAATATGTAGTTGGAGCGTTTTGAAATCGTCTCGCGATTTTTCTGTTTAGTAAGCGTTGCACCTGCGCTCTCATTCCTTAGACCGAGTCCGAAACATCTTATTCGCGCCCTCATAAAAGTAACTGCTTTGGCTCGTTTTTATTCCTACCTCTGTACCTGTGTACGGCCACAGTATTTTAATAAACCTACGGGATAAACAAACGAAATACAACCCAACACCGACCGAGTAGAGTGTTTTTCAGGTTGTTGGGTGTACAAAAATCATGCCTTACCCACTTATAAGTAGGACAAGACGATTCTGAAGGACACGAAGAATTTCAATTACTTTATTATGTTATATTTTTTTTTTTGTTACTTTGAAGGCACGGATGAAATCGGTAGAGTTATGCAGTTAATTAATTAATTGTAAAAGCTATTTGTATTATATTTCTATTTACTTATCATACGATAGATAGATTTTGATGGCTCTTATGTTAGCAGGGCGCTATGGATAGCATTATGGACTCTATCGCTATAAGAGGTGCTTGTCTGCTTGTGTCATCATAAATCTAGAGCAGATATGATTATAAGCCGTATTTGTCTTTCAGCCATAGTTTAGTCTTTTAAATGCTCTCCTTCTGTGTTTAACATATTTTCCAAGTCATATTCGATCTGATTAGCGGAGTTGGTAGGACCATGCTTTGTGCGCTGAGGGACCCGGGTTCGGTTCCTGGTAGGCCCGAACCCGGGGAGGGGGAGATAGTAATGGATGTTTAATATCTATATAAGTATTATATATTGAGTCCATTGTTCGGTACCCATAATACAAACGTTGTTTAGTGTGGGACCGTATAGTCGGCGTGTTCGTCTGGCGATATTATTATTATGTAAGTACAGTTTTTTACAGAAAAATATTCCGGTTTTACTGTAAAATCATGAGAGTGTATTATTTTCCGTAAAAAGTCTTTACTCATTACTGACAGTTCTATTAAAAAAAACAGTTTTAAATTAAGAATTCTAAGTGGCCAATAACTTTTGCAAAATAAAAAATCGCCACCAAAAAAAGATTCCAATACATTTCCGCGGACCCAATCCGACAAATTACTTACAGAAATTATTATGGCGGCTCGTTAAGACCCGGATTAAAGAGTTGAGAAAAAAAAAGGTAAACGTCGCAGTAAGTCGGAGCCGCAAAATTCTTAAACGCAGTCCTTGGAAATGGGATGATTACTTCATCAAAACACACTTTAAACGTGTTACGTAAATCTAGTACCACTCGGCCCCTGCCTCCCCTCAAAGGGTGTGTTGGCGAGCGGGGAGACAGGGGGAATAAGTCACCCCAGGAAATGGGGGGTAAGACGATATGGGCGAACGTGAGCGCCGTCAAGAAAACCTTGATTGCTTTTTTAATTAGTTTTTTTTTCAATCCCCCTTTTTCGCATCCCGGCGATCGTGCAAGAAATATTATGTATTCGAGTTTTTATATATTAATGTGTGTATCGATCGATTTATGTAACTTTGAAAATGAGTATATACCTGTACATATTTAGTGGTATAATATGTACTTGCGAAGCCATTTTACGCATGAACATTGAACAATGAGAACTACGAGTCACTTTTAAATAAAGAAAAAAAAACTTTTTTTTTTCTCCATTTTACTTAATCATTATCTGATTACGCATTGGAGACCTGTCAGCGTGTTAAAAAATAAAACGAAATACGATGTTATTCGATCTGTTCTAAATTTAAAATTATCATTCGTGTCTCCCCGTCGACAGTGTAAAATCATGAGCGTAAAAACGTCGAGGAATGTCCATTAGTCGTTCATAATGAGGGGAGAGTGGGCTAAATCAGAACAGTGGTGAGACCATAAACGTTCCGTCACGTTCTGAATCCAGCCAACTTGGACTTTGACACGCTTGTTGTACTTTGATCCAAAACATCTATTTTAAACTGACAGTAGGTGTAAGTCAATGGTATTGGCTTACCGCTTACCGCCCATGAACGCCAATGGTGAATTGCTATCAAAAAAAGTAATAAGCTTTTTTGTTTGCCATAAAACAAATTAAGAATTCGTATAAGTCTTGCATGTTACGCATACACTGATTTTGGTATACACACACAACACACACACACACACACAGACACAGCCAATGAGTTTTAAGTCTCGAGGCGTCCCCACTAATTTATACGTTCTTTCGCTTTCATTATAATTATTATTCTTGGCAATTTATTTTCGCACACGGGGGCAGTGTCCCCCCGGGGGTGGGTGGGGGTGGACTTCTTACAAATTCCCGTTTTTCGGTGGAACTTAACGCACCCTTTTCTTGGCCCTTTTTGTTTTTCATTACATTAACTTTTGAGACGGGGATAATGTGTTGTTGGTGTGTGAGTGTAATTTTTGCTCGTTACGAAATGTTTGCTTTTATCTCGTATCGGGTTACGGCTTTGTAAATATGGCTGTGTTTTTGTTATTTACAGTTTAATATTTGGACACCTCGGTACATAATCTTTGTTAGCTTACTAGCTAATAATAACTAGTTACTTATATATAGGTATTTTTATTACCTAACAATCTAAAATATTTGTTCACGAATTTAAAACTATAACGAATTCAGTTTATTTGAGTTTATCCTCGTAAAACACGGAAAGTACAAATACCTTAACATACCCGACGACTCCCCAAACCCACTCGAAACTTTAATATACACAATTCACGTTCACATGCACAGTGAACGACAAAGAACTTCCACAAAACAAAAGCGATTACTACAGACTTGGACTACTCGAAAACAAAACGCAATTTTCTCTTAAGAAAATGAGGGAACTCTTTCTCCCCATTGAAAAATCATCAACACCCACCGCGTATGTACCCGCCGCCCGCCACCCTCATCCGAGGGGGGGGATCGAGGGGGGAAGATCTACGCCGCCGACTTGCGTACGCTTTAATTAAAAATAAAACATAAGAACGATGTAACTGGATGAGCCGAGGAGCGAAGGAAAAATGAAAGAGAAAGCCGTCCACCCCCTCCCCTGGAGCGGGCGACGGGGGGGCGGGGAGAGGTAACCGCGAGGAAGTCAGTCGCAAAGCGACCACTGGGGAGAGCAGACCTTCCGCACGCTGCCGTGTCACAACGAAATGACATCACTATTCGTGACGCTAATGAAGAGAACGTCTTAGATGGTCGCCTTTTTATTCGCTAAAGGATTTTATTCAGACCATGCTTTTTACCCTTTACTAATTTATTTAATTACCTTTGTGCCTTTTGCTTTTGCAAAGTTAAAGCGAGAAATTGTATAGCACATAACAATTCTTTTAAATGTATGTTAAGAAGCAATGATTCAAATTTATTCAGCAAGAAAATCCTTCCTGGCTCCATTTCCATAATTCACATCTCATAAATATTGTGAGTTGCAACATACGAACGCGGAGGATGGCTTCGGCAAAACAAAAAGTACACGTCACAGTCTAGACATTTTAATTTTCCTATCCTCGCGTTTCGCGGGATCGACAGATCTCGACAGACTCTTTCATTAGTCTTCGCCGCGCACATGTGGAAGGAAATCTTTGATGTAGACATCGTTAGTGGCGCGAGCGATAAGAGCATTACAGTTCAATGTGCATTCAATGGTAACACCATCATTATTTCCCTTTGGAATATAAATATTCCTCGTGGAATATATTTTCTGATATCTCAGTTCACTTGATTAACGTGATTGATTGTAAATTTATACGGTTGTTTTATTAAATAGGACACGTCTGAGAACTTATTAAACACAATTAATTAGGTCAATTGCGAGCCTAAGACAACTGGTATTAAATGTTGTTAAAGGTCAAATATACATCGTAGCTCGAGAGTAATTTAATGATCAACTTCTTCATATTATTTTGATTAAGTAAATGAGAGTGCGCAATGTATAAAACGTACACTCGAAATGGCTTCGCCACAAATTGCTGCGCAAACAATAAGCAACTCCAAAACAAAACAGAATCAACAAACATCTCAATAAAAACCAGATGTGGAACATCCACGCATACGCTCCCACACTTATTCGAGCGTAACTCGGTTGGTACATTCAATTTTCTAACCCATTTAAGTCTCAGACTTTACTTGCACCGACTTCAAAAAAAAAAAAAATAATAATTCGTCGACATTCCCAACCGTAGATTTTCCACGATATAATTTCATAAGCAGTCGTATGTTCGTTTTGCCCCATTTTCCCCTTTTGAATTGATTAGGTCGGCTTCATATCGAGTTAGCGAATGGAGTTCAGATGTTTTAGTTTAGTCTTTTTTATTCCGTATCGGTGGGTTGTGGATCCAATATTCAGTTCAATATTAGTTATTGGCTATGGTACGAGTATTTTTCTGGGTAATATGAGATGAGTCGAGTCGATGTTATTGGAAAGTTTCATTACAAACTAAGTAAATGTTAATAGAAATTTCGCGAAATGATATTTCTGGCCTACGAAATGTTAAATAATTTGACTTTATAATTAAGAAGTTGTAGGTATATTATGGAAATCAATTACCTACTCAAGTACTTTCTTAACGTGACAATAAGCTTAGTTCTGCATTTTCAAGTCAGTGCAAACGGTGACAGAGCGTGGATAAAGTTCATTTTTTGACCCGTAGACTTATTTATGTTTTTATTGGTCGACAGAGATACACTTAAAATAAGGGATCATTTAGAAATATTGATTTCTTATATTTACGCGAATATGACACATTGAAATAAAACTAAAAAACCATAAAAAACGCGACAAATCCTAAAAAATCGTTTTATTTCAATGGATAGTTTAGAAGTTAAAATAGCGATAAAAATAACATATTTCTAAAATTCAATAAATTTCACGTAAAAATTTTTTTATAAATTATTTATTTATTTTATAGCGTCCTCTTCAACCTCGTCACAAGATACACAGATGGCGCTGCAGACGGACAATTCACAGCAAACGATACCTCTCCATACAATCCTGAAACGCGCGATGAGAGTTTTCGAAGCACGCAACATATATACAAGATCTCGACATCATACGTTATCTGCTATTATCATTACGGATTTTGGTAACCAATGCGAGAATTCAGTTACACAATTGCCTACAGGACGAATATCTCTACGTCACCTTCTCAAATGATTGACGTCAAGTGTATATAAATCTCTCAACCAAATATATATCAACCAAACCGAAATATATGTATAACAATTAATGTATATTATTCATAAGATTGTAAGGAACCGCGAGGGAGCCGGCGAGAGCAGCTTAGCTAGGCCTGCTTAATGATCCAATTCCTGTCATGTACAGGAAAGGGTTTACCCCCTTAAAAAACTTGAAACAAACGCCGCAAAAACCGAAGACGTTCTCTCTATCGCACCACCCACGGGGAGACGGGGGTGAAACCGCCCGCAGGGTGGCAGCCGGTACCCCGTGAATAATTATAAAAGAAATAAGATAGACATTGACTTCGCCACGTCAGTCCGCAGATGAATAATAATGGATTTTGTTTACGTGTGTATCGGCCTTTATGAGTCGTTACAAGCTTTTATAGACCGAAATATTGTTTGGCGGGTAAACAGGTTATTAAATTAGGTAAGGTTTAACGATTTTTCTTGAGTTAATGATCATATAAATATATATTAAATTGGGAATGTAGGTTAAAGCTTAAGAAGTTCGATGCTTCATTGTAGCTTACACTAGAATTGTGCAGGCATCTATTAAAAAAAATATTAATCGGATCTCCTTCTTTATCCTTTCAAAATTGTGCTAAACAATTTTGGTCCTAAAGACACGTTTGTAGCAACACTACAAGTTCTTATTTTTTTATGATGGTTTCCTTTCAGAATAGTACAGAATAGAGGTGAGCATTGAAGCGAAAGCAATAAACATAGCGCGGGTGCACGAGTGCAGTACAGGAAGAGTAATCACGGCGCTACGTAACTTTGTTTGACGCCCACCTATTGCCCAGTGGTCTGAAATGCAAAAATTAAAAAAAAAACTAAACTAGTTTCTGAGATTTACATTATAATGGCTACCTACACGACTTTAAGATTTTCTTTCCCAGAATATATATAGTAGGTGATGATTGTGTAAGTATAAGTTACTAGCTGCGCCCTGCGGTGTTACCCGCGCAAAAAATAATGTCGATCGTTTGCGCTATGAAAATTTTTAACAATTCTATCCCACGGGAACCATAAATTTAACCGGGATAAAAACCTATGTAGCCTATGTGCTATTCCAGACTATAATCTATCTTTGTGCCAAATTTCATCCAGATCCGTTCAGCCTTTCTGGCGTGATTGAGTAACAAACATCCATCCATCCATACAAACATTCACATTTATAATATTAGTATAGAAGTATAGATAAGTATTTTCAAAAATGTGGATATGGATAATAATCTAAACATTAATATTTTTTGTACACTTGATTTAATGTTGCGCTACAAGTGCTCAGGTATAAAAATCACGCATCGTGTAACATAAATTTATTTAACAAAATCTAAGTGACGTTAAAGAAATCCTATTAAATAGTAGCCAATCTAAATTCAGCATACATTCAACCAAGATTATTTTCGCGAAAAACATTTCAACAGCTTCCATCATTAGCCCACTGTGCTACCACGTTTGTCCTCAACTGCGACCGTCGAAGCGCAGGGGAGGCGGGGGTGAGGCGGAACACCGTAAATTGATTACGTATAAAATTGTTAGTCGATGTCTACTACTTATATGCACCTAGTACCGACGGCGTTTAACGCAATCCAATTTGCACACGTCTCAAGGTGTTGAAGCTTTTTATACGATAGAAAATGAGTTCTCGATTCATGGAAAATGGAGTGGTAATGTCCTAGGTTGATGTATAGTTTTTTTAACGATTATTATTTCTGTTTTTCGACATAGGTAAATTTTTATTAAATGATTTCTTTATAATAATAATAATAATACCAGCCCTTTTTAATGTCCCAGTGTTGGGCACGGGCCTCCCCTCAATGCGAGGGAATTAGGCCATAGTCCACCACGCTGCCCAGTGCGGTTTGGCGGACTTCACACGACTTTCGAGGGTTCTCTCAGACATGCAGGTTTCCTCGCGATGTTTTCCTTCCACCGTTTAGCACGTGATAATTATGGTTGAAAATGAGATTCGCACATGAAATCCAGAAATCCCAGAGGTGCGAGCCGGGGTTCTACCTTCGAGCGTTCTACCAACTTGGCTATAATTTGAATGATTTCTTTGATCTGTGTATTTTGGAATTCAAGATTTTTGAGCTTAATAGATTCAATTTCACTGATAGAATAATGATTACAGTTGTTGTGTAATTTATAAAAGTACCCTATGCAATTTTGATGTTATTCAAAAATTAAACAAATAAAAAACATGGCTCACATGCCCAAAGCATAATTAAAGAGTAGAGATGAATATTTAAACATCATCCTGAAGGGCTCACTCTCAACGCCACAATGACGTTTGGGGCGCCCAAATCTAAAAGATACGTATTTTTGGAAGTCAAGTTTCGTACATTGGTACACTGGGTTATTTTCATTGCGTTTATAATCAGTGCACCGTTTATACAGGGCAATCTAGAAAGGGTCTACCAAGCCGGGGACCTAGATACTTATAACGCAGTTTAAACACTCTGTTAAGTCGATATGTGGATTTAACAAAAAAAATATATCTTACAATTTTTTTATAATTTATACTGACGTAAGTATACAAATTCTGACTTCACATTATGATTTTAAATGCGCTAGATGAGCACATGATTAAGGTTTAGTATAACCTCTCTGAATCACCTAGAGTTTTTTTAATCACCTAGTTCAGTGCCAATACTTTATTTGGATATTTGCTTCAGGCTCAGCTTTAGAATGTTAATGATTAAATTATAACTTTTATTCGCGGAATTTTAAAAGCGCCAAAAACAAAAATAAAGCTGTCTATGACTGATTTTATATCTACGTTACCTTTCCCAAATATATACACTACTCATAATATGAAAATATATTAAAATATAACCAGACTAATTTTATAATTGAACATAATCTGTATTAGGTACACCAAACTTAAGTTATAGGTGTAGTTATAAGTTATAAGTGTATCTGGTATTCCCAGTCGCTTGATAACATAATTATGAATTTATACGTAGTTATGTTAAATAGACGACACACACACACGTTTATAGACGTAATATAACTTTATTAAACGTCACGCAATACTGCGCAAAGCAAAACTCTTGTGCGCAGTACTATATGACGATTGATAAAGTTATAATTATAACCCCCAAATTTATAGACGTTATATATCAAGTTATACAAATCTTGTTACTAGATTTAAATATTCAATCTTGGTGTTTTCAAATCGAGAGTGAGCAGGTACCTTCTAGGCAAGTATGCTCCATCGTAGATCTCATCGGCACTTACCATCAGGTGAGATCGAGATCAAATACTTGCCTATTAATGTAATAAATTAAAAAAAAAACGATGCTATCTCTCAGTGTGTCCATACCACCATTGCCGGCGGGACAAGTCAAAGATACAGACAGATACACGTGGAGGGGCGGAAGAGTTTTCCAAAAATTATAATTTTAATTGCGGGCCCCATTCACCCCGGCCTCCCCAGGAAACTGCACGACGGGCTATAAATATGGAATTTTCGAGGATTTTAATTGTTTTTTCGGTATATTTAAGTGGAATCAGTGATATTGTTGGCAAAGAATAATGTAAATATATATTTTTTGCGTTATTTTTTTTTTGTTGATTTTTTTGTGACTCCTTTTCTTGAAATGAAATTTATTTTAAGGATTTTATCGCCGTTTATTTTATGTTTTTACGTTCCCGACGTTTTAGCTGGTTTCCAGCAACCATGGCGACGGGTCTTCCCGTCGCCATGGTCGGCCTTTTCTTCTTAAGTGTAAAAAATATGTCACGAATATAAGCTGAAATACAACAGGATGTCTGTTATAAATGTTACTTACTCTATCTCTGAGATACTCTAGAGAGTGCCTTAGTCTTATTGCAGAAATGCAAGAAAAGTACCAAGACTTATGGGCAACACAAGATCAGGTTAACATACGCGTATATACAGGGTGATTCAAAGAGGTTATACTAAACCTGGACTTGCATAGCGTATTTGTAAACACGATGTGAAGACAGAATTTTGATTTGTACTCAACAGAAAAAGACAATTGTGTTTTTTTTTTATTCCAGTTTCACATAATGATGCGCTAAAGAGGCGCAGGTTCAAGGCTTTATATACCCTATCTGAATCACCCTGTATACTCGTTTTCCAACCACACTATTAAACATTTTAAAGTTAACGTTGACAAGCAAAGAAATATTTACAAAATTTTGCCCCCAAACATAAAACTAAGTAAATCTCTCATTTCCGCTGAAGCTTAAAAAATTAATGACTGGCGAAACACACACGCAAAAACAAAGGGGGTGTGCACACAGCCGAAAATACGCAAATAAACCGGTCCGCTAACAATTTCCTTTCACTCATTATCTGCGAATGCGTTTCGTATGCAAAACTGAGGGGATTTTTGGCAACGAAAAAAAAAAATGGGTAGTGTGTTATGCGCTTAATGTTTATGGATTTATCATTAGTGTTTTATTTATTCTTCTTTTTAATTTGCATTGGCATAACGTGTGGACTAAAGCCCGAATAAATTAACAATAACAAAGCGATAGCCAGGTTGGTAGAACGCCTGCATCGGTAACGAGGATCGCAGGTTCAAACTCCGTTTCGCACCCCTGGTATTTCTGGATTTTCATGTGCGAATCCCATTTTCAACCGTGATTATCACTTGCTAAACGGTGAACGAAAACATCGCGAGGAAATTATGAATTAGCTCATAATTATATGCTTAGCATTAATACTATTTAGCCAGCTACTTAAGTCTGCCTAGCCGTTTTTACATTGTTCTCACATACCCCTAACAATGTAGTACACAACAATGTATAACAACCTTATAAAAAGAGAAACCATGAACTTTCTTGCTCCTTATTCTGCATAGGAAAACGGCAGCAATGTCATAACATATATAATTTGTGACATTTTTATATTTGACAACTCACAAGTACTGTAGGTAATGGTTTTCATGAATAACGAAATATTCTGATTATATACTCGTAATTAAATCCAAAACCAATCGCACCATTACAAGACACTGCGAGCACTTTCTGCATCGGACCGCAAGCAATTACTAAATATAAGTATACCACGGTTCAAACTATGACACTAGGATGTCAAACACCTCAGTCCTCCCGTGACCATGGTCGCTGATGTGCAAGCAGCCGAAACGTCAATATGTAATGGTGTTCAATATTACGAAATCATAGACAGTCATCTCTATTATACGTGCACTTAGTATTAAAAATATGAGCTACAGTTAATCTAGATTCAAGATTACTGTGCACTGTACGTACTCAAGTGAAGTTAAATAGGTTTGGTTTCAGCGGTCGGCAGCTCCGCGAGTAATGTGCTCTGTAGACGTTTCACTAGTGTGGTTGCGGATAATATCGATAAGTTACATTTAAAAAAAAACTCGTCTGTATAACCAGTAAAAATTGACAATTGAAAATGGAAAGAGCCAGTCCGTCCGTCAGTCCAGTGGTTGCAGATTGATTACAATTCTTACATACCACTTCGTCTGTCATCAAAAAGTGTTTAGGAAATATTTAAATATCATCAACTATAATTACTTGACGTAAATTACTTGATCATATATCTACTTGTTTGTATTCATTTTGTATATGATCACTGGTCACTTATATAAGGCTTAACAATAATATCGTAAAATATTTTAAGGGGTCTATTGGTAGGCTATAAAAATATAAACAAAAAAAATACCACATTATCACCTACTTTTAACCCCTTAAAATATGTTACCACTAATAAAAGTAAACAATTGTAGCGACCTCTTCAAACTCGCCACAAGCTACACAGATGGCGCTGCAGACGACATTTCAGAACAAATTACGATTCTCCATAAAATACTGAAACGCACTATGAGAATTTTCAGTGCACTTAACATATATACCAAACTCCGACCCCGGCAAACCACCCGCCTGGCTGAAATTTCTTCCCTTTTCCACTTAACGGTTTTATTAGACTTACCAGTATTTATTCTGATATGGGTAATTATATCGATATTGTCGTGGCACTATGCAGGCGGGGGAATGGGGGTGGGCCGCTACTCATGCAAAAATCCCGTCTCAGGTAAAATGAAGTCGCAAGAGCTAGGCTAAGACACGATGCAAAGAAATATGAGTGTACGAACATCGATATTTTTTGTACTATTGTAATGTTATATTAATTTGATTCGATAATTTTAACTTAAAAATCTACAGAACAGCAGCTAAATATTTTTTGTAAGTCAATAACCCTCGTAACTCAGTCCAAATTATAAAAAATAACTCTCCGCAATTTGTCCAAATGGAAATTCAACCCGTAACTGGAAGAAACCTTCATGTCTTTAAAAGCCGTTTGAAGTGTGTCAACCCGCACTGGGTCAGTGTGGTGGACTATGGCCCAAATCCCCATTACATTAAGGGGCAGAGTGCCTTGTATAATGCGTGAAAAGTAATAGGCTTGACCCTTATCACAATATCATTGTGTATTTTGTTACCTTCTAATTATACACTATGAGGTGTCACAAAAATAGTTGTCTAATTAACTATTGTTAGCGGTTCCTATCGAATTGTATTAAAAAAATATATGCACGAGGAACCGAGGGTAGATTTAATTAATTAATAAGACTAAAATCTCATGAAAACATGTAATTACACAACGAACAAACTCAATTCTTCAATATTTGAATCCAACATAAATAACTCAAATTTAACAATTCCAACGAGCTATAACACGTCTTATCGCTACAAAATTCGGAGAGCAAAATGAGGGTGACGTCGGGGCTCGCGCGCCTTATATAGGCGCGAAGGCCCGAACTGTCAAACAGTGTTGCCACATCGCTAATACGGCCTCTCCTGACAAATGGTCGTCCTCGAACATGTCTTCATCGCCTGGCAGTCCCCATTGCTCGGCTAGTGGGCTCGGGAAGCTGGCGGGAGAATGCAGTCTTCAATGCCGGCCGGATGCGACGTTTGTTGAACCCCGTTGTCTATCTCCAGTGTGAGTGCTCGAGAGTAAATGGCTCTCGCAGCTAGAGAAACTGGTAGATGGATCAGCCGCAAGGGAGTCACCTTCAGCTGAAAGTAGAAAATAAGGAATATCAATATCTTCCCTATAACTTACTTCAGGATATACGCTGAAAATTCGTATATCCCGAGGCGAGAATCATCTCGAAGACATGACCCAGTTAACATGTCTCGACGCATCAGACATGACCCAGTTAACATGTCTCGACGCATCAGACATGACCTAGTTAACATGTCTCGAAACCACAGGCATGGCTCAGTTAACATGCCTACACCGGCGGAGAATAAACTCGACACCACAGACATGGCCCAGTTATCATGTCTCTCCTCTTCTTCTAAGTCGTGATGCTCCGGTCAGAGCGGTCGTGGTCGTCATGCATTGGTTCTGGGATTGATGTTGCTCGCCTCACGTTGTCTCGCCATCTCTCCCCATTGGATGCCATCCTGGTGTACTCATGCAAGGGGCCGCCAATGGCAGTCTTAATCTGGTCGGTCCATCGCATGGGCGACCTTCCACGTGGTGCCTTCCACTCTGCCTTGTAGAACCAACCGCTCTATGAAGTGATTTTCTCGAAAAACTTCTAAAGACCAACATGCGCACTAGCCGAATTTTAGTGGCTTTGGTGATGCTCCTGTTTTTCCATATTCTCCTTAGCCTATCCATTGAGGACCTGTCTTGAGGATCCATTGAGGATCATGTCTAAACTGGCGGAGAATAAACTCGATACCACAGACATGGCCCTGTTATCATGTCTACACTGGCGGAGACTAAACTCGACACCACAGACATGGCCCTGTTATCATGTCTACACTGGCGGAGAATAAACTCGACACCACAGACATGGCCTAGTTATCATGTCTGCACTGGCGGAGACCAAACTCCGACCCCACAGACATGGCCCAGTTATCATGTCTACACTGGCGGAGACTAAACTCGACACCACAGACATGGCCCAGTTATCATGTCTACACTGGCGGAGACTAAACTCGACACCACAGACATGGCCCTGTTATCATGTCTACACAAATGGACACAACGTAACAGACATGGCCCAGTTAACATGTCTGCTACACGGCTTATAATATTGAAAGCACACTTAGCTTAATGTCCAAAATTACGGCACAAGCCTCGGGGGTCCACTCTCCTCGCCAGGCCACCATATGCTCGGCGGCCGCCTGAGTGATTTTGCCATACGAACCACTCAGTAGTTGTAGTTCATACCGGCCATGGGGTAATACTTTAATGACCTGGTAAGGCCCTCGCATCCCAGAGTCCAGCTTGCCTGTAACTTGAGAAGGTTTAGTTACAAAAACATTATCATTAGCGGAAAACTTCGCACAACATTCCGATTTTACTAATGTTTACGTCTATTTTCAACAAGTAGTTCACTAGCGCGCTGCCTCTATAGCTCCCTTAAGCCCTCACGATTCGGTCGTGTATTGTCCAAGGCAACGTCAAGGATAGGTGACATTATTGCATAACTGCTTCTACCCCAATTATTAATTGTGATTGTGATATTTGTGTGGTTTTATGCTTAGTACTGTTAATAATGAGCTGCACCTTCCATAAAACACGCTGACCATCGATTGTTACGATTGGTAGTCTCGATGCGCAACATATTAAGTAACATGCGGCAGTAGCGTTCTACCTGACCATTTTCACTATGCATTTCTGGAGTAATAAAATTAATTTGACACCCCATATCAGAGGCCTATCATTGAAAGCTCAAACTTTCAAACATTCGCCCTCCATCGTACACCATAAGTTTAGGAGTACCAAATAGTGATATAGCATTTGAAACTACCTGTTTAAGTTTATATGCTCATGTTGGCCATGAAAAATCCTTATCAAACACAACCTATCACCTCTTGGTATGAAGCATAGAAATCTGGGTTCACTCCCAGCAGTAATGTATTTGTAATAAGGCAATTCATTACGAACAAAATATCAGGACAAGTCTAACTAATTATTTAGGACTTTGTCAATCAGCGTACGAGTCTCTTCGTCCGCTGACTGAGCTATCTGCGCCCAATTTCGTGGTATATCAATTTGGTAAACATCTACAGGATTCCGACCCAGACAACCCGCGTGTTGCATCATTACGCCCTTACAATATTCTGTCTTAAAGTTGAAATATGCCACAACCCGTATTTTACTATCCTCATGCACCTGGTTGAGAACTGCACCACATCCGACTGAGCCTGCGTCCGTGTGCAGCTCCGTTGGCAATAGTCGATCGAAAACAGCAAGTATAGGTTCAGTTGTAAGGCGTTCAATTATATACCTCCTAGAATTTTCCTATTCGTCTCTCCATTCGAATTTAACGTTACTTCGCAATAACCTAGCTATGGGTACGGTTATAGATGCATAAGCGGATATGTATCTACGGAAGTATCCTGCCAAACCAAGAAACTGTCTGACCTCCCATACGTTAGTGGGTGACTGGTGAATCTACTAGGGTTTTGATTTTACACTTGCTCGGTCTAACCTGACCCATTGAAATCGTACAACCTAAATATTCCACTTCCGTGGCTACAAAAGTACAAGGCGATCAATATGGTCTTCCATCAGCGGTAATGGATAGCGATCCCTAACAGTGATCGCATGTAGTGCACGGTAGTCGACACACATATGATCCTTATCGTCCTTTTTCTTTACAAGAATAATTGAGCTGGCATAGGGAGATTCCCCGAGAGAGATTAAAGTCTGTAAGGTCCATAACAAATACGTGTTCCACTCATTAACTCAAAATGCATATGACCAGTCGTTACCGCTGTCCACGCAGTGCCAACGATTAGAAACTCCTCAAATTCATTAATGACACCCAATAATCTTTCGCGATCATTACCCTCGAGAGGTGTATTAATTCGTGATTGATCATCTAAGTTAATGAGGAACACACTGCGGTCACTATTTAATGTCGAACTAGGAATTCGAGTAATTCGTTGTTCATTGTTTGCACGAATGTATTGCACATCGTCACTGTTTAAGACATCGGTCCCAACAAGTACAGGTACATTCATACATTTATGAGTAACACAACTAGTACCCTCAATATTTTGATCACCCATACCACTTATAACTTGATATGTGGGTAGTTGTGTACATTCAAAATATTTAAGTACAGATTTTGAAATTAGCGACACTCTGATCAAAATTAGAAATATAATAATGGGTTGATCTGACCTTAGTCAACGCGCTCAGTGCGCCAATGAGGCGGTCGGTGACATCCAACGAAGTCGAAGTACTTGCGTGCGATTCACCGATGGTGCCGTCATTCGATCTGGCAGTAACTGGTAGTGGCGCGGGCGGTCGAGGTACAGACACGATGGCATCAACTGGCGCCACGATAATACGTTCTGCCGACGATACCTCCGCCGACTCGTTGCTTGTTGCGGGTAGACTGCTATTTTCTAGCGCGTCAATGTGTGCTAGAATTATGCTGAGCTGGTCTTGAAGATCTCCTGCAACACTGTTTTGACCACGCCTATTCCTAGTACTAGTTCGAGTGAAGGGTCGATCAGCCATGATCAAACATTTAAAGTTTCACTTAAAACTCAACCCAAGCTATCTAATCAACTAATGATTATTTTTCGCTTGCGACCAGAGCAGATGTAGGCTACAGGAGCCTATCCCACTTCTGATGTTAGCGGTTCCTATCGAATTGTATTAAAAAAATATATGCACGAGGAACCGAGGGTAGATTTAATTAATTAATAAGACTAAAATCTCATGAAAACATGTAATTACACAACGAACAAACTCAATTCTTCAATATTTGAATCCAACATAAATAACTCAAATTTAACAATTCCAACGAGCTATAACACGTCTTATCGCTACAAAATTCGGAGAGCAAAATGAGGGTGACGTCGGGGCTCGCGCGCGTTATATAGGCGCGAAGGCCCGAACTGTCAAACAGTGTTGCCACATCGCTAATACTATTATATTTGCTCTAAATACTATTGGTATTTAGTGCAAATATAGTGGTTAACTAGTTTTATGTATGAGTTTAAATGTAAGTGGACTGCGGTGTACCTCGCCTAAAAGTACGGAATTTGGCCTGTGTACGTCCAATTGTGTATCCTAAGATTATTATATTTTTCAAAATTATTATAGGTACAGTCATAACCAAGTTATAGTCTTAAGAATGTATAGATTCTGTACAAAATAGCACTAAGTTTGTATTCCGCAGAAGTACAGTCCTCGAGACAACGGATCTCTTGTCTTTATGAAATACTTGAGTGGACAGGTTCCTTGGCTGGTTTTTATTTCCTACATCGCGGCTTCGGTATGGCGGCTCGCAGTTAGCGTGTATTTCTTTCTCTAATTCACGAAGTTAAAAGTTATAGCATGTTACTTAATTGTTGTTATACGGTGAAAAGGGCTAATTTAGTTAATTGCCCTTTATAAGGTTTGACAGCTATAGTGTAAAATATGTCAAGAATACCGGGTATTAACCCCCCAATTTATAGACGTTTTATAACTTTATGAAAACGTCAAACAGTACTGCGCAAAGCAAAACTCTTGTGCGTATTACTGAATGACATTAACGACGTTAAAACCCTAGTATATCCTCAATATAAGAGACGTTTGTACCCCCCAAAAAAAGACACCGCACCAAAAAGGTCCCTTTTTTACCAATTCGGTAAGGTACCCCAATAATGAGGATACTATTATCGAAGTGACTATCAACACTATCCGAATATAATGTTTACATTGTTGTCATTATGAAACGGATCGTTTAATAAATCGCCTCGCCGCTGTCAGTGGAAAAATTAGTATGCGTATCAGTTTTGTTTTGATGTGCTCGCTGAGTGGGTGTTCGCACGCGACTACGGTATGATACCGTTTCGTGACTTTTGTTTATCGTATACTTATTAATAAAATTAATATAAGAAAAAAAATTGACTGTTACAGGACGTCAAGCGCAAGATTATTCGTAAGCCAACCATATACTTCATAGTCTACGTATTTAGACACATTGTATGCAGTATTGAAAATTTTAAATGCTGCCCGCTAGAGGCGCTGTTCAATTTCCCACACAATTTGTCTAAATACGTAAACAATAAACTATACAGTCAGCTCACGAATAATCTCGCACTTGACATACTGATACTGATTTACTAGTTCCTCGTAAGGATTTTTTTGTTAATTTCGAGCAAGTATCCTTCAAGCTACCGTCCTTCGTATTAACGATTAGGTTTTGACATTCTGTGCATGTAACTTCTTGTATGATCAAAAAGTATAGACAACAAATACCTTCATGAGGCGACCTGAATAATAATAATAATTCCAGCCTTTTTTTATGTCCCACTGCTGGGCACGGGCCTCCCCTCAATGCGAGGGGGGTTTAGGCCATAGTCCACCACGCTGGCCCAGTGCGGGTTGGCAGACTTCACAAATCTTTCGAGGGGTACTCTCAGACATGCTGGTTTCCTCACGATGTTTTCCTTCACCGTTTAGCAAGTGATAATCTTGGTTGAAAATGAATTCGCACATGAAAAATCCCAGAGGTGCGAGCCGGGGTTTGAACCTGCAATCCTCGTTACCGAGGCAAGCGTTCTACCAACTTGGCTATCACTGCATACGACCAGCAGTGTGATTTTGAAACCTCGGAAATCGGATTCGGATTCGGAACGGTAGTTTGCGTCTACGAAGTTAGTTTAATAATGGTAGGAAATAGTAGAAAAAATATTGATCGCTAAATTTTTACTAATACGGGTTTTTTATGATAAAAAACTTCAAACTTATAACCACACACAAGAAATATTAAGTCAGACACTTGTTATTTTTGATATTCACGTTTCTAGGCCTATATGTTTTTATTATTATTTTTGCTGTACCGAACTTTGTAAACAAATTAACAATTTTGATTTCCGAATTCGAAGATTGTTGACGTTTGTCGACGGAAAATCATTCCGATCCGACCATAACTTTCCGAGGAGATTTATGTGTAGGAAGTCTTTCCGATGGCATGTAGTCTTTTTTTTTTACTCAATTTGATATTATACGAATTATTGGATATTGCACTGGCTTTAATAGCATAATTAAAGCCGTATTTTTGGATGAAACAATAAATTAAACGCAATCCCAGTGTAGCTAAATGTATTTAGGTACCAACCTACTTATTTATTTACTTTAATACAATTTGGTCATTATACATTTAAAAATATTTCATTCGCATTATTAACAAGACAAAAGCACATACTCAAACTTTATAGGGACAGACAAGGGTGAATACGCAGGTTCGGTTGCCAAATTTTTTTAATAGATGGCGCTGTAGCCTTGCAACCTAGTTTTTTATTTTTACACGAATATGGAGCATCTATGTGACATGATGTTACAAATTATATAGGTAATCAACGTTCATTTTGGTTATTTGTAATTTTCTCGTCAACAACAATAAACAAACCTCAGACATAGATTAAACAAACTTCTTTTTCATTGGATTTGTCAGTTTACAAAGATCGGTACAAAAAATAAAAAAACTAACACGTAGACTTAGAAACGTGAATATCAAAAATAACAAGTGTTCAACTTAATGTTTGATTTATGTGGTTATAAGTATGAAGCTTTTTATCACAAGAAACTGTAATAGTTTAGATTTTGCGTTCAATATTTTTTCTACTATTTCCTACCATTATTAAACTAACTTCGTAGACGCAAACTACCGTTCCGAATCCGAATCCGATTTCCGAGGTTTCAAAATCACACTGCAGAATAAGTTTAACAAAAATCGTGGTTTATTGTTCGTATTATTTATAATGTTTTTAAGAAATTGATGCCGATCTACGTTAACATCAGGATAACAGTGATAATAAGTTCGCAGGTTATTTTTATTAATTTTTAGTGACCAAATGAAAAAATAATGACTTAGTAACATACCGCAAGGCGGGGACGAGGCAGGCGTGGTGGTGGTGTCCATTACAGGTTTAACTAATATCGACAGCTCAACTTATTGCGGGCGCGCACGGCCGCCCCATATATATTTGGACTAAAAAATCTTTGGCGAAGAATAAACACGAGCTATTAATTGATTGACGTGAGGCAACACGGTCGGATAGTTACAACTTCGGAGTATTTGAATTTGTTCCATTTTTAAAACTAAATTGTTTTTTTCGCGTGTACGAATGACACTATTATATTGACACAAATATATATATTGACAAATTGTAGGGCCAATCCCTACCAACTGGCATATCAATGAGTGAAGCCAACTTGACTATTGACAATGCCAATTTTGTCCTAGCGATTGTGAGCCAAATCATTGCGTTAGTAGAGCATTTTTATGCGTAGAGTTCGAATGCCCAATAGCCTTTCTTAGTGGGTGCTCATCATGTGCCAAACATTTTTACAATCATTTTTTGGGTCTCTACCTCCAGCCTGTAATATATTTTTTAAGTAACTAGATACATAGAATAAAAAGAAAACATATTTCCAATATCTTAACGTACACTGAATAGAACGCATTTGTTTAAATTAAAAACAGCGAAACACACGCCAGCAATAAACTTAAAAGTATTCACACGACGTTGCCCGGAACACACGGTGCAAGATATGATTAGGGTTCCTTGGAAAAATATGTATTAAGGAATAATATTACCTTTAAAATACCTAAAAGAGTTTCTAAATCTAGAGTATCGTCATAATCAAATATTTTTGAACTGTATAATTCAAACATATTTTCCATTTACATGTTTTATTATTTAAAACGTCTAATGAACAGTTACGATACAATATTAATAACGCAAATATAGCGGAAGCATTTATTTTTAGTACCCGATATATATTTAATTTCGGGGACAAACAAATAAATTCCCACAAAATATACAGAACCTCTAAATGTAACACCATAAATTTCCGCCACACATTTGAAGCAACAAAACAAAAAAGAATGCGTTCTTAAAAAAAATGTTTCCGCGTACCGCATTTAAAGCACCCCATTCACGACACAATGGACGTTTTGTGCCGGTTTTGTGCAGTCTCGTGCGGTATTATCGCATGACCTGTCTGACGTGTGACACAATACCGTGTATGGGTGCACTTACAATATTGTTTTTGTTTTCTATCCGTGCTTTTTTTTATTCTTTTTTCAGAATGAACGATATTTTCTTGGTGGAGAGCGCAATTTCAGTTCCTTGAGACATTCTTTATGCTTAAGATTCGCGTGGCACCGGGAGAAAATATGTTGAATGTATTTTATGCCGTGGAAATCTTTAGGGGCTGGAGATTTTATGTAGGTATAAAATGTAGTTATGTGGGTTAGTTGACAATGAATTAAGGTGCTTTTATTAAAATAAACACTGGGTATTCCGTAAAGTTAATACAAATAATAAATTTATTAATTGATCAGTAACCTATAAACTAATGAAAATGATAGTATGTAAGTGGATAATCAAATACATAATTACTTAAATATAATCAAACACACAGAGGGAATACCATGCAAAGTTCGTATATAGTTATTAAAAGGGGCACAGATGCAATTTACCCTCTGTTACCTAATAACAATTTATCCAAGCAAGTCTGCAGGATCGGAACAAGGGATATCTTACCTCTTAAAATTCCGTAAATAAATGACTTATTTATTTGAAAAAAAAAACATCTTTTCGGTTTTAGCGTTTATTTTATGTTTTTAATTTAATTTAAAAATCTAAAATAACGCGATAAAATCCGAAAAAATAGTTTTGTTTCAATGTGTAGGTAGTATTCGTATATAAGAAATCAATATGACTCGATTTTTTAAATTAATTAAGAAGTTTTGAATTTCGAACAGCCCAACTCTAGGTTCTTACTGACACGTCATATCTATAGCCTTCATGTCTATCGATCCGCCCCAAGTGGCCGCCGCGCCCCACATTATCGGCTGGGGCAAATATTGTTGCCTTCCATCACATTCACGCATTTCCGCCCCATTTCCGATATACTTTTTTTAGCTTTGAAATGCCGTCTTTGTTTTGATTTGTTACGCTTAGCAGGTATTTAGGCGGAATTTGATAACATGTTAGCATAATTTGATATAGTTACCGAGGCCAGCGTTCTACCCATAGCAGTGATAGCCAAGTTGGTAGAATGATTACCTCGGTAACAAGGATTGCAGGTTCAAACCCCAGCTCGCACTTCTGGCATTTCTGCATTTCATGGGCGAATCTTATTTTCAACCATGATAAACAGTGAAAGAAAACATCGTGAGGAAACTTGCATGTCTGAGAGAACCCCTCGAAAGACGCGGGAAGTCCGCCAACCCGCACTAGGCCAGCGTGGTGGACTATGGCCTAATCCCCCTCGCATCGAGGGCAGGCCCGTGTCCAGCAGTGGGACATTAAAAGGCCTGGTATTATTATATTATTATTCTAATTTGATGGGTTCCAAAATTAACATCTGAACGTTGCATGGAGATGGACAGGTAATAATAATATATAATATTGGGGCCGGGGGGCCCCAAAACAGAGGTATCCGCCGGAGCGTCACGGTAGTGTGCTCGTAGAGCGATCCCGTGGCGCCCCACAAAAGGCACAGAGGGCGGCGCTGGGTTTTAGTGGGTAGTCTGGACTTCTTCCAGGAGCCCCACATAACCGTCCTTGCTCCCCCGGGCTTGGGCGGTATGCGTAAATGCATTTCCCAGCGGAAACAAAAAAAAAAAAGTAATAATAATATCGCAAGATGACCAACGAACTGTACGGTTCCCAAATTAAGCAACAATATCTTTTATGGGTACCATATACATGGTCTGGTAGTGATCGCAGTATATAAATAATCATTACACTAATTGTCGCAGAACTATTTAACTATTTAACTTACTGGTTCTTGCACGAATAAGGTGGCATTTTCGCAAACTAGGGACAATTTTACGCTGCGTAAAGTTTTCTATAAGACAAGTAGGCAGTTTAACAGGGAGAAAATTTTACACGAGAGGGGTGTGAATATAAATCAATGATATAGGGTAACTTTGGGGACGTGGTAAAATAATAAAATGAATTCGAATTATATGTGACATAATAAAACTTATAAAAGGCAATTTTGAAGTTTTCAACTTAGTTAAGAGTTGGTTATCGTTTTATTTCCTATGTGTAACGAAACGTTTGAAACGAAACAGTGCCTTGGTGGTATTGAAATTATTCGAATATCGAACTATTAAAGCTGCATATTTCCGCTAGGGGCGCTGCTGTATTCGAAAGTTCGAAATTTAAACGAGAAACTATAAACGTAGGAGTCTCACTTTTCTTAAACTTGATCGGGTTGTTTTCTTAAAATCTATGTTTTTAATCAGCACAGGTAAGGATTGCATTGAATAAATTACAACATTCCACTGATTGGATGTTGATCAAACAGTAATTACAGGCGCGGGATGTGGGACCCACATTCCTAATGAGCATTGAATCTGTCACGCGAACTATGTGAAAGACGCTCCCTGCGTTTGTGGACGCTATTGGCTATCTCGTGAAGGTGAGTGCTTTAGATACTATAGTAACAGTTATTTAGGGCAATGTACTTATTCATTCAATGTATAAATACTTTGTGAGTTACCTACTGAACTTTGTTTCGATAGTCGAAGTTTATTTAGACCTGTAATTGCTTTTACTAAAAAAATATTTGCGATACACACACAAAAGTACTTATTTCCATGTGGTGCGGCGTAGCAAAACTTGCATACGTGAATGTTGGAATTAATTTTATCAGTCATGTAGAATATGAGAGACAAATTGTCACTAAATAAGATAAATTTAAATGACAACAAGGATCCGAGAGAAACAGAGTGAAAAAAAAAACAAACAGTTGATCTACAATACTTTCCAGTTTTTGTAGCTACCTATGTCTCTCTCTGATGGATGATTGATCCAACCGGGTATATTAGAAGGAATTTTATTCACCATTAAGTGGCTAATGCAGTGACAATAACGCGCGTATGCGTCAAACCGCAGAGGTGTTAATTGGAGCGCCGCGATTAATGAAGGTGCTGACGTCATGATGTGTGAAGCGCTATTCAGTCGGGAACAGCCAGCCGTTCCAAATTGGATTCTATGCAATTTGTTTTTTTTTTCATTACTGCAAAGCTGGCACATTACTATCCAAATATGTTCGAATTTTAAATTTGTCGAAAAAACATAGTCTCCCATATCCCCGATGTGACCTATATCGATATTAAATACTGGTAATATCGGTACTTGCTTATCAGATTGGAAATATGTCTAGAAATGTTAATAGAGATGAGCTCTAGTCATATTATTAATTGGAATCTTGGTAGTGTAACGAGACATACTTATTGCACGCGTCTCAAAGATCATAATCATACCAACATCGAAATGTAAAGCTAAAATATTTTAACATTTCACCGTAGATATTCAAATTACTTATAAGTTCCAAGTAATAAATATATGACTTCAATTGATTGGTCCATTCAAAGAACATCAAAACTATTATTTTTCTGCAAATTCATTCATTCGATATTCGAATTGAAAATAGTGACCTCTAAACTGCAATTGGCCAGCAATAGGTCGTAGGCGTTGTCGAATTAGAGTGTTTGCACATTGGACTAATCTCCCGGTGTTATATCTACTATAGAAAAATATGAAAGAAAACCTACTTGAAGCCACAGTATTGTTTTTTTTAAACGTTGATTATAAATTCACTGGTATGTTAGATGATTTGAGATGAAATTGTCTTTAAAAAAAAGAAAATGAATCTTCTGTCACAAAACGAGCATACTATGAACATCATTATAATAAAATAAAATTTATTAAAATTTATTGAGTTTTTTAAACCACATAATAAGGCTGCCTATTGTCAGAGAATGCCCTTACAGAATACCAGTATTTTAAATACAATGTAACATTTTCACGCAATAATACCTAAATTCTTATTACATTCTCGTCAGAACTCCCCACGGCGGGAATCCGATCACATATCACCCAATCTGCAGCCGCCCTAACAGAATCGAATGGCGTTCTTAATTTGAAACGTGTTCGACAATTGAAACAGCAGGTATCGATGCACAGCAGCGCCATCTATAAGGTCATCGGCTTGCCCCAAATTTGTAATTGAATTAGATGTGTATGCCTTGCATAACAACGTTGGTGTGAAATTGAATAATTGTAGAATCTTTTACAAGATTTTTATAACTTTCAATGCCGGGTCGTTCCCGTCACGTATGCCAGTGATCTGTTCCCGAGTCACGTGACCCCGAGACAGGGGTCGTTACCGCAGACGTTCGGAATTCGAATGTTAATTTGAAATGCAAGGGTGTGACCGCACGCTGAATACAATACTGATATTAGTAACTAGTTTTTGCGATATAGCGAATAAAGGCTGGTTTGGATTTGTTTTGGTAGTATGTACTAGCAGTAAGAATATCGAAAGTAGGTAGTACGTACTACCCTACTTTACGGTAGTATATGTTTCACAACTTACGCGCGTGCGACATTAAAAAAATAATGGCAGGCATCGTGAGGAAACCTATATGTCTGTCAAAAAGTTCTTGACAGTCGTGTGAAGTTCGCCAACTCGCACCGAACCAGCTTATTATTTATTACGTTACTAATGTGTGTTTTTCACAATTTTGCAACTGACATTAACTAAGTAAGAAACTAACCATTTCTCTCGCAGCACTTGTTATGAGCTTAAATTTAGTATAACATTTATAATTCAGCATTCCTTGGGCATTCAATCATTAACATTCTATTTTACAAATGACACGTTTAAGACAATGCAAATAAAAAAAAACAAATTATTATTACCAAATGTCTCTGACATAATTTAATTTAAAAAAAGCCTTGATTTTTGCGCAGTCTACCTTTGTATACCTTTGTGTGATTGTGTTTAGTTTGTGTTTAGTTTGTGTCTATTTTGTTTTTTTTTTTCAGTACAATGAAGGTGACGTCATTTTGATGGCATGAAATTGTAGAAAGCTTTAGCGGAATAATTCAAATTAAAATTATATATTATTTTTGAAGAAAACTAATATCTATACGAATATGAAAATCTCTGTTTTATGTTTATTAGTGACACAGCTACACATTAAAAAGTATTTCCAATAATTTGTGAACGACCCTATTAATAAAATATACAAGCAAGCAAGCTTACCGATCGAATCTATTCGTGACTACCTTCAGGGCGTTTATCACTGGTAATTGTATGCAATTTCGCGATGATTCATTAAGGAGTCTACACATGAGGGGCTTTCAGCGATACATTATGAAAAGGCCGCTCGCGTGCGAGTCGCGGGACACCATGAGTGGTGGTGACGTTCAAACTAGCGGGGATACGAATTAGTATAAAAAAATGTTATTAAAAAAAAAGTTTACCTAATTAATAGACAACCTGATTAGCGCAGTTGGTAGTGAGTGACCCTACTTTCTGCGCTGTGGGTCCCGGGTTCGAATCTTGGTAGGGACAATCTTTGTGTGATGAGTATGAATATTTGTACCCAAATCTTTGATGTTTCATATCTATATAAGTATTATACACTGGGTTCGCCCCCAGTCCTTTGTACGGTACCCATAATACAAGCATTGATTAGTGTGGGACCGTATAGTTGGTGTATTCGTCTGGCGATATTATATTATAATTGCCCGTGACTTTGACATGACTATTAAAAAGTCATCCAGAAAAATCGTTCGAAATAAAATAATGTTTTTTTTTTCTGGAAAATTTCCTAGTAAAAGACATCTTGATCGGACCTCCCAAGTAAGTAGCGCACCTACACATGCCTCCAAAAATGCAAAGGGGATTCTTTCACACACATTTAGAAAACTAGTAACACCTTTTTTTAACATTGTGTATTTTTTTTTTAAATGACATTTTTTTTATTTCATGTCCATACTATTCCACCACCGTATGACGGATAGAACAGCGCCGGCCATTCGTTTTAGTTTCCTTCACAGCACTCATAATCCATTCAGCCCTTCATACAACATCCGCACAACCATATAATACTGTATGACGTGGTCGTTCTATCATATTACCGTTGGTCAATGGATGGTTTTTTTTTAATGGAATAGACAATTTATTGTGTGTAGATCAAGTCGTAGCCTAGTTGGTTAAATTAAGGCATTATTTTTTTCACATTATTATTAATGCCCTAAAAGGCGCAGGTTCAAAGGTTAGAATATCATTTCTAAATAACTCTGGACACTTAGGCTTAGTTACTTGACGAAAATAACTGCTCTGCACTTACAACATTTTGCTATACCTACCACACATTTTTGATGTATATAACAAATAAATAAATATCGCCATACGAACACACCACCTATACAGTCCCACATTAAGCAACTGGTGCAGAGCAGACAGATGGTGAATGGACTGAGGGCGAACTCAGAATATAATATTTATATACATATTAAACATCCATGACTCGGGTACAAACATTCGTGCTAATCGCACAAAGCTTGTCCCTACCTGGATTCGAACCCGGGACCCTAGACGCAGAAAGCAGAGTCACTACCACTGCACTAATCAGGCCGTCAATACATTCTGTCAAAATATTCCTACTCTGGGGTTTCAGAACCATGGTATCAGTTTTTGGTATAATGTCACTCACAGCCTGTATAAGTAATTGTATAGTAATCTGTTATTAATCTGACTAGTTTGAATGTCTCTTTCGTTCCAGTCTGAGATTGCAGTCGTTGTAATGTACATAGGTCCTTATTCCTACTACACCAAACTCTAATTCCGCAATACACTAATCCCGACACATGGACGTGGGCGAGGCACTAATTTATAAATGGTTTACGCTTAATCTCCAACTGCGAGGCGTACAACACGCGCCACATTTATTATGTACATTGTAGTATGTGCTAACGGGATTTAGGGTAAACCTGTGTGGATGGGTGTATGCTAATGTTTTGTGTGAGATAAAACATCAAATTAGCAGAATTGGTCGAACTCTTGCTTTTGAAACACTAAGCGTTACGTACTAAGCGTTTTGCTTCTACTTTCATCGTGCGAACTGCCAAGGAATGGAACACGCTACCGGCGTCTTTGTTCCCCGTTGACTTCAATCTGGGTGTTTTCAAGTCGAGAGTGAACAGGTACCTCCTAGGCAAGTATGCTTCATCGTATATCTCATCTTCACTTACCATCAGGTGAGATTGAGATCAAATACTTGCCTATAATGTAATAAAAAAAACCGATTTAAACTTCGGCTTGCTTCTCTGAGATTTTCGGATTACATGTGCGAATTGCATGTCCTATAATGATTACCTCTTGTGTTATAGTCAATCATTGTGAATGAACATACATTATGAGACCAAAACACCATCGGCAAAACATAGTTGCAAGTGCCCTATAAAAAATTGTCTATGAATAATCTTTAAGGACCATAGAGTGCATAATTCATGCAACTATAATTACGCTATGATCCTCTGAACACAGATAACAACGTTCTCCACAGACGATGCAGCGGAACGCAACGAGAACCCACTGAAATAATAACAAAAACAACAAAATAAAAAATATAGAAAGAAAAATTTTGTTAAGCGGCACACAAGCCGAAACCGAAACGTTTTGGATTGCCCTCGAGTAGATAGGAGACGGCTCTGTGTGGGGCCATAAAGCTAGATATAATACCATACAATGTCAGCAAAAAGAAAATTGTCTACTCCGAGAAATAATTTTTATTTTAATATTTTATGAAGTGTATTGTAAGAATAATAAAAGGTCTAGGAACTTAAGGGTACCAATATTTTTTATCGAATGGTCCTTGTGCTCTTAGTTGCAAATGGCTTTTGTCGCGATGGCGTACTTAGTTTGCACTTAGTGTGATTCTGCCTTGAGAGGGCGCAATCAGCTCAAGGATCAAAGGAGAAGAGAACAAAGAGCATTAGTTAGATGAGATTAGGAGAAAATTTGGTATAGGTTGTCATACTATCGGAGCCTTCAACAATGCTAGCCCGCTTATTTCTTCGCAGTTTTAATGGCCGCTCGCTAACAAACGCTTCGACTGAAGCAATCCTTTTTTTTCATGCTCCTCTCCTTAACCGGGAAATGACTTTCTGACTGTTAATCTCTCTCGCAATCTCATTAAAAATTCATAACTCAAAACTGCGAAAAAATTAAAAATTGTGATAGCTTCGTGGTGCGCAGGATTTATTGAAGTCTACCTGGGGATTAATTTATTAAAAATGCTTATTAATTTCAAAGTGCAATTGTACTGACTTTAATTTTAAATTATCGTTGTTAATCCTATTTTATACCATCTCGATCTCGATCTATATTCTGGTATCATGTTTTGACATTCAATTGTCAGAATGGATACTTTCATTACAAAGTCAACTTTCCAAATTTGTGTTTTTTTTCAACAGGTTCCTTGGTGTACACTGTTTGTTAAACATTAAAACCCACGTCGTTGTGCTAAAATACAAGTGTTGCATTCACACCGAGACGCAGGCGCAGGCGAGGAACAAATCAAGGGGAACAAACTAAACGCGCGCCGTCACCGCGATTATCTCGGGTTTCTCACACACTGTCGCGGACATTTGTTTAAATTACATTAGCATGAGCATACTTTGGTAAGGTTGAGCGTCCACATGAAGGTCCTTAATAATTTAAAGCTATATTTAGTGTCATAAAGATAATTTAGTTTAATGTTAAATGGAACGGATCTTAAGCATGGGGTTCCCCAAGGATGTGTCTTTGGTCCACTGTTGTTTCTTTTTCAATGTTAATGTATAACATGAAAAGTAGAATTTCGAAATTCCTGTTGTTTTCATAAAATTCATGCTAAACTATCATTTGATTAGTATCGTAACCAATGCTACTTAATTAATTAATTTTAATGATGCCACGAAAGCACAATGCCTGCTTTCAATATTTTACCGAATGATTGAGTAGACCTTTACCGTCGAGAAATTTATCCAGCCAGCCAGCTATATAGACGAGTAATGTTCACAAATATTTTTTAAGTTTACTGAAAATATTCTATTTGGTAGCTTGACAGAAACGCTGGAGCATCATCTCAAGAGGTTGTGTGGAAGTGAACACGCGTGGGCGCGCCTTCGTGATGCGTGTGCGCCGATTAAATTGCATTAATGCAATATACTAACATACTTAGAGTTTCGTCTTTTTGTTTCACATACTTTGTTGCACACTAACATATTTAATTTATGTAGGCGTGCTAGGAGCGAGTTTATTGATGCTTCATATATTCTTGTTATGGGGGTAGAATTTACGGTGTGTGATTGTTAAGATGCTTTACTAAAACTTTCGTCTGGAGAAAAGCATTGTACGTACAAAGATATGGACACTTAGGCACACAATGAGAGATACAGGCTAGAGATATTTGAGATCTATACTGCTGACGATGATAGAAATATTATAGTCTGAGAAAATTTACGTGATAAGAACAATTGGTAGTTACCCTGCTTTCTGTGCTGAGGGTCCCGGGTTCAAATCCTGGTAAGGGCAATATTTCTGTGATGAGTATTAATGTATGTACCCGAGTCATGATTTTTTTATATCTATATAAATATTATACATATACTGGAATCTCACCCAGTCTCTTACTTAGTTTGGCACCGTACAGTTGATGTGTTTGTCCAGCAATAATATTTATTTAATAATTGTGGCTGGTTGTATTTAAGTATCTCAAAGGAGCTCTCAGCAACGCTCAATCAACTAACTAATTACCTCAAATTTTAAGCTTGACAAAATTCACAACCTATTATATTCACCGATAAACGATTTTACTACTAACGTGATATTTAAATTAAACATCTTATGCTAGTACATGTTAGAACCGATATTTAACTGGAATGTCCAGTTAAACATCTAGTTCAGAAGCTCAACGATCCTACATTTCCTAGTCATCTCGGACACTCATCTCTGCGCAGAGCCGCACACAAGATACTCGAACAGACGGGGGTCGTGCAAACATCTTGAAATTGTTGATTGGCTGAGACATGGCCTATTTGATTTGTACACATCGCGTACTTGGCTTTACATTGCTGGAGATGATACAACCTCTTCGAATACTTTTGTTTTAAAATTATTAATGTATGTTTACCTTTGTTAATTGTATTATTATTAGCTGTCTATGCTTAAGCTTAAGTATGAGATAGGCGTTAACTAACATCAATAGTTTAATGTCCAGTATGTCAAGTACGAGATTATTCGTAAGCTAACCTAACTTTGTATGGAGACTTGAATGTTTTAAATTTTGTTCGCTAGAGACATTGTTCAATTCTTCATACGAAGTGTGTGAATACGTAGACTATAGAGTATATTGGCTTACGAATAATCTCGCATTTGACGTACTGGGCGAGGATTGAGAACGGAAGCTCCAGGTTACTTGGACGGCCTTTCTAATCACCAAGCCATTGATGTTTAATTTTATTAGTCATCATCATCTTGATCATTATTTCATTCAAGCCTATTGCGAGTCTACAATCCTTTCAATCTGTTAGCCAAAAGATTTCAACTGGTGTACATAGACCTTTTTCAATGACTATCTTGTTAACTTTATTATTATTTGTGATTCTAGAATCTCATAGACCGGACTATCAATTAACCAGATTTTTAGATCTTTTACTTTTATCAGTATCACATACACTGGCAGCTCTATATAAATTTGGATGTCATATGTAACACTACTTGGTGTATCGAGCACGGACCGATCAAATACGTGAGATTTGCGACGTTCACTGTGTGCGGACCTATTCTGAAGAACACCATTCGACAACCATTATCTTTGTGAGAAATTTTAATTATAATAATTGTCGAGCATGGTTATATATATGAACATGCCGAAGTGCCTTGGGGAAGAAGTAAATTCTTATCTTATGTTTCAAACATTATTACGTTAAAAGAAAATATAAAGACCTTAGTCTAGACTTAAGCGTCTACCGAAAAGTCTCTATGCATCACAATCCTTCGACGACTTCCTGACAGGCGAGTGATGTGATATCCAACGATGTAGTCATAGTCAATCTCTATCTATCAGCCGATAGACGTCCACTGCTGGACATAAGCCTCCCCCAAAGACTTCCACACATCACGGTCCGCATCCACCGGCTTCCTGCGACGCGTGTGATATCATCGGTCCACCTTGTGGGGGGCCGTCCTACACTTCATCTTCCGATTCGTGGTCGCCATTCTAGATCCTGTAGTCATAGAAAAAGTAAAAATTGTTTTTTTTAAACAGACATATTTAACCTATAATCGATAGTGGTAAGAAACCTATGACTGTATACCGACGGTACTCTAAGTAGGTCGATTTCATAAAGCTATTATTGTTGATGATATTGAGAATAAGGATCTGTATTAGGAGTTATCAAACTACGCCGCCTGTCTGCAGCATCCACGTGGAGTTTGTCCACCATACTGTTTTGTTTAGTTGGGATTTATTGCGAAGAGCCCATATATACTACGTAAAGTTAATAAGTAAGATAGAGCTGGGAAACAGGTAAAGTCAAGCCCTTACGCGGTATACGTGTTGGACCCATGTCCCGCGCAAGTCTTCCAAAGATCCGGGTATAGCCCGTGTGGAAAGAGACATACACTTATAACAATACAATTTATTGATTTCTTATATTTACGCGAATACTACACACTGAAAGAAAATAATTTTTAAGGATTCTATCGCGATTTATTTTTTGTTTTTACGTTCCCGACGTTTCGGCTGATTTACAGCAACCATGGTCACGGGAGGACTGAGGTGGTTGACGTCCTAGTGTCATAGTTTGACAGGGGTACCTTCATATTTAGTTAAAAAATATAATATGGTAAAAATTGCATGGAGGTATACCAAGGTTCGCCATCCTTGTCCTAGAGTAGATATATATGTATATAGCTTCAAATAGAACATTGTTGAAGCTGCGGAACGAGGCACACATTTAAAACACATTAGTAACCGTCGCTATCATACATCAATAATACTGTGTCGCGGAAATTGAATCCGTCTAATATATTTGTACAACGATTCACGAAAATGGGCCGCTTCGTTTGGAGTAGTACACTGTATTTTACGTCATAAATTTATTGGCAATCGGCTACAAAATAGTACCATTTTTGCCATTGTCGAATAATTCTTGATAATTGTTATTAAATTATATATATATATTTTTTATTATTACATTATAGGCAAGTATTTGATCTCGATCTCACCTGATGGTAAGTGACGATGAGATCTACGATGGAGCATACTTGCCTAGGTAGGAAGGCGGCAGTAGACCGAGAGGCTACATTCACTAGGCACATGCAGCGCAACTGATCTGACCCGCCATCCATGAATGGCAACACCGAACAAATATACCCCTAATGATAATGTTGATGACGATAATGATGATGAAATGAATCCCCTACCCTTATGAGTAAATCTGTGGACCTTTTATTTTTACTCGGTCTTGCTATCTTCTCGGAACGTTCTGACGCAAACGTAATCGATTATACATATTTTAAAAGTTGCTGTTTTGTCTATGATATTTTAAATTAACCCACCCAATATAACGTCGTCGAATATATTGTTTAATATTCCATTGCCCAGCTCATCCATTATTAATTCATCTTCGTAACTCCTGGTACATCATACGTAACGAATCCGTACGTATCATCGTATCGAGATTATTAATTCGGATATGAATCCGATAGCCGGCGGGATGTAAGCGAGTTATCGATAATCGAGAACCGCTCCGCGACATATCGAATAACTCGTTCCATCATTGGATATATGTATTCTTTACTCGCCCGCGGTTTTTTTATGATTAAACCGTACGTTGGATATTGTGTTGTTTTTGCTGTATGTTTTTATTTTAAATCAGTATTGCCAACTTATTTTAGACGTTTAGATTTTTTTACAACCTTGTCTATTCATATTACTTGTTGTAAAATAAAAAAAAAAACTTATCGTTGAGTACATATACTGGGTGTATTTAAAAAAACTCAATACATAAACCTGCCACTCATGAGATTCAGATCATTCTAGAAACAAAATTTTGTGAATCAAAAGATCAACTTAAAAAAAATATCGTGCTTCATTGTGTGGATCCTGCAAACGAACACTACTACCAAGGAACATCGTGAGGAAACCTGCATGTCTGAGAGACCCCTCGAAAGACGTGTGAAGTCCGCCAACCCGCACTGGGCCAGCGTGGTGGACTATGGCCTAATCCCCCTCGCATTGCGGGGAGGCCCGTGCTCAGCAGTGGGACATTAAAAAGGGCTGGTATTATTATTATTACCATTATTTTACCTGAACATGATATCATGCAAATACCATATTCTGAAATGATAATCGAATCAAAACATATTAATTTTAAGCCCACATCTGCATTTCGTATAAACACGTAAAGTTATGGGTTCGGATAGTTCGGGTCCGACATAGTTGTGCCAAATGTACGGATATTAACATACATTTACATATCACACAGACGGATGTAGTTTGCTAGGTAATATGTACGGATTTTCATAGTCGTAGGGTAAGGATTCAGTGGTCATAGATTAATTCCAATTTCAAATTAATTATCCGTAGACGTTATTGGAAGATGATTGGAGGTACGTCATCTTCAGCCTTGACTTATTTAATTTGTTTGTTTTGTATTAGGGTCGGATGCCATTTGGAATTGTTCTGTTTTCATCCTCTGATGTTACATATTTTAATTTATTTTTTTTAATCAGCCAGCATTTATATGATTTTATATTCTTAATTCAAATATTTGAATTGAAAACAAAATATTAAATAGTTGCTGTTGTTCGAGCAAGGAATGGAATTCGATTGAATTAAAAAAAAAAACATATTTATAGGATGAGACGTCGTCATAGATGAAAAAGGAACAATCCCTGATTTGGTTAATTATCAATATACATGGTGCGATTGCTTGAAATAAAAGTGAATAACTCAATACTAGAACAAAGTATTTTTTTATAAAAAAAACAATTGTTAACAATATATCAAATTTGAACAGTTTTCCTCAGGCACATGAAGAAAATAAACATAATGCAACGAGGCATGGGCGTTAAAAAAATTGAACACCAAAGAAAAACCTAACTAAAAAAATATTACTATAATATAACAGATTATTTTACGCAACACAAACGTGTTCGGCTAATATTTGCGGCTCTATCCCGGGATTACAGCGTTCGTGTATGCCCGCGTTGCGGCGGATTATATCAGATCACGTGATCTGTTGCGATCTGCCTACGTGTGGTATACGCTGGTTGATATTGATTGGTGCAAGTGATAAAATACTAGAGGGCTGTACGCTAAGAATTACTAACGAAAATTATTTCTTTTGCGCGCACTGAACCTTTCTACATCAAACTGGTGGTTCTACGAATAATGCTTGGTACGTTTATTACTTTGACAGTAGTGTCGAGAGTCTACGACTAAAATAATAAATAAAACCTAATTATTGACTACCAAACTGACCGGTTTCCACAAGCGACTTGTATATTGTCTACTTTCAAAAGATAAACAAAAAATATTTCCACTGTGACACCCAGTATTGCAAAGGTAAATAAATAGAATTATTTTTTTGTTTTTATTCTGAATGGAATTTGTAATTGATCCTTTTTTATAATTAAATGAATGATTAGGACTACTCTAATTTACTAGAGGTATAACGCTAGTTCTCAAGACTCGTACCGCCACATAACCCGTATAATTATAGTGGGTCCCTTGTTAGAATTAATCTCGGTCGGGTTCTGGGACATCTGTATTCGACAATTATATTCATGTGAGGCCAATAAAGGTGATCTTTGTCTCTCTCCTTGCCTGTTGAACTGAAAGAGATAGCATAAGATTTCTATCTTGTTATGTAACGTATGGTGGGATTAAGGAAGGGAAAATATTTGTTTATGGGTTTTGGATGTTGCTGTAATGGTTATTGATGATAAGTGTTGATGTTATGAGACACAAATAGTATGATCGTTTGGTTTTGATTATTGTGAAGTAATATAGTACTACTAATGATAAACGGCTTAGGTATGATTATTGAGAACTCTGTGTGAGCAACTTTAGGGAAATGATATAGAAAAAAAAATAAAAAATCCATTTTGTTTGTCAAAGTTCCCAAGTTACCAAGTTGACAACCTGCACTATGAATTCAATTCAAGTTAAGGAATGAAGTGATTTAAGTGTTCATGGGAATTAATGGAATGGGAAATTAATTACTACATTTTACGGTAGTAGAAAACTCAACTATTTACTATTAACGAGTTAATTAAAAATTCTGAAGTTCATACTTGTGTTCACGTAACCGCTAAAGCTAAAGCAATTACAGGGCGTGACGTCACATCCAATGCAATTTTGTCGTTTAACCCACAGATTTCTTTAACACTTAATACTTATTAAATCTCACATTTAAAAAAAACAGAAAAACCTTATGTTAATGGAAATATAAATTTTATAGATTTTGGTTGCAAATTTTATATAGAAGTTTCAATAAATACAAAATGGGTAGCAAAGAATTTTAAGAAGAAAAGTGCCTTTATATAAATTTCAGCGTAAAATTATTTCCATTGATTAGTAAACGCCCCTATTTGCACCATGTCTAAAAGAGCAGTGGGCCTTATCATAGATTTCCTTATTATAGCATCAAAATATGAATGATAAAAACTAACAAATATAAAGAAAAAAATACCCAACAAACATACCTTGAGCAACTCTGTCACAATCAGCTCTTCTCCCCATTAGCAGCCATACTTATCCACATTCCTGCTATCATCCATTTAGTTGGAACATAAAGTAGGCTGGTATCACGGCAGCCACCGACAAAACACATTATATCTGCGGTATAAACAATACAATGGCTAAGTTAAGAGCCGACTAGCAGAGCGTGAGTCCCCAGTGAGAGCCGGTCGTCTTGTATACAAAATATGTGTGTGCCTCGCATGGCATCACACTGGAGCTTATTTTTAGTAAAAATGATGGCTGTTAAAAAAAAGTCAAGCCCGCTGAGTTTCTCGCCGGCTCTTCTCAGTTAAGGTCGCGTTCCGATCCGGTTGTAGAATTAAGAAAAAAAATGTTAATGACAATTTGTATGTGCCCTCGTAGGCCTATACGAAATAAATGATTAGACTTTTACTTTGACTTTAGCTATATCTTAGTGGTATTGTATACATTATTTATAAACTATTTTTTTTTAAATGACATAATATGTAGAACCATTGTGAAAACATCCCCTCTCTGTCGATCGGCAAAGGCGCGCGGCCTATTTGAATATGTAATTACTACCGCTGCTCTAGTAGTAGAGAAAGGTAACATAACGGCTATGTTGGTATACATATGTTTTTCGGTCAAACGATAATAATTTGAGAATTCATTCATTCTGATATAAAAACAAATAAAAAAAATTACTCGCTGTCAATGGGACCGCACATCTATTCTAAGGAGCCCAATTAATCAGTAGACGGTCTAATGAGCGTATATTTCATTGTCCGGCTCCCAGCTCGACGGGAAACCTGAGGGCTGTCAAAAATTTACACAAAATAATGAGTTTGTTCAATCGTTAGTCACTTTTTACATCCTTGCGCCATAAAATACCGTGATTTGGGATAATTATGTGGTTGAGGAAATGTGGGTTTTAAACACGTATGAATAGTAAAACCTATTTCATCTGAAAACGTCTGTCAGTGCACACGAATGAGGTCTTTTTGCGGAATGTTGAACAGTTAAATCATCAATATTCTTTTATTTTCCAAAAATATGTGTTTTTTTTTGATAAATAATGCATAATATTTATTGGGATATAAACCATTTTGTCTTCCTAAATGTGCAGGAAATTTAAATGAAATAGTATAACCCAAGATGTCCGGTAATTTTTCAGTAAAGTATCCACAGCTTTAATGATAGGAGTAGATTAATTTCATTATCATTATCATCTTAAGGGGTACTTTTAATCTTATGACAATTAAAAAAAAATAATCGATACCATAATGGCACTATTTTGTAGCCAGTCTAAAATAAAAAAAGAACATGAATTATTCAAAAAAGGAATATTTCATCTTTTTCTATGAAAGAAAATAATTATTCAAGATTTGGCACTTGTGCCTTTATATTTAAATTGTATACCTGCAAGTAAATTTGATCAAGAAAATACCCATGACATTGACAACATCAGAATTGGCAGTATGGATTGATTCCTTCGCCTGTCCTACTGGACGAATTAAACTACTACTACTACTCTTTTTCTATGTTTGATATGGTGTTCAATAAAAATGTTAAATTCAGTCTGATTTCTAGTCAATCATATATACAATCATAATTTCATACCTACTAATATGCATTTTTCTTTTATATTTGTCATAAGCTGATCTTTTCATCAGCACCAAGTGTACTTATAAATAACAAATAAGTAAGTAAGTCATATCAAACAAGTCATCACAATCCACCACCCTGAAATCATAATTTTCAAGTCCAACGCCTCTTAATCAATACACGAGGGTCTAACATTAAGTCCGGTCTACAGAAACTATTTAAATAAGCCACATTCAATCCTTGCCCGTCGGGTGCACACCGGCATTAATAATTCCTTCAGACGCACATACGACAATCGTAGTACTCATATTATTATATTATTGGCGTCTGCTTTGGACAGCCCTAAGATGTCTTGAGACGATAGTGTAGTCCGGGAGTGTGGAATATTTTAATTTTCCGAACAATGTTTCTTTCTCACAAAACTGACTAGCACAAGAAAAGTGGTGAGATATTTCATGAATAATATATTTAAATATTTCCTCAATGTTATGACAAAAAGCTGATTGTTTTTTTATTATGTGCCAAACATATTAACTTATAATAAAAAAATATGTTTAGTTTCAATGTGTAGTATTCGCGTAAATATAATAAATCAATATGATAACTCATTATGAACATTTTAAAATAATACTTAGTTTATTTTATGAAGTAGTAAGCATAATTATCGTAAAAACTAATACAAATAATCTCAGTTCCCAACTCCCGGACTAAAAGGGTTGTCTAATCGAAACATGTCGTCCGCAATGAAGGATATTCGAGACATACGACGACCACGAGGCGAGGCACGAGGCACGATCACACGGCACACTTGGTAACGACCCGAGGCAGACAAAACATTCTCTCCTACGTGCTGATTTGGTAGAGGCATGTTCTGGGACTGTTCTTATAGAAATTTTGTGGTCTTGATACTTTATCCAAATACAATATTTTTTTAAGACTTAGCTTGTGACTTAGCTCGCCAGATACCCTTATCAACATCCTGATCTAAGTGAGGATCTAGATTCTCGATCATGGAATGTCACCAAGTACCTATAACAATGGGCTATAATAGTGCTCACTTCACTAGGGATTAGGGAACTGTGTTCTTCGGGTGCAGTGTAATGATCACAACGCGCTTGGACAGGTTCATCTATGCCCCCCCCCCTCAATGCGCGGGGAATTAGGCCATAGTCCACCACGCTGCCCCAGTGTGGTTTGGCGGACTTCACACGTCTTCATGCAGGTTTCCTCGCGATGTTTTCCTTCGCCGTTAAGCAAGTGACAATCATGGTTGAAAATGAGATCGCACATGAAATCCTGAAATCCCCGTTGTGTGCGCCATGAAACTGCGATCCTTGTTACCGAGGCAAGCGTTCTAGCAACTTGGCTATCACTGCTTTTACAGGTGACTAGTTTTAATTGCGCTTTTGTACGGGGATGTCTGGTATTATCTTCTAAGTATCAAAATCAGTTCGTCAGTGTATAATAATGACCAACAGAGCGGGCGAGGTACAAATCTACATATTGGGGTGTGGGCATTTCTTGCATCCCTGTCTGAGATATGTGTCTTAGCTACCCGTGTCCGAGCCAGGGGTGGCAACAGAGACGGATTCGACGAAACATTAATTATTTGTGTTTTAAGATATTAATTTAGAGAGAGATGATACTCGTATATATAATGATAATGACTCATTTTTTTCTAGCTCTGAAGGTTACAGTTGATTTGTCTTGACCATCTTGCTCAGTCTTGTTCAGTTCTAAACAGAATATGATTATGAAATACATATGTTAAAATTTAAATGAATAAATCGGTTGCTTATTGGAAAAATAAAAATAAATTACACCTTAAATAATTGTATTTATTAAAATGGCTCACAGCTCAATAAATTATTTTAATTTTAATAATAGTTTAATACTTTGTGTAGATAAGACAATTTATTATTTGTTTATGTTGATTACGCAGTAACTTGCACGTCAAGTGCGAGCTAACTCTATACTTTATAGTCTACCGTATTTAGACATTTTGTATGGAGAATTGAAAAGCGCCTCTAGCGGACGGTATTTAAAACATTTAATTCTCCAAACAAAATATCTAAATACGGTCGACCAGAAAGTATACGATTAGTTTACGAATAATCTCGCACTTGACGTACTGAGTGAAATGGTTAATATATTAATAATTATTGAATATTTTCAAATTCGTCCTCCTCACATTAATGTTTAAGGTATGCAGATGCGGTACGAACGTGATAAGTTAATTCCAACTGGCCGATCCCTTACCCGTATCAAAATGATAATAGAGCAGCAATGCCCGCAACGTGTGGCTCGCTCCCGCTTATTGAAAACTTAATGGCCCCGCTAAGATATTGCGATGCTAGGCAACATATTGTTTTAGGATTTATGTGTATGTGTGCAACATGCCGTATATATCAAATTCCGTCTAATTTTGATATATTGGGCATGTTAGGATAATGATAGTTTACAACCGGAGTGAACAATTTTCATCATAGGTTGATTAATTTACAGCACATGGGTTTGTGTTTTTACTTTATAATTTGTAAGAAAACATATTAAACTTTTAATTAACTTTATTCTTAGCGGCACTGGAGTGCACACAGAACACCTTTTGTGTGTGTGTTCAAAGATGGATCAAAGATAATCAGCAAACAATACAGATAATAAATGTCAATCTACCTTATGTCAATAATGACATGTACGTCATGTACATAGGTTTATTATGATTCTAAACGGGATAGACAGCAAAAACTGTACCTATCACAAAATTCATGGGATATAAGCTAAGCTCACTTGTATCATAATGTAGTATATATAACCTTAAAATAAAATTATTTTTTCGAATTTTATCGCGTTTATAAAATTCGAAAAAATAATTTTATTTCAATGTGTAATATTCGCGTAATAAAAAAACAATATTATAATCTTCCTCGCAATAACTCCAGTGCGGTGCGGTGGCCAAGGCGAATAACATTGCATAATAGGACAAGCGACTTGGCGGAAGTGTGCCAGTTGTTCACACGTCCTGCGCCCGCGCAGTGGACACCGCTTCGCGCCCTTTGTGCCGTAAATATGGACATGAGTACAGTGTAGGCAAAGGCTATATTGTGTATGGATAGAGGCTGTTTAGATTTATATTATGACCAAAAAGATGAGTCACAAAGTTCATTAAAAAATCATGGTTGTCAACTTGCAGTTACATAAATAAATACCGTCACATCTGTAATTATACCCGAAAGAATATGCAGAGGTGTACTGTAGTGAACCCAAATTTCGCTAATGGTATTAAGTTCCTATTGGCGTGTCTATTCTACCACCTACTCAACTGCTTAATATATAATAATAATATCGCCAGACAAACACACCAACTATACGGTCCCACACTAAGGACCCTCGGCGCAGAAAGCAGAGTCACTACCACTGCACTAGTCAGGCCGTCTAATATCGCTTTATATTTAAAGAAATAGTACCTAACATAAAATATTTTCTTTTAAGTTATACAAAATGGGTTTAGTCAATTTTGAGTTTAGGCCACACAGAACATAAGCATTTCTCATGCAAATAGTAGAATGACAGTATGAGGTAGCCCATGGACAACCTTTGCCCAAGCCAATTTCAAAAATAGCCTGAAAATAACCGCTTAACATTAAAGTCGACTTTTCAGTGGCAACAAAATAAACATATCCTCTCAGCTCGCCACCCTATCCTCAATACACGTCACAGATACTAGCACCGTGGGCGAGGCGTGGGCGAACGAAAGTTCCACGCTTACTACTAACTTGCCTGTAACGAATAAACTCCTGACCGATCTCACTCGACCTCCCATATCTATGATCTGCCCATACATATTGCCTCGTATATATGGTACTTGTGAAGATCATTTTCGAGTGGTTACCTGGCCGATTTAATCGGTCATGGTTCCCGTAAGGTTTAGCCAGATTAATGATCATAATATAGGAGATTGGAAAGTTGGTGTTTGAATAGGTAGTGGGATTGTGTTCAACATTGTTGCTCGGCCCTACATGGGAAATTATGTGGGGAATATTTCCTTACAATTGGCTGTCCTCATTCGGTGGTAGTTTTTTTTTCTATTATATTTTTATTATATAGTTCGAGACGAAGCAACGCTTGTATTATGAGGACCGAGTTAATCGATCCTAGTATATCATTATATACTAGGATCGATTAACTACTACTATGATTAATGCTGGTGTATATTGTGACTTGACTTGTTTTTTACTGGTGGTAGGCTTCGGCCGTGGTTAGTCACCACCCACTGAACAAAGCCATGTCGCCAAGCGGCCTAGCCGTGTTCCGGCATGATGTTCGGTGTTGCCATTCATGGATGGCGGGTCAGATCAGCTGCGCTGCATGTGCCTAGTGAATGTAGCGTCTCGATCTACTGCCACCTTCCTACATAGGCAAGTATGCTCCATCGTAGATCTCATCGTCACTTACCATCAGGTGAGATCGAGATCAAATACTTGCCTATAAAAGTATAAAAAAAAATGAAATAATTATTTAAATAAAACTTATTTTACAGAATTTATCGCGTTTATTTCATGTTTTTACGTTCCCGACGTTTCGGCTGCTTTACAGCAACCACGGTCACGGGAGGACTGAGGTGTTTGACGTGCTAGTGTCATAGTTTGATCTGGGGTACCTGCATATTTAGTTGTTGCTTGCGGTCCGATCTACGCAGAAAGTGCCCACAGTGTCTTGAGGTCTTGCGATGGTGCGCTTGGTTTTGGATTTGGTTTTTCAAAAAATGATTACAAATTCAAGGCTTAGTATACCTTTTCTGAATCAAACTTTTATTACTATTATTCATTATGGTATAGATTTTATAACTGTGTTTTCGCTAGAATGGAAACTAAATTCCAATGTACCATAAGTGGGTAGTCTGGCCGTCCCTCCCCCGGGTGGGGGCGGCCCGACCCGGCAACTCGGTGGCACATGTGTGCCTAATACCCCGGCATTTGTCAGTCTGTAATTGCGAAGTGATTCCACTTTCACTGTCCCTTACTTAAATCTTAATGTTAGTTCGCTCTTTAGTTCGAGGAATAACGTCCATTTGAAGATATAATATCGATGCTATCTGTTAGCTATAGTTGAACTTATTAAAATAAAAGTATGCGTGCAGCCCTTTTAATTTCTTATATTACGGTTGGGCACGGGCCTCCCATCAATGCGTGGGTGTTTTAAAGAAAAAGCACATTCATATTTTTCTCTCCAGCCAGTAATCTATTTTCAAAATTGGTGGAATTGTGCTTCTGTTACTGATAGTATTCCAACATTCTGCTGTTTTCTTTACAATTAAAAAAAACGTAATGCCAACATGACAATACTGGATCTAGTTTTGTTCTTGTGAAGTTGGTCACGCTGTAGCCATTTATTTGAAATCTGTACATTCAAAACAATTTAAAAATCGAACACCTGGCACTAAAATAAATATGTTCATAAAACGCTGACTGCTAACGAGTGCAGCGGCAATATTTGAATCAGTTGTCAGCATTTTTACGCTCGCCGATTTTTTGTTTGTTTTACATTTTCATGTGCAAATATTTTCATATTTACCTACGGGTAGTCGAACGTCAAGTGGGAAGTGAATTTAGTCTTGACGAGTACTAAACAACATTTATTGGCATTAACATACTTATATAATTTATGGAAATAACGTGATATCAATTGATTTATGAACTTGAAGTATTTTCTTTATATTGCGGATTCAGTGTGAATTGTGAGAATGAAGAATCGGCAGAGACCCAACATCCAGTACGTTTCTTTTCATGGCAAAGTGTTTATAAAATTACAAATCATAAATTTATATCCATTTATCACACTTTCCCGATTTTAATGTGTACAAAATTAAATCCAAAACATAAAAACAATATATCAAAACTTCGTCGCATTCGAAAACTTTTTAATTGCACCCAATTTGCGACCAATCGAAATCGAAATGCCTTTGTTCGTTTGTGAATTTCGTATCGAGAATGCATTTTGAAACTTCCCGATCGCACAAGTTTGTTGCGTCGTGTAAATTCGATATTCAAATAATAAACACTTCGAATTTTGAGTGCATATGGAACGGTATTGAATTTTTAATTGCCAGTTTGATATTTCAAAATTGGAACATTGTTTTTACATGCCAGTCTTATTTTTTTATAATAAGCAGGCGTGTTCTTTTAAAAAAGGTCATACACTTTTTGTGCTTTCCCTATGCCATCTATCGAGTATTGTTTTATACCATACAAAAAGAAGTAATTATCTTCTCTGTGACCATACATACAATAATAATATAGGAAGGTAGCATTTTACCATCTTCACATAGAAGATCTACCTCAACGGTCGCTACTCTCTGGCCCTCAGATTTCCTCCTCCCATCAATTTGCTGCAACGTATTGTTAGTCGCGTGGCCGCATTATCTGAAATTATAGATACAACACTATTTCTTTCGTAATTATACATATTGAGTTAAGCACGTGTCGGACGATTGATTTTGATGTCCGATGTTTGTGGGTTATCAGATAGTATCGATAGCAAAAATCGATTTGAAAATGAAATTTTAGACGACAGCTTAGTCTACTAATGGTTTTAGTGTAGGCTGCTAGGCTTACTTCACTGGGTGGTTGCGGGTACGATTCCCGTACAGGCAAATTTTGGAAAATCCCACTGCTAGGTAGTCAAGTTCTCTATCCTTAAACCGCGTTCTCACAACATTTGAAGTCATCACATAATATTCGCCTTGCCGCCATTTTCAATTTTTTAAATAAGTTAGTACGTTCTTTCTAAAAAAATCATGAAACTTATTTTGGAATGATTTGAGTGGAGAACGATAATTCCGTTCGCTTCAGACTTTTCCGAACACCCGTCAACCCTACGCAATAGAGCGGTACCCGCGACGAATGAGAATGATACATTACGGAATGACGATTATCGATATCGCAGTGAATAACACGTTGTGTTCGCGCTGCGACCAATAATCTTAAAGCAAATGTGTAATATCTTGTAATGTAGGCTAATTCCCTTACAAGGTTGACGAAATTCCCTATATTTAATGGTCCTAACTACACGGAGTTAATTGAAGAGGTCAAAACGGCTCAAACTAAAAGGATATTTTTTTTTAAATTCGTAATTGTCAAATTAGTAAGGTTCTTCTATGTAACAATTAACATGTAAATGTATACTTAAAGTTAGCACTTTTTTTTGACCAGCTGCTCAAGTCTGCCTAGCCGACCCGTCTCACATACCCAGAGCAATGTACTGTTAAAAAATGTAAAAGATCTTTTTAAAAACAGCAACCATGGAGTTTCTTGCCTGTTTTTCTCCACAGGAACAGCGGCATTCCGAACGGGTGGTAAAGTTGTAGCTTAGCATTTTGTAACTGTTTTGATGATTCATAAGTACTGTACTTAATGGTTTCCATGAATAAAAAATATTCTGATTCTTAGGGAATAAAAAAAGTTGTCAGGAAAATTAGAAAATTCGAGACAGGATATCGTTTACCGAGTAAGTTAGATAAAAAAAACATCCCGGAGTAGAATCACCAACATTTGAGGTACGACGTTCCACTCGTGAATCATTAATTTCTCCACTCTGTATAAAGTTAAGCCACATTGGCATAGTTCAACTGTGAAGCATGTAAGCACGCTGCGATACACAATGAAGCATAAGAATAATACAATAGATTTTCTGTCTCTGTCAGATTGTCAGCGTTTTATTTTTGCAATAAACAATTTTCGATGGCAACAAAGAGGTTCACATCGCAAACGTTCCGTTAACCGCACGCATTTCGATACAGTCACAATATCGACGATATTTCTGTTGCATCGTTGATAAATTGATACTGGAACTGCTATGTTTTTTATTTCTATTTTCTTACAAAAAAGGAACCGCAATGAATTTAAAAATACTGAAACAACCATTCGCAAACTATCAAGTGAGTTAATTATTTTCAAGAACAGTACCTCAAGCACAATCCTTTTTACGTAGCATAACATATCGTCTTCTATCCCTCTTGCACCACAGATGTCATAAATAAGTATGACAGAGACATTACCTCTTTTCTCGATGACGTTTCAATTAGAAACATTAGAATTTCCTGCTCACCATACAGAACGCCATAAAAATCAATTGGAATTGGAATCGGAACAGTCCGCAACCGCCAAATTGAAAATCTGTAGTATACATGACTTGAGTAACTATACCCAATAGCAGAAACCCCGGAACCGCTCCAACAAGTGTCAAATTGTTTTAAAGGGGTAAGAATCCCGCGAAATCAGCCTTCACCCACACTAAGGTATATTGAGACGATTTGCTCCGCAAAAAGGCACCCTATCGTGACGATTTTTCGTACCCAATAGTAACAATGGCTCTTCTAGGAAACATACAATATCCTCCAGGCCTCAGAACAAGCGCTTGCGATGATATCTGACGGTACTTATATCGTTAATAGGATCGCCTCATTTGGGCATGACTCGCGGAAAACGATCGCATGTGGGGTCTCATTGAGGATGTAAAGTCTAGCGTTTGGAATCAATTATTGTTTTTATTTTTACTGCCAGCGGTAACCTTGTAATGATAGCCTGTAGGTACCTTTTACTGTAAGCCTGATGGTATAACTTTTAACGCTGACTATTTATTGACCCTTACCTATAAGGTGGAATATATTTTTTTACACTAAACTACTTTTATATTAGTAAATGGGTTGAATTTAAATGGAATGGAATGGAATGGGTACTTAAAAAAACACAATATTTTATTTTGTGAATTTTAATAAAAAAGGAACTTAAAAATATACACTTTTCCACCTAAATCGTATAAACATGTCTTCGTCACAGCTCATCAGAACTGTCAGTCTGTATTTAATTTACTAGCGTCTAAGTTCTCAGCTCAATAACGATTGGGTGCATTTTGATCACCTATATTTAGCTGACATGAATATCGCTGCTAGGTTGAAATGTTTGATTCAGTTGGATCTACTATTTTGTGTTCAGTGGCCTATTAATTGAATCACTGCGATACCAAGCTAAATGAGTTGTAGATCCAACTGTAGATGTAATTGATAGAACTAGGCGATACTTGGCGGAAATCCATTGTTAACCTATAGGGAAAGAGGACCCACCACTCAATCAAACTTGTTTGGTTTATAATCGAAAAAGTTGACCAGCCGAGAGTCAGTGGTGGGTCCTCTTTCGCCATAGGTTAACTGTAGATATGGTAATCCCTATTATAGTAATAGACCAATCTATATAATCCCATAATGTTAGCACCGAATAATAGTCAGTAATATAATAACACATGTTAGAAAATAATCGTCCGAAAATCGATCAACAATAACAACCATATATTACTATTCTCTTACTAAGAATGCGCACGCGCTCGTTCCCACGTGCCTCCTTTGTCGGTGCGCGACAAAGCCTCGCCGACAACATGCCGTCTCTACGTATCATCTGCATACATTCTAAAATCAATCTTAAATTACTAATCGTTAAGCTTACATTACGAACTATTGGTAACGGAAAAATCGAACATGGTATTCCGATTTGAAACGTCGTATCCACAATTTAGTTATCAAATTAATTTCACCTGTATCGTTAATTGAATAAGATTATATTTTGAGCGTTTCGTTACGCGGCGAGGCTTCAAAAAGTTGCCTGTAAAGGCAATGTTGACCCCTCATTTAAGTTAGGGCAATTGTTTATCAATATTCTATGATTAATGTGTGTGGTAGGAGTTCGTGACCGCCCCGCGGCCGGCTGGGGCAATTAGCTAGGAACACGACTCACCAAATGATATGTGATGGGTAATGTTGCTAATTTGTTTGTGAGACAGGTAACCGGTCAAAGGTATTTGTTGTTTGATACGTTAATAGCCTCGCAAGAACGTGACAATTAAAAAGCAATTTTTATGGTCATAATTTTATGGTGTCATATGCGTTGACTGCACTTGATGTGTATTTAATTTTCAGTAGGAACATAACTATCGTCATAGAATATCATTTGGTACTTACCTGATTTTAAAATACTTATGATAATTATCTATGTTTCTCTTCTTCTTTTTAGCTTGGCAATCGACTACAAAATAGTGCCATTTTGCCAGTGTCGCGTAATTCCTGATTATTGTTATTGAATTATATGTACCACTGACGATAATGATAATGTTCTTGACTTCGGAGAACTTGAAAAGTCAAGTTATACTATTTTATTTAAATTTTCTTCACTCGTGCACGTTTATGAACACACAATGGTTAATATCCCACTCATATTACACATTATATATCAGAGCAACTCATTTTTTTGGAAAAAAAATGAAACTTCACGCCCAAAAGTCAATTGTGTACGTTATAGAGGCAGGCATAGTTGTCTATGTTATAGTTTGTTCTACCTCTATCTACCCTTTCGGGGATTTTAGGCCTGATGTTGTAGGTACTCATGCGCTAATATTTATATTATTGTTAAGCAATTTTTTCGGAATATATAAGGTAAGACTTACCAAACTTATTATTACTTATATTTTACCAGAAAACCACTACAAACGAAATTAAGCTAACTCTACATCACACATTTATAGTTATACGAGGGATAAATAATCTTAATCCTTGCATAGCAGCAGTGGGCGTTGGGTCGTTTCGACCTAATTCCAGTCAAATAATTTCCTTTAATACGTGGCTAAATCGGCCGTACCCAGCACAATGCTGTAGTATCTCACACGTAATGTGTGTACTGACAACACGCCATGCAGACTAGACTTTGTAGAGCAGGATATGTTTTGATACTTGCGGAATTATGCTCTTGCAGGATTGGCACAAGATATCCTCGCGAACGTTTTTGGCTTCTTAGGTACGCAAAATGAAAGATTAAAAATATTTTAAATCTTCCATAGAATAGGGGAAAATATATCCACCATTGCAGCTATTATATTTTGATAATAGAATATAGTATAGTATGTGCTAATACCAATGGGTATATGGTTATAAACCGTTTTCAATGTTCCCGCCAATATATTTGCTTAATTTCACAAGCTGTATAATTAAGTCATCTCACTCGTACCAAATATCCAAACTGCTGTATAATCAAGTCATCTCACGCGTGACAAATATCGAAACTGCTGTGTAATTAAATCATCTCACTCGTGCTAAATATTAAAACTGCTGTTTAATTAAGTCATCTCACTCGAGCCAAATATCAAAACTGCTGTGTAATTAAGTCATCTGACTCGTGCTAAATATCAAAACTGCTGTTTAATTAAGTCATCTCACTCGTACCAAATATCAAAACTGTTTATGCCCACACACATTTACAGTTTGGGCCATACTATTTCAAAGTAACTGCGTCGTTTTACCGATATACGACGTCAAGCGCGATCCGTCGCAGCGTGTACCACGATTAAACACTAAATGCACTATGTGTTTAATTCACTTATAGTTGTGTCAAACACGTGTGCTGATAGAGATTGGAGTTGTTATTGCTATGAAATGTTTTCGTATAATTACCTATTTAGTAATTCACTTCAATGCATATAATACGACTATAACATTTGTTGTGTAACATTGAATGTATTTAGAAAACATAATTGTAGTTGATATTATTTTCTAAATTGACGCTGATTCCGTCATTTTTGGAATTTGGGTCTTTCTGCCTTCCAGTCAAGTATCAAGGGAAAATTACGGGGTGAATTTAGATTCTACGTGCTGGGTGGTCCGCCCGCCGCTGAAAAAAATCAAGCATTTTTTTTGGCAACAGCCTCCTGATGCACAACCTCAACAAGTCTCGTATCGACCGATTCGGCTATTAATTGAAACTTGCATCATGAAACGTACTATGTAAACACAGCGAGTGATCGAATCGAACCATTCGGTTTCGTAGTAGTATCGAATCTTTGATACGGTCATGAGGAATGGCTCTCAAAGATCGTCGTCGAAACTAGAAAATTTCTTATCGAATCGATTCGGATACTTGTCGAAACGTTCTGGATATACCCGCAGGAAGGCCTCACAGTCCCACCAATATTATCCCTGTAAGCCAGGATCTGCAGCGGTGACCAACGACAACGCCGAGGTTATTATTAAACTTGCTATATTGATAGCAACTGCATATACTTTTATTACGACACGTAATTGAATTCCCGCACTTTTCACGAATGATAACGAGTCAGCGCGCGATTACCGTAAACATCCGGCATTACAGTGTGCGCACTATTCAACGACACTCGTGTAACTCGAGCTTTTATGTTTAAACGCTTTTGCGAGCAGCAGTTTGATTTCACCCTGAGGCTTTCAAATCATGTATTATTTGATCAAAACATAGGCAATGACAATGTTAATGATAAATATGGTTTGTACAACTAGTGCCCTATGTTTTACTTTGGGAGACACAAATAACAATGAGTATATTTTAATAGTTAATAATCATAGGTGTTTACCGAAGCTCGAATGTCATTGAACTAATTAATAATTACACATTATTACTTAATATAATATTGTTTTGTAGTAGATAGGTAATTATCGTAATACGTATCTATTAGAATTTGAAGCAATGAAAATCGAGCAGATATAACATTATACCAGACATACTCACCTCTATAAATTGAGAGGGGGTTCAGACTTCGTCCACCACACTGGCCCAATCCGGGCTGATGATTTTCCCACGGCTTTCAAAAGACTTAGAAAAGTCCTCTGTAAACAAATGGCACGATTTCACTGGTGGTAGGCTTCGGCCGTGGCTAGTCACCACCCACTGAACAAAGCCATGTCGCCAAGCGGCCTAGCCGTGTTCTGGCATGATGTTCGGTGCTGCCATTCATGGATGGTGGGTCAGATCAGTTGCGCTGCATGTGCCTAGTGAATGTAGCGTCTCTTATCTACTGCCGCCTTCCTACCTAGGCAAGTATGCTCCATCGTAGATCTCATCGTCACTTACAATCAGGTGAGATCGAGATCAAATACTTGCCTATCATGTGATAAAAAAATACTTGTAGCACATTACATTTCATTCCACTACTTATTTTGTACAGCAAATACTCAATGGTTACTTAAATAGGTGCCGTGTAAAATTTGCATAAAAAATCGCATTTACGTGTTGCTTTGTACAGTATAATGTCGTGAAAATAAAGTTCAAAATAAACTATCACATACAACGTTTAATCTTGTTTCCTACAAGCCCCTTTGTACGTAAGACTGCGAATATATTGATAGAAATGGCGGATATGAACTCTTTGTCTATTACTGGTTTTTGTGGTACCACGTCGTCACCACTTGCTGATAATAATACCAGATTTTTTCCTAACTTCCCACTGTTGGGCACGGGCCTCCCATCAATGCTAGGGGGATTAGGCATAGTCCACCACGCTGGCCGAGTGCGGGTTGGCGGACTTCACACGTCTTTCGAGGTGTTCTCTCAGACATGCTAGTTTCCTAACGATGTTTTACCGTTAATGATTAAAATTATTTCACATTGGTAGATATATCTGCACGGGAACGCTTTCGCACACATCCGTGACATATGTATAGGTACCTGCCTGATCGACTTACGTGACATGACAGGATATATTTTTTTTATTCTCATTATGGTGTTCATAAACATTATACGACTGTTATATAACTTGTCATTAATCATAGACTATATTTTGTTTTTTTTAATAATTAAAACAATCTCTCCTTCCTGCCACTATGTCCCGCCACTAAGTGGTACATTGCGACCGCATCGGTCTGTAAATCAGTAACCCGATACGGTAGTGTCCGCACGCGTCGCGGGCCCGTGTCCCGCGCGAGGCCTGTCGCGTTGACGTGTTTACTAACACGCTGCGCTACAGCGGGACAAGCCACCTCTATATAACTATTAGCTGTTGTACAAACTCTTTGCAAGATTATATGACCAATGTTTGGGTATTGCATCGCATCAATTTTGAGTGACGGCAAATGAATAAGATATAAGACAACATCCTGTGTGTTGTATTTAATGACTTATGGCTTTCTGTTACGGATGTCTGCGGGTTAAATTTTCTTAGTTTGCCGCGAGATCAGCCCTCATTTATTGAAAGTAGCTTTACTTTCATACCATCTCTCTTTAGGCCAAACAACTTGTGTTCGTCTAGGAATATTATTAATGATATACTTAGAGTAAATATTTTTTTGACCAGCTGCTAAAGTCTGCCTTTCCTACATTGTTCTCACAAATCCATAACAATGTACAGCTCAAAAATGTAACAGATTTTTTTAAAACAGCAACCATGGAGTATCTTGCCCGTTCTTCTCTACAGGAACGGCATTCCGAACGAGTGGTAAAGTAACTATTTTGACGATTCCTAAGTACTTTACTTAATGGTTTACATTAATAAAAAATATTGCGATTCCGATTCTAAAGTTCCCTTAGGCGCTGAACAGTTATGTGAATTGAACATAAAAATCGTAACCATAAAATGTCTGCCAATATTACCATCATAATTCCGACATTCAGAACACACTCTCGTTGTGAAAATACACACGTAATCCGATATGAGACAGTTACGTCCACCTCTATGCACTTTCAGTCCGGGCAATAAAGTCGTATAGCCGCTCCGATAAGATTATCGGTCGCATAAATTTGTCAACCATCTGTCAGGTGAACACGCCAGCGTGCTCGGTCTTGAGATTATGTATGAACAATGTGTGTTGTAACACTTGAATCGAATCCTAAGTAGGATTCTGGTCCGTTAGGTGTGGCATTTATAGTGCTATCAATATTGAAAATGGTTTCCGAAATGCATTAAGTGAGAGCATGTCTCAACATCGTCAATTTTGGGGTCACTTGTATTGTAACCAGGACATTCATTACGTTGGAGATTGGACTCGTCACTTTTGCAAGAATAGCAACACTTATTTCGAAATCCACCGGACAGCAGAAAAAAAAACAGTAGTCCCATAATACTGAGATTATGTGACTCTGTTTCATTCGATGGAAAATGGAGTTAGTGACTTACGAAGACCCGATCTGTAATGACGATACTTAACTTAATTTACCAAATGTACACCGTATTGGAGACGATTGATCAGATGATGCTTACCTCTTTTCTCCTACTACTCTACCCACTCTCTCCCACTTCTTGACAGAGAACAAACAAGTCTCTGTACGAATGTTCCCGAAAAGGAGCAAGTAAAGGAAACCTTAGCAATAGAAACTGAACAGCAGCTGTATAGTTGCGCCACGCAGCGCGCGCTCATGAGTTAGTGCTGCATTAGCTGACCAGATATCGTATCTTAACGCCCTGGATGCTTGGACTGGACAGAGCAGTTGCAGAAGTACAAAAGAACAATCCTCTAACTATACATGCTCCTCTGCGCTCGCCTTTCGGAGAAATCAAGAGTAAAAAAGTATGTCCCTTTCCTCTATGCCCTTTTGCAAATGCACGGTTCCTGTATGCTATCCCATAGGAACCGTGCGTTTTTCCAGGATAAAAATAAGCCTATCTCATTTTCTGACCCTTAAACTACCACCACCTATGCAAAAATTCATATCGATCCTTGGCTCTATAAAAATTTATAACATATCTATCCCACGGGAACCATACATTTTACCGGGATAAAAAGTAGCCTATGCGCTATTCCAGACTATAATCTGTGTCTGTGCCAAATTACGTCTAGATCCGTTCAGCTGCTCTGGCGTGATTGAGTAACAAACATCCACCCATCCATCCAAACTTTCATATTTATAATATTAATGGGATGTGCGATGCAAAGATGCATTAAAATTCATTCAGCGATTATGCGCGTTGACTAAATTATAGCAATGGCCACTTAACGGTAAACTTTACGGTCTTGTTGAGAGTTACGCTTCTCTAGTTACTTTATATTGTCGTAAGCACTTGGTAGAAATAGTTGTAACGTTAAAAACATAACATAAACATTGCGGGACCACGTGATAAATACCGGTTATTGTGCATAGTGATTTTGTTTCAGATCTAGTTCGCTGGTTTATAGCTTCTCTGATAACCCTGATTTGTGTGCGATTGCCCGGCAATATACTATTTGTAATGTATTTAGAGTTTACTGCCACATTGGAATAGTCGTAAACACACTGATTATTAGGTACCCACTATGTTTGATTTCCTGTTCTGGATAACATTTTGCTCGAGATTTGTTCGTGATCTATTTGACAAATATGGCCGGTAAATGTTATGACAGAGACAATAGACTCGTTCTTGCTATGTTTTTTTTTTATCATTAAGTATATGTTACGGTGGTGTCCCGCACCTGACCAACGGCCTCTTCGTTATCTCGACAAACTTAGGCGTTGTGCTATATCCGGCCTAGTTTAATTCGCAAATCTGTTCAAATGGTCATACCATTATATTTTTAGTCTGCCCCATCAATAGATTAATGGCCCCAATAATAGAAATTAATAGCATCCAAATGTTTACTTTTACAGCTATAATAGCACTCTGCTAGAAAATTCTGACGGTATTTTTTTTTATCTTTAGTCTTTTGTTTGTTTCTTCATATCGACGGCTTACATCATTGCTATTTAACATTATGATCGTTAAAAAAACCTTGTATAATGAAGTGTGTAGTGAATAATACTCGTATATAGTCCTCCTAAGCCTTTGGAAAATTTTACAGTCAGTAAAAATATTGCTGCAAATTAATTTTCTATTTATTATGAATTGAATTCATAGAGAAGTTTATTTTAATCCAGTACAGTTAAGAGTGGAATGATGGATACGAGAGAAATACTCATAATAACAACTTTACAAAGGTATATCCGTAACTTATTCTTTCAGTGCTATTTGTAAGCTTTCAGTTTCTATTCAGCAATGTTACAGCTCACACATTATTTCAACCAGACGGAGGGTTATTACGCACGGCGTGCTCATAATGCCGGTAATGGTTGTGTAATAGCCCCTCCGCGCCACTTCAGGTGCAACGTGTGAATACCCTCTCAAAGAGGGCGCTAGTGTGGAAAATTGTGAGTTTAGTTTTTTTGTAGCACTAACGTTGTGTAAGGAATTCTGTGGAAAATTGTGAGGAGGCCGTATTGAGAACAAGATGCAGGGTTGTTGGATTTATAAGCGCTTATTATGACATCTGCTCTATAAATTCGGTTTACATTAAAGGTAGTCAATCCCACTAATATTATAAATGTGAAAGTTTGGATGGATGGATGTTTGTTACTCAATCACGCCAGAACGGCTGATCTGATCTGGATGAAATTTGGCACAGAGATATATTATAGTTTGGAATAGCACATAGGCTACTTTTTATCCCGGTAAAAAAGACATAATTTTTAATCGCGGGTAAAACCGCGGGGCGCAGCTAGTTATTATAAAGACGAAAAAGTGTCATATCTGGGGCACAGGCTGACACAACAGATACGACCTCCTGGCACTCATAATGATGGGCCGGATTGCCGAAAAAAGGACGTAGAGGTCGTAGGAAGAAATCCTGGTGGTTCCTGGCGAAACATCATAAATTTTCGGTAATTTCTAGTATATACAAGGTACTCTGTGAAGGGTATCACGAGTGCTGCAGAACTGTTCCTCGCAAGAGACAGTAATGAGTATGCCAAGCTGACAGCCAACCTTCACTAGTTGGAGTGGCACACACAAGAAGCAAGGTAGTTAATAAAATGTCGACATCCCCAAAGAATTAAAAAGTATTTTTTTTTGTGATACCGCCATGGGACTTATAAGAGAGAGTTTTATTTACAATATTATGTTATTAATTCTCTCCTTTTATCCAAGGTGAACCTGTCGTCAAGTGTGATATTTTACACGTGAAATGTTCAATGGTAGAGCACTCACTTCTCAGGTCTATGCCCTGAAAACGCCAGAGACTAAAGAAGAAAAGAAATATGTAATATTATAATATTGCTATCCGTCACAGTGTGGTCCTAGCTATGAGCGTAGGCGATTATTCCATGCCTATGATACAAGCCAAAAACATTATTAATAGCCTAATTTTATTCAAAACCATAACGTACCTTTACTTATAAAAATCGAGCCCATTTACATTCTATCCGGAAATATAAGAAAAAAATAAAAACAACTATGTTTGTTATGGTTATGTCTGTATTTTGTAATGCAATATCTGTGTTTTACTGGTGTAAAATAAAGTTATCTATGTATATATATTCAAGTGCTTCGTAGATCTACCTATAACATACTTGTTTTAGAATGTGTGTATTATTTACATTTTGAGGTAATTTAGTTTTTTTCAATAATCAAAGCAAATACACATCTATCTACTAATATTGGGGGAGGCCTATGTCCAGCAGTGGACGTCTATTGGCTAATAGATTAGATAGCTTAGATTACTAATATTGTAAACAGTTAAAGTTTTTAGTTTGCAAGTATGTACGTAGGATGTAATCTTCGGAACTACTGATCCGATTCTAAAAACTCTTTCGCTAATAGTAGACTGCATTATCTTTGCGAGTACTATGTCTCAGCGAGGCGCCGCGGGCGGAACTGCGGGCTGATGAGATATACATAATATATAATACTGTAGTAAATTAAATGAATGTCATCGGGTGACCAGAACGCATATGTTGGCTATTCAACGAACGTGACAATGCTGCCAGCGTTTTGGGCACCGTCCCGGCCGATGGTGGTGGGGATTTGTTGAGTGCATTTTGAAATCAGCCTAATTTTAATTTTAGTAAATAAGTTAGTATAAATAAAATATATACTTGTTCGTTATTCTGGTCGCTTATGCGTTGGGGCTACAGCCCGTGTGACGTGCGGACATGTCATTAGTCGGTTGATGAATGCCGGGCGTTAATGCGCCTCCCATTCAAACAGACGTGGCCGACACGCGCTCGCGGACTTATTCTGATATCACTCATCGTTCATTATACTTAATTCTGTAAAATATTGACGTGATAGGAGTTCGGGCCAGTTCACTCGACTTACCAAATTGAAGATTCTCATAAGTATGGTGCAACATTGGATCCGAAAATTGTCTATTTACATGATAAAGCTAGGTACTGAGCGCTCAAATAATATGAAATATCTAGGTACTAGCGTCAATTAAGATTTTAAAGTATATGCGCCTCAAAAGGCAACATACTTGAGCTTTGAGTGACTTTTTAAAATACATGATGGTGATTAAAAAAGCGTTTTTTAAAAATGAACAAGCCCGCTTAGTTTCTTGCCGGCTCTTCTCACATGAGGTTGCTTTACGGTTCCAGCATTCTAATTTCTCGTCAAATTTAATTAAAGCCACACTTCAGAGCCGCCGTATGTCTATAAAAAAAAAATTTGAATTTGGAATCTAATAAAAGTAGTTCTTCGTGTCAGAGGAAGCTATTCCGAACTCTGTACTTCACAGCTCTCAGTCTAGTTCCTACAAGGGCTTAAGATTAAATATATACGTTATTTTCTCACGGAATACGGCAGCAAAAAACAGTAAGAACGTATGAATTAAAAAGATTTTTATGTTAATGCGGTAATGGTTCACGAGACTCAATGTGCAAACGTTTCATATTTATTTTAATATCAACTTACTTGCGTTCTCAATAAGAAGGGGTTTTTTATACTGGGTATAGCAGATACTCTACTTTTGTAACAGTGTCATATACTATGCGCACGAGCACCTAAGCATATCGAAGGTTTCAAGCGATGAACCGCAATAACACGCTTATTATAGCAATGTATGTCCTTCGTTTTTGTAAGATTTAGTAAATTACTATGCTACTATTAGAACTTGCTTATTATATAACGTAATAACAATAGTCCATCTGACCAAATTTCTGTCAATGCAGCCTATTTGAACAGAGACTAGCCAACCATGCAGGAGATATTAATAGCAGATTTAGCGGCGAAGGGAAGATCTTCCAGCCAGGCGGGTGGTATGCCTGGCCGGGCGGCCGCTATGCCCCAACGGTTATTGTCGGGATCTTGTATATATGTTACTTGCTCCGAAAACTATTATAGCGCGATTCAGGATTGTGATGACAATTGTCTATTGTTCTGAATGCGTCTGCCGTCTGTGTACCTTGTGGTGCGGTTGAAGTGGTCGCTACACAGATATGTACCAATTTGGCAAAACATTTTTGATCACTTTTGCGTCGAACGGAACGTATATTACCACATAAAATTGATATAATTTGTCTGATACAATGCCAGTCTATTCCATAACAAGTTCATAAAATCTATAATAACATTAATTCTGATGCACGCCATATCTGGTACAATCAGGGGACCGGTGTATGCAATATGCAAGAATCACTTATTAAACGTCCACATTATTTATGTCCCTACAGATTTGGTCTAATTGTAATGTGCGCCGAGTTGTGCCGATTTATCAGTAGCACTGGCGCTGAACAGCGGTGGTGTGGAGTGGCCGAACCTTTTTAAATTAAATAAATTTGTATGACAGTGATTATTTTTGCCCTAGAGTTTGTAACAAAACGATTCAAGCTCATGAAAATATAATTTATGTAAATCCAACAATAACTTTATTAATTTGTTATTTAAAAAACAAGATATTAATAGACAATAATATTATTAGATAAACTGAGTATTTGTTAATTTCATAAACAAGTTAGTCGTCAAATTTATTCACATAAAGAAAGGATTATGTTCACAAAATGTTCGATTAAGAAGGTACCCAAAAAAAAAATATTTATTTGTCTCTTCAAATAACATCCATAATTCAAATGAAGTTTATAGAAAAAGTCCTAAAGTGACGTATAATTTGCGTGAGATCTGGAGTCTAAACTAAGCCGAAGCCTGCTGTCAAAGTTACACATTAAAATTTGGTCTAAATGCTCAAAAACTCATTTATTCCTTTTTTTGTTAGCACCAAGTCGACTCAATTCCATTTTTATTCTTGCATTGTCCAGTCATCTGATTGCAGCTAGTCCTCCAGCAACTTGCGTCCTATAAGCAATGCCATTTACATTACTCATATCATTTACTACGATATCACATTCAAAACTGAAACCTATATTATTTGTAGTAAGATTACATTGTAAGCTATTTACAATTTGAATCCGTATGTGTAATGTTTTTTTAAATGGAAAAGTTGATACTTAATTTTGTCGAGTTATAAAAAAATATAGTTCATTACAATATAATCTGTTGTATTTTTTTCAGATATATCAAAAGCTAGTATTTAAAGCAGCCTCTTTTACCTTCTTGTACGAAATAAGACAGACCCTGATTTTATCGCTACCTCTCTATCGTTTTCCTTCTATCGTTTTCCTCTTAGATGTTCTTTATCAAGGTGTCATGTCTTAAAAGATTATCTATTATCTCTCATTTTCTATTTCGTATCGTTACAATATATATATATTTTTTCAAAATTTAAATTACATTTAAATTCAACAAAACTTAGAGAAGATTATTTTATGTTTAGTTTCATGTTATGTTGTATAAAATAAATGATCGTATAAGTATAAGTAGATTGAAAACGGCGTAGAGTTCTACTTAAGTAAATCTAAAGGGGCTATTTCTGTTTCGCTGAACTGATATCGTCAGACGCGTATGGTGGTAGCGTCAGCAATCGCGGTGCGTGCATTAGATAGGAACACGCAAATACATTGCCGTGCGAGATTAGACAGCGTAGCGGTTAGTGTAGCGTTAGAAAAAAAAATACTGCATACCATTAAAAATCCATTTTGTAATCTAATCTATATGTAATCAATCAGCCGATAGACGTCCACAGCTGGACACAGGCCTCCCCCAACGACTTCCACACATCACGGTCCTCCGCCTCCGCATCCACCGGCTTCCTGCGACGCGTGTGATATCATCGCTCCACTGTGTGGGGGCCGTCCTATACTTTGTTATATACAATTAAAAACAATTTTACTTTAACTATATCAAAATCGGTTACATTGAATCGAGATCGTAAAGACGTAACTAACTGTACACTATGTGTACTGTTACTAAAGAGGTCACCGATGACTTGAATAGATTTTAATTTGCATTAGCTACGTACTAACTTATCTTGCAGTTGCAAGGCTATCGTGGGTAAACTCTTCGGGGAAGATCTTCCAGCCAGGCGGGTGGTTTGCCTAGCGAGGCCGCTGGCTATGCCCCGACTGTTATTGTCTGGGTCTTGTAATAAGTCATGTTCTCCGATAATTTTCATAGTGCGTTTCAGGAATGTATGTAGAATTGTTAGCGCCATCTGTTCATCTTCGTAGTGAAACATGTTTCTTGTAGCAAGGATGATGAGGTCGCTACAAAAGCAATCGGCTGCCCGCTGTTGACAGCGAGTGTTGTTGAAGGCGGGTTGACAGTTACTTGAAAGATAGCAGCGCAGGGTGAGCTCCATCTTGACGTTGAGGCCTCAGCCTCGAATTTAGCGGGCAGCGGGGCGGCGGCGCGGTGACGGCGCGGGAGCGGAGCTCGTTGGCCGCCCCGCGCCGCTGCCGCGCCGCTGTTTTCGAGAACCGGTCCATTTGATTTTACGCATAATATCCTGCCGCTCCCGCGCCGCCGCACCGCCGCCCCGCCCCGCTGCCCGCTAAATTCAAGGCTGAGGCCTGAGAGACAACAACGCAAGGCCACTCGGTCGGTCTGTACGAGGCTATTCCGTTCCTAACGCCTCATGGGATCATTTATAATCAACTTATTTAACATGCATACCGTACCTATTACGGATACCATACGGAAAGTCGTTTAATGAACAATTCATGTATTTCCAATCTTATTTGTCGGTAGTTTAAGTGGCGCGTGCGTTAGCCGGTATCAGTTTGTAATATGCCGTGCGTGTGCGCAAACAAAGAGCAGTATGTTGGAAAAGGGATTGCTTATAACGAGGAATTTGCGCCCGTATCTTTTATGAGATATATGATCTATGCTTTGCTTAAGTAGATTTAAATACAGAGGTGCTTATCAATTAAGGATGTGATAAACAAAGACTCTCCTTAATCGAACAACCATGTGGTTTTATCGAGAATCAATCAGTATGTGAAAAAAATCCTTCTATTTTCGGTTAAGGTCATTTTATGAATTACCTGACTTATAGGTACTTTCGTTGCCTTTTTATGGCACCGAGCAATAATAAAACGTGTTTTTTTATTTACGATTATACGATTGCTTTCTGACTGATAATTAAATAAATGAATATCGCCCGACGAACACGCCAACTATACGATCCCATACACTACGCAACGCTTGTATTATGGTCACCGTAGACTGGACCGAGGGCGAACACAGTATAAATTACTTATATACATATTAAACATCCATGAGTCTGGTACAAACATTCGTTGTCATCACACAAAGTTTGTCCCTACCAGGATTCGAACCCGGGACCCTCAGCACAGAAAGCACGATCACAACCAACTGCGCTAATCAGGCAAGCCATAAACATCCCATAAATACACCAAATCACTTCACCAACGAGATTAATCTGGCAGTCTGACTCCCATAACCACGTGACACCGTAAACGTTTAACGTAATGTGTGAGGGGAGCCCCATGGGAGATAGCGCTACCCCATAACACGTAGCACGTAATGGAGTGTAATATTACCGAAGGGTGTGTCGAAATAGAGATGTTAAGGCGGATTTCAGACTTGTCATGTGGTTTATTTGACATGTTCGAAGTTAAAAGCCCTATAGACGACCCGATAAAAACAAGATAAAAAAAAAACATTAGCCCGCTAAGTTTCTCGCCGTATCTTCTCCGTTTTAAAGTTAAGAAAAAAAATAATTAATGACTATGTGTAAGCGTAAGTCTAGTACTGTACGAAATCAATTATTTGACTTTAACTTTGAATGTAAAGGGGACTCGGGCCATAATCAAACACGGGTTAGCGAACTTCACGGACTTTTAAAAGACATGCAAGTTTCCTCACGATTTTGCCCTCACCTTACAACACGTGATAGTAATGATTGAAGATGTGATTCTTAATTTATTGCGATTCTCTCAGAGGTACCAGCCGTAGTTTGAACTTGTACACTTAGTTTCCGAAGCGAGCCTACCGCCAACTTGGCTATGAGAGTAAAATTGTTGACCCTATGGTAGCCTAGTTCCTTTGCCTCTATTATTCAACACGCCCATATAACACTACAAGAAAATAGACCCAATTGTTACGCAAAATCAAACATAAATTTAAAGAAAAAAGCACCGTAATAATAAAGAAATAAAACACGAGATCATAAAAGGAAAGACTTCATAAAACCACATCCATGCATGTTATCATAAATCCCACTACAGTCCATGCGACTATACGCTATCCCATAAAGGCGGTGGCCGTATGAAGTTTATTCAGTGTCGGGTCTCGTAAAACAAAAGCACGGTATAAACAGTCTGCGGGCCCCTAACACGTATTAACTCCGAGATTTTCCGACATGTATGAGAAAAACATTTTCCTAGGCGGGATAGCGGAATTTTGTTTTCGGATGTTGCTCTACTTATTTTTTTCTTGTGGTTATCCGAATATGGATTTAATATTTATAGATGTAAGTTTGGTATTTGAATACCTAATTATTTTGGCAATTATGAAAATTGAGTTGACGATATTTCTCAGTGACTGTGATACAAATTACGGAAAAACCTAGCGTGGAAACATTCATGCCTCAGGTACAAACATTCGTACTCATCATCAACACAAAGTTTGCCCCTCTAGGATTCGAATCCAGGACGCTCGGCACAGAAATCAGGGCACTACCAACCGTGTTATATTATGATCCATCGCCCAACACGTAAGTGCTATCTGTGAGCACCAGGCTCCAGAAAAACAAAACAATAACATACAAAATCTAAGAAACACACTATCAATTCTAGGAGCTGGCAAAAAAAAATAACTAGAGCACGTTGCTCGCACATCCCATACACCGTTTAACCCTACGGGCCGCCACCTGTTGAGCGCATACGACAAACCCATATAACGTAACCTTACCCCTACGAGAACATACCTACATGTATATCCACGCCGTGTCCCGCCACTTTCGGGCCGTAACGGGAAAATTCGGCGCGACGCGGTTGAGGAAAATTGAGTTTATTTTATGTGGTGACTGAAGGGGTTTATTTATGTTGAAGTTAATATATCCTACTTCAACATAAATTGAATGGTGATGTTCGAATGGATTATGGTAGGTTTATTCTTGAATGAATATTTTTGAATGTTACTTTTAAGTGATGACACTCAAATCTACGATACAAAATAGGTATGAACATATAGCAGTCTGATTTAGAAATAATATCAATAATTATCTGTTGCTGAACACTCATTTATTAGAAAAAATCTAGAACTAACGAGAAATCTGTCATTTATGATAGTATTTTTTGTTTATTTCGATTATCGAATCTTTTACAAAAAAAAACCAGCGATATACACCTACGCGAGTCTTTACCTATTCACACTCACACAATATATCAATTCGAGAGTGAACAGGTACCTTCTAGGCAAGTATGCTCCATCGTAGATCTCATCGTCACTTACCGTCAGGTGAGATCGAGATCAAATACTTGCCTAATGTAATAAAAAAAATCAAGAGATATAAAACAAAATTAAAACATAAAAACTCTACCTATAAATTAATGAGACCATAAAAAATCATCTCATAGGCACAGGCACGAGCCGCCGCCCGCCCATTCATGCCGACCCCACAACCTTTACCTACACGCACTAATAAGAGATCGTTAAAGCCTCCACACACGTTCTAATTTCGTGACTTTAAGAGTTTTTGGGTAAGCGCAAGTTATGAGAGTTTTGCGAGCAGAGCGATAAGCGATAGCGAATATATGAGACATAAGAAATTATCGTTACCAGTCAAACGTTTATAGCCTAAAGTTTATAATGACGAGCTTCATTATCGATAGGTTCCGGGTTTCGATGCCCACCAGCCATAAAGCTATTTACGTTTTAAGCTTATTTAGAGAAGCTAACGGGACCATCTACTAGTAATATATATTACTTTACATTGCTGGTAAGCCTTTAAAAAATGCAATAGGTCTGCATGATGGGGTCGAGTCACCTTCGTCCGTAGGAGAATTAAGTACCCTCGAGATACCCTACACGTGACGCTGAGTGGTGCCAACTAGGTGACAACTCTACTGGTGGTAGGCTTCGGCCGTGGTTAGTCACCACCCACTGAACAAAGCCAAGTCACCAAGCGGCCTAGCCGTGTTCCGGTATGATGTTCGGTGTTGCCATTCATGGATGGCGGGTCAGATCAGTTGCGCTGCATGTGCCTAGTGAATGTAGCGTCTCGATCTACTGCCGCCTTCCTACCTAGGCAAGTATGCTCCATCGTAGATCTCATCGTCGCTTACCATCAGATGAGATCAAGATCAAATACTTGCCTATAATGTGTAAAAAAAAAAAAATTACATTGGGACATAATTACTATCAGTCTAATTTGTCTATTTGCCTACTTGTCCAACGTAATTGCAAATAGCTTTTATACATTATTAACAATTACTTATACATATTGTAGCGCCAAATTGTATATACTTTAACCTAATGATAAGTTCTGTGAGATGATAAGATAAATAATTTAAATGCTATCATAAAAGGTTAAATAATTATTAATAAACTAGCTGCGCCCCGCGGTTTTAGCCACGATTAAAAAGTATGTCCTTTTCCTCTGTCCTTTTACAAATGCACGGTTCCGGTATACTATCCCATATGAACCATACATTTTACCGGGATGAAAAGTAGCATATGTGCTATTCCAGACTATAATCTATCCCTGTGCCAAATTTCATCCAGATCCGTTAAGCCGTTCTTCTGGCGTGATTGAGAAACAAACATCCATCCATCCAAACTTTCACAATTATAATATTAGTGAGATAACACAAGTTATTCGACTAGTACTTATAATCGCTCTAAGTCTCTTTTTGCACCCCACCGTAGCAACCATATCGCTTGTTACTTAAGGCGACCGCACACGTCGCCGCCGCGGGCCGCGCGTACTAATTCAAATGGTTATTATGTGAGATGTGATTATGTGGATTATATTATAATGTATGTCAACCGCATAATGTATGAGAGACGCATTTCGATTGTGTACGACGGTGAATATATCTTGATACCTGTACGCAACGTACATCAAAAAAGTATATATTTTTTTTAGTTAGCAACATTATAGGTAATAATTAATTTTAGAATTGGCTACTCTTGCCCTCCTTCGAACTTTGCTCAACACAATAAATTGTTTATATATTGTAATAACAATAATAATTCTTCCTCGCTCAGCGAGTAGCTTTGGCTATTCAGCGAGGAAATGTGGCCAGCATCTTGGGCACGCTACCGCATGAGCCAAATTGTTTACACTTTTTGTAGCTTTTCTATGTTATATTAGTTTGTAAATATTTCAGTTATTTTCTTTTTAATAATTGCATACTTAACTTTCTTATAATTTATAGTCGGTAATAATAATATCAACCCTCAAAATGTTAGAAGTTTAAATTCATTTAAAATAGAATTACATAGAACATTTAAACAAAAAAAATACTGCCATTGTTAATGGTCCTTATTTGTAAAACACAACAAATTCTTAACCACGGATTTAAAGAGCTTTTATAACTTTGTCAAACGTCACATAGTACTGCACCCAAGAATTTTGCTTTGCGCTGTGCTATATGACGTTTGATACAATTATAAATTGTCTATAAATTCGGGGGTAAGTATCAAAACTATTCCTGTCTTCTAGTCGATGCTATCTCATCCCAGCCCATACGCTAAGCAAAGATCAAGTTGAACCAACTTAAATGTAACTTACTGTCACCGGCCCATCTCGAGTGTTCCCACAATCGATCATCACGTACTACTTATCTGAAACTTAAAAGCTTTATCTATAGACTGTTTATTTATATAGAGTTTATGATTGAGAGTGGGATGACATAGAGTAAAATGATGTGATTGGTTATCATCAGAATTGTTTTTTTTTTTAACAATAAACTTGTTTCTTAAATATACGCAAATACTATAAATTGAAATGAAACTTATTTTACAGATTTTATCACCATTGCATTAAAAAAAAGCATTATAATTTCAATAGGGACGATGGCTGGGCGCTACCACTGACTTGGGATCCAGTAATTAATGTAATTAAATCCAAAACCAAGCGCACCATTGCACGACCTCAAGACACTGTGAGTACTTTCTGCGTTGTTTGAACGCAAGCAACAACTAAATATGAGGGTAGCCCAGTTCAAACCATCACACTAGGACGTCAAACACCTCAGTCCTCCCGTGTCCATGGTTGCACTTCAATGAGTTGTTCTGTACTCCGTTTGTAATATTTCTTCGTCTGTGTATCATACATATAATTTTCAGCAAAAAAAAATAATTATATATAGTATTAACTTTAACTCATTGGACTTATATTAACTAATTTTCAAATTATTACATAACTTTTATTGTAAGCCTAAATATTGTTAAGGCTTTGAGCTTATTCATTTAAGTATCAAACAATATATTGATTTCTTATATTTACGCGAATACTTCACATTGAAATGAAACTAATTTTAAGGATTTTATCACGGTTAGTATTTTGAACGCTGAACGTAAAATCAAAAAATAAACCGCGATTAAATCCTTAAAATTAGTTTTATTTCAATATCAAACAATAGTTAAACATTATATTGCCAATTAATTTTGGTCACGGCTTGGGCCAGCGTAGGTAAACCAAAAAGAACCTTCACCACGCTGCCTACTTTTTTAAACCAGTTACCGAAAAAAGAACTAAAATACGAACATCACACTCTCATAACAGTGTAGAGTATAAGTGCCCCCGTTCACGGCACAGAGGACAGCATCAATTATCGTAGGTAGCGTTATAAGAGACGCGTTGACGAGCGACAAGGCAGCTTAAGATCATATCGAATGTTGAGATGATGTATAGGATGATGCTGTTTTATAAAAGCTATAGTTTTCACTGAGAGATATATTTTGAAAGATATTTAATTAAATGATCAATTATTGATAGAATACATTAAGGTGTAGTGAATGGAGAGTCCTACAAATGTTATATACAGGGTTTAAAGGATAGGCCAATGAAAACTTATAGTGCGTATAGTAAATTTATAGAAATCTTTTTTTGTCGAAAGTAATTGGTTACGCATGTTGTAATTTTTAAGCGCGCAATGTATCGTAAATAAAGCAATTACAACGCAACGCTCTGCGCGATACCCGACGCGTGCGTGTCACGAATGCGCTTGAGCGTATCTAGTTTTTATTTACATTGCAGTTTTAGATCTAAATTAGTAATTATGTTTTTTTTTAATAAAAAATCACGTAAACATAGACTTTTATTATAATTTTTAAACATGTTACAGTTGCACTAAATATGCATCTTTAGTGCAATTGTAAAATGTTTAAAAAAATCACAGGAATTTGGTCATGAAAAGATTAATATTAAACCCTTACTGACAGATTCTTAAGATACCCGTTTATTTTCTATTTGTACCTACTTCTTTTTTTTAAACACGCTGTACATAAACCCCGTTACACATTATCTGTTAGGATGCACGGCTCTTTGCTCCATTGTCTCGAGATACAGGACAAATTAATGACCATCTATCTCCTCATAAGTGATCTTTTAAACTCTCTCTGTTTACACGTGGGAACTTTATGCCGAGATAAGTGACGTAATAGTCTATTAATGCCTTTATTTTGTTTTTTAATGAGCGTTAAATTTCCAATAGTTCCTATACATAGAGATAATATATATCCTGCCTAACCTAACTTAGGATAAATTGCATTAGGAAAGAAAGTTCTCTACATATATTCTCGTGCGAATTGCCAAGGAGTGGAACACGCTACCGGCGCGTCTTTGTTCCCCGTTGACTTCAATCTGGGTGTTTTCAAGTCGAGAGTGAAAAGGTACCTTCTAGGCAAGTATGCTCCATCGTAGATCTCATTGTCACTTACCATCACATGAGATCGAGATCAAATTCTTGTAATAAAAAAATATATTTACTGATATCATGCGCAAATCTCAATTTCAACCATGATTATCACTTGCTAAACAATCAAGGAAAACATCGTGAGGAAACCTCCATGTCTGAGAGAACCTGACTGGTTCTCGCAAGTCGTGAGATGTACACTAGGCCGCACGGGGCCAGCGTGGTAGGCTATTGCGTGAATCCTCCTTCGCAATGAGGGGTAGCCCGTGCCCAGCAGTGGACATAAAAAGGCTTATTATTATTATTTATATTAAAACTGAAAACACTTATGATTTCTCTTACAAAATGATAATATGAAGCTCTCATAAATTGCGGTGTATCGCGCGAATAAATAACGGCCTTATGTTGGCGTATCTAGCAACAAATTGTCGCGTCTCAGCACCGTGTCGCAGTGTCGCACGTCTGGGGCAAAACGCCGCGGGTATGCGCTCGCGACAAATATGAGTTATCACCGGTAGTTATCGTTGGCATAATAGCTGGTAGGGCTTTTGCAGAGTAGAGTTCCAGTATAGAATAATTTGATCACAGTAACATGGTTTTAGAGACACAATATAAAGCAGGGGTCCCCAAACTATTTTAGGCAAGAGACCCCTGTTCCAAAATAAACTGACACCTCAGACCCCCTACCCACAGTCAAATTACTTTAAAAATCCTATCTCTAGTTTTTTTTCCTATTGATACAAAATAATAATGTCATATTGTATGAACTTGTGCATGCTTATCGACTTGTTGAGTTTCTTACAAGTCATTTTTATAACAAGTTGGTACATGTAACACGACCTTATACAGTTTCATAAAAGTTTAAAATAAGAACTTGTGTTATTATTAACACAAGTTCTCGGGATCAGCTCAAATCAGTTTTTGTTTATGTTGAACTCCTGGAAAACAGATATTGACCGCTTTGGGAATCCCTAGTTTAAAGGAATTATTTAAAATAAAACTGCTTTGTAATACCTAAGGTTGTTAGTTAATTAAATCTTTCTATGAGTTTATTCAATATAGGTTACACATAAGTCTATCAGGGACTGAACTCTTAATGGACCTTAGTCAAACATTTATCGACACTCACTTATGCACCCAGCCTAAGCGACGCCATGTTGAATTTGCTTGTCAAATAGGGGTGCGCTAATTTGTGCCAGCTATTTGGGACTGTCAAATTTATGATGGCAACATTACGTTATGCTGTTTGTATTGGCAGTTAAGCGGTAGAATAACTGTGAATAAGCCTTCTCCTTCTTATTTTTTTGGTTGGCAATTGGCTACAACGTAGTGTCAACTTTACCAGTGTCAAGTAAATATCAATTTGTTCAATCTTTGCTTTCAATATAAGTACACCTGGTGATAATGATGATGTGATGAAATGATTTCTGTATGCATATCAGTAAAGCTGTGGATACTTTGGTGAACATTTACCGAATATCTTTGAAGAACTTGAAAAGGCAAGTTATACTATTTAATTATAATTTTCTTCACTCGTTCATGAACTCACAGTAGTAGATATATTTTTTGGAATATAAACTAAATTGACAACTCTACGGTTCAACTTCCCGCCAAAAAGCTATAAGCCTTTTTTTTGCCATCACCATTGGTATTTTGCCAGTGTCAAGTAATATCCATTATTTCTATTTTTGAGCATATGCACAGGACCAAAGGCTAGGCCCAAGTAAAATGCCCCCTTAGAAATCAGTAAAGTGATGGATACTTTACTGAAAGATTTTACATGTTTTTTTTGTGAGAAACTGAAAAGCCATGTTTCGTCACTCTGTTTCAATTACCTACACTTGCGCACTTTACCGAACCATAATGGTTAATATTCCACTTATATCACTCACTATAACTCGCAGGAACACTAGTTTTAGAAATTAAAACATAACTGACGCCATGACTTTTCAGTTTCCCGCCAAAAAAGTCCCTAAGCCTTCTTTTTTTTTTTTTTTTTTAATTTGGCATCACCATAGGTATTTTGCCAGTGTCAAGTAATGTATTTTTTTCTGTTTTTGAGCATATGCTCAGGCCCAAAGCCTAAGCTCAAGTAAAATACCCCCCCCCCCCCCCCCCCCAATCAGTAAAGTGATGGATACTTTACCGAAAGATTTTAAATGGATTTTTGTGAGAAACTGAAAAGCCACGTTTCGTCACTCTGTTTCAATTACCTACACTTGTGCACTTTACCGAACCTATAATGGTTAATATTCCACTTATATCACTCACTATAACTCGAAGGAACACTAGTTTTAGAAATTAAAACACAACTGACGTCATGACTTTTCAGTTTCCCGCCAAAAAGTCCCCTAAGCCTTCTTTCCAACTGCTTTCTACTTTTACTTTTTTCGTACAAGGAGTCTTTTATTCGTCCATTTTGTTAACAGCCAGTTGGATGGATTTTTTTTTTAAATATATCCGCAGTATATATAAAATCTGAATGTGTGTTGTTTTACTACTCTTACTGCTTTAATATTTCTCGGCTTACAATAAATATCAGGCATGTACTAGCGAGTATTAAATAAACTACCATGAATAATAGTTTTTTTTAAGTGTATCCACAATTTCAACATAACCTATTTTCCCGTCGTCAATTGTTCAACATCTTATGTTTCAACATATTGATATATGATTGCGTAGTCCGTGTGGCAACAATGCAACAGGCGCATCGGCGACCTGCGCCTGCGCAACCGCGGTGCGGTGAGCTGCGCGTCCCGGACAAAAGGGAGAGATCACCCGTGCGCCAATAGTACCTTGAAAATATTCACATAAAAACATTACCTTATAAGCTAAGTACTCTGAAACAAATATGTTATTACAAATTTACAATAACTTACTAGAAGATAGAACGAAAAAAGGAATAAAACAAACAAATAAATAAAATTGGAGTGTCTGTCTGTAATATAAAAAAAAAAATACGACCGAATGAGAACGGAAGTCGGTTAAAAATAACCGCTTTTTACGAGTGCATTTGGTACGGTACATATACCAAAAAACCATTTTTTACAATTTTTGCCCGTCTATCTGTTTGCATGTTTCGGCTAATCTCTGAAATGGCTAGACCGATTTTGACGGGACTTTCACTGACAGATAGCTGATGTAACAAGGAGTAACTTAGGCTACTTATATTTTAGAGATTTTTTTTTGTTAAATACCACGCGGACGAAGTCGCGCGTAACAGCTAGTTAATAATAAAAATGTGAGACTTCTAGAAAGCAAACTTATATGATTTTATAACACTGAAAGGTGTTATAACTTTGACAACAGAAGCTTTTATGGCGCGATACAGCAGCGGACTTCAGTCTCCTAACATTCAAACTAATAGAAATGATGTCATTGAAGACACACTTCAGGTAAGTGGTAATTCAGTTTTATATATTTAAATCAATGAAGGTCTCTTATAGTTTCACCAACAAACAAACGTATATTTTTTTGTAGTACCTGCATATAGCTCATGAATGAATAAACCCATTTAAACCAATGATTACAAGTATATAAACACACACAAACATATAAGTATACAAACTGCTATGCAGTTTGGCAGGGTATAATCTATGTAACATAGAATGTTTTTTTATGTAAATAAAAGTTATAATGTTTGACTGCAAATCGGCTTTTTATATTTCCTTAGAGCATCTGAACTTATTCCGTATACTGCATTCTCTATGTATGCTATACCCATTGAAATAATCTTTAAAATTGTCATGCACACACCGACCACAGATAAATAATACTGATCTGATAAGTTGTGTCGCACAATAATAACATATTATTGTGGCGATCCTCCGTTTTGTACGTGCATTATGGATGATAATGCGGGCACTGGGCATTAGACCGCTATTAGGAGACAGTATAGCACTCACAGCGATCCAGAGGAATTCAAGTTGCTTTTATACAACTATAGATACTTACCACTTACAAATGTTTACTCCATAAAATGTATATATTCTTGTTTGATTTCCCCGAAGTATGCTATTGTCTGTATTCTTGTTAGGTAGCTGATGAGCTAGCTAGTGTGTTGATATACTTCCAACTACGACCTGATTAGCGCATTTGTTAGTAATCCTATTTTCTGTGCCGAAGGTCCCGGTTTCGTAGACTGGTAGGGACAAACTTTGTGTGATGAGCACGAATGTTTGTACCCAAGTCATGAATGTTTAATATCTTTATAAGTAATATATATTGAGTTCGCCATCCATTGTACGGTACCCATAATACAAGCGTTGCTTAGTGTGGGACCGTATAGTTGGTGTGCTCGTCATATATATAAACGTATAAAAATATTCAATATGTACCTAATAATGTTTTCGCGAGGAGCCTGTATGTTTTGCCCACGTACTGATAAATAATTCTCTACCCAAAAGTATTCGTTCAATAAATCTTGGTATACACGACACATACACCGAGGGCTAGGAACTAGTCCCCTTAATTAGTCCGGCTGGCGCGAACACAGTGTATCTGGTTGACATTTCGTATGTTCGTATGTCTGTTTCGTAACAATGAGCATAGTGCAAATTGCTATCTAGTACGACTAATTAGAAGTTTAAGATTGTTCGATATTGACTTAAGATATCGGTCGGGGTGTGTTCACGTTCGAATTGCGAATTTAATTAGGTAATCATTTGTAAGACAAATTCCATATGGTACGGGTCTTTGTATTTTTAGAGGAACTTTTACCTGTAACTACTTCATAAGGCAAATATAACATTTATTTTGTATTATTTTGTAACACTATAAAACTGTAGGAAACTACGGAAGACATGAAATTTGTTTTTTTTTTATTCGCAGTGACAAATGCTGAGGGATGACATCTCATTCTAGTGTTTTGAGCGTAGGCCGACTCGACTGCACTGGGTGTTTGAAGATTTGATTCCCGCCTGCGTAAATTTTGGAAATGGTCTTCCTAAATTTTACTCTGGTAAGAATCAGAATCAGAACCATTAAGTACAGTACTTATGAATCGGCAAATGTTACAAAATGGTAAGTTACTATTTTACCACTGTGGTCTGGAGTCTAATAGCAAGAATTACAAATTAGGTAAGTCTTACTTGGCTTTCATAGGTATGTAATAATATACCCAACACACAAACACACACAAAAAAAACAATGAGCATATTACTTCACATAGCCCACACACGTAACCTCAAAATATGTTTGGTAAAAAAAAAACAATTTAAATTTAGAACAGACGGGCGCCGCATGCGTGCGCGCATGATTTTATTACGACAAGAGAATAGAAATTTCGAATTACGAACGTCGAGATAGCCGGCCGCCATTTTGGCTGGTCACGTCCCGCACAGATTATAATGATGTGACCTTTGATTGGTACCATACGAGCCTGGGTTAATACATTTTTTTATGAGTACCGGTGGCTTGATTTGACCGTGCCTTGGGCTCTGTGTAGATTGACGTAGAACATATTATGAATATTTTAAAAAGAATTCAAATCTCTACTTTATGGCTTTTGTGTAGAGCGGTGGTATGGGAACTTTATATATTTTTTATTTTTATAAATTATATAAGTATCGCTAAATCGTTTCGAGAAAGTATTACTCCAACGCAATTTTTTTTTTTACTTTAACAACAAATCGGTAGGTCACAAACAGAAGTATTTATTGGCAGTTTCTGCATGGCATAAACGAGATAGCATAGGTTCACTCCTCGATCTAAACAAAGTATGAAGTTTCCTTGATAAGCTTTCATCCAAAGCTGAAAGACGCCAATAGAACATAGCAATCTCCGGTTCTTTTCGTGATGCCCGAACATATAAGCATTTTGTACGATAAGCAGGACCTCGTACATCCTAACGTCATCGATAAAGCATGCTGTCACCTTCCTACAAGTTTATAAAAGGTTTTTTTTTTTTTTTATTACATTATAGGCAAGTATTTGATCTCGATCTCACCTGATGGTAAGTGACGATGAGATCTACGATGGAGCACACTTGCCTAGGCAGGAAGGCGGCAGTAGATAGAGACGCTACATTCACTAGGCACATGCACCGCAACTGATCCGACTCGCCATCCATGAATGGCAACACCGAACATCATGCCGGAACACGGCTAGTATAGTGTGAGCGGGATGGAAGACGCTTATGTCATCGAAAGAGCCTCTACGAATGATACACTTTGCACTCAATCTGTAGGGGTGTCTAATTCTCATATCAATGTTTAGCCAATTTTCCTCTAGACATGCCGATTTGTTGGGATCTGCGAATCCACCGCACAGATGGGGTGACAAGATGTCTCGTTCTTAACGAGCTTTAACGCTACGTAAAAGATTGTTCTTGAGCTGCTGTTCTCGAACTCAGATCACTGTCGACGCAACAGGCGACCCAAGGGCCGGCCATTTCCTCGCTCAGCGAGTAGGTTTGGCTATTCAGCGAGGAAATGCGGCCAGCATCTTGAGCACGCTACCGCATGGGTCAAATTGGTTACACTATTTGTAAATATTAAGTAAGTAAGCTTTTGTATTCTCTTTTACATTTATATTTGTTTTGTATAATAATGTCCGTTATATATTAAGTTAATAAAAAATCACATCGAAATAATTTCAATTTCCACGGGCGCGTTGCATCAGTTGGTTGCGTATTCGACCACCGCCTTAGATCCCACCGGCAGATACGCTAAGCGGTTTGGCATTTAGTTCCGCGCACAAAGACCCCGTTCTGTTGTTGCAGTTAATAGAAATCTGTTTAATACTGTTACTATATGTGTTATAATTGTACTATTCAGATTAGGGAAGTGTGAAATTGGGCGATGATGGTTTTTTTTTTTTCAAATACCGATCATATTCTTCGGGATGAGTAGGTTAGTTCAGATCATTGTGTCTTTGATAAACTTATGTGTTGTTGACATATTTTTTTCAGCGCATATAATACACAGAAGGTTTACATTTAACAGTAGTCTCCTCAAGCTAGCGGAAATTTAATTAACCGGTAATGTATAGAAAAGTTGGATAACACATTCCGTTATTGTTTACTGTCAAATTTTACTAGACTTGATGATTGAAGTACCATGGCTGATCTTTGTTAATATCTTGGGTGTTGGTGAGTGGTAATAAAATGCGGGTCGGAGCTCTATTTCGTAATTCCTTGTATGTTGAGTGCCCTTACAAGAAAGGAAGAAAAAATAACAAGTAAAAAAAAAAATAGATTTTGCAGGGCCGTGAAAAATAGTCCAAAAAGGGATGGATCCACACGTGTCCTTGTGTCCAATGGTAGTTCATGGCGACTAAAGTTAATATCGAATCTAAGTAGGAAGAGAGTATCTATGTAGGTGAGCCACAGTATGCAGGTTCAAATCCCGGCTTATAACTATACATTTGAGGATGTTACGCGCAAATTTATTATCTTAGCAAGTAATTTTCAATAATGAATTTCACTTGTTGTACAGACGAGCAAACATCGTGAGGAAACTATATACGTCATGTACGCCTTTCAAATGTCATGTGTAGTTTACCAACACGCACTGGGCCAGCAGCGTAGTGAACCATAGGCTATATCCCCTCTATGTAGAGCACAGATTTTTTTTTTCGGGGGTGTACCCGGTATAAGAGTAGTACGCTCGTTCCCTATATAGCGAATTGAAAAGTAGACCAAATTAGACTGTCGTGGTTATTATCAGTTGCTGCGTCATTTACAACCAATAGACGATCTTCTTAACATTTGTGTTGCGTACGCGCATCCAAGCCAGCGTCCGTAGGTGTGGGAACGTGTTAATTCGTACCGCTGTCTAGCGCATCGCGACTTGTACCAGAAATTAAATTGTACAACGTGTACCAATAAAACGGTACATGCGAATTATGTAGGTGATATGTTTGGAGGTTGTGTTTGTTGAGATTGAATTAAAATAGTGATGTAGCTATTTGTTAATGCAGTTGTAAGTGTGTTTAAACAAGCAACGTTATTTCGAAGCGAGTGTGAATTAAATGCTACATTTTATCACATGAAACAATATTGATAATAATTGTACTGAAACCACGGGGGAAAGCGCAGCACACCTCTGAGCCACTCGCGCCAGTGTTGTCCCTTATCGTCTTATATTATGACGGCCTTTTTAGGGGGCCCACTTAAAATGCGGCGATTCACCACGTGCCAATAGTAAATAGATAAAAGCTGATTATGGCAGGTGTCCGCAACCCTTCCAATATTCCCATCCCATATCCATCCAATCCTCAATCTATAGTCCCAATTATCTTTCCATATTCCTGCAATAGTTCCTCTCTCTGCTGAGGTCAAGTTTTATGCTATCATTTTCAGCAGTTAACCACAGCAGGTGGCTAGCATAACATTATAATTCTCAAAAGGGGCCGTCCCCGCGCAAGCCTTCCAAAGATTCGGGTATACCCCGTGTGGATAGGGACATAATAATTGTACTAATATAGATATGCCCCCTTAAACTATTCCATCAGCCGATAGACCTCCACTTCTGGGCATAGGCCTCCCTCAATTGCTTCCACACATCACGGTACTCAGCAACTCGAATCCACGGGCTTCCTGCGACGCGTGTGATATCATCGGTCCACCTTATGGGCGGCCACTCGGAGGGTATGAGGAAGTCGCTGTAGCATACATGACTCTACTGTAACTTGGGAACATGTTAAATAGAGGGTGTGAAATTTGAACTGAAAAATCTTTATGTAATCTATACTTCTATACTAATACTAACATACTAATACTATATTAATACTAATCTATACTAATATTATAAATGTGAAAGTTTGTATGGATGGATAGATGGATGGATGGATGTTTGTTACTCAATCACGCCAGAACGGCTGAACGGATCTTGATGACATTTGGCACAGAGATAGATTATAGTCTGGAATAGCACATATGCTACTTTTTATCCCGATAAAATGTATGGTTCCCGTGGGATAGATTTGTTTAAATTTTTCATAGCGCAAAGGATCGACATGATTTTGTGCGCAGGTAAAACCGCAGGGCGCAGCTAGTATTAACATAATTTTGGCATTAAGATCTTTTAAGTGTTGAAATACCCATATGAATAAAGGAGAATTAATATGAGATATTAAAATCCAAGAAATTGGTTTCACGATAAGCTAATCGGTCCATTTATATATTGTTTTGTATTTAAGGATAGACGCAGGTTAATTTACCATTCACTTTCAACATACAGTGTACACAGACGGTATTAAAAGATACAGCATTTTGTAAAATAACAATTTATATTTGTCTATTGTTTTTAATATAGTCCGTATTAAAGTTTATCGTTGTAATGTTGGTACACAATTGCAAAATGTTAAAATAAAATAAAACTTTTTTTGGGTTTTATAGCGTTTATTTTTTGTATTTAAAATAAAGAAATGAAATGAAAATGTTTGTTAAATATGTATGTTGCATGCTTATTTACTTATAAAAATTGCAATTATTAGGGGACTAACGAATTATACTTAACATATATCATAAAACAATCGATATTTTTATGCTTATTAGTACTAGATACTACAACACTTAATTTTTGTCTTTAACAACACATTTCAACTTTCGTAAACAACATTTTATAGCTAACAACATCCAATACAAATTACTTTCGCAAAGTATTATAGTAAATGGAATTTATTTTACAACTTCCTAGAACATGTTATCAGACACGAGGGCACCTTATCAAACTTGTCGGTTCAACCGGTAAAACACCATCCAATCACCCAATAATGTTAATACAGTGTATAACAATGTCACCCGAACATCCCCTTTCTATGGAAAACAGTTTATCCAATATTTCACGAACAAAGCAAAGTAGTCCTTATTTTATGAACACTAGGGTTTCTGTGTTGTTGTGTGTAGAATTTTCCAGAAAAAAGAACACGTATTTTTATTTCGGTAATAGACTTTTTAACATTGAAGTTTAGTTGGGTGAAAATAAGGTTGGTTTTTGTTTGGTTGTCTCGGCATGGGGGAGAAAGGGCAAACACCATCATATTAAGTGAGCACATGAGGGAGGGCAACGCGAAAATGTGTGGGAAAAGCGGATATAGACGTTTATCGTTGGATTTTTCGCGTGATTTACCCGCGACAAATCTGAGGGCCTAACACGTCCAATAGATCTCGACCTTTGAGTCTTACATCGTTGGGATCATTAAGGGGCCTTCGAAGACTGGTGGTTCAGAATTTGCTAATACGTTGTTGACATAAGGGCATGCCGATTTATTGCCGTTTATTCGGCAAAGGGGAAGCTTTATTTATCTTTTTCTATTTGACGTAATTCGCCCTTAACGTGTGTCTTGCGGGCATTTTGCGTTATTCGATTTATTGACTGAATGAATCAATTAAAACTGCGATTAAAAATAATATTAATAAAAAAAATTACTTTAAAAAAATCTATAATATGATTTCAAATATAATATACTTTACTATTTAATTTTTTTCAGTAGATTTCTTAAAAATCATCCCCAAATGTATAAACAGCTGTCTTCAATTTACAATGCGCATTATCACCAGTCGACCACACCGACTGTACGGCCCCAAACTAAACAACGTTAATATTATGGGTATCTTACAATGAACTGGGGCGATCCCAGTGTATAATTACTTAATTATATAAATATTAAACGTCAAATTTTAGCCGAGTACAAACATTCGTGCTCATCACATAAAGTTTGCCCCTACTGGGAAACAGACCCGGGACCAACGACATGAGATTAGCTGTGTAAGTCACTCTTCTAAACAACGCTGTAACTGTGTGTTAGATGTCAACTTTTTATGAATTTGGGTCTTACTTAAATAAATATTAGTTGTGTACCAGCCACTAAAATCAGAACTTAAGACACAGACAAGAACATAAGATCCTGCCGCTCCCGCGCCGCCACCCCGCTGCCCGCTAAATTCGAGGCTGAGGCCTAAGTGTCCAGTATAGCTTGAAGCTGCAATTACTTGATGGCTGATATACGATGCGTGTGTCGCTCACCAGCCGCGGGAGGCCGTTTGTCTTATAGTAAAGTTCCGGGTGGCTACACATGAGTTGTAACAAGTCTTATATTTCTGTAAACGCGCCTCGAACGTGATTCAAAAAAGGTAACTACTAACCCCAACCTAACTAATGTATTGTAGCGACCTCTTCAACCTCGCCACAAGCACACACAGATGGCGCCGCAAACGACATTCAGAACAATTGTCAATTCTGCATACAATCCTGAAACGCGCTATGAGAGTTTTCGGAGCACGCAAGATATATACCAGAACGGGTAAAAAACTCCATGCTTGCTTTTAAAAGATCTTTTACGTTTTTGAGCAGTGCATTGTTATAGGTATGTGAGAACAATGTAGGAACGTCTACGTACGCTTGAGTAGTTCGTCAAAAAAGTACTAAGTCTAAGTAAATAATTACAAGTTATTGGCTGAAGATAAGAAGGCTATCTATCAGCCGAAAGACATCCACTGCTGGACATAGACCTTCCCTATTGATTTCCACACATCACGGTCCTCCGCTACTCGCATCCACCGGCTATGGCCGGGCTAAGAAGGCTAGTTCTATCAATTATATGGCGATAAGAAGGAAGTGGAAACTAAATCTTAACAGTCTGCTCGAACGAGGTCATTTGTGTACAATAAATAGTAGCCATCTACATACCTACTTGGTATTTAATCAGTACATTTTGGTCTCGTAACATAACAATAATAATTGACGCGTGATTACAAAGAGACTATTGCCAAATAATTTAGATCGCTTTCAACCTTATGATTGCACACGTTGCGTTTATAATTGAGCTGCCATGTTACATATTGATATCAACATATGTTACGCAAGCCACATATTGGGCTTATTACTTTACACCCGACATTGCTCTACTATAGATCACATTACCAACAGTATTGTGAAGCTAAAATTTCGTTATGTCAATTTAAAAAAAATAATTGATTGATCAATGAATTGACTAGTGTAATTTTATTGTTTTTTTTTTTCTATTCTACATCGACAAATCGAAATTCTTATCTCGAAAGGCTAAGGCTTAGTATATCATCTATACATATAAATAAAATTGGAGTGTCTGTTTGTAATATTAAAATAACCGCTTTTTACTAAGTGCATTTGGATGTATACACGTTACCTATACCGAAACAACAATTTTTACAATTTTTGTCTGTCTGTCTGTCTGTCCGTCTGTCTGTCTGTCCGTCTGTCTGTCTGTCTGTCTGTCTGTCTGTTTGTTCCGGGTAATCTCTGAAATGGCTGGACAGATTTTGACGGGAATTTCACTGGCAGATAGCTGATGTAACAAGGAGTAACTTAGGCTACTTTTATTTTAGAAAAAAAAATTGGATCTCTCGAAAAAAAATTAAAACCAATGTTGCAGCGCTGCGCCTGCTTAAAGTTTGATAGCAACAATCTGCAATGCGTCCCGCGGGATCAGAACGCGAGCAGGCTGTTGCCAACGGTTGAGACGTTGTTAAATACCACGCGGACGAAGTCGCGGGCAACAGCTATTATTAATAAAATGAGTATTAATGTTCAAACATTTATGTTGCAGCATTGAGTAATGTACTTACCTATGGTTTACCCAGTGATGGTCACCCATTTTGCGGCTAAGTGCTTTACCAAGGTAAGGTGTGTTTAAGGTAAGGTTACAATTGAGCTATTGAGTAGCGGGAAGCTTTTGAATGTACGCCTTATTTTTAGAATCAAGTGCTTAAGTGGATACGTATTCAGGGAATATGTCAGGCTTAATGAATAAGGTATCTACATTTACTTATCTATACATACATATAAATAAAATTGGAGTGTCTGTTTGTAATATTAAAATAACCGCTTTTTACTAAGTGCATTTGGATGTATACACGTTACCTGTACCGCAACATTTTTTTTTACAATTTTTGTCTGTCTGTCTGTCTGTCCGTCTGTCTGTCTGTCTGTCTGTCTGTCTGTCTGTCTGTCTGTCTGTCTGTCTGTCTGTCTGTCTGTCTGTCTGTCTGTCTGTCTGTCCGTCCATCTGTCTGTCTGTCTGTCTGTCTGTCTGTTTGTTCCGGGTAATCTCTGAAATGGCTGGACCGATTTTGACGGGACTTTCACTGGCAGATAGCTGATGTAACAAGGAGTAACTTAGGCTACTTTTATTTTGGAAAAAAAAATAGGATCTCACGAAAAAAAATTAAAACCAATTTTGCAGCGCAGCGCCTGATTAAGTTTGATAGCAACAACCTGCAATGCGTCCCGCGGGCTCAGAATGGGCGAGCAGGCTGTTGCCAACGGTTGAGTCTTTGTTAAATACCACGCGGACGAAGTCGTGGGCAACAGCTAGTCTATACTAATATTATAAATGTGAAAGTTTGGATGGATGGATGGATGGATGGATGTTTGTTACTCTTTCACGCCCGAACGGCTGAACGGATCTGGATGAAATTTGGCACAGAGATAGATTATAGTCTGGTATAGCACATAGGCTACTTTTTATCCCGGCAAAATGTATGGTTCCCGTGGGATAGATGTTTTAATTTTTCATACTTTTTATCGCGGGTAACACCGCCGCCGGGCGCAGCTAGTACTGTATAAATATTAGAAAATGTGTTTGCAATACATTTTCTTGACGTATTTAATGAGATTAATAGAAATCGTTGTAGCTATTCTCTATATTGACCAGCACAGACACACAAACAGACATAAACTTCAATTACACGTAGCTGTATCCACCCTCATTACACGAACAATGTATTCCATTGCGCCCGCGCCGGAGGGTGCGACCGGTAATTGTAAACAATGGTTTTGTAACATTAATTGAATGCAATTGTAATTAAACACTGCTCTATAACTTAGGAAAGTAATTGGACCTTGTACGGTATTGTTGTGGGGTAATAGGTACTGCTGCCTGATATGTAAATGTTATACAAACATGAGACTTATAGATATAGCAATACGGATGCAAATGCAAATTCATTTATTTGTGTTAAGTAAATAGGATTATTATGATGCTACTTTAAATTGTCGGTATAATATTGATGATAAATAAGAATAAAAGGCATTTTATTTCTTACTAAGTACCATGTGTTCAATTTAAAAAACATGTTTTTTTTTAAATAAGTAGTGGCTAGACTGTATTAATTAATTATAATAATAAACTAGGTAACGTCAGCAGTCAGTCAAAAAATATTCAATGATAACAAAATAATAATAATATTATCATCATCATTTGGAAAAAAATATTTGACAATTTTAAGTCAACAAATACTAGTCCCAAACTGGTATTCCCTGTATCTTGAACACCAGACAACGGTGTCAGTATGTAATTATGTTGTATACAGCGTGATTCAGAAAATGAAGTCAGAATTTCGAGATTAAAAAAAATATGGTTTCAACTAAACTTTTTTTTATATTGTCATATCGAAATTGTGACTGCACGTAATGATCACAAATGCACTAAAGAAGCGCATCTTCTGGCCTTTCTGGTATAAACATTCGTGCTTATAAAATAAAGTTTGCAGCGCCTGGGATTCAAACCCAAGACCCGTGCCACAGTATGAATGGGCAACAATATTTTTAAGATGATAATGAAGAAGTTGGTTAGGTAGATACTTATACTAGTAATTAGTTGCATACTGCGCGAGTTTTAAAAATATAATCGGAGATCCTTCGACTAAGGGTCAGCGCACACCGACGAAGCAGCAGCTCATGAAGGTTTACTTTCCTCTACCTATGTGCGCTAACCCTAACTCGAATATAGTCTGAAGGTGTATGCAAAGCTAGTAACGGCCGGAGCCGATCTAGATGTGAACAGAAGTACCTACGTGTTCGTTCGCAGTCGGGCGCAATCGGCGCGCGCGATCGGGTGCGCCCGCGCACACCACAATGAGATCTTGTAACACACGTGTGTCCAAAGAGTAATATAACTATACGAGACCATATAACACACCTATTATGAACTCCACTCGATATAATTAAGAGATAAACAAATGCTCGATAAACATAATGATCGACTGTTCGATATATCCACCAGACTTTATTTATACAAATAAATAAAATTGGAGTGTCTGTTTGTAATATTAAAATAACCGCTTATTAGTAAGTGCATTTGGATGTATACACCGTACATATACCAAAACAACATTTTTTACAATTTTAGTCTGTCTGTCTGTCTGTTTGTTCCGGCTAATCTCTGAAATGGCTGGACTGATTTTGACGGAACTTTCTTTGGCACTAGGCTACTTTTATTTTAGACTAGCTGTTACCCGCGACTTCTTCCGCTTTTTGTTAAATACCGCGCGGACGAAGTCGCGGGTAACAGCTAGTTTATTTTAAAATAACTACAAGCAGCTATAACAAATTGTATAAGTCAACCAATATTATGTAGCCATTTCTAGGTTTTGGGGAGTAGCGATAATGGAGAAAGCGATGCGTAAATAAAAACGTAATAATATTTACCTAAACATTTTAAAATCATGTTCAAACTCAGAATTAAAATTACGATTACGCGTAATATTTTTATTTATTTATTCAACTTAGTTCAACTTTTAGTTACTTTCTTGCCGTACTCTGGTCCTGTTTTTAGAATGTTAATATGTGTCAGGGTGCTTTGAAATGATTCTCTTCCTCCTAATAAGACCTTATTCTGTACACACTACTTCTCGGGTGCATGTAAAAATAAAATTTTCGCCCATATATCGAGTGGTTTCGCGAATACTCCCTTTCTCTCCACAATAGGACCAAGTCGCGTTGCGATGCTGTTAGCTATCGCTAATTGCGATCAACTGTCATTTTACGGCCACGCATTAGAGTTTGCATAGCTAACTATCGATACACTGCGATCTTGCGAATGTGCGAATGTGGTACTATTGTTATGCTAAACTTCTCATTAGAGCTTTCTATCGACTTTCTAGTACAGAATAGGTACATTGTGATTACGAATATGTACATAATTAGCTGTGTAGCCTCTGCTTGTTTAGTACCTGTGGTAGTACCTCGCGCTGCCTTACTTAAGAGCTGTCATAGTCCAAGTCATCACCGATTTTGACGGGACTTTCACTGGCAGATAGCTGATATAACAAGGAGTAACTTAGGCTACTTTTATTTTAGAAACAAAAATAGGATCTCACAAAAAAAATATTAAAACCAATGTTGCAGCGCAGCGCCTGATTAAATTTGATAGCAACAACCTGCAATGCGTCCCGGGGGCTCAGACTGGGCGAGCAGGCTGTTGTCAACGGTTGTCTTTGTTAAATACCACGCGGACGAAGTCGCGGGCAACAGCTAGTGTAATCATAAAAAAAAATACCGGGATTAAAAGTGGCCTATGTGTTACTCCAGACTATAATCTATCTCTGTGCCAAATTTCATCCAGATCCGTTCAGCCGTTAATGTATTTATTTAAGAAAAGTAAGAGCTGCAAATATTGCTATAAAAGTGCATACTATCTGTAAATCGTTCGCGTATCATAAAAGACATACAAGACTGCCAGATAAAGCCTTCTTCACACCGACAACTCTTATAGTTATTTGCTGTAGTGCCTTGCATTTTACGCCTTCTTACACAGCACAAACATACCAATACATCCACAAAACCGTACTGTTTATTTTATTTTCACCCTCATCGCCTTGAGTATAAGGTGTCAATATTTTTCGACAGCCGCAAAATAAAGTTAGCAAAGTTGTAATATTGAAACGCACAACTTATGGGATGCACGCTTGAAAAGTTTTATGATGCTTAAAGTTTCCATTTAAAAAAGTTTAAAGGGTTTTTTTCATGTGTGTTGCACGTGATATTGTATATGTAGGTATATGATGATGAATGATCCTCCTCCTCAAGTTATTCCCTCACTGCTGAGAGCTGATCATCATCAAGATACACCCGACCTTCTTTGATGGATTGCCGCCATTCCTGATGATCAGTGGCACGATGAAGCGCCTCAATTATTGTGTCCAGTTGTTCGGTTCCTTAGTCTTTTTCCCTCCTCTTTTCTCGTTATTCCATTGTTTTTCAAGTTTTTCAAGAAATCATACTTATGTCATAACTTATGAAAAAAAACTTTACTTTTCAAAACAGTTGTTTAATATTATAATTATAATGGCCAAATTTTATTAATAACCTATTCAATCTGGATTCTGTGGGACGCATCGCAAATGAATAGAAAATTGAAATAAAATAGCGGTTTCAGCAATAATAATACATAAACTTACATGGATAAATTAAAGCGTGGGGAAAAATACTGAATCACCTCACATTGAGGGGAGGCGTGTGCCCAGCAGTGGGACATTGAAAAAGTGCTACTTATTATATTATTATAATTTTTGCAGCAGATATAGTTTATTCAGACAATCACCAAAACTTAGTCTTTACATCCCACACTATAAGGTGTCAAACTGCAAGTCTCAGACAGATATATTATTATCTAAAAACAAATTCAAAAACAACAAATTCAACAATTCAAAAGAGCTTTCCAATTTATACCTACCCACATTTAATACTTGCCTATGCCATTTCAATTCCCATAAACGGTCTCACGAACGCACATTTAGATGCTAGCAATGCGCATGCGTCCAGAGCAAATAGTCCCCTCGGACATTCCCACAACGAGAGAGCACATTTACCTACGTACGAACACGCGTGCGCAGTTAGGCATATAGCCCTATAGATCTACGAGATAGAGACACAACTTCGCTGTCAAAAAGAAAAAAAAACTTGTACCAATGACCATAGTTTTTTCATCGAACTACTATTAGGCAGGACTCAATTGAAACTACAAATTCAACCATTCAGTCGAATGGAAGATTAGACATTGAAATGAAACTAATTTTAAGGATTTTATCGCGAGTTTATTTCGATTTTACATTCCCGACGTTTCGGCTGCTTTACAGCAACCATGTTCACGGGAAGACTGAGGTGGTTGACGTCCTGGTGTAATTGTTACTTGTGGTCCGATCTACGCAGAAAGTGCTCACAGTGTCTTGAGGTCTTGCAATGGTACGCTTGGTCTTGGATTTAATAATATTAATTACTGGATCTCAAGTCGGTGGTAGCACCCAGCCATCTTCCCTATTGAAATTAGGATGTTTTTCGAAATAAAATCAGGATAAAATCCTTAAAATTAGTTTCATTTCAATGTGTAATATTCGCGTAAATATAAGAAATCAATATGGAAGATTAGATTTAATAAAGTGGTTTATAAATTAAACAAAACTAAGATCCCAATACAAACTAATTCAGAATTAAAACACCAGCCCGTCCAATTCTAGCCATTCCTAAATCAGTATCGATCTACAATAGATCCCTTCGGCCCGCCGGCGCACGACTGTGCGCACGATTCAGATTAATCTATCGAAAATCGTTTTACAACATATTATTTATAGAGCGCATGCGCCACCAATGATCATCAGTCCGTGTGCGTAGTGATGCGACGACGCATACTCCGCGCGCCGCGCGATTATCGATGCGAAAGCATCGATACGACGTTATCGAGTAATCTATTGATTGTATCGACGCTCGTATTCGTTTGAGATGTGTGTTTTTGTGTTGAGTCATGAAAGGTACGCATTTTTTTTAAATTAGAGAACATACGGTTCCTATCAGTCTTTGATATGTTATACATTGTTATGTTTAATAAGATAGATGAGCATTTATAGTGTAGTGCTTAAATGGCAATTAAATTGATTTTAGGAATATAGATTATTACATTTACAATATTGTTTACCTACTGGTGGTTAATTCTCACAATACATAAGTGATTCTTGACCAAAGAAATAAAAAAATACCCAGCGTTTTAAATAGTGGTACTACACAAATTTATGAATGCAATAAAATATAAATCACACATTTTGTCTTAGGCAGATAAGATTTGAGCAATCATATTTTAATACTCCTCACATAAAATATTGTATGGATTCTATTATATATAGCTTTTAAGCAGATATTATAATAATACCAGCCCCTTTTAATGTCCGCACGGGGCACGGGACTCCCCTACATGCGAGGGGTATTAGGCCATAGTCCAACTCGCTGGCCCAGTGCGGATTGGTGGACTTCACACGTCTTTCGTGGGGTTCTCTCAGACATGCAGATTTCCTCGCGATGTTTTCCTTCACCGTTTAGCAAGTGATAATCATGGTTGAAAAGGAGAATCGCACATGAAATCCAGATATCCCAGAGGTGCGAGCCCGGGTTTGATCCGGGGTGTTTTCAAGTCAAAACTGAACAGTTGAACACTAGGCAAGTATGCTCCGTCGTAGATCTCATCGTCACTTACCATCAGGTGAGATCGAGATCAAATACCTACATCGTAATAAAAAAAGATCCTCGCTACCGAAGCAAACGTTCTACCAACTTGGTTATCACTGCTTTTTGCAGATATTATATTTCCTGAATTACTTATGGAAATTCTAACACCGTTTAAATTTACCGGCAAATCACGGATTTTAATGTCAAATCCGACAGCACCAACTCGCTTCATAACTCGTAAAACTCCTGTGATGTCGTAAAAATAAAATCCGAGGCATTCTAACTGGCGTCAACAATTAACCCCGCCTTATAATTAGTGTTACCAGCTCTAACATGCAAAAACTGCAGATAACACAAATATACCTCATTTTATTGGCGTAGCGGGCCTCGTATTAATTTGGACTAGGCCTGGGCCGCAATTCGATAGTTAGACAAGCAATATAAAAAAAAAATGGTCTCAAGTCGTTAACGACAGTGTAACGACTATCAATCATAGTTATAATCTCTGATCGTCAGCTAAAAGTCTCCGCCAAAACGCAAATAAAAAAATTAGAAAATAATTTCATAGAAATCTGAACGAAAGCGTTACCTGGCAACACAGCTGTAATTAAACTTCTGAACTAGTCCCGGAAACGACGTGGAATTGCGCAGCCTATTTTAAAGACATTGAATATTTAAGAGAGCTAATTGAAATGAGCGAGACAGTTTGGAGTGTTGCCAGGATAATTACCCAGCTCCTAAGATGAGATTTAACGGGCCACGGTTAAATGGTTTTAGGTTTTTTTTTTCGTAGGGGAATATTTCCTGCTTGCGCTTTTAATTATAGATATGATGTTTTGCTCGATTTTATTATATAATAATAAGTATTTTCATTATTGGCTTGCAATATATTTTTCATTTCAGAAAGGTGATTCAAAACACATGCTACCTCCACCACAAACATAAATAAATAAATATCGTCGAAAACAAGAGTCTGTTTTTATTAAGTTATAATTCGATTTACTTATCGATATTATCGGCCCCATCACATCATACATGACTGTACAAAATTGTATTTATTCGAATAATATTTTATCGATATTGGTTAATCGACGTATTCTATCACTATCGACTGATGTCGAAGGTTGCCGTCGATCCGGGCCGGTCCGTGTGCAAGCTCTTCCGGTATCGGACACGGCGGCGGTAAGCGATACCCGTTTGTCCTATTGGGATGTGATCTAGAACCACACCGTGGTCTCGTGTCCTTTATACTTAAACATACCATCACGCTCATAACTCCGCAAAGGGGTAGGCAGAGGTGCACTTACATTAGGCCGATGGTATTGATGGAGGTAGTCGAGTGGTTTTGGGGGTGTCCACGGCCGACTCAATGGTCCCAATGTAAGAAGAGGCCAGCCTATTACATTGAACCCCTAATTTTGGTCTAATAATTGGAGAATTCTTAGAAAGATTAAGTGAGATTATGTGCAGGTAAAACAGTTACTTTTCTGTAGGTAATTGACGAAATGTTTCAATCCCATACAGATAATAATTATTAAAAAAAACTCCATTATCAGTCCACACAAATAATAGATTTTTCTGCTGTCAGTTCATTATTAATTACAATTTGGTTCGCTAAAATGCCAATTGATTAAATTGATTGCCTGATTGTATTAATGAGGTACTAAAGATCAGTTAATATAATTACTATAGATATAAGTTTAACATTTTCCGACTGTACATTTTTAACCTACCTCAAAAAGGAGACGGTTCTCAATTCGGTTGTATTTTTTTGTTATGTTTGTTACCTCAGATTTCTGACATTTATGATACGATTTAGAAAATTATATTCTATCCGTAACGTAGATTCAGAATTTTTCTTTATTTATTTAGTCCACTTTCATATTAGGTATTTTAGTAGGTATAGGTGAGTTTTTATAAGGAATCCCATTGTTGGGCAAAGGCCTCCCCCATCTTATCATAAAATTAAAGAGCTCCAATTAATATCTTTAACAAGTCAAATAACTTAATTTAATATACGCCATTTTCATATGATCATCTCATCATCTCATCCATTATTTTATTTATTATGTGTATTTATTGAAAGTTTTATTGCTATCAATTACTTGACATTGGCAAAATACCCGCTAAGTTCTGGGTGAGGCCATTTGCATATCCATTTTATTTCATCGCATCTCATTTCGTAAAGAGAAAAGAAAAAGAATCACAACCTGACGATACTCAGTCGACAGATATTTACAACATTAGAACATTAATGTTGAATACAAAATAAATCTAAGGGCGTACAACTTATTCGAGTCTCCCGTTTCACGTCAGTACGTGGAGTCGAGCACACAAATAGTGCCTGAGCCATAATTGTTAATTTCGAGCAGAATGCCCACGATAGCTTTGGAGTTACACTAACTAACAATCCTATTGCTAGATGGCTATCGGGTTTCTGCGCGTAAAGCGGGTGGATTGCACTGCGCGGTTAAACTTAGATTAAGACATGTTAACTATTAGCTCTTTTACACAATTCAATATTGAATTATGGTGTGAAAAGATGATGTTTTGATTAAAAGTAGGCTGCTTGCAAAATGCTTACTGCTCCGAACCAGTAGAGACAAGTCAAGCAACTACTTAAGTTCTTAAGCAACTACTGGTGTATTCTTAAAATTATTATTCCACCAACTAGGACTGGGCCACAGTGGTGGACTATAGCCTCAATCTCTCTCGTATTTAGGGGAGGCTCGTGGCCAATATTGATACATTAAATGGGCAAATCATAATTTTAACCGTAAATATAATAGAAAATTGTATTGTGTTTGATTTTATACAGGCATAAACACATGCTACTGTGTTTTACACTAGAATTGGTAAGAAGTATTTTTTTTTTTTTATTATCATTTATTAATTATTAATTGAGCTTGGCAAGTTGTTAGTGAGCATTTCCGTCTTAAAATATATGTTTTAAAGATAAAATTTACCTTATACTGTGCAACCCGGCCAAATAAGAATGCGAGTACATAATGCATGCGCGCACGCACGCCGCGCCGCGACGCGCCGCCGAGATCGATGGATCGTATCGATCCGCACAAAGGATCGAGTCGTGATCTCGATTACGTTACCATTCGAAAGTTTAGCCGTTTATGTAAAGGTAGGGTTTTGCTCTCTTTGCGCCGTGGGGAAGGTCTCGTGGTCTATTTGCAGGCTGTGTGAGGTCGTCTGTGATAATTGCATCAACAGATATTATTTTTATAACGTAATGGTTGGGCAGCCAAAATAGTTAAAAATAATAATAGTTTATTACCCAGTAACATCAACAACAACATTTTTAGTGAGCTCCAAACTAGGCAGTCTGTATCTTGGTGCTTGGTACACTAAATAAGGTACAAGAATAATTTTACGTGCTATACATATTTTTAATATATGAAAAGATAAAAAAAAATGTTGGCAAGGTCATATATGGGTGAGTAGACGTGTACTTATGTGAGTGTGTATGTATGTGTCGATCAACGTTTGATGAAAGTAACCTACAGTAAAGTATAATAAGTAATACGGTATTATTCTTAATTCTATTCTTAATTAGATAAGAGATACTCTTATACTTTAAGCGACGGAAAAGGAAAAGGAGCTTCTTATTTTAACACGTATATATTGAATGTGGATACATTTATTCATTTAACTTTTTTTTTTCATATTGAGTGTTAAGATATAGCTACCATAATGTTATCACAAAGTCCCGCGAACTCAAAATAAGCTAATCATGCACATGAAATATAATTTGTTTAGAATAATTAGTTGCTTAGATGTTTTTATTCGCTTTTTTTATTAATACAGCTTGGAAATGAAAGAAATAACTCTCGCTTTCGGTTCCTTGGACGCAAACTAAAAAATAGAGATGGCCACCTCATAAATATCTATACGGTATCGAGAAGACTCGAAATCGACGATCCTCGGAGATGGATCACGTATGGTCGAATTGAAAATAAAAACATAGCCCCTCTAAAATAAGATGACTCCTCAGCTTGGGAACCGAACTATGAAAATCTGTATCCGTGACAGAACCACTCGACTGTAAACAATGTGTTAAATGTAAAGAACCCTAAAAAACGTTTAGTTTTGACACCATTTCACGTCGATCAACCGATGAATAAGGCGTTCCGATGATGGAAGTCGAAATAAAAAAAAAGGCACCCGCCTCTGAATGCGACTCATTTTATGAATGAAATAAGATTTTTTTTCTACGGAACCGCGACAAATACGTGCTTTCCTTTCTCGGCCGTCTGAACCGACGTGCATTCATTTTAGATTACTTTTTTAATTCCATTTTGATCTATCACACTTGTGCAATCAACGTTATTTTGAACTCTAACTTTGCACCTTTAAAACTTAGTTTCGTGTGTTCGTTAGTTTTTATGAGTGCACGACGTAGGTTTCTTTGAGAAGTCCGTCGCAGAGGCTGCCTCAGAGTAACGCCGGTACACAGATGCGGTCTGAGAAACTAGATTTCATTTGTAGCGGGTGATTTATTAGTGAGATTAGATTTTGCGAGAACATTTAATACGAAAAGGATTTGAATGATTCAAGTTTTATGAACTTATAGATCCCACGTAAATATTAACTTAGTGTAAAGAACATATATACCTACTAATCAGTACAAACTACATAACGTAACTAAATATTTTTACAATATATTTAATTTTCATCCTAATTTGGCATCAAGGTAATTGGGCAGCAATCTATGTTTTTTTTTATTACATTATAGGCAAGCATTTGATCTCGATCTCACCTGATGGTAAGTGACGATGAGATCTACGATGGAGCATACTTGCCTAGGTAGGAAGTAGATAAGAGACGCTACATTCACTAGGCACATGCAGCGCAACTGATCTGACCCGCCATCCATGAATGGCAACACCGAACATCATGCCGGAACACGGCTAGGCCGCTTGGCGACATGGCTTTGTTCAGTGGGTGGTGACTAGCCACGGCCGAAGCCTACCACCAGGAGAGTTGTCACCTGGTTGGCACCACCCAGGGTCACGTGTAGGGTATCTCGAGGGTACTTAATACTCCTACGGACGAAGGTGACTCGACCCCCAAATGTAAATATAAAACAATGTGTTTTAGTTACATTTTTTTTTATAACTCAGGAGTTTCGACATTAATAATCTTTTCTTTTCATTAATAATCTCACCAGTTCTTGATTTGCTCACTACAATTCGCTATTGTTATTCGTAGAGATATTTTTTTTATTTGATCATTTTTATAGCGCTGCCGAAGCGAAGGTTCAAAATGTTAGTGTACCCTTTCCGACACACGTCTCATATATCATAGTTACTTACATCAATATTTATATATTTGTAGTTAATAAAGACCTCATATTCCTAACAGCTAAGTACGTACATACATAAAATACACAATGTGGCCACATAAAAATAACAACTTAAATATCACAAAGCATAAAACCGTTAGATTCCAAAAAAAAGATAGGTAACATTGAATACATGAGTTACATGACGAAACGGACAATTTCACTTTTGCATACCTACATAACTCGGCTGTCAGAGTCAGAGCACTGCATTTCATCAAATGATAATAATGGATCTTTTATGCACACTATTTTCCATGTTCTTTTTAATCAACACTCTATTGGGCGAGTATATTTGTGCGGAAAAGTGTTCAACCGAAATAATATTGCGACCAAAAACAATGGACACCTTGGTCCATTTTTCAGTTTTGTGTAGAAAATAGTACAGTAGCTCAAGTGCAACCCTTTTAACGCACCGTTTAAGTAACGTTATGTCTTCCAACCCTCTCACACCATAAATGTCATAAGCACGAAAGTGACAGCATGTGTTCTCGATGATGCTACGATTACATTAGAAGTAGTTTATTTGGGGTTAATTTGGGGTCAAGTCACCTTCGTCCGTAAGAGAATTAAATACCCTCGAGATACCCTACACGTGACCCTGGGTGGTGCCAACTAGGTGACAACTCTACTGGTGGTAGGCTTCGGCCGTGGTTAGTCACCACCCACTGAACAAAGCCATGTCGCCAAGCGGCCTAGCCCTGTTCCGGCATGATTTTCGGTGTTGTCATTCATGGATGGCGGGTCAGATCAGCTGCGCTGCATGTGCCTAGTGCATGTAGCGTCTCGATCTACTGCCGCCTTCCTACCTAGGCAAGTATACTCCATCGTAGATCTCATCGTCATTTACCATCAAGTGAGACCGAGATCAAATACTTGCCTATAACGTAATAAAAAAAAAAAAAGATGTTCCTGCTTCTGACCATATTTATACAATCAAATGGAAAATATTTACCACAATGAATAATAAGTACACGCCACAACCACCACCACCACAGTAATACAATAAAAACACAAAACATACGAGTACTTATATATAGGATGCCAATAGGTGCCGGTACTACTTGTCGTATTGCAACAAAAATAATTTGACTGCACTACGCGTTTACCACTACAAAAAAATTATAGTGAGCAAATAAAAACAAAAATGTATTGCCTGTTAAAATTTTGCTCTCGACAGTACTTTTTGCACATGGATGACAAACTCGCGAATCAATTTCAAAACTTTATTATACAAAATCAAATGCGACCGCATTTTTTTCTGCTAAAAGTTTTTTTTTATTGGGAGCCTTTCGTCACACGTTTGCGATGTCGTACTAATCGTGGCTAAACGTTTCGGACACGTTGCGAATCGGTCACTTCGATAAAACTTCGGATTAAAAAAAAAAGACCGATACAAAAACTGAAATTTTCGATGACTTTGGTAATAGAATGATTGTCTATTTTTTAATGAGGTGTGACGGACGAAGTGACAAATGACGAACTCGAGTTTTTTTTTGTATTTAGAATAGGGACGTACTGAGTTAATTTTGTTTTGAAGTAGACACGGTTTTGTGAAAATTATCGAACAAAATATGATTGGATAAGCGAGACGTTTTTTTATTTGAAGTACGAAACCAATCAGACTCATTATATGTTATACACAGACTTTCTGTGTACAATTATATTATAGGCATCTATAAATTGAACCTATTTTACATAACATAATACCTACATGTCTAATGAGACTCCGTTCCCACACACCTTACGTACCAAAAACTCTAGAGAACGATTTTTTTTTTTATAAAACAAAATTGTTTATGACATCTCGCTCAGTGCCTATTAATGTCCTAACATAATCTAGCCATTGTTTTCTTTTTCGGATAACTCCAAGTAACTACATTCTCTTGTATAATGAGTACATAATACTGAACGGAGTACTACCACAAATTCTCGGAACACACGTTTCCAACATACTACCTATAGTGATACCAATTTATTTTGATTAAATGGTTCCGCTCAACACATACCTAGATGAGAAAAAAAAAACATTATTATGTTGGCAACCTTTCACAGTTACACAATCGATAACGCCGCTGTTAGGTATGTTATGTAATCCATGATAAACACAGTAACCCTACTTAATGTAATTAAGTTTTTAATCAGTAAGTACTTAAAATTTTATATTTTTACTTAGTTTTCTTTAAGCACCTATTAAAGTGACAACTAACATAGATCATTTATTGTGTGATTTACGTACATTGCGCGCTCAAAAATTACAACATTTATAACCAACCAACCAACCAACTAAATGATTTCTTTATTATAGGCATTAAGTATAACCTTTACCCATCGTTTTCGTCACCATACCCCATACACCCTGGATAGGTAATGTAGTAGTTAACAGTACAAGCTCAATACTCGGTTCAAATTCCCGACAGCGTACTACATATTATGATATTCTCAGCCAATACCTTTGTCCAAGCAAATTGTAGGTGCTTATCATTGGTGCTCATAATAATTTTCTACACTATCTTACCCTTAGACCACCACACTTGACGACACCTTCCAAAGCCTATTTAATCAATTAATCAGTCGTATCCGATTCATCGAGACGCCATCGTGTCTCACAACGAACCAATCTATCGATCAGAAAATTGGATCGTCGATCCCCTACCAACGTTAACTAGAACATAGGCGTCGGTAATTATTGTGTATAAAAAACTGTTGGGGACCGATTGCTTTCACAAGATCTCACAATGGAGCATGAAATGAGCTTCCATCGAGCCACCGCGTTACGCATCAGTCGGGTGACGCTACTGCGGCTTCTCGAACGGGTCTCGGTTTAGAGAAGTGAGTTTGGGTGTGAGAATTGATTGTATACTTCGTAAATCCAAAATATATTATAAAGGTTTAGCGGAAAAGGGAAGATCTTCCTGCCAGGCGGGGCGGTCGCTATGCCCCGACGGTTAATGTCGGCATCTTGTATATATGTAACATGCTCCGAAAACTCTTCTAGCGCGATTCAGGATTGTGATGAGAATTGTCTATTGTTCTTAATTCGTCTGCAGCTCCATCTGTGTAGCTTGTGGTGCGGTTGAAGTGGTCGCTACAGTACCAATTATATAGTTACGTACTGGGTTTGCGCTAGTCCATTGTACGGTACCCATAATTGTGTTTTTTTTTGCCTCCAATTGGAACCGTACAGCTGGTGTAATCGGATAGCGATGTTTTTTTAGTACAACATTTTGGATAAGGTATGTTATTTACTATGTTGACAGTATGTAGATTAAATGGTAAAATACCCATCAAACGTGTTAGATAACTCGAAATTTCTTTGGAGAAACCTCAGTTCCTTTTCACGCAAATATTTTTAAATAATTACTGTAGTAGGAGTAACATTGTCACTACAAATCACTGAAATGCGGAGCATTCTTTCTAAGCACACAATAAAATTAAATTGAAATCTAAACTTTCTAATAATCCTATCAGCAAACATTGTTCCTCTGCCTCTGCGGGAATACATGTGTTTTGGGAGCATGTAGAAGATTGTAAATGTATTGTATAGGTGTTGTAGGAGTTTTAGGTCGCTGGATTTGAAATGAAAATACAGAGCAAGCCTGGTCTCAACGGTGTCCAAGGCGGAAGGGATTTATTCAGTGTTGCACTACAAAATCTGCTACAAAAATAATTATGTGTTAGGTTGCCAACAGGTACGTACTATTATAATATGTAAGTTATACCAATTTTAGAAATTGCAACATTGCATTGCCCAAAGGGACGCTCGGGCCACATTGGAACAGTGAGCGAAGCTGGCATAAACACACAAAGATTATATGTGAATGGCTCAATCAGCTTGTGGCGCAACGAGTTACGATGTGTTTTGACGTGTCCGAGTAGGACGGTTGCCAGTTGTGGCGCAGGCTAAATTGCTACAATTATACCCATAAGTGTGTCAAGTGGTAAGCGAGATGGGGGAGCTGAGGGTGAAATGGAGACGGTGTGGTAATACAAAAGGGCTGTGCAAACTTTTATAAAATAAAAACTAAAATACCACTCATAAATATTTATGTTACTCAATTATTTGTGGCCAGAATATAATAATAATAATAAATGATTTGGATATTAAAATAAAACTGTTTTTCAGATTTTATGGCGTTTATTTTATGTTTTTACTTTCCCGACTTTTCGGCTGCTTTGCAGTTACCATGGTCACTGCAGGACTCGTCGGGAACATAAAAAAACATAAAATTAACTCGATAAAATCTGTAAAATCTGTAAATATAAGAAATCAATATGATTTTTTTTTATATTCAAATGAACAAATTCAAAAGTGTAGCATTCAAAGAAAAATAGTGCGTACTGCTCTGCCAGGTCGGCTAGTTGAACTCTCGCCTTGGATACAATGAGGCTCCACTCAGATATGAATTAAGTCTTGTAAAAATGTAAGACTAATACTAAGACTGCAAAGCCAATACCAATTTGGAAAACACTAAAAGGATATTGATTTCTTATATTTACGCGAATAACGCCGAAACGTCGGGAACGTAAAAACATAAAATAAATGCGATAAAATCTGTAAAATAAGTTTTATTTCAACACTAAAAGGTATTGAAAATAACAGACAGCCAAAATGGCTGGCTGGCCATGGCACTGTGTCCCGTCCCTCCTCCGACGGCGGCACACACCGCCCTAAGTCACAGCACACGTTCACTACCTATCATTACAAAAGCACAAGCGCATTAGCTGATTACATAGTATTGGCGATGTGTGTTAGATAACAGGGCTAGGCCTCTAGCTACTGTATGTACCGAGTTAGTTAAACTGACAATTAAAGATAGATCAATCAACTCCTTGTCTACCGGTTCGCGATTTAGAAAACATTACTTTTAATATATATTTTGTCAATGGCCGTGTCCAGATCACCATAAAAGTCTGATACAGGGTTTAAGAACTGTTGATGATAGGAAAGTGGTTTTTTTTTTTTCATAATTTTTGGTTATAGTTTCCGAAATTATTTCGTCGATCGTCGTCGATCATTATTAGATGCTGGTTTATAGAAGTAGCTTTAGTAAGGACATTGTTGGGTCAAGAGCAGTCTATAAACAGTTAAAGGGAAAAACGGTTTATTAATTTAGTATTAATAAAACGCTATTAAAAAAAACTTTACTTAAAACTGATTAAAAATTTAAACACTAAATACTTAAAAAATAAGAATGATTAAAAATCTAAACACAAAATACTTATTTGAAAAAATATGAGAACTACCATCAGAAAGTTACCTTACAACAACTTTGAATTATAATAGTACTATTAATAATTACATTTAACTTGTAACTGAGTAAGTAAGTACCTAGACGTAATAATAATTTAAAAATATAAAAAAGCGTTAGCGAAATATCGGTTACAGTTAACTAAATAAACCTGTAAACTTCTAATAAAAACGTATTATTCGACCGGCAACGCAAAAACGCCTATTTCTCACCGGGCCTCTATTTTACAACCGCCTTTGAAACAGACGCAACAGTCGCATCAAAAGATTCATAAATAAAATCTGCGCGGGCGCAATCTTCGCGCCGATCGCTCTTTGTCAACCGCTATCGATTGGCTGTTGACAAATCATGACAAATTGACACATTTCGTTTAACACACGGCGTGGACGGACCATTATTTATTTTTATTGATCCGTGTTTGCAATACTTAAACATAGATGGCGTTAGTTGTGGTAGAAATTTTAGATTTTTTTGATTATCGACTCTAAGGTGACCTTAAATGCATGATCTAAGCTCAAAATGCCGATAGTTCAATATAATGAAGGCCAATTCACTCATAATCTAATCACAATACAGATAACATACATTGATGGGCATATAAACAACGATTCTGTGCATTTTGTGTTTAAACTTATTTAATTTCGACTGTAGGCAATGAGCCTTTTGAACACAAGTTGCATACAAGGTGATCCAAAAAGAGCGTACTAAACCTTAAACCTGCGCTTATTTAGCGCATTTGTAATCATTATGTAATGATAGAATTTTGTCCTTCAGCTGGTAAAAAAAATTTTTTGTTCCCTACAAAAGTCATGTGATTTTTTGTGAAAAAATTAAATTAAGATAACGAAATTTCTGAATTCACATCATGATAACACATGCGATCAGGTAGCGCTGGTACAAAGCTTAGTATACCCTTTCTGAATCACCTGTATACTAGGTATCTTTTATATAGCAGTCTGTGACGGGGACAATCAAGCATCCTCAAAATAATGGCAGGAGGATTCTAAGCATAGATCACCACTCTTGCGCAACGCAGCGGGTCAGCAACCAGCACGGATTAAACAATTTCATGCGTACTTGAACCAAAATGTGAAACAACATTGTATCTAATGATCAAAACCAAAAGAAAACTAGTTGCAATTGCCATAATAGCGGGCACAAACGTCAAGACCACAACCCTTCAAGGAATGGTCAGTGATTATTTAATTCGAAATATTCTCGTAATAGCCATGTAGTGCAGACCCTAGCATTGGAAACCAAGTGTATAGCTTTGAAACCCCGCTCGCACCTCTGAGATTATCGTAGATGTGTAGATTTATCTATACATCTATACATACATATAAATAAAATTGGAGTGTCTGTTTGTAATATTAAAATAACCGCTTTTTACTAAGTGCATTTGGATGTATACACGTTACCTATACCGAAACAACATTTTTTACAATTTTTGTCTGTCTGTCTGTCTGTCTGTATGTTCCGGGTAATCTCTGAAATGGCTGGACCGATTTTGACGGGAATTTCACTGGCAGATAGCTGATGTAAAAAGGAGTAACTTAGGCTATTTTTATTTTAGAAAAAAAAATAGGATCTCTCGAAAAAAAATTAAAACCAATGTTGCAGCGCTGCGCCTGATTAAGTTTGATAGCAACAATCTGCAATGCGTCCCGCGGGATCAGAACGTGCGATCAGGCTGTTGCCAACGTTTGAGTCTTTGTTAAATACCGCGCGGACGAAGTCACGGGCAACAGCTAGTTTTTAAATAAGGATTGGTCGTCACTGTACGTTAATTCAAAATATTGTGAGGAATGCTGGTAGGGACAATCGCGGTGTGCTGAGCACGAATATTGGTACCCGAGTCATGGATATTTAATATCTATATATGTATTATATACTCAGTTCACCCTTAGTCCATTGTACGGTACCCATAATACAAGTATTGTTTAGTATGGGGCCATATAGTTGGCGTGTTCCTCTTCTACTTCTGGCAATATTTGTCGATTGAATCAGAAGTATTAACAAAACACACAATTTAAAAAAAAATTGTATCGTCAACATTAGCCTAGTGCACAAACGTTATTCAATATTCGTTTAGAACCGAATTTCAGATTCGACTCGATTTCGTAATCGATATTGTGTTTTCTAGGAAAAAATCGAGAATCGTTACTCATAATCGCTCATTACAAAAGAGGGTTTCACTTCCACGAGCGTCACGTCTCACGATCAATTGGAAATAATATTAAACATAGATATAGTTGTGTACTGGATAGGATAATAGCAAAATAACTAATTATTAATCATTATTTTTTGGAAAAATGCACGGCTCCTATAGGATAGACATACTTTTTAATCGCGGGTAACACCGCGGGACGCAGCTAGTTAATCATATATTACTAAGGTGCAGCTTAAATTTGAGAGCTCCTTAGTTTAAAGTGTCGTACAAAAAGCGCAAGTCTACCTCCCAATTTCATAGTTAGAATTGGAGTTCGCCGTCTAGGTATCTGTCGAGACAGTGTTTTCCTGGGTAAAAATGTGGTAATCCGGCTTGTAAGCTATCACCGTGGCAAATTTCACCAATATTTGCCCAGTGATGCCTGTGATGCGCGTGTCAGATAGAAAATGCCGGATTCGACCTGTGACTTATTTTCTAACGGTCCACTCTACATACTTACAGATCCTCATACGAAATAACATTAATTTTACCATCCAATTTAGATTTTATTTTTATCTAGCTTTTATCTAGCTGTCCCGACAAACTTCGCACCGCTCTAGAATCAAATGTATGAGAAAAAAAATATCCTTATTATTATTATTTTTGCAATGTTCCCATGTTTCAATAGTTATTTTGCTATTAGGGGCCGAGTAAAATTTAGAAAAAAAACATAAAAATTGTCCCACCCGTTCTTAAGTTTTAAATAGTGTAACTAACATGGCATTGTTTATATACATATATACCAAGAATATTAGACAAAAAAATTCGTTGGCGTACATGACACGGTGACACACGACAACTGAATAAAGTTTAATCGAAATCGTAAAAATATATTTGTATGCAAAGATATAATATATCGCTCTACGCTCAGATCATTAATAGTCTCTTCCATTGAATTAGACCTAAAACAATACTTCCCAGCCCAATAGGCAGAGTCGTGGTCCGACTACCGTTTTGTTATTGTTCAATATGTTTCCAATAATCCGGTTATAGATTACTGAGGTAGAAAGTCTCGATTCGCATGGTTTAGTATAGAAAGCGGAGCCCGGTGCGTGATCTTGTCTTCTTAAATCACTCGGTGGTAGAAGTTAATTTATGGATACATCCTAATTTCCTTTTAATATACCTACATTTTATATATATATATATATATATATATATATATATATATATATATATATATATATATATATAAATGTAGGTATATTAAAAGGAAATTAGGATATATATATATATATATATATTGTTAATAATTGCTCTTAATTATCATATAGGTACCTACCCAACTTTCTCTATGAAATGTCAAGTTAATTTTGCTGTCAAAATTCGGAGGTTCCATTTTCAAACTAGGAATCTCGTAATTTTTTCTTTTATTTGGAATAATTACATATTTTAAACCAGGATGGAATCTGTTACTCTGTTCCATTTAAGTCCAGATAGCAGATTTGACTAACCACTAAAATCAGACTCGTGCGATCGGAGTGTATTTCCCATATTTATACATGCTGCAGAGGCGTGGATGCTGCGAGAAATAAAAAAAAATATATATACCCTGGAAAAAAAAATAGATAGATACCCTGGAAATGTGGTATGTGAAGCTGCAGATGAATGCTTGGCGTAAAGTTCACGGAGTTTCATACCAATGCTTCTATTTTACAAGCACTCGACATCAATCAGCGTCAGTCAGCTACAGTTGAAAGCCGCTTACTGTGTAATTCTTCGGATACGTCTCAAGTTGGGACAGGCGACTCCATAGAACTTCTTTGTGCAAGGCATAGTGGAAGACAGCAGACCACTCGGACGGTCATCCATGTGATGGACCGATTAGATCGAGTCCTGCTTGGGCTTGCAAAAAAACCGTTAACGAATGGCGAGACATCGTGAGGTAAGCCACATCTGCCCCTGACAGGTCCACACGACCATGACCTCTCTGTCCAGAGGGATACGACAAAGAAGAAAGAAGAAGAAGAAACAAATGTGACAGATTCAAACCAACAAATTAAAAAAAAAATGTTGTGGTATTTTTGTCAAGAGAATGTCGTCGTCAGCCCACGACTCAGTTACCGCATCGATCAATGTACGACTCCTAATTCAATTTGCGATTGCAGAATACTATTGTTCTTCTCACCAGATAATTATTAGGTATCAAAATTGCAGCTCTCGCGTCGAATTGGGAGTTTAAAAAAAAATGTCTTTTGTTTCGGATAGTCGGGCAACGACAGTACGTAACGGTCCAGTGTTCTGAATTTGCGAAATCGCCAATTAAGGGAGACAAAAGTGATTATTCGGACATGATTTCTTGCGATATTTCCGCTAAACAATAAGAGATCAAGAATAAATCGTTGCTAATAATCTGAGACATTTTTCAATGATCTCACATACGTATACGATCTCAGATCTGTGCCATATATAAGGTTTTAACAATCATAGACTAAATATTTAAACAAGGCCAACAGTAAATAAATGAAACAATTAGACATTCAAAAATTACACCCTGTACTGAGCGCATGGCCAAACGCTACTGGTCCGATGAGTTAAACAAAACACACAATTATATGTCTTCGAAAACGCACAGCATAGCATTGAAGAAGCAGTCTTATATTTCTTCCGGATTATTGAAATAAGTGGGTATCATACCTTTATATGTCCATCATAAGTCTCACAATTCTGTTACCATAGAGTGGCGTGACGTCCAGTTCCCACCATCTTAGCTGTCAAGTGTCATAGCTTTCTTGTATTTCGTTTGAATAACACGAAAACTTTTCTTTCATCTTTTAAATTGCAGAAAAGTTTTGTTTTATCATTTTAAACCATGTTATAAATAGTTTAAATGTTTCGTGTGAGTGTTAGTGGAGTTTTTTATAAGCACAGCATTGTTTTCGTCGTAAAAAGTGGAGCCTGCAGGTAACGACGCTGAGTAAGCCGGGTGAGATGTTGCTCGGAATGGAAAATAATGTCGTTTTCGAGGTCAGGGGTATCTTTCAGGATGCTAAACCTCAACCTCGGAGGTGTGAGGAAGGCCTGCACCACCCCTGCCCTGCGTTAGCGTACCTCGGCTCGAAGAGTAAGTTTCTTTCAATGTATAGAAGTACCTTACAGGTCTGCTTATCGTCTAGGGTTTTTGTACGCTGAGATGAACATTAAATGATGTATCTCGGTATAAGAGTAAGGTTCATATGACTGTTACTGAGATCTTACAAATATGTGAGCTTGGCTCACCAAGATATAAGACTTATAAAACCATTTGGTATGCAATTAATCTTTGGCCTATGTTCCCTCTGAGGGCCTCAGGTCTGACTTAATGTTCGAGTTCAGTCATAAAGAAGTAGAGCCCTGTAAGTTAATATGTACCTAGATAGAGCTCTGTTTGGTGTGTATGGGTGTGGAACCCTTAAAATCATAGGCACCATGATAAAGCCCTGTTTATAGTGTTTGGGTGTGAATCCCTTAATACACAGGCAACATGATGAAGCACTGTTTTCAGTGTTTGGGTGCGGAACCCTAATAAGCATGGAAATAAATCCAAATGTGTGGTTGAATGTAAAATATTATTTCATACCAATACAGCTTAAATACATTACACAGGTAATTGTAGCAGTCAATCAGAGCAGGATTTTCTATTCTAGTGGTATATTATTAGACATGACAGATTTTTACAGGAGTGTAAGTTACACAGGAGACAAATATTGTAAAGTATGTACCTCTTGAGTATGTCATTCAACATACTAAAGCGGAGAGCTGTGCGGGTCTAACTACCCCGGCACCTCCAGTTGTATTTGAGCAGCTGATATGATTACATAGTTGTGTATGGGCTTGCACATTACTTACATTTTCGTACCTTTGGTATCCGTGATACACAACACATACAAGATAGTCATATTGTATAAGACAGTCCGCTGTTTTAGTTTATCATTGAGACAAATGTACAGCCACCCAGTACCTATTCTAATTGAAATGTGGATGAAGTTGAATAATATAATAATAAGATATACACCATCACCCCTTCAATCTCCGAAAGGGGGGGGGGGGGGCAAACCTGTAGTGTGTCCACATTTTGATGATGACCATTATAATAAGATGTATAGTTGAATGGCACATAATATGATTGTTCATGATCAAGTTGGTCAAATTAGATTATACTTTAGTCACTTAATTACTTTTCAAGAGAAATCTTCTGACATTATTTATTTATTATATATTTAAAAAATAATAATAATAATTAACAAAAATAAATAATAATAATAAAAATCATAAGGAAATTGCACATATTCTTTACATAGCAGTTATCAATCTTAATAACAATAATGAGAATATAATTTCAATAAAGCACCTGTTGTGTGGTATTCACTTAAACCTACAATAGGCCATGCCCGTCTCATGGACCTAGTATTCTTTGGAACATTGTTTTTAAGAGATGTGTTGTGACCAATTCCTGATCTCAAGGATTATATACCTACATATAGAAGTTACATTTGTATTGTATATCCCAGGTACATGTAGTACCTACTTTGGGTGAGCCCAAGGATTATCTTATCAAAAGAGAAATTCCGTGCATTTTATTAGAGTATCACTGAGACATGCTTGATATAAATCATTTATAATCAGAGGACCCTTTAATTAACAGCATTCTGAATGGCTGATGTAATTCAACTCATATTGTTTTGTGGCAGCTCTGATGATCAAAAGTTATATAGTGGTGTTAATATTGAATACAAAATATTCTAATTTGGGTTTGACAGCCCAATCATTGGGTATTTTTTCGGCACCCGGTTGACAGTGTTTTCATTTGCGTTGCGGAGACGATTTGAAACTGTCGTATATGGTCTGGTGGTGTACTTGGTACCCCGTGGCCTAGCCCCCCAAGCATGTGGTGAGGTTGCGGAAACGCTTGCCCGCTTGGAGGCCCAGAGTTAGTGCATGTAACCAAGGGTGGTAACCAAGGTTCCTCACGATTTAATACCTGGGCCTGTCGAGGGCCGTCCGGAGCCAGATGTTAGCCTTGCCTATAAAGTCCCCCACTGGATGTGCTTAAAAGGGTTTTAAGGGTGTTGTATTTGAACAAACATGCAGTCACTCGAGGCAGGCTAATGTCGTAAAGCACAACTCTTTCTGGAAAGTTGACCTAGAGAGGCCAGAGAAGAGAACTGTGCCCCATCGTGCAACAAGCGTTGCGGTGGTGATTGGAGGTAGTAGATTGTTATCCTACTCCACAATATTAAGTGACCCGGGAGACCTATACAAAATAAATGAGAGTAGGAGAGATATTCTGATGACAAGTAAAAACAGACGCAGCGGATGCGAGCTGGTAAGCATGTCTATATCAGTAGCCATCACAAAGATGGTGAACAACTTTAAGTGCTTAAGCATTTCATAGTAAGGTGATGTTTATTCTCTCTGATCTCATCAGGTCGCAAGTTGTACGGAATTTCGGTTGTAGAGTGCCCAGAGAATGTTTATACTGTCAATTTGACCCTGGCAAGCAGACTCGGGATCGAGGCAGGGTTTGGTCAATAAGGTTGCTCTGACTAACAGAGGCTCCAAGTTAACCCAACCAGGTGGCTGGCTTTGACATATGCTCAATATAACAATGAGCATCCTATTTACTGAGAGATCTAAATTGAATTCCAGTTGGTCTTCATGAGGAAGATGTATACTAGAACAGCTTTATGCTATAGAGAACCACTGAGATAATAATTTAAAGTTGGGGTCATTTATTAAGTAAATATCTGAGCTTGTAAGTCAACCATGTTCACATATTCTAAGTATGTGCCATAATGTTATTCATAATCATTCTAATCCAGTGAGAGAATTATGTACTACTTTCTATACTAATCATCATAGTAATATGAAATCTAGAAGATTCCTTATTTGCAATATAAGAGGCTGCTGTTCTCTTGAACATATAACCTAGCCTATGTAAACTAGACTTCAGATGTTGAAATGTGTCTGTTATTCAAGGCTATAGTAGTTGACTGAGAAGCTGGTTTTTTTTTTTGTGGTGAAGATTTTAATATCAGATAAATGAATCACTTTGAGAATATATATATATATATATATACATACATACATCATTGACGGCCTGATTAGCGCAGTGGTAGTGACTCTGCTTTCTGCGCCGAGGGCCCCGGGTTCGAATCCTGGTACGGACAAGCTTTGTGTGATGAGCACGAATGTTTGTACCCGAGTCATGGATGTTTAATATGTATATAAGTATTATATACCTACTGAGTTCGCCCTCAGTCCACTGTACGGTACCCATAACACAGGCGTTGCCTAATGTGGGACCGTATATTTGGTGTGTTCGTGTGGCGATATTATTATTATTATTATTATATAACAATAATTATTAATTATAAGAACTTAAACACACAGTTTGGATCACATCCAGTTACATATATGTTGCCATATATATTTTTTATAATAATTAAAAAATAGTATTGTTGGGTTGCCAACAAAGAAATGGGACTGCTGCTTGATAATGCCTTTAGCCACACATTAAATTATCAAATAGTGTGAGTGTCACCACAATACAGTAATGGTACTAATGAACACAAAGTTTTTGGTATTCAGACCCCCAGGTAAGAGTGCCAACCAACCCCTTAACAGTACATGTAAAACCTGTAGAGGGTTAAGCTGGACTGAACAATAAGATAAAACCCACCACAGGTAGAAAGATTGTCACTTTAGATTTTGAAAGTTAGGGGGAGGAGAATTGGATACTAAAGGATTCTAATATCCTGATGGCACCCTTCCACTTTAAACAACAGTAGTGCCACTTTAAAATAATGGGTTCAGTAACTTAGAGTTAACAAGTTAAAATTATAAATTATACAATAAAAATAAAAAATCCATATATTCAGTACAATATTGTTAAATAATTCTTTTATATCAAAACCGTGTAATACCATGGGCAGCTTAACAGATTATTTAATTGATAAAAGTAGAAGCACAGCCTTCAAATTCTGTTGCTAGCTAATGGCTGTAGATTACATAGACTTGCCCATTTGTTACTTTGAACACATGTACAGAGAAGCATTTGTGATTGGGTTAGAATAGTTTTATGATTGTACCCAGAGACAATCAAACTGGCTATTCACAGCATTAGGATCGAAATTTGTCTAGTGACTCATGCATAAGGGAGTTTATTAAAACATAGGAAGTAAAATGCAACAGGGAAAGATTATCAGATTTCTAGTGCAGGAGTTGTTAAACCAGGTTTATAGTTTAGCAAATTATTACTTTTATGAATGAGTTAATTAATTGGTGATAAGAGTTGTTTAAAACTCGGAAGCTTTTATTATTAAATTCATGGATTCTTTAGAAGTTCATATTCGGTTTATTTGTTATCCAATTAAAATAACCAAGATATACTTTCTTATTACAATGTGTTTACAGGTACTTAATAGGAGTTGTGATATTTTATGAACCATATTAAGTACATTCACATAGCTTTCTTGTGTTAATTCTGTTCACCAGCAGAGATCAAACAGGTCTTCAATGCTATGCTGTGCGTTTTCGAAGACATATAATATAACTGTTTTGCATTAAGACAAAACAGGTATTATATGCTGGAGAAAACGCACAGCATAGTTTCAAGGAGCTTGCTGATGATGAAGACTATGACACTTGACAGCTAAGATGGTGGGAACTGGACGTCACGCCACTCTATGGTAACAGAATTGTGAGACTTATGATGGACATATAAAGGTATGATACCCACTTATTTCAATAATCCGGAAGAAATATAAGACTGCTTCTTCAATGCTATGCTGTGCGTTTTCTCCAGCATATAATACCTGTTTTGTCTTAATGCAAAACAGTTATATTATTGTTAAACCTTATATATCACTAGCTGTTGCCCGCGACTTCGTCCGCGTGGTATTTAACAAAGACAACGGTTGACAACAGCCTGCTCGCCAATTCTGAGCCCGCGGGACGCATTGCAGGTTATTGCTATCAAACTTAATCAGGCGCTGCGCTGCAACATTGGTTTTAATTTTTTTTCGTGAGATCCTATTTTTTTTTCTAAATAAAAGTAGCCTAAGTTACTCCTTGTTACATCAGCTATCTGCCAGTGAAAGTCCCGTCAAAATCGGTCCAGCCATTTCAGAGATTAGCCGGAACAAACAGACAGACAGACAGACAGACAGACAGACAGACGGACAGACAGACAGACAAAAATTGTAAAAAATGTGGTTTCGGTATAGGTAACGTGTATACATCCAAATGCAATTAGTAAAAAGCTGTTATTTTAATATTACAAACAGACACTCCAATTTTATTTATATGTATAGATTATACGATAAGCAGGTCATAATATATCACATTAAAAAACCTAAAAATAATATTTCAGAATAAGTAACGTTGGCAGCCAATATCAACATCATTTTGAATTTCGAAGCCAACAGATAATTAATAATATATCCCGTAGAACCTAAAATAATATTTCGGAATAGGCAACGTTCGCAGCCGATAGAACAACATTTTGAATTTCGAAGCCAACCTCATAATTACAACACACATGACTCCTGTGTTCCGCGCAACACGGCCATGTGAACGGAACCAGTGCTGTCCCGTCATTATCGTATAAATCAGTAACGATTCAACCGGTAATTGCATCGATACATCGACGTATCGATACCATCGCATGCTCCCGGTGGAACTAGTAAATTAAAGTTTGCGCTCAATATAATTTTCATGTGAAATGTGTGACGTACAATAAATTGTTGGGTATTAGATGTTGTGTGGTATAAATCACGACAGTGGTAATGTATTGGAAGCGGTAAATACCGCTTTAGGTATTCATAGAAGTATGATATGTAATATTAAGTTGCAATACTTTTGTAAGTTATAGACTACAAAGACCTACCTATGGAATAACAAAATTAGTCATCAAACAACAATAAAAAGTTGACTTACTATTTCAATAATAGTTATTTGAGTAATTTATTTGTTTTATGTTCTGATTTCTTATATAGTACACATTGAAAAAAACTTATTTTAATTTTTTACGTTCCCGACGTATCGGCTTCTTTACAGAAACCATTGAACATCGGTAAAGAAAAAAAAATAAGTTTTATTTCAATACTTGAAATTTGGTAAAATATACAGGTCTTTTTTTTTCGCGAAAATAAACCCAATATTTATTAACACTTAGGTACACAAAAACAAAATTTACCGCTCGAAACAATTGCATCAGCCGACTAGCAAAATCAGTGTTTACCGAATGATCCATTTAACTCAAAGTTTATGTTAAGAGTCCGCCGTGAGCGAACTATCAGCTGCTTTAAATCATCGATACCAGTATAGACAGCGGAGCATAATTGTAGCCCGAGGCCCAACCGATGACATATTCCATCCAAACCCGACTTTTCTCTAACGGCGCTACCAGTTACACACCCCTGTCAATATGTCATTGTGACTTGCAAATCGAGTTCTCGAGAAAATTGCTCTAATACACCTTTAACATATGCAAAGGGAACATCCCCGGGGACTTGGAATCGATTATAATCGATTAGAAGTGTTTACGTACACTGTATATAGTGTATATAAATCTTCAGTCGGTATCATGTGGTAGTCGATTATTTGAATCGATTATTGCATGTCGCTGTTAATTAAACGTGTGGAATTATATTTATATGATTATAAAAGCGCAACTAAGTTGATTTAATGTTGTTTCTTGTTTTGCTAACGGGTCTTTGGAATAGTATAATTCATTCTTGATTTGCACTGAGATTCAAATGTAATTATATGAAATACAAACAATTACTTATTTCTGGAAAGGTTCCAGCGAAAAACTGTTACAAAAGATAAGCAAAAAGTTTAAAATAACATACTCCTAATTTATGGTATACTACGTCCCTAAAAGTAATTATTAAAATGTATTATTAATCAATAATCCACAATTCAAATATGGAACATTATTTTTTAAATTTAATTCGATCTTGTCACTCAAATTCACAGACAATACAACTATTTTTTTATGACCAAACAAACACACCAACTAGACGGTCCCATACTAAGCAACGCGTGTATTATGGGTACCGTACCGAATGAGGGCGAACTCAGTATATAATACTTATATAGATATTGAACATCCATGACTCGGGTGCAGATATTCATATGCTTATCACACAAAGCATGTCTTTTACGAGGAACCTCAACGTAGAAGTCACGGCTACTACCAACTGCGCTAATTAGACACTTTCAACATAACATCGATTATCGATAGCGTGTCAACGAAACTAAAAGTATATCGGTACCTAGACTCACAGACTCGTGACATAGTTGCGGCTTGTAGTTAGTATTTAAACACATGTATGTCAGACATTCCTCAGTATAATGGCTACATTCGTAATAACTATGGCGGGATATGATATCGCTACGTTAAGGGGCAGCTGGCTGAAAGTAAAAGTACATTTTATTAAAATTAAATTAATCTCCATTACGACGATAGCTAAACCCCCTAATTTATAGACGTTATACTTTTGTGCAATAGTACTATGTGACATAATTTGAACTGGTGCCCCGTCATATTTAGTACCCGAGTTCAAACTATGACACAAGGCCTCCATACACCTCAGTCCTCCCGTGACCATGGTTGCTGTAAAGTAGCCGAAACTTCGGGAACGTAAAAATATAATATACACGCGATAAAATCTGTAAATTGAGTTTGGTTGGTTGGTTTGGTCGTCAATATATATTAAATAAATCTAATAATATAAGAAGTAGTAAATATTTATAATATAAGAAATCAAAAAGTACAGTTTTTGCCGAACAAATCAAATTGATGTATTCGCCAGAAACGGTGTTTCTTTGAATACAATTTTGATTTTATTTCAGTACCATCTTTGCCATCATTTACAAAACACTGGCTGTATAAAAAAAAATCGGCCGATTGACCAATAAAAAAATATCAAGCATCCTTGCCCTTAACACAAGCAGTTATATTACACCATTTAGTCCGGCCGCACGTCAGCAGTAAGTGAATTAACAGAGCAAGTATACCTACCGATCGGTGTTCAGATAACATCGTCTGTGTCGCGCCTTATTACAAGCCTTCAATCGATGATTGATTATGTCATTGATCTATTTTTTATTGGAAAGCTTTTGTTGATTGTAGAAATAAAAGAACATCAATGTGAACATCTATTTCATCTTAGGTAAACTTAATACTTGCGGCTTACGAATAGTAGGAGTTAATTATAATTTTACAGCATCGAATGCTTTTCGAGTGATTAATCTTTTCTTTAAATAAACGTGCAACTTTAATCGTATATAAGTATAGAAACGTCAATCACTCAATCAGTAATTAAATACTTACATACTAAACTAATACTAAGGGCCTAGATTTTCCAATGTTTCGGCCGTTTGTAGGATAGTCCTTAATGACTCTTGGTAAAAGGATACTTATAAACCCTTGGCTATCACACTTCTAGAGACTAAAAAGACACAGAGTTTAAACCTTTTGTTAGCAACCATACATTTTATAAGTGCTATGCTATGCTATCAGCCGAAAGACGTCCACTGCTGGACATAGGCCTCCCCCAATGACTTCCACACATCACGGTCCTCCGCCACTCGTATCCACATTCCTGCGACGCGTGTGATATCATCGGTCCACCTGGGGCCATCTCACACTACGTCTTCCGGTTCGTGGTCGCCATTCTTGAACCTTTCTGCCCCAACGGCCATCGGGTCTGCGAGCTATGTGCCCTGCCAACTGCCACTTTTTGTAAGTAAAGACACGATAACAAATTTTACGCAATCTCAACCTTATTAGTATAAGCTGCTTTCCAGTATATTTACATGGTGCGGTATGCACATTTAGTGCGCAGTGTGAAATAATTTAATAGATAACTAGTAGTGGATAATAAATTCAATAACTGTAACTTTAATAGCCCAGCTCTAGTTGTTTCGCTAAAAATTTATTAACGAAAATGTAGATAACATAATTTAAATTAATACATATTTGTAGCCATATACAACACTTTTGTAAATAACATTTTTATTTCTATATCGTTGATGTGTCTATTATTTTGCAAAACATAGATCCACGGAGTATAATAAGCTTATGGCTGACGTTTGGTAATTGGAAAGGCAAATAGTTGTATACAATTAATTATGAAGTACCACATCACAAGAACTCATAAATATCAATCTTCCGCCTCAAATTGCTTAATGAAGTCCCACTTAATCATTTGATATGGGATGATTTCGCGTTAGTATAGCCCTTAAATTTGAGATACGTTTGAGAATCTGGCGATGAGGTACATGTCACAACGATCGAATCCTTACAGAAGCGCATTAAAATTTAAATACAGACGACAGCTCAATTGAGAACGAATTCTATACAAAATATATCTAACTAGCTGCGCCCCGCAGTGTTACCCGCGATTAAAAATTATGTCCTTTCTACCGGGATAAAAAGTAGCCTATGTGCTATTCCAGACTATAATATATATCCGTTCTGCCGTTCTAGCGTGATTGAGTAACAAACATCCATCCATCCAAACTTTCACATTTATAATATTACTAGCTGCGCCCTGCGGTGTTACCCGCGTTAAAATTTTACCAGGATAAAAAGTATCCTATGTGCTATTCCAGATTATAATCTATCTCTGTGCCAAATTTCATCCAGATCCGTTCAGCCGTTATGGCGTGATTGAATAACAAACATCCATCCATCTATCCATCCATCCAAACTTTCACATTTATAATATTAGTATAGATTATAGAGTGATGTCACGTGGCTACGAGTGGCTTATCTATACACTGGAACCATACATCTTACACATAAAGCTAATAATATTGCGATAAACTTAACCGCTACAATATAGAATCATATTGAATCTGTTATGCCCAAACAGTTGCACATATATCAACCTGTCAAATACCGGACCAATTGCCGTGTTTAAAACGCAAAGGTGCGTTCAAACGTGTCCCCCACTAGCTCGGAATTCCTCTCTAAAGATTTCGCAACCGCGCCGCTATCCAACTCCGCCCTTAGTACCCACCTTATTACGTTCGCACCGTTCGCTACTGCACAACCTTGACTAACTATTACTTGCGCCGACTATTATCTGGAGTTGTAAGCATAGCTGCGACGTCACCACAGGCTGATAACTCGTGGACAACGCTTATTATATAAGGGAATTATCCTATTTTCTATAGAAGCCTTGGGGGAGCTAACAAGCGCTGCTCATGTTGGCTGCCCATATTTCTTGAGTTATGACCTGATGATAGTGGCGGAGTGATCTTAAAAATGGCCAGAGTCATTGCCGTTTAGTTGAGACAGGCAATTGGCTATAGAAGTTATATTCAGTTGGGTATAGCTTGTAATAAGAGTGGCTGCGTACGTCCTGAGGCAACAATACTCGCAATCTTGACGATAACCGTTTAGAAATTTTATAACTTAACCGGTAATAGGATGTAAAAGCAAGGTACTGTGGCGTGTTCTGATTTTGATATGGACGTGTCAAAAAAGGTCCTAAAGAATTTAGGATACTATCTATGTATAGAATTTATAACTCAGGAACTGGCGGGCCGATTTTCATGATCTTGGATTTTTTGAATTTATCCCCGCCTCGAATAGCAGAATAAATATTGAAACATGGGAAAAATATACAAAAAAAACAGCAACAAGTTTTGGCTTATTTTTATAGGTCCTTTTGTACGGTAGCACATTGAAGCAAAATAAAAATATTTACTTTTTTCTGCCTTAAGGTGGAAGCTCAGGGTCTCGATACAATACCATAAGGTTTGTAAAAACCGCTAATTTTACTAACTTTATGGTGTTGTATCGCTTTAGGTATCTTTTTAAGCAAACTTAATACATCGACACATCCAATGCAGAATGTTAATATCGCAAAACACTAAATTACATCGTAAAGATGTCCAAATTTTTCGTAAAAAAATAAAAACCATTGACATTTCGAATTTCGCGCCCTGACCCTGAGCTTCCCCCTTAAGTTAAACGCGCAACCAATATCATCATTAGACATTATCGTCCAAACCATTAAGCAATTAATAATTACCACAACAAAAAAAACAATACAAATAAAGATAGCTAAGAGAGCTTTCATATCACCTTATATTTCCACTCCTACGCATCTAATAATAAATTGCGCCCGTTTGATACCTGTCTGTTGTTTTTTCTAAGCTTCCGTGTGTTGGTTGTAAGTGGTCTGCGGCGCGATCAGTCACGGTGTCTAGATAATTCATATGCGCCGTGGGACGTGAATAAATCTTCCTTACTATACACAGCCGTTTTTAAATCGTGTCTCTTGATTAGATTGGCGTGGCATTTACTGATAAACTTTCGACGTTCACGAAAGACTGTATTGGGTATGTCAAATAAAATACATATAAATAAATAGTGAGGTGATAGTCATGTTGGTAGAACGCTTGCCTTGGTAACGAAGATAGCATGTTCAAACCCCGAATCGCGCCTCGGGGATTTCTGGATCTAATCTCATTTTCAACCATGATTATCACTTGCTAAACGGTGAAGGAAAACATCGTTAGGAAACCTGCATGTCTGAGAGAACCCCTCGAAAGATGTGTGACCCGCACTGTGCCAATGTGGTGGACTATTGCCTCATCCCCCTCGCATTGAGGGGAGGCCCGTGCCCAACAGTGGGTCATTAAAAAGAGCTGGTATTATTATATTATTAATATAAATAAATAAATATCGCCAGACGAATACCAACTGTACGGCCCTACACTAAGCAATGCTTGTATTATGGGTACCGTACAATGGACGGAGGCGAACCCAGTATATAATAATTTTTATAGATAATAAACATCCATGACTCGGGTACAAACATTCGTACTAATCACACAAAGTTTTTCCCTACCAGGATTCGAACCCGGGAACTGCAGCTGAGAAAGCACTACCCGCTGAGCTACTCAGGTCGTCAAAAATGTAATGTTATTGTTGAAATAGATTGTTTGTTTATCAGTTTACTAAAAGCTTTGTAAGTGGTGCGGGCCGGGGTTTGAACCTTGTTTCCAAAACGACAGTTCAACCAACATGGCTATCACTGCTATTAGGTAGATATATTTTCCTGAAACTTGACTACATACATGTTTAATTGTTGTTTCCGCAATAGACGAATATCTTGGAGACCTGAGTTGTATTGATAAATTAGCTTTGCATGCATAAAGTTATACGTTTGATTTTTTTTTTTGTATTATCTGGGATGTTTAATGGTTTTTGTATTAGCACCTGTTGTTAACAATTGCCCTAAATACAAGTAGCTACATAAATCCTCAGCAGTCATCCTCGTGCAGTTCATTGTGATGTGTATTACTTATAGTTACAAATACGAGCGCGGGCGCACCGGTTGCGTAAAGCCGTGTGTCCTGCAGGCAACAATTCGCACTCTCGTCCGTGCCTCATAATATTATATACACTGGATTACAAACCACATTACCGTTTTGTACTTTACGGGACTTATTCATAGTGCAGATGAGAGCTATTTAATTGCTTACTACAGCTCGGGTGTGGATAAGAGCGAAATTTGCTTGTGTATTCCATTCTCGAAATTCGCCATCGCCCAATTATTCTATGTACTTGAACTGTCGGACTGATTTGACTGTCGGCACTGAGATGTGGTCGCTTACGATGTGCCTCAGAAAGCTCAAGGTCACTCAACGCGCAATGGATAGAGATATGCTCGGGGTTTCGCTACGCTATAGAATCAAATGTGAGGAAATCTGACTAGAATAACCGACGTAGCTCAAAGAATTTCAAAATTGAAGTGGCAGTGATGCGAGACACATAGCCCGAAGAACCGACCGCCGTTGGAGCAGAAAGTTGCAGAAAGGCGACCACGAGCCGAAACACCTAGTATAAGACGGTCCTCCTCAAGGAAGCCAGTGGATGCGAGTTCTGAGGACCGTGATGTGTGGAAGACATTGGGAGACGTCTGTATCCAGCAGTGGACGTCATCGACTGATGGATGGATGGATAAATGGAACTGTCGGACTTGGCATGGGAAGGCAATATGTGAATGAAATAAATAATTTAAAAAAACTATCTTACTGTCTTTACTATAGATACGTCGTAGGAACAATGTCAGCCCGTGGCCGATGTGATCCCATAGCGTTCGATAACCGATAGCATCGCACACTACCTCGCCGCAGTCGGTTAAAAGGTCTCCGCCGTTCACTGGCACAGCTGGTCGCGAAACTTGAGCATAATATTAAGAAAAGTTGAAAGTATGGTTGAAGGGGGAAGTACATATTAAATTTTGTGTATAATAGTGTATTGTACGTAAATCTAATAATAATCTGTTTGTAAGCTTTATTATTTTGTGAAAGCACAAACGTTAAAATACTGTTACAAAATAACATGCCAGCCAGCTAGTGTATGCTTTTTAAATTATATTCCAAACAATAGACTTGAGCTTAAACGCCATTCTTTTTTAAAATTTCCATAAAACAGTACATCGTGATTGGTAGTCCAATGACAGTCGTATCAAATACCACCTACCTACCTACCAAGTACTCTAATATGCATTATACTTGACACTGGCTAAATACCTATAAGGGTAACAATATGTTTAAAAAAAGAGAAAATCCAGGAGAACTGTGATTGCTTTTCCCTTAGCTTACCAGCAGTACCGTGAGTTAACTCTCGAAGATTCTCGAAGAGCAAAGATGTAAAGAACGTACCTGCGATGCTGAACGAAATACTTGCATACTCGGGTGCTACGACGATCAGCAGCTTGGTCGCTCCCATACCAATGGGGTTGAGTGCTGTGCCAGCACTAGGGAGGGGAATGTTGGGGACGCATTATAAGTATATTTATAAAATTATTGTCTATTTTTTGTGAGTAATTTTTGAGTAAAGATTGCTGTTGAAGCTGACGTATTGACGGACATTTGATACTGAACGGTTGTATTTTTCCTTATGTTCGTTTCTATTTCTTCGGCACTGTCCCATCGCCAACAAAGTGACAGTGCCCTCCGAGAAATTTTGTAATGAGCTAAGCCAAGACTCAAATAAAATTGAAAAAAAAGGGTAGAAGTAGGCTAAGTTTGCAACTCAGCAGTACCAAGTTTGATACTTCTGTTAAACACGATTCACTATAAATTGGGTTTACGTAACCGCACAGCTTCCTATAAATCGGCTATTAAAATAATGCTCGCAGCGCTAATCATAACCGCGCGCGCAGATCCGCTCGGATAGTGGCCGATAGCGATCTTTTGTGATGAATGGACACCGCGCCGCTACTATGTCTTTGTTGCGGCGTAACAACACATCTGTGGAGATTATTTCTACAAAATGTTTTAGAGTCATGTTCACGTAATAATTTTCTTGTCTGTGGGAGTTACAGGAAAACCTGAATTAGTTGGTTTTGAGTGTACACAAAGCCTTTGAGCTATGTCTTTGTAATTTATATACTAACTAGCTGCGCCCCGCGATGTTACCCGCGATTAAAAAGTGTACATTTTACCGGGATAAAAAGTAGCCTATGTGCTATTCCAATCTATAATCTATCTCTGTGCCAAATTTCATCCAGCTCCATTCAGACGTTCTGGCGACATTGAGTAACAAACATCCATCCATCCATCCATCTAAACATTCACATTTATAATATTAGTGTGATTATGTTTGGAAAATTAGTTTTCGAAATTCAAATTTTCTTGTTCATTTTATTTTTCTATAGTGGTTAAACGATTTGCCAATCGAAATATTGTCGATTGCGTAGGTCTCACCGAACATGGAAACTTATACTAAATTGCTACTCAGGGAAATTATATCGTACACCCCAAAACATACAGATAAAAATCTTAGTAGCATATGTGAAATATGGTAGAATCTATTTTTTTAATAAAACTAATTTTACGGATTTTATCGCGTTTATTTTTGTTTTTACGTTCCCGACGTTTCGACTGCTTTACAGCAACCATGGTCACGGAGGACTGAGGTGATTGACATCCTAGTGTCATAGTTTGAACCGGGGTACCCTCATATTCAATTGTTGCTTGTGGTCCGATCTTACCGATTCGAAAAACAAAAATAAACGCGATAAAGTCCGTAAAATTAGTTTCATTTAAATGTGTAGTATTCGCGTAAATATAAGAAATCAATATACGGTAGAATCGCTCCCTATTTACCGCTTACACTTATAGATACTAAATCAAATGGATTAAAAAAAACTTACTTTACTTAACAAAAATATCGAAAACGACTCTACATCTTTCGTTGTTACAATTTCAACGATGATGAGACAAAGGGTATCGTACAGGTAACGTATGAGTTATTTTAATAACTTACTCTGAACGTACAACGTACTAACTTCGATATGCGTGGTACACACATACACTTTACTGGTGGTAGGCTTCGGCCGTGGCTAGTCACCACCCACTGAACAAAGCCATGTCGCCAAGCGGCCTAGCCGTGTTCCGGCATGATGTTCGGTGCTGCCATTCATGGATGGCGGGTCAGATCAGTTGCGCTGCATGTGCCTAGTGAATGTAGCGTCCTTCCTACCTAGGCAAGTATGCTCCATCGTAAATCTCATCGTCACTTACCATCAGGTGAGATCGAGATCCAATACTTGCCTATAATGTATAAAAAAACCACAACATCTTAAACACACATCCCTTATGGAGTAAGTCCGTTATTTGCTTTCATAAGTCGATAGACCACGTATGCTGAAATTATAAATTCAAATTTGCGAAGAGCTTATGTATGTCAGATTAAGGCAAAGATTTCGTTCTTATATACTAAAAGAGTTAACCTTCTTATAGGAATAACATGTTTGTGAACATGATGGGCTTAGCCCCTTTTTTTTATAATCACAAAATATGTTTACAAATGGAATATCTCTAACCAAAACGTCGGAAATTACAGTCATCCTAATTCTATCCCCAAGTTTTTTCTTTTTTTTTTCTAGATAGACTTCGTAATATCATACTCATTTTATAAAAAAAAAACATCTATAAATTCGGGGTAACATCTATAAATGGCAGGTACGTTTTATTGCAAACTCCACTTGTATCAATATTTTTTTACACGTCATTCATAATTAAATTTACTGTAATACCATAAGCTAATCATATCATTTCATGTAAGTATTAGTTAACGGATTACAAGCAAAAAGGAAAATCGAATGATGGTCGTGAGATATACTTACCTGGTAAATATTTAATAGGCCACTTACCCAATAAATTGTAATACAAATACCTCGCATGGTGTCTTATCACGTGAGATCAGGTATCTAAGACCTGTATCGCGGTATCTTACATGATCCATTTGGACACGCCTAATGTGCCGTGACGCGGTTGATAAATCGATCGAGTACGGTAGTAGGTTTTATCCTGTTTCGTGACTAAATTCATTGGGTAAGTTGTTTGAATTAATTTCGTATGAGAATAAAATAAACAGATGAATACACCAACTGAGTTGCCTCACGATAAGTAACGCATGTATTAGTGGTACCATACAAATGATTGGAGTAATCTTAGTAACAGACCAGGGCAAAGTATAAAATGGTCGTTAGGTATTAGACGGTCCTCGGTGTTAATTAGTCATCAAATTGTTCATATTACTCGAATAGTAAATTTGTTTATATTTTCTGATAAAACTAAACTCGATTCAATTAGTTTACATATAATAATAATAATACCAGCCCATTTTAATGTCCCACTGTTGGGCACGGGACCTTTGGGCAATGTGAGCTCTCTAAATATGTCTACACTTTACTTCAATGCTTTGCATTGTATGTCAGTATGTACCAAATGAATAAATATTGAATCAGTAACATACCGCACTAACACTGCGTGCTAGTAAAACGAGCGGTTGCCTCCGTACATTTAAAACTATTTAATCACTTTAACTGCGATCCATATGCATTATTAACGGTTATACAGTGTGTTGCATTTGATTTAGTGCTGAAGCACACATTAAATTGTAAATTATATGTAATATTAACCAGATCAAATCTACCACAACATAGCTCTGCATGTGTGTGTATTACCTGTTTAGGATGAAAGGAATGTTGATGCTTAAGATTATAATACTCATATAAAACCCACGAAGCGGTATTAAAATCCATGTTGTTAACTACAGCAAGTGTTTTTATGGTCTTCGACCTCATTGTCCCTCAAAATCTAGATAAATGTCTTAATGTCCCACTTACCCCACAAATAAATAAACTGACCAAATCAAACCGTTACATTATTTGTTTGTACCAGTACTTATGCGCAAAATAGAGAGATTTTTTTAACAAGATGAATCGGCCCCTTATTTCTTTTAATTATCCAATAGCTTTCTTCCCATTTACGGGGTGAGTGGGTTTCATAATATACTCGTATAAACCAGTTTAAAAAAATACTTCATTGTAGAAGGAGAAATAAATGAAGTACCATATAGTAGTAAATCAAGGAAGAATGGTTAGCTTTACTATGTATCAATTGATAGCCAAATTAAACACTCTGTATTAAATCAACAGTGACCACACAATGCGAACGCCCGCGGACAGTCAATCAGTCAAGCGCACTACCTGAATTCCTCGAACAAGCCCACGTGCCGCTCTGACGGTGTTTAATGGTCACCCTACTGCCTGCTGTGAGATCATTTGTCAACATACGTGGACACATTTACGTTATACAATCACACAATTTGGAATAGAACTCTATTTATTGCGAGTTACAGTCGATATTTGAATAAATTAACGGTTAAGTTGTTGTAAAGATAACTTGGACGTTTTAAAAATACTCGCTTGGATTATTGCGGTCTAATAATTAAAGTATCAACTTTATTTTTCGTGAGATAAAGTTTAATTTTGAAAGGATTTATGAGTTTGTAATTGTATAGTTGTGTTGTTTTTATTTAAAAGATACGACGTTTAGTTCCTAATGTATGAATTCAATTTGAATAAGATATAAGTTAATCAATGTATGATATAAGGCATAAATAAAGAATGCTTAAGTAGCTGTATCAGTGGTGGTGCTAACATTTTATTGATTGGTTCGTGTTGATCTATTTAGTGGGACTATCTATCAATTGATAATATTTATGGTCACAACAAGGGTATGAGTATAACCATGAAGAAAAATATTACGGGAAAATCTGAATATAATTAAGAAGCAATCGGCACAGTTTTTTTTTTCAACACTAGTTTTTGCCCGCTGCTTCGCTCGCGAAACATTGCAGATTTCCTGACAATGTTTACTTTCACCATAGAACCAGTGATGATCGCCACTGAAAATTATATTTTCACAAATAATTTGTAAATCCTTGAGATACTACTAGTCTGGGTTTCTACTTATACAGATTTTAAAACAATTTTTTGATCGACTTGGCTACCACTGCACGATTTTTTGGCCCAAAATCTTTGACACACATATAAAAATCCCCTCAGATAACAGTCTACTTAGCCGGCTTACAGGCATGAATTATGCAAATCACTTTAACAGGGAAACTGTAAGCTGAAACATGCAAATGAACCTCCCACTGGATAATGGTACAAACCCTGAATTATTTGGAGTCATGGAACATTGAGTGTTTTGGTATTAAAAAGGATTTTTGACCTTGGACGTGTTGAACGAGGATTAACGACAATTCTGGGTGCCAATAATATTCAGTAAGGAATGTAGCTTAGTTGATTGAATTTTTATATAATAATATTACCAGCCCTTTTTAAAATCCCACTGCTGGGCACGGGCCTCCCCTCAATGCGAGGGGGTTTAGGCTATAGTCCACCGCCCGGGTATAGTGCGTGTTGGCGGACTTAACACGTCTTTCGAGGGGTTCCCTCAGACATGCAGGTTTCCACGCGATGTTTTCCTTCACCGGTTAGCAAGTGATAATCATGGTTGAAAATGAGATTCGCACATGGCTCCCGTACAAACATTCGTGCCCATCACACAAAGTTTGTCTCTACCAGGATTTGAATCAGAGAACTTTGGCACAGAAAGCTGGATCACTACCAACTGCGCTAAGTAGTACTAAGAAGTATGGAGTACCCATCCAAATATATATGCCATCGTATGCTCTTATAGCATATTTAGCCGGTGATAACGAAATAATTGTTCATGTAAATTTACAAGACTAAGGTGCAAGTATCTCGCTATTTCTGCTATAAAACTTTCGACTGAGACTATTTCATCTTGGACTTTGGAAGTCCAAGATGGAAAAGTCTTTCGGCGTCACTTTTAGCACGTTCACAATTTGTTTACTTTTTTCTTGGCATTGTCTTCAAGCCCTGAAGAACGTTGCATTTTAACAAGACTCAAGACTTGCTAAAATGCAATTTCAAGACCATGTCTTTCAGCAGTACTACAGCTCTGGTCCCCATTTCATTACTGCATTGCGATCGGATTCCATTCTACTGTGTTGTCCGAGAACCTACTAGTGGGAATGGCGGTAATTTAAGCGTAAGACAATTTTTCAGAATTTTTTAGTCTACCGACGGTCAAATATGCTGAAACGACAACAGAGACGGCCAGCTTCATGTACCCTCTGAAAGTACAGATTTAGATCAGCTACACGCCGATCTATTCGCAATTTCTCTCTAGCTGGGAACACCCCAGTCCATCCTGACGATATGTATTAGATTTTGTACGAGAGAAATAGTTTTCATAACTCTGTCGATATGGTAACCTAAATAGCAAACGCTGTTTCTAACGACATAGAAATAAAACTGCTCATTAGTGCCTACTCTAAAACAGTTTTTTCAGACTAAAGCCAGACGAAAATTTCATGTTCATTAATAATTTTGCACGATGAAGAGTAACTATCAAAGTTTCATCGTCGACGCTCGGATGTGGCTTTACAACTCACAATTTTTCCGCCCTTAATCCTTTACGGAGCTCATTTACCCGAGTTTTAATCTCAATCTCACCTCATTACCGGATCCCGAATACTCGGAATAGCCAATTTCGCCATTAATTACAAGCGGGGGCCTCCTTACCCTTCCTTTTTCGAGTAAAAATAAATTATAACTCATTTATCGTTAGCGTAGTCGCGAGAGACGGAGGCATAGAAATAAATAGCTGTCACGTTGCTCGGCTCGCACACAGCAGTAGCGTGAACCCGAGGAAGCGTCACGTTAACGTTCACGGTGGGGGAGGCCACGCCCAGCGGCTGCGCAATGCAACACACACGCCCATGTGTCGCACATACGTCGCCACGTAACTGGGGCACATATATGCCACATGCTAGGGGCGTGTGCCGAGGTGGGCGTGCCACGTGTGTCGGTATATGGGTGGAGATAGGCTCGACGTTAAAAGGAAAATAGCCGGTCGCGTTCAAGTGTTGTTATCTACATGTGTGCTAGATATATGTATGTGTGTGACATGTACACACGTCAACCGCCGGCCCAACCCTACCGCTGACGCGTCATTGCACAACGTATCTACTCGAACTAGTAATAAACGCCGACGGCTCTCGAAATTAAACAGACGGCATGGCGGCGGGCGAAAAGAATAAAAATAAAATAATCTTCCCACCTGCGTCCGCAATTATCGGCGCAAACCGCGGAAAATTGCGGAGCGAACGCCAAACTGACACTCGTGGAACTTCCTCAAAATAAAACTTTGGAAAAGTTCAACCGGAAAAGAAAGAAAACGCGAAAATAAAAAAGCCATTGACTCCGCAGTCCGGCCTCGAAAGTTTTAGACGCCTTTTTAAACATTCCCGCGGACGGAATCACGAGCGGAGGGATTTTTTTTATCGCCCGAAGGATTTTCAGTGCTCGTTTCTGTCAACTAATTAGAGTTTGCTCTCGAAAATAAAATTAAATGCAAATACTAACGTCATCAAAATGACACTCCAGTTGCGTCACAGTAATTGGACGGCCGGGCCCTCAGCGCGCGAGCGAACAGACGGCGAAACAAACTTAATACGACTATACATTGAAAAAAAAATAAGCAAGTACGTACCTACCGTGCCGTTTGCAAAGTAGCGAGCATAAGAAACAATATGGCAGAGCGTAACATCGGATCAATAATATATAGGCTAAGAAGACGGCGGCACAGTGTAGCCGGCAACTCCGAGGCACCCGTACATAGGCGTGAGCGAAAACAAATCAGTGCTGGGTGGCGCAAATTGAGCACGTACCCGTTCCGGCTAATTTTATTTTGCAATTACACCCCCTCCCCGCGGGGCCCTAGCCGGCCTCACCCCCCGCGCCCAAGACGCCTCGCTAATACAACATTCTTGGCGACAGCCCGTTTTTGGGACAGAGGCTGTGGTGAGAGGCGTATTAGGTGTATATTTTACCTTGTATCACATTACTGGATTTTTCAGTGTATTATGACGATTAAATAAAAATGTACAGACAAAGATGTTTGACGTGTATCTCACATAATAGGCCATAAGCATAATAGACAATAAGCGAATTCGTAGGTATAATTGAGAAGTCAAAAGATTGTTCTCCTATTTTACTATTTTCTGTCCAGAATGGCCGTTGGTGCATAAAGGTTCTAGAATAGAGACCACAAGGTGAGACGTATTGTGAGATGGCCCCAGGTGGACCCATGATATCACACGCGTCGCAGGAATGTGGATACGAGTGGCGGAGGACCGTGATGTGTGGAAGTCATTGGGGGAGGCCTATGTCCAGCAGTGGACGTCTTTCGGCTGATTGGTTGATGGATTTAATTATTTTCTTGATCAGCCAATCTGGAAACTTTTCTCAAACAGTTTTATATTTATAATTATTATTACTGAAATCGAAAATTGTTTTCATCAAAATGATAATGCGGGAATATTCAAAAATACTCATTAAAAATCTCGAAGAGGAAATTCTCAATCTACGCATATAAAGTCTCTGCGGGCTATTACTCTGTCCCCCCCTGAGTAAAAAGGTTGTAAGAAGGCGGTGGACACCCCCGCCGGGGTGATTTACCCCTCAACCCTTTCGCTTTTACACCCACCGGACAGGGTGATGTCAATATTGAACAAAAAAATCTAAAAAAAAAAACATATTACTTATATAACATTTACAAATACATTATGGGTAAAAAATCGTCACAAGAAAAGCTTCTTTACAGTGTAAACCTAACCAGATTTTGGATGTACTAGGCTGGAAATAAAATTAAAATCTTTATTTACTTTTATTTCTAGCCGGTACATGGCTAGAAATAAAAGTAAATAACAACGTAACATGACACTTATTCAAAGGACCATATTCTCATCTCAAACTAAACTAGCCAAAACAGTACGTCGACTCTAATGATCTACACACCCCAACTACAGCCTTTTTAAGCATTTTCTCGTGAAAATATTAAAAGATAAGTTTATCCTTTCTCGCAGCATCAGCGAGGCCATTAATTAGAATCGCGCCCACACCCTGTACCCGCTAAGCTTCTCGCGTTTCTTCGTCGCTTCTTAAAGTGTTTTACATACAACCGTCCGCGTCTGTGTGCGTTCGGTAAATACTTACGCATTTGTGTGTGTGTCCGCTACGCATTTTTACCCATCCCCCGTCCCTCGAAGAAAAATACCTTACCCCTTTACCTCCCCTTTGATGTGCCGGTGCGCCCCTAAAGAAGATATGAGACTTTTTCAAAAAGCTTAATTTAAATGAGCCGCTCGGGACGACTCAATGGGAATATTCCTTAATTTAAATACTATCTTGAGGGTAAAGGGGTGGGGGGGTGCTTTATAATTGGTATTGAGTTTCGATTGGAGGACACTTTGGTGACTTGGGCCTTTATTTTTTTTAAGTGTCTCTGCTAAGACGGTGTAACGGTCCGCGAGATCATTTTGAAGCAATTGTCCAGTCTGTTTGCGGATAAAAGAGATAAGAGATAACTTGGACAAACGGTTTCGGTATTATTAAATAATGTGGGTGTTGTTTTTTTTTAGCTTTTCAGGATAAATGTGGAGACTTACAAGCTCTATATTACGATCCCAAAAAATAAACAATACATTTAAATCTTTATATCTTGAGCATAATAAAAAATTGTCAGCATTTAGTTATTAACAATTTCGCAGGGAATTAAAAATATATATCATCAAGATATCACCATCCAAATTTAATAATAAGAATACAACAAAGTATTATGACTGAAATTATTAACTGTCTTTTAATAGAATGTTAACCTCTCTTTTTAACCCGTTCTCGTTAAAAAGTAAATAATTCTTTAAATTGCAATGTCGTCTACGAGAACTCATAATTGTCCGCTTCAGAATGGAAACTAGTTTTTCCATCGAGTTCTGTCCGCCTTTGCAGAACTACGATTTATATGTATATAAAATAAGATAGTAACTGGATCGTGTCCGTAAATTGTATTTATTTTTGGGAAAAATAAATCGTAAATAAATCATTGTTTTCGACACTAAGGCAGTAGGTATCCCTTTTTTTATAGAAAGATAAGATATGAAGCTTGTTAATTAAAATAATGATACTAAAATAATTACGTAAATTTTGTACAATCGCAGGCATTGAATAAAAAAATCTAAAAAAAATCAAATTTCTACTCAATTTAATTGTAACAATAATGACACACACACACACAACACACACACTCACACATAGAGAAAATGAAAATCTCAGCACAACGTCATCAATACACGTCTTAAAACCATTTAAAGAGTAAGAAAATGTAACCCCTGTTCATTTTGAAACAAAAACAGCCGAGAGGTGCCCTCCAAATACACGCTTCTCACGATTTATGTTTAGTGAACAAAAATCCACTCACACAGACAGACGAACACAAATGAGTAGAAGGATAGTGTGAACGCGTGGGTTTGCTTGCGATTTTCATTATTCAAATGGTTGTATTTGCTTAATGGAAAACAGACTAACGACAAAATACTAAAATTTTTAATTCGAATATTGTATGTATTGTTTATTTCGCGTTTCTCATCCTAATGCTTGGTATTAAAATGTGTTTGTAAGGAACATATTTTTATAAAAAATGGTATGGACGTAGGTTATTAGTAGGACGTAGGATTACCTGTTTAAAGGTTACTTCTGAAGTTTAGATATTACTCATGGTTGCTGCAAAGCAGCCGTAACGTCGGAAGAAAAACCTAATATACACGCGATAAAAACTGTAAAATTAGTTTTATTTCAATGTGTAGTATTCGCGTAAATATGAGAATTCAATTTAAATATTCAGTTTAAAAATGCAACAAAACAAACAACGGGTTACCATTTTGATTTTTTTTTATTGTATCAACCTATTAAGCACATCTACCCTATTACATCTTGGTACATTTTGAAAATTTTGAATTTTGAAAAATCCTGTTAAATATTACCACTAAGACGAACAAACATAACCCTTTCAAAATTCTATTACTTGTATTCATAGCGTGTACGTATAGGTGGGGGTGTTTCGCACCCCTTTTAACCCTTTCGGGGTCCAAACGTTTCTTCTCCTTCTTTACATTTATTTCTTATGGCCTGTTTCTTCTTCTTAAATTATAAAGCTTTACGTGGAACGAACCGACTTGATACTTGATCGTCAACATTTAATGATTTATTGTGTTACGCCTATAATAAAATAAAAATAAAACTAAACTTATAGATTTTATCTCGTGTATTTTATGTTTTTACGTTTCCCACGTTTCGGCTGCTTTACAGCAACCATGGTCACGGGAGGACTGATATGTTTGACGTCCTAGTGTCATAGTCTGTAAAATTAGTTTTATTTGAATGTGTTGTATTCGCGGAAATTTAAGAAATCAATATAAAATATACATATTTGACGTAGATTTTAGGACTATGGAGAAGTTTTATAGCATAAATGCGTCATGGCATATATTTTTGGAATAATTCGATACCAAACTGAAGTTAATATGTGTGATTATTAGTTTCTCTTACGCGATACTACAAGTGCAATTAAGCATGTCATTTTATCAATAAAAAAACAGCGATTTTATTAAAAAGTAATTAATATTGGACCATTACATACTTTGATCGAACTCGGTGACTTTTAACTGTCATTGAATAGTCGCATAACCGCCATTAAAACAGTGTGTGCAGATTCTACAATTCAAAAATAGCACCAAAATATACGTTTTCTTTCAAATAAATTCTCTAAAAGACACAAAGGCAAGGATCAAAACCATTGCATCCCGCTCGGCCAGCAGCCGAAATGATGTTACAAAGGCGCGGAACTGGGCTAACACAAGTTTTCTATATTACTGTGCGTACCCCCTTGCCGGCGGCGCCTCACCCCCGCGCCCTCCCGAAAGGGTTGCGACCCACCTTTGAAGATGCGCAGAGCTTTTTCTATAATTCCACCTCTCCTAAGCGATTTGAATTTCGTTAAGTCTCGTATTTCGAGCAAAAAATAATTGTTTGAACCGATTTTCGAGTGTTTCGCCCGTTCGTTGGTTATATTTCTTGTTTTTTGTGTCCACGGATTGTAAGGGCGTGCTTTTTATTGTAATAGAGTTAATGATTTCTCTTAGTGTTTGGTCTTTATTGATTCTCATTAATTGACACTACAGGTCTTATTTCGAGAAATGTTTTGTAAATTTATTTGGTGATGGAAACCAGTGTCTCACGGCCCTAGGGAAAAAAAAAATAGTGTAAGCGATAACGTTTATACGTTGTCATATACAAATGAGAACAATTGCTCTAGTTTTGAGTTTAACTGCCAAATACTAACTCAAATGCTACCTACCTAATTTTGAGATGCCGCAGTTATCTTGATTTATTTTTACATATGACGTTGAAATTAATCAGGCCTGAAAATTGAGTTGAGCTTAAGTATTTAGCATAGTCTCTGAGGAAAATAAAACTTGTTCATAGAGTAGTATCTACACGCGCCCTTAATGTGACTTGGTAGAGTTTTCTCAAATCCTTTTTTTGTATTTACAAGGTCGAACGATTTCGGCGTCCGTTTATTTATGTTTGCTACATTATCGTTTAAGTTTTTATTCGTTCGTTACCTAATACTTCCGTCGCTACCGTTAACCGTCACAAGAAACTAGCTACTAACAAACTTTGAAAAATACTAACTTAAAGATTACGTACCAACAGGCCGACTAAGAAGTTTTTGGTCTGTTATAATAATAATACCGTCAGACGAACACACTAACTATACGGTCCTACACTAAGCAACGCTTGTATTATGGGTACCGTACAATGGACTGAGGGCGAACTCAGTATATAACCGAAAGCTAAGCGAAATCGTAATAAAAAAATAAAATAAACTACTTATATAGATATTAAACATCCATGACTCGGGTACAAACGTTCGTGCCATGCTCATCACACTAAGTTTGTCTCTACCAAGATTTGAGGCTTCGGCATAAAAACGGGTCGCTACCAACTGCGCTGATCAGGTCGTCAATATAAGGGGTTCGATTGGATTAGAAATTTTCTCGTGTTCTACTCGTACATCTCTTTCGAGGCCATGACTAATATCAAAATCGAAGATTTCATATAACTACGCAATCAAACGGCCCGTGGTGTTCACAGTCGGTATAAGACAAGGTTGTTAATAGAGGGCTGGTCAGACCTTAAGTGGTTAAGGTCTAAGCCAGAAGCCTGGGAGTAGTCCCAGGCTATCCGTAACACCATGGAAACATCTAATTTATACCTTCGCCTTAGCGGTCCAAGGTTGTTTTTGAATTGCATCCACAGTAAGATCATACAATAGGCCTTCTATTTCATGTAGCCCTGGTACATTTCAGAGTAGTCTGTAAAGTTTAATAACACTTATAGCGCCACTTTGTACTATACTGTGACCGCATAAACAACAGTGAGCAACTAATTTCAGATAACACGCAGTCCGGACAATTAACAAGACGCATCACGCATAATTTATCATCTGCCCCTACCACGGGTGATATTCACAAGTGAGTTTAAAGTAAAATATACCTGTTTGAATTTATAAAATGAGATATTAATACTAACGGAGACAATGAGAAAAAAACATTTCAAGATTTGTACGTGGGTATCGCAAAATTCTACAAGAATTAATATTAGAAACAGTTTTTTTAAAGGTTGGGGTAGGGTTGATGATTTTTCATTAAATTAAAATATACTTGATTTTTTTTTTTTTTATGGGACTAGGCCCGCCACACACTCCCACCACTGCTACTCCTGTAAGCCAGGATCTACAGGAGTAGCAGTGGTGGGAGTGTGTGGCGGGCCTAGTCCCATAAAAAAAAAATACTTGATTACTGACGAATGAAATAAAAAAAATATTAATATTGATTTCTTATATTTACGCGACTACTACACATTGAAATAAAACTAAGCGATAAAATCCTTAAGATTAGTTTTATTTCAAATATTAATATGTTTATGACATAACTTTTACAAAAAACTGTTTCTAAAATTAATTCTTGTAGAATTTTGGGATACGCAGGTACAAATTTTAAAATTCTTTTGATATGTGATTTAAGAAATGTTATTATAAAATATATATCATTCCTTTCCTTTCACTCTCTAATCATAATTATTAATACTTTGAACTGCATACCATTCTATGATTATTATTAAGATTTTTTTTTCTTCAATCTTCACTTTGGATCGTAACAGATTGAATCTTCATGCACGTATTTGCATTCCGATATGAAATCGAAATGATACGGTCAACCTACTTTCCTTATTATGACTTGAAATATATAGTTTTTAATATTAAAGTCAATATAAAAATGTTAAAATTATGTTATAATCTTGCACTTGACATCCTGGCCCGTTATATAGTTTTTAATATTAAAGTCAATATAAAAATATTTACTTTAATATTAATAACTATATAAAGGGCCAGGATGTCAAGTGCGAGATTATTCGTAAGGCAACTATATACTACATAGCCTACGTATTTAAACACATTGTATGCAGAATTGAAAGTTTTAAATACTGCCCGCTAGAGGCGTTGTTCAATTTGCCATACAATGTGTATAAATACGTGAACTATAAACTATACCGTTACTTTACGAATAATCGTGTACTTGACGTACTGTGGGCCTGTAACATTTTTCCCACAACAGGCCCTAAGTATGATGTTCTCATAGTCACTGACAACTCACGCGAACATCAAATAATACATCACATCTTTTATATCGGGGCCAAGTTCACGTGCCCAACGAAAGTCAGAAAATGAATTTGTTATAATGATGCCTTAGTTATGATTGTTCTAAACGATCAAAGCCAATGGTAAGGGTAAAGTGCTTAGATATGCGATAGAACACGCGTGTCCCGGACAATCGTTTAAGGAAGCGCTCCAAAAGGATGGAGTGGGACCCTTTCGAGGGCTTTTTATTTATCAAACCAGGTCTAGATAATAATGCACCGACGAAAACAGCCATTATTATTGGATAACCCTAGAAATTAAACGAATACAAAATATTGCGTTTTGATTTTATATATTTACGCGAATACTACACATTGAAATAAAACTAATTTTAAAGAACGTTAAAAATATACACGTAAAATCCTTAAAGTTAGTTTTATTTCAATCAATTACGTTCTTTTATAAATCAATTTATTACCTAATCAGAATGAGTCTATCTATATTTACGTACTACCCAAACTTGGAATACTAGCATAAATCACATATACGAAAACTACAAAATTTTATCTCTAAGTCTTCTAACTGGCGAGGGGTGAAAGGATATCTCTTACACCGTGCGTTTAAAAACAACAAAATTTATAGATTTCTTATATTTAATATTACTAATTTAACGGATTTTATCTCGTTTATTTTATGTTATGTTCCCGCGGTTTCGGCTGCTTTACAGCAACCCTCCTCTCGTGACGGTTGATGGTTGCTTTAAAGAAGCCGAAACGTCGGGAACGTATATATTCATACATATTACTACTTTTGGTGCAACCAAGTTGTTTTTTACTGACAATAATAAGACGTGTTGTAGAGCGACTAGTGATGTGTTTATGTCTTAAGTTTAGTTCTTAGTAAGATGGTCTCCACACTAACCAATTATGGGATCTGTGGTGAGACAATCTGTCTTCGTCAGGGCGGCTGTCAGCGCCACCTATGTGCGGGCACGTTGCGCGGCCCGTGTGTGCGCCGTTTTATTAATCCAATTCCGTGTTTGTTTTGTTAAGTTCGACTGTTTTTTTTATGCGCAGCGTGTATCATGAATAAAGCGTTATTAACCGACTTAAAGAAGGAGGTGGTTCTCAATTCGGCTGTATTTTTTTTCTAGGTTTAGCTAGGTAGCAATGGAAAACATATTCAGTTTATTTTGTATTTTGTTTAGCTTAAACATTCTTAAGCTAATATCACATTGATTGATAATACACGTAAATGTCAGCAGCTTGTCTTTATTTACACTCTCCCTATACGTTTAAGGAGATAAATTTATGCCATTTAAAAATAATATAAATGTACTTACTAAGTTTGTACCTATGTACCATTCAAAAAACAGATTGAGTCGGTACATATTTAATTTGAAGAGAAGTTCTATGAACCTTCGAACCGTGCTTACATAAATAAATACTTATACGTATAGTTAGTTCAACCATAAATACAATCCCAAATACACTCTATTATAGCAACAGAAAGTTGTATATAAAGTGGCAGAACAGCATTCCTTCACATGCAAATTAGTTTGATATGTAAATCCAAAATCATCACTCACGGTCTTAATTTCCAGTGCTTATCAGTGCTAACTCCCCAAACTATAACACTATTCATATAATATGGACTCTATCGCACAGAACCAAAGTTCACATTTGGTTGGTAAAATGTTATCTTAACTCCTCAGTTAACGCTATTACTAACGACTTCGGTGACGCGTGAAAGAATTGAGAAAATGTATATTTTTGTGACCTTTGATGGGAGTGAGTTTTCCTTAAATTGTACCTATGTTTTAGAAGCCTCTATGCGGTTAGTAATAAATATTGTTGTCACACAATAAAATTAATATATATTGCCATACGTAAACAACATAATATGGCCCTATACCTCCTGCTACCTTTTAAAACCCTCGCTACAAGAAACATGTTCCCCACGCTGATAAACAGATGGCGCTGTAAATGGCGTCTTAAAAAAATGACGATTGTTCTTACATTCCTCAATCGCACTATGAATGTTTTCGCTGAACCTAAACATATATGGGACTAGCTTGCCCGCGACTTCGTCCGCGTGGTATTTAACAACGTCTCAATCGTTGGCAACAGCCTGCTCGCGTTCTGATCCCGCGGGACGCATTGCAGATTGTTGCTATCAAACTTTAAGCAGGCGCAGCGCTGCAACATTGGTTTTAATTTTTTTTAGAGAGATCCAATTCTTTTTTCTAAAATAAAAGTAGCCTAAGTTACTCCTTGTTACATCAGCTATCTGCCAGTGAAATTCCCGTCAAAATCGGTCCAGCCATTTCAGAGATTACCCGGAACAAACAGACAGACAGACAGACAGACAGACAGACGGACAGACAGACAGACGGACAGACAGACAGACAGACAGACAGACGGACAAAAATTGTAAAAAATGTTGTTTCGGTATAGGTAACGTGTATACATCCAAATGCACTTAGTAAAAAGCGGTTATTTTAATATTACAAACAGACACTCCAATTTTATTTATATGTATAGATGTATATCAACCCGACAATAGCAGTTTCATAGGTTATAACTGGGTTTATTGAGGTAACGCGGGCGGAGCCGCTGGAAAAAGCATAGATCTTTAGTACCTACACATCGAATATCATTTCTGTATAATATCGCCATCCATGACCATCTTCTGGCAGTTTTAAGAGTGCGAGTTCCCCAAAGTTTCGGCTAATGGGTTGAGAAAGAGGGTTGACGGTTCGAATTTTTGGAAATTTCAGATATAATTAGTGGAGCGATTGCATTAGGGCCGTCACTTTTGGTTTATGGCCGGACGGCAAGGGCTGCTGGTGGAATGTCCGTTGCTAAGTTTTCATTGGCTAACTCAGCGGCTGTTAGCCATAAACTATGTTTGTCCTCGTAATTACGGCTGGTGATTGTGAAGGACTTAAAGTCAAATCATTTATGTCGTATAGGCCTACGGGGGCACTTACAATATTTTTCTTAACTCTACAACCGGATCAGAACGCGACTTCAACTGAGAAGATCCGGCGAGAAACTCACCGGGCTTATCTTTTTTAATTTTTTTTTTTTGTAACTTTTTTTTTAACAACTATCTTTATTACAAAAAAATATATAAGCTCCAATGTATTGCCATCCGAATGCGTTATAGAAACTTGGCCGGGTATAAATAAAATACGTATATAGGATAATAATACATTACCCGGGATATTAAAAAGGTTCTCACAGGTTTAAAAAAAAACTCAAGTAAACGAGCACAAAGTCGTGGGCACAGCAAGTTAAATAAAACACACACCAAAGTAATCAAGCTGCTCGTATTCCCATCGCGTGTATGAGACCCCGTAGACCCCGACTCACGACGTCCGATGTCCTCGCAAGACCTCATTATCCCATCCCACATCCCTTAATTAATGCCCACGCTCTAATTGCGAGAAACACGGAAAAATCCAATCCAGCACACATTACGCCCCGTCTTAATTTCCCGAAAGAAATTTAAGTGTACCCACGCACACAGATGCAATAAATTAAAGATCCCTCCCTAATATATGAGGATGTCTATGTGTTGGTATTGTAAAGTCTTAAAAATGAGAGGACGGTGGAATCTTTAAAAGGGTAGGACTTAAGGCCTCCCTCCACCCCCTTGTCCTCGCTCGCCCCCTCTAGGGGTGTTGTGCCCCGCGCAAACGCGTTATACAGCCTACTGCTTCTTATTGTTCGTTGTTTTGGTTCGATATTCGGATGATCATCACGACGGGTTATGTGTTCTCAAATTAAATTTGAATTTATTTTTTTATTTCACTTTTTTATATATAAAGCGTTGCGCTAAAGATACTGGCCGCAAATGATCTGTCTACAATTTTTTTTTATTTCATTTGGGTAAACAGTTTTATTACTAGCCATGTTTTAAGCAAAGCCAAGTGTCATTAGAGAAGTAGTTTCAGGGGCCTCACTGATATCTAAGACGTTCCGGGTTCGATTCCTACGCGGATATGAATATATTCAAGTGCGATTACTTTTAGAGAATCTATGTTTTAGTTGGAGGGACTAAAGAAATTTCTGTTAGTCACACATAACTACTAATTTATAAAAAAAAAGAACCAAAAAGGTGCCTGTCTGTATATAGCTTTTATTATACTCTGACATAACTGAAATGTTAAATTGCTAGATTCTTTCGGAATGCTAAAAAGAAAACAAAATAAAAAGTTTCCAAATTGATTTATTTAGACTTTAATAAAAGCATTCTGTCACACGAAAGCGCTTTGAACAACCTTTGCAGAAAACAAATGAGTCGAAACAGAGCAAAACCTTCAAAGCTTAATGGCTGACTAAAACGAAATTTTAAACTCCCGCAATAGGTACCTAAATCACGATATAATAATCGTTACCTATACGAAATTCAATGCAAAAATTCCTACAAAACTTTCCGTACAAAGAGCTTTCTAGGCTTGCATCCATATAAAACGATCAACGGCAATATTTACGTACCATCATTGTCACGCACGGGACATCGCGGTTCCATTAAAGAACTATATCAGAACCAATTTGTATGTGCTATTAAACAACATCCAACACCACAACTATCAACCTTATTTTTGAGGGATAAGAACCAAGCATTCATTCTGAAAGTCCACGTAACGTTTGTCAAGGTACAGTCTCATAATGACATTTATTAGGAGCCGTATTCGGTACATGATAATAATTAAAATCCATGCACGAACGTTCTGTACCATACCGTACCGCGTACGTTACGGGGTACGGTACGTTATGTATTATAAACTTTTGAATTATCGGTTCTGGTAGATGCGTTAAAAATATTTAGAATATGTCATTTTAATTTGAAATTGAATTTGGAATCTTTTTTTATTTTTTTGTCAACGGTCGCGTGTTGTAATAGTATAATTAAACTGTTACTAAGAGTGGGCTGAAACGTACAAAACCGGCTTAAGGAAAAATATACTAAGTATAACAATGTTTAAGCTGTAAGTATGACCTTAATAATGTTTTTGGAAATATTATGATTGTCAAAGACATCTAGGAAATCCAAAAAAAAACTCGTAGTTAAATTAATGGTTATATTTAACGTAAGTTATCATATTATGAAACAAAGTCAGATAGTGATTGTTATGAGGCGATTTTTATGATCATTACTTTTATTATTTTTCTCCATCGCAGGTAGCAGAATAACTATTAAAACATGGGAAAAAATCAGTAACATACATTCAATTTAGAGGCAGTACGAAGTTCGCTGGGACAAATAAAAAAAATGAGATACTAAAAAAACATCAACATATTTATAACATCGGTATATTTTTAATCTATAATAAATCACCTCTTTTGTTCTCTTGTAAACTAGTATCCGCTGTCATCCTCTTGCTGTTCTAACTCTTTTTATCCTCATTAAAAAAACCCTCAAAATTTCCTCTACACGTACAAACCACCGTATCAACAAAATATTTACGGGGCAAACAAGTTGCGGCACTCGAGTCCGGCAATTCCGGTATTTTTGCCGGAGCTCAGCTGCAAATACCGGTTGCGACCACTCGCTCCGCTAATTGGCAAGCGAGTGATTCTTTGTTACGGGAACCGGTGACCGGAACCTCTAGTGTTGTTTAACTTATCCGGTTTTTAAATAAGTCGGTTATGTAATAATCCTATTTTTTTTTTGTATAATATGGTTAAGATTTTTAGCAGTTCTGATACCTAAAAAAGTGTGAAAATTTTTTAATTATAGAAGTTTAAATTTTGTATGGTATGTCTTTTGCCCGGGAAAAAAATTAAAATCAGCGTTTTAACTTTTTCTTAATGGAATATACATTCTATGGACATTGCCAATAAGGTCGTCTTGAAAGTGTTAAATTGAAAAAAAAATTACAAACTCAGCTCAGTTTAATAGAAACTTATTTTTTTATAAGTATTTTTCTATTTTTTTTAACGACCTGATTAGCGCAGTTGGTAGTTACCCTGCTTTCTATGCCGAGGGTCCCGGGTTCGAATCGTGGTAGGGACAAACATTGTATGATGAGCACGAATGTTTGTACCCAAGTCATGGATGTTTAAAATCTATATAAAAGTAATATATACTGGGTTTGCCCTCTATCCATTGTACGGTACTCACAATAAAAGCATTGCTTAGTGTGGGACTGTATAGTTGGTGTGTTCGTCAGGTAATATTTAATTTAAAAAAAATATTTTATAAACATTCATAGCCGTGATTTAAAAAAAATGGGAATTCTTTATTCAAAACCCATACGACAGCGTTTCATTAGTTGCGTAGCGTCGTGTAGAGTCCCCACATGTCACGGAACAAACAACACCCCCTTGTTGGTAGACCGTGTGCCCTTTGAATACTAAGTTACAACCGTGTACCTATTTCAAATTCAATGAGAATTGTTTTAAAGTTTTTTTTGGTTTGCTTCGTAGTTTCGTGTTTGTTTAAAATAAAAAAAATGTTTCGACAATTAATTAAGTACTTAAACAATGTGATTATTTTTACGTTTAAAATTTCAAATTTACATTCAATTTAATTAACACATGGACTTAGGTGTTGTGTGCGAAATCTTGAGTGCTTATAATTTGAGTTTGTTGTATATTTCGTCCGCAAAACGTTAGGGTTTCTTTGATTATATTTGCATTGTTTACACATTTTGAACAATAGAGCAAAATATAATTTTACTTCTTCGGTGGCGAATCGAATCGGGCTTAGTTCGAATATCAAAGAAATCATTAACGTTGAAACCAAACGGTGGCGGTACAAAGTTAAAATAACAAACAAACGGCAGGACAAAACAATCGGCCCTTGAAGGTTTTAATGCTGAAACAATGAAGGGAGGTCTATATAATAAATTATAAATCATGGCCACCTTTTTTATTTAGAATGTGAAAGTTAACATATTTTTATATATCACATTTTACTATGAATAGGTGAATAATAATATAAATTGTACAATAATACCTCGTGTAACAATGTTAAGCTTCAAATCGTAACATATTTCTTCTAACTACCTACCTACTGTTACCTAGTTCTTATAGATGACCTTCCATTGATATAGTTCCAAAATTTTACAGGATAAAATACAACAAATGCACTGTAATAAAAGGCCTTTTTAATATTCAAATCGAAAATTCCAATCAAAATTAAACTCTACCCGAATAGAATTAAGACAAAAAAGTCGCGTAAAGTCGCGGGCTTGACACTAATTCTGGCATAAATATTAAGGCCGAACGTTGAATTTTAAAGGCAGCAATTTGAACCTACACTCTTATCCTGATCGTAGGATAATTTATCTTAACGAAAGAAAGGGGTGGGAGCGGCTGGGTGCCCGGGTGAGGGGGGTACTCCCAAAAATTGGGTAAAAATGTTGCCAGCCAGCGATTAAACCGTTGGGGGAGATGCGTTGTATTAATCACCACCCAGTAGTCGTCTTCGTGGATTCTCGCGGTATTTATAGAGATGTTTGTGTACCTTACCCCAAATTTTAGTGTTACTTAAACACTCAGGACAATATTTAACCACTAGGTACCCGTTTAAATCCTCCCTTAGCTGACGATATCTAAACTTAAATTTCATTTAAAAATCCTACAAAATATTCGTTTCGTTACAAAAAAATATATAAGTACACAAATTAATATTTTGGCACAATACAATCATATCTTGTCACAGTCACTGACAATGTGCCCGATCGTAACATTAAAAAAAGATTCCTCATAACTGTGACTCCTATGTGCTCTTCTAGGGTACTCAAAGAATATATCCTTCTAATTTCAAATTTCTAGGTCGACCGCTTTAGGCTGCGCGTTGTCTATTCAGCCAGTGTTTATATTTTATAAAATAAGATTAAGAAGATAATTATCAGCTCTATGTGCATCTAAGTTAGCCAGTCCGCGAGGCGGGGCGGCCACCTTGGCTTTGTTTTAATATTTTCTCAGGCATTATGAAGGGTTTCCTTGCTTTCAAATAATTTCGGCTTCTGCTCCTGAAGTTTTGATAAAAGTTTCATTCTATCAATAATTAACGGGAACAATCCTCGGTCTGTTGATGCGATTATAAAGGTTTGCGGGTTTTTGCCTTATCTTTAAATATTTTTTTCGAAATGTCGAAGTTCGAATGTCGGGTCACTGAAGGTTCTTTGTTGATAATTGAGTTTGTGAAGTTCTTGAAGAAAGGGGGAAATGTGGCGCGGCTAATGCCTGATTACATAATATTTTTAAGTTTATTACTTCGTAAATAATGTACTTTCAATTATTTTTCTCAATTTGTATTGCGTCTGACTTCCAGTCTTCACAGATTTTGTCGTCGTCAAACTTGGAACACATTACAGAATATGACCGTATTTTAAATCTGAAATGTGCATAAAACTATCAGTGGTAAGTAGCGGACGCAAACTTCCTATTTCAAAATTTGGCTCGACGGATGTTTCAAAGTCTGCAAATGTAAAATATATAAAAAAAATTTTGTTAAATAAATATTTACAAGTTTCCTTAAAAATAATTATTTATGAAAAAATTGCTTAAGCATCACACTGTGCGCAAAAACGGCGTTAGTTACATAACATGTAAAACAACATACGATCAGCTTAACAACGTCAAAATGGCGTGTAACGTCAAACTCTGTGATAAGTTTACGTTTTCAAATACTCCTAGCTGAGTTAAGTATATTTGTAGCAAAAATGTATTTGTTTTCGTTCAGAGTCTTGAGACGACTATATCTGCCTACGCTGTTAAACCATTCAGTATTATTACTACATAAATTTCAATGTACACGTTGTCTATTAGAACGAAATATACCCACATAATGAATCCCAAAAACCTTCAACAAGCAAGCGGCTACAACATGACAAATCCTTAAAAATATTTTCATTCTGCGTCCGTGCCAAATGTCGTCACACAGGCGGGACCACAAATGTCACACACACAAGCAAACTGTGGCCGCGACATATACAGTTGAAACGTAGCAGAGATATAGTATGGAGTCGGAAGAACGGAAAACTTCCGCGAAATTTGCTCACCAAAATGACGACGCTTATTTTTTGTAGGTGCTCATAACCGCGATGGATTTGTGTGGATACGACCGTCTCTAATTAGAGAGATATTTTGAGTGGTTCGTGGCTTATGTTCCCTGTCGATGTCGAAATTACGACATGCTGCTACCTTTTCTTGATACAAAACAGTCACCTTTTCTATTATAATAATAATTCCAGCCCTTTTTAATGTCCCACTGCTGGGCACGGGCCTCCCCTCAATGCGAAGGGGATTAGGCCATAGTCCACCACGCTGGCCCAGTGCAGGTTGGCTCTTTTTGTTCTCTCTTTTCTATTACCTAAGTACTAAATCTTTATAGAAAAAAAAACTGTTTTTATGTGAAGAACTTCGGGAATATAGCAATGTACGAATAATTTTAAGTTATGATTAAAAGTACGTGTAGTGATGTGTAATATCTTATTTGTGACCCATTAGGAACCTTATTTCCAGAAGATACTTCTTCCAGAAGGTACTTTTATTGGAACCAACATGAAAGAACCATGATGGCACGATACTTTTAATAGAGCACCAAAACTTTAATTATGTAGATACTTGATATTCATCGTTCATTAGCAATGTCACATCCACACTACACTAGCGCACCCTAACAAACTTATTAAGATTTCTTTTCTTTTTACTCTGTACGTGGTTAGCGACGTATGACGCAACCTAACGGCCGCAGGGGGGGAGGAGAGAGGGGGTGTCGCGGGTGGAGGGGGCGAGGAACACCCCCGCACGCATGGCCGCTCTCATGATTTAAGCACCGGGATAAGAATGAAATTAAAAATACATCCTCGCCCGCTCCTTGGGGTGCCAGGGGGACATATATGCAAATGAACCCCACAAGCTCCCCCCCCCCTCATAAGACAGGAGGGAGTTTTTTGTTAGGATGCTATTAATTTGGGGTGTAACTGACTAAGTATGGATACGCATGTATGAGGGAGCGTCTTGTGCGTTCCTTCAGATTTCCTTTTTACATTTTTTTCCGCTTAAATTATGTGGGGATGTGTACAGAGATTATTAAATGTAATTCAGGTGAAATTTATTAATTTTTCCCGGTGTGTACCATTCGTGTTGGGTGTGGCATGGGTATAAGTAGCTTAGCATTTTTTAACTATTTTGACGATTCATAAGTACTGTACTTAATGGTTTACATGAATAAAAAATATCCTGATTCTGAAATAGGTACACAAATGAAATACTCAGGAAGACTTAGCAACATACAACTTAGCTGTATATCTCAGAAACTTGTCTATTCCACTTCTATTGTAACGTCTTCATAGAGATTATATAAAAAAGTCTGCGTACCACACATAAAACAAAACATGATCGAAATCAAAAATTTTAAGATCACTTTTTTATTATTTATTTCTTAATCCCGCCCTGTTTATATTGTTTCCTCTCGATCAAACGGCATTACAATCAATGATGTTGCTCTAACAATGTGTCACGTTTACCGATACAATCGCCGCCCAAGGGTGTTTGGATTCGAACGCACCGAACTCACAAATTCACTTATCGGTTGGCAAAGTTGGGAAATTTAAAGATGCATGCTAGGTTGTTAGGGTAAACTTGGCATGATGCAAAGATACATCATTTAATTGACCATAACAAGTGTTGAATTGGTGAATGTGGCTGCTTTTTTTTGTATGACGTAATGGATATTTTTAGAGTATCATAGTCATGTTACCATGGAAACGAAAAAGGTTTCAGGAGTGTTAAATTTATTTGTGTACAGGTTATTAAACGAATGTCTTCTCTATTTAATTTAACTCTAACATTGACTGACTGTCGCACTACAATCAGCATATACTGGAGGGTATAGAAACTTGAAATTTTGCGCAAGAGTTCCCTATATTACTTAGGTGAGCTTAAAATAAATATTTTTGGAAGTTCGGCCCCTAACGAGGCCGAATAATCAGGGGTAAAATTTTGTATAATAATAATAATATCGCCTATAATATAATATCGTATGGCAAAACAGTTTTATTTAAATTTACGATCAGGCATATGACTAGTCAAATTATAAATGCTAATGGGTTATAAAGGAACGTTAAATTTCCTTCGCTATTTAATTAAAAGCGATCTGTAATATTTTCACACACCACACCTGAGGCCCCCATTATTCCTGAAAGAAGACGAATACCTTGTGAACTTTGGCTGCTTCACGGCTCGCATAGCAAAGGGCAGATCGATGCTTGTCAAACAATAAATGTCACGTCCACTCCCTTATGCTAATGCGCAAATATATCAGCCACTTCACTCAAACCAGACTCAACTTTATGACCATAAAGATAAGGATGTTATAAAACGTAAATTTAACGTGGGAAATCTACCTCCCGATTTTTCTTTGAGGTGCGAACGATGCCCCAATTCTTCCGCGAAGTGTTTTGGTATATTAAAAAGTAAATGTTTGGAAGTAAGTGTACCGTAATAATTCTAGCATGCGATCTTATGTTGCAGATAAAACTTATAGATTTGTGAAGATACTAGATTAGGTAATTCGAATGCCAACTCTCAATCCTACTTAAGACCTACGACAAATAGGAGTACCCACTAACAGTTCCTCCAAGTACATTTGGGTCGAAAAACAATTGAATATTTGATAGATACACTTACATGTTAGTTACCTTAATAATAAAAACAAGCCCCGATAAAGGAATATTAACATTATTTGTGGCTTTGACATTAGGACGAGAATATCTCATCCATGCATCTCTTGTAGTATAAAGCTGTTATTTCTAATCCTCCGATATAAAAACATCTAGAAATGCAAATTAAATTGTAGACATGTGTCCACCTACCTACTTGAGACATATTCTCACTCTACCAATTGATTCAAATGTCCTGTAACTTCTCTCCAGTGGTCCTATTATTCTGGAATTAATTTCAGAAGACCTCCTGTATCTCACTCTCACTCACTACCACTATCACTATCGTACTCTGAACTTCTGACAAAACACCAGCGATTGTTCGTTTCATTCTCTATTCCTTGCACCGTCGACGTCAAATTTATATTGATAGCTCTGTAGTTTTCATATTCATTGAAACGTTTAATATATTCATAGATATATTCAAACTGGTCTCTATTATTACACGCTATTCAGTATCAAATCATTTGAAATTTCTACAATTGGAGACATTTATGAGTTTTATTAGTGCTGTGACACACGATAGGAGAGTCTCGTAGACTAAGTAGTAGAGAGCGAGAGAGAGAGAGAACGAGCGTAGTTTAGATAGCGTAATTAAGTTGCGTATTTTGCGCTTTATTCGGTTGTAGGTATACATAGGTCCGGTGTGTGCCATGCGACAACCCAAAATGAGTCCAAGCTCTGTATGGCACGACTCAAATTCACAAAATAACAATCATTAAACCTGACCTTAATAGTTCTTAAATATTACTCTCTTGTGACTGTCCACTAATAAATGATCAATAAATACAAACAATTTTTTTTTCAGTAATTTAACTAAGCACGTCTTTACACTGTGTTTCTGTTCTATCGTCCTATGTTCAATGCGTGTCGTGTACAAACGCACTAAGGCCGAGCACCCACGACTGCATGACTTATGCCAGTTTGTCACATTCGCAATCAGACGTGGAACGCCTGTCGCCAATCCAATGATTAATGCCTTTCTTAATTACAAAGTTATCGTTGGAAACGGGGGCCCGATACATGTGTTCCTAGCTTAATTTATTGACTTTTGTGGCGTTTTAGGGGTACCGTGGGTTGCTTAACTTTGTTTGCGTAACGGTTTTATTTAATTTTTCTGTGTGTTATGTTACGGTGAAAGAAATAAAAAGCGAAGCGAAATAATTTACGTCCAAGAATTGATTTCTTAATATATTTAAGCGAATACTACACATTGAAATGAATTTTATTGCGAAGTCTACAGTCTGTGAACATGTACAGGATCGCACCCGCCATTATATCAGATTTGATCTACCACAGATCCTCGCAAAAGCACACCGATTCTGACCAAGGATGGCACGTGAGGCCATTGAAAGTAAATACCATCCTAAGTTCAATAGGGAAGATGGCTGGGAGCTACCATCGGCTTGGGATCCAGTAATTAATTTCAAAACCAAGCGCACCATTGCAAGACCTCAAGACACTGTGAGCACTTTCTGCGTAGATCAGACCGCAGACAACAACTAAATATGAGGGTACCCCAGATCTAACTATGACACTAGGCCGTCTAATCCTCGTCTAAGACACTGATTTGGACCTTGTGGAGTCAACAGTGTTTCTCGGTATTACCATAGATACTAAATTGCAATGGGGTCCACATATTAAAAAACTATCTGGTAGGCTGAGTTCGGCAGCTTATGCTGTTAAAAAAATTCGACTATTAACGGATATAGACACAGCTAGAATTGTTTATTTCAGTTATTTCCATAGCGTTATGTCCTATGGCATCTTACTCTGGGGTTGCTCTGCAGATCTTAATACTATCTTCATCTTGCAGAAAAGGGCAATACGAGCAATTTACGGCATGGGTCCTAGAGATTCCCTTAAGGATAAATTCAAAGAAATAAATATTCTAACTGTTGTGTCTCAATTTATTTATGAAAATCTAATGTATGTTAAGAAAAATATTCATAATTTTGAAAAAAGGAGTGATGTTCATGTTATTAACACTCGTAATAAGGACAAACTATCCGTGCATGTCACTCGTCTCCACAGAATAAATAATTCTTTTATGGGGCAATGTATACGCTTCTATAATAAACTTCCCAAAGGAATCCGAGATTTGCCCATTAGTAAGTTTAAAAGAACTGTTAAAAGTAATTTATGTCATAAGGGTTATTACAGAATCTTGGATTATTTGGATGATAAAGCAGCCTGGGACTGATCGCTCTAATATCAATATTTATAATGTTAAAGTGTAGCGTGTGTGCGCCTCGCATGGCAACACACTGGAGCTTACTTTTTATAATTATTTTTTTTGTAAATATAATGGATAAAAAAAAAAGACAAGCCCGCTGAGTTTCTTGCCGGATCTTCTCAGTTGAGGTCGCGTTCCGATCCGGTTGTAGTATTAAGGAAAAAATGTAATGACAATTTGTAAGTGCCCCCGTAGGCCTATACGAAATAAATGATTTGACTTTGAAAAAAAAAAAAAATACCTTAGTCCTCCCGTGAACATGGTTGCTGTAAAGCAGCCAAACGTCAGGAACATAAAAAATATAAAATAAACGCAATTCAAATTAGTTTTATTTCCATTACATACAATTTATTTGTCTAATGTAGTTAGGTATGTGGTTTGAGAGTAGGTATAGGCCGCTTGACATATAACCCATCGTGAAGTAATACGTAAATACATAATACATTAAGAAACATAGAAAAATACTACTGAAAAAATGGCATGATAACAAAATCCATCGTCAAAAAAAAAATCCACCGTCGCCAAAACCGCTGCTTAAAATCGTCACCTTAAGCTGAATACACACGCGAGTCACGTTCCACGCTCATTTAGAGGCGTTCATCGATCGGAGACAAAGCCTCGGCAGGCCCCGATAAACGAATTAAGGAAATGGGAGATTTTTTATCTGGGCCGGTGGGGGGTGGGGGCCGCGACACGCGTCGTAAAACGCAGCAATACTTTCTTATGCAAAGTCCCTTCGCGCCGATAATTAGGTGACGCGGGTGTGTGCGCGCCTTTACGGTAGTGTTTTGTTTTTAATTTTTGTAGGGTGACGTCTCGGGTAATGTGCTTGTTTGTGCTTTTGCGAATTTGATGTATGTGCGCTTTAGTTTCCCACTTGAAACTGAACTGAAATAATACCTGCTAGTGTGTCCAGTAAGTAATAAGAGATCATGTTTATTGATTGATATCTCGGTATCTCTTTAATGAAATTATATTGCTTTAATTTTGATGAAAGGTACATCCACCAAATATAAGACAACAAAGACACATTTTGCCCGCGCAGTAACTTAAACACCACTTAAGAATTGCCACATTAGTATGTACCAAATAAGAAATGTTTCAATAGTATCACGGCTCGATGACGACTCGACACGACAACGACACAGATACGAGAAATTACAATCGTTCGCAAATGAACGACCGGGCGAACGATGTCTGTCCTGTGACGCACACGTCTCGCTACGCCGACCAAACGCGATCGATACTTTAATAATTACTTACACAAGTCACAACCACTTGCCTGATCTATTTTCTGTACAGAAGTACCTACTTTATATTAGTGCCAACCTCTTGTCAAGTAGGGATCATCTTTCAATGGTGTATAATTTAGCTTGTTCTCCAGTCCTCTTACTGACAGAACTTTGCTAAGGATGTAGCTTATGCAAGCTTATGAATCAATTCCTCTCACTGCTTTAATAGCATTGATTTATTATCGTTCAACTCGAGCGTAGTTTCTGGTAGTATTTTTTTCTCTCTTTCTAAATTCAAAGTAAACTAGAAGTTAACTACACAACATGATTGGATAAAAGTTTATGAAGAAGAACTTCTGCCAATTGACGTTAGAAAAAATCGTATCGTTAGAAAAAATCGTGATAGAATTCGTAAAATTCGTTTTATTTAATAGTGTAGTATTCCGCGTAAAAATATAACAAATCACTATAACATTATTATTATTATTGAATAAAACATTGCGATTGATAGTCTACATAAAAATAGAGGAATTAATTCAATACTTTTCAAAAACATGGCATCAATTTGTAGAAGACAAAAATGCTACTAATGAACCTAACACCCGAATGTCTTATAAGTATCAAGACTATTCGTCCACCAATAACACTTTTAATTTTCCCTCCTTAAAAAAGGGAGGGCAGCGGTGTGTTTTCGGCGGCCCTAGCCCCGTGTGTGGAGGCCCCCACCCCCGCCGGGGGGTACGGTAATCAAGACACGCAATCTTCGGCGAACCCTTAAAAACTTTAAAACTCATCGCCGCCGCCCGCCTCCACGTATACATACATAAACGTACACATGCTGTATGTTTACATATTTTTGTATTAATATAATTTTGTTTGGGCTTTTTTTTTGGCGTTCGTGTCATGGGGTGGAATCTTAAGTAACTTTGTAATGGACAGGCGTGTTGCAGTGTGTTGAGCTCTTGTAGAGCTTTTCTATAGCAATATTGATAAATTAACGGTTATGTTTTATTAACTGTCATATAGCTTTGGATATAAAAAATCTTGATTTAAGGACAATATTGAGAGGTATAGAATGGTGTTTTCTTCGACACACAGATTAATAGTACAAACCAATTGGAGAGTGTTCCCCGTTCTGAGTTCTGTAAAACGCAGCAATACTTTCTTATGCTGCATCTCTGTACCCGTTCCGAGTTCCACGTTTCGCGTTCTTTGTTTTGTACGCACGCGTATTCAGCAGACAGTCACGAACCAACCAAGAACGCAGAACGAGAAACACTCTCCGTCTGTTTGGGCTCTACAAAGAAAAGCAGATCCAAGTAAGTAATTGCCGTAAGAAGACAAAATGAGAAGTATGACAGAACCCGTCGAAAGACGTGTGATGTCCGCCAACCCGCAGTGGGCCAGCGTGGTGGACTAAGACCAAATCCACCTCATATTAGTGGGAGGCCCGTGCCCAACAGTGGGGCGTTAAAAACGGCTGGTATTATTATTAAGTTAAATGCAGTTCATATGCATGTACACGATGCGTCATACATACGACGGGTCACTTTGTCAAATTTGTCTTTGATTTCTATGGTCTATGATATTCATTTCCCGTTTGCTTGTCTATAGTAAAATTCGGATTATTTATTCAGTGTATCTTAATTTTTTTTTAATTTTTTTTTATTACATTATAGGCAAGTATTTGATCTCGATCTCACCTGATGGTAAGTGACGACGAGATCTACGATGGAGCATACTTGCCTACGTAGGAAGGCGGCAGTAGATCGAGACGCTACATTCACTAGGCACATGCAGCGCAGCTGATCTGACCCGCCATCCATGAATGGCAACACCGAACATCATGCCGGAACACGGCTAGGCCGCTTGGCGACATGGCTTTGTTCAGTGGGTGGTGACTAGCCACGGCCGAAGCCTACCACCAGTATACGATATAATATCATTTGTTTTTCAAAGTATGCATTGTAGAATTTCTGATATTACTATACGTGTACAAGGATAGCCAATTTAACAAACACACATGAGATTATATGAGTCATACGTCACCACAACACTTCCCATTTTGAAGTTGGGTAAAAAACTCAACCGAACGCAAAATCCCATATCCCGTCGTGAATAGCTCATTAAAAATGTTGCATGTGTGCGCGCATCTATTAGTCATATTAGAATATGTGCGTGTGTGCGTGTACACAAACTGGGGGTTTTAATTTTTGGGGGTTCTTTAATGACACTTCTTCGCATCGATTTTAGCATTTCCCGAGGGTTACTCTTTTGTTTTGGGTTATCGATCCCGTTTTTTTTTCTATTCGAATAGACTCGCGAGTGCGTGCATACGTGTTTAAGCTTGCATGTGCGCGATGTTGAAGGGAAATTAAAAGTGACGTCATCGATTTTCTTTGTGAGCTTCGGAGTTTGTGATTGGGGCTAGCTTATTTTTTAAACATTGCTAAGCGTATTCGAAGATTCGTTATCTTATATCAGCTAATTCTGTATCATCCTCTATATTCTTCCCTACTATTATAATATTATAAAATGGTAAAGTTTATTCGTTTCTAGGTTCTGGAAATGGGGTTATTAAGTTCCTGAACGACTTTGTTTACAAGAAATTTTATCACAAACTGTGCATTAATCATAATATTTGTATGCAGCCTTACAGTAACATAGGAGTCTACCATCTCACTCAAACCACAAGTTTTTATATATGTATGACAATGACAGCCCACTTTCTCGATTGCGTTTCGATTTCATTACCTATACTCAAATAAAACAGTACCTCAAGATTATTCGTGAGCCACCCATATACTTCATAGTCCACGTATTACGATATTTTGTATATCGTAATACGTGGACTATATAGTGTATAGTGTAGTGAATTGAAAGTTTTGAATACTATCCGCTAGAGGCACTGTTCAATTCTCAATACGAATAATCTAGCACTTCACGTGCTGGCCGAAAACTAAAAAAAAACGTAAAACCTACGCGTTGACAAAGAAAAAAAAATTAACACAAATTAAAGAAACGAATAACTGGATGAAGACGCGCCAATGAAAGGGGCAAAGTTGCCCCCCTAAACACCCCCTAAAAATTTAATTCATCACCACCGTCCTGAGACATATCTCCTTCGTGTCCCTTCCCCTTTCTTCCGCCATTCTTTGCTTTCTTGCAAGCTTTTTCCGAGAGCAACATCGGACAACGGCGTATACTACATCACGAGTACAGGTGCAAGCAAAAATGAACTCTATAAACTTATACCTGAAGTTGAATTTCGATTAAAATAGAGGTGTAGTTATGTCATTTTGCGTAATTTGATATGCCAGGCCGTTTCATTCGTTCGCATTGAAAGCTTAAAACAAATAAACCTACAACTGAGTGAGATAAGGCTCCGCTGATGTCGGTGGGTGATCAAGGCTGTGTGTCTTATCGCTTCGGTGGCGGTCGGGACAGGTCGCATCATTAGGCTTTTGCACGGCCTATGCGATTGTGAAGCTGCGATCCTATCACTGGCCACTGAGACAAAGAAAAATGAATGTTAATAAGCTTTTTTTTTATTGGATTAATTCAAATTGCAATAAAAAAATACTTCGTTTCCAAATTCAAATTTAAATCGCTTAAAAATATTTCCAAAGAAACACTTTATGGTATTTTATTAGAATTTTCGTCAACGTCTTATATTGGAATAGCTTTACATTCTATTTTTAAATTATGAATATAGAATAATCCACAAAATAAATCAAAACAGTAGCGATGACCCTTCCGCCGGGATCCCTTCACAGCGAGACGGACTTGTAAGACTGACCGTGACCCCTATTATCGAAGGATCTCCCTTGAATGAATTGAATAAAAAAAATACTCTACCACAATATTTTCCTCTTTCAGTATCTCGAACTTTTTTGTGCTTATAAAAAAGAGATTAGGGCGCTTGTTGCTTTAAGTAAAAAAGGTTTTAACAGTTTAACGCAGAGTATCGACCGGCAATCAGCTTTATTTTATCCAATCTTGATTATATTTATGCTATCTTCTCAATAGGAGGTTCTAGCTTAAGGTCAATGCAATAAAATACATTGTTTTTTTATAAACTACGCAATTTTGCAGTATGGTAACTTACGAGGCCGTTAAAAATCTGTTACCCAATCAAAATAAATGAATATTATATATGTATATTAATAATTCATTATTTGAAATTGGAATGCCGATGTCATTTAAAAAAATGTGTGCAAACAATTCACAATTGTCATTTAGTCGGGACCTTTTTTTATATCGATACATCGAAATTCCTGACTTAACATTTATGAATCACTCTATAACCTAAAATATTTCCTACACAGCATGATGGTGGATTAAAAAGCACAGATTACTCAATATTTTCCGCAAAAAAAAAACTTTATATCCAGAACGGTCAACTCAAAAACCAAAACTTTGGCAGGCCAAAATTGTTCTATATCAATGTTGTTTTTACATAACAATGAGTAGCGACTTATTAAAATCAAAATCAAATACAAAATGTCTCGATGCCGCTGTCTTTACCAAGCTCTTATCGAAGAAACCGCTTTCAATTAACCAGTAAATAACGCTTATGTACTTACTAACTCTTCACATAATGAGTTAATAACACAACACTTACACACGCGCGATACAAATGGAAAATCGCCGACACACACACAAAATACACTCACACACAGATGATTTTCGCGGCTGTATAAAACGCGTCTTTCTTCTTGTATTCTTAATTAGCGTGTCGTAGGTTCCCGTCTCGTTCTGGCGCGGCGTGCTAATTAGAAGGGCGTCTCTCTCCCGCTTTCTTAATACATTCTTCCTCTCCGCGGTGTTTCTTTACGTTTTTATTTGTGTGCGTGTCTGTGTGCGGTGGTGTTTAATTTACATATACTTGTATGTCAGTGTACAGCCGAGAGGTAAATTAGTATGAAAATATGTGCTACAAAAGTAATAGACTCTTGTGAAATTAATTAAATGATCTGGCCTGCACAACTCTAACATAGAAAATATAAAAGCTAAATTAGATTAGTCAACTCTGTATTTTTATATGTCAAAATAAATTAAAATTAATGGTAACTCAACTCATATAATTTTACTAAATATTCCAATGTATACTAGTTTTTTAAATATTAAGTTCACATTTATTTAACTTAATGATCGTGCGTAAGTACGTTCCTTTTTAGTTCTTTCAACTCAAGTTTTACAAACTCTTGATAATAATGTATTATTTTAGTAAAAACTTATTTTAAAATTAAAAAGAAATAGCCCACATAGCGTTCCAATCCCGCATTCGCCCATACCCCGGGTGCTTTATACGAATGTGGGTATTCACGAAAGGGTGTGAGCGGCGCGGGGGCGCCCCGCACCCTGCGCGGGCGTGAGGCGCGGGCGGCGGGGATCGCCACGTACACATAAACACTTATAAAAGTTTTTTGACAACACAACCCCCCGCGTCTCAAGCCCCTCGAATTCGCTAATTTATGTTGCTTTTTTAATCAATACTGAAGTGTATAGGAGTTATAGGTTCTATCGGCTCTTTGTAGGATTGTCTGAGACAGTTTTCGTGTACCGTGACGTCATAAGGCACGTAGTATTTAATGGAATGTTGGTGGGAATTCCATGGGAATAGTTTACCGATGTTTTAAATTGATTATGGATGATTGTTTTTTCAATGAGTAACTTATGTAGGTACCTATGTTATATACCACAGGAATCTAGTTAACCAATATTTGTTTTCGTATATTTTAAGGATTGCCATTGTTTTGTTTTGTAAACGCGAACAACTTATATTTTTATATAAGTATTCATTGAACTTAGTAAACCTATATGTTTTAGCTTGTAAAGACCAAAACAATGCTTTGATGTTGGAAAATAATTTTAATAAATTTCCCTCGTAACATTTCAAATTCTAAGTTCCAAAATCATTTCAACCGTCGCCACCAATAACGCTAACGAGATAAGCACGTATCAACCGCGGAATATATCACGACTCACCTACTTAAGTCGTCAATCTTATCCTTAAAAAATTAAGTTATATCGCAATTTTCCGTTTCGCCAACCCCCTGTACCTCGTGTGACGCGAAAAATCCGCGTTCCACTCTGACAAATTTAAATTTACCCTTGCGAAACTGAAAGAATAAATTCTAACATCTAGAAGGTATGTCTCAAAATCGTCTGCAATAATTTTTGTGTATGGGTGTTATTGTCACACAAATTTACATATACAGCCAACAAACATCAAAATCTTTTAAATTTAGACCGAATCCCTAAATATTGGATGCAATTATAATTTGGTAACATATTGAGGAACCATTTTTTTAAACAAATGCACCACGGAGATTTGAGCTTTATCTAGAAGGTTTAAGGAAGGTTTGTTGACGTAGACAGTAGCATGTCATTGGCAAGGCTGTTAACACGCTGCGTGATAGATCGCCCGCTTCACGCGTGACGAAGCTGTCACGCCGAGCTTCACGTGGTTGAGCGAAGGTATTAATTCTTTATTTGCGGGGAGGTGTTCTGGTTGTGACATTCATTTTATTTACGATCTCCCTTCTTCGCCCACTTCTTACCAAGTGTGTTACGTCTTGGAAAATCTTGAAGTGTTGTACTTTAATGTTATCTATAAGTTTTCTATGAATTAGTCTAGTCCCAATCCTATCTTATGATAGCTTACTACAGATAAAATCGTTATAAAGCATCGTTGTAATCGTTGTAAAGCTCAAGGATTCCGCTAGGGGCGCTGCTTTTAAAAAGAATAAATCTATGGCTATAATATTATTTTTGGCCTCAGTACGTGAAGTGTGAGATTATTCGTCAGCTAACCGTATTCTTTACAGTCTACGTATTTAGACATTTTGTATTGAGAATTGATAGTTTTAAATACCGCTCACTAGAGGCGCTACTATACACATATATACGCTTGAATATCGAATATGATTTGAATGTTGTCAAAAGTTGTACTTCTACACCTGTCAGAAATGTCAAAATGAAAAAAACTATTTTCCTCTAGAAATCTTTAGCCGCATCAATCCAATAGATTAGTCTATAATTAATAGGCTATCTTACCGCACATACGTCGGTGTATCGCGGGATCGCGTGTGCAATTTAATTGCATATTAATCGTAACGGAATCCGGCCCTGTTTAACGATAATTATTGCCCGCATGTAGTGGGGCACGCCTTGATACGGACCTGGATTCGTGTGGATTGAGGAAATGGGAACCTATTTTCTTATAACTTGTCTGGGAGCATTCTAGCTGGGAAGGTGGGATGGATGGCTGATGGAGTAATATCAATTGTGTAGTACTAATAGTGTAAAATATTTGAACAATCTTTTCAACAAATCAAAATCAACAATATATTTTTTTTAAACATGTCGAACCATTATTATTTTTAAATTAAAAAATAAGTATATATTCATTTCTTTGTATAAATATATTTTTATTAATTTAAATATAATAATGGTTCGTCTTGTTTAAAAAAAAAAAACATAATTTACCCAATGATGGGAATGCATCAACTTGATCCATATAAATTACTAATTAGCCTGTTAAAATATTTTACACTATTTTTGTTACATCCTATATAATATCGCCAGACGAACATACCGACCATACCGTAAACCATACCACAAACTAAGCGACGCTTTTATCATGTGTACCTGCGAGTAATCCCAATTTCCAGTATTATACCACTTGTACAAAAGTGCTCAAAGTTTGGTAGCACCAGGATTTGAACCCGAGACCTCAGCACAGAATCAAGGCCACTACCTAGAGAGCTAATCAGGTCGTCATAAATAAAATAGTAAAACTTGACATTTCCAGTTCTCGCAAGATATGCAGTAATTATAAGTAATATACTATACTTATAAACAAAAGGCCTTACAAGCAATGTTCATATTTATCACGGCCCATACATTAATGCATCACTTGAAGTAGCAGGTATTGTAATAGGGCCGTAGCCAGTCACGGCGGCGGCAGCACGCGAGGAAAAAATCCCTACAGAGACTAATAATCATTCCAGCCGTCTTTTTAATGTCCCGCTGCTGGGCATGAGCCTCCTCTCAATGCGAAGGGGACTAGGCCATAGTCCACCACGCTGCCCCAGTGCGGATTGGCGGAATTCACACATCTTTCGAGGGGTTCTCTCAGACATGCAGGTTTCCTCCCGATGTTTTCCTTCACCGTTTAGCAAGTGATAATCATGTGGAAAATGAGATTCGCTCATGAAATATCCCAGAGGTGCGAGCCGGGGTTTGAACCTGCAATCGTCGTTACCGAGGCAAGCGTTCTACCAACTTAGCTATCACTGCTTACTTGGCTATCACTGCTTGTCACAGAGACTAAGCTACATATAAGCTGCAGTCCACTCATACAGTGGAGCGCGGTGAATTAGGCCTGAGCACAAAGGCTCTGCCAGTATAGATATCGCGCCTACTTAGTTGCGGTAGTATTGTAGGTGGCGAGTGGCCTCGCTGACTCGCAGCGGCCGTTTGTAAGCAGCAAGCTTGGTCTCTGTAGAGATTTTTACTCGTGCGGCGGCAGCGCAGCGCACGCGCAGCCGAATGCACCGCGCACTGGTTATTGACCCCGTACGGTACCTACTGTTTGTTAATTAAATTCGTGATTGGATCATATTCAGCTTCTTGTGTGGTAGTTCCATGATAGGAATTATGATTAGCTTTTGCCGACTAACTTAGGGCATGAATAAGTTGTGGATAGGGTTTATCAGTATCAGTGTGAAATTGGCCTGTGATATATGGTCCCTAGGGCATATAATTATATGGTCTCACTATCATTCCATCTATACACCATCCATCTCCCAGAAGACGAACACTGCTGGACATAGGCTTACCCCAATAATACCCACGATCACGGTCTTCCACCATTCGCATCCACCGGCTTCCTGCGATGCATGTGATATCATCGGTCTACAAGTAATATAGTTTCTGTATCCATTAGCAGAGACAAAAAACCAAAGCACCATTATTACGATCTATTGCGCCAATTAAACCCAAAAATGTACACAATTTTAACCTACAAAACAAACCCTTTGGCGAAACCAAAGGGGCCCAAAAAAAAAAAAGTAATATAGTTGTCCTTGGTGTGAGCGAGACGGAACACGCTTTCATAAACGTAACGCTACGTAAAAACATTTAGCCACAGAGCTAAACCTAACAGCGAAATGTGAGCCTACCACCGTGTACATCTGCCTAGAACTACCTCTTCATCATGATAAGTAACCTGGTGACGTAATACTTTTTTACAGATTTCCGATAAAAGTAACTCGTCTTTGCCCACGGCTCCGCCTGCGCTACCATCGATTTGTCTCTGCTGTTCCACCCTCCACAGTTATAGCTTGATGATAATGTCTTAAGTGGTACATATATTAAATCACAGGCTACCCAAAAGTATACCCAGACATAGCCCAGTAGATGTTTAGTGATGTTTGAAAATGTACAAAAATAGCTAATATCGCCAGACGAACACACCAACTATACGGTCCCACACTAAGCAACGCTTGTATTATGGGTACCGTACAATGGACTGGGGGCGATCCCAGTATATAATACTTGTATAGATATTAAACATCCATGACTCGGGTACAAACATTCGTGCTCATCATACAAAGTTTGTCCCTACCAGGACTCGAAGCCCGGGACCCTCGGCACAGAAAGCAGGGTCCCTACCAACTGGTCGCTATACTATGAAACCTATTTTTATGTTATAATATTAAACCTTTTTTTCAAATCGTTATTGTACAGACATGGCCTAGTTAGTATAATAATAGTGGTATTATTTCAGTAGATATCTACATTGTACGTCTACTCGTAGTCATACTATGTAAATCATTACGAGCAGACAGAATGTAACTTCATAACTAAACATTAAAACAAACCACATTAAAACGGTTGGTGATCACAGCTTTACGTAATGTCAACGACAAATTTGAAATTTTGAATACAAAATTGCAGACTTCAGCGGTAACATTGCATAAAATGATATAATATAATAATAATACCAGCCATTTTTAATGTCCCACTGCTGGGCACAGGCCTCCCCTCAATGCGAGGGGGATTAGGCCATAGTCCACCAGGGTGGTCCAGTGCGGGTTGGCGGACTTCACACATCTTTCGAGGGGTTCTCTCAGACATGCAGGTTTCCTCACGATGTTTTCCTTAGTAGGAAACCTACACGACTTCAGAAAGCTCAGTGAAGCGCGCCAACCGATTCTGGACAAGCGTGGTGGAATTCCCCTCACATTGAGAAGTGTGTCCGGTATAATGGCAATAGGCTCACCCCCTGCTACATTGGATTGAAATACCACCAACGAAAATTGATGCCCCTCTGCCTAACTCCAATTACAAAAACCCTTAAAATGTGTTTTGAATATGTACCCTCCAACACGCAAACCCAATATTGATTTCTGATATTTACGCGAAAACTACACATTGAAATAAAACTACTCTTACGGATTTTATCGCGTTTATTCTACGTCTTTTACGTTCCCGACGTTTCGGCTGCTTTACGGCAACACTGCGAGCACTTTCTGCGTAGATCGGACCGCAAGCAACAACTAAATATGAGGGTAGGTACCCCGTTTCAAACTATCACACTGGGATGTCAACCACCTCAGTCCTCCCGTGACCATGGTTGCTGTATACAGCCGAAACGTCGGGAACGTAAAAAACGTAAAATAAACGGGATAAAATCCGTAAGAATAGTTTTATTTCAATGCATACCCAAGTTCTCTACTCACTATACTATGACTGCTATTTAACGACTAGTGTACCTTTAAATGGTCAGCGTCGGTGCGCGCGCGACGCCTCACGATCCTTAGATATATAGGCGGCACTCGCTCTAAATAAATCACTTCCTACTTGCGATACAATGCTGTTAGATTTTCTAGTGGGTAGCGTGTGATAGAGTTGTCGGAGAAAATATTTTATTTAGTCATAAAAAAAATCAAGCATGTTGCTAGTTGAAATCTTATCACACTGTCTCGGAAAATAGTCATATCGCCAGACACAACCAACTTTCCCAAACTAAGCAACGTCTATGGTACGATGGGGGTGATCCCAGTATATTGCTAGCTTCTGCCGGCAGCTCCGTCCGCGGTACCTCGATCAAACATAGCCCTTAGCACTCAGGGATAATGTAGCTTTTTATATGCATATACCCATATAATATGCATGAGGTACAATATTTTTTTGAAATACCAGGATTCAAACCTACTACGCTTGGTACAGATAACAAGATGACTACTACCTGTGCCATTCGGGTCGAAAATATATTTAAATCAAAGCAAGCGTGACGCGAAAGTTTCCCTGCAAGCCCTGTCAGCAGTAGCGCTATCAGCATATATCCGAGCCAGCCCTCACAAGGCCACGTGATTGGTTGGCCTGACGATTGGGCAGTTGTTTACAAATCTTTCACATTGCCAATTCTATGGTGGTACACGGTGTATGTGAGGCGACGTTCGTATGAGGGCGGGCGTGATATATCGCCCCTGTAGCGTTAATAAGCGAACACGAGACTCGTGATCGCCAATAGCAAGAGTACGGGCTGTGTACGACGAATTTAAATGACAAACATTCGATTGTTGCAACTCTCGTGTTGCACTTTTCAGAGCCTGAACACTCTTAATCTAAAAAAAATACTTTATTGTAAAATTCGTCTTACAACTTTGACCCCCCATTCTTCGTTCACTCTTCTCAGTGTTTTTTTTTTGAGCCGGGGACTACTCCCCGGCTTGTTATCGTAGAATCTACATTCTGACTATTCATAAGAGGCTTTTAGCCTACAATAATAAAACTCATTTTTTCTTTTTATTATAATTTATTCATCTTAACGAAACCGCACTTGATACATCTAGGTCACATTCGCGCGAAGTGCCTGTGTTTGGACGCGCTGCGCCGGCGCCGATAAATATACACGTCACAGGAACGTGTACCGACATCGCAAACATTCAAACACCTGTACCAAACTCTTTTCAAAGCGACTTTTAACCTTAAAGTGTACACGATAAAAGTTAATGTAATTTAAAATAACGGCAAAAATATCTTTGTGGCATTTGACAAGATTCCTATATGAAAATATTTGCAAATCGAATTTGTGCTTTAATGTGAGTGTATTAAAGGATATTGTATTTCAGTTTTGTCTTAATACTTAAATTGGTAATGATATAAGATCCACACACGAGCGTTCCGTGATCGCCGTGACAAACATGCATTTAACTGATTAAATTTCTTACGCTTGTGTAATTTAACTTATACGGACAAAACGGATTTACCTAATAGTGTGTGTTCTATGGGTCAAATAACTGGGCAGGTTAAAATCTATATTTAAATTGAGTCACTTTAGGAGCAAAACTTTGACACTAGGATGTCAAACACCTCAGTCCTCCCAGAAGGGAATCGTTAGTTGTTTTTCCACATATTATGTTGTACTAGGTGACAACTCTACTGGTGGTAGGCTTCGGCCGTGGTTAGTCACCACCCACTGAACAAAACCATGTCGCCAAGCGGCCTAGCCGTGTTCCGGCATGATGTTCGGTGTTGCCATTCATGGATGGCGGGTCAGATCAGCTGCGCTGCATGTGCCTAGTGAATGTAGCGCCTCGATCTACTGCCGCCTTCCTACCTAGGCAAGTATGCTCCATCGTAGATCTCATCATCACTTACCAGTTACCATCAGGTGAGATCGAGATCAAATACTTGCCTATAATGTAATAAAAAAAATATACGTTTTTAGCGGAAAAGGGAAGATCTTCCAGCCAAGCGGGTGGTATGCCTGGCGGGGCGGCCGCTATGCCCCGAAGGTTATTGTCGGGATCTTGTATACATGTCACGTGCCCCGAAAACTCTCATAGCGCGCTTCAGGACTGTATGGAGTATTGTCAATTGTTCTGAATGTCGTCTGCAGCGCCATCTGTGTAGCTTGTCGCGAGGTCGCTACAACTCTATTAAAACTTAGACCGAATTCAATACAGATGGCTGACTTTAGTTGTAAGACCACCAAAATCGATCAACACAGCTTGCAATAAAGCTAATCTGACAATATAACACCAAAGATTACCTGTTACATGTTGACCTATATAAAATAACAGTTCTCGCTTACCGTGTGTTCTAATGAAATCCACTCGGCTGGCAATCTCAGTTGCCCAGAGCTGTGCATTGTTATCAAACTAATACTTAACTACGTGTGCTGTATACAAACAATGAGACACACTGAGAGGAGATTTACGCACAACTTATAAATCAAAGTCTTCCTTTTTGTTGTCATCTAGTTGTACTTCGCTTTTGCCTTGTATTGGGGCTGGCTTGCAGCTACAACTATTGGGACTTTAGTTGGTTTTGGGACGTTTAGACTTTGAATTTCATAATAGAAATTAGATCAGTTTCTATATTTTTAAATGTCGGAAATGTTGATGGGCGCGAATTTTTCGACTGTATACAAGTATTTATATCGTTATTTAGTCCCCAAGATACAGGGGATCCGAGTGTCTGTAGAACTAGATCAATGTGTGTAACATCTGTCTAGAATTAAAAAAATATAGCTATTTTTCTGAAAGATTTCTGCATGTAGCGGATTGCCGCTAAAACAAAAGCGCGTCACTTAGCGCTTAAAGATACTCTCTTAATAAAACGACTTTTTAGTTGCAGAACTTTTTGCATCAGCCGCTCGGTATGTCTCAAACTCAGGCGCAGGTTGCGCGCACGGCTCGCCATAGGATGATATAATATAGTTTCTAACACGGATATTGCGAGATAATTCCATGTTCCACTTATTTTACACTAGCCTAGACACCCGGCACCGCTCGCACGGAAGTCGTGATGGGTTACGCTATCTTTCAAGTGATATTTTAGCGCGGTAAATGTAACAAGCTGTGAATGTGTAACAACATTAGCTCGAGTATGTTAGAATATGTGGTTAATTAATGTACATTCAATTATACTCCATTGGAGAAAGTAAAGAAAATTTCTAAAGCAATACACTCATCAGCTACAAATAATTAATGGACACTTAGTTAGGTACCAAACATATATTTAAAAAATATATATTGTCACAGTTGTAGAGAAAAATTGTGATGGAACTCATATAACATGTGATAGTTTGTAAGCCGTCGAAAGGAATGACGTAAGTCTACCAAACGATCTGTCATCTGTTAGAAGTCCACCGCTAGCTGTGCCAGCAATCCAGTTTTACTGGAAGCCCTATGACCAAGGGTTTCCACTTCCAAATATTATACTGTCCCAATTTACAATAAATACCATTTTTTTTATCAGTCTTTGCCCAATATTCAAACCTTGAAACTAGTGCTGCCCTAAGACTTGTCTTGCATCTTTGCTAGACCAAAACCAAGGCACAAGAGTTTCACGGTTTGCGCTTTAAAACTCTGCCAGACTTGCGTTTTGATCTTGGTCAAATTCAAGATAAAATGTGATTAATATATATACCTACATCGATTTCGTCTCTTTCCCTCGTATGAATTCAGGTAGAGAGAGAGCGACTCCATGTGACGACATTATCTTGTCTTGTCTTGTCTTGACCCACGTGGTAGCCATGCTGTACAAGACTTTGGGCAACACTTATTGATATTTTGAAAGGCTCTGTTTTGCATTCACAAAATGTTTAGACAAACCAACAAATCTATTGTAACTTTCTCTGGATCTATTGAATACTCGAGATGTAATGATAAAGTAGTTAATCGGAGGCGCGGGCGCAGTGGTTTATGAATTAGTTCAATTCTACGTTTTCAATTATCGGCCATTGCGAGTATGAAATAATCGATAATTGAATATTTCATCCAACGCAAATACCAATACCAATCATTTCTAGGCTAAAAGGTTGTTTAGAGACAGTCGAGAACGAGAAATTTATGTGATCATTTCGTTACTGAGCATATGGAGCGAGCACTATATAATACTTTTCCGAGATGTTAAACATTAGAAACATAATATAGTCAATATGAAGCCAAAATATATAAGGTTTTGAAATAAAACTTATTTTACACATTTTTTCGCGTTTATTTTATATAAAGCGTCGTAAAAACTGTAGCTTTGTGACTTATACAGAGGCTATAGCACTCTTTAAATATGTAAAATTATTTTTGTTAGACACACCGTGACATAAAGAGAGTAAACAAAAAAACCCAGCCAAGTGCATGTCAGATAGTCGGCACACACTTGGACGCACTTGGCCAGGTTTTTTTTTTTTTTTCAAATTTTGTGTCCTACTTAGCTTGTGTGAATATGCAACTTTCTACTTAGTCTAAACGTACTTGCTGGCTCGCGAGTGTGCTGACGAAAACGCTAAGCATTTTTTTTTTTTTGTGTGCAACAATTTTTTTCGCGCCACAAATTTATCGCTTCAACGTGAACCATCTGTAGACCACCACATCGCGGCTCGTTACACATATATCATTGCGCCGATAGCATCATGGCCGCTTCCCCGTTGTGAACAATGTGCTCCTGTTGGACGTACATTAGCTTCAAATTGACTGTTATTGGCAGATATCCGATAGCTCGCGGACGGTACACTTCTATTTTGCGGAGAGTATTTGTTGGTGTGTTGCAATTTCGTGAGGAACATTTTGTTTAGAGTACTCATACATCTATCTATAAGAACAATTGTAACTCCTCCTACTTTCCTTTTAATTAATTTCGTCGCGGGGTACAAGACAAATAGCTTTTTCCGAGGGATTCACCAAAAGTCAAAGATCGGCGTCTTCGTTGGTCATCGCTGTGGAACGTGGCTTATAGGAAAAACAGTGGTGGGAGTGGCGGGCCAAGTCCGATTAAAAAAACTACTCAATAAAAGTCTTAATACTGACTGACGGATTCACAGGCAACGCACAGTTTAAACCAGTGGACATAGACATTTGAAATTTGGACTTGTTTCTTTGATTATCCTAGAGGTGCAGTCAGGAGTGACATTTGGAAATTCGACCCCTCAATAGACAATTAATGGAGGGTACCATTTTTTTTTAAGTACAATCGGGACATGGCTGTTATAAAACTATATCTGTACTGTGTCTGTATATTAAAGTCTGAATACCTGCCAAATTCACAGCGAATTTTTTTTAATGCTATCGGAAACCTAGTATATTCCAAAGATTCGAATTCGAAAGAAATTCGAGAGAGATTCGATTGGTCGCGAAACGGAACATGAAAGCAAGCTATAATCGGTACTGACAGATAACGGGGTCCAATACAGGTGACGACCGATAACCAGGCCCATCGATCAATCCCATCCAATCCCAGCAATCTAACTCGTAATCATATTCCTGAACAAATTTCCGCCGACAGAACTAGATGTAACATGCTCACACAAGCTAAATGTCTGCAAAGATTGCGCGGAGCGGCGTTGTCACATAATTGTGATTAATTTCTCGTGAGCGTGTGCCTGCGGTCACCACCGGAATGTCGTCCTAGCGAGCGGTACTGGCTGAATATGTACTGCCTCATAAGAGCAGCGGGGAGCGGATCCTAGAGAAAAAAAAATCCAACTCCAAAAAGTTATCTATGCTTGATGACTCGCGACTCGCCAACTCGCGTATTCTTAAAAAAACAGCGGTGTATAAAGACGAGAATAGAGCGAGAGAGAGAGCTTTTGAAATTGAATCTAAAAAAATATCTACCTACAAATTCTGTGCCAATTAAATGGGACTAGGCCCGCCACACACTCCCACCGCTGCTACTCCTGTAAGCCAGGATCTACAGTGGTGTCCAATAATGACACCCAGCTTTGACCCTCGGCGAGTCCCGGGATAAAGTTAATTGTCTTGGAACCCGCACGAATTTAATCGAAAGATAAAAATAGGAGGAGTTGGAAGAAAATTATCCACTTTCCTCCATTGCAAAGCGGGAGACAAAAAAGACCTGGTAGATAGCAAGACTCTTACAACTGGAATAAGCCCAGTAAATTCTGTGCCAGTCGAAGTAATTTTCTTAATTTTTAAATCAAAGTAACATAGTCACAATAATAGGTTTTCCTAACTAAGCTCAATAAAATCGTATAACAAGTTAATATCAACCTTGAGACAATTCTAAGGCGAGGCACCTTCAAGCGTTAACACTATAATAATAATGATATCGCCAGACAAACACACCAACTGTACGGTCTCAAACCAAGCAAGGCTTGTATTATAGGTATCGTACAATAGACTGAAATAGTATAACTTGACTTTTCTAATTCTCCTAAGATGTCCGGTATTTTTTAGTAAAACATCCACAGCTTTAGTGATAAAGGTAGAGGACTCATTCCATCATCATTATCGTCATCAACATTGACATTATCATTATCATCAGCGGTACGTATATTTAACAACGCTGAAAATGTTTTACTCGACACCGGAAAAAAGGGCACAATTTTGTAGCCGATTGTCAACTTAAAAAAGAAGAAAACAACTCAACCGTCCTGAAAAGAAGGAGAAAAGGATATCCTTACATGTAAAACTAGTTTACTCTCAAGACCTAGAGAGAGAGGTGAATACAGTAGAGTTAGATCTTAGTGCGATTACCCAGTCTGTACATGGCTTAAGAAAACTGACAGGTTTGCGTTGCTCAATTAAAAACCGCTGTTAGGCATAAACTATAACTCGTGTTATGGCTGTTTGTGTTTCTGATATATCGGCCGTCACAGGAGGCATTTAGTTGCCGTTCGACGCCAAGATACAACCTAGATCTGTATCCATCGATACTCGATAAATAAAAGTTAAATACCTTGATACTCTGAAGTATCCAATTATTTTTTAATCTGTGGCTCATCTTACAAAAATGCCAAAAAACCTAGACAGCTCTGTGCAAATTTTAAATTTCCCGTAGATTATTACCAAAAATCAACTAGACTTTTTGGATTCACCACGGGTTCTTGACATTGGGGCAGTAATGTTTGACATGAACGAAATACGGAGCATCAAATGACTTTATACGTGACACTGGCAACATAACTAAAGAGGTGACGCCATATATTTTAAAAATAAGTAATAATAATTCCAGCCCTTTTTTATGTCCCACTGCTGGGCACGGGCCTCCCCTCAATGCGAGGGGGGATTAGGCCATAGTCCACCACGTTGGCCCAGAGCGGGTTGGCAGACTTCACACATCTTTGGAGGGGTTCTCTCGGACATGCAGGTTTCCTCACGATGTTTTCCTTCACCGTTTAGCAAGTAATAATCTTGCTTGAAAATGAGATTCGCACGTGAAAAATCCCAGAGGTGCGAGCCGGGGTTTGAACCTGCAATCCTCGTTACCGAGGCAAGCGTACCAACTTGGCTATCACTGCTTTTCCGCTCTCTTCTGAATTCAGCTCAGATTCAGCTCTATCAAGCAATAAAAATGTTACTTTTATCTCCAGCTAACCTAACATAACCAAGCCCTTAAACCGCATTTGCTAATAGAATCTCCTGCGCAGTGCATCTCTAGAATTAGGCACATTTTCAGTATTTACTCTATTATTTGGCAAGCGCTGAGGCATCACGACTTCTGCACAATGATGTCGGCTGGTATTACAATTTGTGAAACTAATTTGTGAGCGAGGTCGACCAACGTCATAAATATAATTACAAACTAACTAAAATACACGAAATCCTTTGCATTTCATGTTATCCTAGTATTATTCTAGTACTTTAAGAACTAGATAGATTTGAAGACTTCCCTAAAGTACTCGTCGCTGAATATTTTAAGTCTCACCATAGGGTAAGTAGGGTGCCAACCCGCACTGGGCTAGCGTGGTGGACTATGGCTTAATCCTCCTCGCATTGAGAGTTGTGTCATTTAGACTGGATTCTTTTTTTTTTTAATTTTACAGATTTTAAATGGTAACATTAGATTTCTTATAATGAGTTTATAGAGTTAGGAGTTAGGATAGGAGCGGCCAATCTGATGGTGGGGTCACAGATGTGTGCGCAAGCGTTCCCGTGCCCCCCCCCCCCCCCCCCCCCTCAACAAGGCTGTAGAAGGACCACCGTGGGGTTTTAGTCGGTAAGAGTCCTTCGGGGCTTGCGATTTTCCCAGAAAAAAAATATTAAAAGGAGCGGCCACTCTATATCTAGTTCTCAAAAGACCTCCACTCATGCGATAGTTACGCCACGCCAACAATAAAACAGCTGGCCTGAATGCCTGCGCATTTTATGACCAAACTTAGTTAATACAGATTTTAACTGACTTCCAACAAGCAACATGATTGTCCAATGTTAAGTTGGGCAATGTCCATTTATTGGTCACAGTTGAATACATTATGGGGTACGACAGTTACATGTTACTGAAACCTCATAATTAAGTCTGCTAGATAATATTGTCTAATAAAACATTAAATCCTACATATTTTTAAGACTCGGACTACATTTAATGTAACCTGCATGTTAAATAACAGCTAGGACCATAAGTTTAACATTGATAATTGAATCATGACATTTATAGTAACTCGTCCTAGTAGCCAGGTCGTCTTTTATATATTTTACTGGTGGTAGGCTTCGGCCGTGGCTAGTCACCACCCACTGAACAAAGCCATGTCGCCAAGCGGCCTAGCCGTGTTCCGGCATGATGTTCGGTGTTGCCATTCATGGATGGCGGGTCAGATCAGTTGCGCTGCATGTGCCTAGTGAATGTAGCGTCTCGATCTACTGCCGCCTTCCTACCTAGGCAAGTATGCTCCATCGTAGATCTTATCGTCACTTACCATCAGGTGAGATCAAGATCAAATACTTGCCTATAATGTATAAAAAAAAAATTAGGACTAGCTATAGTATTACAAACAATATATTACCGTATTACTATAGTATTACAGACTATCTGACACACCGCACACTATGAGGTGTCTCTCGTGCTGCCTTGATCACTGTTTTCTTCTTCTGTCTTCATCATTTCAAAAACGATGGATTTCTTCACTTCTGTGGTGACAATAATGACTCATACAATTTATTTTTCTCCAAAATGTTTCAATGTACAGCTACAACAAATAACACTAAAAAACCTTTAAGTTAGGTTTTTTATTAATTTACAAAATATTTTCCAAAAGAAACGGCTTTGTAATGCCATTGTTAATAGATGACAACTTTATATACATTTGGGGTTTTGTAAATGTATAGATATACTACCCAAATTGCTTACAACTTTACAAGGTAATTAAATAATCCGTACACTGGTTCAACATACAAATATACCACAACGCACGGCAGGACTCCCGCGACCATGGTAGCTGTAAAGCAGACGAAACGTCGGGATCTTAAAACGCATAATACAAACGCGATAAAATCCTTAAAATTAGTTTTATTTCAATGTGTGGTATTCGCGTAAATAGTAAGAAATCAATAAGTGTACCACTTTGTAAAAATGTCGGTGGTCGCCACAACGCACCCGGAGCATAGCTGAACACGACAAGCCACAATAATTCGCGTCTCTAATGGAGTCTGCAACACGCACTGGTCACACATCAACCCGGGACAGACAGACAGACTGGTTGGTTCAACCTGGTTTACGTCTAACCTATTTTAAACTTAACGTTACCGATTTAGAGTTTTGTTTTGAATGACGATGTTTTTTGCTTGTATCTTGTAGGGCGTGCATATTATCTGTTATACTAGCTATTTCTGTTATTGTTCTAGCCATATTTTTCATTTTGTTTTATTGCGAAAAATATGAATATTCTGATTCCGAGTATAATATTATTTTATAATTAATATTATACTCGGAATGAGAATATTAAAACATTTAAAAAATATATTTCGTTACCATTTTGCCGCAAGTTCGGAGTGTTGTTACTACGACGAAGAAACTTTATGATAGTTCTTTTTTTAAATATGTCACTTATATTTCTGCTTAATAAATTATTATTTATATGCAGGAACAATTACATAGGTTAGGGCATAAGTGCAACAATAATAAGCCGTTTTAAAAATAAAATTGAAAGTCCTCATACTAGTGTACAGTCTCCACAGTATCTCTTAGCATGCGCCCGCGTCACATCTCACCCGTCACCGGCTGTCCACATAATTCTGCGTCGGGAATGGAGTCACAAATCCCTGCACGGTACGTATCTATCTTCATGTCGATTCCACGCATACCTGATCTGCGAGCTACTGAATAATGTGGTTTTAAAACTAGGCTAATCATAGTCATTTGTTTTAATGTATTATAACTCTATGCTATCGGTGTAAGGCCGAGTCTCCTGCGCGTGTTTTTCTATACACATTACACAAAAGTGTCTCAAGATTTTCCCCCCGCGCGGGTGAAGAGGGGCAGGGTACAATCATCCCTTGTATCGTAGTTAAATGTTTTGTGTAAGTCTATTTGATGAATGCTCAGGACGTAAGGGTAAAGAGTAGTAATATAAATAAATTAATATCACCAGGCGAACACACTAACTGTACGGTCCCAAACTAAGAAACGCTTGTATTATGGCTACAGTGGGTACAATGGACTTGGGGGGTAGGCCCAGTATATAATATTTATATAAATATAGATAAAAATATACAGGTACTTCGCACAAAGAGTTGCCCCTACCAGGATACGAGCCCGGGACCCTGAGCACAGGAAGCAGGGTCATTACTAACTGTGCCAATCAGTCATAATTATCATCATAATAATTAGCCTGTTATAGTTATAAGATTGTTTATGTAATCTGGTGTCTTGTGTTGTAGCTAAATAAATGAAAGAAAGAAAGAAAAATCTTTCTTTCTTTCTTTCTTTCATCAAAATTTCGAGTTACTTAGCCGTGTCCGCTACGTGGATTGTAGTCTGTCCATCTCTGTGCTACTACGACGGTGGCAATTCTCATTGAAACCACTATCCACAAGATAACAAATAAATTTAATGTAAGACAGTTTGAAGCTCCCAGCAACCCTAAACACCTGTCGTGAAGGTAATCAGAACAAAATCAAACAACATTTCAGTACCGTACCACATGCGGGTGTTGTTGATTGCGTATCGCTTATTGAAGTACCTTATATCAATATAAGCCTCCTTTGCTGCGGTGGGCACATAAATAATAATGAATTTACAACAAGATGATCATCTAGTTGGGATGAAGGGAGGATGAAATCATCATTTACTGGTGGTAGGCTTCGGCCGCGGTTAGTCATCACCCACTGAGCAAAGCCATGTCGCCAAGCGGCCTAGCCGTGTTCCGGCATGATGTTCGGTGTTGCCGTTCATAGATGGCGGGACAGATCAGCTGCGCTGCATGTGCCTAGTGAATGTAGCGTCTCGATCTACTGCCGCCTTCCTACCTAGGCAAGTATGCTCCAACGTAGATCTCATCGTCACTTACCATCAGGTGAGATCGCGATCAAATACTTGCCTATAATTTAATAAAAAAAAAATCACGCTGAAACAAATTCGAATGCCTACCCATAGGCTATTTGACTGTGTTTGAACAACTAAACAAAAAAATTGTTCATCTGTTTAATATGATGCTGCCAACATAGTTCTTTTATTTGTAAATTCCAGTATTTTCCTTAAAATACTAGTAAAAATACCGCCAAAACGCGGCCTCCGGGTCACGTGATCCTTGTGCAAAAAAAGTGCCTGAAAACACATTAAAATCCCAAATATTACCGGACACTGTTTACAACGGTGTGACGTCACAACGCATCAATCAACAATCTAGAGCTTTATTATCACGTGATCAAACCAAAAAAAACGTGATTTATGTTATTCTTTTAAAGAATAGAATCCATATTTTTGCAGAAACAATGAAGTCTAATAGTTATAATGAGCTATAATATTTTAGGATGGCCTACATTGTAAGCTTATTTTTCATACAGTCAAACACTATTCTACATACCCTATCAGGCATTAAATGAAACATTGAGTCCCTAATTCCTATTTTGTTTTTAATCTATTTTTTATGGGATAAATCTCATTTTACACTAATTGTCTCCAAATACTTAGCGACAATCGGTTACTTAGTAATAAGACATTTAAGTTTTAAAGATTATGGCAACTTAAAGTGTATAAAAACACCAAAGCTCCACCCGAGCTGCGGCCACTGTGTAGATTAGCAAGCAAACATGCTTTTAAAGACACAAAATAGAACTAAGATGATAGTATTTAAAAGCGACGAGTATGCAACCGCTATTAAACTTAAAAAAAACTACTAAACTAAAAAACTATTAAACTTTTCCAAACATGTTTATAAAACAGTTTCATTACGCTACTTTAAACGAGTATTAAATGACCACATAAACATGGCAACCGCCCTTCAGCAACTAGATACCAATAAACAGCAACAAAGTACTAGGCTATCATGAGTTTTATGAGGTTTAATTGTGTCCAGCAACGTACGAGTATAATCGACGCGGCGGGACTCCTGCGCAACGGTCCGGCGAGTTATGGCCGATATATACCAGCGGGTAGCCGGGACACGCGAGCGTATGCTCTGTCCGACGTGTGCTCTTGGAGAACAAGAAACCGGTGGAGTAGATCATCGAGAGACAACTTTACAAAACTATCCAGCTTCAGCTAAGAAAAAAGAATTGAAACTGAGAAGTTACACGATTAAAAAACAAGATGGCCGCTCGAGTGGAAGTCACAGCGAACAGATACAATTAATAATAGAGATTTGAATAGGAATACCAGAAACAGTATTATTTATGGGTCTTGGGGTGTCTGTTACAAACATCCATTTCTTCTTCCTCTTATTGGAATATTTTTTTGGCATAAGCCAATCGAAGGTTGTTGATTGCCTGGCATGTGCTGGATGTGTAAACTGACTCTAATAACGTCGCTTGGGGGCAACCAATGGTTAAATATTAGTGTAAGACGTTTACTCTTATAAAATGGCAACACCGCCGCCGCTTGTAAAACTAAATCGAAACGGACTGGAGGGGGCGCGACCACTCAAGCGACGCGCGCGCCACTTGACCGAAAACTTCTTCTTCTTCAACTCACGAACCACACAAAGCTTCCAGAACAATTGCGTCACAAGAAATTATATGTTACTACCAACTGAAGAAAGAAACTGATGAAATTAAACCGAAAGTTAGCTGCAATTAGGTCTATAGTATCATCATCAAAAGTAGCACTGCAAAAAATTATCATCAGCAGATAATTCGCAGCAATCCTCTCTCCATTTCTTCTTTCTAACGCATAACACACCTATGGCAGCCTTAATTTGGTGGTTTCATCTCATAGTTATGATCTTCCGCGCGCTCTGGTGCCTTCTACATTACGCTTGAGATTCTTCTCGTTAACTCTTCTAATTGGAATACTCTGTTTCACCTACGAAGATGTTGAGATCTATCTCTCACGCAAGCAAATTTGTTTGAACCAAATCTGCTCCAATGCGTTTGTAGCCTTCTAAGGGAGAATGCGGCAGGCTACACCCAATCAGACAATGGTTGATTTAACTGCTACTACCGCGTCCGTTACGCCGTCCTACGCACCTTGCGGCCGCTGTCGCCTGTCGCTTGCCGAGATACTGCCGGCGCGGCAGCCAGATATGTTAAATTGGACACACGCCTCCTGGCATTAGCGTTCCTTGTGTGTGGGTACTGTTATAATATTCTAAAGGCAATGTTAGTGGTACAGCTACGGGCTAGATATTCGTTTATGTTACAGTAAGTTGTGAAAGTTTGTTAGATAGTAATCGAATCTTAAAGTAGATAAAATATTTATTTTAAATATGTAACATCATCGTCATCATTAGGGCCATGGGCTCCGAATACAAATTTAAGTGTTGGGCGCTGGGTACTTAGCGCACATTTTTTTTTTAAATATAGAAGTGACTCTACCGGTGACTTATAAGCCGAGCACTTCCTCGCTTAGCAAGTAGGTTCAAGAAGACTGAAAAATATCTGCATACATAAAAATATGTATATATCCATTTATTACCCTTAAATAATTCCCGCACTTCTCTAGTACAGGATGTTAAGCAGATATATCCTAAATCAATACAAATAGCGCCATAGACTTTATATGAAAAATTTCAAAAAAGATTAGTCGACGCATCCGAAGACCCAAGGGCCGGCTACTTGCTCAGCGAGTAACTTTGGCTATTCAGCGAGGAAATGCGGCCAGCATCTATAGTACGCTACCGCATGGGCCCAATTTTTTTACACTTTTGTAAATATTAAGTGTAAGTGTGTTTGTGTGTAAGTACATATTGTGTAAATATACAAATAACGTTTATACATACATGATGTGTAAAATGCAACTACAACTATCAGAAAGCACCAATAAAACGCGCCGTAAGAGTTATTTAAATTGTTTTCAATTAAAATAAGGAAGCGAATGAACACAATGAGATAAGATCTGTTATGAAATCGGAAACATTTGCACCACTGAACAAGTTTGCTGCGTACGGCGCCGCGCCCGGCGCCCGCGCCGCCCGCGCCTCTCGAGGACAAATCCCTTAATTAAGTGTAAGCTCGAGGAATATGCGATAATAGTTGTTTGGAATATCGTTTATTGAATATTGGGTAATCATTGCAATGTTTGTTGTTTTGGGGTCGAGTCACCTTCGTCCGTAGGAGAATTAAGTACCTTCGATATACCCTACACGTGACCCTGGGTGGTGCCAACCAGGTGACAACTCTACTGGTGGTAGGCTTCGGCCGTGGCTAGTCACCACCCACTGAACAAAGCCATGTCGCCAAGCGGCCTAGCCGTGTTCCGGCATGATGTTCGGTGTTGCCATTCATGGATGGCGGGTCAGATCAGTTGCGCTGCATGTGCCTTGTGAATGTAGCGTCTCTTATCTACTGCCGCCTTCCTACCTAGGCAAGTATGCTCCATCGTAGATCTCATCGTCACTTACCATCAGGTGAGATCGAGATCAAATACTTGCCTATAATGTAATAAAAAAAAAAAAAAAAATGTATTGTATACCTACGTTGTGATTTTATATCGGGATGTTAGTGTATTGATTTCTTATATTTACGCGAATACTACACATAGTAATAGTAGTAGGAGAACCCAGCCATCTTCCCTATTGAAATATATTTCTCTCAATGTCATATGACCGTGGTAAAATCCATAAAATAATGTTTGTTTCAAAGCCGTTATATACTTACAATATACATAAACTAATCGGCCTGCATGACTGGCCGTAAAACTCAGGGACTACGGTTAGTTGATACGTTTTAACTGTATCTTGCTAATAAATAACCTGTTGTAATGCTAGATTCGATAAGTTAAGAAAATATATATTAAACATCCATGACTCGGGTACAAACATTCGTGGTCATCACACAAAGTATGCCCAGGTTAAAAATCTGGGACCCTCGGCGCAGAAAACAGTGTCCCAGCAACTGCGCTAATCATGTCGTCAAAAGTAATGTATGGTAAGATAATCGTTATCACATAACTTATCACCAAGTTAATACGAAGCTCATATGTTACGAACCAATATAAGTCGTTTTACTTCTTAACATGATTATTAACTAGAACTTATAAATATTTATGTACGAACTATAAACGCAGATACATACCTGAATTGTGGACTCGAATTAAATTATGATACAAGTATCTGCACGATCTCAGCGTTTACCTGTTTTTTATCGTTCGGGAAATGAGACTGTTATCTGATCACCTAATTAAGCCCTGTAATTCAGTCCACATTATCAGTTGATAATTGTAGACAGGATATTGGCGATCAACTAGTGGGTACATGTAGGCTTAAAATGTGTTTTTGCAACTCGACCGACCAAAACAACCATTATTTTTAAACCAGGCCAAAGAGAACTCTAAGCGATCAAGTCCGTGATTTCCTTTCCCTTAATAAATTAATTTCAGTGATTTCATACAATTTTCACGCCACTTTCTTTAATAATCAGCTTTTTGGATGAATACATTATATTTGAGAAAGGCGTCATAAGACCCAAAATAGGAATGCAACCATCAGATACCTACAAGTCGTGCCAAAATAACAGCGCACATTAACATCGTATTAGGACTTTTTAGCGCGAAGTTGAACCGTGAAGTTGACAATTTTGTTTTATTTTCCAAAATAAAAAAAATATTTCTTCGATAAATAATGTGTAATATTAGTGGGATATTAACCATTGTCTGTACATAAAATGCACGAGTGAAGCAAATCGAAATAAAATAGTATAACTTGACTTTACAAGTTCTTCCAAGATGTCAGATTAATTTTCAGTAATGTATCCACAGTTTTACTGATAGTGCTAGGGGATTCATTTCATCATCATTATCGTCATCAACATTATCATTATAATCAGGGGTACATATAATTTAATAACGATTATCAAGAATTATTCGACACTGGCAAAATTGGCACTTTTTTTTTATACATTATAGGCAAGTATTTGATCTCGATCTCACCTGATGGTAAGTGACGATGAGATCTACGATGGAGCATACTTGCCTACGTAGGAAGGCGGCAGTAGATCGAGACGCTACATTCACTAGGCACATGCAGCGCAGCTGATCTGACCCCCCATCCACGAATGGCAACACCGAACATCATGCCGGAACACGGCTAGGCCGCTTGGCGACATGGCTTTGTTCAGTGGATGGTGACTAAACACGGCCGAAGCCTACCACCAGTAGAGTTGTCACCTGGTTGGCACCACCCAGGGTCACGTGTAGGGTATCTCGAGGGTACTTAATTCTCCTACGGACGAAGGTGACTCGACCCATAACTAGTACTACTATTTTGTAGCTGATTGGCAACCTAAAAAAAAAAAAAGAATGAACATTTTATTATAATTATCACATGTTCGTATTACCGATGAATGCGAAACGGACTAGTATGCACTACATCACACACCAGGAATTCAGTCCATACAGGGATATATGAACTTGCGGGCGCAAAGCCAACGTGACAAATGCCTTAGACCCCAAGCCGAACATTATTTATATCTATAACTGTAACGCATGCAGATAAATGCGTTCGCTGCGAGCCAAATTAACTCATACATTTAAACTCACTACCTGTTTAAGTAAATGAAGACATTTGTATGATGATTTATCAAAATTTATATGCGCATGCGCTTATTATTCGATCGGATGTTGTAATGGTGATAAGTACTTCGTAGATTATAATAAAGTATTACAATATCCTATCTTGGAAGATCCCCTCTCGAAAAATGTGTACATTATTTTTTTATCAAACAATTTAGTTTATTGCTTGAGATCTACAGGGAGCTTTCCAAACGTCTGGTGGAGACATCTGGTGACCAGAACGCTGGCACATATTTTGGCCAACACATCAGCATTGCCATTCAACGTGGCAATGCTGCCAGCGTTCTGGGCACCCTGCCGGCCAATGGTGGTGGGGATTTTGCAAGCTGAGTGCATCTCGAGACATGCTTAATTTTAATTTTAATCTTAGTTTAGATTTAGTTATATAATATTTTTTTTGCATCGATTAAAGAAATTCTTGAGATGTATACCAGACATTTATATATTAAGTTTATAGAAAACTCATAACTAATTTAATTACATTTCACACATATGTTCACGGCGTAGTAACAAATCATAAATGCGAACATCAAATCCCAAAAAATAAGCTTTGCAGTGTGTTTTAAAAACATAAATCTATATGACCCACTATCCACGGCACACAGTGCACGGAACACGTAATGTTCAGATCGGTAAAGCTTCTGAATCGCGATATACGACGCGGGCGATTAGCGGCACTAGCTGCGCGTGCGCATGCTTCATACAAATTATGATACAACTATAATAATTTTTAATTATGTAATTATGATATTTTTGTAATTCTAGATCTGTGTAATTATGATCCAGTACGTAGTAATACCAAAAATAGTTTTAATATATTATATAATTACAAAGATCTCGTAATAGCTAAAATGTGGCATTTAAAAAAAATCTTAAGCGACTTTTTGAACCACCAATTTGGATGAGTTCACATATAGAAGTAACAATATACAATTAATCGCGGGTTCAATGACAGCTTTTCTAATAATTTCTTAACTTTTTATAATTTTCTTCTTCTTTGTCGTTCCCTCACTAATGAGGATCGTGACCATATATGATTAGTCTCCATTTAATTCTGCCCTGTGCCAGTTCAATAGATCGTTGTAGAGTTTCTCCTGTTGCCTCTACAACACTTTTACTCCATCGTGTTAGAACTCGGCCCCTAAAGCGCTTTTTGTAAGCAATTGCCTACAATTAAGTCAGGACATATCCTGACTTAATTATAGAACATAAGGAAACACAGTGTTGGAAATATATAAATAATAATACCAGCCCTTTTTGATGTCCCACTGCTGGGCACGGGCCTCCCCTCAGTGCGGGGGAGATTTAAGCCTTAGTCCACTTTCTTCACATATCTTCGGGTTTCGAGTGGTTCCCTCAGACATGCAGGTTTCCTAACGATGTGAACACTAAATTATCGTGTAATTATCTCCTAGTTAAACAAATAATAGTTACAATTTACTTACACATTTTGTAAACGCAAACCCCAGTAATAAACTCTACTTGTAAGCTCTACAGCTCTACTTACCTATTGGAATTTCTCTACACGTGTCATCCAGTAATCCTAGCGTTCAATCTGTAGGAGAACCGCGGAGCGTGCGCGTGCGCAACCGACATGTGATCTGATAGCGCGCGCTGACGACCGCTCTACCAACTAAATACCGCTCTACCTACACGCAGAGCAATAATGCTGCCTAGTAAAAGATAAATCTTCATTGTAGAAATTAAACACATACTCACATAAATGTTTTGAAGATATAATTATATTAGCTCTCTCTAATTCCTAGGGCTTAAGTCTTATTCTTAGCAACTTAAAGGTTAAATTAATTATTAAATTACTACTGACTATTCATTGAGCTATACGGAACTATACGGTCCCACACTAAGCAACGCTTGTACCCACCCACTTGAACCCAGTATATATTACTCATATAGATATTAAACATCCATGACTTGGGTACAAACATTCGTGCTCTTCACACAATGTTTGTCCCTACCAGGATTCAAACCCGGGACCTTAGGCACGGAAAGCAGGGTCACTACCAACTGTGCTAATCAGGCCATCTAAATACATACTTACATAAATGTTTTGAAGATATAATTAATGCATTGACAAATTAACTCTCTCAATCCTAGGGTTTAAGTCTTATTTCTAGCAACTGAAAGGTTAAATAGAAAAATAAAAACAAACTTAAACATGATATGAAAACAAACTATGTATCAAAAAGGCCTTGTCCGCGTGGAATGGTGGCAAGAATGCTGGCTGCATTTCGCTGTATAATCAAACTAATTTTTTGAGCGAGGAAAGAGCCAGCCCTCCTGTCACCTGTGGAGACAAGGTTTAATTAATTATTGAATGACTATTCATTGAACTTTGATTTATATTTAACTTACTATGTAGATATGTATTCGCAAATTAAGTTTATAATTAAAGCCACCGAAACCAATCAATTGAAATTACCATTATTTCACATGAAAAAACAACACAACTATGTCTAAACAACCCTGTGTAGTCTATATCTCCATGGATCCCACACAACCAGCGACAATGCGCAATCGCACACTGAGCCTATTTGAATAATTGCGCGTGAGTCGACGCGATCCGTATGTAGATGACGACTTCCGATTGCGGACCATGAGAGACGTCCCCACGTATATAATATAGTTGTGTATTTCTTTTTAAATAAATATCACCAGACAAATACACCAACTGTATGTTCCCAACCGAAGCAACACTTGTATTATGTGTAAATGGATTAGGGGTGACCAGCTCAAAAAATACGAAAAGATAATTTCGGGACGGGAATCAAACCCGCAACCATCCGGCGTAGTAGTCGAGCAACTTACGATCAAACCACTAGACCCGAAAATCGTTAAACTCATAAGATTAAGGGGGAAGCTCAGGGTCAGGGCGCGAAATTCAAAATGTCAATGGTTTTTAAAAAAATACCTAAAGCGATACAACACCATAAAGTTAGTAAAAGTAGCGGTTTTTACAAACCTTATGGTATTGTATCGGATTAGGTACTTTTTTAAGCAAACTTAATACATCGATACATCCAATGCAGAATGCTAATATCGCAAAACACTAAATTACATCGTAGAGATGTCCAAATTTTTCGTAAAAAGATAAAAACCATTGACATTTTGAATTTCGCGCCCTGACCCTGAGCTTCCCCCTTAAGCAGATCTGAGTTAATAAGTGATTATATTTAATTATTTTGTTTACAACATGGAAAGCATACATGGAAACATGGAAGTGATGATAATTTTGATGTCATTTTTACACTAAATATGTTACTTTTATACTCTATTGTGTGTCCCACTGCTGGGCAAAGGACTCCTCTTACCGTCTCCAACGGACTATCCCGTCTTGGGCTTGTTGTGGCTGCGTATTACCAAGGTGACCAACTCGTTTAAACATAGCTACTAAAATAAACATGAAATTTCAGACAATTTATTATGAAGTAAACCCTATAGTCAACAATATTTAAATCAAATAACATAATAGAATAAAGCTATTAAGATAAATTAACGTTTATTTCTGTCCGTATTGAATTGACTAATCACACTGTGCATTTTAGTTTAGGAGAAACAAGCGTTTAACTCAAGTAAATACACCAATAACATTCAATTATTGTCATTATAAGTCCACATTCGTGGCCGCATAACTCTTATGAGACATGACACTTAAATTCTTAGATAATTTATTCGTCAAACGCCCACGCAACACGTATGTTGGCTCGTTGAGTTATAGATTATTTGCACGCGAATGACATGCAAGGCAAGCTTTCGTAATAATGAGGCTTGTGGCATGGTTCTGTTCTTCGGAGGGCATTACGCATTGGCAAGCCGGGTTGCCATGGTTACATCTTTAACAGTCACCTTGTAACATCTTCGCATTTTCGTATGACAAAAAATCTGGTTAACAATTCTAAATGTTAGTCCCACTAGTTCAATCTCCGAGGGTCGGCAATAATCGCCCCCTGTAAATAACGATACGCAAACAAAGAAAGTCTGATAGTAGACCTACGTTCAATATTATCTACACAAATAAATAAAATTGCAGTGTCTGTGTGTAATATTAAAATTACCGCTTTTTACTAAGTGCATCTGGATGTTTACACGGTACCTATACCAAAACAATTTTTTTTTACAATTTTTGTCTGTCTGTCTGTCTGTCGGTCTGTCTGTTTGTTCCGGCTAATCTCTGAGATGGCTGGACTGATTTTGACGGGACTTTCACTGGCAGATAGCTGATGTAACCAGGAGTAACTTAGGCTACTTTTATTTTAGAAAAAAAAAATGGATCTCACGCGCCTGATTAAGTTTTAATAGCAACAACCTGAAATGCGTCCTGCGGGCTCAGAACGCGCAAGCAGGCTGTTGCCAACGGTTGTGTCTTTGTTAAATACCACGCGGACGAAGTCGCGGGTAACAGCTAGTATCAAATAAATATTGCCAACACAAATTAAAATGGACGAGGAGAGAACGTAGTAGTTACTATTACTACAGCTTTGAAAACTACAACCGTTTTTGGGTTTCGTGTCTTAAATAGAAAAAAACTGAAATCTAATAAGATCACTCTTGCCTTGGTCTGTCTGTTTGCTTGTCACAGCCATTAATCTCGAAAACTGTTATGCGTACAAACTTGAAATCAGTTACGCTCACATATTAATACATGAAATATATTTTTCCAATTTTGAAACATTCAGTAAGGCATCCTAAAATATTCTGAAAGCCGAAAGACGTCCACTGCTGGACATAGGCCTCCCCCAATGATTTCCACACATCACGGTCCTCCGCCACTCTCATCCACCATCCCAAATTATAAGTTTTTGTTTTCTTTTATTATTACAAAGCTTCATGTTCTGTCAAACTTTAAATGATCCCACATGCGCATGCGTAATCGTGAATAATAAATGTTTAAACAAGGTACATGGGTTCGCAGCATCTGTGGATCGGTCACTGCCATCCCTTCCTCTCAGCCTCTAACTGTCGCCAGTAATGATGACGCGATGCTGCGCCACGATACCGCGGACACCACTGATCAGCGATGATAGTCTTTTTGATGCAGATGTAGAGGTGTGAGTGTTATGCGGTATTACGAGAGTTCGTGAAACTGAAACTATGTTTTCAGAAATTCGTACTGAACAATTTCCTAAATTAATTTATTTTACCATGTGTCTTCGTAAGCAGACATTCCTTCCTCCTCTTACTACTTGCGTCAATAATCCCAATGGAATTAAATAAAAAATAGTAAGATAAGTAAACATTTTTTTTTTCAAGAAATAAATATGTGCAATGATATAATTATCAAATGAGTAAGTTCCCATTTTTTGAATTGTGCACACCCAAAAAATTTTGTCACGTTTGATAATGAAAATATAACTATTTTATTATGAAGCGAGCTTTTTTTACCTTGACATAGAAATTCTAACTTTACGGTAATAATTGCAAACACACCAAAGAAGAGCAGTTTCATTTGATAGTACTTATACACTTTCTGAATACGCTGTATATCCGAGGCTGCGATTAGGGTCAATACACCTATAACCGTCCACCATATCTTGGTATTGCAACTCCAACAATGGAATATGCGTACGTCGAGTTGCGATGCCGTCACAGTAAATGATCCTGCGATCCGCGACGAAGATAGATCCTTCTTCAGCTTGCAAATCCACTGCTTTGTTTTACATTGTATGCTTGTATGATCCTGTTTGTACGGCTGTCTTGTATAATTAGATGTTGTAATGTAAAAAAAAATGTACAGACAGTCAAAATCAAATCATTTATTTCGTATAGGCCTACGGGGGCGCTTACAAATTGTCATTAATATTTTTTTTTTCTTAACTACAACCGGATCGGAACGCGACCTCAACTGAGAAGATCCGGCGACAAACTCAGCGGACATGTCTTTTTTTTAAGTCATTATTTTTACAAAGCCTCAGTGTGTTGCCAAGCGAGACGCACACACGGTACACTTTGACACTATAAATATTGATATTTGAGCGATCAGCGTTGTTCCTCTTGATCGTGAAAACCGTAAGTATAACTTTAATTTAAGGACAATTTAACAGATATAAGTGTTTGTCATACTAATATGGCTCGATCGCTATATCGGATTTTAAACCTTACAAGCACATCCATAAATATCGTTTTAAATCGTCTTAGTCTTTTCGTAGAAACTTGACTAGGAGGACTGCCGATAAACAAAAGGCCTTTTATCAGAATTTGTCAGGTATTTGAGTGCCTGTAACAACTGTCAAAATGACAAACGGTACCGCCAGCTTAACGCGCCCTCCGAAGCACGAATGAGGGCAAAGTTTTTAATACAAACCATCTAAGGTCCGACCGACGCGACGCACGCGCCGATTTATAAGGCATCTTACCAACTAAACTTCTACTTCCTTTGTCGCTGACACAACCATATTTCCTCCCACAACAATAAATATACACCAATCATTCCACTCTTCACTATTCACTAGAATTTCCGGCTTATCTGTCAGTTTACTTACTCACTTCGGTGGCAAGCGAACTGGTTCAATATGCAAAGCCTGCTGTAGAGTACAGCCGGTCATTAGATGTGCAACACATTGTACAGGATGTCTCGGGGCCAGCCCGCCAGATCTGATACACACACTGCACCCAGCTTTCTAAGGGCACCACTTAAACTAGCTTGGTGATATCCATTTATATGCCTTTATTTCGCGGGTTTTATTGATTTAGTATTTATTTACAGGCCGCTTATGTGACCTTTATAAGCGCATCTTTTTAAATTTACATGTGTAGTGATAAAAAAGCTAATCTCTCGTGAGTCTAGGTTACTGGGTAATAAACTATTCATATTCTTTTTCTTATTAGATACCTCACCTAGATTCTAAACAATATTAATCACATAACTATGCCACACTGTAACCTAGACTGCGACCTCTTCCATCCAAGTAGTGACTACTAAGCCTATTTATTTTTATAACCGCTAATTCTAAGAGAACTTCGGTAGCCAAGTCCCATGTTAAGGTAGTCTTTAATCGGTTGCGGAACACTTTCTATATGAATTGTGGGTGCATGCATTGTAATAGTTACACGATAGGTACAGGATTGGAAAGTCTTTTCCCCGGGGCCTGCGAGTATCGTTATACACAATCGTATCGCTCTCACACATACGCTATATGTGTATACCCTTCCTTGTTTAGCATTGTTTGAGTGAAATTTCAATTATGAAATTTAACATACAATGTTTTATTTCTATATAATGTTTTATTTACACAAGATGTACAACGCTAATATAAATTAAAAAGAGAATAGATAAGCTTAGCTATTTAATCATATTTACAAAATATTTTAAGGGGTTCACAAGTAGTTGATAACATCAGCAAACTGACTATTCAGTAACTCATAATTTCGTTATCAATATTTTGAAGTTGGGTAGTTTTTAGATTTACAAATCTGTTTTGTGCACCTCTGGCTATATCATCAGGGAATAAGGGTGCTATGCTACGTTTTAAATTAATCTGACTCTTATATTAATATCACGTATTTTGAATAAGTGACTTTATAAATGAAAAAATACGGTTGATTATCCAGTACAGGAAGAGCCGCAAAACAAAGTTATTAAAATAAATCCAATTAATGTTACATCGTTATTAATAGGAAGCTGTATCGTCCGAGCATCGGACCAGTATGTTAATCCGATGCGAGGGTCGCGTTATCACACCATCGGTACACGCCGACGGAATTGAACTAATATTATCTCCTACGGGACCCGATTCACCTATGCGTGATCTGTGCTCGAATCAAAGGAGTCGCTATCAGTTTTACAACAAAAAAAAATCATTACATTTTTCATTTGTCAAGTCTTATTGGACTTGCAATCGAAATTTAAAACTTTTACATTGTGGCAAATTTAATGAATACGTGACTTTTTAACCGACTTTGAAATCGGTTAAAAAGGAGGAGGTTCTCAATTCGTTTGTATTTTGTTTTTTAACAGTCAACGCAACAAGGCTGCGGAAGTGTTGAAGTCTGAGAGAATCTCTCGAAAGACGTGCGAAGTCCGCCAACCCCTACTGGGCCAGCGTGGTGGACTATGGCCTAATCCCCCTCGCATTGAGGGGAAGCCCGTGCCCAGTAGTGGAACATTAAAAAGTGCAGGTATTATTATATTATTATAGTGACCCTGCTTTCTGTACCCATGGACCTGGGTTCAAATTCTGATAGGGACACACTTTGTGTGATGAGCACGAATGATCGTACCCTAGTCATGATTAATATGTATGTAAGTACATATTATATACTGAGTTCATCCTTCATTGTACGGTACCCATAATACAAGCGTTGCTTAGTGTGGAACCGTATAAGTAGTCTGTGTGTTCGTCTGACGATATAAAAAAAAATATATCGTATTACCCACATACTATCTATGTACTAAGTTACATGAAAAAAAAGTGTCAACAAAAGACCTTTTAATTTTAGAAGTATAATAGTTTGTACTTTTCTACGTGAGCCGTAAAAAACATCAACGAACAACTTATTTAAGTTTCATAATGATCACTTGTTTTTTCACCGACGTCTCTAGATATGATATTAAATGTACTTACTCAAGTTATTTTCAAGTTATTTTTATAACTATAGTAATTATTGAAATAAAACTATTTTTTATCGCGTTTATTTAGTTTTATTTCAATGTGTAGTATTCGCGTAAATATAAGAAATCAATATAGTAATTATATTCGAAGTAGGTACACAGTAAAAGTCTTTAAAATATTAGTTTTGTTGCTCAAGTAACTACTTGATAGGCAATTATTTGTAAATATTATATTACGGCCCCAACATTATAGAAATTTACAATGAAATTATTACATAACAATTTTATGCCAACAAATTGCCTGTATACTATTGTAAACTTTTATAAATATATTGATACACTAGCTGCGCCCCGCGGTGTTACCCGCATTTACATTTTACCGGGATAAAAAGTAGCCTATGTGCTATTCTAGACTATAATCTATCTCTGTGCCAAATTTCATCCAGATCCGTTCAGCCGTTCTGGCGTGAAAGAGTAACAAACATCCATCCAAACTTTTACATTTATATTAGTATAGATAAGTATATTTATACATAACAAAAAGCAGCTTGATCAAAACAAGAGTCTCCATAAAAAAAAGATTCATATGACAGTCCAGTATTCATGTGAGAAATGGCCCCTCCACTCCCTCCCCAGTCCATTATCGGGCTAACATGCAAATAACACACCGAGCGAACCGAGAGCGTTTTCATTACGGCCACTGATACGCTGGCGTGCAGAATCCACAGGTTGCAGCCGTATTCCGAACACACGCACGATAATACGTATTGCAACGATAACATCATCGAAACATTGAAATTAAACTAATTTTAAGGATTTTATCGCGATTTTATTTCCCGCCCTTATATCAGGTTTTATAAGCCACAGATCCTCGCAAAAGAACACCGATTCCGACCAAGGATGATACGCGAGGCTATTGAAATTAAAAAACATCCTAATTTCAATAGAGAAGATGGCTGGGTGCTACCGCCGACTTGGGATCCAGTAATTAATATTATTAAATCCAAGACCAAGCGTACGATGGCAAGACCTCAAGACACTGTGAGCACTTTCTGCGTAGATCGGACCACAGGTAACAATTAAATATGAGGGTACCCCGTCTCAAACTATGACACCAGGACGTCAACTACCTCAGTCCTCCCGTGACCATGGTTGCTGTAAAGCAGCCGAAACGTCGGGAACGTAAAATCTAAATAAAATCGCGATAAAATCCTTAAAATTAGTTTCATTTCAATGTGTAATATTCGCGTAAATCTAAGAAATCAATATCATCGAAGCATTTCGCTAAATGCAATTGCCATAGGAATAATGGTTGTTTTGTGCTTTCCATGTATTCTTATTGTACAATCAATAAGTAATCAGACCTCTGTTATTTATGTAAGTAATTATTCCACAAGTTGAACGAACGACTAAAAATTATTCAGAACATCAAGTGCGAGCTATCTGTATACTTTATAGTCTACCGTATATAGACATTTTATATGGAGAATTGAAAAGCGCCTCTATACGGACGGTATTTAAAACCTTCAATTCTCCCTACAAAATATCTAAATACGGTAGACTACAAAGTATATGGTTAGCTTACGAATAATCTTGCACTTGACGTACAGATCACAGATGTAACCTAGAAAAGTGTCATTCGGCCGCCGAGAGCACGCGATTCTGACGGGTTGTGTATTATCTAATTTATTTCGTATGATGATGTTTATATGGACTACAGACAAAAATAAAATTAAAAAAAAATATCACCCCAGTTTACAATAAACTAAATAATTTGAGGCATAATTAACAAATCAGTGCATGGAACGCATTCACTCAGCGGTTGAACTGTTGGTTGTTTGCATAAGCCTTTTCTGTTGGCTTCAATAGGTTTATAGCAATACTAGTAGAAAAGGTAAAGTACCAGAATACGTTAATAAAGGCCTGTTACCAACCTTACGACTCGTACACCAACATCTTAATCTCACTGATCGAATTAATTCAATCAAATAAGCAAATATGTCCACGTTCACAGAATACGCCCTCTCATATGTTTTTATTGGGTCACGTGACTGCATACATTACTGTAATACGCGTTTACCTTTATAATTAAATGATTATTGGTAAGCACACGTAATGTGCACTCTTACATGGAGCTAATAACATTTTTATGATAATATCCGCTTATGATTGGAGAATGATAGCTGTTTGTGGGTCAGCTGGTTTAGCGAATGTGTTTCGCAAATTAAGTGCTTTATAGTTTATTGCTGTTGGCGATTTCTGAGTCACTGTGTTTATTTATTACTTATTTAATGGTATCTCAAACTATATAATTGAATGTATGAATTTGATAATATAACTTTTATATAAATTTACCAATTTTTTTTATTTATTTAGTTTTACATCTCACTAAATATTTTTAAGTTTTTTTCCTGTTTGTAAACTTAATATCAACATTAAGACCTATTTTGAACCGACTTCAAAAAGGAGGCAGCAGGAGGAAGGAGTCGCTTGCTGTGATGATGGCTAAGTTTTGAAATGTATGTTTTATATCTTTAATAATAATAATAACATAATACCGTCTAACGAACACACCAACCACGGTCCTATATTAAGCAACGCTTGTATTTTGTTTACACAATGGACTGAGGACGCACTCAGTATATAATACTTATATAGATGCAAAGCTTCCATGACTCGGATACAAACACACAAAGTTTGTCCCTACCAGGATTCGAGCCCGGGACCCTCGGCGCAGGAAGCAGAGTCACTACCAACTGCGCTAATCAGGTCGTCGTTTACAAACTATAGTTTAGCAGGAACAAATACTGTAGTTAAAACAATTAAGATTAAAACTGAAAATAGATTAGTATCTCGAGCATGTTTTCCGTGTTACCAAACACACCTATTTTGATATATCGACAGATGCAAAGCCGCCTTCGGAACGTTTGCAAACACTTTCACCGTGCGCACGCGACGCCGGCCGGTCGCAGGTTCGATTCCCGATAACAGCCGCACTTAATGAGAATACTAGTGAATTGATTTATTGGACCGCAGCCGCTGCGGAGAGTATTAGAAAAGTGGTCTGTATACATTATTTGTGGCTGTTCATTTATTAATTGAAGGGTTGGTACATAATAGTAGCTGGTAGATACAAGCGCTACAAGGACCTGAGAAGTTTGAGACGTTTTCAATTTAGACAGGTAGGGTAGGCCCATCGCAGTATGTCTAGCGATATACATTGGTTCATATTTTTAACTACCGTCTACCCGCGGTGCTGTATGCGCCTCGATGTACTCGATGTATGTACCTCGTACCTGTATGTACCTCGATGAGACATAGCCTGACGCACTCAGGGATAATGTAGCCTTTTCAGTGAAATAATGTTTAAAATCGGATCAGTATATATATATAGATATTATTCGTTACATCCATACTGACAATCAAACAAACTTTACGACTTTATAATATTAGTATAGATTTACTTACGACCTGATTAGCTCAGTAGGTCAGTGACTCTGCCTTCTGCTCAGCTCACTTTGTGTGTTGAGCATGAATGTTTGTACCCTAGTCATGGATGATTAATATCTGTATGAGTATTATATACTAGGCTAGATTCTCCCGCAGTCCATGGTACGGTACCCATAATACAAGCTAAGTGTGGGACTGTATAGTTGGTGTGTTCGTCTGGCGATATTATTATTTTTACACATAAGTGAAACTAGGCCTTTTTAGCCTTTTTGCCTTGTAGTATCAAAAACCATTTATGCCTTTTTGTTTACCTCCAGAGAGAAGATATTTTCAAAATAAGCGAGATGTCCGTTCCCCTTGTTTATTTATCAGTCAGTAACTTAAGCCCCATCAACGCTTAATTACTATTGGAAGTTTAGTCCGCGAGACAATACAATGGGGTATCACGTTTCTCGGTATCACGTTACGCGAGATTAGGAAGATTAGTCGTTTGTTTTATAGTAACTTAAGTTCTATTTTTGATTGGCCCGTTATCTTTATCTAATCTGGTGGAAGATACTTTACCATTCACATATTAGCGAGATTTGCAGATGTGATTAGTAAAGTGTGGTGCTCAATCATGGGATATTAAACATTTACGAGAAGAAGTCCAAGTCTGCACTGATCACTTCACTTCTTACAATACTTTGGGAGATGAAAAATATCGGCTGTTCTAACTGTATAATGACGCATTACGTTCACATCGAAAAAAACAAAGCCATAGCCTAGATTGTAATTCCTTAAAGCATAATGATTAAATGATTAAATTATCGTAATATTCATAATCTATAGGTATATATTATAAAACAAACTCATGTTAATTACACCATTTATAACTCCAGAACTGGTGGGTCGGTTATTAAGATCTTCGATTTTTTTTAACCTTAAACTATCTCCGCCCTGAATAGCTGGGCTAAAGCATGGGAAGAAATCACAAAAAAAAATAATAATATGGAAAATTTATGTTCTCATACATTTAATTCTGAGGCGGTACGAAGTTCATCGGAAAAGTTATTTTCCTAATAAAACCTATGCATATTAGAACCACATAATATAATATAAAACTTCTTAAACCAAATTCTACAGCAACATGGCTATTTACTACTCAACATCGCCATTCAATTGCTATACAACGGCCACCAGCGTATCAAGTTACAGAACAAAGCCCACACAATAGCTAAATAGATAGTCCATCAAATAAGCAATTATTCAATGCAAAATAATTAGCTTAACGATACCTATAAATATGCTACTTGCTTACCAGGAGCATACTGCAGTCAACGCGCATCAGATCCTCAGCCTTTGAAACAAATTTAAATTGACCTGCCCCATAATAAACTCACACACAAAAATATACCTTACAGGAAATAAAATAAGATGTTTCTCGTGAAAAAAATGTATTTCGCAAGGGTTTAGTTAAGTTGGTAAAGTGATAAATCGAGTGTTGGCATATGAATACGGCCGCGAACAATGCGATGTCTGACCGGGAGTCGAACCAGGGGCATGCGCGTAAATAAAACTAACCTATCAACTCTTTATCTATTCAGCGGTTTAGCTAAATGGTTTTTGTCTGACGGTGTGGAGAGGCTGTTGACTTGTTTTTTTTTATGGGTAATAGATTTTTGTACTCAAATCCTGGATTTTTATTATGGCATAAATATTATATACAGGTTATTCATAACGAGTGTACAAACCTTTGAACCTGCCCTTCATTAGCGTGTTTGTAATAATATTATGTGAAGTTACAAATTCGATAATTATGTCAATTTTTTTTAATTGAATTTTTCTCAACAAAATGGCAATTATTATTATTTTTTTAGCTTTTACAAAAGCGCCAAATAAGCGTAGGTTCAACGGTTAGTATTCCCTTTCTGAATCATCCTCTATACTGGGATAACCCACAGTCCATTGTACGGTACTTCGTTGCTTAGTGAGGGTTTTACAGTTAGTGGTCACCTTTTAACTATGACATCAAAATTTATAATTCAAAGACTCAATTAATTCACCACTAATCACCCCACAACACAACCAAGGCAAATAAATAAACTAATATTCCCAACTAAATCCAATTACCGTATGTTAATGAAATTTCCCGGTGCGTGAGCGGTCGATTTCCCCATCAGTCGATATTAGTCCGATATTAATTAACACATGCCAGCGGCGAGCTCTATAAATCTCCGGTGTAGAGTGTCGATGCATCGCGCACGATAGTACTGACAACGAGTACTGGACCGAATAGGAACGACAACGGACTTGAAACATAGATCATGGAATCTGTAGAGGGTCCAGTTCGTATACGCGCAGAATAGGATAAAAAAAAATGTGTAGACAAAATATCTCCAAGGTTGATTGCCTCCACAGGTGACAGGAGGGCTGGCTCTTTCCTCGCTCAAAAAATTAGTTTGATTATACAGCGAGGAAATGCAGCCAGCATTCTTGCCACCATTTCACGCGGACAAGGTCTTTTTGATACATAGATTGTTTTCATACTATTTTAAGAGTTTTTTTTATATTCCTGTTTGTAAATATTTAGTGAGATAAATAAAAAAAGGCTCAAATAAAATAAGACATATTTTTTACTCAAAAATGCTTGTGATGTGGACATTATTTTGACAAACTTCTTTGAACAAAATCGACTTTCCCTCGCTACTTAAAATTTGCGCCAGCAAAGTTGTATGGAATTTCATTGCTGGTGAGTTTTATCAATTTCTTTTGAAAACCATTATTTTCGAGTTTTGTTTCAAAAATAGTCAAATCCAAAAAGATTTTGTTCAGAATTTGGCTGTACAGGCAGTATAATAACCATTGACTAATAAAAAAAGGGTTTTTTTATATTACTTGCATGGTTAGGGTATAGCCCTACCCAAGCTGTGGTCTTCAACGACTGCGTTGCTGATATCGCTGATGATAACCTTGAGCTTAGTTACGCTCTCGGCCTTCAACTTGGTCATCATTGCAGCCCAGCCATGGTGATGGTGGAAATCCAGAAACCCCAGAGGGTCGAGCTACGGTTTGCACCTGTGATCCTCGTTAGCGAGGCAGTGTTCTACCAATTCGGCTATCACAGCTTATACCTACACCTTATTTTCAACATTTGAATTAAATTCCCAGAATATGTGCATATCATTTCTCCCACCTTACTCTTGCCTTAACACATCCTACATCACCATAATTAGCGGACGTATGAATAAACATACATGCTGTTATAAATGGTTTTCTAATCAAAACTTCATTATTTATAACCGAGTCGGGTGAATGTGGACCGAATATATTTGCATGGACAAGTCTCGTGATAACGAATCAGGTCGGCCATGTTTCCTGTGAGATGTTATAGTTTTTACATAGTACCGACATGCCTAATAGCTGGCATGATTTATCTTATCATTAACTTGAAGAATGCGTACTTGTAGAATACGTAATATTAAAATTATGGAGCTATATCAGAATCCTCACATACCTACTTCTTCCCTCCCCCCCCCCTCCCCCCCCCCCAAATGGTTGTTTTCCAGTGAGTCAGATGTTTATTTTCCAAATATATTTAACGTTTTGAGTTTTTTTTACTCAGGATACTACTCTCCGATCGCTATGTATGAATATTAAAAAAAAAAAATATCCTTTATCCAAACACTTGATGAACGGCCGGGGAACGGGTGCTTGTTGTCGCACGTGCTTTGACATCGCACTTCACGATATGAAAAGTCATTGTTTGGTTAATCTTAAATTAGCATCTATCACTGTTAAGCAAAGACAGCATTTTATTTAGCAATAGAATGCTTAACTTGTATCGTTTGGCTATATGGAGAGAATCAAAAGGACTACTGACAAAAGAAAATAAACCGGAACACAGCATACAGTTGACGCGTACAGCGGTCTTAGGTCCTAGGTCTAGTCACGGGATTTGCTTGACAACCAATATTATAATCCAATATATATATATCAATATATATTATATCGGGGTCGAGTCATCTTCGTCCGTAGGAGAATTAAGTACCCTCGAGATACCCTACACGTGACCCTGGGTGGTGCCAACTAGGTGACAACTCTACTGGTGGTAGGCTTCGGCCGTGGCTAGTCACCACCCACTGAACAAAGCCATGTCACCAAGCGTCCTAGCCGTGTTCAGGTATGATGTTCGGTGTTGCGATTCATGGATGGCGGGTCAGATTAGTTGCGCTGCATGTGCCTAGCGAATGTAGCGTCTCGATCTACTGCCGCCTTCCTACCTAGGCAAATATGCTCCATCGTAGATCTCATCGTCACTTACCATCAGGTGAGATCGAGATCAAATAACTTGCCTATAATGTGTAAAAAAAAAAAATCGCCAGACGACTGCACCAACTAAGCAACGCTTGTATTGTGGGTACAGCGAGCGAACTCAGTATATAATATATTAAACATCCATGACCCGGGTACAAACATTCGTAGTCATCACACAAAGATTTTGCTGAATTAGTTCGTCTTCAATATTGATCCCTTATAATAAGATTAATTATCTTTTAAATGTAGCCGCGTCGAAATGAAAACAGTCTTTATTATTTACGTAACAAAAATAAAAAAGAACTTCCACACGTCAGTCGCCGTTGCAACGGGTATCCCGTTACGAGTATATAGATACAGTCGTGAACATTAATATGGGACTCATTTCTTTAATATTTTCAATGAAATTTATAATGCAATAAGGTCGTATATAGGTATGTCGTATTATCTGACGACCTGATTAGCGCAGTTGGTAATGTTCCTGCTTTTTGTGCTGACGGTACCGGTTTCGAATCCTGGTAGGGACAATTTGTGTGATGAGCACTAACGTTTGCACCCAAGTTATGGATGTTTAATATCCATATAAGTTTTATATACTGAGTTCGCCCTCATTCCATTGTATTGTACGGCACCCATAATACAAGCGTTGCTTAGTGCGGGTTACATAGTTGGCATGTTCGTCTGGCTATATAATTATTGTCTCTCTCTACACGGACTATACCCGGATCTTTGGAAGGTTTGCGCGAGGAGATGGGTTCAACACGTAGAGGCCCTTTTTGAGAATTTTAATGTCATGTTAGCCACCTGCTGGGGTCAACTGCTGAACATAATAGCATAAACAGTGAATTGACCTCAGCAGGTGGAGGAACTATTGCAGGAATATGGAAAGATAATTGAAAAATTAATATTATTATAATCTGAAAGCTGTTGCCCCTAGTAGCGTCACTCAAAATAGTAGCTCTGAAGGTATGTGTTTGCTGTACGATATTCAACCGTACACGGATCCCAAATAAATGTTGGCGACTGTACATAGCATTATACATACATAAAACGTAACATCAATCAATATCGGCTCTCGCTAACGAGTGCGTTTTCTCTGAGACACATATGCATAGAGAAACCATAATTCAAACATTGGCCTACTCACTAACTCATAGTACGACCGCCGACAGGTTGATTTGGCGTGCACACAAATAATAATAGCTTCTATACGTTCGTACGTGTCAATAAAGGCGAGTGGACAATGTCGGGGTGATTTTAGGATTTTTATAGGTGTATAATCAATATTTCGAGACCTCAATCTTGACTAATGACTTAAAGTTTAAAACACTTTTATGGTGGTGGAATTTAATTACAAAAAAAATATGAGGAAAAATCGTAAGTAAAAACCCAACTATAACGCAAATATGAATGACGGACATGATAAATAAAAAATCCATTAGCATTTCCCAAATGATATGAAAAAAATGGGACCAATCTGTAAGTACATATATCATTTCAAATAAAAAAATAATTTTCCAATTCCTCCTCCTTTTTGAAGTCGGTTAAAAATGGCGTGATTTTTTTAAATTTGGAATATTAATTTTATTTGTCGGATGACAGCCAGTCATCCCCTTATTATTTTTAATTCGAAATTATGTTTTTGATCTGTAATTTATATTCATACTTATCATATTTCCGTATTGATATACTGGCCATCTAGATTAAAAGCGAATCTTGAAACTTGACAGCTGTGGATGGAGAAAAATTCTGAATCAATGGACTGTACCACCTATTTTTTTTTAAATCTGCTCGAGAGCTGTCAATCGTAAAATACAAGTGTCGTACATTGATTTCAAAGTAATTCAGGTGGCATACCTCTTAAGTTTGCGACACAGGTCAAACGTGACCGATCCAACAACCGCTGCGCTGTACCCAGAATCAACAAAATATGTTAAGTTATGCGCTGAGTGCAATGTGCGGATTGCATCATTCAGTTTCAATCTAATAAATTGTATAATTTCATTAATAAATTATATAAGTACGTATATTATTAATGATATCCGTTTAAACATAATGATAACTAATTTTATGTGTAGCTCAACGGCGTCGTAAGATCTTAGATATTATGTTTATGGGTAAACAAAAGAATAAATCAGTACTCACCTATCATGTCCTGAATAGATCCCGTTTGTCTATCCATATATCGCAATATTTCCGCCATTACTGTTATCGTAACATAAGTAAAAGGAAAGCTTGGTAAAAATTGAAGATAAAGTAGTGGCACTAGCAACATTTTAAAAATGAAAACACCTTGTCTATTAGCGTTGCATTAAAAAACATTTAAACCTTGTCGATGTCTGCGTGTGTGTGTGTAATACAAGTATACTACGCAAATTCTTTTGTTGGTGTTATTGTCTTCTAAATTTGAATAGCTTCATTTGTTTTTTTATTCATAAATTGTGTATTTTATTTTTTTCGTTTGTGTAACATTAAGAACTAACTAACTTTATTGATACGTTGTGTTAGATGCTTAACTTTGAGGACGCATACATTTTTTTTTGGTGAAAATAGGGTTCGTCTGCTCACTCAGCCATATAAGCTTTTAAACACACTTGCCCCAGTCTCGAAATTTCCGAACTCCACTTCAACAATGAATCTGTCTCTAAGAATAATTACAACCAATTTTTTTTCAAGCGTTTTTTTTTATTACATTATGGGCAAGTATTTGGTCTCGATCTCACCTGATGGTAAGTAACGATGAGATCTACGATGGAGCATACTTGCCTAGGTAGGAAGGCGGCAGTAGATCGAGACGCTACATTCACTTGGCACATGCAGCGCAACTGATCTGACCGAACACCGAACATCATGCTGGAACACGACTAGGCCACTTGGCGACATAGCCTTGTTCAGTAGGTGGTGACTAACCACGGCCGAAGCCTACCACCAGTAGCTTGCCTACCACCAGCGTTGCTTAGTATAGACCGTATAATTGTTTTCTTTTCTGGCGTTATTATATTATTATGTATTTCTTCTCAAGTGTAGCCCACACTTAACAACACGGTAAATAACAATCTGCGCAAACGAGCCGTGTTGATGTTGATACTGCGGCGTGCACAAATCATGCGCGCGCGCCGACACTCGACACACGGCGCCGACACTCGACACACGGCGTCGTGTGTCGCCCCAGTGTCGCCTTATTGTTGGCCAGTGTCGCGTACACTCGTTGGTGTCGCGACGTGAATGCCTTGTTATACGCTATTGTTTTAGAACCTTCGTACGATTATTAGGAAATCCCAGTTAAATGTGTTTGGCCAATGTATTCGCGATTTCCAAATTTATCTTTTAACACTTTTTAATTGAAATCAGTATGATTAATAATCATCTAATTTAAGTGTTAATTTGTCGGGGTTTCTCTTAAATTAATTTATGATAATCATTGATTACAGGATTATTTATGTTGTGGAGCAAACTCTTTGTACATGCAGATGAGGTTCCTGCACCAGCTGTGCTGTGCATGTGCATACGATCTAATCATGGAACCACTGAACCAAATTCCACTACCAGTGAACCATCTCAGGGTTACCAGCTATTGAAAACAGCGATGAGGTTGATCCATCCGTTGGAAGCTACGATGCGACAGAAAAGTTCATAAGCAATGCATGGCGCTGAACATTTAATAAGTACTGAATCTGAAGAGCATGCTTGCTTTAACCAAAATTATTTAATCAATCTATGAATTCATTCGAACATAAAATAGCAACTTCATAACAGGTCATACATTACGAGGCAGGCCTAACAAGAATGTTAATAACTATTTGGCACTACAACGATTACGGCAACAACTAAAATATATCACGTATTTATCTCTCGTGCGTATCAAGCGGCCGCCATCTTATGTTATTCTCTTCCCTAAACATTACCATGTTTATTCAAACCACTACCAATGTCCAAGCGAGTTCTTTATCTGAGTGAAATTTATTCTCACTCGCCAATCAGTTTTGCATACGACACGTCGCCACGTCCGCATCGTAAACCAGTGGTACGGCCGTTACTCATAATGTTATGATAATCCATCGAGGGCCGCGTGTAGCGAGCGACTTGCTTCACTCACTCGCCTAGTGTAAACGAAGCATAAGTAAACTTAGATCGTTGTATTGTTAAGCTAAAGTGCAAATGAAGTAGGCATGGTCGGTGTGCGAAGTCAAAATGATTTATGATCAAAAATTTGCATTTGTTCGCGATTGACCGGCCGCGTACAAACAAGCGTACCGCAAATTAATTCGGATAGAAAATATGCGAAATATTTGTATATGAAAAAGTTGGTTGCTGGATTATTCAACAATGTTGCATCAATTTGATGCATTCCATCTACGATTTCCTTCTGTATCTTACGTTTAAGGATCATTTTTCTATTCATAAATAAAGGTACTTCATTCAGTACCTTTTCGACGCTCTCCAAATATTCTTTAGCTCGTTGCACCAACTAGGTAATCATGGTAGATGGACACCGTATCCTCCGAATCGCTAATAAGGTAAGATATCGCCACTTTGTGCTTTATATTGACTACCTAGTAAACGTTCCGTTCCACATTCATGGTCCTACTCATACAACATGACCTGATTTGTATAATCAAAACGAAGTACACATTGCAGGGAGCCCGCACAAGCAATGCCTTGTATTCATGATTCACATAAAACGCCATATTTCAATATAAACTCGGGATCCGCAATCAGCATTTCAAAAGAGCCTTAGATCCTCATAAATAAGTGAATTCGTTAACAAACATACGAACGGACACGCGTGGCTTTGGTAGCTATAAGTTACATTTATGTCAGACAAATCTGACGGGATTTACTAGCTTAGATATACTATGTTAGAACATAAAGATCTTGTAAGCTGATTATGGTTTCGGTGCAAGAGTAAGTTATGCTACATGTTGGTAAGTTAAGCTTTCGTTTTCTAACATAATTATAGCAATTTGGATATAGCATACTAGCTGCGCCCCGCGGTGTTACCCGCGATTAAAAAGGAATGTCTATCCCACGGAAACCATACATTTTACTGGGATAAAAGTAGCCTATGTGCTATTCTAGACTATAATCTATCTCTGTGCCAAATTTCATCCAGATCCCTTCAGCCGTTCTGGCGTGATTGAGTAACAAACATCCATCCATCCATCCAGACTTTCACATTTATAATATTAGTGGGATTGGAGTATATAGCATACGTAATTCTAGATCCATGATTCACCACATTGAGCATAAAAACTACGTATAATTTTGAAATTTTAAATCTATTAAGATTAAAAAAGTCACCACGGGCGGCCCGAATACCATACACCTACTTACATTTAAGCGGTCAGCAACCTGTAAAAAAGATCAACTTGCCTATGTCCTCTGACACAGATTCGGTGTCGGAGAGCAGTTGCAGAGAGCTTTGAGGGACAAATCATCATACTTAGAATGAACAATGACTGTTAATTGTACTTTGAGTTTAAGGGGGAAGCTCAGGGTCAGGGCGCGAAATTCAAAATGAAAATGGTTTTTATTTTTTTACGAAAAATTTGGACATTTTTACGATGTAATTTAGTGTTCAACACATCATACATCGTAAAGATGTCCGAATTTTTCGTAAAAAAATAAAAACCATTGACATTTTGAATTTCGCGCCCTGACCCTGAGCTGCCACCTTAATAAACATCCTTTTAAGCCGACGTAGCATGTTCTTGTTGCTTTCACAACACCTGTTCCTTAAACAATTGCAAGATCAAGCATCGGCCTTCACGGACCAACAATTACCTTATTTTGCACTAGTATGAGGTTACTATAGACCATAAACACAATCTCTGGCCCGGTGCGGATAATAAAATTGTAGATTACATTCAACAAATTGTTTAATGCTTTTATTATTAACGGTGCCTACAAAAGTTGCATTTTACAGCTAATCTATTTCAACACTACCATGAGCTATTTAACGAATTACATGCCGATATTTTTCATTATAATAAATACAAATTGGCGCTTATTATAATAATTCCAGCCCTTTTCTTAATGTTCCACTGCTGGGCACGGGCCTCCCCTCAATGCGAGGGGGGATTAGGCCATAATCCACCACGTTGGCCCATTGCGGATTGGCGGACTTCACACATCTTTCGAGGGGTTCTCTCAGACATGCAGGTTTCCTAACGATGTTTTCCTTCACCGTTTTAGCAAGTGATAATCATGGTTGAAAATGAGATTCGCATTTGAAAAATCCCAGAGGTGCGCGAGCCGGGGCCTTAACCTGCAATCCTCGTTACCGAGGCAAGCGTTCTACCAACTTGGCTATCACTGCTTGGCGCTTATTGATTTAAATAAAAAAAATATTTTAGTTGTCAGGATGTCACAATTACGGCTACTGCCAAAGCATAATCTCTTTTGTAATTAACGACACTATTAATACAGTTAGCGAGCTCCGCATCGCTTGAAGCGATAGCGATACACAAATGAATGGATACCGCAATGTATAGCGACTCACGCGCAGGTTCCGAGCACATTGTGAACAGATAATCAGGTGTTACCCGGTACCCTATAAACGCGAATGGTAACGCCACGGGACTTAATATATACAGGATGTTTGTTTATTGTTCCATAATGTAAACAGATATCAAATGTAAAAAAACTTGTATATTGTTTTGAAATGAAACTTATTTTAAAGATTTTATCGCGTTAAAATAGAATAATAATAAAAAAACCAACGCGATAAAATCCTTAAAATAATGTTTTCTTTCAATGTCTATTATTCACGTAAATATAAAAAAATCATATATACTGGGTTCGCCTCCGATCCATTGTACGGTACCCATAATACAAGCGTTGCTTAGTGTGGGACCGTTTTCTTGCTGTGTTCGTCTCGCGATATTTATTATTTAATTGAATTGTGGAACACATACAATTTGTAAAATAAATAAGTGAAGAATAAAAAAACAAACGCATACTACACTTAAGAGGTCATCGGTGTATCTGGCCATCCTACGCCGTGACTTTCGCTCGTGGACGCCGTTCTAATTCAGTGCTATTTAAGTATCTAAATATTAAATTAATATGTGTGTATACAGCATGTATCTGGTACGGTACATTGTCCTGCGATACCGTGGGCGCTACCACTCGCCCACGGACACGAGCGCGTGCTCGCGCACCTCCACCACTACAGTTAGGCCTCAGCCTCGAATTTAGCGGGCAACGGGGCGGTGGCGGCGGCGGCGCGGGAGCGACAGGATCTTATGCGTAAAATCAAATGGACCGGTTCTCGAAAACAGCGTCGTGGCAGCGGCGCGGGCGGCCAACGAGCTCCGCTCCCGCGCCGCCGCCGCCGCCGCCCCGCTGCCCGCTTAATTCGAGGCTGCGGCCTTATGAGCTGGAGTTTGCACGTCGATAGAAATAGGTACAGCAAACTGGATCTAATATAACGGAGCATTCCAGTCGGAGCACCGATTTCAATATCACCAATGGTATTCCACATAGAGCAGCGGACGGGTGCACTAATGGAAAAAAAAAATGTTTATGATGTAATACTTAGCACATCAACGGTCATGATGCAGGGGTATTACCGAATAAAAATCCCTATATACATTATGAACGTAGGTGTTTTAAATGGATGAGATTGAATAAATTTTTATTTTTTATAGTTAGCGCACCCGTCGAGTGCTCTTAGAGGAATACTGTTGGTGATATTCAAATCAATGCTCTAACTGGAATTTCACTTATAACGGTATGATTATAATGTAGTTAATAGGTAATACAAATTGATATAGGAAATAATTTATGTTCAAATTAAATAATTCTATGTATAAAACTCTTTTTTAAAACACAATTACAATGGACTTATACAATCGTCATTTCATTAGGGAGTTACGTCATTATCGGGGGTCCACTACCACCATCCAGATGTATCATCAAAGGCTAGGTCAAAATATATATTTTAAGTAGGTACTTAACATATGGCTTTATATTTCAAGGTAGGGGCACATACAAATAGTTATTTTTATATATTTAAAAAAAAAATTGGCTCTGATCGGATCGGCCATGGAACCTCAACGACGCATGAACTGCTTATAATAATAATTCCAGCCCTTTTTAATGTCCCACTGCTGGGCCCGGGCCTCCCCTCAATGCGAGGGGGATTAGGCTATAGTCCAACACGCTGGTCCAGTGCGGGTTTTCGGACTTCACACATCTTTCGAGGGGTTCTCTCAGACATGCAGGTTACCTCGCGATGTTTCCTTCACCGTTTAGTAAGTGATGATCATGGTTGAAAATGAGATTCGCACGTGAAATTTCGAATCGGGGTTTGAACCTGTAATCCTCGTCACCGAGGCAAGCGTTCTACCAACTTGGCTATCATTGCTATGAACTGATTGGTCGCTTTTGAATATGCACAATTTGTGTATATACGAGTATATATGCATATATTATCTATTTGATGGCTGCCATTATAGTACTTAAAACGAACACAAAAATTGTGGATTGTAATAGGTGTATAATGAAAATGTGCCGTAACAAGACAACTACAATAAACCTTAAATCGCGCGTAATTCGTTAACTATTGTCTAAATACCGGCTGGTTTGCGTTAAGTAACGGCGCGGGCGCCGGTCGGAGCCGCCGTGAATGTAACCTGCATGTCACAGTAATGATATGAGCGGCTTAGGGTCCGGCCACAATTGATGGGAATTTGGTGTTTAATTCTCTATAATATTTTCGATCTATATTATTTCAATCATATTCTTATGGTGATTCATAGGTAATGAATCGGAATCAGAATATTTTTTATTCACGTAGACCATTAAGTACAGTGCTTATGAATGGTCACAAGTTAAAAAATACTATGCCACTGCTTTACCATCCGTTCGGAATGCCAACATTCCTATGTTGAAGAACGGGCAAGAAACTCCATGGTTGCTCTTATTTTAAAATATCCTTTAAATTTTTTGCGCGATACAGTGTTATAGGTATGTGAGAACAATGTAGGAACGGCTAATCAGACTTTAGCAGCAGGTCACAAAAAGTACTAACTAAGTATACAATTACAGTTAATGGCTACATGGTTCCCACATTTACAAATTACTGTGATGATTTCATAGCTTTTCGCTATTGTAACAAATTGAATTAAACAACTATGTACGGATTCATTGCAGCGAGGTAGTGTTATGTAGAACCTATTTACTCAGCGCGCTCTCATTTTTCGTATGCCCGCGAAATTCAAATAGGTTTAAAATAAAGTAACACCAGGTGGGTCAATCACGAAAGCCCAGCGGGCCGCAGGATGAGTGTAGTTGAAATTCAAAATGTGACTAACTTGCTACTGCTACTGCTACTTTTATGTGATTCTAAGCACCCAACAGAGCCAAATAAAATAAAGCTCTAAATCAGGTGGAGAAGGCTTAAGTTGCAAGAAGAAATAACACCTAGTCTTATCCGTAGAAAAGAAAACCATAGTAGCTATTCCAGCATCATACCTAGTTCTGTATCAATTAAAAGTCAACTTTGCCATTATTTTCGTACAGCTGAAATTAGTGTAACAAAACTGGACAGCTTGAAGCAGTTTGAACAATGAACCGCGGTCAAGAGGCAAGCGGCAGCCGTATGTCAAAGTGAGTGAAGTTGACATTCAATTGTTATTGAATACGCTGCGCTGACCCTCCGTCATTACTAGGCTAATAATTTACTTATTGCTGCCATATTATGACTATTGATAGCAATATAACAGTGCCCGTAGAGTCCTTGTGCAACTCCACATGTCCACTTATCTATAACGGTCACGAAGCAGATCACAAGCGATTGTTACTTTCGCGTTAAACTTTTATTATTGTCGCATTAACTCCAAGTTATGCAACGCTACCTCACGACTCGAGTACGTGTTGTGTGGACATGCCCTAATCTTGATTTTAGTGCCAGCAGTTTAGTCAATATGTTTTATGATATACTAGCTTTTTCCAGCGGCTCCGCCCGCGGTATTTCAATAAACCCACCTATAATCTATAAAAAATCTATAAATATGTGATATTCCAGACTATAATCTATCTCTGTGCCAAATTTCATTCAGATCCGTTCAGCCGTTCTGGCGTGATCTATCCATCCATCCAAACTTTCACATTTATAATATTAGTAGGGTTTTGGACGTAAACGGTACCAAGTAGGAACCCGAATGAACCCGAACCATGTTCCAAGATCGTAACTACATTTATTTTTAACTAGCTGTTGCCCGCGACTTCGTCCGCGTGGTATTTAACAAAGACAACCGTTGACAACAGCCTGCTCGCCCATTCTGAGCCCCCGGAACGCATTGCAGGTTGTTGCTATCAAATTTAATCAGGCGCTGCGCTGCAACATTGGTTTTAATATTTTTTTTGTGAGATCCTATTTTTTTTTCTAAAATAAAAGTAGCCTAAGTTACTCCTCGTTATATCAGCTATCTGCCAGTGAAAGTCCCGTCAATATCGGTCCAGCCATTTCAGAGATTACCCGGAACAAACAGACAGACAGACAGACAGACAGACAGACAGACAGACAGACAGACAGACAGACAGACGGACAGACAGACAGACAGACAAAAAATTAAAAAAATGTTGTTTCGGTATAGGTAACGTGTATACATCCAAATGCACTTAGTAAAAAGCGGTTATTTTAATATTACAAACAGACACTCCAATTTTATTTATATGTATAGATAAAATGTGATTTGAAAAACTTCTTCTCCTGGCTGTAATGCAACCAATACTAGGCATCTATTACAGCAATAATGACAACGAGCTGAGTTATCCTTACACAAATATAAAATGCCCATAATGACTAATTAAAATAGTGTGTCTTGTCCTCAGACGAAGAAATAATACAGATTTACTGTTGCGAACAACTTACTGAAAATTTTAATAAAGCACGTGAATTCGCGTCTACGTAAGGTCGTTATTTGCGTGTACACAAATCGGCTTGCTTATTTTTTTTTTTTTTTATTACATTATAGGCAAGTATTTGATCTCGATCTCACCTGATGGTAAGTGACGATGAGATCTACGATGGAGCATACTTGCCTAGAAGGTACCTGTTCACTCTCGAATTGACATATTGTGTGAGTGTGAACAGGTAGGAAGGCGGCAGTAGATCGAGACGCTACATTCACTAGGCACATGGAGCGCAACTGATCTGACCCGCAATCCATGAATGGCAACACCGAACATCATGCCGGAACACGGCTAGGCCGCTTGGCGACATGGCTTTGTTCAGTGGGTGGTGACTAACCACGGTCGAAGCCTACGACCAGTAGAGTTGTCACCTAGTTGGCACCACCCAGGATCACGTGTAGGGTATCTCGAGGGTATTTAATTCTCCAACAGACGAAGGTGACTGGACCCCAAAAACTGACTTAAATATGTTGTTGTTGTTGTCGTCTAAGGTCTTACCTAGCCAGACGTGCGAAGTGAAGCTTGCTTAGTTTTGATCTGAGAAATCAGCGTACGCAAAGTTAACATACTTGATAAGAACGAGGCAAAAGACAGCGATTTAGCGAGACGACGTGAGCCCATTCTTCGGCCGAACGAGGTAATACGCCTCGCAAGTCCGCGGTCTGAGTCAGTACATGGCTTATATACTCTAAGAAAAGAGTAGTAAGTAGTACAAAAAGTAGGTACATCCACAAATCATTCTACATTACCATAATTGCGGTATAAATACTTAATTGTGCGACAAACAATTATGCCTGCGAACACAAACAATTCGAGCGCACGTCAGGCCGCGAAGGGAACGTTACAAAACAAATTGTCCGCGCGCCGCTGCGCCCGCGCCGGCTGTTAATTGCGTGCGCAGAACTGTCGCTCGGGAACGATAGTCGAATTGTGTTTTAGATATTTGGATTTTTTTTTTATTACATTATAGGCAAGTATTTGATCTCGATCTCACCTGATGGTAAGTGACGATGAGATCTACGATGGAGCATACTTGCCTAGATAGGAAGGCGGCAGTAGATAGAGACGCTACATTCACTAGGCACATGCAGCGCAACTGATCTGACCCTCTATCCATGAATGGCAACACCGAACATCATGCCAGAACACGGCTAGGCCGCTTGGCGACATGGCTTTGTTCAGTGGGTGGTGACTAGCCACGGCCGAAGCCTACCACCAGTAAATTAGGAAAATGTTTAATGGAGATTATGCGTAAATATGTCATACTAGCATCGCCCTGGGATTAAATTGTATGTCATTTTTACCGGGATAACAATTTGCCTATGTGCTATTCCAGACTATAATCTATTTCTGTGCCAAATTTCCTTTAGATCCGTTCAGCCGTTCTGGCGTGATTGAGTAACAAACATCCATCCATCGAAACTTTCACATTTATAATATTAATGTGATTAGTGTGATAGTGTGATAGTGTGATTTCCTAAAATGATAGAACTAGGCGATATACTTGGCGAAAATCCATCGTTAAACAAATGGGGGAAGAGAAACCCACTACTGACCAATTATAAACCAAACAAGTTTGATCGATAATTAAAGAAGCCAGCAACACCGAACTCCTCTGAGATGTTAGTCGAGAAACTATCTATCACGAGTGACGGGACCTCAAATAAAATGCAATTCTCCGCGAAAGAAAGCGAATCTAAAAGAGTATTCGACACGTGTTTCGCCTCTAAACGAGGCATCTTCAGGACTGCTGGGCTACGAATGACATTACCTAAAATTATATATCTTACCTGCGCAGTGCCCGCGACATCTTACGTGTAGATTTTAGTTTTTGTTAGCTATCCTAGCGATAATATACGGACAAGATCAAGTTGCAATCTTATTATGAGGATAGGTACTAGATATACATGCGGTTCAAACACGCACCTCTACATAAATCTTAAATCGCTTTTAACGATTATACATACTACACTCGGAAGCAATCAATCCGGGCCACCAAGTAATCCTTAAAACATATAAAACCTTAATCTTGGAAACTAATAGGAACTTACTTTTTTATAATAATCTATATTAAAAAAAATATAGATTAGTACTAAATAATGTATAAAAAAATTACTCAAATAAAATCGATATTACCTTTTTGATTGTGTGCAGTAATGCCATAAAAAATAAGAATAAAATTAAGGCTAAAACCAAAATGCTCAGCAGTGAACTCATGAATTCACTTAGTAATAGTATTTACTTTCGTTTCTTTTATCACAAACTTAAATTTAAAACGGTATCTGGTAATAAGTGTACGAGAATTCTCACAAAAGAATTAAGGTTTATATTGGATATTGGTGACTCGCATTCATTGCTCCCGAGTGTAGAATCAACGTTGATAGCGTATTCTTAAATCTTGGTATATCTCTATCGTTTATCTGTGCACTGGATGCATGCGAGATGCAGCCGGCAGCTGCCTGGTGTGCGTCGGTAACCCATATCGTGACGCTGATGATACGGCCCTTCCTTATGCAGGGGTCGGGAACATTTCTATGATGCTGTTCAATTTATAAATGAAAATATTGGTATTATAATGACAGACATGGAAATGATTATTATACTAAGAAGATTCATACTTTATAAAATACTCTACCGAACCAAAAAAATTTTAGATTGAATGCTTGTATCTCAGTGGCGTTGTAAATAAAATAATCTTGAGTACGTTAACATATTTTATCACATTAATTTATGTTAGTAATATTATATACATGATGCATAGAATATAATTTCTAATTGACGTACTGTACTGCATGGCTATAACAGTTCAATTCTCTTTCTTTACCGAAATTAAGAGAAATAGCAAGCCGTTTATTCATTAAAACGTTGTCAGATGTTGCAAACATTTTTCCTTTCTTATTAATAATATAATATTTGCTTACAAAAATGTAAGTAGGTAATATATTTGTCTTGAAATAAAATATTGAAACGTTCCGAAGTCGGGCGGCATAGAACGGCCCATGTATCGGTAGTGTGCCGAGACGCCGCGATTGTCCGGAGGGCGCCACCGTCGCTCGGCCACTAATATCCAGCGCCCGCGCACTGCCTGGCACACATTCCCTCCCTTTATTAGCAATTCTGATACGCGAAAGCGATATTGTGGTTCATAAGTGGAGCTTAGTATTGAGCGCACCATTTCATTTTATCACATAGATATTATTATCGACACCGCATTTAATAGAATGTAGAAATCACTTGCAGATACAACGTTATTGGCCACATAAATTCGGTTGACGTAATATGGTGTGATTTCATACATTTCTCGGACATATCGATCGTTTTGCTTGGATATTGGGTATGCAGTCTCATTTGCATATACGATATTGCTTTTATTGTGAAATTACCATTTTACTTATTATCAAGTGCGGTTGGATGAAGTGCGCGGGAATTTTGTATCGACTTCATAGGTGCATTATCTTTGCAATTGTCGTTCGAATGGCGTGGCGGAATTACAGTAATGTACTACTGGGTTTATTAATACGCGCAAATATATTCGAACGTGGGCCGTATTTCCGTTCACAGATAAACCGTTTAAAATCTAAACTGTATTGAGCTATTTGAATGTAAATTCGATTTTGCGTTGTTCTTTCTTGGTGTTGGCGATATTTGTACGCGTTTAGTTATTCTGCAACGATCGCTTGGAGTTCTTAGCGTATACAAAATAACACCACGCGTTGACACCTGCGGGATAAACTGCGAACTTTGTAGTAGATGTAACTATTCGATAAGTATTTTATTAAATACACAAGTGTTAGAGGATCTTGTAGTAAGACTGTATATGTAAGTGAAATATTAACCCAAGGAATAGGTAATATATATTGAAGACCAAAACTTATATTTGTGTGTTATTTTTTTAAGTTTTGAACCATGGATATTGCTGCTAATTCGCTTGCACACTCTCTAAACTTAATTAAACTAGCTAAAATTTTAAGTATAGTTTAGAAATCATTAAAATCAATTCTGTTGTCACATCGAACTTAATTTAAATATCGTAATTGACAGGACTAATTTGATTTTGACAGCACCTAAATTGAATTGAGGTATGTTGCCAGTATTTAAAAAATATATCTGAAGAATGAATGAAAATAAGGTGAATGGAAAATAAAATCGAAATAACATGATTAAATTCTTTTAAAATAACCTTGAAATATATAAAAGTTTAATTTAAAATATATGTCGGCGTCTAAATATTTTTATTGTAATTTTTTTATGATATTTCCAATAATAAATTATAGAAACTTGTTCTATATCGTCTGTGGTTAAGTGTTCCATATCTATTGTTCTGTGGTAAATTCGATTTTGTATCTGTTGACAGACAGGTAAACAAAACACCATTTTCAGATCAGACGGGTGTGCTACATTGTAATTGTTGTAATAAGTTATCTAGTGGCTTGAATCTAATATGGAAAACGATAGGAAACGGTCTCATAAGAGACAACAGGAGTTGCTTGTGGAGCGACTCCGCAACAACATCAAAATAGCGAGGGGTAAGCATTTTAAAGGATTGAAAGTTTTGTTTTACTTAAAATCAATCAATGGTTATAGTTACATCGACGCGCGAGGACATCTATCTAAAAATCAATTATATTTTCAGGAAACCAAGCAGATTCTGCCGTGGTAGATTTTTAGGGGGCCCTACCAACCACGACGAGCTCAACCAACTCGGCTGCAGAAGAACTGCACAGCAGTGGGAGCATGTAAGTTTTGTGTTCTGAATATTATGCATTTTTTTCGTCTAAATGGTTTTTATATGGTTTTTTTATCAACAGGTTTGGAGTGTGTGGGTGGCGAAGTTATAGACCAAGGCTTGCAAGGTGCGAACTTCAATAAGCGCCACAGGTGGCGGTCCGGCAGGAGGAGCCCCGACAGACATAGAATCCAAAATTTTGGATATTGTTGGGCATGCCTATGTGGATGGATTTTGCCGCCTGGAAGTGTACCATAATACTATGTAATAAGTTAGTAATACTAAGCATTTATTGCATAGTTGTTATCTTCGGTAGTGCCATTTTCATTGAGTGTGGGCAACACATGGCCCCCATGTGCAGAAGCTTGTTGTTTAAGGCTTTCAAATTCTATTACTTACAAATTTGTTTATTATTTTGATTGTTAATTATTTTTAATGTTGATGTTTATTATTGATTATTGATAACATAGTAATAAGTAAAAAGCTTTATTATAATAATTCAGAAATTAAAGTCTTGTTTATGATTTGCCATACTTTTATTAATTTTGAGTAAAATAGTGTTTATTAACACTTGCCAAATGTGTCTTGCTTCAGCAAGGAAATCTGTTTCAATGTACTCTTCCACCATAGATAGCTTATCAGTATGATCTAAATCAATGGTATAATTCTCATCCGTATCTGCAAAAGTAGAAACATTTACATGTTATAACTTGATGTCAAGATATTTTTTTAATGCTAATATTATAAAGACAAAAGATATATGGTTCGACGGCCTGATTAACCTAGTGGTAATGACTCTGCTTTCTGCGCTGAGAGTCCTGGGTTTCAATCCTGGTAGGGACATAAGCTTTGTGTGATGAGCATGAATGTTTGTACCCGAGTCATGGATGTTTAATATGTATAAAAGTATTATAAACTGAGTTCACCCTCAGTCCATTGTACAGTACTCACAACACAAGCGTTAAGCTTAAAGTGGGACCGTTTGGTTATGTGTTCGTATGGCGATATTTATTTATTTATTTGTTTATAATGTATGAGCTCAAAAATTACTAAACCAATTTAGTGGATATGAATTGAAACTTACTCAGTTTTTGCAGATTCTTTCTCCGTCTGTGTTGTAGGGAACTTTATATTTTGGGGTGTCAATTGTTGCACAATTATGTTCAACACTATTCCCAAACATCTACTCACTGCTGGTTGGCTCATTCCTGGTAAACTATCTTGGCCTACAGCAGCCTGATAGCTCCCATGAGCGTAAAATTGCAGTGCTGTTCAAATCTGCAAAGTGTCATGTTGATGTATTTATAAACAAGTAAAAAGTAGGTATCTGTATAAAATATTAAATCGCAAACCTTTATATGTTTTGGGATGTGCCCCTCCACTAAGAGCGGATCATCTAGAGTATTCAGTAATTGAAGTGCTGCAAACTTGTGAAGCCACAAAAGATTTTTTAAGCTTCTCTGCTAATTCGAAGGGCACATTCCAATATGTGCTCTTAAGCCTTCGAGGCGTATTCTTTCTTCATAGTTTCTACGGTTAGAAAGATGCCTTAATTTTGTGTTTCAAGTAAGTACTTTGAAGTAGGCTCTGTTTTATTATTATTTTGGTAAAATTAGCACTTTCAGATGAATCCACAAGAGCCGCAACCACATATTCCTCCATCGTGTTTGATAAAATAGTTTTTCACAACTTATCTTAATAAAAACATCACCTGAAAACCTACGAACTAAATTTAGATGGCACCAAATTAGATGCCGACCAAATAAGGCGGATTATAGTTTGACGTTTCTAATTTTAGACGCAATTTGACGTAAAGTGTGTACAACAGAATACAAAAATGACCAACTAAGCTAAGTTGAGTAACTAAACCAATTTTAGGAGCTGTCAAACCAAAATTAGTCTAATCTGCTGTTAACAGAATAGCGAACGCCGTTTGACAGGAGTAAACTATAATTTGGTCTAGTTTAGGCTAGTTGGTGTCAAGCGAATTAGCAGCATTTATTGTTAAAGACTTTTTAATGGGGCATTATGGCGGGAAAATAAAGAGTGGAATTGTCAATAGGTATGTTTTATTTTTGAAAATATTTTGTTATCTTTGAATTTAAGTGTATTATGTTTTGGGACATAATTTATTGTGTGTGTTAGTGTAAAAAAAATACAATAGTGAATCTTGACTTTTCAATTTCTCTTAACATGTCCAGATGTACCCATCGTTTTACTCTGTTCTCTCTAGTAGGGGCAAGACATTATTTTTATCATCATTATTCGGAGCATTTAAATATTTTAAATAACGAGCAAGAAATATTGCAAGAAATATCGCAAGAAATCGCTTTATTACCCGACCGCGGCAAGCGAGGAAGGTATTGCTACCTATAGTAACCCATTGAACTATTGTTTGCTTATCTGATACTATTATGTAAATAATAATTATCATAGGTACTTTAGTGGACAAAAAATAATATTCCTAGCTAATTAATTTCCATTAGTTATTAGTTGGGCTCTCGCGCCACCAAATGTTGCCAACACCTTAAAATTCATTAAGATTGGAAACGCGAAATGATTGGTACGCCATCGGCCGCTTCGTGATGAATGAAGCAGATATCGCATATGCAGATGTGAACACGCCCTTGCCGTATACGGAACCGAGCGCCTGTTACACGGAACCCTCGTTAACGGCCAAGTGTTAGATTTAGAACTTTATTTGCTACTAGAAATGATTATAACTGTTACATTTTAGCCGTGCAAATATAAACACAGTTAAATAGCTTTAAGAAACTAGCACCTAGGTAGGTACCCGCGACTTTTTATACGTATGGAGTTGAGCTTTATGGCTATCCAAGAGGAACCCTATGATTTTCCGGAAAAAAACATAACTAAGATGATGATGTAGTTTATTGACAACCCCTCGGTAGCCATCTATTTCCCTGGATAAAAATTATCAATACCAAGTATGATTATATTCTATTATCAGCTGTGTCTTGATGCGCGACCAGAGACAGAGAAAATACAAAATAATGGCGGACTCCAAAACGATTTTATTTTCGAAAATATTCACACTTTCAAACACGACCAAGTTGCGTATAGATAAGTGTGTTATTTGCGTATAGAGCAGAGATAGCCAAGTTGTTAGAACGCTTGCCTCGGTAACGATGATCGCAGGTTCAAGCCCCGGCTCGCACCTCTGGGATTTCATTTGACGTACGAATCTCATTTTCAACCACGATTATCACTTGCTAAACGGTGATGGAAAATATCGTGAGGAAATCTGCATATCTGAGAGAACTCCTCGAAAGATGTGTGAAGTCCGCCAACCCGCACTGGGCCAGCGTGTTGGACTATGGCCTAATCCTCCTCGAATTGAGGGGAGACCCGTGCTCAGCAGTGGGACATTAAAAAGGGCTAAGATTATTATATATATTATATTATAAATGTGTCAGTTAGTTTAAAAAAAATGTATTACAACACGGCTTTACCATTAAAAAAACCGTGCTAACTAGTACCTACTGGTCTTGGGATTTAAGTCTAATTTCCGATCACACGGATTCCTATCTTTTTTACTCCCTACACTAGGTGTCCTGTGCTTCGTTAACAATGCAGTTCCTCCTTTTGCTCATTACGTCTAATAGCAGACGGTAATGAGAGAGCTATCAAATCGCCCAGTGATCTGAAACCAACCGCTAAGGATAAGCAAAAAAACTACTAACAAGAATGGCGTGTTGCGGATTATAATATGCGATTTGTTTTATACAACATCACGCCTACAACATACTCAACTACTATTTAAATTAGTCTTTTGCGTTCCAAAGTATAGATACAATATATAATGTTAATAGAATGCCGTTTTGGTCAAACACGTCAGTTTCTCCATGGGAAGCAATCTCGAAATAAACCTAAAATCGACAACATGTACTACGGTGCTGTCTACTACTTTGGAGGATACACGCAATATAATTTAATAAGTTTATAGTTACTTACTTGAACAAGTAAGTACCATATAAACACAGTTCAAATATTTTTGCATAATCTTTCGAACCTCCATTTTTCACGATTACGCGACGCGGCTGTTTCCATATTATATTCCGATGGTGTATTATTTTCTCCTCAAAAGACAATAATTCACGCATTCAGATCGCGCCGCTATTTTTTATATCGCGTGTGTTTCGCGCCTTTTTCGGGTGCGGGCGTGTTCCTAATAAAATTAGGCTCGGGAATGTAGACGTATAAATTTGTAGATATTTTTGGAAAAATAATATTTTTTTAAGTGTAAGTGAATTGAATATTTTTTTATATTAATTCATTGCCTTTCACTAGACTACTACTCTGTACCCTGCTTACGTTGTTATCAGAATACTTAGATTAAATCTATAGCAAAACCTACCGAATAGTATGATAGAAAAAAATATGTTTTGAAAGAACCCGTACATAACGCTATTACTATTGCCCGCGACTATGCCCATGCATTCATAAATTTTACTAGTAGCATCAATTTTTCATTATGCTCGAACAAACAGACAATAATTCTTAAAAAAAATTAGCCAACCAAAAACGACTACTTTCTACAAAGGGAGACACATAACAACACGAAAAACATCACTATCTAAAGAACAATTTACACAAAGCCGAGCGAGTGACAAAGAAAAATTTACAGTAATTTGCGTTCCAGCTCTACTCGTTCCGAGCTCTGCACAAACGCGACCATAAATTGTTAGATTCGTTTCTTGTCTTTGGTAGCTTCGCCCAATGTTGATTTAACATGGTTTTAGTCTTATTGATTCTTTATTACGTAAATACACCCGCATTGTCTATGCGCACGCAAGTTTTGTGTATATTTTAATTAATATAAGGGGATCGTGTTATGGTCGACTGTAAAATATCTGCGGTTGGCTTGACAAGTGCACGGTGTCACGACACTACGAAACTTCTTTTGTTATTCTTGAAATCAATTTTTTTTAAGAGTCGAAGGCCCCATTCGCTAATAGGTTGTCTATTGGTTTAAATGTCGTTCAAACGTGACATTGATATTCATGTAAGTACAACGAAGTAGAATGGGCGTTCCAGGCAATCACTGTGTTTCATTGATCTGAGGTTCCAGAATGACAATTTGTTTAAAATAACATTAACATTTCTAAAATCTCGCATACCGCGCTTGCTTCGGTAACGAGGATCGCAGGTTCAAACCCTGCCTCGCACCTTTGGCATTTCCGAATTTCATGTGCGAATCTCATTTTCAACCACGATTATCACTTGCTACGCGGTGAAGGAAACATCGTGAGGACACCTGCACGTCTGAGAGAACCCCTCGAAAGATGTGTGAAGACCGCCAACCCGCACTGGGCCACCGTGGGGGACTATGGCCTAATCCCTCGCATTGATGGGAGCCCGTGCCCAGCAGCAGGACATTAAAAAGGGCTGCTATTAATATATTATTTACATATAAGTATTTCAATGGAGCGGGACAAATAAATTAATTGCTAACTTGCACGCAACATTTATTTGGCCGCATGTTCACTCCATTGCAGTCTTAGTCCGTTTGACTCCTCACCAGTCTCCTTTTAATACAGCGAGCTACAATATAATTATTTATATTTGCTAACCTTTTATGTGGTTATAAGTATATTACTCAATTAATATTAACTATTTTGTACGTAATAAAAGCTTGATGGTAATTAACTGTCGGTCCCTTTATTAACTATATGCAATAGCAATTCAATCGCTATCATAGTTAATATGTATACTAACAACAAATAGTATTCGATAACATGCCAACTAAGTCAGACGTAATACGAGATAAATAGCCCATTCATCACACTCTACACTCATGCATGAAATTAAATTCGTGATAGCCAAGTTGGTAGAACGCTCGCCTCGGTATTGAAGGTCGCAGGTTCAAACCCCAACTCACACCTCTGGGATTTCTGGACATTATATGCGAATCTCCTTGTCAACCATGATTACCACTCGCTCGTACTTCAGAGACAACGTAAAGCCGTCGGTCCTGTGCCAGATTTTTCTCCGATCGTGTCAGATTCCCGTCCCACGGATTATGAGAGTGAAGAAAGAGAGAGTGCACCTGCTTGCGCTCACACTTGTGCACTATAAATCTCCTGCGCAGATGGCTATTCTCCTTTGAGATTAGCCGCCGTGACCGAATTTCGGTCAGGAGGACGATCATTATAAAGATTGGGAAAATATTTTTTACAGTTAATTATGAGACTTCGATTTCCATAGATAACATTAAAATCAAGCATAATGACGATACACAAATTTAAACGTGGACTACCTATCTCCAACTACATAAGGCAGCAATTCCGATGGCATCTTTGAATATTGAACATCGCCAAATGAATTCGTTAAACCAACTCAACTTCCATAAACAACCCAACCGCAGCAACAAAAGCGAAACAGACGTCTTTTACAAATCTCCCAGGACATAATGCCGATGCCACCCATATTTCCATTATAACGATGTTCTAGCACAAAACACTGCATTGCAATGCCATTCACATATCCAACTCACTAATTAAGTCAACAACCCAGAAGAAAGCCTTAACTTTGACAATGTTCACCATACGTAACCGTTTACGAAGCGATCCAATGTAAAATGACCTTTCATACCATAAAACAGAACTTTAACATCGAAATGTAGAGAGGGATCAAGTGAAATTGGCGGTCGCAAAGAGCAAAGCCGCTGGCATAGATCTACGCTTATTTAGACACGTCCAAAAGCGCACAGTAGCGCCACCATATAGAGTGGACAATAGCGCACCAATGACAATCGTCCGATTCCGCTGTGCCCTCATTATGGGAGCATGTGTGTCTGTACTGGCCGTTTGATATCTATACATCTATACATATAAATACAATTGGAGTGTCTGTTTGTAATATTAAAATAACCGCTTTTTACTAAGTGCATTTGGATGTATACACGTTACCTATACCGAAACAACATTTTTTACAATTTTTGTCTGTCTGTCTGTCTGTCTGTTTGTCTGTCTGTCTGTCTGTTTGTTCCGGCTAATCTCTGAAGTGGCTGGACCGATTTTGACGGGACTTTCACTGGCAGATAGCTGATGTAACAAGGAGTAACTTAGGCTACTTTTATTTTAGAAAAAAAAAATAGGCTCTCACGAAAAAAAATTAAAACCAATGTTGCAGCGCAGCGCCTGATTAAGTTTGATAGCAACAACCTGCAATGCGTCCCGCGGGCTCAGAATTGGCGAGCAGGCTGTTGTCAACGGTTGTCTTTGTTAAATACCACGCGGACGAAGTCGCGGGCAACAGCTAGTTATGGATATGAATAGGGCACAATTTCAATGGTGAATAGTCGGTCGGTATTCTATTTTGAAATATGGGATTGGAATAGAGGTATATTAAGAATGCAGATGGCTGGTCTAATTACTCTATTTTAAGATCTCGATAATATCGCAGTATAGGAATCGTACCAATTCAATTACACTCATGTTATACCATAATAGGAGTGAGGATCACACTAATATTATAAATGTGAAAGTTTGGATGGATGCCACGCCAGAACGAATGAACGGATCTGGATGAAATTTGGCACAGAGATAGATTATAGTCTGGAATAGCACATAGTCAACTTTTTATCCCGGTTAAATGTGTGGTTCCCGTGAGATAGATTTGTTTTAATTTTTCATTGAGCAAAGGATCGACATAATTTTTTGGATAGGTAGTGGTAGTTTAGGGGTCAGAAAATGCACAGTTCCTATGGGTTAGCATACAGGAACCGTGCATTTGCGAATGTACACAGAGGAAAAGGACATACTTTTTAATAGCGGGTAACACCGCGGGGCGGAGCTAGTTAATAATAAATGTGATGTTGTATAAACTCCGGAACATATATTTGTTGCATGCTTTCGTTCATTAAAACTGCAGTATTTTTTTTATTTTATTCACATTTCGAATGAGTACTATAAATCACCGACGCCGCACTCCCTCAGCAAAACTAGAAGGACATAAAACAGTGCTTTCGCTAACAACTTGATAGTGTATCTCATTAAGCTGGCTCGCGTCCGACGTTTACGTCATTAAATATGTAAATAGTTGGAATACGGGCGTCCATTCAAGTGACATGTCGCGAAGTCAACTCGCGTAGAGTTAGCGATCTATGGAGATAGTCTCCCTGATTATTTTATAATTAAGTGACGGCAAACTACTTATTTCGTAACATTTCTATTTTTTTGCAAGCATTTTAATGATACAAAGAACGCCATTTTCATATCACCATGTCACATCCATTATTTTATTTATAATGTGTATTTATTGAATGTTTTATTGCTATTAATTACTTGACATTGGCAAAATACCCGCTAAGTTGTGGGTGAGGCCATTTTCATATCCATTTTATTTCATCGCATTTCATTACATAAAGGAAAAAAAATACAAAGAGGAGACGGAATCAAAGTTGGATGAACTGTTTTTGAGATTAATTCGTATAAAACCAGAGAAGACACGCGTCGCAGGAAGCCGGTGGTTGCGAGTGGCGGAGGACCGTGATGTGTGGAAATCATTGGGGGAGGCCTATGTCCAGCAGTGGCCGGACATATATAGAAAGATAAATAGTGCCGATACTGTAACTTATAAGAAGTCCGGATCAACAATTTTAAATCCGTTCACTCCAATGACCTGCACTGATCCAGCATGTTGGACTATATTCCGAATCCCCCTTGCATAGAGTGGGGGTGAGCCTGGTATATTGGCAATCGGCTCGCCCTCATTGTGACCAAAACCATTAGCGTAGTATGAATGCACTGCGGTACACCTCAACTGACTCCTTCCAGGGATTACAGGCGTGATGGCTCTAAGATTAGTTTTAGATTACCTAGTTTCGTAATACACAGGACCAGATTTGACTAACAACATATGTCTCTTTGCAATAATTCCACGGTCTATACTAATTTACTGTAATTATGTTAATTACTGACGTATGGTAAATACTTGTTATATTATCAGATAAGTGGGGATTACTCCAGTTAGAGTCACTTATGGCGCATAAAGTCATTCACTATGCAATCCTTAAACCGGGTACATTAATTAAACCTTAAGGTTGTTTTGTAACTGTTAATAATTTTGGACCTACTGCAAAGATAACGGATAAGTACTAGTACATTATAAAATAATAAATAATATATATATAATAATAATAATATATAGTAATTATTAATTTATATAGAATGTCTAATAACAAGTAGGAACATCGAGTTAATAATCATAGGTTCAGGGAATTTCGTTTTTACAAATTATACAAACACATGTATAATTTATATAAACTAAGTGCCCTGTAAATTTACAGGAACACAACATTAATATATAATAAGGAGGTCTACTTTACTACAATAAAGAAAAAAAACATTACTTAATGGTTTTAAGAGCTAACCGAAAACAATTAAAGATGATAACCCATTTGCATATGCACATTTAAAAAAAAAAATCCATTGTTTATGGACTACTCACGGATGATCAAAATGTTGTCTATGCGAAAATCGTTTTCACATAAAAATACCCAACGGATCCTAAGACAATGCCACCATGTCTCATATCCATTCGGATTTCCTCACACGTTCTCAGTATAAAAAACATCACTCCGTACCTAATATACATCACACTAATATTATAAATGTGAAAGTTTGGATGTTTGTTACTCAATCACGCCAGAACGGCTGAACGGATCTGGATGAAATTTGACACAGAGATAGATTACAGTCTGGAATAGCACATAGGCTACTTTTTATGCCGGTAAAGGACATCATTTTTAATCGCGGTAACACCGCGGAGCGCAGCTAGTACCTAAATATATACATACCTAAATATGCATAAAAGGCACTAATTAAGCGCTGGCGCAACACAGTGATGTAGGAGACAGCTTAATACCCCGATATGTCCGAGTGTAATCTGCAACGTCCGGTGGAAAATGAAAGTGTCTCCGGCTTGAAGCAGCATGCACCGGTGCAGTTGATAGGATAAAGGTTCCAATGAGCCCTCTCATCCACTCTCATAGACCCAAGGACTATATTCTTAACCATTGTTATAAGAATAAGAATAGTGTATTATATAGTATATATATAGTTATATAGTATACTAGCTGCGCCCCGCGGTGTTACCAGCGATTAAAAAGTTTTTTTTTATCACATTATAGGCAAGTATTTGATCTCGATCTCACCTGATAGTAAGTGACGATGAGATCTACGATGGAGCATACTTTCCTAAGTAGGAAGGTGGCAGTAGATCGAGACGCTACATTCACTAGGCACATGCAGCGCAACTGATCTGACCCGCCATCCATGAACGGCAACACCAAACATCATGCCGGAACACGGCTAGGCCGCTTGGCGACATGGCTTTGTTCAGTGGGTGGTGACTAACCACGGCCGAAGCCTACCACCAGTAGAGTTGTCACCTAGTTGGCACCACCCAGGGTCACGTGTAGGGTATCTCAAGGGTATTTAATTCTCGTACGGACGAAGGTGACTCGACCCCTAAAAAGTATGTTCTTTCTACCGCGAAAAAAGTAGCCTATGTGCTATTCCAGACTATAATCTGTCTCTGTGTCAAATTTCATCCAGATCCGTTCAGCCGTTCTGGCGTGATTGAGTAACAAACATTCATCCATCCAACACTTATGATTATCGCTTGCTAAACGGTGAAGGAAATCTGCATATCATGGAGAACCTGAACATTTCCCAAAATATGTGCTTACACCGACCCGAAGGAGCCCTTGCCCAGCAGTGGGATTTATAGATTATTTATTAATATTCTCAAAGTATTCAATATCTAAACACGTATAGGTCCAAATAAATTAGTGCTTATAAATTGTGCTGTAAGATTATGGATGCTAATTCATGAGTAATAAAATATTTCTACTAACTCACAATCCACATAAAACTGAGGCACTTTATCATCCGCGGCTTTTATAGCCTCTTCTAATCCAGTTTATAGGCACTCTAGCTTTCAAGACATTTTTGATATAAAAAAAACTACACAAAGAGTTACAGGATCGCACCCGACACTATATCAGATTTGATAAACCACAGATGCTCGCAAAAGAACACCGATTCCGACCAAGGATGATACGTGAGGCCATTGAAATTAATAACAACCTTATTTCATTAGGGAAGATGGCTGGGTGCTACACTGACTTGGGATCCAGTAATTAATATCATTAAATCCAAAACCAAGAAACAATTGCTAGACTTCAAGACACTGTGAGCACTTTCTGCGTAGATTGGGCCACAAGCAATGACTAAATATGAGGGTACCCAGACCAAACAATGACACTAGGACGTCTGTAACCTCAGTCCTCCCCTGACCATGGTTGCTGTAAAGCAGCCAAAACGTCGGCAACGTAAAACACATAAAATAAACGCGATAAAATCCGAAAAAAATATATATTTGAACACTCAAAGAGACTTGAAAAAGATACATAAACATTTCGATGTTCCGTGTACCTATGTACATAGGTATGTTATTATGTACAGCAGCTAGTATATAAGTAGGTATACCTACATCTCTGTTGGCTACCGCACGCAGCCTCGTCACTTTGCCGCGCAAATTGCTTTACTGAACGTTCGCGCGTCGGCGACGACGGACCAATTTAGGGTACCTTAATAGTAAGTAGAAAACTTCGTGGACGAAGCCATGTTCAAATTTAGTTAAGCAATGAAATGAGATCTGCAACTCTTTGTTCAATGTCGTCGTGTATACGTACATATGCAAATGCACATGCCAAAAAAACAATTGCTTGTAGTGTAATGGTTTTCATGAATAAAAAAATTAACCATTACAATATTTATTGATCGTCAAATATGTCGTACAATGGAATTATATTAAGATTAAACCCGTGTTAACTGCTTTTCCTATGGAGAAGGGTGATGAAACTTGTCATGAAACATTTTGTCCTTTTTTATCACTAAGTTATAATGTGTTGGTAGGTAGGTTAATTTAACAATTAGCATATAACTGAATAATGGACAAGTTACTGGATAAATGGATTTCGCAATTATGATCAAATAACTAACCATAATTAAAATTAAGATACAGAACCATCCTAATAATTTACCGATCTAGCATTCAATTTTTTCCATTGGCAGCTAAAATTAGCCGTCGGATTGTTATTGGTTAAATTATTCAGAAAGCGTTCGATGCCTTTAAGTGAATTTCGCGATCGGACCGCCACGGTTTTCTATTCAGCCTTGCACATACAGACACTTGCAGATGGAGTACTTATTATTTATATCACTATAATTTAAATCGAATAAACTGAAGTGGGTTTAGGATTGAGTGGACTTCTGCCTTTAATCCAATTTCGTGTACATACTGAATTATTTTTGGTTATATTCGCTAAAATAATATTCTACTAATTTCCTATATTTACGCGAATACTACACATTGAAATAAAACGAATTTATCGGATTTTATCGCATTTATTTTATATTTTTACGTTCCCGACGGTTCGGCTGCTTTACAGCAACCATGACCATGGGAGGACTGAGGTGTTTGACGTCCTAGTGTCATAATTTGAACTGGGGTACCTTCATATTTAGTTGTTGTTTGCGGTGTGTAAAGCAGTCGAAACGTCGGAAACGTAAAGACATCAAATAAACGCAATAAAAACCGTTAAATTAGTTTTATTTCAATGTATTCGTGTAAATATAAGAAATACATATTGTACCGCTCAATTAAACAATATGATCATGTCTTCTTCTCCACATATAACCAAAGACGCAGACAATAGTCGACAATGATGAATTAGACTATCTCTGCGTCTAATATGTTACTCGTATTGTGTGCACCTACTGACTTTTATTCACGATACATCAAGGTTTGTGGTGAGCAGTGAAAGTCCTACAATGCGGTTATGTTAAGCACTGCACGAGTTATCGATCGTAAGATTTGTGTAGGCAAATAGCTTTTACTTTCATTAGAAAACTATTTAACAAACTTGATTGTAAACTTCATCTCCTTCAGATAAAATATTAATTATATCGCAATGAGAATGCCAAAATAAGACACCGAGCGGTATGATCTCGAAGTAAGCAATTCATCAAACTCAAATCATTTATTGCGAATTATGGGTAGATAGATACAGGTGGTAGAATGTTGGTAGTGTCACCATATTCAGCCATATGGCATGCAACATCAATTTAAAAGGTACATGTCAAATCATTACGTTATCAAAAGGTGCATGTCAAATCATTAAATTATCATAATCATAATAAATCATTAATAAATAAAGTATACAATATTTTAGGTCCATCCATTATGAGTATCGTACGATGGAGTCATTATCCAGATAAAAGTTAATAATCAAATACTCTTTTCAAAATATCTACGCACACATTCATAAAAGTCTCAATCACTATAATTGGCATTTGTATTTTTTATTTTCTATTCTGAAGCCTCAATAATAAGATGCGCAATTAAATACTCATTTGAAAAACCAAAATGGTTTATACCTGCGCAACCGTAACTTTTGTAACGACACAAGTTTGGTTACAGTCCCCAACTATAACAAATAACCAAACGGTAATTTACGCAGAGGTGGCTTAAACTATATGCTTTCCGTCACGTAGTGAACATTTTCCCTATATCTTTTAGCCATAGGTATTGTCCACTTTGCCAAGCAATATTCAATTATTTGTAGTACTACATATCGTTAAAATGTAGCCTCTTTTTGTTTCTGCCTTATCATAATTTAAAGTTCAATCCAAATATTAATTATAGATGAAGTAAGAGTGTAATGTGACGACCTGATTAGCTCAGTCGGTAGTGACCCTACCATTTGCGCTGAGGGTCCCGGGTTCGAATCACGATAAGGGCAGGCGTGGTGCGATTTACATGTACCCGAGAGTCATGGATGTTTCATATTTATAATATACCTAAGTATAATATACTGGGTTCGCCCCCACTATAAACATCCACAACTCTGGTACAAACATTCGAGCTAATCACACAAAGTTTGCCTCTACCAAGATTCGAACCTCAGACCTGCCGCACAGAAACAGGATCACTACCAACTACCAACACATGTACACATGATACTTCCATTAAGACAGATTTACCTATTCATGATTTTTATTATTACCCACTTAACTAAAAACCGGGGTGCCGCAGTTTTCAACATGACATACTTGTGATGTCACAGTATAGTCACAGTATAGCCCATCGACTTTACCGGCAACGGCTCGCGTGCCTCACATCGTAAAGCCACGCGCACACCGCAGTATCAGCACGTATCGTCTGCGCGGGCACGATAAATTACACTAGTTAATACACCCGAACCCTTCCACCGCGTTATTCGGCCGTAATTAATAACGAAACAGTGTGATACCATCTTTTGGTGGAGTCTTTGGGCGCGCACGCACGGATTTTTTGTTGTGACTGTACATAGTAGAGATAAGTGAAGTATGATTTCTTATACTTAGTGGTGAATGTGTTTCTTTTTTTTATTTTTTTTTATTACATTATAGGCAAGTATTTGATCTTGATCTCAACTGATGGTAAGTGACGATGAGATCTACGATGGAGCATACTTGCCTAGGTAGGAAGGCGGCAGTAGATCGAGACGCTACATTCACTAGGCACATGCAGCGCAACTGATCTGACTCGCCATCCATGAATGGCAACACCGAACATCATGCCAGAATACGGCTAGGCCGCTTGGCGGCATGGCTTTGTTGGCATGGGTGGTGACTAGCCACGGCCTAAGCCTACCACCAGTAAAAGTTCACCAGTTCTTATGACCTATCTAGAGGAATTATCAGAATTCAAACAATTATGTAGTTCTGTATATTATAAGATTCTCAGTTGCGTATGTACTTGTGTACTATATACTTTGATGAGATGTTTTGCACTTTTATTACCAAAGTCCATATTTGTTGTATATAAAAACAATTACTGCATTAAAAAAACATCATCATTTGATTCGCCAGAAATAAAGTTAAACATTTTAAAGGTTTCTGGTGCACCACTGAGATCCCTCCAAGTTTGAAATTGGAACACGTTACAGTAGAACAATTACTCTATCTTCTCTTTTAGCCTATTTCAACTCACTGTTGGGTATATACTTCTCCCCTTTACGCCATTTGTTGCAGTCCTGTCTATCATGTACCTGCTACTTTCCTGATGTCATCGGACCATCTGGCTGGTGGTCTGCCTCTCTCTCTACGTTCACCTCTTGGCCACCTCTCTATTGCCGCCCTGGTCCAGCTGCAGTCTTCTCACCTCATCAAGGGCCCTGCCCATTTCCACTTTACTGAACAACTGCAAAATACTAGAAACACTACCCCGGAGAGAAAAAAACAATGTATTATTTATATCAGTATTTTTTTTCATAAGATGTCGCGCAATATGTACAAGCTCCACATTATTTTCAGGTTCAGTTAATAGGTTACAGCGACCGCCGTGTTCACACGTTTGAAAATTAAAGATTAATAGTAACGATAGCCAACATTTCGTTCTGAAACATAGCTGACAAAACTACGCCATTTTGACATACATGCCCATGTTTATTTGTACGCCATTAAACTTACAACTTACTTTTTTAACTATCATAGTTTGTTGTCGACTGTATGTTATATTACGTATATACAATGTACTATGTACGAATAGATGTGTTACTGGGCCAGACAGAGAAGACTTTTGTCGAATAGACAAAAGTCTTTACAGAGAGTTCAGGAGCTTGAAAATATCTGACTAGTCTAACTCTTATGTTACTGGTAATCAAGTTAGGTTAGAGGAAAAGAGACAGAAGGCAGTCGCTCCGGTTAAATAACTGAATTCAGTATTACCAGGACAAACTGGTAGCTGACATCTATAAACATAGGAAAAACATTAGAAAAGAAATTCCGTATTGGATGCTCTAGAAAAACTTTGAAGCATTAAAATGCTACAAATGTAATTATTTTACTTGAAGTGAGTCGGCTGCCCCAATTACTTGACAGTAGTACATAAGATTATCTTTGGACATGCATTAACACCGACTTCAAATAATAATATCGCCAGATGAACACACCAACTGTACGGTTCCACACTAACCAACGCGTGTATTATGGGTACCGTACAATGGACTGAGGGCGAACTCAGTATATAATACTTATATAGAAATTTAACATCCGTGACTTAGGTAGCAACATTCGTGCTCATCACACAAAGTTTAACTCTACCAAGATTCGAGCCTCGGACGCTCAGCACAGAAAGCAGGGTCACTACCAACTAAGCTAATCAGGTCGTCGAATAACAGACAATTATTTTTATATTTCTACTGCCTCAAGGTTTTTAAAGTCGATTTTAGTTTTTTACATCTCCAATTCTACATTGTGTGGTCAGCACTCCACATCGCCAGACATTTACCCACTTTTTACGCCTCCCATCTACATAAAAATACGTTCGAAGCACCTCATTCGATTGGCAATCGTTCAAAAACCGACATCTATGTCCTACCCGTGTTATTTGCGGTTACCAAGCAACGATAAGTGGGCCTATTTCACACGTCCGAACCGGTGCGGTTGTGATTATTGTTTCTTTGAAAAATTACTTAGAAGCATTTGTTTGTATGTAACGACTGTCATTTTTTTTATGACTGTATCAATGTTTTTTTCTTAATTCATCTTTTGAGGTTATGTTCTATATGCGGTCTAAGTTTGGAAGCAAGAAAACAGCTAGCAAGTTGGTCGTTACAATTAATTGTTGGACAAAAACTCAAAAGACAAAAGATCCATCCTACGTAATATTTGCGTTCTCTTATTCATACTTGCATTATATTAGTAATAATTATTCATTTATTTATAGTTTAGGTGGTTTCACAAACGACACATAAAAACTCGCTCTAGTTAGGTGCGGAATGTGAAACCATACTAAATGAATTATTGAATCGATACTATATTTCATGGGGTTTTCAGTGCATTTCAGTATTAACAACATAAAAAAATATATTTTATATTTTAACTTTTTAATTTTGTAGTTTCAATGAACAAACTCGTAGCTCACATATATATAGAGATAAATATCGGTAAACGTTTCCGAAGTGAGCACAGGTAGAGTCTTAAGCCCCATATACACGGTGTACAATTGGTGTGACGGTCCAACATAAGTCCATTCCTGACCGCAAATTTCCTGCTCCTTCCGACGTGATTGCAGGAATCACGCTCGAGTCCACACACCTGCCTTATTGTGGCTTTTTGTACATAGAAATGTATATAGATATTCCGTAGAGTTTGTATGGACTGCTTGCTAGCGACTTCACCTGCTTACTCTGGTATGAAAAAGAACATACTGATATAAAACTAATTGTAAGTATTTTATCGCGTTTATATTATGTTTTTTTACGTTCCCGACGTTTCGGCTGCTTTACAGCAACCATGGTCACGGAGGACTGAGGTGGATGACGTCCTAATGTCATAGTTTGTACTAGGGTACCCTCATATTTAGTTCTTGTTTGCGGTCCGATCTACGCAGAAAGTGCTCATAGTTTCTTGTCTTTAGTGTGAAACGTCTGGAACGTATAAATATAAACGCTATAAAATCCTTAAAATTAGTTTTATTTCAATGTGTAGTAGTCGCTTAAATAGCTAGTTTTGTCCATATATCTTTATGTTGTTTTTTTTATTTCAATAAATTATGTACAATCGTTATTTTCATGGAAAAACAAAAAAAAACTTATTAATAGAATAAAATAAATAAATAAACATAAGAAATCAATATGAAAAATGACATGTTATTTTCTCAAAACCTCAAAGTTATATTATTAAACATTCGTCATCCCTATTACAGATCTACCTTAAATAAAAAGTGCCCACAAATTTAAAGAAAGTCTTCATCCATTTTACAACTATTAAACCGGGCACTTTTATTTCGAAACTTCTTTTTAATGATGAGTTTACAACAGCAGGTTGTAATTCCGTAAAACTTCCATGATGGTTCACAAATTATAGTTAGCACGTAACAAGATTCAATAATTTCACAAAATAATGTTAAAATCCGATTTTACCATTAACATTATTTATAGTACGAAATCAACTCTTCATCTTGGGATTATCAATTAAGAAACAAGATCAATTTCAGGATAATACTTATACATCTGTATCCCAAAGTTTTTCTCTACAAGACGCTCTACAAAAGCAAGCGAGCACGATCGTCTTGTACAGTTAAAACTATCCTTTATCCCATCAGAATCATTTACCCATGACTCTATGTCAACGAGATGTGACTGGCCTTAAACAATGGGCCGCTGTCCCGTACGATTGGACACATCGACGCGTACTGTACACTAATTTATTGTATCGTACCATAACGCTACCATCACATCTTAGGTGATGACGTCACTACTCTCTTCATAATTCCCAACAACAATGACGTTCTCGTAATGGGACTGCTAGTTCCAATTTTAACCACCAGAGCAGATGTATAAAAAAGTATTTTTTTAACATTGAGCTGTTAATTAATTGATTAGAACTTTAATGGTAATGACGAGGCGATAAAGTTAATTTGCTAGTAATTACTGGGTTAATTGTTTTTAATACAATTAGTAAAAAAATAAATCGTATAGAGTTTCTGTGTGTTTTTACCAGGGCACCAAATATGTTATTTTATCTATGAAAATGCCAGCTCTTTTTATGTCCCACTACCGTGCACGGCCTCCCCTCAATGCGAAGTAGGGGAGGCCATAGTCTACTTACCTATGCCATCGTGTATTTTTATTAAATTATAAAAACATCCCTACCAAAAATATGGTTTCATCGACAATGACGATTTTTTTTTTTGGTTTGGTTTTCATTGTAAACTGTATCATTGCTAGAAATATAGTCGGTCTACAGTAAGTTAACAGATATATAATAGAACCAAGCGGAAATACTCATCCAGAAGACTACCTCATCTGTTATTTGAGATTAGTTCGAAACTTAGACAAAAACAAAAAATGCATAAATTAGTCACGTGAAATCGCGCGAACCAATTATGAGCGCATAGCGAAAACACCCGCAACAATATTTGTCACAGATTTCGTGAAAGCCTAACGGAATACCTGAAACCTAAAACGAGCCGAGATTACCGAGAAACTCGCCAAATCTGGCGCTTACAAACTTTTACGATGCGTTTCACCGATTCCGCGGCCCCTACCAAACAACCTTTTTTATTCAGACTTGCCAAACTATTGTATATTTTTTTTTGCACAATTTACTTTACGTTAACAAGACACGTTTATTTTTTTTTATGTAAATGGCGGCCGATTTCGTGTAGCCTAGTTAAATACTGTGAGGCCTTGTACAATGTGTAATGCAAATGTATCTTCTAGGTATCATTTTTATGTTAATATTTTACTCGTATAATTTTAAACAACAATTAAATTATTTTACACTATCTTTGTATATACTTCATTTATATTTTGTAAACTACACACATAAGTAAGAGGTTATGGGAAAATTTGTTTTTATTCTCAAGATTTAGAGGTTTGGATAACATGAAAATAAGTTTATTTGGCTTATTTGCTCACTACGCTTGTAAGTACCTCACTCAGTAATGCTATATTACAGCTATATTATATATATATAGCTTTACTAAAAAAAAGTACCAGATATATTGGATCTAACTTAAAAGTTATACCGTTTTATTTTAACTAGCTGAACACATACTGGTTAATATCCTAACAATGGTTCACATTATCAATCAAAAACAACCGAATTGAGAAACTCCTCCTTTTTAAAATCGATTAAAAAACACATTGTTTGAAAAATAAAACAAAACTGACAACTATACTATTCAAATCCCCGCCAAAAAGACCTGTCATGTTTTCATTTCATTTTAAAAATGTTCGACACATTTGAAAATCGAATTACTTATGTACTCGTAATAGTAGTGTATTAGGCGTAATGACACAATACACATTAGAGCTCGGTATTTGTCAAGTAATTGTACAAATTTTACATTGGCATAATGCTATGCAAGCTCTATGGTTGCTCTATCAATGTGCACGTGGTACATTTTTATTCCATTTTCAAACGTGAAACGTTAAATTATATTTGTATATTATGTACGCTCAAGTAGTAAAGCCATTTTATAGTAGGCATAAAAATAATGCATTGTTTTTTTTGTAGCTAAGCATTGATCGATTTCATTCTGCCATTTTTTTTATGTCGCCAGCCAGACACCAGTTCTAAACTAAGCAACCCTTGTATTATGGTTGCCATATTGACTGGAGGCCAGTATCTATTAATTACTGAAATGATACCGGGCCGGGGTCCTGGACTAGGCCCGGTCCGGTACAGAAAGCCACTACTTGCTGTGCCAATTGATTCGTCAAAATATTAAAGTAGTGATTATTGAATACAAAACATATTCATGTTAATAAATTCAATATGTCCAAGACAAAAAATCCAAAACATTACAAAAACACAGTTAATTACACGACCAACATCATTCTTAATACAAATAATTTTAAATTCACAAAAGTCGAGGCGCAAAAATAATTGACAGAATAAAACTAAATATTGTCTCGGAGGTACCTATCACCGCGCTTCCAAAGACCTTCACGACTCATCTGCAACATGAAAACAATTACACTCAAATAATGCAACACAAAGAAAATCACATGAAATTAACTCCGACATCGTTTATTTTCCAAAGTCACGAATTTGTTTAAAAACTTACTTTGTGACGACTTCATAAGTTACCCAACTCGGCACACTTAAATAGATGATCTATTTCATGCCTACTTACACTATGTGTGTTGTCAGAGTTTCAGATACACATTTTTTCAACAAAACCGTGGCGTTTTTTCACGCGCCACGGTCCACCTGACTCTAACGTAACCATGAACACGTACCTCGTATAACTACAGCATTAAGGTTGATTTTCGGTTGATCTTATGTCTATCTCGGACGATTTCAGCGGTACTTTTTTTTAATTAATTGCCTGCTTTTTGCCTTGGTCAGTAGCAATCTATGTTTTCCAAGAAACACCAGTAACCAGGTTAATGACACTAGACAATTCGTTTCAGATGATGGAACAGTTAATCTGGGCAATTATCAGAGCGACACAACAAAAGTCTATGGATTGATATCTTTACAATTATGTTGTGAACCTACATTAATATGTAGCAGATATTATAAATATACGTTTATATAATGTACAGCAAAAATTGTGTTAAATATTTCAAGGCTTTAACGAATAGATCATACAGATCTCCTTGCTGTATGAAATAAATGCGTAAATGAAGTGGGTTTTTTTTAAGAAAGCGAACCTGACACGTTACACCGCGCCCTTAGTATGTGATGCTATTTTAAAACTTCTAATAATATGATTTGAATGTTATACCTGTTATAATGTCTTACACTATTAAAGGTACACCTTATATAACATCCCTATATTGCTGAGTACGTCTTAAAAGACAAATTATTATAACATGTACCATCTACACTATCTGCATTTAACGGCAATTGTCTTAGCACATATGACAAATGCAAATCATAATTTCGGTGTTAAGAAAACTGAATGTTCATATCTCTTTGACCGTTTGAAGTGTCTCTGACTAAACTTAACCGTGTTTTCCTAATAATAAATCCTCATGGTATAGGTTTTATAAAATTAAATAAAAATACGTAATCCTCATTGATAAAAAGACCAAGCGACCAAAAAAAACTTTACATATTTAAATGTATATTATATTTTACACTCAGGTACAGTAAACCACGTATTTAACAAACACGTGATTAATAACTACATATTACGCAATATATGTCCTACATAAAACGATACCCTAACACCACAACAAACAAAATGCGTCTCCTAATACCGGCATCAAAGAGTTCCTAATCCAAAAAATACACCATCCACAATCCCTTAATACGGAAAAAGGGGCCCCACACAAGGTGTAATAAAGGTACCTACACGCGAACGCCTCAAGAATTAAAAAAATACGGAAAACGGGGGCCACAAAGTCTACAATGTCAAAAAAGTCTCCGTCAACAAACAAAGTAGGAAAAACTCTACATTCTTAATTTAACTTGAGTCACTTTTACATCCCTACTTGAGAGCAACAAATTTATAGAGATCTCCCTCACCTCCCTCATATAATTCGCATAAACATGTCGTAAGAGTATTTGCGGGGAGTCGTAAAGGTCAAGTTATATTGGACGCGTGACACGAAGAGGGAGGCAAAGGAAGCAAGAGCCCTTCCTCAAGGCGGTAGGGAGGAATGTGTGTGATATTTAGCCGATTTTGTTCGAAGCCCACCTTAACACGCCGTTTGTGGCAATGGAGAAGGAAAATTGGCCTATTTTTATTATTTGCTCCGAGGTAAATAACGACTGTGAAAGTAGGATTCAAAATGATTTGTACCGTTGCGCAAAAAAACAATTAAAATTGATGTACCAATATGAAACTACAGTATATTCTTGATAGTATACACTAGATCACTGCCAATCCCGGTAACGCCAGTATTAAAGCAAATTACGAAAAGATCATTTTAGATTTTTTCCCGGACTGGTAAAGAATGGAATGGAACCCGTGACCATCCGATGGGCGATTCAAATTATAATAAATTATATTACACAAGATGTACACTGTGTGATTATTGAAAATATTTTGTTTGTGTGTACAAGTCTCGTCACCAAACCACAAACAGCCCTCATTATAATCAATTAATGGCGCATTTTTTTATAAAAGACACTAAAAACGAGATCGCAGTTAACAATCTGGGTGTTTTCAAGATGAGAGTGAACAGGTACCTTCTAGGTAAGTATGCTCCATCGTAGATCTCATCGTCACTTACCATCAGGTGAGATCGAGATCAAATACTTACCTATAATTAATAAAAATAAAAAAAAACATTTGCTTGAAAATAAAGAAAAATTTTTCCATGTTCTTTGAGGTCCAACTAAATTAATTACATTAAAATCATAAAATATCCATCTAAGGACGCCGGTCGATAACCAAAAAAAAGTCCTTGGTCTCCATCCCTTATCAACTGTCATATAAACTAGAACCCCCTAAACCCACACACGTCCACACACACACACACACACACACACACACACACTCAAACACTACACATTATAAGGGTAACTAATCACTGAACTGTAGAGAAAAAAAATGGATTTTTTTATTCATTATCCACCCTCTCTCCTTACAGGACTGTCGCTGAGGAAGAAAACTGGGTGGAGAGTCTTCATACTATTTATTTTTATTTTTATTTAAATATTGTCAATTCATCTATAAGTATATTTTAATCTTATTTATAATAATTGCTTGAACGTTTAACTTAAAACATTCCGAACTGTTTCATATTTTAAGAATTAAGGTAAGCGAACAAAAAAACAACCGGTACGCCAAAAACATTTAAAATATTTTATAATTATCACGATCCTACCTACGTCACGATTTTTTATTCATTGGTTTCCAAAAACAATGATCGTAAACTCTAACAACAACTTTCTCCATGAGACCCGTGGCAATTAAAAAAAACATAGTAAGTATTTGATTTGATCAGTTTAGGATAGTTTAGTGTAAATTTATATGACTATTTTATTTGGAATTAAACTTTTTGACTGTGGCCTAATCCCCCTCACATTGAGGGGAGGCCCGTACCCAACATTGGGACATTAAAAAACGGACTGGTATTATGAATACTATATTATCATAAACTTTTATAGCATCAATATGAACTCCAATTCTATTTCTATTCCATCTCTGCATACGGAGCACACTCGTAAGCATGAATTTGCATATTCGCCCGCTTACTAAGTGCAATAGCTTGTTTGTACGCACTTCATACATTCTTCCACTTCTAGACGCCCGCGATTTCTTAATTAATACTGTTCTTGACTTGCCAATGTACATACACAAATTGTTTTGTCGAAGAAGTCTAATGCAAATTCACGGTGACTGTACCTGTTGGGTTAATCTATATATAGTTAGAAAACAATGTCATGTTAGTTACACCATTTATAACTCAGGAACAAGGGCCGATTTTTATGTTCTTCGATTTTTTTTTCTCCGCCCTGAATAGCAGAATAACTATTAAATCCTTGGCGAAATTCACTTAAAACATATAATAAGGAGAATTCATTTTCTCATAAATTTGTTTTTGAGGCGATACGAAGTTCGCCAGAACAGCTAGTTTAATGTTAAATACAAATTAATTGTGCGATGTACTTAATATATAATTACTAACTCACTACTTACTCACTAATATAATTTACAAACACTTTGGTTATATTTGGAAGATCTAACATTTCTACAAAGCCATTGTCAAGATAATAAGTAGATACACGTTATTTAATAACATATATTTTACGCGTGTACTTTAGTTTTTTAGCTATCCCATGGGAAAATATTTTATGTACAGACTCAACACAGGTACAGACTTATTATAAGTACGTAATGACATTTGGCCTTACAAAGTCCTCACAGACAGAAACGTAGAGAAGCATTACTGAAATACTGACATCCCACGCACAAAACAATTAGGTATATTCCAGTCTAATATCAGTTTTATTATTACGACCGTCGAAATAAACTTTAATAAACGGAGCGCGTGTCATTTAGGGCAAAATGAAAAATCTGTGAGAAAAATATCTCGCCGTATAAAGGCCCGTTATAGGACGGCCGTCAAACAAACGCTTTTCTTAAGCAAAGCACCGCCTAATTTCAATATCCGAACGGAACGTGGACCGTTCGGAAACTCTCCTCGGGGAATAAATTACTCCGTCTATTCAATATTTCATCAGGCCGAGAGGCCGACTCTGAATATTCAAAACTAGAGGAGACACGTAGAAGCACGCGCAAGCCATTTTTCGCGCCTATCATCTCGGTAACAAAACGCACTCGTAATTACCCCCTCCCCGCGACCCGCCACCCCGCGGATCCGCACCCCCTGCCCCCCTCGCGCCGGGAGAGGGAGGCCGCCCAGTGACAATTATTGATCAAAAATTCTCTCTCTTCTTTCGCAAAAGAAAACTTGGACGGGTTATGTGTGAGCCGATGCGGTTTGATACTTGTAATTAGATTATTATTATATTTTTTCAATCGGTGCCTTGGAATAGAATAATCCCAATCGAGGATGGCTGGAATGACTCCAAATAATTGCCGATCCATAGATTTCATTAACTGAGATCTTGCGAATTTGCCACTAATATTATTGTACCTAATTAAGAATATAATTAAAATGGTAATGGAGATCCAAATAAAATTTCTCAAAAAACAAAACATATAAATTAAAGATGATTTCATTGTATATTTTGGCCAATTGTTCTTCTTTCTAACGCCACAAACCAAACCAATATTTAATAATCTCAAAAGGCCGGTCCCAATCGATCACAGATTTGGTACCATAATTGTCCTACCCTTTGCTTAATTTTATTTTTCTTATTAATTGCCGATATTTATATGGTTGCCGATATTTATAGTGATTGCCATTTGCTCTCCCAGAACTAAGAAGTGGGACCATAGAAAACCCAAGAGTTTCTGACTGCTAGGCAGATATTAGTCCGACTATAATATTAGGATGATAATTAGACCACCAACCTAACCGCCCTCTGAAGCACGGAGGAGGTCACATGATAAAATTTAGTCCTATCCGATCTCCATGGTCCGACCGCGTCACTGGCCAATCTACTCTAGGAATTCTTTACTAACTACACTACAAACACCTTTTTAATTTAAAAACAAAATAAAAATATACCTCAAGTATCAAAATCAGCCTGTCGAGGCACACGCGGCCGCCTCGGCATATTAATTGCACGCGGCGCTACCGGGCGAGAGGCAAGACATGGGGAGGCGCGGCCACGAGGTCAACCGTCGCCTCACCATTGTTTTGTGCGTGCGACTGTACTTTCTAAGCTTTCTTATACCTATACATTATGTACTCCTGTTTTGTGGAGGGTAAAGGGTGTACAGCCCATGTAATTAATTTATTGTCTATTTTAAAATGGTCGTTATAGGGTTTAAAATATATTTCTCGCACGAAGAAACTGAACCACGTTGATGTATAGAGTTGGATGTGTCTTAGAGGCTGCTCAGGTATACAGGTGGCTAGCATAAGTTTACAAATCATTGTACACCTATAATAAACACTTTATGTCAAAAATATGTAAATTCCGAACCAGCACTTAATGTACCCATGGTTCCTGAATAAAACCTCGTCAGCCAGTACCTAATTTATATTGACCGTAAGAAATAGTCTTGTTTACATTTCTCTTCAGACACAGAGACTGAAGACACACAAGTTTTTTTTGCCTTAATCCAGGCCCTCAAGATTTATTTCTAAGAAAAAATATTGTGGTAACAGTTGTTTCGACAATTTTCTCGTCTGGACAAACAAACTTGAAATAAACTATTTTAGATGTATAATAAGCATTTTTTGATTTCTTGTTTTAATCCCCAAAAATTGCAACTTCTAATTGCACATTCGAAATTTAAATGGATCCTTTTCCTTAACCAATGCTACGTCGGATTCAATTGCGTTTCGTAGTCCATACTCGTAGCACACACGTGCGTTGAATTCTTCCACTCACATGGTATACATGTCTACGCACATGTGTAGCGTGTAGCTGCTACGCGCTACGAAAAAAACAAACTCAACTTCGATTATACTAACATAAGAAATGATAAGTACGAGTGTACTGTAATTTAATCAAACTACTCCATTATTAGTTAGATTAAACAATTGCCATTTAAACATAATGTATTTTTGAGTTGATGAAAGTAATTTAAAATTAACTTTATTAGATTCCTGTTAATTAAAGAAACCCATACAACGTAGACGGATGATTTAAAAGCATTCCAATAAAAAAATATTGTAACTAGCGCAGTGAAAAAAGAACCTTTCACGTCTCCCACCGCCTCCTGTGGGTTCATTACACATCGCACACCAATCAAGCTTTCATTAGTACAGAGCGAAACAATCAATATTCATATCCCATGCGAAATCTCCATAACGGCGTGTGGAGGAGAGGGAAAATAAAAACAAACTTGATAGATGATCCCGACTGCGCTCGCATTCGCAACGAAATTAAAAAGAACAGAGCATATCACTTAGCGCACACAGACGCCGCGGTTTTTATTAAAAAATTCTACATATCTCGCGTCTTCGCGCTTTTTCTTAACCCCCCCGACGCAAGTGAGACGGACAACAAAAAAATTCAACGCAAGAAAGGGACATGAATACGAAAATTATAATTGCCAACTGTAAATTAACACCAATTCGGATGGTGCTATCTAGCTCGCACGTGGCTCGTACGATCGGATGGGAGAGAGATGGGGAGTGTTTGTGTGTGCGACTAGGATTGAGTGATTTACATACGTGGCGAGTTCAGGAACACAATAATGGACAGAAGCGCGGAAAATCGAAGGAAGCGATCGGTTTTCCGATTTGTTTTATGCGGCGCTGCAATGGCGCTGGGCTGCATAATGGATAGTCGAATGAAGTGAAAAAACAATCCGGTCCCACGGACTATTGATAAGAATATGAATACATTATTCTTTTATTTAAACAATCTATAATAGATTTGAGATATCCTGAAACTCAATGTAAAGGATAAGTAACAAAATAAATTTGAGATCATACTTTATAGAGATTTTGTTTTATTGATGAAGACGCCTGAAAATTCCATAGAAATGTAAGTAGCAATAAAACCAATAAATATATTTTAATTAAGTACGTATTATAAACGAATCAATTTTACTTTTCATTATCTATACACATTAAAGTAGTCGGCCATGCAAATGGTGCGAGGAATATTCGTTTTGACAACAACTCCTAGTTGATAAAAAAATACACTAAGGCCGAGATTTAGCTATATATTTAATAACAAATTACTAAACTGCAAACGATATTGGATCTTAAGGTGATATGAGCCTTGGCCGGTGGTGATAAGAGCTAAGCATTTGCTGACTTATCAAGACCGACCGTGCATTCTGGCAAGGCTGCGGTGTCAGTCTGATCACAGCTTATTACGTATAGCTATAAATGTATACATAGGTACATAAATAAGCATAACTTTGTTATAAAGTAGAAAGTTCATAATGAAAGCATAATTTAGTTTTAACTTCCAGTTTGGGCTGCCAAAATGAAGGTTTTCAAGCCTTTTGCAAAGTAAAAATTAAATTTAGGATCGTGTTCCGTTACGTAATTTCTCATTAAAATTCTGTTTGTATTACATTGAAAGTTTTATGTAAAATAAGAATAAAATGTCGTGGTGATTTTAGCTGCGGCCTTCGTTTGCTCCATCTAAGCTAACATGATTCAGAAATAGTTCATTAAGCCTAGACCTGCGTTTCGTAAGCGCAGTTGTACTCATTATATGAAGTAAGAATTTCGATACCTTACTTTATAAAAAAAATATACCTAACTAGTTCTCCCGGCGAACATCGTACCGCCTCGAAATCAAATGGATGAGAAAATTAATTATATTTAATATAACTTTTTTGTGATTTTGTCCCATGTTTTAATAGTATATAATTCTGCTATCAGAGTCGGAAACAATTTCAAAAAATATAAAAATTTAAATTATTTTAAAAATTGGCCCGCCCGTTCTTGAGTTATAACGGGTGTTACTAAACCAAAATTATTTTATAAATAGATTAGATAAAAAATATGATTTTTAATGGCTCTTGGAAGCATACCTACGCCACTCTGGGTTTATTTAGATATGTTGTAGACATGTAATTTGTCATGGTCTGAGTATATTTGGTTCGGGACTTAACACTTGTTTTATTTGTTTGCGATATTCATTTACTTAAACCTGCTCCCTTACTATGAAGTTTTAATGCGACTTAAATGTAACATTTATGTAATTTTAATCAAGTTCGTTGGTACCAAGTACCAATTTGTAATGTAGATCAATTGAGGTCCTGATTTGAGTCGCATTCATATTTCATAGCAAGTTCCTGCGCTGAAAAGTCAATTAAAGCTGTGAACACCAGAATAAATAAAACTAAAAATCACTAGGTAGGTACCGTGATTGTCATTCACACACTTGAGTCGCCGGCAGTCATCGTGACCAATCTTGGCTATCGGATCACCTATCAGGGCGGAACGCATCTGCTCAGTGACGCTGCGATTCCTGGACATCCCCCAGCAGTCGCGCGTGAAGGAACGAACCGAGATTGGAAATGGTCTAACACTGCTCTTGAAGCGTGCAGCACAAATTCAACCACAAGACTTCACTTTCAAAGTTGAATTTTGGATGACTTGATGCCGATGACTCTTGGTCTAGGATTGAGTGTACCGTCAATAAAAAATCGACGTTGGTTGATTATTTTAAGGTTGTTTTTTGAAGGTAAGTAATGTGTTAGTGTGAGGAGCGGTCAGTGTATTAAAGGCGAACCGTTCTGGTCCGAGTGTCGCGCGTCGAATCGTCTTCCGGCGTCAAACGTGATTTCTTGAAGAAAGTCGGATCAATGGAACGCGGTGGACATTGGCCCCCTCAATTGTGTTTGACTTCTGTCCATGAAAGAAGCGGTATTAACTTAATGCTTACCACTTTTTTACATTGAAGGGCTTAAATCGAGTGAAGAAAGTAAGCGTTCAAAACATTTCAGTTTAAACCTTCAACGTATAGCAACTTGTTGGTGGTTCTGAGCTGTCATGTTACTAGATCGCTGTTAGATTCAGCGTTGCTGTAAGAGGATGCCATAGCGTTGTTAGTAAATCTCCCGATAGATCGGAGCCTCTATGCACTAACTTGCTGCCCAATTTGTAGAGCCGCGTTCGTAGAGAGGATTTGTAGAGCTGATTTGTAGGGCCGATTTGCAGAGCCGATTTGTAGAGCCAATTTGTAGAGCCGATTTGTAAAGCCGGGTTCTAGAGCCGATTTGTAGAGCCAATTTGTAGACTCGATTCGTATAGTCCATTTGTAGAGCCTATTTATAGAATCCCTACCAATAGGCATATCAATTTACAACTCGGCCCTAAAGATTGGGTGCCAAGTTGGGCACGTTGGATTGTTCGTAGTCTCATATCTGGGCAAGTCAGTCTCCGACCTAAATCTTGCCATCTGAATCATGTTAACGACATAAGTTGCCGCTAGATGGTACTTTGTCTCAGTGTGCAATAGTAATTTTGACCAACAACTCTTCTTACAAATTTATTAGGATAAGTATACATTATTTAGTTTAAATATAAAATCGCCAGTAGTTCAGTATTTTGCCTGGGAATAAGGGTTCGTAAAATACACTCAGGTCCAACGCATCTTGCCCCAGCTCAGTTACAACATTATTTAAACGAAAAACCAAAACGAAACATCATGATTTATATAATAAAAAATTTTGAAAGCGAAATATTCGGGGTTTTTTCTTAAACTCGGCCAAATACGCATTCTTTTTTTAAAAGTGCAGAGTGCTAGTAACCTCGGTGCTCCCTTTATTTCAATAGTGGGGGCGCGATCAAGGTCACCGCCCGCGAGGGCGACTCTGCTACCAGCTGATCCTGTTATAATACTTTGGTAGTATTCTCTATTTAAATATTTTAGTGGTATTCTTAATTTAAATCTATGCCGTATTCTTTTTTTTTCTACGGCAATCATGTACAAAATGTAACAATTTTCGCCAGTGTCGAGTAGATTTTTATTTATAGTAGACAGTATTTCAAAATGCCTGACGATGTTGGTGATGTTGATGATGATGATGATGGTGAAATTAAATGGCCTTCCCCTCTCAGTAAACCGGCGGATACTATACAAAAAGTAGAATAATATTCTCACATCAATGAACCAGTAATATAGCCACCAATATTAACAAAACTACGTTCATTAAAAGTTCTGGCCATAAAAAAACAAAACCAAACTTTTTTTCTAACATTCGAAACTTGAAACTACCAGTTGCATTCAAACTTGAGGGGCTCGATAAAAGTAGCAATAAACCACGGCCTGGGCAGAGGGCAGCGAGGGAGGGACCAAAGGGTGGGGGTGTCGGTCATCTCCCCCTTTTTATCTCCTCAAGTCAAGGGCACGTGGGGCAGGTTCGGCCGGCCGGCTATTGACATTATGTTTTCAAATTTACCTACTTTTTTCCATTGTCCGTAACTTTTTAATATGACGGGGTCGTCGAACCAAGTGGCCAGTGAATAAGTTGTTACGTAAGAGCGATGCTTTCCTTGGAAGGTTTTGTTTTTTAATTGTTTGGATATTTTTAAATTTGGAATTTAGGCTTTCGAATTAAATGTTTTTCTTTCATATTATATCACTTGGAAGTTCCACTGAGATCAGAGCCCACAGACAGGAGCTTACATCTTTTTAGATTCCTCGCTCACCGTTCCATGATCTTTGAAACACTCTCCTGGGTGTGCTCTTCCTTAATTTGCACTATTGGATATTTCACCGTCCTTTTAATATGTGATATATTTTATAATATCACAGATTATCCGCTGTACCATAGAGTAACTAATATAGACGATACGTTTAGTTAACACTGGCACCTAACACAATTCAGGCCATCAGTGTTGGCATTAATAACTAATCAAAAATCAAACTGGTATTCTTCTTTAATAAGCAACAACAAGACCGAAATCTTATAACACCTAATATAGATAGCCCCAGCTTATCGCTGGGCTATGGTGTTAAAACACCGTACAAAACACATAGTTGTTTTTTTTTTATATACGAAGCATCGGTAATCTGCGCCGGAGCAGATGCGAGCCGTGATACCTGTCATCTTACACAACTTAATATCACCAATACTATCGACATATTACCATCTGTTGCGGTACGAGTTGGAACAACAGACATTTTGGAAAATGACTAAGTGTGGACTTTTTGGCGGGAAGATAAACCGTGAAATTTAATTGAAATAAAACGAATGGTTATCATTAAAAGAAAATAGGTAAAAAATGGGTATATGAAAATATTCATAATATTCAGCAGTATAGTTTAGTTCAAATCAGCCCACATTAACAAAAAACATTTGTCAATTACATGTTCCAATGTTTTTATTTGAATCATTTTCCGTGTTTCTATTTACATTAATCATTTCGATGTTATTTATCTAGTGCTTACCCTACAAGAACAATAACTAACATAGGTACAGACCAACCTTATTTCTAAAATGAAAAAAATACTATGTCTTTTATACAAATACTCGTAAAATGTGCACATCGCATTATAACCGCAACATATCGATATATCGACGGGCTCACAAAAACTCCGAAAAGTTTGAGTGACAGGACCGCCGTCGGAAAACGATGTCGATAATCGATAGTGCAACAAAGCACCCGCCCGGCCCATCTCTACTGACAGCGGCCGAAGCGTGTGCTACGTGTGAATGCTATCGATGCTATCGAGATGTGTTCATGTCGATAGTTCGACCATTACGTGCGCCTAAAAATACCTTGGGAACCGAAATGAGACCGATTCTATCGATAGATACGACTATTCTATGGTGCAGCGGGAACACTATCATTACTTTTTAAAGCTGGCGGGAATGCAAATTTTGATTCAAGTTTTTGATGAAAACCACATTGAATGTGTCATCCATAAACATGATAATCCATAGTTCCAAAATGACGAAGCGGTGAGTAGTCAAAATTTACATTTCCAATCGCGAAAAAAAATCCTATTAGGAATAGAGAAATAAAAAAAAACGCGGAAACAGAAGGCCTAATTATATTCCGAGCCGACATCCCACTGGGGAACTATTGGAAACAAAGTAAACAGTTCTGTCGCTACCACAAAAAGGCTATTGGACAGTGCGACAGACGAAATGTGTTCGTTGACCTCCGCGCCGGCGCGGGCGGCGCGTGCGACCATCAGACAGATGTGCCAGTCACTTCATAATCATAATGGCGGACATAATACAAAGCCAAATCAAATCTATGAGATATCTCGACAGGATTACGTTACAAATTTTAACTACAATTATGTTACTGTTAACTCGACGCAGGCGAGTAATGAACTCGAATCTCATCTAACACTCAAAAACAATGATGTACTCACGTGAACTGTATTGCAGAATGTAAACATGGCCGGCGACAGCAGTCGAGTTCTCAATCGATTTAGAAATCGGACGCAATCGACGACGTTCGATTGACGATTTCGTCTCGCAAGGTGGGCGTGTGTAGCCGATGAAAAAAACATATTATCACTCCCACTTCGACCGGTTACAAAACAACAATTTTATCCGACCGCTAATGAAGACGAAGTGAACTCTTTGTGTCTGATAATAAGAATCAAGACGTGCGAACTATTATGTTTGCGGGTTCGCAGTGGCCGCACCACGCCTCGACACCCGTCATTGGCAGAAATAAAAACGGCGACCACGCGTAACTCGTCACGTCTCGCCGGACAGTGAAATCGTGCGACCGGCGACAATGTGTCACTTGACCAGTACAACCAGGCCCGCCCTGCCCCGACTAATTGCAAATATGCCCGTGCAAGACAAGGGGCTGAAGATACCACACGGGGACCAGAGCGAGCTGGACGCGTCATTGTGTGCCGCATTCGTGCCGTTGCGTCGCCGTGCCTTATGAAATGATAGTTGAAGCTCCAATGCGCAAACGTTTACCCGCAAAAGGAAATCTCATTGATCACGTTCACAAATTGCGACCTAACTATCGAGATGTAAATCGCTTATGGCTACCGTTATTCGGAAAAATCGATTCTTTATAATCGATTCGTAACAGTTGCGTTCCGTTTACGCAGTGGAGTGTCCCACGGTCTGTGCGCGACAAAACGCAGCGACACTGCGACACGCTGCGACCCGTGCGACAGTGCCGTGTCGACCTGTCGCGTTACCTACAACAAAGTAATCAACTGGAAAATTGCTATTGAAGGACTATTAGTATTACTGCAACACCCAGACAAAGTTTCTACAGACGTTACTGATTGCCGAATTATTCGGTTGATCGTTTCTTAGGATTAGTCCGAGATTAAAGCAGCAATACCAGCTAGGTTTTAAAATTACAGTAGTTTGATTTACACAACGATCAATCTCCAAGCCAAAAAAACGATTACTCCTGTAGCATTCAATGGTTAGCAAGCTATAAACGGAAATTCTATTATAATCCAACCACATAGAAGCAGGTGCATTCATTCAAATTTATTCAAATAGTCTTAAATTATAGTCAGTTCTACAATCAGGATAACATTAATCGATTTAGCTCACGCTAAAGTAGGCAATAGATTAGTATATTTTCTTATTACCCACCCAATCAATAATTATAATTTAACACCCATCCAGGGTCCCAAGTCTGCTAACACAATCGATTCATAATCGAACAGCAACCGCATAGTAACTGTCAAAAGTGACAGTTACTATGCGGTATCTGTCACTCTTGACAGATATTGTATGGGATATCTGTCAAAAGTAACAATAACTATGCGGTTGCTGTTCGTCTGACTTGGTAACTTGAACCAAGTAATCGTAGAATAAAAAATGAATGCAATAAAAAGTTAACATTTAGTGTCTATGGGCAAGCATGGGCATACGGGCACACGTGGGAGACAGACGGCAATTATACAGGGTGGGTACGACGCGGCCTGGCACCGAGCTTTACCAAATTTGCGCCGTGTACACTGTCAATACATGGTGTTTCAAAATTCACACTAAATTTCAGAATCGAGGAAGAATCAAACAGAATAATAATAAGTATATGAGAACTTAAAAAAAATGCGTGTATAATTTAGATGTAGCACCGATTACCATAAACAATAGCCGTTTAACGTCAGAGCGCAGCCATCTATGCCACATATTATATGCTGTGGCCTATACCTATAATTCAGTTAATTTTTACTTATAATCTGCGTCCTTGTTTTTGGTATTATCATTTACGTGGGTAGGTGATCCTACAGAAATATTAATACATTAATTTCTTGCAACATCATATTCTTACTAGAAAATAGTCCACGAATTAGCAAATAAAACAGCTCAAAAAGCCTCCCCTCAACTAACGAAACTACCACTATTAATAGAAAACATTAACTTTTAATATATTCAACGAGCCAAACAATTATTCACAACAATTAAAAACATAATATCATAATAATTACCATAGTAAACGGTCCATCAAACAGCGATCACCCTGTAACATGTTAATTTTAAAGCTCGTTCATTTGCATTTGTCCCGGTCCGCACAGCACGTGTGCTCGCGTGCTAGCTCGTATTATGAAAAACTAATATTGCACGTACATCCTGTGTATACGGTTACCGAATATGTGGGGTAGACGTGGAAATAGGTAAAATATAGATAATTTGTTTTTTTTTACGGCTCTGGGTGCTAGTCCTTTTGGAGCCAAAATGAGGTTAAAGAATATATCATTGCTTTCCATACTTTTACAAGACTATTTTGTAAAGACAATTAGTTTTTTTTTTGGTTAAGGCCCTGGGTTCTAGCCCTTTAGAGCCACAATTAGATTAAAGAATATATAATTGCCCACATAATATCATTGCTTTCCATACTCTTACTAGAATATTTTATTTTGATTTACATATATGAGTCTATATATCTATGTTATTGACACTTTTTTCTAGTGCTTAAAAATAAAAAAACCATAGACGTTTAACAACAAAACTGTTTTAACATTACTGAACGCTAATACAGAGTCTATGGTTTGTAAGACTGATTATAAATTGATTACCTATAGCAATGATTCAAGAACTTAATTGGCTAGGTAATGCCTAAGAAATTAGTGATTCAGGAAACCGCGTCACACTCATTTAGTTATTAACCAGTCACAAGCAAAAAATGTGCATCCAAGTCACCAATCACACCAATCACAGTTTAGGTAGGCTTAGTGCTTAACGGAAATTAATACAAAAAGCTATAAAGATTACGCTAATCGTTGCAATTGTGTGTATTAAGAAAAAACAAGGAAAATCCTAGTGTTCAATCCTAAACAGCTAAATTCCCGATGTCTAGTAATCATTGAGATGACTGAGAAAATCATTATACGGATGTGACTAGAATTCCCTAAATTGAATACCTTAATTGTATATTTAGCTACAAGAACACTACTTTTTGTGGCATTTGACGTAGCTTCTGCTATCTCGCTCACACCTCGGATTCATAAATTAAGATGACTTGAAAGATGACCATGTTGTAGCCATTATATATTTCGAACTCTTACTATGGAGGTTTAATGGCGTTAGATGCAGAAAGCTTGCCGAAATACGCAAATGATTCGTAAAATATAATACACCCTTCAAAGCACTAGTCATAGCTTTACAAAATTGTGGATATCTTTTTTCCTTGTCATTGCTCAATTTTATACTCTATTAACTGAAAATCATACAAAACCGACACTTGTCGATCGAATTCGATAAACTTGAATTCCATAAAAATACCATACTATCGATGTTTTTAACTTTTTACAGCGATTTGTCGAAAGACGGGCTGTTGACCAGTGAATTGTACTGTATAATTGCAACATTAAAAATATTTCATAATAACGATATTTTAGTTGTTTGTTTTTTTTAAGTGAATATTTTTGTAAATACTCATTGTGCAAATCCTTAAAAAAACTTTTTTATTTTTTGTTCTCTTATAAGGTACCGATATGTCGCGTCTCCTCTAATAAGAATTTAATATTTGACTCCACATCGTTGTGGGAGTGTATGAGCCGACGATGTATCGCCCTTAATGAATCACAAGCCCGAAACCGTTTCGTAACTCGCACTCATTAATACCAATTGTGTGATCGATATCGCCACCGACTACCTGGCCATGATCGCCCCAACGGTGTGTTTACGTTTACTACATACGTTTACGAGTGAATATATGTACCTATTTAATTGACACAATCTGTGTGGCAATTTGTATCTTTAGTTGATCATGCAAACTATGTTTTGGCAATTCGAAAATAAGATAATGGAAAGGTAGAGAAATCAAAAGTTGATGTGTCAGGTTTAGGGTTGTGCGCCTCATTTAATAAATACATGTATTTAGTGTAATACATTTTTTTTAATATTTTAACAGGGCTAACAATACGTTATAAACATAACGTTGCATAAGAAATAAAACAAAATTTTAAACGTTTAAAAAATGACACCCTGCACTGAGCGCACGACCAAACGCTTCTGGGTCGCCTAGACATAAAAAATGCAATGACAGTTCCATGTTTTTAAATTACCCTTTTATATATCCTTACGTCACATGTATTTGATTCTAGAGAAATGCTGAATAATATCTCCTTAGCCAAACGAACACACCAACCGCACGCTTCCAAACTAAGCAACGCTTGCATTGTAGGCGTACCGAAAAATGTACAGGGGGCGATCCCAGTACAAAAATAACTAATATTAGTACCCAAATATTGTAAGTCCAAAAGTCAGGTACAAACACGTGCTAACCACACAAAGTTTACCCCTACCGGAATTCGAATCCGGGAGTATCGGTACAGAAAACAGAGTCACAACTAACTGTACCAGTCGAGACGTCAAACTATATTATGTTTAAGTACTCTAAACTCCAAACAGCACTCGCAGGCCTAAAATTAATCGTCCAGCCATCTAGCTGCGAGGTACAAAACTATTGTGAACAACGAGTTACATTACAGCAATTAAACTCTCGTCCAAACTTCGGTTAACGATAGTTAACCCCCGGTTAATGGAAGCACTAATTGTTTGGTAGCTACCATGATTAATTGACAGCGAATTTATAAAGAAATAACTGCGAAAGGTTAAGAGAGAAACTGTTCGTACTTACTTACCTCTTATACTTAGGAAGATATTACTTTCTCCATATATCTATGACATAGATCTAGGATCATTGTGATCATAGCATTTATGTGCAAAACTATTTCACAAATGGGTCATACAAATTCTATCAAATAAGTTGTGGATAGTGTTTATGTCCATTGTGCAAACAGGCCCTGAGTATAAATTATGTTTCAGTTTTAGTGTGCACTTAAATAACGTGTTATTTTTATATAACTACATATGGAATTATTTAATTTATTTCTTTAGGTATGTGAGATTTATAGCCTACCGATAGCTATCTTAAAATAAATTACCGTATTTTTATACACTTTTGATATATCCCCGAAGTGTTTTAAACATATGGCTACATGGGCTATAAACATTGATTATACGATTTCTTAAGATTTCCTTTGAGGTACCCAGTTACGCAAAAATAATGTTCTTTTTTTTCCTCTATTAATGGAACGTTTGACGTCAATTTCCCTTCAACTTCTATTAAGAAATCGGTCAAGACGTTAAATTATAACAACTTTCACCCGTATAAGGCTAATCTAAAATTAATACCGGTGGTATTATGCGTCAATACTCTACAATTACTACACCACACTCCTTCAATTTAGACTTTAGACCACTAAACTATAGTTTAAAATTGTTTGAATATTGTATAAGCAAGTGACACGTTATTGCGTATCAGTGTATAGTAACATTTTACTAAAATCGTCGTGCAGGGTGGGTTTGTCACGTGAGTGGGTGGCACTAGTACGGGTAAAATCGTGTTCGCTTTATATTAACAAGAGATTGGCGGCCTGCGCTGTAATTAACGTGAATTACAGCCATATTGAGTTGTTTATTACGTGTTTATTTATGTATTTATTTTACTTCTGACAGTACTGAGGAAATAAAATTCGTTGTGATTCAGAATGGTATGTAATATTTAACAAACAAAAAAAATACAACCGAATTGAGAACCTCCTGCTTGTTGAAGTCGGATAATTAATTTAATTTTGTATTGCGTGAGATGCTTTTCGGGGAATTCCTTTGATTGAAAACTATAATTTTCTATTCCGCTAAACGTACTTAAGACTTCGTATCGTATACCTAGATAAACAAATTATGATATGCTACTAGGATATCAAGCACTATGATGGTTGTAGGTTACGTAAAATCATAAAAAATGCTTTATTTACTTATTAATAAATTTTAGTTTCTGCAAATCGAAATTATGTCCCATACGATACAGATAGGAAGATCTCAATCTCTGGAGTACCAAATCAAGAAACATACTGTATATATAATATTATTATTAATGATTATTAAAAAAAATACTTTTCCCTGGCTATCTAGTATCTCTTCGCGATCTTTTCGATCGCCTAGAATACATATGAATAAGAAAGATAATACAATTAAATATTTCATACAGGTCATTCTTCGGCTACATTAGCACCAAATAGAACTGAGTACTTACGAACAAGAAATTGAAAACAAAATATTTTTACATGAAAACAAACACAATAATTCACATGCACAAACCACCTGCACAAAACCATCCTAAAGCTTTTTATCACCATCAATAAACATATTGTCTAAAAGAAATGTTTACGGAACAGTCACTAATATAGTACAAACGTACCGACAAACAATACAATGTATGTAAGCTACGTTTTATTGCTATTACCTGCACCAACAGCGAATGGCGAGTACCTGCTGGGTACCGTAACACTTTAAAAACAAATTATAAGTGTTGAATACACATGCTTTTTTTTTAAATAAAAGTGTCTGGACTTTTATTATGAATACAGGGCTTACCCATCTTACTCTTAAATTACCATCCTCAAATTATATGCGATAAACTACATAATTATCTGTGACTTTTGTTATTCTTCAATTTTTTTATTCTTGACTATAATCCTATGTCAGCCTAACAAACAAGCCATAAGCTCGCCTTGGAGACAATGGTCGCAGGTTCAACTTCAGACTGCTACAACAACTTGAATTTTCCGATTGATTATGCGTATCTAATTTTTAACAATTATTATGACCTTCTTATGGATGAAGGAAAAACGCCATGAGTAATCCTGCACGATTGAGAGAATCTAATCAATTAACAAAAGAGGCAAGAGGACCTCAAACCACACTGGGCTAACGTGGTGGACTAATAGCCCAAATTCTCATCGATTGCGGGGAGGACCGCGCCCAATGCCTTACAGTGGGACATTAAGGTGGAAGCTCAGGTCAGAGCGCGAAATTCATAATGTCAATGGTTTTAATTTTTTTACGAAAATCTCGATGTATTAAGTTTGCTTAAAAAATACCTAAAGCGATACAACACCATAAAGTTAGTAAAAGTAGCGGTTTTTACAAACCTTATGGTATTGTATCGGATTAGGTATTTTTTTAAGCAAACTTAATACATCGACACATCCAATGCAGAATGATAATATCCCAAAAAAACTAAATTACATCGTAAAGATGTCCAAATTTTTCGTAAAAAAAAATAAAAATCATTGTCATTTTAAATTTCGCGCCCTGACCTGAGCTTCCCCCTTAAAATGACTTATTATGTTACTGTACTTTACTGAGTACTTCGTCCTTCACACACTCCCCTTACAAATACTTCCACATTCTACCCCAAATCTCAAGTGACCATTAATATCGCGTGTGAACCGCGGCCATTACCACATGACCTCAAAGACAAGTAGCATGCTATCGAAAAATGCTAATGCCACTGATCCTTATCACGTGAGCCGGACCACGCATACTGCGCTAAGTGTAACCCTTGGACTATCTGATGAAATGTTCAATTACTTCCAGGCTTAGAAGAACTACCATGTGGAAAGGCCTATACGCTCAAGGGAGGCCATGGAAGAGAGTTATGGTAGTCTAGTTTAAGGCATAGACTATTTCAATTGGTGACTTATCAAGCTAGTACTGATTTAGTTAAGCAAGTTAATTTCTGACAAGGAATTTTGGCGGTAGAGAGAGTTCTTTTTAAATTTACCTATCCGTGTCTATTCATAAAGTATATATTCGAGGGGAAAGACATAAAGAAAGAGTGGACAAGGAAGACTAAGGATAAATCATGAGTCAGGTTAAAGAAAAGGTCGGTGACATGTCGTAAAAAGAGATGATAGAGGCTGCTCAAATTAGAGACAAGTGGTAAGAGATTTGAAAGAAGATGAGCTGTAAAACTTTTCGCCTACGAAGAAAGGGAAAGGTCAACTTACATTGGACGTAGCGAACATGCGAGCTTTGAAATATGTGTAGTGACGTTACATTTATGTCAGCCAATCCATTACTGTCCTTATCTGGACTTCCGGAACGTAGCTTTTTGGGTAAGAAAGTGCGCGCTTTATTGGAGTAGAACATGACACAACATTTTTCGGGCGAAGATTGTCTTGTACGTTCTCACGAAATCACACGACTATAACTCATGAAGCTATGAAAAATAGCTCTACGTAATACTCGGCATTTAAAATAGCTTTTAAGGTTTAACCATTAATATAGGTCAGTATAGCAAAGCCTGAAATTATGACAGATAGAGAATAATTCTAACGAACCTTGATTTAAGTTTTAGAGTTAAGTAATACTGCATTCAATGATTTTCAAAAGCCTACACGACTATTCTTAGTATCTCGATGGCTCACCTACCTTACGACGGTATAAAACTTAAACTTTTTAACGTACTTTCGTATAGTGTATATTGTTATTACTTTTTATCAATAGCAAAAAGAACTAGAGATAGGATTTTTAAAGTACTTTGGTTATGGGGTCTGAGGTATCAGTTCATTTTGGAAAATGGGTCACTTGCCCAAAATAGTTTGGGAATGCCTGGTGTACACGATACGAAAGTACGATAAAAATATTGGCTTTAAACCTGTTAAATATAAAGTACCGTATTCAATCGTTAATTATAGCCCGTATGTCTCGAGTCGCTAAGCGTGTTCTTATTCCAAATTCCTCTAAATATTCCAAAACAATAGAACAGCGATTCGGAATCCCTACTCTGGTTAAAATATAAACAATAGAGCAACAATATGTGCTGTTAAACTTTACTTTCGGCATAAACGCTATCTATTCCAAGAAGTGCGGAATGTGTGGAGTCGCAGGTAGAATTGTTTCACGTCGGGTGAGGGTGTTTAATAAAACCATTATTACTGCAACGCATTGTTGAGTCAGAATATTCCGTTTTGGGATCTGACGTCACCATCGGTTACAATCTATACATATAAATAAAATTGGAGTGTCTGTTTGTAATATTAAAATAACCACTTTTTACTAAGTGCATCTGGATGTATACACGTTACCTATACCGAAACTACATTTTTTACAATTTTTGTCTGTCTGTCTGTCTGTCCGTCTGTCTATCTGTCTGTCTGTCTGTTTGTTCCGGCTAATCTCTGAAATGGCTGGACCGATTTTGACGGGACTTTCACTGGCAGATAGCTGATGTAACAAGGAGTAACTTAGGCTACTTTTATTTTAGAAAAAAAAATAGGATCTCACGGAAAAAAATTAAAACCAATGTTGCAGCGCAGCGCCTGATTAAGTTTGATAGCAACAACCTGCAATGCGTCCCGCGGGCTCATAATGGGCGAGCAGGCTGTTGTCAACGGTTGTCATTGTTAAATACCACGCGGACGAAGTCGCGGGCAACAGCTAGTTTTTAAATATAATTTGGAACTCGTTTTTTTTTTAGTTTCTTTTTAAGTTTGTATGGTCGGCGTCGAGTTTACTCTGATTAGGTTAATAATAGAATAACTAACATATGTTCTATACTATCCAACAAGTTAAGAGTAAGGACTGCTGTATTGTCAAAAATCGTATCTCTTATCTCTCTTCTCTTGTCTCTCTTATTTTTTATTGTTATAGAACATATTACAACATGTATGTTATTCTATACATAATATGAACAAAATATCGACCAAACACTAAGTTGTCTAGTACATACCAAAATGTCTAACTACCCCACTCCAATAACTCATTGAAGTTACTGAAAGCTGTAACGAAACAAAACGAATCCGACAGGCTGCCTAGCCGGAGTTACGGCGCAAAATAAGCAAAACCACCGTGTAGTGGTCCCGAAAAAACCAGTACAATATGACGATTTAACGTTGATACAACTTGCATGCATAACTTTGTCAATGTGTTAATTTTTAATAGGTACATTTTTTTTTTGTTAAAATCAGAAGATTTTCGTAATGCTTAAGTATATAAAACCATTACAAGAGGGTAAGCAGGGACTTCTAATTTAGTAAGTGGTACGTAATAAATATTATGCTTGAGTTACACGAGCTATTCTTCTTCTTCTTTTTTTACGAAATGAGATGCGATGAAATAAAATGGATATGCAAATGGCCTCACGCACAACTTAGCGGGTATTTTGCCAATGTGAAGTAATTAATAGCAATAAAACATTAAATATATATACATAATAAATACTCGTACAATAGTAGATGTGACATGATGATATGAATATCATTGAGTTGAATACAATTGAGTTCAAATTTTGAATACAAATGAATACAATTGAGTTCCTGTAGGCGTCTCCTACAGGAACTCAAATGTAATCGTAACGTCATCGAGAAAACATGCTGTCACCGTCAAACTAATTTATGAAGTCTGCGGTGTGAGGGGGATGGAAGACGTTATGTTACCGAAATGTATGTAAAACAGATTGTGCTTGAGGTAATGTTCTTGTTCAAAAATCATTAACCTATTATGTACACATATAAAATTCTATCCCGCGGCTCTGCAATGGTGGGAATACTGTTATAAGTAGTTACTGATATATAGTTGTGGTAGTAGGCAAGTATGCTCCATCATAGATCTCATCGTCACCTACCATCAGGCGAGATCGAGATCAAATATATCTATATACTTAATGTAATAAAAAAAAAAAAAGAAGTATGCTTAGGCAAACATACACACAGACAAATTTAAAAAAAAAACACCTGTTTAGTATTTAGATACGTCCAGACTATTGGAGATTTATTTCTTGATACCTTCATTGTACAGTCTGAGCCTAGTAAGATTATCTTTGTACCACTTTGCACACAGCCCTGATCCGACACAAGCCAAAGAGGCAGAGTATTTAATCACTGACCTAAGGGTATATAATAATACCAGCCCTTATTAATGTCCCACTGCTGGGCACGGGCCTCCCCTCAATGCGAGGGGGATTAGGCCATAGTCCACCACGCTGGCCCAGTGCGGATTGGCGGACTTCACACATCTTGCGAAGGGTTCTCTCAGTCATGCAGGTTTCCTCACGATGTTTTCCTGCACCGTTCAGCAAGTGATAATCATAGGAGAAAATCAGATCTTGCCTCATCCAAATTGCTTCCTTAATCCTTTAGTTTTAAGCATGTGTGTTGTATAGCGAACATCGCTACGTAGAAAGGTAAACCAACCAGCTAAAACTGTAGGGAAAACATTGAAAATTTGGACGCTTATCAGCCGGCGGGTTAACTTTTATTTTTGGCGCCCGAGGCGGGCCCGTGTGTGCACGAATTGATCGCAGACCTGAGCATCGTTTAGACGGGGCATTTTTAAAAATAA